>OU342972.1:1307500-2557500 GCA_910592155.1 Ypsolopha scabrella | reverse complement strand
TTCACTTTAAAGCTTAATATTTCGCCAACGGATCACTAAATCGAAAAATGGTTTTTATACACCCACAATGTTTTTAAACGACCTATCCAACGATACCCCACACTATGGGATAGACAAGAAAAAAAATCATCCCCAGTTTTTAAGAATATGAGAGGTACACTTAAAAATATTTTTTTTCAAGATTTTATTTTATTGTTTTGTCGGCGTGATTAATATTTATATCTGTGCCAAATTACAGCTTTATTGTATTAATAGTCTCTGCGCTAAGCCGCGGACGGACAGACGGACTGACGGACATGGCGAAACTATAAGGGCTCCTTGTCGGACTACGGAACCCTAAAAAAGACATAATGAAAACTCATTGGTCAATCATAGAGTCCTCGCCACTACTGAAGTCCGATAGATTATGGCATTTGGGTTCATATTCCAAAGCTAATAAAGACTTCGTCGCAAGACTTCAGTGGTGGCGTGAATTCTAGCCATCGACAGTTCTCAAGATGGCAGTCATCGGGTTCAAAACCATTTATTTGGATTAATTTTTCAGAAAAACTTACTTTGCCCCCCGGACTTTAAAAAATCATGCAATTTTCTCCAAGATACAACTTTTGACGCTTTGCATAATGCACGTAATTTTATTTCTTGAACATGCCGTTAAGGCCTTACCCCTGGTGCACGATAATCTTACTGAGCGATTTTGAACTTCACTGTGTTGTCAGAAAGTCTACATTAGAATTCTCGCTTCGCGCGCTGGCAGCACGCAAAATCAGTGAATTTTTGAGGTTTTTCTGGATTTTACGAAAAAGTATTTGATGTAGGAGTTTTTCCACCTGACATCGGAAAATAAACCATGTTTTCTTGTTATAGCAGTAATTTCAGACATAAAACTCAAGCCGTTTAGGCATAAAACGAAAAAATAACTTAAACAAGCATCATTTTAAAAATAAATCTATCGAGCGAAATGTGTCTAATTAGGTAACCGACTTGACAACGGAAAGACAAAGGTCTGAAAAAACACGTGTTCAAGTTTTACATTGATCAGATAAGTAGTTGACTCAGCATATTAAAACAAAAACTGTTGAAAGACCCAATACAAGCCCTTAAAACGAGAAAATTACGGGCCGCCAACTGCCATGATCCTTTGTGTCTGAAGTACGGCGATATGGTTCATCCCCTATCACGTTGCGACGTTGAAATCGATTGTTGGTTGTTCAGTGCACACTTGAAATCACCTCTGACAACTCCCTTCAGGTTGTATGTCGCGGGTCGTGACGTATAATTTATTCCAAAAACAAACAAACGCCTCTCTGTTCTTTGCAGATCTAAGTGTTTCTTGTTCTACATCAGCGTTCCTCACAAGCAATTTGCTTTAATAAGGGCTTAAAACAGAACCCTCCAAATTATTTTATTTGTGCAAACGAGAAGCTATAACGCTCCAAATAAAGTTTCCCTAATCGGATTTGAGTCTGTTTTGTTACGTGAGTAGGGTGCCCAAGTTTTATAAATTTTGGTAGCCTCTGTTCTAGTTTTGAATCATTCAGAAACACGAAAAGGTGTAATTTTTCGGATTAATGTTGAGACCGATAACCATTTCTGAGTCTGATAACCTTTCTACAAGAAAGCACACTCAAAAATCGTCTTTGTAAAATAAACAACTTATTTGTATTTGGTAGTAAAAGGGAATTACTAAACTTTCTTGAAACAATTAATTTGTTGTTACAACTGTCTCAAATTCATTATGGTTAAATTAACAAAAAGGGACTTTATTGTTGGTAGTCTGGATAGTCATTAACAGTTGAACATTTTTAACCGGTTTATTTGTAACTATTTATTATTCACAAGCTTAAGTCGAGCCTGGTATGCCTTCCATGCTGAGTATCATCGGGGACTGGTTATTTAGTATAATCAATAATTTAGGTTAAGTTTCGTACTACTTAAAATATATATTGTTGTAGAATTTATTTATTAGGTGGTAGAGCTGATGCCGGGCTTGACTGTGGAGGTACCACCATCTTGCTCGCAAATCCTCCCGAAGTTATTCGGGGGAGAGTAAGAGAACAGCTCTCAGGCAAAACCAGGCGGCCCACCATTACCTGGGACCGATGGATGGCGGTATATCCATCCCCAATTGCCGGGCCTTATCTAAAAAAGACAAGTGACGGGCAGCGGCGTCACTGGTGCAAGGGTTTCAGCACCGCGCTCACCAACCCGCCTACCCAGCGTGTGTGAGTATGGGAATTTCTTCCAGGAGGACTGCCAAGAGTGGTGAAATCCTGGTAAGGCCTATGTCCAGCAGTGGACGAAACAGGCTGATGGATGGATGGAGAATTTATTGCCGAGCACAATTTAGGGTCAGTTAGTCCTTTTTTTATCTGAGTGAACATAATATTGGAAGTGACTATATTCCGTCACAGGTGGTCGTTTAATAAAAAGGCCTTTCCTACCACTATTGGCAGTTTAAAAACAATGCTATACTACCGCAAGTCACGTTACTTGCAAAGGTTCTTTGGTGCAGTTAATAATAACCAGGCGTGTTTCAATCATGTTCTTTTTTGGGGTTAAAATTAACCAAATATTTTTTTGACTGCAGTTGTCTAAACCTTAGAGTAAATCTTAGCACGAATGTACGAGAACGAATTTAATATTAGAGTATTTATGCAATAACGTTAAATCTAGTTGTATCTCATTAATGTGGACACCGTACTTCTTGTCGAAATTGTTTACGGATTTATTTTCAGATATGATGCAAGAAAATATTTTCTTATTTGCTTTTTTAATCATTTTTAACCGACTTAAAAATATAGGTTCTCTTTGATGTGTATGATTGTTTGTTTCGGAAAAATACAACTTTATTTATGACTAGCCTTTGCCCGCGTGAATTCAATTTCTGCCACGCAGTCGGGCGTTATTTTATGAACATCCCTTATAGCACATAGTTGAACGAGATCATTATGATCATAATAAAAAAAATTCAAATCCGCTCAATTGTTCTCCAGTTAGAACGGAATATATAAACATACAGAGAGACAGACAAAAATTTAAAAAATTGTGGTTTTGGGCCTTAGCACCTACAATCCTAATTTAACACATTTCCTGTAAAATTTCTCAAAAATAGAAAATGTACAGGCACTTTTTTACTGCATTATTATTAGTATATATACCACATGTTTTAATGCTTCCACACCACTGGTATATAGCCCGAAGAACGTGTTGATTTAGGGCATCTTGGGTTACCGGCAGCAGGTTCTTATTTTTACACATAATAAAAAAATGCAAATAAACACCTCAGACACCCCGTCGAGGATTCATGTCTTATCGATTATAATCACGGGTTGAATTGTGAAATATGGGTAGTTATTGAAAGTGAGTTGTTCATATGAAACGAAGGTCAAGGGTGATATTATGACATTCTTTAAGTAGTATACTACAATCAAAACCCTGACACAAAGCAACTCTCGCCATCGCGAATGTTGTGCTGTCTTCCATTGAAGAGTTTCAGATTCGAAGGCCAGGTAGCGTAATTTGAATTTTCTAGTAATACTCAGCAATCAGCACACTAACACATAGTGATTGCCACAAACTTGAATTATATGATGTCATCCGTTGAGCAGTTCTAAGGTGGTGAGGCCAGGATTGAAGTTCAAGTGGTATAATATAAGGAACATTTTTAACTAATATCCTGTAATGAGCACACTAACACAAAGTGATTGCCGCAATATTGAGTCATGTGCTGTCATTCGTCAAGGAATTCCATGGTGATGAGGCCAGGATTTAAGTACAGGTGGCATTATGTCAAATTTTGAGTAATATCCTGTAATGAGCACACGAACACAAAGTGATTGCCGCAATCTCAAGTTTAGTGCTGTCATCCGTTGGTAGTTCTATGGTGATGAGGCCAGGATCGAAAGTCAGTTGATAAAATGACAAATTTCACGTAACATCCTGCAATAAGCACACTAACATAAGGTGATTGCCGAAATCTCGAGTTATGTAATGTCATCTATTGAAGAGTTCTATGGTGATGAGGTCAGGATCGAAAGTCGGATGGGTTCATGACAATTTTCAAATAATACCCTGTAATCAGCGCCCTGGTACTGGTACAAAACGTTTGCCTCAATATCGAGTGATATGCTGTCATCCATTGAGGAGTTCCAATGCCTATCTTTGAAGACCATCATTAGATCAAGATAAAACTAAAGTTGGACGTACTTGGAAGCACAACCTTCCAAACAAAAAAAAAGTCTTACAAATCGCCTTAGAAATGACGGAGTCGGTTAAAAATTTGCTAGGGGTAGGTCAGGGTCGCTGAAAATGGAAATCTGTAGTCAGATTGAACTGATACAGTTTTCTCGTATGGGAAAATTGTTACTTGAACCTGACTGTAATCACTTTTTCAAGCTAAATATTAGCAAGAGGTGTGTCCTGATGAGGTTTAAATCTGTAGACATAACAAACTGATATAGTTTTTAAATATGTGAATAAATCATTACTTAAATCTATACTTAAACCTGGCGGTTGTCACTTTTCAAGCTTAATATTAGCAAGAGGTGTGTCAGGATCGTTGTAGATCGAAATCTTTGATCAGATTAATTTGTTACAATTTACCCGTATGGAAAAACGACCGGTTTCATATCTAACCATTTAGTCAAGGCACGCCGATAAAGCAGCTAAGCAGCGCTTTTTCTCCCGACTTGATTCACAAATATTGAATTTTCAAACTGAAAACTTATTTTTATTAAAATTTAATATAACCTTTGTTACTCAACAATAGTGTAGCTTCTTACAAAATAAAGAGTTTTTATAATCGGTTCAGTAGTTCCAAAGTTAACCTCAAACATGCAAACAAACAAATCTTTTCTCTTTATAAAATAGTGTAGATGTAGATAAAAATCTACGTCTTGCTTGCTTTTAGCTTGTCGCCAAAAATTTTGTAAATCCATAACTGACACGGTACAGCACTTTAATGAGCACTATTACACTATTAATTACTTTTCATGTTTTTATGTGTGCTATATAAATATGCCAAATATATATATATTTTTTTTTTATTTCCACTGTCTTTTAGTTTTAAAGGTCGTTTTTGTAGAAGCTGTATTTTTTTTTGTTTCTGTTTCCTTTGTGAAAAAGGCCTATTTATCTTAAACAGTCTCTTTGTTCATGAATTTCAATTGTTTTAAGATTATAGAATAAGATTAGAGTTAATTCTGTATTATTTTTCTCTTTTAGTGTTCATTTCAGTAACAATTTAAATCGGCGCAGTCTTTTTTATTTCACAAAATAAAGGACTAGCTTTTGCTTGCTGCTTCGTTTACGTGGATGTGTCTTATAATCCAATTTGTGCGTAACCTAAAAACTATTATCGATAGTTTTCGGCTTGGCAGTTATTTTATTTACACCCCTAATAGCATTTAAAGATGATGGGTCACTACGAGGATATAAAAAAAACCGCATTCAAATTAGTTGAATCATTCCTGAGTTTAAACACAGACTAAATTCAACATAAAAGGTCTCATCCACAGTTACCACAAGGTTTCATTCACGTTCGTTTACCACTAGATCTCATTCACGTTTACCACTAGATCTCATTCAGTTTACCACAAGGTCTCATACACGTTTACCACAGAGTCTCATGCACGTTTAATACCCGTATAAGGTCTCATTGCGTAAGCCCATTGCGAATTTCAGAATGTTGAAGAAGCGAAAGAGTTGTTTCAGGATCGTGGTAAGTTATTTGTAATGTATGTAATGAAATGACGCAATTTTGTTCCAGTGCCCATACTTGCGAACACAGAGGTTGCAAAATGGCCAGATAGCGTCATGGCATGTCAACACCTCTGTCCCGTCAACATGGAGAATCATGAACAGTGGGGAGTTGACACAGTTGGCCAGAAATAACAGAAGGTATAGTAGTGACCCACTCTGGGACCTTGTCAAAGTTAAAATACTCAGTAACTCAGTAACATACTGACTCAGTAACGTTGCCTCATGTACTGCCAGATATTATAAAAATCTATGGTCTTATAAATAAAAACTGGAGATAGTATTCGTCCATACGAACAACTTACAATAAATCCTAATTGATTGAAATAGGCGTTCCCTTACGGAAGTCCATCACTAACGTATGGATATATCCACAAGTTACTATGAAGCGAACTTTGAAATTGTGAAACAAATTCAATGTTTCTAATTGCGGTTGCCTGGAAGTGAAATGGGATGAGTGTCTCGCCACACGTTGCATCCCACACAGCGCTGTTGACATATAAAGGGATTTTTTTACTTTGCCACGTTTTTCCAATCTAGTCTTTCGATAACTAGACCTTACAGGGCGATGAAATTGAAACAGTACCCTGTTTATTTCACTAAGCAACGCTGTGTTTGTATAAATCGCGTGATTTTCTTAACTACGTATTACATCCATTGTTCTTCATGTCTGTCGGTATGGTATTGACCTTGAAGTGTCAAACTCCACCACACAGGTGATTCTGCTATTGTTGATGTTTAGACAAGGTCTGTATATCAACAATAAAAGAATATTAAATAATTCAGTTTGAAGAGTTTCAACTAGAAAATGCAAAACCGGGCAAAATTGTGTTTTTTTTTCGAGTTTCGTTAATTTTTTGTGAAATCTCGCTCCGCTTTGCTCGACTCCCAAATTTATTTATGCCTAACATGATTACCCTCGCGCTTCGCTCGTCGTAGCACCTATTTTAAATTTTTTATTGAATCATTACTGTATTGATATAATGAACAGAACATCACTTGTATCAAAATTCTTATTAGTGTACCTAGGTATTATTTCGAGTTTCCGTTGAGTTTAAGGGTGCATCGACCAAAAGAAGCTAAATTGGCAGTCACGGTTAAGTTGATTTAATGAATAACATTTCATTAATGAATATAAAAAAACATATTTAGTATCACAGAAAATGTATATACACGTTGTGTGAAGCAAAAATTAAAAATATTTTTTTTATGTTTATTTACTTATATATTTATTTATTATGGCACACAAAACAGATTACATTCAGAAAATAAATAAATAAAATGGCATACAGTTTAACATTTAAGTGCTAGAATATAATCCAAGGTATGTAATATAGAGTAACTCGTAGGTATTTGTTAGTATTGTTAAGACTACATGAAGCACAACTATTTAAACCAAGCCCAAAATGTAACAAAGGCGTATTGGCGTTTAGGTCATTTTAACAACTTAACTGCAGAATTTTATCTCAAACTTAATTTCAAACAATCACCAAAGTATAATTTAACTTACATTTTAGAAATATAGGCGAATACGGTTTATTCAAAATGCACCACAAATCCGCCAAACATTTTTAGTATGGCCGCTCAGCAGTCAGTAAAACTGTCCACGATAAAAACGACCACGAGAGTACAGAGCGAGGTGTCTAATCGTCGTACGGACGGCGCAGCCTTAATATATATTTCGCGTTGGCCTAATAACTGTATTGATTAGCCGGCTAATATTAAGATGGTCATCATTGGCCGTAATAACATTATACTGAATATTATATTCGACGTATTTTATTTTTTCAGAGGGCTAATTTGCCAACTGAGACCAACAATTGAAGAGTTTGGAGTCTATACTCTGGATATAGGCCGGTGCGAACTACAGCCGGAGTTAAAGCCTATCAACATATATTTGCGTAAGTTTAACACAGAAGTGGAATAACTAATTTATGACCGAATATGGAACTTTGTCACATTAAAGATAACCCTCTAGCACGTTCAATAGTTGACGTTTTGTTCAACGGGTAACAGTAAGTTGTTGTGATAACTGGGTCACAATATAGTTGCCCCGACCGCAGAGCCGGATTTAGGGGCTAAAGGAGGGGCTACAACAAGTTACTTTCATATTCTTCAATGTACATACATACAAGATATAAAATTAATACATTGATCTATGGATATGATGTAGATACGCGAGCTTTTCTCTAAGAAAAGATTTATTCCAACAAACCAAAAAATAAAATTCTAAATAAATAAGTCAACGACTAATAGATGAGACAAATAAGTAGACATACATGTTTACAAGAATATAATTATAGAATTTTTATGATATATAAATACAAGATAACATACGTACAAAATAATTAAGAAAAGCATATTACGCAAAATAACGCTTTTTGCTTTTTGTATGTCACGCCTTCATGGATCGTAATTTTTTGGAATTTGGAATAAGTTAATTATATATTTTCTCCTGATATAATGAAAGGATTGTCAATGAAATTGCAGAATTCGATTGGATAAAATCCCAGGCTATTCTGACATACAATTTTGACTCAATATCGTGGTAAACTAGCGACCGGGAATTAATCTGTTTTTTTTTTACAGTTGATGTAATGAATGAATAATAAATACTCCGATACATTATGTGTAAACCAATGTCTGATGTATTAGCAATTTTATTCAGCAAAATTTATTGAATTTAAATAAAAAAGTTAGCTCTTCGAATTTGAGTGACAGTGTTTACTTTTCCGTAAACGAGGTGTGAGAGTTTAATCACTACAAAAAAATAAAACCACTTTCCAACTGAAAAAAATGTTTATCACGCGAACTTTTTCTTCACTTTTCCATAGAAATTCAGTCAGCTGATTAAACCTGATTAATTCGTTTACTGGAAAATGAAAAAATTATTAAACCAAAAAAATTGTTTTCTTATTTGTTATGCTCAGTTACCGTGTACCACATTCACACATTAAGGCAGGTTATACAGAAAACCCAGAAGTATAATCAGCCTTTATTTCTAGCGTTTATGGACTACGAGAAAGCCTTCGACTCCATCGAAACTTGGTCTGTTCTGCAGTCCTTGCAGCGATGCCAAGTTGACTGGCGTTACGTGGAGATGTTGAAATGTCTGTATGACTCCGCTACGATGTCCGTCCAAGTACAGGGTGTACAAACAAGACCGATACATCTTCAGCGCGGCGTGAGACAAGGAGATGTTATTTCCCCAAAACTGTTTACCGCCGCGCTGGAGGACGTCTTTAAAACACTAGACTGGAATGGACGAGGCATAAACGTAAACGGAGAGTACATTTCATATCTTCGCTTTGCCGATGACATCATGGTAATGGCGGAATCGCTGCAGGAACTGGAGGTAATGGTGCGCGGCCTTAACGATTCTTCGAGACGAGTGGGCCTGCGGATGAATTTGGAGAAGACTAAGGTCATATCCAACTGTCACGTCATCCAAGGGCCACTAACCGTCGACAATGTCAGCATCGAAGTTGTTCAGAAATATGTTTATCTGGGTCAAGTCATACAGCTGGATAAAAACAACATCGACGCCGAGGCTGACAGAAGCATATGCTTGGGTTGAGCAGCATTCGGAAAGTTGCGTCACATATTTACGTCGTCAATACCGCAGTGCTTAAAGGCTAAGATGTTCAACCAGTGCGTCCTTCCTGTGATGACGTATGGCGCTGAGACGTGGTCTCTTTCAAAGGGCCTGATCCACCGATTTAAGGTCGCTCAGCGAGCTATGGAGCGGACTATGCTTGGGGTAACTCTGATGGATAGAATCCGAAACGAGGAGATCCGTCGGATATCGAAAGTAACCGACATAGCCTGCAGAATCAGTAAGTTGAAGTGGCAGTGGCAGGCCATATTTGTCGCCGAGATGATGGCCGTTGGGGCCGAAAGGCTCTAGAATGGAGACCACGTACAGCAAAGCGTAGTGTAGGCCGACCTCATGCCCGCTGGACCGACGACCTGAAGGACGTTGCAGGGGGCGGCTGGATGAGGAGGACGGAGGACCGACATGAGTGGCGAAATTTGGGAAAGGCCTATGTCCAGCAGTGGACGAACACGGGCTGATGGATGGATGGATGGATGGAGTTATCGATGTATTCAACAGCATAAAAACTTTTCCTAAGATTGTGAATTAGCTGGAAATCTTAGATTTTTCGCAAAATGTTAAATGGTTCTTAAAAAATAAAATGTATATAATTTTTATAATAAACCAAATAAACACATAACAACAATAAGCCTAGTGTGCTATTAGTCCCTTTAAGAACCTAAAATCATAGCAACAAAATAACATAACATATCGTCACGACATGAATTCCCAAAGGGGTGTCAGGGGTGTTCCCCGCGCTTTTCATTGATGAATATTATTACGTCATAAACTTGATGAAACGTGACAAATGGAGCAACAGTTTAACGTGCCTCCCGGAGCACACAGATCCGAGGATTGAACCCATGATCTCTGGGGTAAGCAGGCGAGCGCTCTACCCCCGGTCACAGGGGCGGTGAACAGAGTTTACTATAAATAGGTTATTAACTTATTAATAATAGAGACCTGTGAAGGTTACAAGGTAACTAGTAGTTATTAAGATTGCTTCCAATCAAGTTCAATAATAAACACTCAATAATAGTGGTTGTCATAAACACATTACAATGTTCATTTATCTTGACTGTTTATGAACGTATGAATACTTAAGGACCCATAATAACTCAATTCGAAGTCCTACTTTAACGCTTCTGCTTTTTAACTGTCTATCCTACTGTAATCAGATGCCGCGCATGCAAAGCATCAGTTATTTTGAAATCGCGGCTACACTGATAATTTTTTTGGGGTTTCTGGGTTTGACGTTCTGGGTCAGCGGGAAATACCCTATAAATTTTGATTCCCTTGAGAGTGTCGAAATATACGTTTTTTGCGGCATAAACGGCTGTATCTTTTTTTACCTTCACTTAGAAGTTTGGTTTTTCACAGCTTCAAGGGACTGTAGATTTCAGTATATAATTTTAATTTCAACTTGATACCTCCACGCGTTCCCAAGATAAAAGGTCTTTGACGGACTGACGGACGGAGGAACGGACGGACAGACAGACAACAAAGTGATCCTATAAGTGTTCCATTTTTTCCTTTTGAGGAACGGAACCCTAAACACTAAGAAATTAAGTATCTACTTACTAACATATTAACTACAGCGAGAGAATTGAAGAAGTTTTTAAAAATTACAAAATAAATTTGTTTATACGAGTAAGCCTTCTTTCAAGGATTCAAGTTTTCCAAATTCTCCTGATTAAAAAAGCTACCACCGCCCGCCTAGGCCCAAAACTAATATTTCACAATTTTGCTGACACTCCTATTTAACTTTTAGGTCATTCCTATTACTGTCGCAAGAAACTATTTTCCTCTACCCAAAAACTTCGATTTCACGCAACAATAGTTTGAGGGATGCAAAACGGATAAAGGGATGTCGACCTGATTTCTGCCATCACCCATCACATTTTGCAACAACATAAATGATCCATTTTTACGTACATAAATATGTAGGGGAAGTTGAGTGAGAGTGGTTACGGGCAGTTGCGTAGCAGCAGTCATTTGTCCATTACTGACTTACGTAGATTTTGTGAAAGTCCCTCCCTAGATAGCCCTGACTGCTTTTAGTCTTCCACTTTCTGGTTGACTGAGCGCTTTCAGACTCGGTCCCATCGACGCTTTTATCAGCACCACTTACATGAATGACCATATCACAGTTATTACCATATCGAGTTCGATAGTTTTCGATATAGTGCTCTGTCTCATTCTGTTGATCTACCTAAAGAGGGACAGACAGTGGTATATCGAGCTTCGATTTCACAGTTGAGAAGCTACATAGCATATTATAATGCTATAACAGCGAAACCGGTAAGGGAAATAATATAAATAAGTGGAAAAGTACAAGTGTTTTTCAATCAAAAATAAAACAACCATTCAAAGACAAACAGACTGCCAAACAAACAGACACCAAAGCTATGTTTCAATGAAATCAATAAAAAGTCCTGTACAGGTAGTATTAAGATCTTACCACACTTCTAACCCTTTGATTCATTCCAGCTAGCTCTTTTTACAGAATTCTTCACCCTTTGCCTGATACTCCTCACCGCTGGCTGCCTTTACAAGACCATAAAAGCCTTGGTCACGTGTCATCGGCGCACGCGCGTTCGTGATGTAGAAAAAAATGAAGAGACTAGTGACGTCAAACCACCTGTCAAGAGTGTTGGTAGAATGAGCAGCCTATATGTGTTTAGAGGGTAAGATTCTTTGATATTTTAACGGTGTAAGTATAAAGCTACAGAGCACCCAGACAGGTTAACTCGTTATTTGGTCAAATAGTAAGTACCGTTCAAATAATCACTTAATAGATTTAGTCCCAAGTTACATTTGCTGTCGAGTTATTGTTGTCAGTTGCCACTATGCCTATGAAACATGGGAGAAGAAATTCGTGGTAAACTTCGTGAAATAATAAGGGAAATAGTATCTGTGCTCGCAGCAGAGTATGAGTATTAACAAATGAGTATGTGGTGGATTTCGACCACTTAATTTTAAATATCCACAAAAGATAACCTCATAACCTCAAATCCTCAAATACAATGCGCGCGTCTTTGCTTTGACAACAAATGAACAATGATACTAATGCGTGGATAAAGTTGCCGGGGGTGCGGGAGGATGATCTCCATACTTAACTTTCCAAACAATAGAAAACGATTCTATTCGCGTAGCATAACTAGTAACTTACTACTGAACTCGTTATTCGCTGTCCAAACGGGGCTAGTAGCTAAACTCACTATAGGTACGCCAGTTAACACGCTACTAAACTCCTTCAAATGTAAACAAGCCTATAAGCGAAGTCATACAAGGGGAGTGGTTAATAGGCGGTTGTATAACATGTTATCATCGTTATTGAATGCCGTAAATTTTGCGAATATTCCTGAAGAGACTGACTAACTTCTCACCTGCTTTGACTATTCCTCTTTCTGGGCAGACGCACTTCATCTTATGTAGGCCTAATCGACGTTTTCTATCAGCTGCATAAGCCTACTGTATATTCACAAAAACTCCACTTGCATTGCTGAACTATGAGGGAAAATAATTTAATGAAACCAGCGTAAAAAAATCGTGAATTTGTGCTCGAAAGAGCTATCATGTTGTGGTTAGAGAGCTGACCGTATGGACCTGAGCCCAGCAGGCGTCCCACCTCAACATCATTATCATCATGTTGTGGCGATTAAATTGACGGTGAAACGTTGGAGTACAAGTGCTCACCTCTGACATACACTGTTTTGGTACATTTTGGCGACCAAATTGGCATCATTGTTTCAGATTACTCGTATCCATGATAATATTCCTGACGACCGGTGGCGGCGGATACTCCATCTTTACCAGGAACTTGGGTGGTATCACGCTAGCTGAGTGTCTGTTCTACGCGTACGTCTGGACGGTTGGCGTGAAGATACCCACCACCGTGGACAAGGCTTTCTCCAGGGGATACACCAAGTGTCAAGTGTTTACAGGGGTTTTGAAGGTAATGTTCATTATGGTCCGATGTTATAAAAGTCAATTTTATTCCACAACGTAAAATTTAACTGGTACACACAACTGAAACAAAAACGAAATCTTTAATAAAAATTTGCTGTTGTAAACATTTTGAATCTTGAAATAAATGCACTTTTACCAAAACAAACCAAAAATGTACGATTTCAATTGTCAAACGGGCTTATTTGCTCAGCCGTATAGCCATATGACAATCGAATTTGATTACAATTATCTTACACCATTGCACCTCTGATACCTCCATGGCATATCTTGCGAGGACTGTATTTACAATTACATAATATGTTTTTCAGAAATCTGCAACTTTAATCCTCATTGGAACCGTGATAGAATCAACTGTTAATCTAGATACCCAAGGCTTGTGGTGTCCTCTGCAGCGGCTCAGTATAGCCTACTTTATGGCTGCTTCTACGTACGCCCTTACTGTGCAAAGATTTGAGATGAAATCTAAGGTAAGAAGACTATAATATATCAATACCTCTTTTTAAGCTGCAACAACAGAATAAGGGTTGGCTATAATGTGGAAAGAAGAGATTATACGGATTCGCACGATTCCACGACAACTCCAAGCATTTATTTTCTTGATGACAGATCGATTAGTGGTACCAAAATAGTAACTAAGTCAATGCTGACAAGAATTATATTCGATTAACAATTCCTACGTGTTGGTAACAAATAACTTCTGTTAAGTAATAATAATCCTAGTGGGCATTGACATAGTGGCTATTTCGGTATCATTAATCAATCTGTCATCAAGAAAATAAATGCTTGGAAATAGTATAGTCTTAGACTATACATAAGCAACCTAATGTATACCCTAACAGTATAATCGTCCTACTTACAGTCTGTCCTCTGAATAGACGTTTTATTAATATGCGTGATTGCGTCCCTGCCAGAGTGTATAGCACACAGATATTTGCATGATATACATATACTTCGTCACAATAAAAGCACATTAGTCTTTGTAGATCGCAATAACTATAGCACGTATCCTTTATAATGTATGCTCCCCGCATTTTGCTACTTTTCCTACAGTTTCTAATTATCTAAAATGAGACAAAGTAGAGAAAAACAGAGTTCGAATTCGGATTCAGCAAACAATTGTCGCCTAAAAGCAAAAAGAAATAGCAGCTATTTCATGTAAATGGTACATAAATACCTATACTCGATCAAAATTTATGGAAAGACTGTTTTTTTTGCGTTTTTAGCTGATCCACAAGTTGTCCGCTAGTGTTAAATTTAACAGGAACTAAAAATTCAGTCAAAAGTTATCAATTAACTTTTTATGATGTTGTTGGTTCCAGAGCATCTTCTGTAAAGCTATAGCTAACGTGATGTCGCTACTCTGGTGCTGGGTCATCGCTGGTTTTTTCTTCGCTCTGCAGATTATCTCTATCACTACTTTCGTCTCTTTCAACTGCCAATCGTGAGTTATGCATTGTGATTTGTGTAATTCAGTACAGTACATTCAATGAAAATAATATCCATAAGATTATTTCACTTGAACTTTTGATGATCACAATCCATCTATCCACCAGCCTGTTTCGTCCACTGCTGGATATAGGCCTTTCCAGGATTTCACCACTCTTGGCGGTCCTCCTGGAAGAAATGCCCATACTCACACACGCTGGGCAGGCGGGTTGGTGAGCCCGGTGCCGAAACCCTTGCACCAGTGACGCCGCTGCCCGTCAACAGTCTCTTTTATATAAGGCTCGACAATTGGGGGTGGATATACCGCAATCCATCGGTCCCAGACAATGGTGGGCCGCCTAGTTTTGCCTGAGAGCTGTTCTCTTACTCTCCTCCACAGTCGAGCCTGGCATCAGCTCTACCACCTACCACAATAATCATTCTTAATTTCACAGTAGGGTTTGGTCCTTTACATGAACCAATATTAGATAACTCTAATATATAAATTATTTACATCATTTGTTTCTCCAATAATTTTAACTACATATTCCCGTTAAGCCCAAAAGAATTTTAAAAGGACCTAAAGCCTGATTTTTAAAATATCTGGACCTAATGAGACAGGGAAGCTAGCTTTTGGATATTCTCTTCCTCTCATTACTTCCCACTGATAGAGCACGAATCAAAACTAAAAAATTCTCAGGATTTTGATTCGCTTGATAATGGTGGTATATTTTTCAGGAACATCGGTCTAGAAACTCCGAATTCTGACCCTTCCAATATCACAGAAGCTGTCAACAGCTGCACTCGGCACAAAGACATGACTGAACTCGCTAACCACATCTTAATGGCTGCCCCAGAGACGCAGCTCTTTGTGAACAGCTATTTTGGATTTTCTAGAGGCTTTATGGGTGCGTCCTTTTTGAAGTGATTTAAGATTATATTGAATGATGAATACTTGTACTCGCTTCGTTTCACCTCTCATCATTTAAAGCTCTAAATATATCTTTTAAAGATTATGTATGAGAATTTCATCTTGACAAGACATTTTTGGTACCTATTATATAAAGAAACAAGTGTTGTTTGGCCGGAATTGAAATGGTAGTCTTGGACAGAATTATGTGAGTTCATAAAGGAGATGAAAGTTTATGCAAATGTTGAGAAAATAAATACAATAGGAAAATAAGATAGAGAAAAAATTTGGTTTTTAAAGTTATCGTCATTATTCCAGGATTATGTGTGAGAATTTCATCTTGACAAGACATTTTTGGTACCTATTATATAAAGAAACAAGTGTTGTTTGGCCGGAATTGAAATGGTAGTCTTGGACAGAATTATGTGAGTTCATAAAGGAGATGAAAGTCTATGCAAATGTTGAGAAAATAAATACAATAGGAAAATAAGATAGAGTAAAAATTTGGTTTTTAAAGTTATCGTCATTATTCCAGGTATAATGATAACAATAATCCAATGCCTGATCGGACTGAAGGCCGGTGCTGTCTATCATTACCACGAGGCTCATGGTGACAGGCTGAAGCTGTGGGGCATTTGGGCGACTCTATTCGGTGCTGGTGGGGTGCTGCTAGCAGGATTGTCCATACCGTTGGAGTTTAACTTGTGGTAAGATTTCCATAGAAAGATTAAACGATGAAGTTTTGACATGTTTGAAAAGAGCCTCTCCGATTTCGTAAAGTGAAAATTACCACTGCTTACTCCAAATAAGCTTGGTTTAATCCTGTACTATAAGACCAAGCGCAATAAATCCCTCACGGTGTCATGAAAAGGCGTACTGGATAAGTGGTTCCTTTACTGTTAAGGGACTTTCTGGGTGATCGCGCTTCATCATTGCTCTTATCATTTTTTTAAATCAGGCGTGGTAAATTAACCTATAGCAAATAAAAAAAAGATGGTCAAGCAGTTGAAAGGCTACAAACCAGACGATCAGATGAAATTGCAGCTAAAATAAGAGACATTCGAGATTAATACAAAATTGGAGTATGAGAGTCTAAGAGATGTAAGGTGCTATAAAAGAGACGGATCCAGCAACTGGCACCGTATGATGATAATAAACGATTATTTAACATAATATAGTCTTAAAACATGCAAACGTACAATAATTAAACTATGTGGCTATTCTGACTCGCACCAAAAAATGTACAGGCAGATAGACATGGGGTGATTTTCAAAGGTCCCTTGTGCTTTTTGCCCGTCCTCTCCTATGTTCGGGAACAAGGATTCCCGCTGTCGCGAAATGTCAGGATTGATCACAATTAAATTCACTTGTACTTATTTCACATGTGTGATTGTAGTGAATTTAATTGTGATGTTTTCCAAGTTTCACCAAGTGCCGACAATCGCAAGTATAAATTATGTCAGGATTGAATTGTCAATGTCAAATTCTTTCAAATTTAAATTCAAATGTGTGTGTACTGAACATGTAACTTATAACCTTTACATTGTTGTATAACCTTTAGTGCGTATTTCTTACATTTGTCGCGTTTAACAGGTTTGCATCGCTGCAGCGATGAATTGTGAAACGGTTGCAGCGATGGATTTGTGTTAAACGGCCATACGTCAAAATGACAGATAGCCTACACGCTGCATTTGCGCTGCTCGATGCTTGTCAAAGTATTGTGAAATGATCATTTATAACTCTTTGCAGCGGCTGCACAATTCATCGCTGCAGCGATGAAAACTCGTTAAACGCGACAATTTTGTAGTCTTTCTCAGACTAGAAGTCATTGGCAATTTGCACATTTGTTTTGAAATGCGAACCATACTTTTTTTTTCTTAGCTATGAGCCCACGCTTAGTTAAAACCGTACCTGATGGAAAGTATCGGTAAAACCTAGTATGAAATGCGCTCGCCAGTGAGTTAGCGTGGCGATAATCAGCCTGTCTACGGATTTTCGCAATAAAAAATGCAAAATCTACGGGAATTAGTAAATGGACGAATGTCT
Organism: Ypsolopha scabrella; assembly: GCA_910592155.1. NCBI lineage: Eukaryota > Metazoa > Arthropoda > Insecta > Lepidoptera > Ypsolophidae > Ypsolopha > Ypsolopha scabrella. The sequence goes on along the minus strand of OU342972.1, from coordinate 2,539,795 downwards.
GACAACAGTCTGCGCCTCCTATTAACAACTCTTCCAATATATAAGCATTTATTTTTGTGTTTTGCGATAGACAACAATAAAATGACGTTGAGCTGATATTGAATTTTTTTATCTTTTCCAGGCCTCTATCAACGGTTGTCCTTCTCTCCACATCGTACATTCTCGTCTTCTCTCTTATATACTCTCTTATTGAGTCCTCCAGAATTGTTGACCTCACCGTTTTAAGGTCATTTGGGGTCACTTCATTAGCCGTATTGTGTGGACATTTGCTGTTTTCGAAGTCAATACCGTTTAACTGGAATATTTCGTACAGGACCCACTTTGTGTATTTGTTACAAAATGTTTGGATTGTATCGCTTTGGTTAGTTGTAGGGGTGGTGTTAATGAGAAAGAGGGTCAGGTTTTCAATTTAAGTTAAGAACACAATGTATAATTTTACCATAATATTTCAAAGACTAGATAAGTATTTCATTTCACAAAGTTACTTTTAAATAAAACTTATAAAACCTACCTAGTTAGTTTTATTGCTAGAAAAGATTCAATTTAATCCGAAAGGATGTCTCCAGCATACCGAAAAAATATTTCCAAGTTATTTTTATCTTATTTGTATTTATATCATCAAGCCACGAATCCTGGAGGACGTGTCAGAGGTGTTCTGTTCCCAAGTGTTAACTGTGAAATGCAAGTCACAGTCCACACTTGGTACAACCGCTTTTCACCGACAATTATTCCACCCCAAACGTGATGAGTAGTGAGTCCTATCGTCCTACTTTGGAACAAATAGACCAACAGCTTAACGTGCCCCTAAAAGCACGCCGACCTGACAATTAATTTTTCATAGCTAACCTTTGAGGGTTTTCCAATTTTGATGTACCTACTCTACCACAGCATCTCTTGAACAAAACTTTTCGATCATCGCCTCAGCACCGAACGATTTTTTTGCCACTATTTCTGTCATTTTTATATATATACTAGCTTTTGCCCGCGGCTCCGCCCGCGTGCTATTCGGTTTAACGACATGCTTTTTCTCCGGGAGAACATCCTATGTGTTAATATAAGTTATATCCATTCTAAGTTTCATCCAAATCCGTCCAGCCGTTTCAGCGTGAAAGAGTAACAAACACACACACACACGCACAAACTTTCGCAATTATAATATTAGTGTGATTAGGGTGAAGAACCGTAGAAGGCAATCGTATAATGACTATTTGACATTTGACTTGCCCAGTAAGAGTTTTAGTTAAACTGTAGTCCATGTGATAACTTTTGTTCTCGCAGGTCTGACATGGTTGCCAGTTGGTTTACTGTCAAATGGTGTTTAAAATGGTGTTAAAGTGGCAGCATGCTAGCCCCCTTGATAAGATATCCTATGCCTATGTTACTTCTTGGACATTAAGCTATGAAAAAGTAAAAACCCAATCAAAATACGTTTGGTTGAGACTAGCGTGTAGTACAAGTTATGAAAATCAATTAGAAACAAATTTTCTGAGAAAAACGAATCTCTGACGGGGTTTGACCCGTTTCTTTGCTCTTCGTAGGCCAGCGTCTGGTCCAGTCCACAATACATTACAATACGTTTATTCGTTAGTTGTACAGTTGTTCATACGTTTTCGTCCAGCACATTTTACCATTACTGGTATGCAAAATAATAATTAAAATTTGACATGCAACTAATTAATCTAATTATAGTTGTTTTTCATTTTCATTTTTCTTTATTAAGGAAAACAAACAGCCTTAAATAATACATAAAAATAAAAATACAAATCGGCATTACATTGGCCAGTGAAGTTTCCACGAATAGATGTACACAAAATGCAAATATATCTTACTAACATAAAACTAAAAGTACAAACAGTCAACAAAATATCGAGTTAACCCATTCTTAACTATACGTAAAAAAACAATAAACACATGTTATGATAAGATAGAGGGTAGCTCTTACCTAACCTAACCTAACCAACAAAATAACCAGAGACCTATTTTTATCTCTAAGCCTAAGGAAATATGGACTAAAATGGTATATCAGAATAAATAAGTCTCGAGCAGGACAAACGTTAGTCAATCCAATGAGATGTTGGTCGTGCGGTTTATTCCTATCACATTAACAAACCAAACCCACAAAACATTTTTTTATATGAAGGATATTAAAAACATTTATAAAGTGTTTGTTTATTTATTTATTTTTTTCTCTTGCAGATCATTAACTAACCGATAAAATAAGTATTGTAGTAGTTTACACTGCCGCAAGTTTTCTTCTTAATATACGTAAGAAAACTATCAATAAAAAAAAAAACAAATAAATAAAATGGAAATATATAATAATTATTATATATAATAATAATATAATTATATATAATAATAATAAAAATAATTAAGACCACTTTCTTAAGTACAAAACTGAAATAAGAAAAAACATATTAAAAGAGATTTACAATTTTGATTTAAATTTACCAAATGATAAATAAAATATATCAGCATGATTATAATTAACATTATAACTACGGACTACTCTAACCAAAAATCTATTCTTGGAATAATTCGTGCGTGCAAAAGGTACGTGAAAGTACAAGAAAAGTGCAATATATTAACTATACAACGTTTATATTAAATTAAATTTAAAATGTCAGAAAGGATTAGAAATTGTCATTAAAATTTAGTACCTATGTCACAGAATTCTATTAGCAATGATTAAAATGTACTAGACTCTTTCATTGTAATGCACATATGAAATTCTCACGAGGGCGTTCTAAGAATTTGACGCCTTGTTCGTAATTCCTGTTTGAATTCATCTGAAATTATTAAACACAGTGAAGTTACAGTTTACATATTTATATCTACTGAGGTAAAGTTCTGTGTAACCATGTACGTTGCTATTGTGTTTGTTACCAGGAACTCACTGGAAGAGGTATTTAACCAACAACCATTCTTTTATTATTCTTTAAACTTCCCTCAGCCAGAACGCCGGCTTTAAAAGTCGGTTTTTTTTATCCGTGCACTGCGAAGCATTTAGAAAAAAATAAAAGTTTTATTTCCCGATGTATCCATATTGGACGTGGTTCGGTTATGCCACAAATGAATCGGTAAATGGCTTCCAACTGCGGTATTTACCAATAAACTTCGCGTTTTTGCTTTTAGACAGACGGCTGGGTTCACATCCGACTACAGTTGAAAAATACAGCTTGAATGATGTCGGGATTTATACGGATAACAGTCATTGTGTCAGTGTAAGTACCTTTTTTGTATTTTTGTATTCATCGAGAAATAAGTGACTTTGGAAACAATAGATTTGTCCACACAATTAAGGAACTTGAAAAAGAAACAGGCTGTTCCATATTGTTATTGCGTAGATAAATTAATACCTTTGTATTGTTGCAGTATATTCTTAAAAAGAAATTAATATTCATATGAATTAATCAGGACATTCATTATGGATTAATCTTATTATATTTTAATAAATCCTACTAATATTATAAATGTGAAAGTTTGTGCTATGTTTGTTACTCTTTCACGATGAAACGGCTGAACGGATTTGGATGAAATTTAGAATGGATATAGCTTATACCTTAACTTAACACGTAGGTTACTTTTTATCTCGGAAAAATGCATGGTTCCTGTAGGATATATCATTATCATCGAAAAATTAGGTGTCTAATTAGCGCGGGCTAATGCTAGTTATACATAAATTCCTTGTACTTTTTACTCCACAAATATTTATTTTTATTATGACTTAGGCTACCGGTTTCGTATGACACATCATCGGGACAACAAATTATTAATTTTAATAACAATTTAACCTATACAAAAAAACATCTCGAGCAAGCAACTATGAAGTAAACAGAGTTTGTTCACTTTATAGTTGCTTGCTTGTACTCGCACTCCCACTTCGAATTTAGAATGGAAGTGGTTCATTATGATCAGTAAAGCATGTGGTTTGATTTCCTGAGCACGTCATATAAAGCTAGGGCCTTACAAAGGGTTACCTAAACCTTACAAGCGACAGAGTTTGCCAAAACAAACTTTTAGCCAAAGCTAAAATTAGTTATTTTTTCAGTGCCCCTTTACCCTAATTGAGCGAATTAATATTGATGAAAATGAAGGTATACTTGATGATTATTATGTCTGGAAAATGGCGACGGTGGGATATAGGAAATGGCGCATTTTGGGTTCTTCGCTTCAAAAGTATAATAATGATGTAAGGTAAGCATACATAGTTTACGTCGCCGTCATTGCAAATCATTAAACCTTGATCCTGATTTGGTTACATAAACAAAGACATCTTACACCATACACATAAGCTTGTTTCCTAGGAGGGAAAGCAAAGACCACGAGTTTCCTAAGATTTCGACCCACTTCTTTCGCTTCTATTACAATCAAGAGACATACCAGCACCTCTTAACATGAAGAACCATATCGAGCTCGTTAGCGCTAGATACGGAGCTATGTCTCAGTCTGTTGCTCTGTCCAAAGGGGGACAGATAGTGGTACGTGGGACGCACTATAAGTTTCCGGAATGAATATGAAAAAATACTATTAAAGGTACAAAATTAATTTATTGTTTTTCAAAATAATCTCCCTTGGCGTCTATGCACTTTTTCATTCGATCAAACCAGTTTTGAAAACTTTTGTGCCACTCCCCTGTGGTGACCTCTGAAACGTGTTTTTCATACTCCTCGACAGCCTCTTCTGGTGATGAAAATCGTTGACCGCGTAATTGGTTCTTAATTTTTGGGAACAGAAAAAAGTCACAAGGTGCCAGGTCGGGACTGCATGCAGGATGACTCATGAGTTCTACATTTTTCGTCTTCAAAAAGTCGTTTGAAAAAAAAGTCGTTTGGGTGGTGGAATCATTATTTACATAAGAAACAAATACTCATTTACTGTCTCCAAAACAACAACGTTAAATTATGAATGCTTATTGGGTACACTATATTGCACTAATAAGTATAAGATTACTTTGTGTGCAGTGTATAGGCCGCCTGAACGAAATAAAAGATTGTTTCTTAAAGAATTTAAACACTTACTTGCTCAGCGTTTGGCAGGCGACTTCATTCTTATAGGTGACATAAACATTGACCTGAAAACTGATAATTTAATACGAAAACACTACCTAAGACTAATGTCCGAGTTCGGCCTTGTATGCGGAATTACGGATTATACCAGAATTGAATTAAAAAAAGATATTGTGACTAGAAGCTGCTTAGATCATATTTTTGTGCGATCTTGTTTACAAGAAATTTATACCGCAGCACTCAGTACTGTACTAGCTGACCACAGAATGATTGTAGTTGTATTTGCAGGAATTCCAAGTATACAGGGTGTTGCAAGTTACATAACTAGATATAAAAGGAATGTGCTTCATTCGGAACTGATAAATATAAGCTGGGACAAGCTAGAAAATTTACATGAACCTGATAAGATATATGCTATTATAAAATCTAAAATCACAGAATGCTATGAAAAATCGAAATACACAAAAAGAGTTACACAATCTAAAAGAAATAAAAAGGAATGGATCAATGATAGAATAGTGAGAGCATGCGCCTATAGGGACGAACTGTATTCACAATGTAAAAAAGATATTAATAACAAAATTATGTGGGTAAAATATAAGAAGGAAAGAAATAAAATTCATAACTTAATCGAAAATACTCGTAATAATTATTACAAAAACAAAATTAATATCAATAAGAATCAGCAAAAAAAACTCTGGGATATACTTAACAGTCTGACGGGAAAGCAAAAGAATTCGTTAGATGACACAGTGTTAACGGCATTTAAAGATAGTGCTAAGAACATTGCTGACCAATTTGCAAAGCAATTTCAATCCGGTGTAAAAGAAATTATTCCTGAGTGTAAGAAAACTCTATTAAATGTAGCCCAGTATGAGACTAAGAATGACAAATCAATGCTATTTAAAAAAGCAACACATGCTAGGATCCATAAAATAATAAAATCTCTTCAATCTAATAAAGCGCCAGGGGTCGACGGCATAAGAATGTCAGAAATTAAATTAATATGTCATAAAATAACACAGGCTATTGTGAAACTCATTAATGAATGCGTATACCAAGGTTTATATCCTAGTGAACTCAAAAGTGGTATTGTCAGACCAATTTATAAGAAGGGAAAAAAGAATGATACAGGAAACTATAGACAAGTTATACTACTATCTAGCATTGATAAGATTATGGAGAAGTATATAGGTAGCGAAATTCAATCTTTCTATAAGGAATATAAAGTACTGTCGACAAATCAATTCGGATTCCAACAAAACAAAAGTACAACACAGCTACTTTCTAGATTTACAGATGATATTAATACGCAACTAAATAACAAAAAGCACGTTCTTCTTGTTTTCATTGATTATAGCAAGGCTTTCGATACTCTTCGTAATGACACACTTGTTCACAAATTAGACAATAGTGGAATCAGAGGTCCGTTGCTTGAATGTTGTAGGAATTACCTTGAGAATAGATCATATACTGTAAAAGTAGGAAATGCATTTAGCGAAAGGGTTAAAGTCACTGAGGGTAAAGCTCAGGGTTCGGTCCTTGGACCACTTCATTATCTGGTTTACGTTAATGATCTAAACGAAGTGATAAATCATTGTACGGTATACCAATATGCCGATGATACTTTCCTTGTGTCTGCTAACGAGGATGTCAATATAGCTATGGAAAAATTACAAGAAGACTTTGACATAGTTTGTAAGTGGTCACACGATGCTGGTCTTGTACTGAACGCCTCCAAAACTAAGCTTATACACGTACATTCCGGTCGACTTACGTTCCATGACAGACCACGTATTATTGCTCATGAACATGTATGTCTCCATACTGAGCAGACTAGTTGCAAATGTAAACCAATCGAACAAGTATCAAGTCACCTTTACCTAGGACTTTTAATTGATGAAAGGCTTAACTGGGAACCGCACATTGAAAAGGTGTGTGCTAAGCTTAGGGCTATATTAGCAAAATTTTACCTTCTTAGATATAAAATTCCTTACTTTGTTCTCATAACTATGTACAAAGCTCTGGCTGAAAGTTTAATCTCATATGGGCTGAGTAGCTACGGAAGAACGTTCAAAACATATATAGATCCAATTAAAAACTTGCAAAAACGTATGCTAAAAACTATAGTCCCACCTAAAGAGTATATCAAACTGAAAGATGAGGGTAGGTCAGTATTCAACTATTGTAAGATAGTGCCAATTCATGATAAATTTTGTATGAATCTGTTAATGGAACAATTTTTCCGCAAGGAAATTCTACATCTTGTTGAACACCCCATTGCTACGAGAAATGTCACAAGTAAAAAATTGGTCACAAGTGCTTATAATAATTATTACGGAAAAAGAACATCACAGTACCTAATACCACGCCTTATAAACAATCTACCAATTACCATCAAAAGTAAAATTCAGGACAAAAATATAAAAGAGGTTTTAAAAGAATACTTTATTGAAAAGTTGTAATCTAAAAAACTAAAATCAAATACTGTATAGTAGTTATGAAAAAGTTAAAGTGAGCGATATCATCACGGTTTCTGTGGTAAGTATATTGTAGCATAATTGACTGATTGCATTTTATTCATTTATTTATTTTTCTCTGTGTGTGCTCGCTATGCGCCACAATGATTATTTTGTTGCCACGGAAGGAAGACCAATATTGGCTACTTTGGTTACACAAAGACAGAAAAACCTTCTGTTACACAGAGAGAGAAAAAGCCTGCGTGATTTCGTCTGTCAAACGCTGAGTACCTAGCAGCGCTGATTCGTGGTTATACCTATTTTAATGCTCTTGATCTTTATTGCGTAAGGTGGTTTATTTAGGTAAATTAAATAAGTGTTAAAGTTTTTGTACCTTAGTTAGCGCACTGGATATTGGCTAAATTCTTTGTATAATTTATTGCTTAAGTTGGTTTATTTGAGTGACAAGTGCTTAAGTTTTTAGTACCTTAGTTAGCACACTAGTTATTGGCTAAATTCTTTGTATACTAATTTATTGCATAGGTTGGTTTATTTGAGTAAATTAAATAAATGTAAAGATTTTGTACCTTAGTTTGCACAATTTTATGGTTATTGTATAATTTTATTGCTTATGTTGGTTTATTTGAGTAAATTAAATAGGTGTTAAAGTTTTTGTACTTTAGTTAGCACACTGGTTATTGGCTAATTTCTCTGTATAACGTATTGTGATGCTGGGATAGATCACATGTGATCTTACAGCATCACTGGTCCATTTAAATATTTAATGTAAAGTTAATAAATTAAAAAAAAAAAAAAAAAAAGTTTGTCTGTCCGGCCGTGTGAGAACTAGCATTGTCGTGGTGCAGGATGTTACGGCGTTTACGGTTATTTTTACGGAGTTCGTCAATAACTTCCGGCAAACAAATGGTCGTGTACCAGTCACTATTCACGGTACGACGATTCTCTAAAGCAACAGTAGCCACGTGTCCAGTTTTATTAAAAAAAGAAGCAATCATCCGCTTAGATGCACTTTTCACGCGCGCCACTTTGGTTGGTTTCGGCTCATCTTGAAATACCCATACGCTCGATTGCTGCTTTGTTTTGGGATCGTAGCAATAAATCCATGTTTCGTCACCTGTTACTATGTCCCACACCAAATTTGACGCACCTTCGTTGAATCTGGTAAGCATGGCACTGCACCAAGTGACGCGGTCCGTTTTTTGAGCCTCGGTCAAGTTGTGTGGGATCCACCGCGAGCACAGCTTTCTCACACCCAAATGTTTGTGTAGGATTGATTGTATTTGACTCATGCCTATTTCTAAGGATGCGTGAATTTCATGGTAGGTCACATGCCTGTCTGTTTCAATCATACGGCGCACAGCATCGATGTTTTTGTTGGTCACAGCGGTGGACGGCCGACCATCGCGAGATTCGTCACTGAGATTGATACGACCACGCTTGAATTCTGCAAACCAGCAATAAACAGTCGTCTTGCATGGTGCTTCATTGCCAAAAGCTGTTTCAAGCCGAGCGATGCTCTGTTGAGCTGTCAAATTACACTTAAAATCGTAGAAAATCATACTACGAAAATTTTCCCGACTTAAATCCATGTTGATGCAGACACACAATTTTTTAAATGGCGCCACAAGGTAAAAACAAAAGACAGTCAGATGAAACAAACTGCATTCTACAGCCAAAGAGTTCTATTTTCAAATGTTGCAATAAATTTTTAAATATTGTTTATGTAAGTGCCCAGTTCCGGAAACTTTTAGTGTTACCTATGTATATTGAGCTGTCAACAGCTCGATCAAAGCTCGATACCATGTTACCATCGTTCGGTGGCGCTTGTTTAAAATAAAGATAAATTTTTCTGTAGAATAAATAAGAACATACCGTATCTTCCTCCTTTTTTTAATACCTATCAATTAGGGAAAACATACATTGTGTATGATGTTAATGTATATTTTTTTTCTTCGTTGATTCTAGTGACATGATATGCGAGTTTGAGCCTAAATTGGGGGAATTTGGTGTTTACAAAATAGATTTAGACGAATGCCAACTGAAAAAACTCTTGGAGCCTATCAACATTTACTTCCGTAAGTTTTTTATTAAAGTGATTTCTTAACGGTTAATTTGTTGTAAGACCGGTAGAATTTTTTTAGCCACGATCTTACTGGAAGTAGATTGTTAATCAAAATTGTTATCGAGAATCCACAATTCTACTAGGTAGTTAAGTGTCTAGTATTTACAAACGCTACTTCACTGATGATTATATTAGTAGTGCGGGCATTAATAATGTGGAGTACTAGCTTTACCCAAACAATGCTACTCATACGAAGCGATTGGAAAGGATACAGAATAGGTGTCTTAGAATCGTAAGCTACCGCTTTGACTCTGGACGTGAACTCAATTCTTACCCGAAGCGTCTGAAGAGGTATAACTTAATGTCACTTCAATCACGCCGCCAATTCAGTGATATGACTTATCTCCATAAAATTTTACACAGTAGGATTGACTCACCTGCTTTGCTCTCACTTCTGACTTTTAATACACGTTTTGTTTCTCGAAATCCCAGAACTTTCTCTCTTAATGTCTACAAAAAAAACACATCTTACTACAACCCTATTATTAGAATGTGCCACCAATATGACGAATTAAGAATTACTTACCCGGATATTGAAATTTTCAAGTAGATATTCTTAATTTGTTAAGTCTGTTAGAAATGCTCTTCTTAAATAAACTCCTCCATCTTCTTTCTTCTTATTATTATATATATATATATTACTCTTTATTATATATATTTAATAGTGTGAATAAATTACTAACATAATTAATAATAATAAATTTAAGTTGATATGTAGTCTTAACAATACTAACAAATACCTACGAGTTACTCTATATTGCATATCTTGGATTATATTATAGCACTTAAATGTTAAACTGTAGTATGGCTGTAATCTGTTGTGTGTGCCATAATAAAAAAATAAAAAAAATATATATCGTTGTTGTGGACATTACATGTAACAAATACCTTTCATTTGCTAAACTGATCTTACTTAGTTTCTTGCCCTTCTTCTAAGCAAGACTTAACGAATGGTTGGAGCTAGGCATAATATTTATTCAACATTTTTGCGTGACTGCGGCTGATATGCATCTGGAAGCTGAATAGTGACCAAGTGGTAGAGCTGCTGTCAGGCCCAACTGTGGAGGTACCACCATCTTACTCACAAACCCCGAAGTTATTCCAGTTATGCAAGTGCTTGTTAAGACGTATTTAATATGTTTCAAAACTGTTGTCAAAGTCAACTTAACAACACTAGTGTTTTATTTATTTTTTATTTATTTATAAAAGTTCCCGGTCTTTTCTTGTGTACTCGCTTATCGCTCGTGTTTTAAATCGTCCTCGTTAACTATTGCTTTCTTATCGCACTTATAGTATAAACTACTATTTTGTTTCCGTGGTTTCTTTGGAAGTTGCTCGTATGATCGGTATGAGTTATATGGTTGCATATAACGTGTTCATTTACACCCGGTATTAACTACATAATTACCTATGTTATTAAAATTTAACTCGCGTTTCGTACCCATCGTAATATACCTACCTATATTATAATTACCTTTTTAAAAGGCTTCAAAGCGATGTGTGGCGGTACAGATGGTACCAATATCAACGGAAACGACTTTAAAATAAGGTTTATATCAGCGTACATTGCAAAGTGGCTGATAAGACGAACGCTGCGTCGCCGGATAGCACAAAATAGAAAAAAAAAATCTTAGATTTTAAATCAAATCTGTACTTTAATATGTAAATTTTTTTGTTGCTCGTATGCGTATGTGTGTTTAAAATTTAAAGTTGTCTCTTTTGAGCCAGAAAACTTAGGCATTTCATTTGTTTTATAAAGCATTTTAAAAAACATTTATTTATTTCACAAAACGTGACTTAAGCCAATAAATATCATGTATTTATTATTTAAAAAATTCGTAATTATTACATACATATACCTAAGTTAAAAGTGTTTCAAAAACCTCAAACACAGTTTATCTTCAGAAGTCTGTTACGAACCTCGTGGTCGAACTCTAACTCTACCAACTTTGTTTTCGCAGAACTCATCCTATTCTGCTTCTTACTAAGCATCTCAGGAATCTTCATGAAGAAGTTCTTCATGAAGCAGATTGAGAAACAAATAGCTCTGAGAAACTCTCCCGCTAAAGATGAATCACCCTCCGTTGATGAAGTCGTCAAGCCACGCATCGAAACTGGTTGGTTGAGCAGTCTGTATATCTTTAGAGGGTGAGTATGATAGTTTATTGAAGACTAGTCTTTTGCTCGCTATTATGAAGAAAACTCTGCCATTTACCCGCTACCCCGTGATACCCGTGCCATTGACTTGTGTATAATCAATCAATAATACTTATACCTAAGTTTTGTTTTATTTTTTATTTTATTTTTTTCTAATTGCTGTTTTTAGTTTTATTGCTGTTTTTGTTTAACAGTAACTTATATATATATATTTTTTGTTGCACAAGAAGAGCACCTATTATATGGAAGAGCGGGGTATCCTGGCACAGGTACTTCGTACTTAAAAGGATGCCCCATCCACTGATGTAATTAGTATGTAAGTTTTGCACAATAAACAAATTTATTTATTTATTATTTATTATTTATTTAATAATTAATTGTATCAAATATTTATTACATTAGCTGAGTGTTGAATTGACAGAATTTTATTTTCAGGTGTCTCCTATATATCATGATGTTTTTGTCTACTGGGGGTGGAGGGTATTATCTCTTCACCAGCAGCATGGGGGGACTGACTTTGGTTGAATGTGTATTTTTTGCATACATTTGGACGATTGGGTTCAAACTACCCGTCACTATGAACAGGGTTTTTGAACGAGAGAATCTTAAACTACAGGCGTTTGTAGATGTCTCTAAAGTAAGTTTTCAATATTTGCAATATTTTTTTATTTATTATGAATGATTATCGAAGACTTAAAAAAGTATTGCTTGAATAGAGCACATTTGTATATATTGATGCATGTGTGTATATGTTGATTGGTTGTATTCTATATTTATAATGTATAAGTATTATGATTTGCATGCTCTCCCAAAATATCAAATAAATGTAAAAAGTGGTTCTATTTGTTAGTGACGGATTGACTGCCAATAAAATTGATCAAATTGATGTAGCCAGCCCTAGCACGGACCTCCGTCTATTTTGGGCTGCTACTGCCACAATTTCTATATAAGTAAAGCAATGCTCAGTCAAACCCAGTTCCTATACCTATTTATCTGCATTCTGAATGTACTTAGCCATTTAATTATTCATAAACAAAATAAATAAGTACACTAGAAAAAATCATTTAATTTAAATTTAATACCCATTCATTCGCTACTATTTTATTTAAAAACTCTTGATTTTCAATGGTTTTGACTCTCTTTTGGTTCGGACACTTTTGAGCACAGACCCGATGTCCACTTGGTAGTACGTCAATATTTTCAAAGAAATTTAGTCAGCTGGTTGAACAACTTAGAAGTGGGAAGTGAAAAAATGACATAATCAAAAAAACAATTTTTATTCTTGAATTTGATCAGGTAACGATACGTGATCTACCCTACAATTATTTTCACTTATTATCGTAAGACCTATATAACAATTTTAGTGAAAAATAAACCTATATATCAAGCGAAAAAAAGATTGCAAAAGCAACATTGTTATTCATAAATAATTGAATCGACGGCTTTCAACCAAGTCTTTTTTCCAGATGGCTGGTCTTCTAGTGATCTTAGGTTTGATGTCGGAGTACTTATTTCAAAGCCGTTTCGAGAAGCAATCCATAGCTCTCTGGGCTTCCTTACAAAGACTAGGATTTTCTTATTTCTTTGTTGGGACCGCTTACATTTTTACTGCCAAAAGGTTTGGAACGAATTCCAAGGTAACTAAACTATATTTATATTTGTACTACAATTTATGTCATTATAAAGCATTTTTTTGGGTTCCCTCTTATAAAAATGATCTTTATAATAGGTTGGGGAAAAACTCTTTTCGCAAATAGTATGTATGAACTTATGATATAATCTCTTTGGCTATACCATTTGTATCTGGCTGGTTTTGGTATTATTAAAAAGTTTCAATTCAAAAAAAGATTATTCCAAATTCAAATTAGGTAAAATTGTGTGATTTTCATTTGTTTTTCTTATTGTTAAGATGAGTGAATCTAATGAAGAAATTTGATAAATTTTAAAATTTTACTACAAAAAAGGTAAAAATGCAACGCAAGCCGCGAAAAAAATTTGTGATGTTTATGGACCTAGTGCAGTGTCTGTGAGAGTGGCACAAATTTGGTTTAAGCGTTTTCAATCCGGAAATTTTGATGTCAAAGATGCACCTCGCTCTGGGCGCCTTGTTACGATTAAAATGGATGCCATTTTTGAAAAAGTGGAGCAAGATCGGCATATCAGTAGTTACGATCTAGCCGAAGAACTGGGGATTAACCACAAAACAGTTTTGGCGCATTTGAAAAAAGCTGGGTACACAAAAAAACTCGATATTTGGGTGCCTCATGAGCTCACTGAAAGAAACGTAATGAACCGTGTACTCATTTGTGATTATTTATTACGACGTAATGAAATCGAACCATTTTTGAAAAACCTGATTACTGGTGATGAAAAGTTGATCACGTACGACAAGAACGTGCGAAAAAGGTCGTGGTCAAAGGCTGGTCAGGCTTCACAGACTCTGGCAAAACCCGGGTTATCTCGCAACAAGGTAATGCTGTGTGTATGGTGGGATTGGAAGGGCACTATTCATTATGAGCTGTTGCCGCCAGGCAGAACCATCGATTCTGAATTCTACTGCGAACAACTGTTGAGATAAAAGCAAGAAGTTGAGAGAAAGCGGCCGGAATTAGTCAACAGAAGGGGTGTGGTTTTTCATCATGATAACGCTAGACCACGCACCTTTTTGGCCACTCAGCAAAAATTAAGAGAGTTTGGCTGGGACGTATTAATGCATCCGCCGTATAGTCCCGACCTTGCACCTTCAGAGTTCCACTTGTTTCGGTCTCTTCAGAATTCTTTAGGCAGTGTCAGGTTAACATCTCGAGAGGACTGCCGAAACCACTTGTCGCGGTTTTTTGATCAGAAGCCCCAGATTTCTATAGCAATGGGACCTGTCCCTACCTACAAGATGGCAGAAAGTTATCGAAAAAAATGGCACCTACATACTTTAGTTAAATGTAATAAACTTTATTAAAAATGTTTTGAATTTTCATATAAAATGCGAAGAAACTTTTTCCCCAACCTATTACTTAGTTTTGGTTTTTGTCTGTCCGTAGCGTGACTCAAGAACTGCTAAGCCGTTTTAGTTTTTCGACATTTATATGAAAAATTTTGGACCCCAGAAAAAAACCCGTGACTCTTCAATGACGTTTTAAAATATTTTGTAAAATCGTTTATAATTGATGGGTCATTTCAAAAATAATGCAATCCTTGTCTTTTGTGGGTGTCCCATGCATATTCAATTTTTTTTTCTTTCCGGGCTATTAGCCACGGAAGTTTCTTATTTTTACTTAAATAATAAGTATCCAAGAACCAATTACAATAATTGCCTTTTTAATACATAACATATTTAATGGATTTATCGATTATTAAAAATACTGAAAATGACGGTTTCATACTGTCCCGTCGGCGAAATTTGTAACTTCTGACTGCGTTTTAAAACATTTTTCTTCTGCATAAGTTATTATTTTTTTGTTGTGAAACAAAGTAGTATCTTTAGTTTTATTTTATATAAATGATTTATTTAAATTATGAATAAGACTCGAAAATTAAAAATTTTAAAGCTTGTCCCACAGTTTACACCCTTGAGACATGTCTACTTTTGTAACGGTCATTACTAAAACAACTTGCCGAAAAATGTGAAATAATTTAGGCTAGAACAACGCTATTAAGGAATATGTCACGTCCACTGAGCGGCAGCTTAGAGATTAGTCGAGAAAGTGCCGTGTTGAGCATCGGAAGAATTCTCTCACTTTTCCCGATTTCGTTACGTCTTTTTTATGTAAATTATAAATAAAAATACAATCCATCCATCAGCCTGTTTCGTCCACTGCTGGACATAGGCCTTTCCAGGATTTCGCCACTCTTGGCGGTCCTCCTGGAAGAAATGCCCATACTCACACACGCTGGGCAGGCGGGTTGGTGAGCGCGGTGCCGAAACCCTTGCACCAGTGACGCCGCTGCCCGTCACCAGTCTAATTTATATAAGGCCCGGCAATTGAGGATGGATATACCGCCATCCATCGGTCCCAGGCAATGGTGGGCCGCCTGGTTTTTTTGCCTGAGAGCTGTTCTCTTACTATCCCCCGAATAACTTCGGGAGTATTTGCGAGTAAGATGGTGGTACCTCCACAGTCGAGCCCGGCATTAGCACTACCACCTATTAAAAAAAAAAAAAAAATGGAAAAATTTTTGGAAAATACAAATAATGAAAACAAATAGCATTATTTAGTGAACCTTAAAATGTATTAAATTTAGAAGGTATTTCAGGTAAGGGAATTTTAAACTTAATCAACACTTATTTATTTTTCCATCTTTCAATGATAGGGATGCATTATTTTTGAAATTACTCTGATATAGCGCACACTTTACAGACTTATTTTTCTGTTTCAGAACATAATTTGCAAAGCTTGCGCTAATTTTAAGTCTATTTTCTGGTGTTGGGTCATTGCCGGCTGCTTATTTATTTTACAAATCATCTCTATAAAGTTTATCATAACTTTCGACTACCTCTCGTAAGTGTTTATTATATTGTTTTAATATCTTTTATCAAAACTCTCAAATTGGATCAATATCAGCATCAGTTTAAAAATCCATACAGTTGTCCAACGAAAGCGATCAGACAGAGCAATAGTTCGGGGTCTGCGGGGCGAGACGCGGGGGGTAAGCCACCGAGCTACATAAAATTTCTCCGCTCCAACCGCTCCGTCACTCCTGCGTAGTACCTGTCATCCGTCCGTCACCGTTACCGACTTCCGTATATTTTGCAAACGGTCCTGGAGAGTCTGAGTAACGCGTCCCTGCCTTCAACTCTCCCACATTCTGAGCTAGTGCCACTCATCCTAGGTCTCTTCGAAGCTTTCCATCATGCGCAGCAGTGGTCATAGTGCATTAAAAAGCTCTAATCTTCGTAGATGGGAACTATCGCATGCACCATAGTACCTATCATATAATTAACCTAGGTTTGTTAAAACCCTTATAGCCCATATGTTGACTAGGGTCACTACGATGATAATTCAGAAAACCGCATCAAAATCCGTTAAGTGGTTTTTTAGTTAAAACGGAACTTACATACAGGGAGAGAAAGATAGACAACAATTCAAATTTTTTTTAGGTTTGTCCTCAAATAATCATTTGAAACCAAATACGTACATACACGACATTTTTACTACTTTATAATAAGTATAGATAGTACTATATACCACATCATTATGATATAGGTATAAAAGTGGTAAAATTGAAACTTTTGTGAGATTACTGTCTCTTGCATTTACCAAAATAATGTTTTCCAAGCTACAGTGAAACAGGCAATTATTTGTCAGAAATAAATTAAGAATAGCTTAGTTTATTTTCTTTTACAATGCTCGTGGTTGTGTAAAAATCCTTTTATTATCTTTGATTATCTTAAAAACTAGTTCAAAATTGTGTCCTTTTATAATGAAAATACAAGTGTTTTCATTGTTATTTTGAAATTAAATCACTCAATGAGAATTTGGTCAACGACAATCCTAGATATAAGTATAAATATCTTGTCTACAAAATATCATCGATTTTGATAAGTAAAAGGTGTGAACAAACACAAAGAACTATTGCTTGGAAGGCGCTTAGATAAACCTAAGTTGGATAAACCTACGCTTAATGCTACGCTAAGCACTTACTGACATAATAACGGTGCAAACAACGGATCTGCCCAGATGCTAAAGATTGATGACAAAGCTTTACGTAATGGAAAAATTTGTTCTTAACTTATTAGTAAGAAGAAATCAAACCAAGATTTAAAAATAATTTTAAATGTGAATGTTGGCAATTACAGGCCTGTTGATGAAGAAATATCCAATACCATCACATCAACCACTGAAGCTACGTACGATTATATAGAAGAAGACGAAAAATCAGATAATTCTTCTAAAGCTTTTGATCTCGCTGGTTTTTATAACAAAGTGTTAGTTGCTAGCCATGTTACGATGCCTTACGACAACTATGTTGGATTTAGTAAGGGATTGATGGGTAAGTAAAAATTAAGAAATTTGAAAAAGCAAAATATTTTAGTTGCCAACCAGGCGATTTCGTTGTTACGGTTTGTTATTGAAGTTATTCATAAATTTGATTAAAAAGCTATAATCATTAACAACTGGACGTAATCATTACGAACGAATAAAAAAATACTTATTAGAAGAAAGCTCATTCGGACGGATTTCGGACTTTCAGTCTTGAGTCCTGAGTTCGAAGCACCAATGAGTTTCGCACAATTTGTGTGCAAAGCATTTGTATACTTACCACTTACTGATGAAAAATTAAAAGAAAAACAACACTAGAAGAAAAACACTATGAGGTTATTAACTTGCTTGCCATAAAAACCGTGTACCTATTTGTATTATTATAGCGATAAGGCTGATCGTCAATTAAATGAGGGTGTACGGGTGTTTAATTTCTTAGTGACAAACCACAATCGGAAACGCCTATTATACCCCTTTGGGTTTTCGACTTTTGACGATGTGTTCATTTTGGTATGTTGATAACTTTTACAGCAATAAATCATATTGTCTTTGCGATAATTCTCTTCAGTAATGAGAAATTTTATCTCTGGACGCAAATTTTGTCATATTTCTAACGTATCGTCACGATCACGACATGTATCCCTGAGGGGGTGCTTAATTGTTAAATGCAAATCGCAGTTTACACTTGATGCACCCGCTTTTTACCGATAGTTATTACGTCTCAAACGTGATGGGTGGTAAGCCCTATCGCCGTACTTTTGGCACAAATAGAGCAACAAGTTAACGTACCTTTCGAAGCACGCAGACCAAATACAAACTAATGTACCGCGTGTATTGAACCCACGATCTCTGCCGCATCAACTCCTAACGAATATTCCAAAAGCCAGAGTTCAGTGGCGTATTTTCAGTCTATTTAAATTTTGTTTATTTTTTCCAGGTTTTTTGACAACTACAATATTTTGCATCTTTGGTGTCACATTCGGAACAATTTATCTTCAAAACGAAGGAAGCAAAGACAAGTTAAAACTCTGGGGTCTGTGGACAGCAATACTTGGTATCGCAGGTGTAGCCTTGGCTGTAATGTCTGTGGCGCTACAATTAAAACTGTGGTTAGTTTTTATTGATTTATTTATTTTATCACTAGTGCAATAATGATGTTGTCGCTCTATACCGGGTGTAAATAGACTGCTATCATTAAATGAAACCACAAATTCTACCGACCTTACTGAACCACTTGTCCCAAGAGTCATACCCGCGGACACCCTTAGTTTGGGAAATAATAGAGATTCAAACAAAAATGCGTGAACCCTAACGCACCGACATACGGGCGAGTTTAGAGAGAGCGTCGTCCGTGAGACAGCTTTAGGTTTTATTTAATAGTAGCAGTCTATTTACACCCGGTATGTCAAACAAAATGTAAATTGTATATTTATAACATTTATGACCTAATAAACTAATCTGAAAATCGTGCAATAGGCCATATATCATAATAATAATGTAAAATCTTACTGTAAAGCTTCAGTGTCGGTGACGTCATCGAAGAGTTCTATTTTTTCCGGGTTTCTAAATTATTAATTGTAAAACTATTTCTCAGCCTAAACAACTCAGCCCATCAAATCAAATCAAAATATTTATTTTGTAAAATAGATACATAAAGTATACTTTCTACAAGTCAAAGTTAATCTTTACAATAAATATCTTTAGAATAAAAAAAATATAAAAAAGTAATATGTTTAATAATACTAATAAATATTTAGGTTGGGCTACAAAAATTTAATTATACACCTACATAAAATAGAGAAATCTAGGAAAAAAAATAATTGCTGTTATTGACATACATACACTCAGAAGACAGCTTAGTTAAAATTTATTACTTTTGTGCTATAAACAATAAAAATTGTTATTATCTAGCAAATTCAAATTAAAATAATTTATTTTGTAAAAAAGATCCAATAAAGTACACTTTCTACCAGTCAATAACAAGTAACAGCCTTTTGTTTTCGTCAGTAGAAGCATAGACAATAGAAGTAAATAATTAAATAAAGCCATCAGCAACTAGTGTTGTTTATGGCTTAATTATCAAAAGGTCATGCATTACTGTCTCGATTTTTATTAACACGTGGGTAAGTAAACAGCTGCTATAACCACGGGAATTCGAAAGCTCTTTTTTCAAAAGCTTTTTTTGTGTTTTATTTACTTATGATAAATATTTTTTAAATTTAGAAGATTTCCTTTTTTCGGAACGCAGCTGTCAAAGTGTGAAAATCGCGTCATTAAAATTTTTAGAAATTAAAATAGTTTGTCGTGTTTTTCAGTGACCTTAAAGTGTTAAACATGTGTTATTAAGTGCAAATATCCAGCATTAGCGTTATTGCATTGAAATATTAACAATTAAACCGAAGTGAAAAACTGAGTCCAAAACTCCAAAGATACCCCCGTAAAACTATTCCAAAAGCAAAAAAGACTGTGAAAATGTATTCTTTCTATAAATCAACATGAATCTTGACAACAAATCCAAGGCCAATAAAACCAACCTTGTGCAACAAGTGTTCCACCCTGGGATATTTAACAGTAATTCACCAAAAGCCGGAAATAAGTCAGATGAAGCTCCAAAAGAACAAGAACTGACCAACCCAGAATCAAATGATTCAACTAAAAATGCTGCATTAACCACACCCAGCAACGAGCAAAATTTATCACCAAAGCCTCCACCATGGCAAAGAGATCCCAATTCTCAGAGAAACAAGAGATTTTGCCCGTCCCTGTCGCCTACTTCCCCATCCACTGGTATAAATACACAAAATAGGTTTTCAACCTTGCCTATTGATACCCATAATGACCCTCAGCCACCCATCAAGAAAACAAGCAAACCACCACCAGTAATACTGTATGGTATTGAAGATGTCAATGAACTATCCAAATTAATGGAAACTTTTATCAACAAGAGCCAGTTCAGTTTTAAGCTAGTTAATAAAAATCAATTACGCATCTATTTCACCTGCACTGAAACTTATAAAAAGGCTTTGGATATTCTTAGAACAAATGGTTTAATTGGGCACACATTTACACCAAAGGATGATAGGTGCTTTCGCATTGTTATAAGGAATCTGCACCATACAACTCCCCACTCCGCCATCGTCGAAGAAATCAAAACTACAGGAAACCAAGTTCGCGGTGAGATAATAAATGCTAGATATGGGCAAGACAAACGGCCAACATCCACATTCTTTGTTAACCTTGAACCAAGTATTAACAACCAAAAAGTTAAGCAAATAAAATATATATTTCACCAATCAGTGCAAATCGAGGACCCTAAGAAAGCTAAAATAGTTGTGCAGTGTCACCGCTGCCAACAACTAGGCCATACCAAAAACAACTGCATGAGACCCTTCAGATGTGTCAAGTGTGGAGAAAACCACAAAACTTCATCATGTACAAAGTCAAGATCCACCCCAGCTAAGTGTGCCCTTTGCTCCGGAACACATGCTGCCAGCTATAAGGGATGCCAAGTCTACCAAGAAATCCATGCTAGACGATATGGTAAATCGAGTAAACCTTCCATCCCACCAGCACCTAAAATAAATTCTCACTTCTCGGCCCTTGGCACTACTGAGCCCATCGCTGCTTCAACAACCTCAACCTCGACTTCTGCTTCTTATGCCAATGTTCTGAAACAAAGCTCTGAAGTGCCAAAAAATCAAGAAAACAACTCTCAACTCAATCAACAAAGTTTTATTTCTTCTATAGAAAATATAATATTAAAGCAGTCAGAAAGGATCGACATCCTTATCCAACAATTGGCTACCTTCATGGGAGTTATAACTACACTCGTCACAAAATTGTCAAAATAGGTTCTGTAAAAATAGCTACGTGGAACATTAATGGATTATCCTCTAGCAAAAACGAATTGGAGGTACTTATCAAAATGAATAAATTAGATGTTGTGCTTATTTCGGAGGCACATGCGAAAGAAAAATCAATTTTCAATATTAAAGGTTTCTCCACGTACATCACTTCTCATCCAGATGGCAAATCGCATGCAGGTACAGCCATAGTCATTAAAAACTGCATTCAACATTCTCCAATGCCACCTTACCAGAAAGATTTCCTTCAGGCAACTACAGTAAGAATTAAAGATATGTTGGGTTGCCTAGACCTATCAGCTGTCTATTGTCCTCCAAAGCATAAAATCAAAGAAGATTCTTTTACAGAGTTCTTCCAAACTCTTGGAAAACGTTTCATTGTTGGTGGCGATTTCAATGCTAAAAACACTTATTGGGGATCCCGCATTACTCAGACTAGAGGCAGAGAACTCAAGATATCTCTAGATAAAAACCATTTAACGCCTCTCTCTACTGGTCACCCGACTTACTGGCCAACCGATCCTAAGAAGAAACCCGATCTACTAGATTTCTTTATATGCCAACATATATGCCATTCACATACTCTGGTAGAACCATGCCTGGATGGATGCTCGGATCACACACCTGTCTTCTTAACACTGAGCGCACTCATTGTCAATATTGCGAGTGATGATTCTTTGTACAACAAAGATACAGATTGGACTAGTTTCAGAGACTACATTAATGAAAATTTAAATCTGAATATGAAGTTGAAATCTGCAGATGACGTTGAAACTGCCTGCAACTACATTAACAACTTGATACAAGTTGCAGCTTGGAAGAGCACTCCTGATCTAAAACCACTACTCCCTAATAATAACATACCACAACATATCAAGTTCAAAATTCAAGAAAAACGTCATCTCCGGAAGATATGGCAAACATATAGGCACCCTGCTGACAAGACAGCACTAAACAAAGCCATCCGTGAGCTTAAAGAAATCTTACATGAGGCTAAAAATGCTACCGTGAAGCATCACATTGAGTCACTTTCACCTACGGCACGAGGAGAACACTCTTTATGGAAAGCAACAAAAGGACTAAAACAACCTCAACCTGCTATACCTCCCATAAAAACAGAAGATAATACATGGGCTCGCACTGATACTGAGAAAGCTGAAGTATTCGTCAAACATCTTGCTACAGTTTTTCAACCTAATCCTGGAGAATACGATGAACAGATTAATGAGGTGTTGAAACAGGACTTCCAATTGTGTCGTCCTCTGAATCCAACGTCACCAAGAGAAATTTATAAGAAAATAAAAATGCTACATTCTCATAAAGCACCAGGTTTTGACCTAATTACTCCGAAAGTCTTGAAAGAACTACCAAGAAAGTGCATTGTCTTTCTTTCTATCCTCTTTAATGCAATCTTCAGAACAGGTCACGTTCCAATTTTGTGGAAGGTCTCCCAGATCATAATGGTTCACAAAAGCGGCAAACCAACTGAACATGTTACATCGTACCGCCCCATCAGTCTCACTCCTGTTTTATCTAAGTTATGGGAAAGCATATTCTTGGCTCGATTGTCCTCTGCAATGAGGAATGAAAATATAATTCCGGAACACCAGTTTGGATTTAGAGAATTCCACTCAACAATTGAACAAGTTCACAGAGTGCACCACACAATTCGTCAATGTTTTGAGAGAAAAGAATTTTGTTCAGCTGCCTTCCTGGACGTTCAACAAGCTTTTGACCGAGTCTGGCATAAAGGCCTTCTTTACAAAGTCAAGACCTTGTTACCGCACACGTATTATCCTATTTTGGAATCCTATTTAGCGAATAGGATTTTCCAAGTGAAACTGAAGGATGCAAGATCAAGTTTCTACGAATGCAAAGCTGGTGTCCCACAAGGTTCAGTCCTTGGGCCAGTCCTCTACAACATCTTTACTTCTGACCTGCCCCAAACAACAGAGGTAGTTGCAGCGACCTATGCTGATGATGCCGCATTTCTATCGTGTGATCGTAATCCCGAAAAAGCAACTGCAAAACTTCAAACTCAACTAAATGAAACCCAACAATGGCTGACCAAATGGCGTATTAAAGCCAGTGCTCAAAAATCCAATCATATGACCTTTACACTCAATAGAGGTGATTGCCCGACCGTCAAACTGGGGAACAATACTCTTCCTCACTCAGACTCAGTAAAGTACCTTGGGTTTCACCTGGATCGACGCTTAACCTGGAGTAAACATACCAAGAAGAAAAGAGATGAACTCAATCATAAATTTAGAAATTTATACTGGCTCTTAGGTAGACAATCCGTTCTATCAATTGACAACAAACTTCTTATCTACAACAGCATCTTAAAACCAGTGTGGACATATGGTATTCAACTATGGGGGACGGCTGCTAAATCAAACATCATGTGTCTCCAAAGATTTCAAAACAATGTTCTCAGGGCAATCTCAAATGCTCCGTGGTTTATCAAAACAACTGAAGTACATGAATACTTGGGAGTACCAACCATACACGAAGAAATATCTACCCACAAAAACAAATATAAGATGCGGTTAGCCAATCACCCTAATGCACTAGCGTCAAACCTGCTGGACGTGTCCAGTTCCACAAAGCGATTGAAACGAGCAGATGTGTTCGACTCATAAGAGAGTATTCTGGCAGCGGTCAGTTCTCTCAAACGTCATTATATCATCATTCTCAACACATCTGATTATAGTCTGGCGACTGATTGCAGATAAAACAAAAGGAAAAAAAAAAAAAAAAAAAAAAAAAAGAAAAAAAAAAAAAATTTAGAAATATGTAGATCATATGTCACTCATTTATTTTTACATTTTGGAGTAAGTGTTGGCCGTTTGATACGCTATTACTTTATGCATTTTCTTGCATCCAATAAAATCACAAAGATAGGCTTAATACTTTTATACTTTGATCTAAATATAGAATGGAATTAAATCAACCGACTAAATTCATACTGGAGACTCGGTTAGTGATTAAGAACTAGGTTCAGTAATCTTTATGGCCAATTTCTTAAGATATTTTTTTGCCCATTTACTGGTTGGACTAGTTTAAATACAATTCCTAATGTAGGCACAAAATTTTTTTTTCTAATTTCACCTGGATGTTTATTAAAACTTGTTCCTGATGACTTACCGAGTCTCCAGTATGAATTTGGTCGGTTGATTTAATTTCACCTAGTATAATTTCATTCAATTATAAAATAACAGTGGACAATAATACTTACTTAAACCAAAATAAATGTCGTAAAAAATTTAATACAAAACGATCGTCGAACTCTTTCCTCTAATTCCAAAATAATTCATAAAAATACATCGAAATCGCGAATTTTCTGCGCCGCCTTATCCGCCTGAGCAGGATAGACAAGGTGCAAAATGGAAGCGTTGGAGTAGGACAGATTTATCTGAATACCCTTGCTTTAATAAAAACACATTTTTTTAACCAAGCTTAGGTCGAGCTACGTAATGAAATGAAATTATTACTTTATTTCTGCAATATAAGTACATAAATACCTACACTTAAATATTTAAAATAAAATTATCGCACGTTAGGATTTATTAAATAGGTAATAAAAATAATTTAATTTAAAATAGGAAATACAATATATTAAAATATGTTTTGGGTTTGCTTATATTTAAAAAGTAAATACATATATATATACCCACATATTTAAATAAATAAAAAAGTTTAGATATATCTCGATATATATTTCGACCAGCTTGTGGTCGTCGTCAGTCGATGATGATCAGTCAAGCTGGTCGAAATATATATCGAGATATTTCTAAACTTTTTTATTTATTTATATATATATATATATATTAAATCTCACTCAATTAAAGACTCCAATAGTCAATCATATAATATTTATTGAATTAATAAGTAAATACACGTACGTGAACTAAAATAAAGGTATATTTAATGTATACAATTATGTATATACGATATGATAATAAAAATAGCTACCCATATACTAAATACTAATACGTTACATGTATAAATACATGAGAATACATAAATAATTAAATGCTGTAACTAAAAAGACACAAACAAGATTTCGTTATTTATTGGAACCCTTATGAAGGCAGAAGCCGTATCGCAGACAAACATACTAGGTAACTATTAACCAAACCACTGACAAAACCCATATAGTTTTGGACTTCTTTTTCTTACATTCCGATTGTGTTTTTTGTTTTTTTTCAGGCCTTTTGCAACAACGTTTTTGCTCTCCACGTGGACCGCCATTTTCTTTTTAATATTTTATGTTCTGGTAGAGTCAACAAAAAAAATTCATTTCCCATTAATTAGAAGGACAGGAGCGGTATCAATGGCTCTCTTCGTTGGTCACGTGATTGTATCAAGATTCTTCCCATTAAATTGGAAAGTCAATTTTAGGTCTCATCTGATGTATTTGTTTCAAAATTTTTTGGTAATTTTGCATTGGTTTACAATTGGTATCTTTTTGTCAATTAAGAACTTTAGGTTTGGAATGGAACTATAAATGTTTACTTTTCTATTATTCATGTGTATTAAGTGGATGCGTCGGTCTCGTTTCAAACCGCACACTTTATGATTGTTTTTCTTATTTTTTAATAAAAGGTATTAAATTATCGTGCACAACAACTTTAAACGTAGGGGATATTTATTAAGGGGCCGGCCGGGCCGAATCATGCATATTTCATACAAACGAAATAGGTACCAAAAAAATTTTTAAATTAAACAAATTCTTGAGGTAGGGTGTGTTTATTCCGATTGGATTACGGAATATCTATGTTTCCAAATACATGTTAAATAATAACACTGATGTAAACAGGAAATATGGATAAAATAATTTTTCTGTGGAAATTTCAAATTCCTTACATCTCGTCTTTAAATCAGTGTCCTTTCAAAATATATATTTGGAAACCTGGATATTCTGTTATCTGATTGGAATAAACACACACTTCCCTAAGAATATCAATGATTTACAAATGGTTTTGGTATTTCGTTTGTTTGAAATACAAATACTTCGCCGGCCTCTTAACATACATAGATACATAAACACGCTTCAAAGTTTTGTGCATAATCATTTACAAAGTAACGCATAAAATAACACAACTTCACTAGAAAAGCCTAATCGACATTAAACTATGGTCGCGTAATGCCTTAAATCACATTTACTTATTACCTTTCTTTTATTCTAAAATAAGAATAAATATTTATAAGTTATGCGTTTTGAAACAAGACCGTGTACATCAGATTATTCAGTATTATTTTCATTATTTTCTAATGTGTTAGTTAGATTTTTTCAACACACTTGCTTATTAAGTGACCCTTATTGCAGCGTTCTTATGGTCATAAAACAGAATATTAAACACGCGTTTTTTACTTTACATTATCGCACTAGTGTTTTTTACATTACAGTTTTTTTTTAAATCTTAGCAAAGAGTTTTGATTTCTTGAGAAATAGTAAAGTTTTTGCGAATAAATATACTGTCTCAGTTAAAATACATAAATAATCATTTAATTTCATGAAATTATTTATTTTTAACAATAAATTAACTATTTTTTTTTGTAAATACAAAAATATTCATTTTGTTAATATTTAATATTTGGCTGTTAGGCGAATGCGTCTGTCCAAAAAACTAAATTTTCAAAGAAAATTGTCAGTTCAGTCAGCTGTGGTTTCGATTATATGGAAAAAATAGAGTGAAATTTTATTATTTTTCTTCGCAAGTGTGTTGAAAAACGTCGTATGTGAGCATTAGACACTACACTTGTATCATAATGTACTATTATTTGTTTTTTATTCTGTGCCGATCCCTAATTTAAACATTATTGTTATCAAGTAACGGGCTACCGTTACTAAATGGTAAAAATAGTCAATGAAAAACGGGTGCATGAATGTTGACTGTTTCAGTGACAGTTCACAAACGGAAACAACTCTGACACTCAAATGTCACGACAAATATGTTATGCTTTTTGTTTGTATCATCAAGAATATAACAAAAAATTGTAAATAAGTGCTAGTATATAGTATTTGAATAACTCTTATTTTTGTGAGAACGTATGTACAAATATACAAAATAAACAGGAATTTAAAGTTTTATTTCAATGAAGAGTTCCTTGCCGCTTCTTTTTATTTAATTTTGTATGTACAGTACATAAATTATTAAAAAGTTTGAAGTCTCTAATTAGCATCTAAACGATTTCTCCGTGGGTAATTAGGAGCAAAATTATCTTCTCAAATACGTTGATGTGACAAATTTACATAGAGCAGATTCAGTAGATTATTGAAGAACATTTTTAATCCGTGGTAATTTGTTCAATTCTGATTGATTCTGACTAACAACGAAAGGTGACCCGTGATATTATACAGTTTGGAAATTTAAAGAGGGGCCTCTTTTTAGGGATACCATATTAAAATTTTAAAAATCCGGACAAAAAAGCGAACAATAACAAACAGTCCGGACATTTTAGTAAAAAAATCACACTAATATTAGAAATGCGAAAGTTTGTGTGTGTGTATGTTTGTTACTCTTTTACGCTGAAACGACTGAACGGATTTGGATGAAATTTAGTATGGATATAGCTTATACCCTAACTTAACACATGGGCTACTTTTTATCCCGGAAAAAAGCATGTCGTTAAATCGAATAACACGCGGGTGGAGCTGTGGGCAAAAGCTTGTG
Organism: Ypsolopha scabrella; assembly: GCA_910592155.1. NCBI lineage: Eukaryota > Metazoa > Arthropoda > Insecta > Lepidoptera > Ypsolophidae > Ypsolopha > Ypsolopha scabrella. The sequence goes on along the minus strand of OU342972.1, from coordinate 2,511,503 downwards.
AAATAATATATCACACGCGCAGCGCACGTCTTACAGACGAGATAGATAACGGGCGTGGGGATGGGTGCGTGCGGAGACTAAAATTTATATTTATATTTGAGCTGAATGTTGATTGTCTTAAAATTTATTTAATTTTATTTATTTGAGTAAAAGCACTATAAAGTGACAAACCAATGCTAACAAGTACACAGAAATATATTCCCTACTTGAAATAGTTCTGTGTAGCTTTATAATGATTGAAGGTTTAATAATTATGTTTTATTTTAAGTATTTTTTTGCGACAATTAAGCAATACATCGATTTTTAACCATATTAGTCCGGACAAATAAAAAAGCTGCAAAGTCCAGACGGAAAGCCGAAAGTCCCGACATGTCTGGAAAAATCCGGACGGATGGTAACCCTACTTCTATTGTAATACGAATCAGAATAAATCTTTTGCAGGGGTCCGTTTCGATCTGGCGAATGAAAAAAACGGCCAAGTGCGAGGAGAACCCGCGCCCTTAGGGGTTCCGTACCATTATCAGTTTTGTTTTATTATCAGTATTATTAACCAGTTATAATTTGAATAAAAATAACAAACTTATCGTTACCCAGAAAATGTATGAAACAAAACTGGAAATTAAGTTGGTCGAGTATTTCTTGACCCTAAAACCTATATTAAAAATCGACTTATTCAGTATTTGTTGTTTAAATACAGTATATGGCACATAATATACAGAAAATTACAAATACATAGTTGCAGTTTTGAAATAGACCCGTAACAAAAATGGTATTGAATTTTGATGCCCTCCCCCCCATTTCTTCAATATTGGAGATAAAAAAATAAGTATAAAATATTTGTTCTCTACTCAGTGATTTTTAGACAATGACACCCCCACATGGCGGGGATTAAACAAAAAAATGTTTTTCTCCTCCTCTTTCATGTATGGGACGCCCTGTAAATAATTTAATTTCACTCAATATTCGGTTTTGGTAAACATTCTACATAACATATAAAAATTTCAGATCTGTAACTCATTCCATCTGCAAGCTAGAGACCCGTGACTTACGAACGGACAGACAGCAGAGTGACATTAACAGGACTCCGTCTTGGGGCGCGGAACCCTTAAAACATAGTAAACGCATTTCTAACAAGGTGTCATTCGAAAATATCACCAGCAGGCCTAATATGGTTGCCACTTTAACACCATTTGACAGTAAATGTATGGAACTTACTGTCAAATGGTGTTAAAGTGGCACTATGTTAGGCCTTTAGGCACTCTAAAGGGTAAAAGGGTAATAATTGAATCGTACTGTGTGTCATGCGACACTGGGCTAGCCGTGATTGGCTGACTCATAGACACAGTGAATGCTGTTAAGGCCGTTGCCACTTTAAACTGTGTTTCAGCACCAATCCATCCATACATCAGCCCGTGTTCGTCCACTGCTGAACTATGACAGCGCCAATCACTTCTATGTATTTTTCATTCGCTGTGTTGATCACTTCAAGCCAGAAGGTTGTATTGGTCCTCAAAATGTTGACAGATGGTTAGGAGTTAGGACTACACAAAAAGTCACGGGCAAACCTAGTTTTCCAAAAAACGGAGTTGGCAAAATTAACAGAATCGATAAAAATATCAGTTTTAACATAACATTATCTGAATACAATGTTCTTAGTGAGCTGAAAGTTGGTTTTCGGTCTGTATACACATTTCTTACGCGTTTTTTACTAAACTTAATAATCTACCCATGAATTTGTAGTAATAAATTTTTCGTCTTGGTTTGTTCGATTTTTCGTCTTGGTCTTGATTTTGGTGCAAGCTGTCCTTAGCTTGTTTGCATATCCAGTGGGGTAACTAGAATTTAAGCAGGGGGTCCGGCCCCTGGCTCCAACTTATGAAGCCATCAACGAATATCTGTTCTCGATAATGTGATCATAATAAGATCAATAGAGATAACTCTCTATACAATGAGATCACACACAAAGCTATTGCTAACCTGACGCTGTTTCACGGATGACGCTTTCTCTAAACTCGCCCGTATGTCGGTGCGTTAGGATTCACGCATTTTTGTTTAGAACTCATTATTTCCCAAACTAAGGGTGTCCGCGGGTATGTTTCTTGGGAAAAGTGGTTTAGTAGGGTCGGTAGAATATTTGGCTATATTTAATGGTAGCAGTATATTTACACCCGGTATACTGGTATACTGGGTGTAAAATCAAATGCAAAAATTCTTTAAGGGTGTGTTAGTATGATTGGTAAAGATATTATTTTAAATATTAGTATGAGAGTGCATTACAAACCAGAAAAGATAAATTAGAAACAAATGTTAAGACAAGAGTTGATGCTTGTGATTGTTGGCACTTGGTGGAAATTAATTACACATTTTGTTTATTTATAACTCATGTACCTATCCACAATATACTTTTATTAAATATTAATATTCGATAATATTGTTATTTTATTGCATGTATTTTATTTGTAGATTCTGAAAATGTAATTAAATAAATATTGTAGTTAAGCCCTTGAGAATGCTGAATAGCGAAACCGGTTGGGTATAATATTTAATATAAGTATATTGTACATGAGTTATAAATAAACATAATGTTAAGACAAGAATTTGAAAAAATTCCTCGGGCCAGGATTCGAACCTGTGACCTCTTGTTTCCCAGACAAGCGCGCTACCAATTGCGCCACCGAGGTACTTACCTAGATCGTTGAATTTTTCCACCATACTTGTCCACCGAATATTTCTGTAACTATTTGATCTAACTAGCTTGTAATGCACATACTGACGCTCACGAGGGCGTTATGTGATATTATTTTAAATACTGGGATTTCTAAATAAAGTACCAGTACCTCACAAAAAGACGATTTTCTTAACTCAAAATACACTAATCGCGTGGACACCCTCACTGGTCGCTGGCCACTCGGATGAGGGGTGCGGGTTGCGGGGTGCAATTAGGTGTGTGGGGAGGCCAGTGAGCTGCGTAGCTATAGCTTAGAAAAATGATGGAATTTTTGGTGAGAATTCAAGGTATATATATTTTTTTTTCGAAATGGCATCAGAATCGTGTATACTTTTATACCCTGAAGGGATTCTTGACTTTGCATATACCTCGTATATACTTTTGTGTCATTTCTGTTGGCAGACCAATAAAAAATAAATAAATATCACCTGGATTTCTGTAGATGTGGGGGGCAGACAGTACTCTAGGGGGGGGGGGGGCGTGCCCCCCTAGCCTCTACCTGGCTACGCCTATGAGCATATCTAAGATGTTCGAGATAAACTTCTTCAAAACGCTCACAAGCTAAAATATTAGGTTATTATATCTGTACTACACGCTTCAACTACTTTAGATGCATAAACTTAATGAATACCGAATTCTAGTGCAAATACCTCCACGTCTAGAATTACAGGAATGTGAAAGAATGTGTGTCACCGAACACATTTCTAGGAATTTGGCTAATTTTACTGAAATAAGAAACTCTCATCGAGCTAAATTATGCCTGTGGAGAAATGCAGAGTATTTTATTGACCGCCATCCCGGTCTAGAAGGCAATGAATGAACAGCAGATGATTTTGTTGTAAAACTGCTTTGCTTATCCATTATCAAAACTAGCTTCAGTTACTAGCTAGCGATATCTATTGTTTTTACTTAGAGAGCTAAGACTATAGTCTAGACTAACTCAATTTTGTAATTATTTATATACTGTAATATATGTTAGTTTGTTAGGTATTTATCTAAGGGCCACATAGATGCCTGAAAATAAATGATTTGATTTGATTGATTGAATGATATAGCTAGAGCTATACTATGCCTCGGCTTCTGTCACAGGGGTCTACAGCTTCAACCGTAATAGGTAGAAAGTTGAAATTTTTACAGAATACGAGTTACTGTATAGCCTCTATCACAACAAATAATAAAATATCCAAGAAAAAAAAATCAATGGGGTCCCTATAAAAGAAACCTCAAAAAAGGTTGCATTTGTTTAACGTTATTTGTTTTAGCCATTATTTAAAGACGGTAATACATACAAGTTTTAAATTTAGTTAGATTGTAGTACAAACTATAAAGTAAAATAATAAATAATAAAAAGTAGGGTTCCGTACGTAGACAGCGATATTTTTTTGCCAGGTGCTACCATTTTGACGGCTTGTTTTTTGTAGACTTGATGTTGCTTTGGCATGTACTTATATTGTTGTTATTTTACATATTGTTGTAAGGGTTTCGCACCCGTATATTACGGAAACTTATTTTAACTTGGCCAATTACTTTCTACATGTGATGTCCGTAGAAAGTGAAAGAAAGCCCAAAATTTGAAAATTTTCATGATCAAAGCTGTTGGCAGACAGACAGACAGATTAAATAGGTAAAGATTATCGAAATCCTAAATAACTCGCATTATTTTAGAAATAGATCATCAAAATAGATTCCAAAGTACCAGGACATCAAACGATGGCAGAAGGTTCGACGAACCACTCGATTTGTTCATAAGGACTCAGCGTTTCCGAAGATCCCTCTTAATGAGCCACTCGACCTGCCTTAAGAGGCTGTCAGCCATGTTAATATCCCTTAGGAATACGCTGTAACGCGAAAATTTCCAATAAAATTATCATAATGTTGCCTGACAAAGTATCCTGGTGGTGACGGGATAATTTCCTGGGGATGGGTTTTAGTATGTGATAAGGTGATAGGTTAACGCTTGATAGTATGGGCTGTGGAACGTATTGCTGATGAACGTAATGTCCTTTTTAGGGAAAAAGGTGTTTTATTAACAATGGTATTATACTAAACCACTACAGCAACTGAAATGAAAATAGAAAATGAAATGAAAATAGATTTATTGCAAAAACGGTTGCGTTACAAAATAAATACAAACATTTTAATACACTGCACATAGTTATAATACAAATTTAACAGGGGTCCCCAAACTCAGCTAGGCTAGTAACTTGGGGTACCAGAAATTTTTTGTGTAGAAAAGTTACATAATTTGTTATATATAAAACAGAATTATTCTAAAACAAAGTGAAATTTACAAGAAAAAAGAAATAAAGTTAGTACAAAATTAAATTAAATACCTAACACAGGGAGAAAAAAGGAATACATCGAAACCAAATTAATAAAAACAAAACACAGAGATTATATACTTAATTAAAAGAACATGCCAAGCAAACATTTGTAGTATTGAATATCTAGTTAATTATAAATTTATTGACAGCGAATGAATGTAGTAATTTTTCAGTGTCCTCATAATTAACAGTTTTAAGCCAGTTGTAATGGAAAGTTTGCAGTAATGGAAATGTTTGAGAGACAATGAAGCACGGTTGCTCAGGAAGCACCTTTTATAACCCCGGGTACGTGCGTCTCACTCACTCGCACGAGTCTTCCGGCGTCCTGTATTGATATCTCCGCCGCTCGACGGGGAATCAAGTTGCGAACGCGATAAAATATACCTCAATAATTAATTACATTACTATTTTTTTTAAATAATTAATGGAACTCATTTCTTGTGATAATATGTATCTTAAATTCGACTAAGTTTGAAGCTATTTCTTTGCATACCAGATTAATTTAATCGGTTCTTAGTCTCAATTTGTACCTTGTTTTGGCATTTATTTAGTTGAAGTTCTTATAAATAATTCAAAATTGTAATTACTATTCTACTCGTACATATTCTGAAGTAATATGTTTTTTAAGGTTCCGTAGTACCTGAAAGGTAAAAGGAACCTATACGGTGAGACTCCGTTGTCCGTCCGTCCGTATGTCACAGTCTCATAACTTTAGCATCGTTGAAGATAAAGACTTGAAATTTGCTACAAAAATAGCGTTTACTTGCTTACATAATATGGTATAAAAAAACTGTTTTTTTTTTAATTGTTTAAAATATTTCCAATACAAAAGAGAGAATAATAAAAAAAAATATCCTAAAAATACAATATGGGTGTCAAATTGTAGATATTAAAGAGCTGATTATAAAAATTTATACTTTTACTATATTTACCGGCACCAATTTCGAAAAATCTTTGAAAAACAGCAAAAAAATGCATGTCCCCTCGCCTTATTTCCGAAACTAATGAACCGAAAAATATGAAAAAATCACGGTAATTTGGGATTACGTGAAAATTACAGGAAAAATATAGTGGGTCAGAAATTTATGATAGCAAAATGATAAGACTAAATTTTTTCATCCACGAGTTTTATTTCGAATACGGTATAAAAATCTCTCTTTTGTGGTAAAATCGATTCTTTTTTTAGTTATCATAAACAGTTAAGGGCAAGATTTAAAATACCTTCTCCTTGACTGTTTCCAAAACTGTCGAAATACGGAACCATAGGTAGGTATGCGAGTCTGACTCGCACTTGACCGGTTTTTTTTATTCAAGTAACGGGCCCTTAATAGTGGATTTGGAGGTCACCACCAATTATAGCTCTCTTAAAATCCGCGTGAACTGGCATCGTGTTCCACTTCTAGGGTTGCCAGATAGGAAAATGGAAACGTAAAACTTTTTGTCTTAAAAACGAAAAAGAAAGGGAAAAATTGGGATTTTATAAGAAAGTTCTGTGTTTTAGCTATTTAGATATTTTTCAGAACTAGTAACACGATTTATGTCACATGGATTGAACATTTAAAAAGAAACCTAAACGCAATGGATTGGAACTGAAAAAATAATTTGAGTATAAAGCGGTGTTGATGGCTCGCGCAAATTTTGAAAAAGGCGAACATTCTTTAGGTGAAGGAGGACAATTCTTGAAAAAAGAGGACATGTCCTCTATTTGGATACCATCTGGCAACCATAAGCACATCTCAGTTTTACGTACGAAAAAAGAATTATTTAAAACCTTGGGTTTGAAAAAACGGAATACTGACAACATAAGATCTACATGTACCTAAGGCGACATAATAGCAAAAAAAAAGATTTTAAAATAGTAGTACTTCATACTACAAAAGATAGGGTTTAAAAAAAACATATAAGGCTTCCGTTTTTTCATTTTGAGGTACGGAACCCTAAAAAAATACTAAATAAGTAATTAATATGTGCGATGACGAGCGAAGTGAGGAGGAACATCATAAGTTGCCGGTGATCACATATGCGAGAGTCGAGCGAAGCAAAGCGAAACGAGGTGACCCCTTTATAATGATGAAACATCGAGCATTACCCAACCAGCATTGAATAAAGTAGACCTAGGTGCATACGGGCAATTTAAGTTTACCTGGGTAAACCAAGTTTTACCGCTTTTTATAACATAGCCGTAACCTACTATTGGTTGTCGGTTGGTCGGTTGACTGGTAGAAATTTCTTTGAGGAATAATTCCGCCCTTCAAATCAAATCAAATCAAATCAAATCAAAATATTTATTTTGTAAAATAGATACATAAAGTATACTTTCTACAAGTCAAAGTTAATCTTTACAATAAATATCTTTAGAATAAAAAAATAATATGAATATACTAATAAGGGAAATACATACAAAAAATATTTAGGTTGGGCTACAAAAATTAATTTATACACATACATAAAATAGCGAAATCTAGGAATAAAAATATTATATATAAATGATGCAACGAACAAAGAAGTTGGTAAATAAATACGGGAAATACATCCAAAAAATATTAAGGTTGGGCTACTAAAATGTAATAAAGTTATAAACCTGCATAAAGTAAAGAAATACAGAAATAAAAATATTATATATACATAATGCCTAACCATCCGCACCATTCGATTAGTATTGCTAAGAAGAAGGGCAAGAAACTTAGCAAACATGATTTTTTTCATTTGTAACATAACCTTAATCTATACAATTTTCTTATACCTACTTAAGTAAAGGCAAATATAAAATCATTGAAATTATGTCCAAGAGAGAAAAAAAATAAAATATTGATCATAGTCAATCCGTCTTACATTGTCTATTACCTTTTACAGAAAAGTCAGTTTAGATATTAATTAACTATAAAGGGCTTAAGATTAGCCTTTAGAGGAATCAAACATTTCGTATTAAAATTTGCTAATTATGACTCACAATTTTGATAAAGATTATTATTATTTATTACACCATGCTTCATTATCGTCCAGATAATCATTGATTTTATAATAAGCTTTTTTAAGTAGTCCCTGTTTAATGTATAATTTAAACTTATTTTCAGGCAAAGTAAAGACCTCATTTGGAAGTTTATTGTAAAATCTTATACCATGTCCTAGAAAAGAGGTACCTACCTTGGCAAGTCTGAATTTTGGAAAAGCTAGTTTATGTTTGTTTCTGGTTTCAACAGAGTGGTCCATACCAAGCCTCGGGAGACTATCAATATTTTTTCTGACATATCTAATAACTTGATAAATAAATTCACATGGGACCGTAAATATATTAATTTCCTTAAACTTTTCTCTTAATGAATCTCGATACCTCATGTTATAAATAGACCGAATTGCTCTCTTTTGCAAGACAAAGACTGCTTATATATCCGCGGCTCTACCCCACAACATTAAGCCATGTGACATAATGCTGTGAAAATAACTGAAATATACTAATCTAGCAGTATCTTCATCAGTAATCTGCCTTATGCGTCTAACAGCGTATGCGGCTGAACTAAGATAGCTTCTATGTGGGGACCCCACTGAAGACGAGAGTCTATAGTAATACCCAAAAACTTAGTTTCGTTAACTAACTCCAGCTTGGACCCCTGCAAAAATAAACTGACATCTACTTGAATTACATTTGGTAAAGTAAACTTTATACATTTCGTTTTTTTTTTTTCATTTAGAACTTAATTATTTGCAGTGAACCAATCAAGAATCAGAGAGAGAGTTGAATTCGCGTCATCAAGAATATCGTTATGTTGATTCACTTTAAAAATAAGCGACGTGTCATCTGCGAATAGAACTATCTCAGATAAGTCTCTAACTAAGTAAGGAAGGTCATTTATGTATATTAAAACCAATAGGGGCCCCAATATGGAGCCCTGCGGAACACCCATTTTTACCAATGCTCCAGATGACTTTACTCCATTAATGTCTACCTTTTGAATCCGGTCACTAAGGTATGACTTAAATAACGCCAAAGATTTACCCTTAACTCCATAGTGATCTAATTTACATAAAAGTGTTTCATGATTAACGCAATCCAAAAGCTTTTGAGAGGTCACAAAATACACCAAACGCATCCTGCTTTGCTTCCCAAGCGTCAAATATCTGCTTGACTAAAGCAACTCCTGCATCAGTGGTTGACCTCCCTTTAGTGAATCCATATTGTTCACTGTGAAACAACTAATTTAAGTTAAAATGAGATAATAATTGATCAAAAACATTTTTTTCGAAAATCTTGCCTTCTGTTATTCTGTATTCTGTGTTTTAATTTTAATTTTCTGTGCAATAAAGTGTTTATTCATTCATTAATTCATACTATAATAAGACAGAATGCACTATAATATTAAAAAAAAACTTTTTAATAATATTTTGGTAACTTTAAAACAATCGTATTTGCAATTAAACGTGAATGTTTCTGGGAATTTCTAAAACATCCTACATTCACGACTCGAAACATTCCAATCGAGCAAACGAACAGATAAAACAGGTTCACTAATGTGGTTCAGACTGCTTCGGGGAACCCTAAAAACTCTTATCATAAGTAATTATATTAACCTACCACAATGAAACGCAATTGGTGATATTAAATATGCCCTAGAGATAATAACACCAAGTAGGTATTTATTTATGGTAAGGGAAGATAGAGGTTTTAAAACACATAATTTTTGGGGCTAAGGCGTTATCTCGGCCACGTAAAACTCGGCCGCGCGGCCCAGTTGACACCTTTCGATTAAATCAATTTTATTGGGGGTCAACTCGGCCTCACATACAAAGTACAGTCAATCTAAGAAAGAATTGGATCCAAATGCCTACTATAAAACTTCTAATAAAACTATTTAAAAAAATTAAAAGCAAACTCGTAACCAGAAAAGAACATGTGTTGTTGGAATCATGATAAGTCTTACCTGTCTCTTCTTTTCCATATAGTATTTGTTTTTGTCTAACGTGTTTTCTTAAAATATATTCATAAAGGTTTTTTAAAAAAACTTGCAGCATGAAACTTTGTTATACCCATTGGTGATTAGATTAATTACGGTTAGGTATAGTATTCGTTCATATTTTCGTGATGTTGATTTTTATAATATATACCTATTTAAATATTGAAATTTTGTTTTATTTTGAAGCCACGTCGTTATTTGTCTTAAGAATTTAAATCATATTACATTTTCTAAGGACTTCTTGTATTGACTGTACACAACTACCTCAAATTTTCACTGTCAGCTGAGTTGACCCCTAATAAAATTGATTTAATCGAAAGGTGTCAACTCGGCGGCCGAGTTTTATCCGGCCGAGATGACGCCTTAGCCATTTTTGGAGAGTTGATGCTCGTGATTGTTGGCACTTGGTGGAACTTTTGAAACATTTTTTGTTTGATAAACACTTGTACTTGTCCACTTATTTATATTAATTTCCCTTACCGGTTTCGCTGTTAAAGCATTATCAAAGGTTTGTTTGGTTGTTTGATAATGCTATAACAGCGAAACCGGTAAGGGAAATTAATATAAATAAGTGGACAAGTACAAGTGTTTATCAAACAAAAAACATTTTTGGAGAGTTTTTGATATCATTTTATCTTATAAGAAGAAAAAAAAAACTTTTGCAAACTTATAAGTTTCCTTAGAGGTAGGCTTAATTTATCAAGAAGCGTTCAAAAAGGTATTTATGTAATTCACCGTTTTATCGATTTTTATCATTACAGTGCTGTTAAGACGACATAGGTAGTAAAACTTGAGATTTAAATAGTAGAACTCACATACTACAACAGATAGGGTTCACACAACGACAGCGTAGCAAGAAAGTGATACAGAAAAATTCGCTCCATCGAAAAAGAAAACAATGTTTTTTCAGTAGTCCGTACAAAGTAATAAAGTACAAATAAGAAAAATGACTGTTGTACATTATAAACATATTTTCTAAAACATAACCACGCGTTTTTTTTTAAACGCTCGCGTGTGAATTTATTTTAAATATTATTCACTAAAAAACAGCAATATACAACCTTTTCTTGATTATCTACTCGGCCGCGCACTTTTTCAAATATGTTTATCTCTTTCGTTCTGCGATGGAACAATTTATACTTTATTTCTTGCATTTCTTACTATACAACTCCCAAATATAACATTTTCATTTGAAAATAACAAAACAACTGAATGTAAAGACTGACTTTAAATATTCGATCAACATTTTAAGTCTATGATAGTGTGAGAGATGCTATTGGAATCATGTGCTCAGAAGCTTCTAAGCTCCCTTACCATTAGGTAACAGTTGTGTTTCAGTGCCCAATGTAAATACTGCCCGGGGCACTATAACCCTTTCAGTAATATTGTACACTGGGGCCTCACAAATGAACGTTTATTTGCAACTCAATGTAGTGAGATAAGTATTTTTATGCCCCGTCTAAAAGTCGAAGAAAACAAACAAAATTCAGCTTGAAGCTGTACAACGAAACAATTGTAAATGGATATTTATTCTTAGGGTTTTTAGGATTCCATAACCGAAGGGTGCCAAACGGGACCCTATTGCTGCTATTATTAAGCCTCCGCTGTCTGTCCGTCTGTCACAGGGGTCTACAGTTTCAACCGTAATAGGTAGAAAGTTGAAATTTTCACAGAATACGTGTTACTATAGCCTCTATCACGACAAACAATAAAATATTAAAAAATATATATATTTAAAAGGTCTCCATACAAGCAACCTCGAAAAAGTTTCATTATTCAAACGTTAATGGTTTTGGCTCTCACAAAGACGGTAACATATAAAAGTTTTAAAAGTCAGATTGTAGGATATACTCTAAAGTAAAACAAAAAGGTAGGGTTCAGTACGCAGACGGTGCCAGACTTTTTGTCAGGCGCTACCATTACAACGGCTTGTTTTTTGTAACCTTGATGTTGCTTTGGCATGTATATTGTTTTTATTTACCATAATGTATTTTAGGGTTCCCCACCCGTATTGTGTGGTGGTACGGAACCCTTAGTGCGCGAGTACAACTCGCACTTGGCCAATAATATTTAAAATAGAATAGAATAGAATAAAGCTTTATTGGTGTCACACAACTTAAGTACAACATAATAAACTAAACTAAACAAAAGTGATACCCAAAAGGCCTCCACTCAGCATATGTCATGGCCCCATTCTGTACCACGACGCTGGTCTTCCGTGAACACCTCGCAGGGTAACGTTACTTAGCATGCAACATCAGTAGCAGAAAACTTAATTAAAATAAACTATAATATGTTTAATTATAACACATTATATAGAAAACAGAAACAAAAAGAAAATACCAAATATTAAATATTTCTTGATTCTTACAGATCAGACGGAATATGTCCCATCGTCTATTGTCTTACTATTATTCTTCATTTTCCAGTCCTTTAAGGGTTAAGCAGTGACCGTAATAGAAAATTAAATTTCTCTTGATTCATAGAAAATTGCCTTTGTCTATTTGCAGAATACTTCTAAAACTACTATTACTTAAAGGGCTTGCCGTTAGAGGCAAGAACTTTTGGCGTTTAGTTAGAAATACACGGTTAAAATTTTAGTGGTTTTTGAAGCGAAAACTGGTGATTGAACCCGTCCATACAATTTCTTTTACTATGGAGCCAATCTGTACGCCGTGAAAAAAGCAGCTGCTCCATAGAAAAGTGAAATAACTTGCTCGACCGTAATGTATCAAACAGCTTATGCCTTACATTGTATTTGTTCAGGGTTGAATAACCTTGAAACCCAATGTCTGTAAAAACAACAGTTCATGAACGATTACACCCTCCACTCTCAGATATATTTTATTTCTTTTGGTAAACTTGATTTTTAGTTACTTTAATAATTATTTTAAACAATAAGTCAACCCGAGCGCAATCTGTACCTATTTAGGGTTCCGTACCCGGAAGGTGCCCAATGGAACCCTATTACTAAGCCTCCGCTGTCTGTCTGCCTGTCTTTCTGTCTGTCCAGGGGTCTACAGCTTCAACCGTAATAGGTAGAAAATTGAAAATTTCACAGAAATGGCCTTTATCCCGACAAATAATAAGCACTGAAATATAAATTTAAAAATGTTAAACCCAAAGGGCGTCCTCATACAATATCTGAGATGATTTAATTGACAGCTTTTACTGAGGTTCGTTGATGATAGATGGCGCTAATAAAACTTTTTTGCACAGAGGTTCATTCGTAAGATAATATGGCGCTAAGATCTTAAAGGCAGTTATTTTGGGGTTGCGTACCCATAATATGTAGCGGTACGGAACCCTTTGTGCGCGGGTCCGACTCGCACTTGGCCAAATTATTAATGTACCTACCGGTACATTCACTGGTAAGAAAAAAGCCAGGCTACCCATTGGGCAAAGAGTTCTAGCTTAGGAGCCTATAACTATAACCATCAGACTGTCTTCGTCCACTGCTGAACATAGATAGGCCTTTCCAAGATTTCGCTACTCTTGGTGGTCCTCTAAGGAGTGATGCACATACTAAGTACATTCAAATAAGCATTAGTTGTCTTGCAATAAAACCTTTTCAGTTTAATTATTCATTTCCATTTTCATAATGATCTTTACAATTCACATTAAATTGTAAATGAATACACTAGCTTGTTTTCATTATACCCGCAAAATGTAAATTTATTTAATGGGTTATTTTAAGGTAATTATTTAATTAATTATATCTTTATTACGAACTAGCCTTTGCCCGCAGCTTCGCCCGCGTTATTCAATCTTTGCTTCGTTTTTGTCTTGGGCGTTATTTTATGAACACCCCAGATAGCCTATGTATGTATTGTCGGTCTGTCCGTAAGTCACAGGGGTTTACAGCCATAATAGGTAGACAGTTGAAATTGTCACAAGATATGCTTTACTATAGCCTATATAGGCGGTATATCCATCCCCAATTGCCAAGCCTTATAGAAAAAAGACTAGTGACAGGCAGTGGCGTCACTGGTGCAAGGGTTTCGGCACCGCGCTCACCAACCCGCCTGCCCAGCGTGTGTGAGTATGGGCATTTCTTCCAGGAGAACCGCCAAGAGTGGCGAAATCCTGGAAAGGCCTATGTCCAGCAGTGGACGAAACAGGCTGATGGATGCATGGATAGCCTGTACAATAGCTGTTATAAAAATATGAAAACAAAGGGGACCTTCATACAAGAAATTTTGAAAAAATGATTTTTTTCAATGTTATTTGTGTCCGCTCTTCATAAAGACGGCAATAAGATCCAAATTTAATCAGACTTACCCAAATTTAAAAAATAAATAATAAAAATTTGGGTTCCGTACTCAAAGAATGCCAAATTATTTGACAGGCGCTATTATAATTTTAGCGGCTTTTTTGTTGTTATGGTATCTATAGTGTTGTTTTTATAATGTTTTTAGGGTTTCCTACAGGTTTTGTGTGGTGGTACAAAACCCTTTGTGCGCGAGTCCGACTCGCACTTGGCTAAATTAATTTAGGACAACCTAGAACCAATTTGGCCTAAGCCAAAACTATTGTCATAAAATTGAGATTGGGCGGTAACAATACATAAATTAACTAATAAATAAAACAAGATAAAATTAAATATTAAACTATTTTGAAACTTGAAAGTAAAATCCAGCGATATAAATATCGCTGGTAAAATCCACATTGAAAATTGTTTTCTGTTAGGAACAAACAAAGCAGTATAGAATAAAAGTTCAACATACAAATATTCAAAACAAACAAACTGACAACTGGATAATCTGCCTCGTGTTGTTGCTAACGATATAGTTTACTCGCGTTACAGGCAAAGCTGGATAGACGAACACTTCTCGTCTTTCCCAGGCAAAGTTAAGGTTTTACTACTAAAACATTCGCGGTTTAGATTCATACTGATATTGAAACGGCTACTCACGATTTTTGATTGACACTGGTGTCAAACGGGAAACCGCCGCGTAACCGTGTTTGCCTCCGAAGAAACTGTACGAATACAGTGAAACTAGGCAGGCGAAAACTGACTAATACATTGTGAGTAGTCGTTTCAATTTCAGTATGAAAATTATGGTTGTTGATAACATTTATCGGGAAGTGACGTCACTAATTTAATATTACCTATAGGCTGTCCAAAGGCGCGTAGCAGGCCGAGCAATAAAACGTGGGACCGGATTAGAACATATTGCGCACTCCTTTGCACTGACGGTATGCCCAACCCTAACGACTGACGTCACTTAAGCATTTTATGATCACACCTGGGGTCTTACTCCCATCGTAATCGATCGTGCAATATTCGGTCGAATGTCGTTCAATCGACGCAAGTGGTACTCTGATAATCGATTTTCGAACGAAAATTCATTTTGACAGCAGTTAGATCGAAATGCTTACTCTGAAGTTTCCGAACATCGGCCGATAAATCGATTTTGACAGAAGTTCTATCGTGATTTCTTACGTGAGCTCAAGAGGTGTCGTTGTAATATCGTAAGCTTGAAATTTACTCATTATTATTATGTTTTTGGCTGTTTTAATAATATTTATTGGTGGCATAATTTATAAATAATACGTTTTTCCATGTTTTAGCTGTAATGGCAAGACTATATTTTATTTTTGCTGCGCTGGAAGATGAGCAGCGGGCTGACCGTACAAGGTGGCGAAGAAGCCACCGAGAGAGCCTTGCTGTCTATAGAATGCCAGATATTGAATTTGAAAGGCACTATAGACTGACAAGGCCTCTATTCGAGGAGTTGTGCCAGGAAATTGTTTCGCTGCTCCCTCCCCGCGGAAACATGCGCGGGATTGACCCCGTGCTGAAGGTACCTAAGACTTACATAAATGCAACAGCTTAAATAGATGCATACCTACCTTATCACTTATCTAACCTCAAATTTTTCCAGATTCTTACAGCCCTAACTTTTTATGCACGGGGTAGCTATCAAGGAGCAGTGGGTCAAAACATAGATGCTCCCATGGCACAGCAGACAGTGTCGAGGTGTTTGCACGAGGTGACGAATGCACTCAATGCTCCCCAGATAGTGCAAAGGCACATATACTTCCCACAGAACAGGGAGCAAAGGGCAGTTCTGAAGAGAAGGTATAATGCTTTATCCTCACTCACCTCAATGTGTTTCCTCACCATATTTTACTATAAAAGATATTACTATTGTAGGTTCTTTGATAAGTATGCAGTGCCAGGGGTCATTGGGTGTATCGACTGCACCCACATAGCAATCATTCGTCCCTCAGAGGATGAAGAAAAATGCTTTAATCGGAAGCATTATCATTCACTTAACACTCAAGTGGTAAGTATTATAACAAAACCTTTTAATTATTTTCAAATATTTTGCAATAAATGTAGATACTCATACAAAAATAAATACTAGCAAAGAGTGAAAACTCTTTGCCAGTATTGTAGTCCTTGTAAAATATATAGGTATTACATAAGTTACAACAATAAATAAATACTACTTCACATGTATTTCAGATATGCGACTGTGATTGTATAATTATTGCAATAGATGCCTCCCACGGTGGTGCCGACCACGACGCTTTCATCTGGCGCGATTGCGAGATTAAGGACCATCTCGAGCAGTTGGATGGAGAGACAGTCCATCTCTTGGGTAAGTTATTGAGTAACCCATCATCATAAAAATGTATATTAATCCATCAGCCTGTTTCGTCCACTGCTGGGCATAGGCCTTTCCAAGATTCCTCCACTCTTGGCAGTCCTCTTGAAAGAAATGCCCATACTCACACATGCTGGGCAGGCGGGTTGGTGAGTGCGGTGCTACCTGCACCCAGTCATTTAGCCCGGCAATGTGGGATGGATATACCGCCATCAATCGGTCCCAGGCCATGGTGGGCCACCTGGTTGTGCCTGTATGAGAGATGTCCTCTTAGTCTCCCCTGAATAACGGGTCTTTGCAAGTAAGATGGTACCTCCACAGTCGAGCCAGACCCCAGCACTACCACCTATAATTATATATATGAAGAAATTGTTTCTTTTTTAATTTCAGGTGATTCAGGGTATCCTTTAAGGGAGTACCTAATCATTCCCTTTGATAGACCTGTCGAAGTCTCTCCAGAAGGCCGGTTCAATCGCGTGCACAAAAAAGCGCGCGCCACCGTGGAGCGCACTTTTGGCATACTAAAAGGACGCTGGAGGTGCCTACTGGCAGCTCGAGAGTTGCATTACACTCCTGAGTTCGCTGGCAAAATTACTATCGCCTGCAGTGTGCTGCACAATAAGTGCATGCATGCCGGAGTGAACCCTGTGGGGCTGGAAGTGGAGGAAATGCAACAGGAGCAGCTCTTGCAGCCTCCCATTGTTCCACCTCCCCGTGATCCCAACTACCATGCAGCTGTGCAGGGACTTGAGCGTGGACGGAGGGCTAGAGCTGCTTTGGTACAAGTCCTCGAGGCAAACAGAGCAAGGTGTGTATACCATTTGTAATTGAACTGCTTTCGCCTTAACTGTAACTGCACAGGGACTTTACTGATCAAACTTATGTGGTGATGCTTATCATATAACAACCTCAAAAAATTAAAAATTAAAAAACTAAATCCTACCCTTCTATTTACAGGTCACACCCTATGATATTACTCATTATTTATTATTTTTGTTTCAGATTAGCACAATAGATCCATCCACCTTGTGGGAATTCGCCATTAACCAAGAAAATTAAACTTAATTTTTTTTTGTCTTGTAAATTTAAACCAATTTTATTGTTATGCAGTCAATAATTTTCAATATATTTTTAAAGTTACGAAACAAGTGAAGTCACATGTTTATAATCACCAAGATACCCTTTGAATTGGTATGAAAAAATAAATAATTAATTTGACATTAATTTATATGTTTATATAAAAGTAAAGTAAAGGCTGTGTGTAATCTTTGTGTCAAAGAGAGGGAAGAGACATACGAAATTGCATACGTGACAGATTATTCTGTTCAGTAATTGTAAAAGTATCTATAATCTTATAAGAGGCTATGTAAATTATATTTTTGTCTCTCACTCCAAGCGCAGTGCGAGAGGGGTGGATTCAGCGCAAAAGAGAAAAAAGTATGTTTTTAAATTTTATAAAAAAAACTAAAATGGCTTGCAAAATTGCTACAATCAAATATCTAGATATTGTTAAAACCCATCTGACAGAATATGTTTGAGTTCTGTAAATTATCCCTTTGTCAAACGAGGAAAAATTCGTTAGAAGACCTCATTCCAATAATTATTTCTATCGAAGAATATGCATAAGTATACCGAAAATTTATTACAATTTTCCGTGTACTTCATGAAATACACAGAAAAAATGGCGAGTGGCTGGTTTTTTCATTATTTTTTATTAAAACAACCTATTACAAAATATTTCAGGGTTTTATTTTACATTTATTAATTTTGAACTTAATATTTTATGATGAAATGTACTCACTTTGTCAAAAAAGGCAGTGACGCGTTTTGCATTTGCGTTTCATTTCATCAAAATGTTGTATTTTTTAAATGGAAATAATTACAAAACTATAAAATAAAATAGTTTCCCATGGTCATCATTAAATTCTACTAAGTAAATAGAATACAAAAAAACGATATTGCGTTTTTCGTATTCTATTTACTTAGTAGAATTTAATGATGACCTTAAACAAATTAAATTAAAACATGAGTGGCATTATTGATTGGTTCTGCTGGCCGTTGACTCCACGAAAGCATGCAGAAAATCCCTCATTGTCTCATTAAGGGCGACTACAGCCTCGCGGATCTCGCGCAGCTCCTTAGCCCGCTCAGTCTCAGCTCGCACACGCTCCTCCTCCAGCCTGAACAGCCGACTACTGATGCTGCTCGAGGAAGCGGTTGCGAGCGCTGAGGTGCGAGCAAGGAGAGTGCGCGGTGGACGCCACTGACGGCCTCTGCCCCGTGCATCTGTTGAACATAAAACAGCAATATCACTTGGAGCTTTATTTTAAAACTCGTTAAGCTACATTCATTAATGCTCTAGGTTTCTTAAAAACCAATTCAAAATGAGTCAGTGGGTCTTAAGTAGATAGATATTTTCATAATTCGCAAATGGATGATTTAGTGAATAAAAAAATATTTTCTTAAAAGTAATACTTACTTTGATTGGCTGGTGCTTGCTCTCTCCTTGATGGAGTGCGGGCTGCAGTCAGGCCTCCAGTAACGCCTGGGCTGGAAGTGACCTGTATAGCTGTTGAACATAAAGAAAATAGGCAATATTATAATGTATTTATTATCAATATGTAATTATTGTGACAGGTTATTGTCAAGTTTATAGCATTATGTATGATGTAACACAAGTTAATGTGTGACAAATGATAATACTTATTTCATGAAAATTTATCCAATAACAGATAACTGTATGCTATTTCTATTTTTTTGTAAACAATATAAAACATACACTGATGGATTTGGGGGCTGCACTCTGGCCTGGAGGCGACTGGGCTGCGGTCTGGCCTGAGTGCGCTGCGGTCTGGCCTGAGTGCGCTGCGGTCTGGCCTAAGTGCGCTGTGGTCTGGCCTGAGTGGGCTGCGGTCTGGCCTGAGTGGGCTACGGTCTGGGCTGGAGGCGAGTGGGCTGCACTCTGGCCTTGAGGAGTGGAGGCTGCGGGCTAGCCTAGCGGAGGGGGAATTGGTGGGGCTGCGACCACTTTCGACTGGTCTTCGATTAGTTCCAGACTGAAATAATAAATTAAACAATGTGGTTAAATTGCAAGCACCATTTAGTTTCAATATCATTATAGGTATGAAAGTCTTAAACATTACTATATTTTTTAAAACAAGCCTTACTTGAGGGAAAGCAGGCACTCTAGCATTTGAGACCGCCTTGCCAAATGCTGGTCCTATTATGACAAGTACCCGCTTTTCATTGGTGGTAAGTTCGGTTTCTGAAGGTGGTCCACCACCCGTTCCACCAGCATGTCGGCGGGTTTCAGATACCACCTTTTTGGTGTTGTATTTTTTGTCCGTCCAAACCTAGCATAAGCAAGTAATGTTATGTTGTTAATTTGCATTAGAAAGCACACCCAAGACACAATTCTTTATTGTTAGTATTGTTATTTTAATATAAAACAATTAGAGAAAATAACCAATATACCCTTTGCCATTGCTTCACGGTTTTTATTGTTCCACCCATAGAATTTAAAGTATCCGCCAACTCTTGCCATAGGCGGCTAGCCTTGACCCGACCATCCAAGTCCCGCAGCCGCCCCTTGGCCAACTGAGGGTGCTGCTCAAGGAAACTGAACATTGTTTCTAATTGTTCAGCAGTCATTCTGAAACCAATTATAGATTAAGAGAGTTAAAAGCTTGAAAGCGCAGTGGAAACTTACATGAATTTTAATGCTTGGGTCAGTGTTTGGGGCTATAAAATTCTGTTGATACAGTAGGTATCTAATTGGATTGCAAGAGGAAACAGTGTAAGAGATTATAAAGTATTACTTGGTGCAGTGTGGTGTGGATGGTTTTCGTTCCAGATAAAAATTGTTTATCATGTGACCCATCAAAGGAAATTCAAGTTCATTTCATTGGAAAGACTATAAAAGCACTTACTTACTTATTGTTTTCGTTCGTTGAAGACAGGAAAAACTTTTATCAATCAATCAATCAAAGCCGTTTTATCTGGCTTCCTATAATGTGTCTCCGCACATTAGTTCCGCCAATATCTAGTTTTAAGTGAATAGACTTGCTGGAAGTTTTCAAGTTAAAATTTGGTTGAGTTCTAAACGATGCGTTGTTACCGCTAATTTTAAACTTCAGTTGACATTTGGCAACATTCCCAAACACTCATATGATAATAAAAAATATGACAGCGGAGATAGCATACCACAATCAATCAAGTGTGAAAAGGATGGCATGATATCAATGACGAAATGTCAAGTTGTCGGAACGTTTTTTTTTACACATCCGGTTATTGTTAGAGCAAAAAAAAAAAAAAAAACCATCGACAATGATTTCGTTAAATCATTCGGTCACGATCGAACTTTGTACGATACGTTATTTGAATATCGAAAACGATAGTGTTTCGTGGTAGACAAGGCAAAATAGATTCGGTCGTGTGTCGGTCGTTTATCGAAATATCGTAGTCATTTTCGGAGTAGGTATCCTGGTCATTTGTCCCTAACATGACTGACAGAAGAAGTAAAAACAATGCTGTGGATGTGCCAAAAACAAACACAACCTCCGCTAAAAGACAGTTCACCAGACGTGCAGCTCATCTGTACAATATAATAAACAAGGAACTAGACATATATCCCAAAACACTTCACGATTGCAAGAAAATTATTCCTTCATGGTTAGAAACAAAGTCATATGATGAGATAGAAGCTATAATAGAGAAATAATGAAGGCTACAACTACATTCTATGCAGTACTCACACTTACACACACACACACACACACACCCTCACACATACACACACGCACCTTCTCACACACGCACGCACACATACACACAGATGCACCCCCTTACACAAGCCATACACGTACATGGCTAAATTAAACTTAATGCTGAAATTGAATTTAAACTTAAATATACTTACCTTAATGTATTTCCTGTGTGTAGTTTTAAGCAAAATGTTATTTTTAGGTATAATTAGTTTTCTAAAGAGGAGCGGTGCCTCTCAACTCAAGCCTTTCAAGCTTACAAGGAGACACCAGCCACTATTTATGTTAGTTTAACCTATTTAAACGAAATAAAACATATTTTATTTTATTTATTTTACCTGCCACAAACGTTTGGTTATGGTATAGAATAGACACCATTTAGTCTAGTAGACACGTTTTTGTATTATGCGTTTAATTTGGTTGCAATTTCTTGTGCTATGTATCCGTAGTTGATGCTGTAAGTGCGGTAAGGAAGCAATAGCTTACGAGGATGATTTGTAACACGTGCGATAAACGAGTCATTACCCACGTGTATCATACTACGTTTTTCAATGCATAGTTTGAGTAAATAGATGAAACGTAAGTAAAGAAACAAACAAAGAATAAATATTCCAAATGAACTTTAGGCGGGCATTCTTTTTCTTTGCACGCAAGTTACTTGACGGAAATAAGCTACTTTTAGTTTGATGCGTTCGCAGGCTGCTTTCCGTCGTAACATACCTACCTTGCTATGTCTTGCTGTCAGTGGTAGGCGGGTGTCGTCCGACGATTAAACTGAACGCTGCTTACGAACGCATCAAACTGAAAGCAGCTCATTTCTGTCAAGTCTATCTATGGTATACATGAAAAAAATTGCAACTTTTTTGAATAATAAAAAAATAATATATTTCTGGTCCTACAGTGCCACCAACTTATCTGTTCAGTTGGATTATCCACCCATATCTTTCTAATTCGGTAGAAAAGAGTATAATTAGAAAGAGACGGCGAATGATTTTACTGAACAGTTAAATTGGTGGCACTATACTAGTGCTAGTTGACTTTGACAACAGTTTTGATGCATATAAAATAGGACTTTACGAGCACTTACATTGAAAAATATATATAATTAATCATAATTGTACAGGTAGAAATTTCAATTGTTTTAAAAACGCAACATAGAAATAGTACTTCTACCATAATAATATATAATAATCACGCTTGTCTCCCGGAAGGGTAGGCAGAGACTAAAAATTTCCATGTGATAATATCTTGGCACACCTCTTTCGCCTTTTCCACATCCATCAACCTAGTACAAGCTTTTCTATACCGTATTTTTACTATATGAAAAGCTCTTAATTTATCTAACCCAGAAATCGAATGAGTATACTGTTTCATACAACTTGGTGGAGCAAATACTTCCTATATTTTGTTTAAAATTATCATTATGTTTATTACAAATCATTTGACTTTTGCAATGAAAGAAAATTGACGAATGACACAGCCGTAAATTATTTAAGTGAATACTTTTTATGCCGCCTCTTTACTCAATCACAGACGAAGCAACTAACGGTGGCCATAGATATCACAATAATAATATGTCAGTGATGGTAGCACATTCACTTACGAAGTCATTTAATTTAATATATTTTTTACAGTTAAATAAGCAACAAATAATAAAAGCTCCACTATTCATTACTGTAAAAAGCTTTATTTTCTATAACAGAACACTATACGTTCTAGAATAATAGCGCTTTATACTTTTTGCTCAATCACAGCACTTCATTTCTTCTGTCATTATTTGGTTTTCTCTCTTGCCTCTTTGTGGCGCCATCTTGCGCCCGCTTCTTTAACAACTTGAATTAGTCAAATACAAGCCTGTTTTAAACTTTTTTCGCTAACACAAATAACAAATAAAAAAGATAAAGAAACGTAATGATCCATAAATAATCAGAAATAAAATTATCCTGAGTTAAAAAAAATTGTTTCGGTTGTGACAAATTCTGAAAATTACCTCCTATACTATACAATATGGGAACAAAGAAGTATCCACTTCGGAACAAAGCGCGATCGCATTAAAAAAATAAACGGGTTGATATCAAGTTTGCCCATGAAGTATAACCTACACGTAACATGGTTGATACTATTCTTTATTTTGCATTTCAATGACAGCTGAACCACCAAGCTGCTTGTACCGAGTTGTTTCAATTTCAATCCACGTTGTTTCAATTTGTCTGTTGGGTTTAGATGCGGAGGGAGACTTGGAACAATATTTATTGATGAGTTTGAGGTTGTTGGCCTTTTCTCAGTCTCGCAGCTCAAGGAACTTTAGTCGTTTTTTTTCCATTGATTTATTATTTATTCACAATGGGCTCACGTTTCGCTACAACCGCGCAATGAAAGCGTCAATAACTCCATGATGAAGTAGACTCGCCGAGGGAATTGCTATTTAGTCATCTTTTGTAGAGATACATACATATACTCACGCCGGTCCCACAGAGTTGTGAGCATTACCAAATATTTCCATCTACTATGTCCTGACACACCTCTGGAGATGTGGGTTATAAATATCCAGATAACTGAACACCGACAGGGAGTTCCAGATTTAAAATGTTGCTTTCGAACGAACGGAATATATAAGGTGACTTTAATTTATCCAGCCAAATTTATACTGGAGGCTTGGTAAGTGATCAGTGACACGGATCGATAACACATTTTGCTAATTTCGCAAAATAAAATCTTGACATACCATTATTATTTTACTCGGGGCTGTGCTTGAGTTTGCAGGGGACCCGAAAAGAATAATATACGAAATTCATAAAAAGGGTAATTGAACCGTGTTACTGAGCCCTTACGGAGTCTTCATTATGAATTTGGCTGGATAAATTAAAGTCACCTTATATATATGTCGCCGGCAGATAGTAGAATTGGGCAGATCGTAAAGAATAAAACCGAAAATCTTTCACTAAAAGTGAAATAAAAGTGAATAATAGGTGCGACGACGAGCGGAGCGTGTTAGGTTGCCTGTGATCATTTTGTAAAAATTCACAGTTATTTACTCCACCGTTAGCAAATGGTATACAAACTTACACGAATTCCGAAAAACTCGTTGGGGCATTCTCATTCGGCAAGATTCGAATCTTGGTCTAAGGGTTGAGAGTCCGGCTCCCTACTGTCTGAGCTTTCACATTAATAATAACTATACAAGGTGACATTTATTTATCCAGCCGAATTCATACTGAAGACTCAAAGAGTAGACGGTTCGAACACCCTTTTTGAAAAATCTGAAAATATTTTTTTCCTTCTCCTTACAAACGCAAGCTCACCTCAGAGTCAATACAATGGAAAAGCATCTTTTTTATTTCAAATTACGCAAAAATTTTGTTTATCCGTGATTTTTCATTTACCGAGCCTCCAGTATGAATTTGGCTTCATAGATAATGTCAGTTGTATAAACAAAGGTAATTAAAACTAATGGTAACCGAGAAAAATACTTAAACTTCACTCTAGCGTTATTACTCGTATAAATGGGGACAGACGTTAATACTTTACACAGATTAAAACTTATAACAGACTACTTCAGACGGTTGTTGACATTTTTAGAACATAGCTCTCATCAAAAACTGGTCAAGTGTGAATAGGATTCGTGTCCTGAGGATTCTGTACATGCCGTTTAAAACACAAACTTACTGCACGAGCAGGTATGTACGACGAACTTAGCTTGATACTTATATTAATCTAATTAAGTTGGGCTTAATTTTTTCTGGAAAATCTGAAATGTTGCTAACTTTCAGATTCTTTCCTATACATGTAATCTAATTGTGAAGGGAATTTCAGGTTCCTAGCCGTATAGGTTTTGAGTTATTGAGTTATGTATGAAATAAACAATGAATTTTGTTCACGTTGAGTTAGAAGCCTGATCAATCACCATCATTATGGGATCGTAGACTTCTGTAGGAGGTATTACCTTAGTTTCAACTAGATATTTTTAAGGGGGCCAAGAAAAGGGTCTTGACGTCTGTCAACAGACAGATGGACAACAAAATGATCGTGTAAGGGTTCCGTTTGTAGGGGTTCGTACCTCAAAAGGATAAAACGGAACCCTTGTAGAATCACTTTGTTTTCCATCTGAAAGACCTTTATCTCA
This sequence comes from Ypsolopha scabrella, assembly GCA_910592155.1. Classification (NCBI taxonomy): domain Eukaryota; kingdom Metazoa; phylum Arthropoda; class Insecta; order Lepidoptera; family Ypsolophidae; genus Ypsolopha; species Ypsolopha scabrella. Next base: position 2,485,999 of record OU342972.1, on the reverse strand, counting down.
GGAACACGTCCCCCACGTGTCGATTTGAAATTAAAACCATGTACTGAAGTCTACAGTCTCTTGAAGCTGTGAAAAAATCAAACTTCTAAGTTAACGTAAAAAAGATACGGCCGTTTATGCCGCAAAAAACGTATATTTCGACACTCTCAAGGGAAACAAAATCTATAGGGAACTTCCCGTTGACCTAGAATTATGAAATTTGGCAAGTAATACCGTCTAATACTACAAGTATAGTTAAAAATCTTAAAACTATATATTTGTAATTAAATCATTAAAAAAATCATCGAGGTTAAGCAACGGTATGTTAACGGTATAACGGTTTTTTTTACTTTTACTAATTTGTACGGAACCCTCGATGAGCGAGTTTGACTCACACTTGTCCGGTTCTAGGTAAAAGGAACCTTTACGGTAAGACTCCGTCGTCCGTTCGTCCGTCCGTCCGTCCGTCCGTCCGTATGTCACAGCCTCATAATCATAACTTTAGCACCGTTAAAGATTAAGAAGACTTGAAGTTTGCCACAAAAATACCAAATAAAAAAAAAGTAAAATAAAATATGGATATCAAGTTGTAGATATAAAAGAGCTGATCATAAAAATATATAGTTTTACTATATTTACTGGAACCAAATTCAAAAAATCTTTGAAAAACCACAGAAAAATGCATGTCCTTATTTCGGAAACTGGTGGACCGAAAAAAATTATGATTATAGGCTATATCTGGCCAATTACAGGAAAATTATGGCGATGAAAAAAGTTCTTGCACTTGACCGGTTTTTTTATGTAAAAACTAAAAATGTAATAACAAACTGAAAATTATATATTTTTTGTTGCTGTTTGGAAAACAATCGTAAATCTCTTATCATAGTTAAAACAAATATGATGTCTCTACTAGAAAAGATTTTTGTTATTGTTTACGAAAATGTTGTGAATTTCATCGGGTAAGTTTGCAAAAACTTTAATAGAAAATATGGGAGCGTAAATAAGTTTTCAGTATAGAGTCCGCACCACCACTGAAGTCCGATGGATTAGGGCATTTTGGTTCATACTCTAAATAGAATAAAGACTGCCGCAGGACTTTTGTGGTGGCGTGTACTCTAAATTCCAATATCTCAATATCGACTGGAAGGATTCGAAGCTGAGTCTGGAGATTCAAGATTCAAAGATTCAAAATGTTTATTTGTAAAATAGATGCATAAAGTATACGTTTTACATGTCAAATCTAATCTGTATAAAAATAATATTTTATGATGAAACAAATATGATACACGAAATATATAAAAAAACTATATTTAAGTTGGGCTACTAAAGTTATACACATGCATAAAATAAAAAGACTTATTGGAATAAGAATATTATTATACCTACATAATGTGCCCCCCATTATTCTACATGGCGCTGAACTACAGAGAGTGTCCAAATTTAAGTATCTGGGGCATATTATTACCGCTGACCTCAGAGATGATGAGGATGTTGAGAGAGCGCGAAGGGCGTTGTCAGTAAGGGCAAATATGGTGGCTCGCAGGTTCGCGCGCACCTCAGGTGAAGTTAAAATTACCCTGTTTAGGGCATTTTGTACTTCCTTTTACGCGTGCAGCCTGTGGGCTAAGGATACTCAGAAAACTTACAATGCCCTTCGTGTCCAATACAACAATGCGTTTAGGTTGCTGTTGGGGTTGCCGCGATACTGCAGTGCATCGGGCATGTTTGCTAAGGCGCGAGTAGACGATTTTCATGCCACTATGAGAAAAAGGTCCTGGTGCGCAGAGTGCGTGGCAGCACCAACAGTATCCTGCCATGATAGCGGACAGGCTTTATAGCTGTTGCATGAATCACTGCTGCAGCCTTCATGTGGCGGTAGACGGACCTGTGTTCACTAAATTCAATGAGCTTACTCACTGTTACTAACATTAAACATAAGACTAGTTTTTTAAGTTTACTAACAAAAGTGTGATCCATAGTTGGTCGTTTAATAAATGATATGATATGAAAAAAAAATGCAATTCATAAATAAGTTGATAAATAAACTGAATAGACCATAAATAAATATAATACCTAACCAAATATATACTGACATAAGTAAAAAATTCTACATAATGCGATGAATAAATAAGTTAATAGATAAATAAACTATAAATAGATATAATGCCCAAATCCGCCCATTCGATTAATCTTGCCAAGAAGAAGGGCAAGAAACTTAGCAAGATCATGTCTTTTTATCAGTATTTTTTTCTCAATATGGCTTAATACTGTTACAGTTTTTTTTACTTTTATAAAATAATACTAAATAATATATTATAAAAGGATAAAAATATAAAAGACAGAAGGATATTGTGTCATGAGAAAAAAGTATATATATCTTAGTCTACCTGTCTAATGAGGTAGTAAGTTAAAATACTAAGCAAAACATCATCCAACTGTCTCATACAGTTTATCACTTTTTTATAGTCAGGTTATCAACTAATAAATGCTAAGTTTAAGTTATAAAATGTTCACTATGTAAAAAGAAATCTCAAAATAATAATAAAAACACAATATAAAAATATTAGTCTACATAAAAACAAACGATTTGAAAAACACAAATCAGTTAGAAAATAAACGAACAGTAGTATCAATCAACATTCTCATGACACCAAGCGTCACTATCATCGAAATAGTCATTGATTTTTTAGTATGATTTTCTCAAGAGTCCCTGCTTAATATATAATTTAAACTTTTTTTCTGAAAAACTAAGGACCTCCTTTGGAAGTTTATTGTAAAATCTTATACCATGTCCTACAAAAGAGGTGCCTACTTTTGCGAGTCTAATTTTTGGAAAAGCCAGTTTATGTTTTTTCCTAGTGTCTATAGAGTGATGCTCACCGAGCCTAGGGAAAGTATCGATATTTTTTCTGATATATTTAATAAATTGGTAAATAAATTCACAAGGAACTGTTAAAATATTAATTTCTTTGAATTTTTCTCTCAATGAATTCCGATGCTTCATATTGTAAATATCTCGAATTGCTATCTTCTGCAAAACAAAGACTGCGTTTTTATCCGCAGCTATATACCCCACAGCAACACACCATATGACATAATGCTGTGAAAATAACTAAAGTACACCAATCTAGCAGTATCCTCATCAGTAATTTGCCTCATCCATCTAACGGCGTATGCGGCTGAACTTAGTCTACCACAAAGGCCTTCTATGTGGGGACCCCACTGAAGACGAGAGTCTATAGTAATGCCTAAAAACTTCGTTTTGTTGACTAACTCTAGCTTGAACCCCTGCAAAAGTAGATCAGCATCTACTTGAATTACATTTGGTAATGTGAATTTCATACATTTTGTCTTTTTCCCATTTAAAACTAAATTATTCGCAGTAAACCAATCATACATAGAGTTACATTCGCATCATCAAGGATATTATTATGTCTATTAACTTTAAAAATGGGTGACGTGTCGTCAGCGAAAAGCACTATCTCAGATAAGTCTTTGACTAAATAAGGAAGGTCATTTATGACATTGTATTTAGAACAATAAAGGCCCTAATATGGAGCCCTGCGGGACACCCATTTTAACTAATGCTCCAGATGACTTTACTCTGTTAATTTTTTTTTACCTTTTGAATTCGATCACTAAGGTATGAATTTAATAACACCAAAGATTTGCCCCTAACCCCATAGTGAGCCAATTTGCATAAAAGGGTTTAATCATTAACGCAATCAAAAGCTTTAGAGAGGTCACAAAAAACACCGAATGCATTCTGTTTTTCTTCCCAAGCATCAAATATGTGCTTGACTAAAGCAACTCCTGCATCTGTAGTAGACCTGCCTCTAGTAAATCCACATTGTTCACAATGAACAACTTATTTATGTTAAAATGAGATAATAATTGATTTAAAATTATTTTTTCGAAAACTTTACTCAGAACTGGTAAAACTGACACTGGTCTATAATTAGACGAGTCTTCATGGTCACCTGATTTAAAAATGGGGATCAATTTACTCAACTTCATTAAATCAGGGAAGACACCATTTCGATAAATTACAAAATGGCCGCTCCCGTGTAAAACACGTTCCATTTTACCTCAATAATTTTTTTAGGCAGGGTGCATTCTATTGACATTTGTCACTGTGATAAACGGAACGTTATTTCATTTAGAAATTTCATCAGAGACATTTATTAAAAATTAAAGCCGAATAAGGAGCTATTAAATCAATGACGGAACTTATAACTTTAACAGATAGGCCCTATAAGTCCTCGGTTTTTTTTTAAATTAAGATATTTGAATGCCTTTATAACAGTGAATGAGTTAATATACTTAAAAGCAAATACAGAATCGCACTGTGGCACGTGTTCACTCAACAGATCCTGTGCAAGTAACCGCTTGAATACAAATCTTTAGTTGTCAAGGAGGGGATGTGAGTAAAGAATTATTCAAAGGCATTTGAAACTTCATTGTCTCCTTTGACAGTTTCATTGTTAATATTCAACTTAAGTTCATTATTTCGTCTTTTACTCTTACCAGTTTCTGTATTAATGATATTCCATACTGCTTTTATTTTATTATCGGACATTTTTAGTTTTTTATTCAGAAATATGCTTTTTGCTTTTAAACAGACCAATTTGAAAATACGCATAAATAGTATTTTTTGAAAAGTTCATCATTATTATTATTATTATAAGATTTTATGTCGTACAATTCATATAAATGTTTTCTGCTTTTATAAATACCTGCCCAGTCACTGAAAGTGATTTTACTAGTGTTTGAAACTTTTTTCAATTTAAAAGTATTTTCAAACTCTTTGGAAACGATGTTAAATAAGTCTGTAAAGAGATTATTTGGATAATTTTGGAGAGGATTAAATTGTGGTAATCAAGCTTCTAAGCTTGCTTTAAAACATTCTACTTTGAGGGATGTAATTGGCTTGCAAAAGGCTTTTTTTGGCAATTGGTTCACACTTTGCATGAAGGATATAGTTTGGCCACTGTGATCGGACTGCAAACGGTTGATGACCTTATTGTCTGAATACTCGCAATCACAGAATATATTGTCGAGGCATGTTGCTGTATCCTGAGTAATTCTAGTTGGTTCTAAGAAAACATTAAACCAATTTAATGATTTGAATAAATGAATTAATTTCGAGTTCATAACCGACTTTTCTAGGAGATCTACGTTAAAATCTCCACTTACTTTCTCGTTAAAATTCCGGCGTCATTTCGACTACGACTTCCACTGCTTATTATACACATAATCGTCACGACACGAATCCCCGAAAGGATGTCAGAGGTGTTCCCAAACTGTGAAATAAGGCCACCTAGTTACACCCGCTTATAATTCTACCAATTTTAATATTCACGCCCACAATTTAAAGAAATTCTATCTCACAAAAACCGTTTGTCTATGGTGTAGTACACATTTTCTAGTGTGAGTAACTTCGAGAGCACTACAATACGCGCCACACACAAAACGCGCGTATCTGTACACGCCACTACTACAACCGTATCCAAACGGACTCCGTGAGATACAATGTCAGTAGGCCTACCATGATTGAGTTTAGGCCTCGATATCCACTAGCGACTGCGTAAAATATTTATATGAGACATTGTGCAGCGCCCCTAGTGGCTTACGAGAGGAACCAGAATTTTTGTACATTTTTTTACGCTGACGGTAACGAGTATTGAAACCAAAACTCATGGTAGGCCTGCTGTTCCTCTGACGTCAAAGCCTCGACGACACCGGTATAATCATTATACTTGAGTGAATTGCGTACAAAATAGTGGCGCAGTCACAATGAGTGCGTAATACAGAGTGCTTCAGAAACGTATCTCAGCCGAACAGGCGCCATTATCTTTTAATAATCTGGCTTTAGTCATAAGCTATAGCGAGTGCATGAACGAAGACTAGAAATCTGATACATTATAAAGGTACACTTGAGCTGATTTATTCAAGAAGAAACGTATTTCTATAACACGTGGATACAATACTCGATCACAGATGCAAGCGTTACCATTTCTTTCCACTTCATATAATAAGAATACCAAATGGGTCTGTAGATTGCGCTGAATTAATGTCTAAGATTGGACTACGTTTCAGCGGCCCTGGTTTGAGACAACGAGTAAGACTACACATACCGCAAATGCACACTAATTTATAGAAGAAATTCTTTTATACATAGAGCAGCCAACTCAATCAACAATTCATCTCTTGATACTGACATATTCTGCACCAGTACCACATCTGTGAAAAGAAACCTAGCAAACTGCTTCTTCAACCTGGACAATATGTAGTGTTTATTTGGATACTTCATAATCAATTAACCTTTAATTAGTATATTTTTGTAATATCTTAGTATTTTCTTATTGTATAAACTCAATCAACAATTCATCTCTTGATACTGACATATTCTGCACCAGTACCACTTCTGTGAAAAGAAACCTAGCAAACTGCTTCTTCAACCTGGACAATATGTAGTGTTTATTTGGATACTTCATAATCAATTAACCTTTAATTAGTATATTTTTGTAATATCTTAGTATTTTCTTATTGTATAAACTCAATCAACAATTCATCTCTTGATACTGACATATTCTGCACCAGTACCACTTCTGTGAAAAGAAACCTAGCAAACTGCTTCTTCAACCTGGACAATATGTAGTGTTTATTTGGATACTTCATAATCAATTAACCTTTAATTAGTATATTTTTGTAATATCTTAGTATTTTCTTATTGTATAAACTCAATCAACAATTCATCTCTTGATACTGACATATTCTGCACCAGTACCACTTCTGTGAAAAGAAACCTAGTAAACTGCTTCTTCAACCTGGACAATATGTAGTGTTTATTTGGATACTTCATAATCAATTAACCTTTAATTAGTATATTTTTGTAATATCTTAGTATTTTCTTATTGTATAAACTCAATCAACAATTCATCTCTTGATACTGACATATTCTGCACCAGTACCACATCTGTGAAAAGAAACCTAGCAAACTGCTTCTTCAACCTGGACAATATGTAGTGTTTATTTGGATACTTCATAATCAATTAACCTTTAATTAGTATATTTTTGTAATATCTTAGTATTTTCTTATTGTATAAACTCAATCAACAATTCATCTCTTGATACTGACATATTCTGCACCAGTACCACTTCTGTGAAAAGAAACCTAGCAAACTGCTTCTTCAACCTGGACAATATGTAGTGTTTATTTGGTTACTTCATAATCAATTAACCTTTAATTAGTATATTTTTGTAATATCTTAGTATTTTCTTATTGTATAAACTCAATCAACAATTCATCTCTTGATACTGACATATTCTGCACCAGTACCACTTCTGTGAAAAGAAACCTAGCAAACTGCTTCTTCAACCTGGACAATATGTAGTGTTTATTTGGATACTTCATAATCAATTAACCTTTAATTAGTATATTTTTGTAATATCTTAGTATTTTCTTATTGTATAAACTCAATCAACAATTCATCTCTTGATACTGACATATTCTGCACCAGTACCACATCTGTGAAAAGAAACCTAGCAAACTGCTTCTTCAACCTGGACAATATGTAGTGTTTATTTGGATACTTCATAATCAATTAACCTTTAATTAGTATATTTTTGTAATATCTTAGTATTTTCTTATTGTATAAACTCAATCAACAATTCATCTCTTGATACTGACATATTCTGCACCAGTACCACTTCTGTGAAAAGAAACCTAGCAAACTGCTTCTTCAACCTGGACAATATGTAGTGTTTATTTGGATACTTCATAATCAATTAACCTTTAATTAGTATATTTTTGTAATATCTTAGTATTTTCTTATTGTATAAACTCAATTAACATTTCATCTCTTGATACTGACATATTCTGCACTAGTACCACTTCTGTGAAAAGAAACCTAGCAAACTGCTTCTTCAACCTGGACAATATGTAGTGTTTATTTGGATACTTCATAATCAATTAACCTTTAATTAGTATATTTTTGTAATATCTTAGTATTTTCTTATTGTATAAACTCAATCAACAATTCATCTCTTGATACTGACATATTCTGCACCAGTACCACATCTGTGAAAAGAAACCTAGCAAACTGCTTCTTCAACCTGGACAATATGTAGTGTTTATTTGGATACTTCATAATCAATTAACCTTTAATTAGTATATTTTTGTAATATCTTAGTATTTTCTTATTGTATAAACTCAATTAGCAATTCATCTCTTGATATTGACATATTCTGCACCAGTACCACTTCTGTGAAAAAAAAACCTAGCAAACTGCTTCTTCAACCTGGACAATATCTAGTGTTTATTTGGATACTTCATAATCAATTAACCTTTAATTAGTATATTTTTGTAATATCTTAGTATTTTCTTATTGTATAAACTCAATTAACAATTCATCTCTTGATATTGACATATTCTGCACCAGTACCACTTCTGTGAAAAGAAACCTAGCAAACTGCTTCTTCAACCTGGACAATATCTAGTGTTTATTTGGATAGTTATGTATTATATCAATTAACCTTTAATTAGTATATTTTTGTAATATCTTAGTATTTTCTTATTGTATAAACTCAATTAACAATTCATCTCTTGATATTGACATATTCTGCACCAGTACCACTTCTGTGAAAAGAAACCTAGCAAACTGCATCTTCAACCTGGACAATATCTAGTGTTTATTTGGATACTTCATAATCAATTAACCTTTAATTAGTATATTTTTGTAATATCTTAGTATTTTCTTATTGTATAAACTCAATTAACATTTCATCTCTTGATACTGACATATTCTGCACTAGTACCACTTCTGTGAAAAGAAACCTAGCAAACTGCTTCTTCAACCTGGACAATATCTAGTGTTTATTTGGATAGTTATGTATTATATCAATTAACCTTTAATTAGTTTATTTTTGTAATATCTTAGTATTTTCTTATTGTATAAACTCAATTAACAATTCATCTCTTGATATTTACATATTCTGCACTAGTACCACTTCTGTGAAAAGAAACCTAGCAAACTGCATCTTCAACCTGGACAATATCTAGTGTTTATTTGGATACTTCATAATCAATTAACCTTTAATTAGTATATTTTTGTAATATCTTAGTATTTTCTTATTGTATAAACTCAATTAACATTTCATCTCTTGATACTGACATATTCTGCACTAGTACCACTTCTGTGAAAAGAAACCTAGCAAACTGCTTCTTCAACCTGGACAATATGTAGTGTTTATTTGGATACTTCATAATCAATTAACCTTTAATTAGTATATTTTTGTAATATCTTAGTATTTTCTTATTGTATAAACTCAATTAACAATTCATCTCTTGATACTGACATATTCTGCAACAGTACCACTTCTGTGAAAAGAAACCTAGCAAACTGCATCTTCAACCTGGACAATATCTAGTGTTTATTTGGATACTTCATAATCAATTAACCTTTAATTAGTATATTTTTGTAATATCTTAGTATTTTCTTATTGTATAAACTCAATTAACATTTCATCTCTTGATACTGACATATTCTGCACTAGTACCACTTCTGTGAAAAGAAACCTAGCAAACTGCTTCTTCAACCTGGACAATATCTAGTGTTTATTTGGATAGTTATGTATTATATCAATTAACCTTTAATTAGTTTATTTTTGTAATATCTTAGTATTTTCTTATTGTATAAACTCAATTAACAATTCATCTCTTGATATTGACATATTCTGCACCAGTACCACTTCTGTGAAAAGAAACCTAGCAAACTGCATCTTCAACCTGGACAATATCTAGTGTTTATTTGGATACTTCATAATCAATTAACCTTTAATTAGTATATTTTTGTAATATCTTAGTATTTTCTTATTGTATAAACTCAATTAACATTTCATCTCTTGATACTGACATATTCTGCACTAGTACCACTTCTGTGAAAAGAAACCTAGCAAACTGCTTCTTCAACCTTGACAATATGTAGTGTTTATTTGGATACTTCATAATCAATTAACCTTTAATTAGTATATTTTTGTAATATCTTAGTATTTTCTTATTGTATAAACTCAATTAACAATTCATCTCTTGATACTGACATATTCTGCAACAGTACCACTTCTGTGAAAAGAAACCTAGCAAACTGCTTCTTCAACCTGGACAATATCTAGTGTTTATTTGGATACTTCATAATCAATTAACTTTTAATTAGTATATTTTTGTAATATCTTAGTATTTTCTTATTGTATAAACTCAATTAACAATTCATCTCTTGATATTGACAAATTCTGCACTAGTACCACTTCTGTGAAAAGAAACCTAGCAAACTGCTTCTTCAACCTGGACAATATCTATTGTTTATTTGGATAGTTATGTATTATATCAATTAACCTTTAATTAGTATATTTTTGTAATATCTTAGTATTTTCTTATTGTATAAACTTCATTAGTTCTATTTCTTTTCTTTTCTTGTTTATCCATATGCAGAGCCTTGTCAATGGCATAGGTTTACCAAGTAATGTATTATATTACATGTAAGTTATTAAAATGTAAGACTCCCAAATATTAAATAAATAAATTAATAAATTATACTTGTGATTATTGGAACTTAGTTTCATTGGTGACATCAATAATGACCTGTACCTAAAATCTGAATGTATTTATTTATTCCATAGCATCTAGTTAATTTCCTTTAAAATTGTTTAATATCTAAAACTTGATAGGAATGAAATATGAACAGATAAACAGTGAAAGTAGTACGTAAGTAAATTTATTTGAAGATAGTTTACTAGGTCCGTAGTAACTCGTTACTTCAGAATCGCTTTCAGTTCGTCACAAAGACCAGACCCGGTCCTCTGTTAAGGCGTAACTGTGGACGTAATGAACTAATGATGCTGACGTATGTACCATTACTGCGCACCCCCCGGACCCCGCCCACTCTGCGGATACCTTAGACCAACACGAGAAACATTCGATGAGGGGACACTTCAACTTGAAAAAGATAAAAAGTGAGATCACTTACCATGGCACTGTTTCACCACCTTTTTAGGGCACTGTACCGGAAAATAAAAAACTGAACCCTTATAGGATCACTTTGTTGTCAAATCAGGACCCTTTTTTGTGCTCCGTGAGAGAAATCAAGTTGATTGCCCCTAAAGTAATCAATTTCATACTTGGCTAACTATGTAGACATTTATGCCACTTTAGGCATGGTTTTGTCATGAGAGTGGTGACAGGCCGTATATAAAAAAACCTTATATTTATCAAAACGAAGGTTTTCAAGTGCTATGAGTGATATGTCGCGCTTGCAAAGGTCACTGTTACTCCATGCGGAACGGGACGCAGTGCGAGATAGAATTAATATATGTAAGAGGATATGTCGCGCTTGCAAAGGTCACTGTTACTCCATGCGGAACGCCCCGCAGTGCGAGATAGAATTAATATATGTAAGAGGATATGTCGCGCTTGCAAAGGTCACTGTTACTCCATGCGGAACGCCCCGCAGTGCGAGATAGAATTAATATATGTAAGAGGATATGTCGCGCTTGCAAAGGTCACTGTCACTCCATGCGGAACGCCCCGCAGTGCGAGATAGAATTAATATATGTAAGAGGATATGTCGCGCTTGCAAAGGTCACTGTTACTCCATGCGGAACGCCCCGCAGTGCGAGATAGAATTAATATATGTAAGAGGATATGTCGCGCTTGCAAAGGTCACTGTTACTCCATGCGGAACGCCCCGCAGTGCGAGATAGAATTAATATATGTAAGAGGATATGTCGCGCTTGCAAAGGTCACTGTCACTCCATGCGGAACGCCCCGCAGTGCGAGATAGAATTAATATATGTAAGAGGATATGTCGCGCTTGCAAAGGTCACTGTTACTCCATGCGGAACGCCCCGCAGTGCGAGATAGAATTAATATATGTAAGAGGATATGTCGCGCTTGCAAAGGTCACTGTTACTCCATGCGGAACGCCCCGCAGTGCGAGATAGAATTAATATATGTAAGAGGATATGTCGCGCTTGCAAAGGTCACTGTCACTCCATGCGGAACGCCCCGCAGTGCGAGATAGAATTAATATATGTAAGAGGATATGTCGCGCTTGCAAAGGTCACTGTTACTCCATGCGGAACGCCCCGCAGTGCGAGATAGAATTAATATATGTAAGAGGATATGTCGCGCTTGCAAAGGTCACTGTCACTCCATGCGGAACGCCCCGCAGTGCGAGATAGAATTAATATATGTAAGAGGATATGTCGCGCTTGCAAAGGTCACTGTTACTCCATGCGGAACACCCCGCAGTGCGAGATAGAATTAATATATGTAAGAGGATATGTCGCGCTTGCAAAGGTCACTGTTACTCCATGCGGAACGCCCCGCAGTGCGAGATAGAATTAATATATGTAAGAGGATATGTCGCGCTTGCAAAGGTCACTGTTACTCCATGCGGAACGCCCCGCAGTGCGAGATAGAATTAATATATGTAAGAGGATATGTCGCGCTTGCAAAGGTCACTGTTACTCCATGCGGAACGCCCCGCAGTGCGAGATAGAATTAATATATGTAAGAGGATATGTCGCGCTTGCAGAGGTCACTGTTACTCCATGCGGAACGCCCCGCAGTGCGAGATAGAATTAATATATGTAAGAGGATATGTCGCGCTTGCAAAGGTCACTGTTACTCCATGCGGAACACCCCGCAGTGCGAGATAGAATTAATATATGTAAGAGGATATGTCGCGCTTGCAAAGGTCACTGTTACTCCATGCGGAACGCCCCGCAGTGCGAGATAGAATTAATATATGTAAGAGGATATGTCGCGCTTGCAGAGGTCACTGTTACTCCATGCGGAACGCCCCGCAGTGCGAGATAGAATTAATATATGTAAGAGGATATGTCGCGCTTGCAAAGGTCACTGTTACTCCATGCGGAACGCCCCGCAGTGCGAGATAGAATTAATATATGTAAGAGGATATGTCGCGCTTGCAAAGGTCACTGTTACTCCATGCGGAACGCCCCGCAGTGCGAGATAGAATTAATATATGTAAGAGGATATGTCACGCTTGCAAAGGTCACTGTTACTCCATGCGGAACGCCCCGCAGTGCGAGATAGAATTAATATATGTAAGAGGATATGTCGCGCTTGCAAAGGTCACTGTTACTCCATGCGGAACGCCCCGCAGTGCGAGATAGAATTAATATATGTAAGAGGATATGTCGCGCTTGCAAAGGTCACTGTTACTCCATGCGGAACGCCCCGCAGTGCGAGATAGAATTAATATATGTAAGAGGATATGTCGCGCTTGCAAAGGTCACTGTTACTCCATGCGGAACGCCCCGCAGTGCGAGATAGAATTAATATATGTAAGAGGATATGTCGCGCTTGCAAAGGTCACTGTTACTCCATGCGGAACGCCCCGCAGTGCGAGATAGAATTAATATATGTAAGAGGATATGTCGTGCTTGCAAAGGTCACTGTTACTCCATGCGGAACGCCCCGCAGTGCGAGATAGAATTAATATATGTAAGAGGATATGTCGTGCTTGCAAAGGTCACTGTTACTCCATGCGGAACGCCCCGCAGTGCGAGATAGAATTAATATATGTAAGAGGATATGTCGCGCTTGCAAAGGTCACTGTTACTCCATGCGGAACGACCCGCAGTGCGAGATAGAATTAATATATGTAAGAGGATATGTCGCGCTTGCAAAGGTCACTGTTACTCCATGCGGAACGCCCCGCAGTGCGAGATAGAATTAATATATGTAAGAAGATATGTCGCGCTTGCAAAGGTCACTGTTACTCCATGCGGAACGCCCCGCAGTGCGAGATAGAATTAATATATGTAAGAGGATATGTCGCGCTTGCAAAGGTCACTGTTACTCCATGCGGAACGCCCCGCAGTGCGAGATAGAATTAATATATGTAAGAGGATATGTCGCGCGATTGCAAAGGTCACTGTTACTCCATGCGGAACGCCCCGCAGTGCGAGATAGAATTAATATATGTAAGAGGATATGTCGCGCTTGCAAAGGTCACTGTTACTCCATGCGGAACGCCCCGCAGTGCGAGATAGAATTAATATATGTAAGAGGATATGTCGCGCTTGCAAAGGTCACTGTTACTCCATGCGGAACGCCCCGCAGTGCGAGATAGAATTAATATATGTAAGAGGATATGTCGCGCTTGCAAAGGTCACTGTTACTCCATGCGGAACGCCCCGCAGTGCGAGATAGAATTAATATATGTAAGAGGATATGTCAAGCTTGCAAAGGTCACTGTTACTCCATGCGGAACGCCCCGCAGTGCGAGATAGAATTAATATATGTAAGAGGATATGTCGCGCTTGTAAAGGTCACTGTTACTCCATACGGAACGCCCCGCAGTGCGAGATAGAATTAATATATGTAAGAGGATATGTCGCGCTTGCAAAGGTCACTGTTACTCCATGCGGAACGCCCCGCAGTGCGAGATAGAATTAATATATGTAAGAGGATATGTCGCGCTTGCAAAGGTCACTGTTACTCCATGCGGAACGCCCCGCAGTGCGAGATAGAATTAATATATGTAAGAGGATATGTCGCGCTTGCAAAGGTCACTGTTACTCCATGCGGAACGCCCCGCAGTGCGAGATAGAATTAATATATGTAAGAGGATATGTCGCGCTTGCAAAGGTCACTGTTACTCCATGCGGAACGCCCCGCAGTGCGAGATAGAATTAATATATGTAAGAGGATATGTCGCGCTTGCAAAGGTCACTGTTACTCCATGCGGAACGCCCCGCAGTGCGAGATAGAATTAATATATGTAAGAGGATATGTCGCGCTTGCAAAGGTCACTGTTACTCCATGCGGAACGCCCCGCAGTGCGAGATAGAATTAATATATGTAAGAGGATATGTCGCGCTTGCAAAGGTCACTGTTACTTCATGCGGAACGCCCCGCAGTGCGAGATAGAATTAATATATGTAAGAGGATATGTCGCGCTTGCAAAGGTCACTGTTACTCCATGCGGAACGCCCCGCAGTGCGAGATAGAATTAATATATGTAAGAAGATATGTCGCGCTTGCAAAGGTCACTGTTACTCCATGCGGAACGCCCCGCAGTGCGAGATAGAATTAATATATGTAAGAGGATATGTCACGCTTGCAAAGGTCACTGTTACTCCATGCGGAACGCCCCGCAGTGCGAGATAGAATTAATATATGTAAGAGGATATGTCGCGCTTGCAAAGGTCACTGTTACTCCATGCGGAACGCCCCGCAGTGCGAGATAGAATTAATATATGTAAGAGGATATGTCGCGCTTGCAAAGGTCACTGTTACTCCATGCGGAACGCCCCGCAGTGCGAGATAGAATTAATATATGTAAGAAGATATGTCGCGCTTGCAAAGGTCACTGTTACTCCATGCGGAACGCCCCGCAGTGCGAGATAGAATTAATATATGTAAGAGGATATGTCGCGCTTGCAAAGGTCACTGTTACTCCATGCGGAACGCCCCGCAGTGCGAGATAGAATTAATATATGTAAGAGGATATGTCGCGCTTGCAAAGGTCACTGTTACTCCATGCGGAACGCCCCGCAGTGCGAGATAGAATTAATATATGTAAGAGGATATGTCGCGCTTGCAAAGGTCACTGTTACTCCATGCGGAACGCCCCGCAGTGCGAGATAGAATTAATATATGTAAGAGGATATGTCGCGCTTGCAAAGGTCACTGTTACTCCATGCGGAACGCCCCGCAGTGCGAGATAGAATTAATATATGTAAGAGGATATGTCGCGCTTGCAAAGGTCACTGTTACTCCATGCGGAACGCCCCGCAGTGCGAGATAGAATTAATATATGTAAGAGGATATGTCGCGCTTGCAAAGGTCACTGTTACTCCATGCGGAACGCCCCGCAGTGCGAGATAGAATTAATATATGTAAGAGGATATGTCGCGCTTGCAAAGGTCACTGTTACTCCATGCGGAACGCCCCGCAGTGCGAGATAGAATTAATATATGTAAGAGGATATGTCGCGCTTGTAAAGGTCACTGTTACTCCATGCGGAACGCCCCGCAGTGCGAGATAGAATTAATATATGTAAGAGGATATGTCGCGCTTGCAAAGGTCACTGTTACTCCATGCGGAACGCCCCGCAGTGCGAGATAGAATTAATATATGTAAGAGGATATGTCGCGCTTGTAAAGGTCACTGTTACTCCATGCGGAACGCCCCGCAGTGCGAGATAGAATTAATATATGTAAGAGGATATGTCGCGCTTGCAAAGGTCACTGTTACTCCATGCGGAACGCCCCGCAGTGCGAGATAGAATTAATATATGTAAGAGGATATGTCGCGCTTGCAAAGGTCACTGTTACTCCATGCGGAACGCCCCGCAGTGCGAGATAGAATTAATATATGTAAGAGGATATGTCGCGCTTGCAAAGGTCACTGTTACTCCATGCGGAACGCCCCGCAGTGCGAGAGGGACGGATTCCGGAAAAAATTGCAAAATGTCGTTTTTAAATTAATATGAAATGAACTGAAATAGCTATCAAAATTTCCAACTGGAGAAAATTTTGATATCGTTAAAATCTTTCTAATAAAATATCATTCAGGTCTGTATCTCATTCCTGTTTGTCATACTATGAAAAAAAGTGTAAAAGACCTCATTTCAATAATTATTTCTATCGAGCGAAAGTTACGCAATCGCGTTTCTGTACTGAACAAAACTAGAAAAAGGTTCCGAATTTTATATACTGATTTATCAAATTAGTGGCTTCATCTGTAAAGCAGGTATATACAACTTCAAAAAGTGCCTTTTTTTATCGAAATAGCCCTTAAGAGGCTATGTAAATTTTATTTTTGTCACTCTCACTCCAAGCGAAAAAACGCGCAGTACGAGAGGGGCGGATTCAGCGCAAAAGATAAAAAGGCATGTTTTTTAATTTTATAAAAAAAAATTAAAATATCTGGCAAAATTTCAAAAATTACAAACACAGATATTGTTAAAACCTATCTAAAATATGATGAATCAAATATGTTTGAGTTCTGTTCCTACATTATCCCTATTCGTCAAACGAGGGGAAAAAGTATGTTTGAAAACCTCATTTCAATAATTGTTTCCATCGAGGAAAATTTATCCAAACGTGTTTTCCAAAAACAAAACCCTAGATTATAAAGGGTGTTTTTTTTAGAGGTATAGAACTTTGAAATGGAATAAAACAAAGATGATTTTTTTTTATTGATATGAAATTTATTTTATTCGAAAGACAATCTTCTGGCATTATAATTTAAATATGACTTCTGGCATATGTCCGCCACGGCTGGCTCGGACGAAGTCTAATCTGGAGGTCCAATTTTCGATGACTTTTTCCAACATTTGTGGCCGTATATCGGCAATAACTCGCCGAGTGTTGTCCTCCAAGTGGTCAATCGTTTCGGGCTTTTCGGCGTAGACTTTTTTCGTTCATCAATTGAACAACCATGATGTGCAGGAGTTGTGGTTTCAACAAGACGGCGCAACATGTCACACAGCTCGTGCCATAATTAATTTATTGAAGGAAACGTTTGGTAACCGCATAGTTTCACGTTTCGGACCCCTGAATTGGCCTCCAAGATCGTGCGATTTAACGCCACTTGACTATTTTCTGTGGGTATAATATGTGAAGTCGCAAGTCTACGCCAATAAGCCCGAAACGATTGACCACTTGCAGGACAACATTCGGCGAGTTATTGCCGATATACGGCCACAAATGTTGGAAAAAGTCATCGAAAATTGGACTTCCAGATTAGACTACGTCCGAGCCAGCCGTGGCGGACATATGCCAGAAGTCATATTTCAATTATAATGCCAGAAGATTGTCTTTCTAATAAAATAAATTTCATATCAATAAAAAAAATCATCTTTGTTTTATTCCATTTTAAAGTTCTATACCTCTAAAAAAAACACACGTTATAATCAAAATGCATATACCATTTTTTTTTTGCAATTTTATGTATACTTTATGAAATACACAGAACAAAGCAGCCATGTATTTTTTACATAGCCTCTTAGTAGTTACTACTCTTAAAGCATATTTGAAGCTTTCGTTCTTAGTAGAGTCTGCAGTGTTTTATTAGACTTCTGCTCTTACTTAAGCTTTGTATACAACTGCTATAAAACCAAAAATTTACAAGTGTATTTTATCTTGTATTGGCCGTCAGGAGTTTTATGTCATTATTTATTATAATAGTAATCTTTATTAACTACTTCCTTAAAACAATTGATAACATTTCCATTCAAATAAAACGGTGGTAATATATCTATGCTTACTTAATTACACCTACTACCACATCTGATTTGTTCGTATATTCTTTCTTATGGGACCCTAAAATTATTAAACTGGCCACAATCGACAACATTACAAATTAATAATTGTTACAAAACTAAAAACCAGTTCGAGGTATTGGCCTTCTGAGCATCATATATTTTTTTCAGAATTAAATCATTATCAAATAAAGGGATTAAAAAAAAATTAAAGTTTTACACACTGTTTTAAAAACAATTACATTTGCTTTCAAATTCATTCCGTATTAAAAAAATATCAACTGTCATGTCATTGTGACTGTTGACATTGACAGCGAACATAAACATGCCAAGTTTTTTTTTAATAATCTCTTGGTAATGAACATCGAGTTTGAAATCCTCAGTTGCGACTTACGTTCTTTAAGAATGAGTGAATAAGAAAAAATTAAATAAAACAAAATAAATAATACGTAAGCTTTGTTTTTACGCAGACTTTCAATATAAATATTTAAAAGAAATGGTTACCTGAAATGAAATGATGTCGATTGCTCGGATTAGTGTAAGGAATAATGAGGGACACCAAAAACAACAAAAAATACTCAGAAACACTATGTTTACCTTAAACAAAGTAGATACCTACATAAAAGCAGCACCCGACATAATAAATAAAATTTAAGGCTACTAGAGAAGCACGAAGCAGAAATTAATTAGTGCAAAGTGCGACGTAGCCTTTACACCACAATATATGGGACAGTCTCATGGATAGGGTGACCATGATGGTGGGCATTTGGCAGTTTTGTAGGACATTTTATGCCATGGGCATTTTACAAGCTTGTACTTTCTCTTAGTAAGCGGGTAGGATGTTACTTTTTTCCTTAATAAGAAAACCCACTGTAAACTTTGTAATGGTAGTCCAATTCTCTTTTTCATTTGCGCAGACATGTTTCTTTGGGAAAGTTTTTCAGTACATACAGTAAAGTTCGTGGTTTAATTTAAAGATAGCAAAGCTTTTCACATACGGCTTACACATTGACGTAGCTTTCATCTACCGGTCTTAAATCCTATAACCTTGATTTTTCACTTGATTTAAAAAACTTATCCACAACTAAAAAAGGCTACAAAACCATGGCCAAGAATCACAAACCAGCAGCTTTTCTGTGTTCCCTAGTAAATACTATTGAAAAGACCAAACATACCTAACCATCCTATGTAGAATAGAATAGAATAGAATATCCATTTATTTATCTACCACAACACAATAAATTATAAAAACAAATTATAAAGTCAAACACAAGGAAATAACATAAAAGAATAAAACAATGTGACTAAAGCTAAATTAAATCATGTGTCGAAGCAGACAAAAACGCTAGAACTCAGCATATGCTGTAGTCTTACAGAGTAAGACCGACAGCGCTGATTTTCAGTCCGAGCCCGCGTAGGTAACGCATGAACAAACAAAACAGCGCGAGTATTCTTGCACATTTTGGAAATAATAATTACGAATGGCAGTCAATGTCACAATGCATGCCGCATACAACCAGCGCATGACTCGCGTTCGTATCTAAAACCTGGTTAGAATCAATAGGGGAGAATGATGTAACTGAACGAGCGAGCGAAGCGACCGAGTTCTCCGAGTCTACTAGAACAATCCGGCATTTGCATATGTATGTATGTATATATGAATGTTTGTTCGACGATAACTCGAGTATCGTTGATCGGAATGTCATGAAGTTTGGCAGGCAAGTAAATAAGGCAAATTGAATTTTCAAGTTTGAACATGAGCCAAATCGGTCAAGCGCGAATCGGGCGGGCGCGAGTTCACAGTTCGGGGCGAACTAGGGCGAACTAGTAGTTTACTAGTAAGAAGCTTTTGCCCACGGTTTCGCTTGCGTTGCGTTGTTTTTGGGTAGTCCTATGAAATTTGTTGAACGAGCGAGCCAAGCATGCAAGTTCTCCTAGTCTACTTGAACAATCCGGCGTTTGTATGTATGTATGAATGTTTGTTCGACGATAACTCGAGTACCGTTGGTAGAAATGTCATGAAATTTGGCAGGCGAGAAAATAAAGCAAAAAAAAAATTACTTAGTTCAAACATGGGCCAAATCGGTCATTCGGAAGAGACTAACCATTAAAACAATTAAAGAATTTATCAAAATCAGTTAAGCAGTTCCATAGATAGCCCGCACAATTAATGGCAAACCCGTCCCCAGGCCTTTAGATATAGCAAATGTTACTCAACGCAACGATATTGTAGCTTTCTATTAGTGAAGGATTTTTTTGAATCGATTCAGTAGCTCTAGAGATTGCCCTTTACATACAAACAAACAAATTGTACCTCTTTATATATATAATAGTCTAGATAGTGTAGATGTAGATTACTTGTAAATATCACCAAAAACATAAATGAAAAAAGGGGCCCAGTTCAATACAAATAAAGTTTGTTAGGTCCTTTAATTTAAAGTACAACTAATTTCATATATTAATATATGTATTATTATAATTAATAGCACTATTCAATTTTAAATTTGTGAGGATGTGAGGTGTGTGGTGTGTGGTGTCGAGCCTGAAGATAATTAATTATAAGGTATCATTCAATAATTACAATAGTTGATTTATAATTCTACAGCTTTTGCCCGCGGCTCCGCCCGCGTGTTATTCGGCTTAAAGACGTGCTTTTTCCGGGATTTCCGGCCTATGTGTTAAGTTAGGGTATAAGCTATATCCATTCTAAATTTCATCCAAATCTGTCCAGCCGCTTCAGAAAGAGTAACAAACACAAAAACTTTCGCATTCATAATATTAGTCTGATTTTTGAATGACGCCTTGTTACAATCAAACGGATCAATTAGGTGAAAATTCTTATTATGTTTACAAGCTACTGAATATGAAGAACTTGACAGTTTTAAGGTACGACTGTTTTACTACTTATTATTAGTATAGATATTTTTTTTATCTCGTTTCTGCATCCAAACTTTTGACTGCCTAGCATGGGTTTTTTGTTTGACCCCCTTTTTTAAACCCTTGAAGTGCGAATTATCCAAAATCCTTTCGTAATATGCCTTCTCACACCTTCCAATATGAAGGTTCTACGTCTAGCGGTTTGGGCTGTACGTTGTATGTCAGTCAGTCACTCAGGATTGATTAATTATACTCGTTGATGATATTATTATGTCATTAATATGCCTATGTCCAGCAATGGACGAACACGGGCTGATGGATGGATGAATGTCATTATAATGTTTTATTTATAATACTGTTTGAAACACGCCTATGTCAGGTTATGATGTTTCTATAAAATGAGTTTAATTGAATTATTTTGTGTAGGGCCAAAAATTGACAGGTTTTCTTAAAATTTTGGTAACCCTACTCCAAAGCCTTTTTGGAGCGCTTCATGACTTTGTCCTTCGTGTTAAAGTTTTTTTTTTCTGTTTCAAGTATTTTCATTAAAACACAGTTTCGAAAATGTTTATAGTCCGGCCAGCGAAAGATAAAACCAGAAGAATGCGGCAAATTCAAAATATCTTCGTATGTTAACGCTGGTTGTAGGTAGTACACACAAATGATAAAGCTGTCAGAAGAATTTTTAAGAATAAACTTTGTCGTCAACAGCAAATACGTTGTGTAATTATTTAGAAAGCATTACAACATAGAAAATATAAATTAGAAACAAATATATCAAGTAAGACCAATATATTGAAAAATTCCTGGGGCCACCATGGTTTGAATTGAACCTGAGACTCCTTGCTTACACGGCTGCGCCACCAAAGTGCTTATCCTAGATCGTTAAATTTTACCACCATACCTGTAAACCGATTTTTTTGTAATTACTTAATACATCAGCCAGTAATGCCCAAACTGAACGGTCACAAGGGCGTTATGTGATTTCACGCCTTGTTCTACTATTTTTGTTACGTGATCAATTCATTTATAGTTTTTAATACACTCTAAAAATGTTTAGGAGTATCCAAAACTCGGAGAACAACGAGATCCAAAACGATGGATTTCGTTCCAATCAATACAACGTAGTGTCATAGTAAAAACAGAAGTGATGTAATAATAAATCTTTCTGCTGTGACATCTGTTTCCATGGGATAAATTCGGGATTAACATGAAGAAATGGTACGAAGTATTTTTTTTTGTATGGAGTTGTGTGAGTCCAGTGATAATGTTAAATTTTATGCATAATCTTATGAGGGCTATAATTGCTGCTGGTGACCTTCAAAGCCACATTTAAGGGCCGGTTTAATTCAGATATTATTTGAATAAAAAATCTGAAAAAAAAACACATAATAAACTACAGAATATCTAGAATGATGTAACTTGATTAGAATTTTGATTTTTTATTAAAAACTGTAACTAAATAAATACCAGAATAAGGTCCAAATTAAGACTAAGATCCGATTTAATTAATTAAGTACGCAAAGAAATAACTATAAACTTGCTCAAATTGAAGATATTATCACAAAAATGAGTTCCCATGATTATTTTTGAAGAATTTTAGTTATGATAATTGTAATTAATAATGTAGGTATATTTTACCGTGTTCGCAACTCGATTCCCCGTCGAGTGATGGAGATATCAATACGGGACTAGTGGTGTGAGTGAGTGAGACGCACGCACCCGGAGTCACTAGCAGTGATTGTCGCCTTCTGTTCGTCTATCTCTCTCTTTCATCTTCTGTCTCTGTCTTTACTCGAACGCATTTCAATTCAATGCGAACCGAATATGGGACCGCTTCTGATGTTCGTCTATCTCTCTCTCTCTTTTATTTTCTGTCTCTGTCTTTACTCGAACACATTTAAATTCAACGTGAACCGTATTTAGGACTCCAAAAATACAATGTTATCCAAACCGTTTCCTAACCATCCAACTCCACTCTGCAGCGAAGTTTATTTTCCAACGCAGAGACAAACAACAAAGTAGACAAAACCGATTTATTTGTGTATTGACTTCATCAGTTTCTCGAAAATGTTAAGAGATTTACAAGAGGTTTCGTTTCTTCTTGTTGAAGAGTGGGTGGCTTAAAAGTTCTGCCTAACAAAGCTTTTGTCTAACAAGTTGTTTAGAAAAAGTTATTGATGTTTGGTAACGAAACTTAATATTTAAGTACTCAACGTGTTTGCGTTTCGTGATAAGTAAATTGGTTAGACTAAATTAAATTCTAGCGCTGCTTACATTGTTGATGTAAATATATTCTTGAAATAGATAAGGATATATGTGCCATCATTTCATTGTAAACGTCATCATTATATCAACTGATGCCGGGCCCAGTAGGGTCCGAAATATATCTTGAAATTATATTTTTTTATTCTTTTGTGTACATATATAGTTTAATATAATTAAAAACAAAAATAAAAGAACAAGCTGGTAAAGTATATATACATTTATTTTATTGTATTCGCAAAGTTAGCGATATTATATTTACTAATAAGAAGTGTTATTGAGTCTTCGCATGAAATACATAAGGCTATTTCATGTTCACGAGCTTATTTGTCACTCTTTTCAAGAATTTTAATACCTCTTTTTCTTATTTTTTTGAAACATTATAATAAAACAACACCTGGGCGGCTATTCCGGCATTATTGCGCATTCGCAATATCAATCATTAGATATTTGTTAAAAAATTTATATATGCAGTTGATGCTCGTGATTGTTGGCACTTGGTGGAACTTTTGAAACATTTTTTGTTTGATAAACACTTGTACTTGTCCACTTATTTATATTAATTTCCCTTACCGGTTTCGCTGTTAAAGCATTATCAAAGGTTTGTTTGGTTGTTTACGTACAATATATGAATCCATATATTCATATATTGTACGTAAACAACCAAACAAACCTTTGATAATGCTTTAACAGCGAAACCGGTAAGGGAAATTAATATAAATAAGTGGACAAGTACAAGTGTTTATCAAACAAAAAATATTTATATATGCCATGCGATGTAAATTAGGGTCACTAAACCACATCAGATAGAAGCTATAGGATATCAGGAATGCTTACTATACGTTTTCAATCAAAAACATCAACACAAATCTGCACAAAATCCCTTTTTAAGCCACCCGCAATCTGCCTTCGCAATTTTTGCGTACGTGCCAGAATTTACGGCCAGATATACAACGTGAAATTTAAGTAATTTTGCTAACAAAAATTGGTGATAGTACTCGTCCTTATAAACAACTTTTGAACCCAACCCTGAAATCGTGAAATAAATATCAGCTGTTCCCTAGAAAAGTTAAATACTTACTCGACCCAAATGTATGAAACAGCTGATTCTGGGTTGATTTCATAGTAAAAGTTGTTCATATGGACGAGTACTATCACCAGTTTTCGTTAGCAAAATGACTTAAATTTCATTTTGTATATGGCTATACTATATGTATATGTAAGTAACTAGGTAAGTATTGCTTGGTGCAGTAACACGAACGTACAAGACTTTAACCTTTTTTTGTATTGTATAGAGCCAATCTTGTGGACAGCTTTCCTGGGCTCTGAATATGTAAATAGTTTGTGTATGGGCCCTCAAATTCTAAAATAAGTGATTTTTATTTATAATCCAGTAGTCGTTTAATTTTTAAGAAAACAAACCTGACTCTAATATTTTAAGGTTGACGGGACCATAAAAAATATCCCATTCCACTAATATTATGAAAGCCAAAGTTGGGATGCATGAATGGATGTTTGTTAATCCTTCACGCCGTAACTACTAAACAGGTTTGGCTGAAACTTTACGCAAATATACTTCCAGACCTGGATTAAGACATATATTGGCTACTTTTTATCTCCCAAATCAGTTCCCACGGGATGGCAAGGCGGTGAGAAAGTTTCTGCTGAAAAGTAATCGTATATTTTGTTACTCTTCACAAAATTAAGGTCACTTTTTACTTAAGAACCCGCTCCGTATTTTTCGTCTGTTTGATGTGAAGCATTACATTAATTAGTTTTCTTGTCATGTTTTTGTAAAAATCAGGGACATACACCAGGCCATCTGAATGAAGACCTAAAACTTATTTTATTCAATTGTTTCTCCTTTGCGCGTTATTTGAATACTTAGATATTATGAATAACGATTCGGAGCGGGCTCGTAAGTAATAAAATAACTCGCAAAAGAGAAACAATTCAATCAAATGAATTCTAGGCCTTCATTTAGACGGTCAATATGAAGTGGTGTATGTCCCTAGTTTTTCCAAAAACATCGCGATAAAGGCCAGACAAATATTTAACGTATTGTTTTTCTTCAAAGTTGTCATTGTCGCGGACCGGGCTCCCAAGAGGGCTATACCTGCTGATGACCTTGAACGTCGAAATTAGTGGCTGGATTTAACCAGACGTTATAAAAGCAAAAAAAACACGTGATAAGCTACATGATATTTGAAATGATGAAGCAAAGTAAGAAAGCACGTAAAGTCTGATCACGGCTAAAGACTAGCATGGTTCGTTTGAAAAATGCACAGGAACTACCTCATGTAAAATACAATGCATTTTACAAGAAAAAACTATAAAATGGAACAGGTAGTAGGGATACCTTAAACTTTAATAATGCTATTGAAGTAGTGTGTTTTAAATATTTGTATTGATGGAGATAATCTTATCGTAAAGAAGGGCATCCCACAAACGCACAGATTCAACAGTAAAATAGTAATTATTGCTACCTATTTGGTCCAAACAGCAAAGTGAAATATCATTTCAATAAATATTTTAAGGTACTTGTAATAATAAAAAAAATGTGTTAAGTTTCGAAATATATTTCGGCCCACTATGGGGCCGGCATCAGTCGAATCAAGAATCAAGCGAAAATTAACACATTTTTATTATTATTACAAGTACCATTTCTATAAATAAAAACTTAAATGAAACTTCAAACAAAATAAAGTCAATAATAACACCTACAAATACAAAGAAAAGAGAAGAGGCGCACACAAAGCCAATCAAATAAAATTTTCCCTCAAACAACTTTTCCCCAACAAATATTTAGTTTCATTCTTTAAAGAAGATTTACAGTAAAGCAACATTGGCTATGACTTGTAGCATGTTTTTGTTTATTCCCGTCTTCCTTTTGTCCAAACAAAACCAATTTGTCTCAATAAACAGAAGCGAAGTAATGCACGGAATGAGTAAAACTTTTGTCATTTTTTATACTGGGATTACGCTTTTTTGGCTCAAAGAACAAACGGTGCATTTACTTACTTCTTACTTTGTAACGAATCTGAAAGTTGTATACATAATGCAACCATTGAGGAAATAGACAATCTGCCTCACACTAGCTGAAAATCTACCGAACACTCATAATAAAATGAAATAAATATGTCATATATCATGTAACTTTCGTGTATGCAGCCAAATTCATACTGGAGACTCGGTAAGTGGCCAGGACCAAGGATCCCGTTTGTGAAATACGAAAAATATTTTTATGCCTCTACACTTGTTCAAGAAAATCCTCAAATTAATTAGTATAGGAAGGCAACATTTTATTTTATTTTGCGTTTTTCACAGAAAGGGTCATTAAACCTTGGTCCTGACCCGTTACCGAGTCTCCAGTATGAATTTGGCTATATAGATGAAAGTCACCTTATACGAGTATTTTGGTGTGTCGATGGGGGTGGGGAAACAAAACATAATTTTGCAGGAACTTAACTTACGTCGCTTCATTTTTTTTTTTCATTGCATCTAGATTTTGATGGCATTTTCTTAATCACTTCCTTTTTGGTTTTTGTGTTAAATAACTTTACTGTTTGTTCTACAAAAATTATAAAGAGTAACTTAAATATTCCCAAATCTGCCAAATACTGCCAATTATGTAATTCGTCAACATTATCTGCCACAAATGGTCACACTGGTACGAAAGTTTTTATTGGGTCCTTCATCAAATAATACGGAGGAGACGATCGGTTTGTCTGTTGCAAGTTTTTACCCATGGGGCGCTTGAATTTACAAGATTTCCTGAATTTTATTAAGTTATACTCCTTGGTCCTTGAGTTTTCCTGTTTTTCCCCAGGGGTATCGCCATCGAGAAAGTTTAAACACTCTTGAGCTGAAAAACCCTCATTGAGACAAAACTTTTTCCGTCCAATGGTTCCCAATTTCAATAACTTGATGAAAAATTTATGTTTAGTGTAATATTGATATAACAATTTAGGTTTGCGTCGATAGGAAAACCTTTATTATTTTTCCCCAGACGCCGAAGTTTTTTTTTTGTCTTACTTATTTTTTTTTTGTGTTTTATATAGCTGGTTTTTGTAGACGCACCCTCTGCATATGTACCAACAAAATTATTTAATTTTACAGGAATGCGCTGAAAATCAGTGCTGTTCGGATCATTGCTTAAGATTTAGAATTTATCTATCATTTTATTTATTCTTTTCTCCTATTTTTGACCATAAATGTTTTTTCCTTTCTTTCTTAATTATGTTATTAAAATGCATTTCAAACAGATCAATTAGGAATTAATTCTAAGTAAACATATAGGTATTTTGAAAATAGCCAGGCCAGGATTCGAAACTACGACCTCTAACTTTCATGTCAAGCGCACTACCGACTGCACCACCGAGGTACTCACCCCAGACCGTTGAAATTCTCCACCATACCTGTACACCAATTTTTTTACCAGCCAGTTATGCACATACTGAACGCTAACAAGGGCGTTATGTCTAGGACGAGTACCCCGGTGGCACAGTCGGTAGCGCGGTTGTCGTGAAAGCAAGAAAGTTGTAGGCACGAATCCTGGCCCAAGGAATTTTTTCAAAATATTTGTTTACTTGATTTTTTTTTATATTTTCTTGTTTGTAATGCACTCTAATAATACTAAGAAAGAAAGAAAGAAAGAAAGAAAATGGAATTTATTGCCAAACAAAACACATGAAACAAAATTAAAACAATAAAAAGGATTAGACTAACTTAAATACACATTTTGTTCGACAAAAGGTGGCACGCTCAGCATTTGCTGTCGGAGATTTTTGAAGGATCCCTACAGCGCTGATTTCCAGCGAGCCCCTAAATACTTTGTCATAATAAAATAAATTTAGAACTTAAAAATTTACAGCGGGCGCTCTAGTAAAACTATTTAATTACATCATTATTAAACTATTAAATTAACAGGACTAATCCAAGAGTATCCAAAGCGACGGATTTCCCTATAAAACATTATGATGATGATGATGATGATGATGATGATGATGATGATGATGATTATACCAATTGAGGAAAAAAAACTCATAAATTTTTATCTAGCGTAAGCATGTTGCTAAGAAAAATAAATAAATGTTAGGTACTGCTTGCAAATATTTTTTTAACTTCTCCTTTAGTCAGAAACTCAACCCAACTTTTCAAAGAAGACAAATATGTTGATTGTGACTCAATTTCTGACCGTCCCATGAAGAATGATTTTGTGCTGAACCCTCATGCTATACTCCTTGGAACCCCTTATTATGTCTATGCTGTATTCAAAGTGTACCATAAGAAAATATTTCGGAAAAGCCTCGCCAAATGTTTGAAGACGTCCTTATAAATTCTTATTTAAAGAGTATTTTAAAGCTGATTACAGGCGAACATTATCTTTTATACGTTAAATGGATTTTTTATGATTTCATTTAAATTTTGTAGGTGAAAACAAAAATCAAGTACTTAGCATTTATATAGCTTTCCATTGAAACCATATCTATGAACAAACACTCTATTACTATTATTATCTATTATATCTATTAGTATCTATCAGTGGCAAAGGGATGGCATCCATACTACATTTTTTTATTCCGTGCTCTTCGCTTTGTCAAACATTTCCATAAATCTCAGATACACTTGGCTGACAGGGAGTTGCAAAGTAAAAAACATTTTTTTGTTTTCCTTGGTTGCTTTTCTGAGTAAGGCGATATTTTTGTCCGGCTTCCCTTTTTAAAATGTTCACCCTTCACCACTGGTATCTATTATATACTACAGGTGTTAGACCTGAAGCCGGGCTCGACTGTGGAGGTACCACCATCTTACTCGCAAACCCTTCCGAAGTTATTCGGGGGAGAGTAAAAGGACAGCTCTCAGGCAAAACCAGGCGGCCCACCATTGTCTGGGACCGATGGATGGCGGTATATCCATCCCCGATTGCCGGGCCTTATATAAAACAGACTGCTGACGGACAGCGACGTCACTGGTGCAAGGGTTTCGGCACCGCGCTCACTAACCCGCCTGCCCAACGTTGTGAGTATAGACATTTCTTCCAGGAGGACCGCCAAGAGAGGCGAAATCTTGAAAAGGCCTATTTCCACAAGTGGACGAAACAGGCTGATCGATAGATGGATGTATACTATATTCTACATAGCAATGAACTAAATATAAGCAAAAGAGACAGATCAGTTGACTTTAAAACGCATTTCGATAATTATGTTTGTGCACGACTGGAGTTATATCTAGGATTTCCTTTGGCTAATTATTAAATATGAAAAATACAACAAAACTAAATAACTATAAAAACAGAATAAATACAAATTACAATTCTTAAGAAGCCTGTAGTCGGCGGCTTGAAGTCAGTCGCGCACGGGGTCGCTATGCTTGCTATTTCATTCTACATTTAACTTCGGATTATAGAGCACTGACTGACTGTTATTGGTTGGCCCCAACGTTCATTTCCCGAGCTTGTACGGAACTAACCGAACACGGTGTAAGAGGCAAGCAAACGAATTTCATGTTTTGAAAAAACTCTAGAATGGTTTTGATGGTTCCTATGATTTCAGGAGAAATATCCCAAAAATCGAAATGAAACAAAAATATTTTTGAATAGTATAAAATTATGCTAAGTATGCTGTGGAACTAAAATGATTTGATTTGTTGTATCGGACATTACGGTACATAAACATTCATCGAAATATGTGTAAAATCCAGGACTTTTATACGCTTAGTAACTTTTGTATGTAGTTGATTTTGATTTCACGATAATGTATGGGATTTGTTGAAAAATAAAAAATAATAAGCAAGTATCTATAAATAAGGATATGATCAGCGAACTGCGCTAGTATGGGAGTTCGGGATAATAGAGTCGCCTTAAGAAATTCATGTCTTGCACTAATGCTTAAAGCAATACTTCCGTTTAAATAAATCGGAAAATTTTAATTTTTAATGTAAAATGTCGTCGTAGGATGGCAAAACAGTTTTTTTGTGAAAAACCGAATTATGGCGTAAAGGCCGCGAGAAAACAGATTATTCACTATCAAATAATAAGTTCGACGATGGGCGAATTTAAGCGAAGTAGAGCGAGAAGGAGCGTATTAGGTTTCCATGTAAATAACTTTTCACAGGAAATAATTCCGTATGATCGCGAAATAGGACTGTGTTTACGACATACTTCGGTGTTCCCGAAAAAGCATACATGTCCTAACTGTTGCAGAACTCATCTTCTAAGGGTGTTTTTTATTGTAAACTTTAAATAAACAATTATTGTTCCCTTTTCAACAACAATTGTGTTATCATATAGCTAAAATTAAAATTTTCTATAAAATATGTGTGTGTGTGTTTTTGTGGTGGTAAATATAACAATTAATAAATGTATATTTTACCCTTTTTGAGCCTTTATTTACAATATTTATATGGAAAAACACGAAAAAATATATATTTACAATTTTTGATATATTTCGGCTCACAGTATGGGGTCGCCATCAGTCAAATGAAGGTATTGACAAATAAAAAAATAAAAAATAAAAAAGTGAAAGTGACAACTGTTATAAATAAGTTTAGCTATCTGATGTCGGTAATGCTGATCACTGCTCTTCTTAATTTTCATGTGATGGTAATGGTAGAGACGGTGGCTGTTTAGATTAAGATGTGATGTCGTTATTATTACTTGAAATTTTGAACAGTCTGGTTTGTCGGTATGAATACCTTCATTCGACTGATGACGGCCCCATACTGTGGGCCGAAATATATTGAAAATTGTAAATATATATATTTTTTCGTATTTTTCCATACATATATTGTAATAGTACATTACGATACGAGAGCGATGAAACGTTTCTCAACGTTTAGAAAAAGTTTCTCGCACGAGTATCGTATAATATTTTATAGCAAAAGTGCGGAAAATGCCGACTTTACGCAAGCGCAGCGTGCGTAAAGTGGTCATTTTACGCACGGTGTGCTATAAATAAATATAAACAATATCTGTAAAAAGCTTAAATTATAAAAAAAATTCTAACTAGTTTAGAAATTGTGGTGCATGATAAATACCTAATTCATATTTGTTTACTTTTGACAATTCCTATCTGGAATGAACTAGTAACAAACAAAGAGTTATTCAAGATAAGAACCGGGAGTCGAAACCGGAATCTTAGTTACCGATTTCTACAGTTTCCCGAATGTATTTCCCATCCACATGTTGCACTTTCCGCTACAACAATATATCACTGAATATTTACACAATGAACTCGAGGCTAATGTGGTGAAGTCGGTTCAGATTTGCACCGCTAATGTAATTTTAATGACATCCAGTAGGTATTGAACTGTCATTTACGCCCTAACGGAATTTATGAGATTCCTGTAAAAAGAGGGCAAATGTTACGGCGCTTAACGAGGGACTGAAATTAAGACGAAAATATGAGGCTTTCACGGTGTTCCAGTGGAGCATAAATGGTGGGGGTTGTAAATTAAGGATTCTCCCTAAGCCAACGACCTTGAACTGAATAATTTTGTCACTAGCTTGTATGGTAGCTATAGCATTTTAATAGCAGAAAAAAAGTTTCTTAGCATTTTATTTGAAAATTCAAAACATTTTTTTAATAAAGTTTATTTATATTTAACTAAAGTATGTAGGTGCCATTTTGTTCGATAAAAACAATAAAATATAAATTTTGTTTTCAAAAACAGCATCCATTTTATCCGTAACAGGGCGCCCAGAGCGAGGCTTTAACTTTGACATCAAAATTTCCGGATTGAAAACGCTTAAACCAAATTTGTGCTACCCTCACAGACACTGCACTAGGTCCATAAACATCACGATTTTTTTTCGCGGCTTGCGTTGCCTTTTTACTTTTTTTGTAGTAAAATTTTAAAATGTATCGAATTTCTTCATTAGATTCACTCATCTTAACAGTAAGAAAAACAAATGAAAATCACACATTTTACCTGATTTGAATTTGGAATTATCTTTTTTAAAATTTAAACTTTTTAATAATACCAAAACCAGCCAGATAAATTTTAGATTTACAAATGGTATAGCCGAAGAGATTTTATTATAAGTTCATACATACTATTTGCGAAAAGAGTTTTTCCCCAACCAATACATGGTGAATATGATACGAAGAGTAATGTTGTTTTCAAATTCACCCTAAGGGTTTTTTTTTGTCATATTTTAACAATATTACCGCTGAAATTTTATCGAAACGGTATAAAAATTCATTAAATTCCAGACAAAATAAAATGAAATTATGTTTTTAGGGTTCAGTAGTACCTGAAAGAAAAAAGGAACCTTTATGGTGAGAGTGCGTTGTCCGTCGGTCCATACGCATGTCACAGCCTCATAAGACTTGTTTGCCACAAAAATACCATTCACTTGCCCACGGTATAAAAATTAATTTGAAATTGTTCAAAATATTTCCAATACAAAAGAGAAAAAAAATATACTAAAAATACAATATGAGTATAATTGTAGATATTAAAGAGCTGATTATACAAATGTATACTTTCACTATATTTACGGGCACCAATTTCGAGAAATCTTTGAAAGACCACAAAAAATGCATGTCCCCCCTTTATTCCCGAAACTGGTGGGCCAATTACAGTAAAATTATAGCGATTAAGAAAAAGTTGATAACAAATATATCTCATTATAATCATATTTTTTTTATAAAAATACAATGAGGGTATCAAATTATAGAAATTAAAGAGCTAATTATAAAAATATATACTTTTACTATATTCACTGGCACCGATTTCGCGAAATCTTTGAAGAACCACAAAAAGATACATGATTATTTCCGAATCTAATGAACTGAGAAACATAAAAAAAATCATGGTAATTTGGAATTACGTAAAGATTACAGGAAAAATATAGCGGTAAAAAATTCACGATAACAAAATGACAAAATTAAATTTTTCATCCACTAGTTTTATTTCGAGTACGTTTTGAGTCTCTTTTGTGGTACAATCAATTCTTTTTAGGGTTTCGTACCCAAAGGATAACCAACGGGACCCTATTACTAAGACTCCGCTGTCCGTCCTTCTGTCTGTTCCAAAAAAAAGGCTAACCCTTAGGCCCATGGTACATACTTTTGCCAAAAAAAAAGAGAACGCATGTTAAATTATCCAAACGTTGAATTTTGGAACCAAGTATAAAACCCGGCTCTTAAATGACCAAATATATCCACTCTAAAGTGCTGACAAAGACGGCACTCAGACTCTTAAAAGCATAATATTTTAGGAAAATTCTGTGTTTTATTTTGCTTGTGAAGTCAAAAGCAGCGTTTTAGAAGTAAATGCTATTAGCAGCGCCTTGTAAATGCGTACCTTGGCAAGAAAGTTGGCACGCAGGCAAATATCTGTCAATGACGCAGTATATCGTTTTTGTACGTGTTTTATCATTGAAATAAAGCCTCATTTCATATGTGGCGACCAGATCATAGAATAAAACATTTCATGAAATGGTCGCATTTCATGAAATGTTACATTGTTTGTTAACCATTTCATGATATGGATTGACCAAATCAATGAATAGAGATCGTTTGACCATATAATCAACTAACACAAGACCATTTCATAATCTGGTCAAACATCGTATGATCATATCGTAAAATAGTTAAATTTATTCACCACTAGTGATGCTGATGGCGCATTGTCATTGTTTGTGCGATGCGATTAGTCGTTTTTTTTTGGCCAAAGTAGGTGCGACGACGAGTGAAGCGAGGAAGAGCGCTTTAGGTTGCTTGTGAATATAAATTCAGGAGCCGAGCGAAGCAGAACGGAGTGGAGCGGAGCGAGGCGACGTCGAACGTTTCATGAAATAGTCAACCATTTCATGAAATAGTCAAACTGCGCTGACCAAATCGTTAAACGTTGATCTGGTCAGTAACCGTTGACTATTTCATGAAATGCGATAATTTCGTGAAATTCGTGAATATGAAATGAAATGAATGAATGAATGTTCAATTCCATGATCTGGTCAGGACACATATACAACACGAAGAGAAAAAAAAAACAGTAATTTATTCTATGCACATTAGAAATTGACCTCTGATAAACAAGGGAGAGGTCAATGACATTAGCACAAATATTAAAGTTTTACGAAATTCTGAAATTTGCTAAAGCCATTGTATTCACATGCGAAACTATTTATAAACACTGTTTCAGAAACAAAATGCTAATCGACATGTTTCTGTGCCCACGCCGCCTCGATGGATCAAGCTGGTGCTTCAAATAATCAAATAATTCCGAAACTATGTTATGTGTTCATCGTGGCCATATTTTAGAATTAATCATTTCATGATCTGATGGCAATAGCATGATGAAATCGGTGAAAGGTGGAGGGAGGGGTCTCCTCGGTCGGCTCCCGAATTTATGATCACACGCAACCCAACACGCTCCTCTTCACTTCGCTCGTCGTCGTTGTATTTGACTTCTTGTTGGGAATCTATCGTTTTCTTATTTCATACCTTATGATATTCTTGATCAGAGGTGCAATTGTGTAAGCCAATCGTATTCAAATTCGATTGTCATATGGCTATTTGGCTAAGCAAATAAACCCGTTTGACAATTGAAATCGTACGTTTTACACGCACGTGAATACATCATTCGACAGCCAAAAATGTACCATTTCAATTGTCAAACGGGCTTATTTGCTTAGCCGAATAGCCATATGACAATATATTTGAATACGATTGGCTTACACAATTGCACCTCTGATCATGCAATGATCAATTCTACGATATGGACTCACGAGTAGGACTCACGCCCTGAGAATTCCGTACCAATCGAATAAGTTAATACCTTTTAGGGGGTGAAAACTTATTTCAATTAATTGTTTACACAATATCCGTTTTCAGGTGAACATTCTACCCAAAATACCGTATTAAGCGTATTCTGGTCTGTAACTCATTTCGCCCAAGAGCTAGAGACCTGTGACATACGGATGGAACCGACGGACGGAGGGACGGACAGCCAGATAGACAGACAACAGAGTGACATTAATAGAACTCCGCTTTGCTTTTGTGTACTGAATGCTCAAAACTTTATGGTAGACAAATTAAATACCAGAAATATAAAATGTGCGTGCCAAAATATAAAGGTAGAGGAATTTGTGTTTTAAAGAATCAAGCGCTCTGCGTCTTACTTCCACCACTCCTTTTCCAAAATAATGTTTAAAATATAATATTATAGAAGTCCACCTGTTAGTACTTTCGTTATCCCCCATGTAAAACTGGCTATGTGCAAAATTTAAATTGTGTGGTAAAGCTACTTGTATTATGTATAATTTGATAAAACTAAATGATTATTTATTTTAGTTGAACTATAGGTAGCTTAACTGAGACAGTTTATTTATTCGCAAAACTTTGCTATTTCTCAAGACATCAAAACTCTTTGCTAAGATTTAAAAAATGTAAAAAGCACCAGTGCGATAATGTAAAGTAAAAAGCACGTGTGTTTAATATGCTGCATTATGACCCTAAAAACGCTGCAATAGGGGCCACTTTATAAGCAAGTGTGTTGAAAATTGTTTTTTGTACCAATTCAAAGGAAATCTTGCTGTGTCTCAAAGAAACAAGTGACGTCACTTGTTTCGTAACTTTAAAAATATATTTAAAATGAGTGCCTGCATAAAGCTAAAATTGGTTTAATCTTTTAAATTAAGATCACTAAATTATGTGTTCTATGAAAAAAAAACCTGTTTAATTTTCCTGGTGAACTTGGCGAATTCAGGACTTGGGCTGGATACCTGAGAAGCTGTAAAGAGGCATCTTTTGCTTTTATTCTAAGAGCAGTCTAGACGACATTCACTCACAGTTTTAATGTTATTTTGTAGACGCGCAGAAGCCACGTTGCAAGCCGCCGTACTACAGAGTGATGAAACATAAAAGTGGCTGCTGCATTTGGGTGGTAAAACCAAATCTCGGTGCAAAATGCACATTATAGTATTGTTCTCCTTACTTTTGAATAAAAAGTATGAAAAATTGCATTTTAAAACAATAAACAGAAAAATTATTAGTAATAATTAAGTTTTCACATTCAAATTCTATTATTTTATCATTTACACTTTGATTTCATTCGATCAACAAACTTAAAAGCGTATTTATCGTTGTAGTCTAATGTAATCAAAATTTAAGGCATAAAATAACATAATTTTAATGCGAAAACCCTATTATTAGTAATAAATTTCCGCTAATTACTTTATTCAAAAGTAAGGAAAACAATATTATGACGTGTATTTTGCACCGAGATTTAGTTTTACCACGTTAATGTATATAAATTTAAATTGTCACGACATGATTTCCCGAGGGGTTGTCAGATGTGTTTCTGAGAATGGATTGTGTAATGCAAGTCACAGTTTTCATACATCCACTTCACCGATGACTATTACGTCTCAGCATGATGAGTATCACCGTACTTCGGACACAAGATCTACTTAACGTAAGGCACGTAGACCGGACACAGTGTGCTCTACGAATATACTTGTTCAAAATAGTCCGTTTTTAAGGTTCCGTACCCGAGGGCAACACGGAGCCCTATTAATGTCGCTCTGCTATCTGTTCGTCCGTATGTCACGGGTCTCTAGCTTGCAAACGGAATGAGTTATAGACCTAAAATTTGGATATGCAATGTAGAATGTTGTTGACCCAAAACAGAATATTGAATGGAAAATTAAATTAAATTATTTTTTACGGTGAGTCCCATACATGAAAAAGGAACCGAAAAACTTTTTTCTTTCTTTCTTTCATTCTTATCATGTCATTGTCTAGAACTCATTGAGTAGAGTACAGATTAAACTTATATTTAATTCACCATTACTATTCGAAAAGGGGTTCACCAAAAACAGTGAATAAAACGCTCTTTTCCTCACTGAGTGAGAACAAGTAACTTTTTAAACTTTTTGGATAGGCAAAGGCATGGCAAAGGTATCTGTGACCATACAGCCATCTTAAAACATAATCACCCGAGAAGCTATAAACTATAAATCTTGCAATCACTACATTTTATGTTCCACAAAAATGCCCGAATATAGCATTTTAAATTTGGAACAAGCGTCAATGCACAATATAAAAAAATATCTTACCAAACGTACTGGCTGGCCGCTTGGAAAAAAGACCAAAAAAAAAAAAGAACCGCCATTTTTATGTTTTGTTCTCTTATTAATTTACTATGTACCGATTGGTTGTAAGTATAATAAAATTTGATTCAAATAGTTAATATGGTAGTGTTTATTTTCTCATAGTCAATGGTGAAAAGTAGAGTACATAACTCGTGAAAAAAAACCCATCTTGGCTCTTGGATATCTCGCTCCGCTCAGGATTCTACTCTAGAATCCTTCGCTCCTCTCGGGATCCACCTTTGAGCCTCGAAAGAAATTCCCTTTTTTTTCACTTGTTGTGTAATCTACTATATTTTTACCTATAAGAATAAAGAAATGGGGGCCATCAAAGTTTTAAATTTTAGACCATGTTCATTACGGGGTCTATCTCAAAAACGAAACTAGTTACGAATTTGAAATTTTCTCTATATTATGTGCCATATCTCCATCCATCTATCTGCCTGTTTCGTCCACTGCTGGACATAGGCCTTTCCTGGATTTCACCACTCTTGGTGGTCCTCTTGCAAGAAATGACCATACTCACACATGCTGGGCAGGCGGACTGGTGAGCGCGGTGCCGAAACCCTTGCACCAGTGATGCCGCTGCCCCTCACCAGTCTGTTTTATATAAGGCCCGGCAATTGGGGATGGATATACCGCCATCCGTCGGTCCCAGGCAATGGTGGGCTGCCTGGTTTTGCCTGAGAGCTGTTCTCTTACTCACCCCGGAATAACTTCGAGGGGATTTGCGAGTAAGATGGTGGTAACAACTAAGCCTTATATTGTATTTAAAAACAAATATTGAAAACACCGACTTTTAATACAAATTTAGGGTTACGCATCCAAATACTCGACCAACATTAATTTTGCAGTTTCGTTTCATACAGTTTCTGGGTAATGATAAGTTTGTAATTTTTATTCAAATCATTTAAGTCTACCTCTATTAACTTATTTGAATGGTACGGAACTCACAGAGTGCGTGTTCTACTCGCACTTGACCGATTTTTTATTTACGTTGATATTTCCATTTCTATGTTATACGTTCACTATATATTTTGGTACCCTGTACAAGCTGTGCTGGTAGCTGTGGTTTCCTGGTGTATCTCTGCAATTAGCTGTCGCAGCTGCAGCTTCCCGAGGCTAATTAACCGATTTGATTCGGATTCTTGATCCTGTTACTACTGAGTTACACACAACACCATCACACAAACATATTCCACGTGCTGTTGTAGGGGATAGGGTATTTAGAGAAAGGAAAAAGCCGCGTAATGTATGGCGCCTCGTACCGAACCAAAGTCGTGGCGTCAAAACCAAACCAAGTTAATTTTAGGGAGACTAAAATGTACTTACCAAATCACCAAGTCTCATTTAAATTAGTATCCGCAATTCGAATTTACTGTACACTGACAAGGGCAACTGCAAAGACTTTATTACCTTTTGATAGAGGCGATTATTAGATGATAATTAACAGTAGAGTGCGTATTTAATCAATTGTACAAAAACACAGCCTATATTATAAGATAATACATACGAAGCTTGCTATTTACTTGACACAACAAATGAAACCTTATTCTTATAAGAACGCAAGCTTTCTGTGAAAATATCAATGTTATTCATTAAACACACTAATATTATAAATGCGAAAGTTTGTGTGTGTGTGTGTGTGTGTGTGTGTGTGTGTGTGTGTGTATGTTTGTTACTCTTTCACGCTGAAACGTCTGGACGGATTTGGATGAAATTTAGAGTGGGTATTGCCTATACCCTAACTTAACACATAGGCTACTTTTTATCCCGGAAAACAGCATGTCGTTAAACCGAATAACACGCGGGTGGAGCCGCGGGCAAAAGCTAGTTGATTATATTTTTATGGGACACGAAAGAAAGAAAGAAAATTTATTTGCATAAATTGTGGTACACATAAAGGTGGTAAGGTACATAATTATGTAGTTTCAGCACAAATTACCTTATTCAGGCATACAAAATTTTAGAGTATACATTAATTAGGGTGGGCTGAAAATCCACTTTTTTCGAATTTCATATTGCCTGCGAATCCTGCGATGTATAAAATTCTTAAATAAAATAAAATGAAAAAATATGCACCGCATTTCATTCAAAGTTTTACATTGTAAGAGAGACAAAAAAAAAATATTTTGAATTATTTTCCTTTTTTTTTGTTCAGCCCTAATACATAAGCAATTTACCAAAAATAGGGTCAAAAATTATGTTGTGTTCCAAAGTCGTACGAAAAAATAAAAATCTGGTAAAAATGAGAAATGAGAAATTCTATCAACTGACATAGTTTTCATTTAATTTTAGACATGTTGTATGACGAATATTGTTTTATGATATACATACATAATCTTTTATCAAAAAATTTATTTACAAAACAATTAAAAACGATTTTTTTGTATCTTTTTTGTAAATGTTTGAATGAAATGCGGAGCTAGAAGATGCAGTACAATATCTTTTATTTTATTTAAGCTTCTGGTATACATTAAATTTAAGTTTCTTAAAGTTTGTCTGGTAACTTATTTCTTAGGGAAAATTCAGTTCTGTATAGTGGAGTCATTCGTTTATTAGGGTATCTATCTAGTATTCAAATTGAATGAGATTTAATTATATTTAAAAATAAAATAAATAAAAATCTTTTATTTCGGACAACTTAGATCCATAGTATGTTAGTAAGACTTATTAATAATTAGTTAGTAACACAGAAAAGAACAATTTAATGAAACAAAATACAAATACACAAAAAACCTTACCATTATATCTATACAAAAACACAAAACAACTTAAGTGCTCCGTACCAGGAGCGATCAAAGAGATGATGAGGTCTCCATGATCACTCTCCGCACAAATCACCTCCACAGTGGCGACGTAAATCTGTCGGCAACGGTTTACAGGATGCTGTTGGGACTGTCCCGCGTCTTGCGGATCAAGGATATGGTCTTTTTGCGGATTATGGTTGCAAAGCCATCAGTTTGGTACTCAACAAACATCCCTGATGCACTACATAAGCGGGGAAGACCCATCAACATCCTAAATACATTATTATATTGGACGCGCAGGGTGTCCAGCGACCTTTTGGTATACTTGACCCACAGATTCCCCGTGTACAAGCTCTGGCAGTATGCCTTAAAAAGTGTTAGTTTGACTTCCTCTGTACAACGGGAAAATCTGCGATACAGCATGTTACCTCTAACCGCCAGAGCCCTGCGTTCCCTCTCAATATTTTCATCGTCTTTAAGGTCGTCAGCAACGATATGTCCCAGATATTTAAATTTAGTCACACGTGTGACGTTCATGCCATTTAGGGTAATATTAATTGTGGGATCTGGACATTTACCGGCGGCTTTAAAGACCATTAACACGATTTTTTTGACATTATATACGAGTCCATGCTCAGTTTCATATGCCTCACAGACTCTTAACAGCTCCTGAAGACCGCCCACAGTCGGGCTGAGCAGCACCATGTCGTCCGCGTAGCTTATATTATTGATGCTAACGCCATCTATCTGACAACCTACACGCATGCTGCTCAGCCCCACAATGAGATCATTAACATAAAAGTTAAAGAGCGTGGGAGAAGTCAAACCTCCCTGTCTAACCCCACACTCCAACCCATAGGCGTCCGAGACAGAATTAGCCCACCTTACAAAATTGGTTTGGTTAGCATACCAAATTTTTAGGACATTCCGTACCTCAACCGGTACACCCCTGTCTCGCAACTTTCTCCAAAGTACCTCGTATGACACAAGGTCGAAAGCCTTGGAGAGGTCAAGGAAACAGGCGTACACCGGTGTCCAACGGTCTGTGTAATATTGAACAGTGTGCTTAAGACCTACGATTGCGCTCTCAGTAGAAAGCTCAGATCGGAATCCAAATTGCGCATCATGTATGCTTAGGAATTTTTTGAGGTAAATATTAAGCACACTGTCAAACACTTTTGCAATTGTTGTTGCTAGTGAAATGGGGCGGTAATTCACCTTATCTGAAATATCACCAGTTATATGCTTCACAATGGGCACTACGATGGTTTTCAACAAGTCCTGTGGTAAGTAAGCGTGACTTATGCACATTGTGAAGAACAGAGCCAGCACCCTTGGAAGATGAACCCCCGCATGTCTTAGGTGCTCCACGCTGATACCGTCGTGGCCAAGAGATTAGCCACCACTCATTTTGTTTAAAGCATCTCGTATCTGCTTTGCAGTAACTCGTACGAGCGCCTCCTCTCTCTGCCAACCGGACTCAACATTGAGAGTGGGGGCCGAAGGGCCCAGTGGAGAGTGTACTCTGAAGTGCTCCATAAACATATTCGCTATGTGCACCGGTTCATCTTC
The DNA here is from genome assembly GCA_910592155.1 of Ypsolopha scabrella. NCBI lineage: Eukaryota > Metazoa > Arthropoda > Insecta > Lepidoptera > Ypsolophidae > Ypsolopha > Ypsolopha scabrella. The sequence goes on along the minus strand of OU342972.1, from coordinate 2,444,156 downwards.
CCCCCCACACTCACTGGGAGGCCCGGCTTAACATCATGCTTCCTCGTAGCTTTCCAAAATCGACCAAAATTTTTCGCTGATATATGTTTAGCTATGATGTCCATTTTAAGTTGGTCTTGATGACGTTGACACCATTTTAGGCGGCTCTTAAACACTTTACATACAACCCGATGTTGGCCGATTATATGACAGCCACATTTTGTGGTTACGCCTGGCCACCCGATGAGCCTCATGAACATGCTTATTCCATCCACATAGATGCCTGCTTTTGTTGGGCTTACCAACACGATTCTTAGAAGTTTTGTTAGCTACTGTGCTTAAGGAACTTACAATGCTGTGATACAACGTATCCATTACTAATTTATGTTCGTCCGAGTAACATGACCCGCGGCTGCAATCCGAGAATTCCGACGGAAAATCAATTTCACGTAGACTATTGTGACATAATTGGTGGTACTTCTCTACTTGATTTTCGTCTATTTCACCCCATAATACTGGGCTTTGATGCAGATCGCACGACCTCAATTTTGGCCTTACAATATTAAGATCAGATTTAATAATTAAAGGTAAATGATCCGACACAAAAACGTCCTCTATTACCGCCACCTCAGTGATAGTTTGCCATGCTGAGTCTGAAACAACACAGTGATCCAGCCACCTCCTGCACCCATGAGACGCGCTAACGTAAGTATACGTGTTGGAGTGCAAGCCTAGCTTCTCTATGTCAGCACAAACCCAGCTCTGGTCAGAGCAAAAGTTAGAAAGCTCCTCATAGAATAGTTCATGGGGGTGAGCATTAAAATCTCCCATTACAAATACACTCTCCACATTTTCGCTTTCTACAATGGCACTTATTTCACCCAGTACCTCTGTAAATAATGGTAAATTATCTGTTGAGTCAGTAGGCATATACACAGACAATACTATAATGGATCGTTGTGCAATAGTAGCTCTTATACCTACCAGACGGGCACTACTACATTTTAATACAGAGACGCTGTCAAAAATGCCCTTTCCCCAAAGAATAGCCACACCCCCATATGGTCTACCTCTCAATAGGCCAGCAGACGTGTCTACAGCAGATTTACCTGTATATTCGAAATCATTTGAAATAGTTCCTAGTAAAGGTATGTCATGGGGGAGCAGACACCTCTCCTGAAGCGCCACTATATCCGAGTTCTTACAAATACTCTGTAAATCATCAAAGGACCTCTTAACAAAATAACAATTAAAACTAACAATATTGATGTACTGATTGCTATTTAAATTCATGTTAAATATCATTATTAACTTTAACTACATCTACTGGGCTAGTTCTATACATAAAATGCACAAAACGCCTGAAAGTTATCCCACTTGGCCAAAAATTATCATTTAAAAATATATCTATTTTCTGTTTAGGAACAAACAGCATAGGAATTATACCTTCTAGTTTGCCGCATATTTATCTTTTTTAAAGAAACATTTAAGTCCGTTTTTCCTTTTATATAGTCAATAATATCATTTTCACTCGTATCTTTACAAACGTTTGTTATAAAGAGAGGCACTTTAATATCAACCGCTCTAAATTTACTTAATTTAAAGAAATAAAAAAGTTTACAAATATCTCGATATATAAGGTATTTCGACTAGCTTGTGGTCGACGTCAGTCGAAATGATTTCGACTCCAATAGTCAATTATATAATATTTATTGAATTAGTATTAAAATTGAATTTTTACTATATTTTATAAATAAATTCTGATGTTATTTCGTGAAACATGCCATCTCATAAATATACAGACTCGGTAAGGATAACAATTTATTTCTTATAAAATGTGGTACTTATGACTGCGTGGGTTCTAGATAGTAAATTGCGCGAATTTATTTTTCCTGTGCTTCAAAAGCTCTATTTATTTCTCTCGCATTTCCCTAATATTTTCCTCAAGAATAAGTCTGTAACGCAGCAGTGACGTTACATTATAGCCGTGATAACCAATTAGTGCAGTTTTTGGTGCAATATAGAGCGTAATTCAACATACATATATGTTCTATGTGTGGTAGCCAGGTTTTACCGATATCAAATATGTAGAGTAATTGGTGGGGCAGGTATCGGCATGAATCTGAAATTTTAAGACAAATATGAAGTACTAGCTTTTGCCCGCGGCTCCGCCCGCGTGTTATTCGTTTTAATGACATGCTTTTTTCCGGGATAAAAAGTAGCCTATGTGTTAAGTTAGGGTATAAGCTATATCCATTCCAAATTTCATCCGAATCCGTCCAGCCGTTTCAGTGTGAAAGAGTAACAAACATACACACACACGCACACATACACACACACAAACTTTCGCATTTATAATATTAGTTTGATATTGGCGATAGATCAAGTTATTTTAATTTTTATGTTTTTATTGCTAAATCCATCGCTTTGTAATACTCTAAATATTATTATTAGAGTGCATTACAAACCAGAAAAAATTCAACGGTCTAGGTAAGTACCTCGGTGGCGCAGTCGGTAGCGCGCTTGTCTTGATAACAAGAGGTCGCAGGTTCGAATCCTGGCCCGAGGAATTTTTTTCAAATTCTTGTCTTTACATTTGTTTCTAATTTATCTTTTCTAGTTTGTAATGCACTCTAATAATAATATTTATTTTAATTTTTATTCGATTTCATGCATTTCTTTTTTAAATTAACGAGATTTTGTTTAAAATATTATATGTTATTCTGTGTTTATATGATGTTAATAGTGCTCTTTATAAATATCCATTTTACTTTTTGTCACATCTCTAGTGCAGTGGGTCTACCAAGGAAAATTCAGTGTGGACACACCGGTGGGGCTAAGCGGTGGGGCCACGGGTAAAAGGTGGAAAAATCTTTTTGATGACATCAATATCGGTCACTCTTCTCTTAACCAAGTAATACTTGGTTTTTATGAAACATAATGAGTCACTTGGTGGCATCGGTTCATCATGAGGAGGCTGATAAGCCAACGGTCAAAGCCTGCAGCAGTTGAAACGGCAGATTTGTCAGTTATTTGGGTCTTTGCCTGACTTTTCAGAAAGCACCAGGCGTATTTGCAGTTTACGCCTGCCCAGCGTGTGTGAGTATGGGCATTGCTTCCAGGAGAACCGCCAAGAGTGGGGAAATCCTGGAAAGGCCTATGTCCAGCAGTGGACGAAACAGGCTGATGGATGGATGGATGGTATTTGCAGTAATCTGTGTTTATATATCAGTTTGTGCTACTCGAGGATCACCCGAAATACCTTAAAAGACCAACAACAAGCAAACAGACATACCCCTCCAACTAACCAATACATGGAATCAGAGGTGCAATTGTGTACTACAATCGCATTGATTTGACAGCCAAAAACTTACGGTTTCAATTGTCAAACGGGTTAATTTGCTTTGCCGAATACACGTTTGACAATTGAAATCATACGGTTTAAGCCCTCAAATGAATACGATTGTCTTACACAATAATTGCAACTTCCTTCTATAAACTTAAAAATTCTAATATCATGCTACAAAGAAAAATTCCATTTGACCACGACAGAAATCGTCTCTAATCCGCGTTAACGTAAAATTTCAACGAATTCGCACAAATACAAAGTGTTCGTGCTTGTCTGGTTTCAAACTGTCATGGCGTATTTGTTTCATTGTTTACCAGAAATTCTACACGAAGGAAAATATTTTGTAACATTCTGGGTGTTTGTTACTTGGGCACCCGAGCTATGCTTATAAAACATAGGTGACAAAGCTACAACAACGAGAGCTCACATTTGTTTTAGTTACATTTTCGAGCTTTACATTACATTTTTAATTATATATTCTATACAACTCCTATTAACAAAATATTGCTATAAAATCCGTCATACAATTCTTTTAAATATTGTGACATTCCTTTAAGCATTAAAAGTTGTTGTAAGAATGCACAAGTCATTTCATAATGACAGGTTCAAATAAAAACAATTGTAACCCTGCGTTTCTTTTTCTCCGGTTCAATGAAATCGTTAGTTGAAAACTTTATAAATAATGTCACGTGAAGACAATATTTTGTAGCAATAATCAAGTATTGGGACACTCGTGCAGCCTGTACAAAATACATTTTCAACAAAGGCTTTTCTGTTTTTTACGATTTCATGAAATAAATATTCACACAATACACAATAAACAAACGGGATCGAAAATCATTTGAATGTTTCACTCGTGAACGCAAACAAATCTATGATCCAAGTGAAATATCTAGTGTAGCGAACAAATTCAATTTTCTAAACCATGAATAGTTAAACAGAAAAACTTACAAAAACGACATGAAACTCCGAAGGGGTTGTCAGAGGTGTTCCAAATTGTTAAATGGTAAATGCAAGTCACGGTACACTCTCGGTACACCCGCTTTTCACTGACGATTATGATGTCCCAAACGTGATGGGTAGGTACGGACTTCGATCACAAATGGACCAACAGCAGACCGAATAAAAATAAATGTACACCGCAAGTATATTTGAACCTTTGACCTCTAGATTAGCAGGCGAACGCCTATCACTTCACCACAGAGACGGTCAATAAAACAAAACATTGTATTCTAAACTTTAATTGACTCCTGTGGACCCAATATACTAATTCTAAGAAATAATAATCATATTCTAAACTATCTTAATCTAATTAATGTACTTATTATTCTTATTAAAAGTTAATAATCTTAATATTAATTTATTTAATCTTAAAACTATAAATGGTAAACTGCGTTCAGATCGCTGCCCTTCGGTAGGGTGCCCAGAATTCTCGCTACTTTATTCCTCTGGATGGCCAGACTTATTTTCAGCCCTCTGATCATCCATTTCAGCCTTCAGAGTGTTTTCGTCCGCTGCTGGCTCAGCCTGCACTGCGCTTTGCTTTACGTTGTTTCCACTATTCTAACGCCTTTCGGCCCCAACGGCGTCCATGTCGGCGAAAAATATGGTCTGTTCGCTGTCATCAAGCCCTTTGTAAGAGACCACATCTCAGCACCGTACGTCATCATACATAGGACGCACTGGTTGTAAATCTTAGCCTTTAAGCGCTATTGACAAAGCAAATATGTGGCGCAACTTTCCGAATGCTGCCTAACCCAAGCATATTCTTCTGTGAGCCTTAGCGTAGAAATTTTTTTTACCCAGTTGTATAAATTGACCCCGATAAACATATTTTTGAGCAACTTCGATGGTCACATTGTCAGCGGTCGGCCCTCGGATGACGTGACAGTTGGACCTTGGTCTTATCCAAATTCATCCGCAGGGCCACTCGTCTCGGAAGAATTTCTTTGATAGCGCAGCATTTGCCGCAGTTCCGGCAGCGATTCCGCCATTATCACGATGCATCATATTCGATGATATTGATCATGAACGATTATCAATTAAAGTTCGTCGTACACGGTGGTATCGTGTCGTCATAGAAATATTTCTTAATATAATTTGTTCTATGTTTTGAAATAAAAAAGTATTTTCTTGTCTCAATTATTATAGTATTATTAAATACAAACTTTAACACTCATGTATTATTATTGTTGACTATATGCCAACTGTAATTAATATAATATTTTCTTGTCCCTGACTTACTTCCGTCAATTTACGATTTTGGTGGGATAACGGACTATGAGTTACATAAAACACCGAGAGTAAATATTTTTTTCCAATCATCAGATTGTTAAACTTCAAAATGGCGGTTGTAAATCGAAGTTGCTCCGATTTGGATTAAAATCCTCATCAAGAAGAATAATATGGTTAATCACGATTCTTAAATAGTACTTTAAGCAGCTGTGACATAATTAGCGACATTGCGACTCTAGTGCTTGTTAACGAAACGAACGAAGTGATAAATATTTAAAAAACGGATAGGACTCACTTTTTTAACTGTGCGAGGAGGCATGAGATATGAGTCATAATCTCATCGAAAGCTCGACCTGTGCTTCCTCGCACAGTTAAAAAAGTGAGTCCAATCCGTTTTTTAAATATTTATGATGTCAACTCACTCTAATTTTAACGAACGAAGTGAGTTTTGTAAAAGGCAACATAAGTGGCCCAAAGGCTAATTATATCCAGTTCATGGGCGTTTATAAGGGGGAGTTGAGGGGGACCAGACCCCCCACCCCCTTAGCATACGCGGAAAAATAAAGATTCACGTATACTAAGGTGGAGAAATATCAGCTCCACAGTTTAATTACGACTAAAATTGGTACGAAAGACAAGTTTTTATGATATTTTGAGCGGGGCCGAAGGCCGAGCTTCTTGTTCGCACAATCCGGAACGTCATCATAATCGGCCCTATAAGATAAAGTTATTTGGACGCAATAAAATAATCTAGACATCTTCGTAATATAATACAATTCATACCAAAAGTAATATCCCGTAAAATACCATATCTAACTCCATGATAAAAATATGTGTCACACAAAAAATTGTACCCCTTCAAGGAAAAAATACCTTTATCATCCAGAATATAAAAATGTTTACCAACTGTTGCTTTCCAAATGTCATCAAAAGTCGTTCGTAAATATTCGATAAATCGGTAACTAAATTGAAAAAGGAGTTCGACGACTAGTGAGGTTGCTAGCAATAATTCGGGAGCCAGGCGAAGCAAAGCGACACCCAAAAACTAATTTCCATAAAGAAAATTGAAAGAGGGGTCCCTCACACTGCCAGTCCCTCAATCAACATTTTGCTGTACACACATTGACCTCTCATAAAACAAGACAAACAGTCTCTAAGAAAAGTTCGTCAGAAAGTGTCCGAACGTGCGACATGCATAGTAGCAAAAATCTTCAACCAAATTAAGACGTTATGTTGTTTATATAAGATGCAATGTCAGTTGTACGAAATCGTCATTCGATTTTGTTACCCCATAGCGGTGACAAGATTCATCGCGGACACTTTTTGAGCGAGATTGTGAGTCTAGTTATTTATGAGAGGTCAATGTGTACACATGATTATGTTGAGTTTGGATTAAAAAACACGGTGGGCAGCTACTTATATTACCCTAGTTAGAATATTTAATGAAGTTCAGAATGTTATTCCTCGTTTATCCGTATTTGTCAACAAAAAATCAATGAATTAATAAAACGTATTTTTAACTGTTTCCAGTTAATTTAAAAACAGAATTATGCCGAATTATATAAAATATTTTATATTATTAAATATAAAGAATTTAAAGATACTTTGTAAGCAAAAGTTGGTGAACATTCTATATTTTTGGCAAACATTGTTTTTTTGCAAAGCTTTATGTTTAATTATAACAATCGGTTAAATCGAGCCTTCTAAAAGTAATAAAAGTGAACTGGTTTTGTACGATCAGTAATACACGCGTTTTAAGTTTAACTTCAGATAACTAAAACAACTTGCTTAATTTACTTGGAAATGGAATTTTTGCAGGCGAAGACAAAAGACCACTGTTTTCAACTTCCATGATAACAATTCAACGGTAATAATACTTTAAAAAAACTGAGTTCTTAGACAAAATTTATGAGCTGGCTAATTCACTGAGCGCATTTCTCGACATCTTGTTAAGAGTAAGTTTTCCTCTCTAAGAATTTTATCTAGTGAATAAATTTACTTTGTGTTTCCGTTTAGGAAAAGGACAGTAAGGGAGCGGGTTTGAATTATTTATTGGCTTTGCCCACACAAGTAATCTCTTATTGCATTAGTCCTGTTCTTAATGTCAATCAATGGTACCTATTTATTTAACCTGAATCAAAGACACCTTGTAACTGAAACCATCGATTTCTACCTATAAAATATTTTCGTGTGTACCTACAGTCCGTGAAATATAGCTTGAGCCCCATGACAGCTGTCTGCGCTATGCATATTTGAGAGTTAGAAATACAAATTGTATAGCGTTGTCCTGCTGTCACAGGGGTCAAGCTATATTTCACGGACTGTAGCTTGTCTCGATTAAATAAAACTGTCAGTGCGTGGTGTTGTCTGAGAATACTTTTTATGTTGAAAGTTAACGTTTATTTAGTATTAGAAATACAAATTGTATAGCGTTGTCCTGCTGTCACAGGGGTCAAGCTATATTTCACGGACTGTAGCTTGTCTCGATTAAATAAAACTGTCAGTGCGTGGTGTTGTCTGAGAATACTTTTATGTTGAAAGTTAACGTTTATTTAGTATTAAAAATACAAATTGTATAGCGTTGTCCTGCTGTCACAGGGATCAAGCTATATTTCGCGGACTGTAGCTTGACTCGATTAAATAAAACTGTCAGTGCGTGGTGTTGTCTGAGAATACTTTTTATTGAAAGTTAACGTTTATTTAGTAGTAGCTGTCAATATTTTTTGAACCGTTGATTTCATTGTACCTACCTATTTGACCGAACGATTTTTTAAATTATTTGGCGATGTTCGGCGAGGCCGGAGGCCAAGCCACGTTTTTGAACGGAACTATCTCTTGTTTTATAAATTGATACTCTGCTAAGGTGTCTTTGGCATGAGGAAAGTCGAGCTGCGTTTTTGAACTTTTTTATGACCCCTCTTTGGCCGAGTCAAGTTTGGCGGGGCCAAAGACCATGCCGCGCTTTCGAAAGTTTTTTTAAGTAACCTGTTTTCATCCCTATTAAAGTATTTTTGGCAAGGCCGAAGGCCAAGCCACGTTTCCGAATGAAACTATTTCTTGTTCTCTGAATTGATCCTCTGCTAAAGTGTCTTTGGCACGAGGAAGGTCCAAGTGCAGCTGCGTTTCTGAACATATATTTTTATAACCGTTTTTTATATAAAGTATTGCTGGGCCACGTTTCCGAATGTTTATTTTTTTTAGTTTTTGCCTGCTGTTTTGCCCGCGTTGGATTAGTTTTGTCCTATAAAACGTGTCAATATTTTTCGGACCCTTGATTTTATAGCACCTATTTGGCCAAATGATTTTTTTAATTACTGTTTTGATCCCCTAGTAAAACCAAGCCGCGTTTTCGAACAAAATTATTTTTTGATCTCTTATTTGGTTTCCAGGTAAAGTGTCTTTGGCGAGACCGCAAGCCAAGCTGCGTTTCGGAACGGTATTATTTTTGATTACCATATTGATCCACTGATAAAGTACACCCCATTGCCATCTTATGAGAACTGATTTATGGAATAAAAAGTAGTTAATCCAGGTCTGGACTATATTTGTGCACAGTTTCAGCCCAATCAGCTTAGTAGGTACGGCGTGAAAGTGAAATATATAACTTTTCAACAGAAACTTGACACCCCATTGCTATTTCACAAGAACTGATTTATAGGATAAAAAGTAAGTAGTTCTTGTTCTATTCTAGGTCTAAAACTAAATTTGTGCAAAGTTTCAGCCCAATCGGTTCAATAGGTATGGCGTGAAATCACATCACTTTTCTATAGAAACTTGAAACCTCATTTTCATCCCATGGGAACTGATTTATGAGATAAAAAGTAGCCTATGTCCTATTCCAGGTCTAGAACTACATTTATATATTATTGGTAGGATGGCATTAGGGACAAGATAATCCACGAAATTAATACATTAATAAATCCCTCGGTCCTATGCTTTATCTTGTTTTATATCATTTCTCACCTTCCTCACACATTTTTTTTACATTGACGGAACAAATTCTAAGGTGCTATATACCGCCCTATGACGCCTTTGAAATTTTTCCACTTCCACTAGCGCCAGAAATGGAAGAAATGGCAAACATCACCCTCATTAAAACGTTATTTGTTGATGAACTGTTCCTTTTATACTGTGTTCTTTGGTTTCCGTGTCGGATGTTCGGGATAGACCATAAAATATCTCCAGCTGAAAGAATAGAGATAACTTAATTCTATTGTCACTTTCGTTTTATAGCTTCGTGAAAGAGAAAAGAACAATGTTGCAACATTTTTATGTAGAAAGGACATCTAAGCGCCATACTTTTACAGGTAGTAAAATTGAGATGACAGTAGTAAAGGTCATTGACTCGTACACGGTTCAATGAAAAACGGTGAAATTTCGGTGGGAAATCTGTTCCTTATAAAGACTGTACCTATTTTCAAGCAACAACCAATATGGGACTGGTGGGGATGCCCATAAGATGTAGCTGATATCCATCCAGGTGTTACGACTCATTAACTTGCTAACTTTAATATTTACACATAATATTTGCACTTTCATATATATTAATTATATTTATAATCATAACACTCTCGGTGGAATTCGTGCACTCCTCTGCAGGCGACGGTAGATTAACAGCGTCGCGGATTTCGGTTTGCGACATATGCTGAGTCGAAGGCTTTTCTCTTTGCCGCGACACACATACCACCAGAATGAATTAACTTTATAATATATATATTCTGTGTTTAGTTATATGTTTAAGCTTTAGAAGCTAGTTTGGGAAATTCATTTTATATCGTAATTTATTATTGTTTGTATGTTTGCGGTGTGTTTTAAGAATAAATGTTTTATCTATCTATCTATCTTTTGTGTTAAAAGCTACATTACAACAAATACTAAGTAGTCTTTTTAAAATATTACGTTTGCCCGTCACTTATATCTGCGTGAGATCCACTTAATTTCATAAATATATAAAGTGATTTTCGTTTATATATCCAAATTCATCCTGGAGACTCGGTAAGTGGTCAGGACCTAGGGTAAATGACTATTTCTGTGAAATATGAAAAATATTTATTTGCGCCTCTATACTAGTTCAAGAACAACCTCGACTCAATTAGTATAGGAAGTCAACATTTTATGTTGCGTATATAAATGCTTAATAGCGGGAATTTCGTTTTGTGGCCTTTTGAGTTAGTTGCAACGAGATGTGGCTCTTTTTGAGTTAGTCACAACATGTTGTGGCTGTTTTTATAAGTGCCACAACACGAATATCGCGTCATAGCTGATTTAAACTATAAAGATTTCAAGTGACCACAATGCGTCAAGACTGTATTTTTAGTTTCATTCTCCGAGATATCACCCAAAAACAATTCTTAAGATGCTATTTCAAAGGAGAGACTGAAAAAATCAAATTATATATCCTTAAAATTAAAAAGACAGAGATTAAATACATCCAAGAAAGCTCGCTTATTTTTCATCGCGTCTGACGCGAAACATTTATTTGTAAGCGACAGCTAATCTAATGACACTCACAAAACAGTTGTGAATATTGAATTTATTCAAAGAAAAGTTTATTTTCTCGTTCGATGCTTATTATTCTGTAGACGCTCCGGGAACATGCGAAGAATTGCTAGTTTTGCGTGAAAATAAATTGAAAACTGTGCGAATATGCGAATGTCAGTTTCAGAACGATGCTTAGATAAATACAAACAAGCAGTATCATCCGAACGTTTGTTTTTGTTTTCTTATTTATATATGATTCACTTGTTTATTTTCAGAAAAGATTAATGTTACCATGCAGCTTTACTTTATAATAGTCGAGGAGTAGGACCCTCGCCTGCTAACCCACAGTTAGTGTATTTAATCCCCGCGGTACACATTCATTTGTGTCCGGCTTGCGTACTTCTGAAGCTAGTCCAATTGTGCCCGAAGTATGGCGATAGGTCTGACCACCCATCACGTTTGAAACGTAATAAAAATAGGAAAAGTAGTTTTGATCTCATTTAACCAATTTACGTAATACACTCTTATTTACAGAAAGTATCTGCCATGCAAATATCATCCTTTTAAATAAAAAGGGCGACAAATGCGACATTGGCAACTATAGACCAATTAGTTTAGTTTCTCGTGTCTACAAAATATTTATTAAAGTCTATCTGAGCCGCATTGCTGAGTTATTAGACTCCAATCAACCTCCGGAACAGGCAAGATTTCGACTCAGCTACTCCAGCCCTGATCATCTCCATACTCTCAATTTAATATTAACATTTAATGAGTTTAACAAGCCACTTTGTTTAGCTTTCGTAGACTACTTGAAAGCTTTTGACAGCCTTACACATTCAGCTATATGAAAATCACTCCATAGCCAAAGTATTCTTTCTGCTTACTTTGATTTGATCCAACTTGCTCACAATAACAGTACAGCTAATATTAAACTCCACACATCAGGCCTATCCTTATCCTTTAAAATTGAAAAAGACTTAAAACAGGGAGATCTCCTGTCCCCCAAACTTTTCACCTGCACACTTGAAGAAGTGTTCCAGAAACTGACGGACCCATAGACTAAAAAGGGCGTGTACGTTGGTGGCAAGAGGCTTACAAACCTCCGCTTCGCTGATGATATCGTCTTGTTTGCTTCAAACAAACACATGCTTCAGGAACTAAGCACAGTGAGCCTTGGGGTTGGACTTAAGATGAATCGGTCCAAAACACAATTAATGACCAACAGCAAGCTACACAGGGTCGAGGTCCGACAGGACAGGTCGATATCAGGCTGGGTGTGCTGACTGGCTCAGTGTATGGTCCAGTCGGCTATATCATGCATGTAAATAGCGTTATTAACGTTGTTAAGAAATGTGATGTATTTATGTATGCTGATGATATGTGTTTGTTGTTCTCTGGTAGGGATTTGGGCACTATACAAAATAATATACAAACAGACTTTGATATGATTACAAAATGGGCCCACGACAACGGCATAATATTTAATATAAATAAAACCAAATGTATGCATATATATTCTCCCTATAACAAAAAGGCAAAAGCTAGTAATTCATTGGTCAACATTATTGGCCACACATATGAATGTTTGCACGCTCATTATCACAACTGCCATTGTAAAAAGTTAGAAGTTGTTGATCGTTTTAAATATCTCGGATTACTTATAGATAGTAACTTTAACTGGAAACCACATATGAACGAAACATGTAATAGACTAAGATCAGTGCTAGGCAAGTTCTATCATTTAAGCAAAATAATAAATAAACGCACCCTGTTTACCGTGTAAAACGCCCTTGCAGACACCCTGTTTAATTATGGTTTGAGCTGTTATGGCCTTACTTTTAAGACATATTTAGATAAAATAAAACAACTACAGGTGAGATTAATAATTAATAAAATATTACCTGTTAAAAAGACAAAAGATAGTTGTGATGGAGACTATGACAAATTGTTTGCCTCATGCCGAATACTTACAGTTCATTGTAAGGTTAAGTATCTGATTGCTATTGAGACATATTACTCCGAAGACCATAAGACCCTGGTAAAACACCACTATTGTACAAGATCAGCGAACAATAGAAAGCCTAATCCAGCCAAAGATACTTAACCCCAAAAATATGTAACAAAATGAAACTATTAAGAGTGGCTGAAAAATTTTGTAAGCTTACACTAAAATTTAATTTTAAAAAAGTATTTTTTTAAATAAATGTGGTAAGCTTGTATTGTAAGTAGGTATAAATTATAAGTACTTGTTATTATAAATCTAAGAGCTCATCTACCAACAAACTGTTATGTAGTTTGGCAGAAAATAAAATGTGTTAGTCGTAAGCTTTTTTTGTTAAATACATTTGTTAAAAAAAAAACGAAAAAAAGATGGATGGGGAGGTAATACAATATTTCAACAAATACATCTATCTGGGCCAGGTAGTCTCCTTCGATAACAGGCAAGACAAGAAAATTGAAAGACGCATCGATAACGCCGGGAAGAGCTACTGGTCCATGAAAGAGCTGATGAAGACAAACCTTCCACGTGGTCACTAACCGACCATCAGAAGACCAAACTCAAGGTTTGCCAACGAGCAATGGAGCGCAGTATTCTAGGTGTAACATGTGTTCACCGAATCCGAAATCCCCAGTACTTGGTTTAAAGGTAATTTTTTGTTTTGGCCGAAAAAAGAATGTCTCCGCAGTAACGGAGATAGTAAACTCTAATAAATCCCCGTTTACCCCCGGCGTAAACAAAAATATTGAATAAAATTTAAGAACAGCCCTCAACAAGAAAAACAATATGCGAATTTTGAGGATACACAAGAAGAACTAATTTGAGTAAATACCAATTTTTTCTCGTATTGTCTAGAAAGTTGGTGCACCGGCAATAATACGGTGCCTAAACATCTCAAGTTTGCATTTTATCTTCACTACTAATTTGCATTTACAATTATAAATTGTTGAGTTAGTGTATGTTTTAGTTACTTTTTCAGAATTATTATTATAATTTGTTACTTATAGTTTTAATTTAAGGATCATTTAAATTTAAAATTTTGAAATATGTGTGCACCTGTAACGTTACAACACACGGATTTAAACCCTACCTACTATTGTTATACTATTTGTGTATGTAACATTGGTGCTCCAAATAAATAAATAAAATAAAATAAATTAGATTCTTTTGAATTATTTAACCTTTTTACCCATATAAAGGAATACAACTAAAAAAAGTTCTATGATTCTAAAGAGTCTTACAATAGTTAATGGAATGTCTAGTTTTGTCGACAGACACCATCAGTTATGCTAACTAACAGCAGGAAACTAACAAATTAAGGCACACGAAAAAAATTAACGGCAGCAGATATCGCCGTTCTTGTCACCTGCTTCGTCGCCTCCTGCAAAAAGACCCCGAATGGAATTGTCCCCGGAAATGTAGTCGGGGAACTTCTGTAAGATGTGCAGTGCGGTAAAAAGATATCGCTGCCCAGATCACCGGAGGTGGCATCCACAATGCTGCAAGAAATTATTCTATACTAATTAGGTAAATAATCATACATAACCATTATGCGTATACTGTTATAAATTTATAACCTCCTTTCAATAACTATAACCCAAACTAAGAATGAACGTAGCGTATGGCTCTGTTATAAATATCATGATCCCATTGATTTTAATAATTAATTTAAGAAAGTACAAGTAGTTAGCTCAGTAAAAATTGTGTTTGTGTCAAAATTGTGTCATGTGCTAACCATCTACGTCGAAATCTGAACAGGAAAATGGTGTACAGCAAAATATAGAGATATCCAATATAGAACCAGCAGAATACAGACATATCCACCATAAATATCCCGACAAATATGGAGACATCCGCCAAAATACGAATACCATACAAGATGATAATTCGAATAATGCACATACAAATATGGACGTATCTGCCATGAATAAAGATACCAGACAAGATGATGATAACTGTATTACTAAAATATGTTCAGATGATCAAGAAATGATAATGTATTTATCCGCTGAACACAATGAATTTTATGAAGAAAATCAAACACTGAAAGAAAATGCAAACAATTTTAAAAAATGTGAGTGGGTGATGTATTTTTTGTTCTGTCAATTTTTTCTGTCACTTAACGTGTACTTATTTGTTATGACTTGAATCGTACTATGGCCTTAATGGTAAGCACTGACGAGCCTGCACTGGCCGCATAGCACCCATGGTCCCCACAGGATTATGGCTCACTTTGTGTGAACCCACTACCAGAACCGAGCCAGTTCCATACAATTCATTGCAGGCCAGGTATGTTATACACAGGTATGTATTCTTAATGATTAACATAAGCTACTGCATGCACACTCTCTTTCACACACCCACACATACTACATGCACACACCCTCACCCTTTCTCTCTCCCACACAAATATCTTACATACGTCCACACACACGCATAATCCCACACTAAACATTTTAAATTATGTGAGTATTGTTTTAAGTAATTTAATTAATTCTTTTTAACCATAATTTTAAATACTGTAACCAAACCACTGGCGGAAGACCGTGGTAACCCTGTTACAGGTTTGTATAAATTGTATTGTATTGTATTGTTATGTATTTATTTATTTATTTTATTTATTTATTTATTAAGTAAAGTCATGTAAAGTCATTATGCTACAGAAATAAATTATTTTCACTTTTTTATTCATTTTCATTTTCATTTTCACCTATATATGCCCAAGACGGTATTCACATGAAATCAATACAAAAATACGTTTAGAGTAAATCCCTGAAACGTGTGAGGATCAAGCTGTCAACCGGTAATCCACTTGCGTGTTCGAGGGTTATATCGTCTCTTTTTTCAGTTAACGCTTTCTTTTACGTAACTAAAGTAACTGAGATGTCTTGATGACCGTCAACTAAAATAAAACCTCTACTTTTCATACTGAACAGAATATAGTCGGTTACTTATAAATAACGGTAAAAAATGCTTGCTCGTAGAAATTGTTTGAAATAGTACATTACGATAAGACTGACGAGTGTGAGTTTATAGCAATCACACGAGTCGAGAAAAAGTTTCTCGCACGAGTTTCGTATAATATTTTATAGCAAAAGTGCGGAAAATGCCGACTTTACGCAAGCGCAGTGTGCGTAAAGCGGTCATTTTACGCACGGTGTGCTATAAAGTATTTTAAAGTTCTAGGGCAATACAAAACTGAAACATAGATTAAAGAAACTAGATTAAGAAATAAAATTGTATGAGACGATAGTCACCTTATACTTATTTATTTATTATAATTTGTTTACATATTCTATTGTTTTTTTAAAATTTAATATTGACTTATAGAAAGTATACTTTGTTGTTTCTATTTCACAGTTTAAATTATTTGAATTTGAATTGAAGTCGTCCCACTAATATTATAAATGCGGAAGTTTGGATATATGGATGGATGGATGTTTGTTACTCTTTCACGCCGTAACTACTGAACCGATTGGGCTGAAATTTTGCATGAATGTAGTTCTAAACCTGGAATAGGACATGGGCTACTTTTTATCCCATAAATCCGTTCCCATGAAAAATCAATGAAAGAGACATACAAAATGGAAAACACAAAGGCGCATAACACACACATGTCACCAGCTGTGTTTACTGTAGGTAACAGCCCGAAAAATATTGACAGATAGGAGTACACAAAAACTAATTCAATGCGGGCGAAGCCGCGGGCAAAAGCTAGTTAAAAATTCAATCATTTAAGAGACTTGTTCTTGTCAGCGTAGTAACTAACGTTGTTAAAAAATAAAACTTAGATCATAGAGTAAAACACTTTTTTTAACAACTCATGACCAACGAAACTCTTTGCTAAATAAAATTAGGTGTCGCTTAACGTGCGTCGCGTGAAAAGAGATTTATTTACCACAGACTGTATATGTATCACGTAAATTTTGTTTATATGACCAAATTCATACTGGAGACTTCGTAAGTGGTCAGAACCAAAGTTCAATGACCCTGTCTACGAAATACGAAAATAATATTTTTGTACCTCTATATTGTTCAATAACGACTTTGACTCAATTAGTATGGAATGCTTGAATTTTATTTTGCGTATTTCACAGAAAGGGTAATTGAACCTTGGTCCTGAAAACTAACTGAGACTCCAGTATGAATTTGGCTATAAAGAAAATCACCTTATTTATATTGCTTTTTACCAAAATGTTACCTTTTGAGGATGAATGAAAGTGGAAGGTAAACCTCGACCGGGCCGCCCTATAAGGACGTATGCTGACCAAATAGGCGACATACTGAAGAAGGGCAAAGTGAAAAGTACCCGGAATAGAAGAGCCTGTATGACTAGGTTGATGGATGTGGAAGAAGCAAAAGAGGTGTGTCAGGATCGTAGCAGATTCAAATCTGTAGTCTCTGCCTACCCCTCTGGAAGACAGGCGTGGGTATATGTATATGTATACATATGTTCTATACCTCTTCTTTGTGTTCGTTCTTCTATGGTATACAAGTATATTGCCTGCAACTCAAATTCAAACTAGCACAACTATTTTTTTAAATAATCCATCGTATGGACGTGTCTTCTAAAGAATTCCTCCGTGTGTTATGCTGTATGTGACATAAGCTCCCTCTCCAGATAATTTAATTATCCAGATAATAGGCCATGTTAGAGTTAACGGCAGCCAGCTTCAGTTGAGATACGGCGCGCTTCGTGGAGATAATCTATTTTTATTAGTTGAAGAATGGAGAAAAGACTTGCTGGGTGGTGCTCTTCGTCTGGGTTTTATTTGACATTGCTCGTCTTAAATCTTGATACATGTTATAAATGGATAATTAATATTTTTGAATTTAATTTTCTTTTTTCAGTAAATGCACAACTTAATATAACCTCCTAACGAACGAAGGGATATACAAAGGGATCTTCTTCTAACTAGAGGTTAACGCCCTTGAACAAGGACTTCAAGGTTAATTGCTAATCATAGGAAACAAAAATCTCTGTGTCAAGAAAATTGCTTTGGCGACCCAAGTAGGTTGAGCATCTTTTTATAGGACTTTAGAAGATTTTTTCAAAATACCAATACCTAACTGAAATAAAATATCTAACAAATTTGCTGCTCCAAGCCAGGGTGCTCAAAATCAAAGCAATGTTACCCCTTTATAATTTATTTTATCGATACCTTCTCCACGTTTTATTGACGAAAATTAACATTACGTTTCGTTATTTAAGACATTATTTCAAGGTCTTTTGACCAGTTGGTCTATGAACTTTCACGAAATATATATCCAGCGAAATCTGTCCTGCTCAAGACTCGAGTACCCACCGGTATCGCTATCGATGCACTGAGTGAGTCTGTTGGCAGTTTCGGTGATTGTGACCATATCTGTGTTTTGACCGACTTTAACGTCGATCTCTTGAAACCGAACAAATCTCCCGCACCCGAGGTTCTTTCTTTTTTCAACAATCAGAATTTGACCCAATTGGTGCAGGAGCCCACGAGGATTAAAGATAACACGGCTACTTTGTTGGATTTAATAATTACAGATTCCCCACAATTGTTTAAGAATATCAGTGTTCGTCATAACCCTCAGCTCAGTGATCACGGGATGGTACTTACCGAACTGTCTATTTTGAAACCAAAAGAACCGGCAAAATACTTACTGACACGACTCCTAAAAAAGATTGACGAGCGTGACTTTTTTATGGATCTTGAAAATCTTCCTTGGCATGAAATCCTAGTAATGGAGGATGTTAATGAAATGGTCACACGTTTTAATGAATTAATCCTTATATTATTTGACAAACATGCTCCTTTGATTCGAGTTCGAGCCAATCAAAATCCTTGTCCATGGTTGACGGATGTCATCAAGCTCATGATGTCCCTCAGGGATAAGGCCTGCAAAAAAGCTATGTCCACGAAAACTGATCAACATCGAAGATACTATCAAGATCTCCGTAATCTAGTCAATAGTTCAATAAAAAAAGAAAAAACGGCTTATTTTACTTATTTTGTGAACAATAACTTTAAGAGCCCGTACAAGATGTGGAATCATTTGAAACGAATATCTTTCGTAGGAAAGAAAAATGTCTCTAGTATTCCGAATCACTTGAAAAATCCAAATAAAATTAATGATTTCTTTTTAAATATTCCCGGAAATCCACAAGCAGATAATAATCAGCTAAATTACTTTGAAATTAATAAATTTACAGATAATGTTTTCAATATTGAACACTGCACTGAAGACCTGGTTCATAGAATTATAAACAATATTGAAACTAATGCGTCGGGTCATGATACTTTATCAGTAGAAATGGTTCGTATGACCCTTCCAATTACACTGCCTATTATAACCCAGATTGTAAATAAATCTATCTTTCTTAATATTTTCCCGGGTGCTTGGAAATTAGCTAAGGTCAAACCACTGCCCAAAGGTAACAACGTGGAGGATTTTAAGGATCTAAGACCAATTAGTGTGCTACCGGTTCTCTCCAAGATTGTCGAAAGAGTGGTTAGTACGCAATTGACGAAATATCTTGAATCTGAAAAAATCATCCCTAGATTACCATCCGGATTCCGTAGTGGCCATGGCACGGATACTGCATTAGCGCATGTCGTCGATGATGTTATTACCAGTTCTGATTCTGGCGCAGGCAGTGTTCTTGTGCTATTGGACTTTTCTAGGACTTTCGACTGCTTAAACATGGAGCTCTTGCTGTCGAAAATGAAATACTATGGACTATCGCAGGCTGCATGCTCATGGTTTCACTCGTATTTAAAAAATCGCCAGCAATATGTGGTTATAGAAGATGATCAGGGTAACTTAACCGAGTCAGAAGTTAAAGCAGTATCACGGGGTTGTCCTCAGGGCTCAATATTGAGTCCATTACTGTTCATTCTGTACACGGCTGATCTATCGCGACATGTACAACATTGCAAAATCCATTTATACGCCGATGACACCCAAGTCTATTACTCCTTTAAACCAGAAGACACTACAGAGGCGGTTCAAAAAATAAATAGTGATTTGGATACCATTCACGAGTGGGCTCGGAACAATTCACTGGTATTAAATCCTCAAAAGACCAAGTTTTTAATTTTGGGTACAAAACACCAATGCACATCAATAAGTAGTAGAAATCCTTACATTCAAATTGATCGCCAAAGTATTGAAAATGTGAAAATTGCGCGGAACCTTGGTTTAATTGTGGACAGTGAACTTCGGTTCGAGGCACATGTCAATACTAAGCTAAAAAACGCATTCTATAGGCTAAAGGTACTGTACGGTATTCGACAGTTTTTAACAGAAGAGGTTCGGGAACTACTTGTGGAGAGTTTAGTTTTGTCCTTGTTCAATTTTGGCGATGTTGTATACGGGCCGCGAATCTACGCTAAAACGGAACGCGCTATACAGCGCGTACAGAATGCATGTGCACGTTTTTGTTACGTGGTACCTAAACGGGCGCATATCACGCCATTTCTGAATGATAAAAAAATTATTAAAATGAAAGGCCGTAGGCAATTACATCTTGCTACTTTGATTCACAAAATAGTTCACATGCAAAGACCTATCTACTTGTATGATAAGTTCACATGGACCCGAGATAAACACGGTCGATTTACACGCAATAGCACTACGGATAAAATGGTCATACCGATTCACAAAACTGCAGGCTACAAAGGATGTTTCAAATACGCAGCCGCCAAGATTTGGAACGACCTTCCACCGCCTTTGCGTAAATTCATGCGTTCTGCTACTTTAAAAAAACACCTGAGACTTAGCATTCTCAACAAGCAGTAATATGTTAACTAGTGCTAGGTACTTCTTCACAACTATTATTAGGCTGATGTTTGAATTGTTTTATTCCATTTTGTTTTTTTTTTCTAAATTAGACTGTATATGTGCAAATTCCTTTTTTATAACTTTTTAAATTTTTTATTTTTGTGTGACAAGTTATGTGACAGTTTTGATTAACTTAGGGAATTTTTAATTATTTGTTCTATTTAATTCTATTCCTTACAATTATTTACAATCACTCATGACATGAATCTGTTTCCTACCTACCTGCAATTGTATTTTGTTTTATATGTATTAAAATGGGGCAAACTGAAAATCGGCGCTGCAAGTTGAATCCAACTTGTGGCATCTGCCGAGCTTGCTCCTTTTTGCCATTATTAATTAATTTATTGATAGATTTTTTTTTCTTATTGTTTTTTATTTTGCATGTTTGTTTATATTTCTATTTTTTTTTGTATATGTTTTGTGGCAAATAAATTCATTTCACTTTCACTTTCACTTTCACTTTCACTCAAACGCTTTCATTTTACACGTGTTTATCCTGCTCAAGGGAAGCGCGCCACTCAGAAAACTCGCGGTTTTGATGTGTTTTTATTTATTGTTTTGGAATTAGAGGGATGGGTTTTTAATATGACGGCCGTTTTTAATTTAATTTCTCAAGTCGTTTATTTTAGTATAAGTTTTATTGTCCAAAACTTAACATAGCTCAAATGAAATGATATTTAGATCATAGTTCAGACCTATCTTTGCGCTTTAAATGGATCGAGAAAAATGCAATTAATTGTATATCAAACAGATGAAATATTAAGACCAAACAGTGAAATATAACATATATTTTTTGCAAAATTTTAGCATCGCTATTTATTGGTTTAAAATTAATTTGAAAAGAGACAAAATCGGGATAACCTCCCGTTAATACACAACAACCTTCACTCTCCAAGCTAGGGGCATCTAAAGACGCCCATAACACTAGTTTAACATTTACCCGTAACTAAACACTCATACGACCACAGAGTAAACATACATAACATAAAGCAAACACCGGTCAGTTATACCACGTAGGATGAAGTTGATCGTTTCAGCGAAGTTATGGGTGCGACAGTAAATATTGATTTAGCTACAACGAAACAGTTGGGAGCCACCGCATCAACAAGCTACTATCTTGATACAGTCTGACAATACTCTGGGATTATATCATTTATAGCGAAATCAATCGCTTTTAGGTGCTTGAAAGTTCAACATATAGCAAGTAGTTAAACATTCGGTGTACAGCGGGCCTATTACCTCTCTTTGAATTAGGGCTCCCAGATCAATCCGCTTTTGATTAAAATGATTAATCGCTAAACGAACAACGTTGTCGGTGACGTTTCTCAAAATCGAATTGAACGAAACATACCGGACACACCAAATAATCGAAGTTACTAATCGAAATAATCGTAATACTCGAATAAACGGACGACCATGAAGGTTTTCAAATAGATGTCTGAATAGTTTTGGTAGGTATAGACAACAAATTAGTATGATACTAAGTGACAAATATGTAATTGTCATTTGAATGTCAATTTAATTTTGCAAGCTTATACTACAATCGTTCATACGTCTAATCAAGTATTATATTCTTTGCGTCTAATCGTCGTGCATTTGTTTTCATGTTCGGGTTGTTTTATAAAAACGAATGTTTCGATTAAACTGATATTTGACAGGTCATCCGTTTGGATGATTTTGAGAAACGAATGTGACAAATACCGTTTATTTAGATTAAACGTTTTAATGTTTAATAGGGAGCCCTAATTCGAATCGGTTGCCAACTGTATATATATCCATCTATCCATCAGCCTGTTTCGTCCACTGCTGGACATAGGCCTTTCCAGGATTTCGCCACTCTTGGCGGTCCTCCTGGAAGAAATGCCCATACTCACACACGCTGGGCAGGCGGGTTGGTGAGCGCGGTGCCGAAACCCTTGCACCAGTGACGCCGCTGCCCGTCACCAGTCTGTTTTATATAAGCCCCGGCAATTGGGGATGGATATACCGCCATCCATCGGTCCCAGGCAGTGGTGGGCCGTCTGGTTTTGCCTGAGAGCTGTTCTCTTACTCTCCCCCGAATAACTTCGGGAGGATTTGCGAGTAAGATGGTGGTACCTCCACAGTCGAGCCCGGCATCAGCTCTACCACCTCCTATATATTTATATATATATTACTATATTATATATTTATATATTAGTATATATATATATTATATTACTCGTACTGTAAACTGATTTTGGTAATAAATTAATTTTTCATTTCATTTCAACTATGAACTTGCAAAATATCCTTGAATTGTGACGTCACTTCAAGCGCGAACGTATCCTTAGATGAGCGGAATGCGATAGTAATGTTGGTTTTCGACGATAGGCACTCGGTTGGCAACTGATTTTACGATACAGAATCAGGGGGCAGGTATGGTGGACACCTCGGGGCTCAATGTTGTGACCATGTATGTTATACTAGCCTTTGCCCGCGGCTCCGTCCGCGTTTATTCAATTTCAGCCCCGTTTTCAACTTTGACATTGACCAGGATCACTACGATGATAATAAATAAAACCGCATCATAATCAGTTGGCTAGTTCTCGAGTTAAATGAAACATACACAAATACATGCCTTAGACCGTTTAACACGGGACCTGGCAAAGCGCGACTTTTAGGACTGATATTATTCTACCGCTTTCCACGGGAGGGGAGGTAAACACGCACAGCACACATTTACTCATTCACACACACTCCTGCAAAAGCTGCAACACAGACACAAAATGAAAACACAAGCAAACTTACATGAACAAATTGTTCATATACTTCGGCAGAGGGGGTAAGTGCGCTTGGCTAGTCCCGTGTTATATGGTCTAAGATACATGCAGATAGACAGGGTAAATTACAGGGTACATAATTAAAATTTCGCTTTTTACAACTAACCTTTTACTTGATGACAGCCCAGCCCTTATAAAACCAAGTGGTGGATCCTCATTTTTTGTTCACGGCATTAGCAGCAAGTTATCACCTCACAAGTGACACTGCGCCGTTACTGCTCCCCGACCGTGCCGCTCATATTTCGCGGAACCCAAGGGGTAACGAAGCTGAAGGTGAAACATTTTAGAGTTCCATGTGTAGGATAAGCAAGGAGTATGTTTTAAGTGATTAAATACGTATACGTTAAGTTAAATGCTTGAAAATACGTTACTATTGACATTGTTTCGTTTGGAGGTTTCGTACTTAAAAATAAAAATGGAACCCTCGTAGAACTATTTTGGCCATCTGTCCCTTTCAGGATCCTTTTTCTGGGGCCCCGTGATATATATCAGGGTAAAATTAACACCTCCTTGAAAGGTCTACAGCCCCATAGCTGTTAAAATATCAGGTTTCTAACTTAAGGTTGTAACGGAGGATCTCGGTGCAAAACGCACATCATAATATTGTTTTCCATACATTTGAATGAAAAGTATGCAATAAATGCGTTTTATAGCAATTCGCGCAAACTGCTTGATATTAGTTTGGTGATACATTATTAAATTTTATGCGTTACATTTTAGCTGCATTACATTACAACTGTAAATACGCTTTTAAGTTTGTTGATATAATGAGAACAAAATGTAATACAGTAAAGCACGTAATTTTTTGTGAAGACTTTATTATTAATAAACTATTTCCGCAAGTTGCTTTAAAACACATTTATTGCATACTTTTTATTCAAAAGTAAAGAAAACAATATTATGATGTGCATTTTGTACCGAGGTAAAAAGTTACCTCCTTAACGCGAAAAATTTACCTTTCACGTAATCAATTTCATACAAGTTGGCTCACCGTAGTAACTTCACTTCCAGTAGAAGCTAGCACAAGGAAGAAAAATAAAAGAAAAAAATCAGAAAATTACCTATTTTTAGCCGCGGACACCCTTATTTTGGAAATAATTGAGTTGCAAACGAAAATGCGTGATCCCTAACGCACCAACATACAGGCGAGTATCGAGAGGCTGTTTGCGTGCAGCGTTCTAAAATAGACCTTCCTCCTACGAGATAAAGTCTTTGAGTTACAGTTGAATGTCTCTTTCTCTGAAGATATGCGCAGGTTTTTTTTTATAGTTGTTCAGTATGATCAGTAGAGTATGTGGTTTTATTTAATGGTCGTACTCTATTTACAACCTATATAATACACAGAGATTGAAGTGTCAAGTTATGTTGGTCATCAATAATTTGTGTACAGAGCTCTCAGGGCACGAGTCTTATTAATTACTTATATTTAACGTAATAATAACACAACAATTGATTTTTTCGCTCAAATTGAAAAGAGTTTACTGTACCTTCTCTACTTTTAACCGAGAGGCCTCGAGTAGAAATTAATTAACGTGCCGCCCCTTAACTGTTATTGGGTTTTAGACAAAAATTTATGTGACAACTCGGCAGAGACACGACGTAAGGACGATTTTCGCATTGCCAGCTTTATCATTTCACAGGCAATCTGTGGAATTACGTAAACATCACGCGGTTTAGATTATATTCGAATATCTGCTTTATGGTGCTAAAATACGGCTGCTTGCTTAACACATAGAGTGCAATGTGTTTAATTTTTGATACACAGTTCCAAAAACACTTTTTCATCCGAAAACGAAAAGATACGAACCATTTGTACTTTGCTCTGTGTTTCATTTGTCACCACGTACTCTGGCCCATCAGATATTCCTGGTATTTTTGGTTTAAAAATCGGATGCCTGACTAAATTTCACGACAAGATTTTTTTTCTTTTCTTGCCTGTGAACGAGGTATTTGAAATAATGCCTTGGCTTTGGGCGTGTTAAACAACTGACATACGACTATTATAAAGTTGATAATTCTCGTTAATTTGTTGCATTTTTTTTTACTTTTTCTGGCAACACAGAGCCGCCCGTTAGCTGCCGGATTGCAGAAGGTGATAGTTTCAAACGCCTGCAGCCTCTTTTGTGACAAATTTTATACTACCGACAATTTTCAGGGCTTTATTGTGACAGCTTTCAAGGGTTTATTTATCTGTTTGGGTCGGTCATGTGGACTAGGACAAAATTAAATGAAAGTAAATTACATGAAGTGCATAAAATAATGTAAAGATTCCTGTTCATTCACATCGGGTATATAAGGTTACATTAATTTATGCAGCCAAATTCGTACTGGAGGCTTGGCAAATGATCAGTAAAACGGGCCGATAACACTTTTTTTTTGCAAATTTCATAAAATTTAATGTCGGCCTCAGTTTATTAGTAATGGACCGACATTGTCTTGTAGTTAATATTATAATATTGTTTACATTTATTTTGCCGTGAGTACCTTGTAATTTCATTTTTCATGATTTTAATACAATTCTGCATGACATTTTCTTTGACATATCACATAAATAAATAAATAACTAGGTATTGGGTATTTCAAGTAAAACTAACAGTTATTATTCATAAATCAAATTTGTATTCTTGTGTTCACCAGGCGTGACGAGCATTAAAAAAATAGTTATGTATTTATTTAATTAATAAATTTAAAAATTTTGCATGATTTCTGAATTTCTTATTTTTAAGTTTTCAAATATATGTATGCCACTTTAGGCAGAACACAGCATGAACAATTTTGTATGTAACATCTAATTTTGACCTGTGTTGCACAAATAAATTTTTTGAAGTTTGAAGTTTGAAGCCTCCTACTAATTGACTCGGGCTGGGCTTTCGTTTGTAAGAAACACGAAAAAAAACAATTTACGAATTTCCTAAAAAGGTTAATTGAACCTTAAAACTGTGCACTTACTGAGTCTTCAGTATGAATTTGTATTTCTTAGACATAAGTAAACAATAAAATGGAAAAAAACAGGAAATGAAAATTTGCTCAAGATATATTTCGGCCTCTACTGCGCCCGGCATCAGCTGAGAAGTATGTCAATTATTTTACATAGTACAATAGATTTGGTACACTTATTTACAGAGAAAAAAAAATAAAAAATGTAGTTAATTTACACTCAACCTATTTTCTTATTTTGTTTTAGTATGATTAATGTTACCTTGTATAGTTTGTATACTTGTCTAGATATGGGTCTCCATTCATCCACCAGCCTGTATCATCCACTGCTGAACATAAGCCTTTCCAAGATTTTGCCACTCCTAGCTGTCCTCCTGGAAGAAATGCCCATACTCAGACACGCTGGGCGGGCGGGTTGAGTGCGAGTTAATTTGAACTTCATTACATAATATACGTCAAAAGTAATGAGTGTTATATTGACAGATAAAAGGAAAATAAATTGCAGACTCCTCCTGGGTTTTGTTTTGATAGATAAATAGAAAATTATTTGGAGCCATCTCCAAATTGTTAGCTTTAGCTAACAAATGTAAAATTTATTGCGACTCTCTCGTGGCTTTAAACATGTCACGAGATAAGCACTAACATTCCTGTACGGGACACTCAATTGTCAACACCGGTCAGGTGCAATTGTGTAAGCCAATCGTATTCAAATTCGATTGTCATATGACTATTTGGCTAAGCAAATAAGCCCGTCTGACAATTGAAAACGTACGTTTTTGATTATCAACAACGAAACTGTATTGTAACTGTATTCAGCCAAAAATTTACGATTTCAATTGTCAAACAAGCTAATTCGCTTAGTCGAATAGCCATATGACAATCAATTTGAATACGATTGGCTTACACAATTGCGTCACTGGGTAGCGGCAAGTGAGACCAAGGCGGCTATTCCGGCATTAACTATAACTGCTTAAAAGACACGTAAAGCATGTTACAATTTTACAAATACGTATAACAGGTTTATATTTTAAAAGTTTCATGCGTTTCTTCATAAAGAGCTTGTAAAAATCACCCGCTTTCGGCCTTCGCAAATTGTTGCATGTTCGAGAATCGCCGTCCTGGGTGGCAATTCCGGAGTAACAAACGAAGTGAGATTTCTAAATCTCTAGCTAAATTGTATCCTTCATTCGCAGTAGTTCGACTGATAAAGTGGTTTTTACGGTCAAGAAGGCTAATTCGACAGCCTGCGAATAGGCTTACTGAAGCCGTCGTTCGAAATTCCATGCGATGTAAAGTGGAGTGTTGAAATATCATCAAATAAAAGCTATGGACAAATAAGAACATTTCCCATAGGTATTCAATTAAAAAAGCAATACTTAAACGTAGAAAATCTATTTTAAAATCACCCGAAATCTGCTTTTGCGCACGTCCCAGAATAGCCCAGGGTGGGTTTGATTCCCGGTGTCAACTTCTTTTCACTCCAATATTTTTTTCATTCTAGTACAATGTATCTAGTATTCTAGTACAATAATCTTTTTTAGGCAATTACCTAAAATAACTCCACTCGATCATATTCATACTAATGAATACTGTAGCAGTATAAAGTTAATATTTTCACAAAAACAGATCCATTTCGTCCACAAATGCTAATATTCAATTAGGGAGGGACGTAAATAACAGTTCATTAGCGTATAAATAGCCGAAACTACTGCGCCCGTAATAATGTGACAACCGTCGCGTCGGACGTAATTAGAAACCGCAGAATAATTGCTTGTTAGGGTGAGCCTTTGGTGATAAGTGTAACGGGTGCTTTCATTGTTTATGGTTGCTATGGATACTAATTATTTAGTCCATTATATTGGTTTGTACTACTCGATTATCAAGCCAGGGCTCGCAAGTTCAGATCCTATGGTACATTTGTGGTCGGAATTTGTGCTTTGTAATTGGATAGCTCGTGAAGTTGTAATAGGGCTCTTAACCAGGCCCGGATTTCCGCATAGCTCCACAAGGCCCAGGGAGTGTATTTTTGAATCATTCGAATTTCAACTCGCATACGAATCCGCATGATTCGCATACAAAAACTTAAAATCAGTATTTTTGAAAATTCATTCCGTGACTTCTGCAACGAATGGTCTGACCCACTCGTTTTCTGATTTCTACTAGTAGAATCTACGCAAGAATGACGTGACTGGCATTGAATTGAAAAGTAAAAATTTGTTGATGCATATATACATTCTTTATTCATATCCATTATATTTAAGTATTTACTATCTATAATTTTCATTTTTATTTTTTATTTGTGTCGAATAAGTTCTGTTGTGAAAATCGTTTTGTACGCTTGCTGCCAACCTATTTCGTGTATCCTCTCACCACAGCACAGGTTGACTGGAAGAAACCTCTTGAAGAGGTAAGCTCGCCTTTATGCATATTTTTCTTTTTGTAATCTTAGTTTAAGTTTCAATGTGTGTACAATAAAAGATGTAGTAATAATAATTACCTCAAACAGAAGTAAAAACAGACAACAAAAACGAAAAAAATCAAAAAGAAAGGAAACAACAACATGAGAACAAAAATGTCGATGAGAGACTGACATTGTAACTTTTTAATTTACTTTCCGTTCACGTACATTCATTAACGGTATTTAAAATCATCGAAATATTGCTTTCCGGTTCTTATTTTGTCTACGTAAAACGAAAACTGTTTCATTGATTTCTACTGATTCAAAAATACGTAAAATCGTGACCAATCGAATTGAATTTCACACGTGAATTGTTTTCGTGAATTGTTTTCTGATTCACGGCGAGTGATTCAAAAATACAGCTCCTGGCCTAGGAGCCCAGCCAGGGCAGAAACGGAAATTTATAATTATAAAGAAAAAAATATATAATTACGCACAATTGGCGTGCTATCGCCCAATATAGCGACACTGCACTAGTGAACGTAGAACGTAGTAATCGTTGGTGAAACGTGGGTGAAGAAGTGTCTATTAAGTAAAGGATATATGAATATAATTTGCAATATTCCGCTAAACAATTCTTGTCGTGCTATTCAAAATGCAGACTCGTGCACCGCCCGCCCGCCCGCATAAAACACGCAACAAGCAAGCAATACGAGCATAAATAAGAAGCAAGAAAACTTATCGACACGTGTTTCGCCTCTGAACGAGGCATCCTCGGGATGTGTTGCTAGCCCGGCTTCTCCGCAGCAACTGATGTGTTGCTCGCCCAGCCGCTCCGCAGCAACTGATGTTGTTCGCCCGACAGCTCAGCCGGCTCAGAGGCGAAACACGTGTCGATAAGTTTTCTTGCTTGTTATTTAAGATTGCTTTGCTTGTATTGCTTGCTTGTTGCGTGTTTTATGCGGGCAGGCGGGCGGTGCACGAGTCTGCATTTTGAATAGCACGACAAGAATTGTTTAGCGGAATATTGCAAATTATATTCATATATCCTTTACTTAGTGATGGACTTCCGCAACGTAACGCCTATTTCAATTAATAAGTGTCTACTACTTGTATTTCGGTCTTTAACTGAAAACACCCCTAACATACAGTGGCGTGCAAAGAACTTTTTGCTGGAAATGCAATGAGAAAGTCAAGTTTGACAATAAAAAAAATATGAAACACTTAAAATGTCACTTTGAAAAATAATTATTTGTATGAGGCCAGGGTAGGCACTGCCTACCCTAGAGTACATGAGCTCATACAAAATTTTTTTTTCAAATTTGTTTTAAATTTATTTCATGTTGTTTTTATCGTCAAACCTGACCTTCTCGTTGCTTTTCCAGCAAAAAGTTCTTTGCACGCCACTGCTAACGTACCATTGAGAATTATTATTCATATTATGAAACCACAAGAAATATTTGATATTGTACCTTAGGTACCTAGTTCACTGGGACTCCAAAAACATAAGTAATTCTTTGTCACCTGGTCTATCATGGTCCATGCCTGTCATACTTTATTAGCCTACTTTGTGCGAAACAGACAATGAGGGTTCACTTCAAGCGTTTAACTTTTTGGATGGAGCCGAAAAAATGAACTTTTTATTTTTTCTGAACGGAGAAAATACCAGGTAGTATTTTAGAGCTGGTGCTGGGTTCGACTGTGTTGGTACCACCATCTTACTTGCAAACACCCCGAAGTTATTCTGGGGAGAGTAAGAGGACAGTTCTGAAACAGGCTCGATGCCTAGGGGACTGATTGATGGCGGTATATCCATCCCAAATTGCCGAGCCTTATATAAAACAGACTGGTGATGGGCAGCGGCGTCACTGGTGCGAGGGTTTCGGCACCGCGCTCACCAACCCGCCTGCCCAGCATGTGTTAGTATGGGCATTTCTTTCAGGAGGACCGCCAAAAGTGCTGAAATCTTGGAAAGGCCTATGTCCAGCAGTGGACGAAACAGGCTGATGGATGGATGGAGAAAACTTCAACCTTATACGTGGGACGCACTATAAGTTTCCGGAATGAATATTAAAAAATACTATTAAAGGTACAAAATTAATTTATTGTTTTTCAAAATAATCTCCCTTGGCGTCTATGCACTTTTTCATTCGATCAAACCAGTTTTGAAAACTTTTGTGCCACTCCCCTGTGGTGACCTCTGAAACGTGTTTTTCATACTCCTCGACAGCCTCTTCTGGTGGTGAAAATCGTTGACCGCGTAATTGGTTCTTAATTTTTGGGAACAGAAAAAAGTCACAAGGTGCCAGGTCGGGACTGTATGCAGGATGACTCATGAGTTCTACATTTTTCGTCTTCAAAAAGTCGTTTGTCTGTCTGGCCGTGTGAGAACTAGCATTGTCGTGGTGCAGGATGATACGGCGTTTACGGTTATTTTTACGGAGTTCGTCAATAATTTCCGGCAAACAAATGGTCGTGTACCAGTCACTATTCACGGTACGACGATTCTCTTAAGCAACAGTAGCCACGTGTCCAGTTTTATTAAAAAAAGAAGCAATCATCCGCTTAGATGCACTTTTCACGCGCGCCACTTTGGTTGGTTTCGGCTCATCTTGAAAGACCCATACGCTCGATTGCTGCTTTGTTTTGGGATCGTAGCAATAAATACATGTTTCGTCACCTGTCCCACACCAAATTTGACGCACCTTCGTTGAATCTGGTAAGCATGGCACTGCACCAAGTGACGCGGTCCGTTTTTTGAGCCTCGGTCAAGTTGTGTGGGATCCACCGCTAGCACAGCTTTCTCACACCCAAATGTTTGTGTAGGATTGATTGAATTTGACTCATGCCTATTTCTAAGGATGCGCGAATTTCATGGTAGGTCACATGCCTTTCTGTTTCAATCATACGGCGCACAGCATCGATGTTTTTGTTGGTCACAGCGGTGGACGGCCGACCATCGCGAGATTCGTCACTGAGATTGATACGACCACGCTTGAATTCTGCAAACCAGCTATAAACAGTCGTCTTGCATGGTGCTTCATTGCCAAAAGCTGTTTCAAGCCGAGCGATGCTCTGTTGAGCTGTCAAATTACACTTAAAATCGTAGAAAATCATACTACGAAAATTTTCCCGAGTTAAATCCATGTTGATGCAGACACACAATTTTTTAAATGGCGCCACAAGGTAAAAACAAAAGACAGTCAGATGAAACAAACTGCATTCTACAGCCAAAGAGTTCTATTTTCAAATGTTGCAATAAATTTTTAAATATTGTTTATGTAAGTGGCCAGTTCCGGAAACTTTTAGTGTTACCTATGTACCTAGTATCTAGCGGATACTAGCGGTGCGCCAAAAAAGCTGCAAATGGTATTAAAAGCATGAAAACATAATTGCTTTTTTGTTAAATAACTGCAGCGTATCAAATTGATTAATGTGGCCTTAAGGCGAGGTTATCCAGAGAAATCTGTCCTGCTCCAATGCTTTCATTTTTCACATGCTTATCCTGCTCAGCGGAAGCGGGCCGCTCTGAAAACTCGCGGTTTTGAGGTATTTTATTTATTATTTTGTAATTGGATTGATGGGTTTTTAATGTGACAGCCGTTTTATATTACATTTTTACGACGTTTATTTTAGTATAACTTTTATTTATTTAGCTTGAGTCATGCTGAAAAAAAAAGTACCCCGTAGAGAGTCACGCCGCATAAATAAACAATACCTCATAGTTAGAGACACGCCAAAAAAATTCCCAATACCCCGTAGAGAGTCACGCCGCTTAAATAAACAATACCTCATAGTTAGAGACACGCCAAAAAATTCCCAATACCCCGTAGAGAGTCACGCCGCATAAATAAACAATACCTCATAGTTAGAGACACGCCAAAAAAATTCCCAATACCCTGTAGAGAGTCACGCCGCTTAAATAAACAATACCTCATAGAGACACGCCAAAAAAATTCCCAATACCACGTAGAGAGTCACGCCGCATAAATAAACAACACCTCGTAGCTAGAGTCACGGTGCAAAAATAAACAATACCTCGTAGCTAGAGTCACGCTGCAAAAATACATTATACCACAAGAGAGTCACGCCCTATAAATACACAACACCTCATAGTAAGAGCCACGCCGCACAAATACAAAATACTTCATTAATTGAGCCACACCGCAAAAATACACTATACCTCATAGTTAGAGCCAGGCCGTAAAAATATACAATATCTCGTCGCTAGAGCCACGCCGCAAAAATAAACAATACCCCATACAGAGTCACGATGCATAAATACACAATACTCATAGTTTAGATCTATCTTTGCGATTTTATTGGATTGGGCAAAATGTAAGTAATCGTGTATATATCGAACGGCCGAAATTTCAAGATCAATAAGTGACATATAACATATATTTTTTACAACATTTAATCATTGCTATTTATTGGTTTAAAATACATTTGAAAAGAGACAAAATTGAATAACCCCCCCTTAATCTTAAGATGAGGTTTACCGATTTTCATGCTTTTAACACAATTTACAGTATTTTAGGGAAAATATTTACCTTTACACAAAGATCACTCAAACGTATCACTACAAAAGTGAGGGCTGAGTTTTGTGTTATTGAAGCCTTAATTCTAACCCTAACCATTCATTCGATTGAAAATCGCTGTACCCCCACCACAAAGACCCTGCCTCTGGGGTCGCAGAAGCTACCCCCCTCCCCCCTTACATTGTAATCTGGAATGTGTCCGCACAACTCCAGCTCAGATGAGCAACATTGCTTCAACTCTGAACCTTTGCAGCTTAAAGCGCTGTATTTCAAGTACAAAGCTACAAAAATACTGTTAAGCGCTATACTGGTCCCGTATGTGTAGATGTATGTGTAGGCTTCAGAATACGCTTGACACACATAAAGTGCATGAAAAAAACCTCCCCGAGTGGCGTAAATTAAAATACGACCACTGATTACTGCAAATACGCCTGGCGCACCATCAGGCGCGGTCACAGCTCATGATTTAGGGGGGGTCATTTTTGCTCAAGTACAGTCAAAGAGGCCAACTTTAACAGTAATACAAGTCAAGCAAATAAATGACATTTTTAATAAAATGAAAAATCTCATTCACAAAACTAAAAGTTTTAGTGTTTGACCACTGATTACTGAAAATACGCCTGGCGCACCATCAGGCGCGGTCGCAGCTCATGATTTAGGGGGGGGGGGGGTCATTTTGGCTCAAGTACAGTCAAAGAGGCCAACTTTAACAGTAATACAGGTCAAGCAAATAAATGACATTTTTAAATAAAATAAAAAATCTCATTCACAAAACTACTACTAATAATTTTATGAGGCATGCGGTCCAGGTGCCACCATGCCAACAACGTCTGCGTTGGCACGAATATTTCACGGGCTTTTCAAATTTGGCTTGCACCGTTTGAATTACTTTTTTGCCCGCGGCTCCGCCCACGTGTTATTCGGTTTGACGACATGCTTTTTTCCAGGATAAAAAGTAGCCTATGTTTTAAGTTAGGGTATAAGCTATATCCATTCTAAATTTCATTTAAATCTGTTCAGCCGTTTTCAGCGTGAAAGAGTAACAAACATACACACACACCCTTTCGCATTTATAATATTAGTGTGATGTGATATTTTTGAATTGGACGTTAGTAGGCAATCTGTTTGAAATGTTCATAAACCGTCAACTTTTAGGGGATTTTTTGAGTTTACATGAATGATTTAGGGGGGTCGTGACCCCCCCTAGGACCGCCACTGGGCTGCGTTCAGTTTGATCGCCGATACCGCCTAACTCTGACAGAAGGATAAGGATACCATATACAAATTCAACGCGTGTAGAAGAGATGGCATGTTAGACGTCAGCCGACGGTCAAACTAAACGAACTTCTATCTAAGTCAACGGAAGTAACTTATAGGTTTTCATAGCGAGCCAGTTTGTATGAAATTGATTACGTAAAGGGCAATAACTTTTTTCACATTGAGTTAGAAGCCTGGTTTCTGAACAGCACTATCGGGCTACAGAGTTCTGTAGGAGGTATTCGTTTCAAATTGATATCTCTAACGGGCCCTGAAAAAAACGGACTCCGAACGGACAGACAATACCGATGGACAACAAAATGAAAATATAGGTAAGGGTCCCGTTTTTAATATTTTATACCTAAATAGGAAATAAAGGCATAAATATCATATTTTGTTACCGTACCAAAAAAATATAGCTAAATAGTTGTGCCATTTCCACTGACAAAACCTAGCAACGTTTTAGCCGCTGAAAATGTATGTAATTCCTTACATTGTGTCAAAGTTTAGGGTCCACACACACGACATTGCATTAGTCCCACGTTAATGTTATTTTTGTGAAGAAGTTATGTGAATGGCTAAGTTTAAATGTAAAGCTTGTGTTTAGAACTAGCTTTTGCCCGCAGCTTAGCTCACTTGGAAGGGTGTATATTAATGTATAGACAAAAAATAATTATGAAAAACTTTGGCGGTTATTTCATCAACACCCCTTATAATCTAAAGATACGATGATGTTAAAGAAAACTGCATCTGAATCCGTTAAGAGATTTAAGAGTTAAAATATTAAAAATAAAATAAAATATTAATTTAACCCATTTCAATAATTACATACAATAATAATAATACATTGGCCATCGAAGGTGTTGCCACAACACAACCGTTCTTACTGACCTTGACAAGTTTAAATGCGATGGCCTTGAACTTAAAGTGTGAAATTTAGTTTCAAATTTAGTCAATCCTTTAGACAAAGTAGACAAAAAATAATGAAAATTCTTTTACTAACTAATACTTTTAGTTAGAGCATAAAGTTTATATTAAATGCAAAAAAAAAAACTTTTTCGTATATTCGTCCTTTTGTCGGATTCATTACACTTATAGATATTACAGATATTACACTCGCGTATTATGATTACAGGAACATGCCCACTGTTTCACCTATAAAATTTCGACATTTTCAAGGTGAGTGTCGTGGTTAGGACGATCACCGTCGTTGTTAAGCTAGCCAAACAGGCAACATTAACATTTATTGGCCCCTTACCACTCAAAGAGGTTGATAAGGCTTTTATACAACGCTCTTATCACTCTAATAGATGTTTATCGACAGCGTTTCTTCTGTTTATATTTACTACTAGCCTTTGCCCGCGGCTGCGCCTACTTTTATTCAATCTTTGCCCCGTTTTCGGGTTGGACGTTATTATATCAACACCCTTTATAACCTATAAGTTGACCACCATTACGATGATACCTAATAAAGAAGACCCTTCCAAATCCGTTGAGTGGTTCTTGAGTTAAAACGGGACATCAACGATATTCCAATCCTACTATGTACATACAGAAAGAGATATAAAAATTCTAAAAATTATAGTTTTGACTTTAGTACAATATTAATAAAACATTTCATATGAAATTTTGAAAAAAAAATATATGTTTATTTACAGATACGACTTTTTGACTACTTTATTATTGTCTTTTTTTAGTAAATTGTATATAGGTAGTTTTATTAGTAAAAGCATTCGCCTAAATGACGACCCCGCTGAGGGGTCGAAGTATAGCGCATTAAACTTGTTGTTTACCAATAAAACTACAATTTACTAAAAATTAAAAGCCATTTACCGATTTTTAGAGAAAATATATTCATTTAATTATTATTATCTCACTAATATTACAAATGTGAAAGTTCGTGTGTGTGTGTATGTTTGTTACTCTTTCACGCTGAAACGGCTGCACGGATTTGGATGAAATTTAGAATGGATATAGGTTATGCCCTAATTTAACCTATAGGTTAATTTTTATCCCGGAAAAAAGCATGTCGTTAAACCGAATAAAACGTGGGTGGAGCCGCGGGCAAAAGCTAGTAAATATATATATTTGGATAGCCAAAGTGTTTGTTGGAAATGAATGCCATAAAGCCGCAAATGGGAGAAATGGGAAACATCCCCCTCATTGGGCAACAAAGGTGACCCATCGGTACCCAGCAATTTTTGTCCACCGCACATACCGGCACAGATTCCGTCATTACACGGAATGGCACATCGCCAGTCCCGCGTCCGTCGTACACACCCCATTAACTGAATATTCGACGCACATTCACGACGCAAGAAGCAGCGGTCACTAAAAGGAATAACAGTATTACGTCGTCGGCATATCGTAGAATTCGGCAAGCCATAATCTGCCGAAGCAGATATTATTTATGTTAAAATAAAATAACTAACTTAAGCCTTATTAAATTGATATCGTATAGTGTATCTATATCTATTCACATCGTTGCGATATGGGAAAGCATATGGGTATATCCCCAGGTTGCGTTGAGAACTGGGTAGTTCAGTTGGTAGAGCAATCCAGAGATATTCTGGGTTCGAAATCCGGCTTAGAGCTCCTCACGTCCAGACTTTTTTGATTTTCTATAGTAAGCCACTTGGCGTCTAGAGGGCGCTAGTGAATTCAAGACGAGTCTAAGACTAATATGCCCTACTGCCGTCTGTTATAGCATCGGGTAGTGA
Source organism: Ypsolopha scabrella (assembly GCA_910592155.1). NCBI lineage: Eukaryota > Metazoa > Arthropoda > Insecta > Lepidoptera > Ypsolophidae > Ypsolopha > Ypsolopha scabrella. The sequence goes on along the minus strand of OU342972.1, from coordinate 2,406,635 downwards.
AAAAAACACATTATTCTTATCAAAACTATGATATAAATACATTTTCAATGCAAGTGCTCGTAAAGTTCAGTTTTATATGCGTCTAATCCGTTGTCAAGGTCAACTTTACCGCACGAGTGTTAATGTTTCCATTATTTATTTATTTTTTTCTTTTGTTCCCATACTTAGTGGGAAGGCAAATGCCATGTCTGAGGTATGTTTTATTTATCGAAAACAGTTGCCAGTATTTTCTTGTGTACCATAGATATACTTGAAAGAAATGAGCTCGATATACACTGAACATCCCTCTTTAAGTAGATCAACAGAGTGAGACAGAGCACTGTATCAAGCGCTATCGAACTCGATTTGGTTTGCTATGCTAGACTAGTGTTTCAGTTTGATGCGTTCGTAGGCTGATGAAATGAAAACTGTTTAGACGACATTTTGCGTAGGTAGTAACTTTACAAATTGAAAATTCTGATGAAACTTATTTAGTGCCTGATTTTTACTTTTTAATTTCTTTTGATAATATGTATAAGGTGACTTTAATTTATACTTATTAGAGGCTTGGTAAGTGATCAGTATCATGGATCGATAGCAGTTTTTGCAAAATAAAATCTTGACGTCTCATCGTAATTGACTCGGGGCTGGGCTTGCGTTTGTAAGGAACACAAAAAGAATAATTAACGAATTTCACAAAAAGGGTCATTGAATCTTGTTACTGAGCACTAACCGAGTCTTCAGTAACAATTAGGCTGAAGAAATTAAAGTCACCTTATATAGGTAACAAGAAGGATTTGGTTAAAATAAACTTCTTGGTAGGTAACCTCATTTAATCGTAATATGAATAAGAACTTTTTGATTATAATGCCAAAAGACAAAAAGTTTGCGTTCGCAATATGATACTGGCCACTTGCTTTCTCGATACAATATTTAAGAAAAATACAATGTTATAGATCGGTCTTCTTTGTTAACAACATTCTTTGTATCTAAGGAATAGAGAATATCGGGCAGCCATTGTTATTTACATTATTATGTAGAATATGCTGGTGGAGTCGAATTCATGTTATGTATGACTGAAAGCAGCCTTCGAACGCATCAAACTGAAAGCAGCTTAATTCCGTCAAGTCGGCAACTTGCGTGCAAAGAAAAAGAAAAAAAATGCCCGCCTAAAGTTCATTTGGAGTATGTATTTATTGTTTCTTTATGTATATATTTACATTTAATTTTTTTACTCACACTGTGCATTGAAAACGTAGTATGATACACGTGCGTAAGGGCAATAACTTACTCGTAACGTTTAAAACACTCGCTTATTGCTCGTGTTTCAAATCGTTCCTCGTACAAGCTATTGCCTCCTTTACGCTCTCGCAGTATAAACTACTATTATAACCCTTGGTGATTTATCCATCGCAAGGTATCGTATAAAATACCCTGGAACTTATTTTCACTCGGTTTTGCTAGCAGCTGCGGGTTTACACCATGCCAAGGTATTACTCGGCGACGGCGGAGCGAGCTCAACCAAGTCGACGGTTGCAAGCCGCAGATGGGGTCTGACCCGATCGTAAGGAGCTTAAAAGCTGCCGACCTGCAGACGTACAGTAGACGCTTTACCGATGTACTTGGAACGCCCTGTCCCAGTCAGCTACCAATTCGCGGACCAGCTAGTTTTGCGCTGGAATGCTTCCCTATAAGGAGCCAGCGCGGATCTGTACTTCGTATCTATTTGAATTTGAATTTCTGTAGAAGGGGACTGTAAGCTCTGATATTACGATGTAGGATTTCATACAAAAACCGATGCTTCATTTCTTTTGACTTCATCGCCCGCTAGTGAGAAAAAGAAAAACTTCCACATGACAACAAAATCTTTGTGAGTCGATTTAGCAATCTGCCCTTCTACTAATAAAACTAGTAATCTTTTACACAACTTTGACTTGATTTCCAAAATGGTTTTGAACTTCTGGTTGTTAAAAAACAGCTATGATAATGTTAATTTGCTCTCGTAGCTAAAAACGTCAAAATCTAAATATTTATTTTGTAAAATAGACACATAAAAGACTTCTATTTTGAGTAGCCCACACCTAAATTTAGAGCGCCCTAAAAAGTCACAATTTTAGGACACTACCTTAACAAATTGGTATTCTGAGTAGCAACCAACCTTAAATTTCAGTCACTTTTTGGAGGTTTTTAAGATGCTCTAAGTTGAATTCACAGAACAGATAATTGATTTAAAATTGATTTGTATCTGTGGTCGACTAGAGCTGAACTTTTATCGATAATTACCGGTTTATGGATAAAATATCCTTTTAGCTTACAAATATTAAGTTTAAAATATTTAGAACTATGAAAACAATAACAGTTAACCCTTCAGCGGTTAATTACGAATAAAAATGCCATTTTGGAATTGTTCTTCTAAAATTAATGAATTTATCATACTGATTGTAGCCCTAGGCTAGAAAAATAAAAAAAACAAAAGTCACAAGTTTTGGATTTTGAGGTTATTTATCTTGGATAAATTTTTATTCAAAATTTGTATGCGTATTACACAATTTCGACTGAACATTCACTAGTGGGGTCTCTTACCGAGCAGAACAAAAGATATAAAGCACGGGAATGACCGTCAGCTCTCAAGATTAATGGTACCGAAAACAAACAGCAAACCAACAAAGTACCTAAAATAAAATACCTCTTCAGACAGCCTGCAACACCTGAGTGTTACTGACAACCTCTACGTATAGGGTGCTTAAACGAAGAAGACATAGTGGAACATGTGCTGCTTCACTGTGCTTCCACAGATGCCATAAGACATAAAGCAGGGATCGCAACAAGGTCCACCTCACCTAAATATTTAGGTTGGGCTACTAAAATGTAATAAAGTTATACACTTGCATGAAATAAGGAAATATAGTAATAAAAATATTATAAACATAATGCAATGAACAAATGTGTTGAAAAATGAACTAAATAAACCATTAATAAAAATAATGCCTAACCATCCACACCATTCAATTAGTATTGCTAAGAAGCAGGGCAAGAAACTTAGCAAGCATGTCTTTTTCCAATTCTCCTTTTTTTTTCAGTAAATATTTGGTACAAAATCAATTCTATACAAATTTTTTATACCTACATAAGTAAAGGCATAAAAATATAAGACAGCACGAATTACGTCACGAGAAAAAATATATCTTAGTCAACCCGTCTCATATTGTCTATTGCCTTTAACAACAAAGTCAGTTTACATATTAAATAATTTTAAGCCTTTAGAGGAATCATACTGTATTCCATCCATCCATCAGCCTGTTTCGTCCACTGCGACTAAAGAAATTATTCTATTCTATTCTATTCTATACTGCTGGACATAGGCCTTTCCAGAATTTCGCCACTCTTGGCAGTCCTCCTGGAAAAAATGCCCATACTCACACACGCTGGGCAGGCGGGTTGGTGAGCGCGGTGCCGAAACCCTTGCACCAGTGACGCCGCTCCCCGTCACCAGTCTGTTTTATATAAGGTCCATCGGTCCCAGGCAACGGTGGGCCGCCTGGTTTTGCCTGAGAGCTGTCCTCTTACTCTCCCCCGAATAACTTCGGGAGGATTTGCGAGTAAGATCAGTCGAGCCCGGCGTTAGCTCTACCACCTATATTAGAATATGCTAATTATAAATTACAGTTTTGATTAAGATAATTATTATTTATTACACCATGCTTCATTATCGTCCAAATAATCATTGATTTTATAATAAGCTTTTTTAAGTAGTCCCTGCTAAATACATACTTTAAACTTATTTTCAGGTAAACTAAGGACCTCCTCTGGAAGTTTATTGTAAAATCTTATACCATGTCTTACAAAAGAGGTACCAAACACGTTGTAGCCAAACACAGTCTTCTGTGGTCTCACACACGCAGCCTAACTACTTAATGAGCTAATAGATCGTATCAATCGTAGCTATTAATTAATGAAATTTAAGGGAACATAAAGTAGCTACATTAAAAAAAAATTCAAGCGTAGCGCTCCCTGCCTTTCTGTCCTCCATCAATGGTACCAATGCTCTCTTCGGTAATATAATTAGCCCGTCACTCGGTGACGTTGAGTCATTGGGCTTGACGGAGGCCGGAAATGCATTAACACTAGCCTGTCCAGGCGAGGCCCTGCCCATAACTATGGGACGAGCCGCTCTGCAGGAAATCACAACAAAACCTTCTGGAAACTGCCGTGAACCTTGTGTGCCCGTCTCCTTACCGTCGGGGAGCACGAGGCCGGATACTGGCTGCAAGCAATGCCATCAGCTTCAATTGGCACACTATTAGATAAAACCACTTTTTCAATGGCTGTCTGTCTGCGACTAGGGATTCCAGTAAACGTACCACATCGCTGCCAATGTGGCACAAGCGTTGACGAACTAGGCCACCACGGCCTATCATGTCGTCGAAGCGCCGGCCGCCTGAGCCGCCATGCAAGTATAAACGATGTCATCCGAAGGGCCCTTGCCACCGTCAACGTGCCAGCAATTAGAGCCACAAGGTATTGCACGTGACGATGGCAAGAGGTCCGACGGAATGACACTCGTTGGTGTGGGACGCTACATGCCTAGATACCCTCGCACCGTCCCACCTCCCAGCGACCGCAACAAAGGCAGACGCAGCGGCAACAACGATAGAATCAGCTAAGCGGCGCAAATATGTGGCCTTGGGAGACTTTGTTTGGGGTTGAAACGTCGCGTCAACTCTTCCACGAATTATCTTCGCGCCTTGTAGATGCCTCGGGTGACCCAAGGGCTGGCGCGTACCTCGGACAACGCATAAGCCTAGCAATCCAACGGGGTAACGCAGCCGTGTCTTGGGCGCCCTCCCATTTGGCAGCTATTTGGAAAAAGTTTTTTACTTAATTTAATTTTTCTGTTTTAGATACTTAGGTTTAGTTTGTAGTTTCTTTTTCCTTTTATAACTTAGTTTAGATTTTAAATTATTATTGTTATTTTTATGAATGGAAACTTATCAATAAATATCATTTTTTCGCTAAATGATTTAGTAAGAGCATTTATTTTTTTCATGTTAAATCACTGCAATATTCAATAAACAAACGTGGCATGCTAGCTTTCTAAGAGACTAAACATAATATAAAACCAGTTTGAATTTGTTTAGTGTTGCTAGTTTCTTAAATCTTAAAATTCACCTAATTATAATTCACAGGAAATTATATACGAAAGATACGAATAAGATAATTTTTATCTCATTGAGTTCGTGTGTAAAAGGTCAGGGTAGAACTCATTAAACATCTTTGGATGTAATGAGATAAAAATATAATTATTTCACACACATGGTAACATTTACAAAAAATTCAGTAGCTCCCAGACTAGACGATGGGTAGTCTGTTCCGTGGGTGCTGGTAGGTTGGTTAATCAAAAGTTTTGTCTTATATTTGGACAAGTGATAAATGTGTGATTTGTGAATAAGGTGATTGGACAAGAACAAGTGTTTATATTCAACAAAGACCCAGTACGGTACTTTTAGAAAGTTTTTAATCCAAATTACGCATAATAAACATACCATATTAGAGGCAGATATTTAAACAAACTCGGACGGTTTCCAGCGTTTAAATATTACAGTGGACGTTATTCTTAACCTTCGAAACGTCCTATCACGTCGTAACAGCCGGTGGTCTGCGTTTAAGTGTAGACATACCCGTGAAATGATCACCTTAATTCCTTCTAATGACCGTTTTAGGTCAGCGACAAGCTTTCAAAAGAACAATTTGATGGACAAATCCTCGAGTGTAAACAAAAACAAAATAAAATAATACTTGCTTTATTTAAGAAAGCCTTTTTGAGGTATTTTTGTGATTGTATTACGACTGGCGCGATGGCGCGACTTGGACAGTTAGACCAACTACCTCCTGACTGACAAACCCTTACTCGTCAACTCAGTAGGCTTCGTTCATGGCTTGTCATCGCCCTCATGACGAAACCATGCCGCCAAGCGACACGTTGTGATCTGGCGTCTAAAGAAACCGTATCGGGAAAATGGTTACTCTACTTATTATGTCTAGTCTAGACTACACCATTAGTCACTTATAACGTTAAGTAATCAGTCAGTCCGTAGGGATGAAAGAAAAAGTTCATTAGTTGCCGCTAAAAGTTCGGAAAACTACTTTGGTAAACTAATTTACTAAATATACGTTATACTGGATGCCTAAACCTAACCACTATAATTTTAGGTTGTGTTAAGAAACATTTGTAACACAAGTATATAATGCGAAAACAATATAAAATAATCATTAGGAAAAAAAGGATTCAGTTGTCGCCTATTTGGTCGGTATACATCCTTCTAGGGCGGCCCGTGTGAGGCGTTACCTTCCACTTCCGCAGCATTTTCTTTCTTCACTCTACTTTCATTATTTCTCTTCTTTCTCTCTATATGTCCAAATCACTGATATTTGTTTTTCTATTATTGTAACTTCATCTCCTTTCACTCCCTCATTCATAATTATAATATTCTTTATAGCACACCGAGCGTAAAATGACCACTTTACGCACGCTGCGCTTGCGTAAAGTCGGCATTTTCCGCACTTTTGCTATTAAATATTATACGATACTCGTGCGAGAAACTTTTTCTCGACTCGTGTGATTGCAGCACTCACCTTCGGCTCGTGCCGCAAACTCAATAATCTAACTTCATATCGTAAATTCCTCATTATGAACTCAAAACTACTGGCATAGTGAAAAATTATTTCATGAACGTCTCTAAAACACAAAAAAAATAAATTATAGTATAGGTCTCCGAACAACATAATGCTATAAAATAACTTTTTCTGAGATTACAGTACATGTGATACTAAATATTTAGGAAGACAGGGAACTTAGCCCATACAGCCATGTATCAAATACCAATGAGGTTTTTATATAATGTTCTCCAATACGTACAAAACAGTACCTAACGAGGTAACAGTTCCAACTTTTTTTTCGGCCAGGTATTGTCTATGGCTTACTGCGAGTTGGACTCGGTCTGTCAATGGATGAACTTTTTGTTGAACCATAGTTTTCGAGAAAATTGATTTATTACTTACTGTGGTTTTATGGGTCAAAAGAATTATTTTGCCCTAAAATTACTGACAGCAGGGATGGTGATGATATTTGACTCCACTTGACATTCTTGAAATAACGACGGAAATTACGAACACTTTTAGAACAAGCTTTTACAATAATAATCAAACATCGCTAACGACAAATTTACGAAGATTATGAAAACAGGTTAGTAGGCATGAGTTTAGATAAAGTAGTGTATGAAAGTATACATAACTAGGTATTAAAACACTCGTGTACTATTAAAAACGCGCCTACGGCTCGATTTTTAAACTGACACTCGTGTTTTTGATAACCTTTTCATGTACCAGTTTCATAAAGTACTGTTCTAAAACTCCCTCTATAGTATCTTGTATATTTTAAAATATTTTAAAATTTACAAGACGTCCAGTTTCAATGAACAACGGAGGGTAACGTATTTAAATATTGAAGTTAGAAAATTCCAATAATTCATAATCTTTTCAATTTTATTTAGCTTTGGCAAAAATTCAGCCTGTATTGTATTCAGTAGGACTATCTTAATATTGAAAAAAAAAAAAAATTATTGATCTTTTATCTAGGTAATCTACTTATAAACAATGTACTAAGATTAATACTTTTGTCAGAAAAAAAATGTTTTCCACCCTCATTTTTTTGGTTTTCAAACGTTCGTTTCAAGAACGCGGCTAAGAGATCAACTTGATTTTTTTTTCATAAAATAGGTAATAGAAATAAAAAGGTTTTCTTCTTGAATCCAATATTTTTTTCGATACAAAATATTTCAGTATTAGCTAAAAACCCTTCGATCTGCTGTTTCGCGCGTAATTATTAGTATAACGCGTCCTAGACAAATAGGTAGATTAGATAACCAATAATCGCCTCTATCAAAAGTTAATAAAGTTTTTGACATTGGCCTTTTGGTATCTTTTTGCTTCCTAGCCTATGCCATACTCTTGGTGACACCGGGTGCGTGCGACTCTCTCACTCGCACGACTCGTCCCGTATTGATATCTCCGTCGCTCGACGGGAAATCAAATTGCGGACGCGCTAATATATACATACCAATAATATATATACAATAATATACACCAAAATAATGAATTACAACGATCATAATTAAAATTCTTCAAAAAAAATCAAGAGAACTCATTTGTCGTGATAATATCTTTAATTTGACTAAGTTTGAAGTTATTTCTTTGCAAACTTAGGCAATTAAATCGGATCTTAGTCTAAATTTGGACCTTATTTTGGTATTTATTTGGCTTAAGTTCGTGATAAAAATTCAAAATTCTAATTAAGGTACATTATTCTGAATATTCTGTAATTTATTTTGTTTTTTTTAAATCAAATAACATCTTTATGAAACCGGTCCTTAATTGAGGCTTTGAAGATAACCAGCAATTAAAGCCCTCTTCAAACAACCTTCATTTGCACAAAAGCATAACTCACTATCAATCCACTATACTACCACAACATGCCGCCATTTTAAATTTCCCGTGAAGCATTAATTTCTCTCTGCATCTAACACGTACGAGAAGTCCATAATTAAACGGTCGGTAGGTGTACGTCCGACGTATGTATTTTGCATAAGCATTGTTGCATATTGCATGAGATCACTGTAGGACACGGTCCTGACATGTTATACGGCAATATGATATGCTTTTGGGGCGGATTTTCCCGCCTGTATCGTACATATCTATATGTGAGTTATTTTCAACGGCTGTTTGTCAGTTTGTATGGTTATCAATTTGGAAATACCTAATGTGGTTTTGGGAAAGATTTTGCAGTGTTTTTCACAGCGCTTTAAATAAAACTATGATTGATATATAAACATCGTCACGACAGGAATCCCCGAGGGGGTGTCAGAGGTGTTCCAAAGTGTGAACTGTAAAATGCATGTCACAATTTTCAGTAACGATTTTACATCCCAAACGTGATGATCCCTATAACCTTACTTTGGACAGAAATACACCAACCGTAACGTGCTTCCCGAAGCACCGCAGACCGATCACAAAATAGCGCACTGGGGGGATTAAACCCACGGCTTCTGGGTTAGCAGGCGAGCGCTCTACCACTCGGCCGCTGAGACGGAGATTAATATATTTTAATGATAATTTTGGGTTGTTTAAGCCTTTTTTGGGGTTCCGTACCCAAAGGGGACCATATTACTAAGACTCCGCTGTTCGTCTGTCTGTCCATCTGTCACCAGGCTGTATCTTATGAATCGTGATAGTTAGACAGTTGAAATTTTCACAGATTTTACTTCTGTTGCCGCTATAACAACAAATACTAAAAAGCAGAATAAAATAAATATATTAAAGGGGGCTCCCATACAACAGACATGATTTTTTTGCTGTTTTTATAGATAATGGTACGGAACCCTTCGCGCGCGAGTCCGACTCGCACTTGGCCAGTTTTTAAATATTTTAGTTGTATAACTTATTAAGATAACTTTTGATTGAGTTTTAACTTCTTGAAGATTGATAAATAAATGAATGAATGGTGCATTCCCAATTTTTTGTATTAAAGTTTTAATTATATTTTACACAAATTTTATGTATTCCATCTCATCAGCTTTTGTTCAAGTGAATCTGAATTTTGATAACTTACTAAGCGGCCTTAAGAGCCCGTAACATCATAATTTTATTTTGGCCTTTCATTTTCATAATAATTAGATATTATAAAGATATTTATTTACTTATTATAATTTGAAGCTTTTAATATTCCTAAACTTCACAATTGCGGGATATAAGTTAATAAATGTAATAATAAGAATTTTAAAACTTCGTAATATTTATATAGAAAATTCAAAGTTATTCAAAATCGTCTTGACGCAGTTTAAGCTTCTGAAGACCTTTAGTTTATGAGCTAGGTTAATGTAGTATTTTATGATATCATTAATATTTTTTAAAATCAAACAATGACGAGTAGATTATGTAGTTTTATTAATTTACACTTGGTATCCGTCCGCCCCCTGACCCCCGCCGTCCCTGCACTAGCCATGCTTACATCGTTTCTCATATCCGAAACTGAAACGCTACTTCAGTTTCCAGACAGCTTAGGATTATCATAATAGGGTAAATTTCAACGTTAGAGCGGTGCGAGCTAGAGAATCATGAGTTAACTTTTAGCAGGGTTTGACAAGCACGGATCCTATCCACAACTTAACTAACCTATTATAATTAACAATTTTATTAATTAAACTTTCAAAAAGTAACCTCAGTGTTTGCCTTTACCTTCCATTACGGTATTAGTATTGTAGGTAATAAAAAACCCTTATTTTTTCATCTAGGCACATAAAACATTTTTTTGTTAAAGTGCTCGTAAAGACCCATTTTATATGCATCAAAACAGATTGGTAGGTGGTAGAGCTGATGCCGGGCTCGACTGCGGAGGTACCACCATCTTACTCGCAAATCCTCCCTAAGTTATTCGGGGGAGAGTAAGAGAACAGCTCTCAGGCAAAACCAGGCGGCCCACCATTGCCTGGGACCGATGGATGGCGGTATATCCATCCCTAATTGCCAGGCCTTAAAACAGACTAGTGACGGGCAGCGGCGTCACTGGTGCAAGGGTTTCGGCACCGCGCTCACCAACCCGCCTGCCCAGCGTGTGTGAGTATGGGCATTTCTTCCAGGGGGACCGCCAAGAGTGGCGTAATCCTGGAAAGGCCTATGTCCAGCAGTGGACGAAACAGGCTGATGGATGGATGGATGGAGTGGATAATGCTGTTTTTCAATGAATAAAATTTAATATAAATTCACACAAGTGCGTTTTAAAAAAAATCGCTGTACTATCTTTTAGGTAATGGGTTTATATGTTTTAAACAGTAATCAGTGTTATTTTTACTTTATAAGTTTCGGCAGGCTACTTGTTTGAAATGAAAAAATAGCCTTCACTTTGCAATTTTTTTCGATCGATCCAATTTTTCTCTATCACGTTTTGGGCTGTTAAATCGCCTTGGAAAGGGCTTTGTTTATAACATGCATTTATTTCAGAACCATATCTATTGTAGTTTGGGAGTACTACTTGTTAAAAAACTCAATTTTTACTACCTACAGGCAGTAAATTTTCTCGTAAAGCATTTTATTGGTTTTGTGTAACCCACTACAAAAAAACATTTTTTTATTTTTAAAAGCATGGTAATTTTTAATAAGACATAAAAGTAGAATCCCCTGCGAAATGACAACGTAAAGGGTCCATTACAACTCCTCAATTTGGGCGCCGTATTTCTTACAAATTAGGTCACGGGCCCTCTCCATTGTAAATCAAATCACGTATTTAATAAACGAATCTGTGTCGCCTTGATTCTTGGATTCGAAATCTTTTGGGTACATTTATTTCGAAACTCTTAGGTCTTTAGTTGGGCTAAGGTTGTGTTCATTCAGAAAGACAGGTGATATTATGTTTCGTTTACCGAAGTCCTAATTATGAAGGACATGGGCAGTATTATTTTGATATTGTACTTGTACCTATATTTTTTTAGGGCTATCGATTCAATCCGTCTTCATGTCATGCGTGGAAAAGTTCTAGGTACGTGTGACCGTTTACATGCACTCTAACTACTATGATGTCAACTAACTGCTATGATGATAAATTGAGGCGAGTCTGGAAAAGATAGGTTGCTCTGACTCTCATCGTCTCAATTATACTAGCTACTATCATGTCAAATTATAGAAGTTACCTCTTTTTATGTGTTATTCAATTTAAAAAAAAAATCGGATATATGTCCGTGTCCATAGAGGATTAGTAACAGTAACTTAAGTGGTATGAACAGTAACTTAAGTGGTAAGTTAGTATGTAAAAAAATCCTAATTAATTATATTACAGTGTGGAGCTGCACCCATCTCTGTAAGAGAGGAGGGTCCCATCGATCTGAAAATACTTTCAGGATGCCGTTGGTGCTGCCGTGGAGGTGGCCAAGTGCAGAGGCGCACCTCTTTCTCATGATCGCGGCGAAGCCATCGGTCTGCAGCTCCGCAAACATTTCTGACGCGCTGCATCGCCACGGCAGCCCCAGCAGTGCCCTAAACGCATTATTATATTGGACCCGTAGGTCGCTGTATGAGTAAAACTAACCCACAGGCTCCACGTGTAGAGTGTCTGACAGTAGGCTTTTAAAAGCGCGATCTTGACTGTGATATAGATATACTTAATTTAAAAACTTTTGTTAAGAGCCATTCACCAAGTTACGCTTTTTGTATGGAGTGTCTTCGTGGATTGTAGTTTTCTTGGAATTTGCAATGATGATAATTATGTGTTATAGTCTAATTAAATGAATGGATTGTCAATATAATTGCAGAGTTCGATTAGTTAAAAATCATAGGTTATTGTTACACAGAATTTTATTATTATTATGTTTTATTAAATACAAGAAATCGTGGAAAACTGGCGTCTTCAATCTGAAAAATTTACGGAAGTATTATTCTTTCAACAGTTAATGTAATATATAATAAAAATTTTCGTACATTATGTTCCTATAAATTTATATGTCTGATTTTTTGGCAATTTTTTCAGCAAAGTAGTTGAACTTGAATGAATGTAATTAAATTTATATCATTGCGGTATAGCAAATCAGAAAATAAAATCTGGACGTTCAGAGCTCCTCACGTCCAGATTTTCTTTTCTGATTTTGTATATAGCAATGATATAAATTTAATTTGTTATCTCCTTGCGATGGATAAATCGCCAAGTGTTTAAAATATAAAAATTATTTTAGCTTTTTGAAGTTGACAATGTGATTACTTTTCTGTAAACAAGGTGTAAGAGATTAATCACTACAATACATATTTTGAAATGTGCTATAATAATGATCAATTCGAAAGATTGGTTTATGTTTAACATGTATTCAACAGTATAATTATAGTCATAAAAAAGGAATGTTTGCTAAGTTTCTTGCCCTTCTTCTTAGAAATACTAATCGAATGCGCGGATGGTTAGGCATTATGTATATATAATATTGTTATTACTATATTTCTTTATTTTATACAGGTTTATATCTTTATTACATTTTAGTAGCCCAACCTTAATATTTTTTGTATGTATTTCTCGTTTTTATTTATGAACTTATTTGTTCATTGCATTATGTATATATAATATTTTTATTCCTAGATTCCTCTATTTTATGCAGGTGTATATTTTATTTCCCGTATTATTATATATTTTTTATATTCTAAAGATATATTATATTGTTAAAATTAACTTTGACTTGTATAAAGTATACTTTGTATCTATTTTGCAAAAATAAATATTTTGATTTGATTTGATTCTTAAGATGGTAAATTAGGCGCTGGAAATTTTACATTTTTGTATGGAAATGTAAGCCGCCTCGGGGATAATTTTTTACCTCGGTACAAAATGCACATCATTATATTGTTTTCCTTGCTTTTGAATAAAAAGTATGCAATAAATGTGTTTTAAAGCATTTTGCGGATAAATATTTCTTAACAATAAAATCTTCATAAAAAAATCTAACATTTTATTTGCATTACATTAACAAACTTAAAAGCGCGTTTACAGTTGTAATGTAATGCAGCTAAAATGTGACCCATAAAATTGAATAATTTTCATGTGATCACTTAACTATTAACAAGCAGTTTGCGCGAATTGCTATAAAACGCATTTATTGCAAACTTTTTATTCAAAAGTAAGGAAAACAATATTATGAAGTGCATTTTGCACCGAGATCATCCGTTACCACCCTAAGTAAATAAATGAATAATCATAATAATGACGAAACCCTAATTTAAGAGAAGCAAGAGCTGTAGTTAGTTAGTTCCAAGCGAAGTATCGCTTCCTCAGGAAATTTCATTTGCCTTTTGAGAAGAGCCATCAAGGCGTAAAATTAATAATTTCAAAGAACACCAATTACAACCAGACCTCACTGAAACTTGTCCTCTCAGCCCCTGATCTATCTTGTCTCTGGTCTTTTGATTAAAATAGGCGCTACTTGGCGGAACTCCGTCATCATTATTTTGTATTTACCTACAATGGGCTCCCGCTTTACGATTACCGCGTCTAATGAAGCGTCAATAACACCTAGGATGAAGACCGCTCGCCCAGAAACTGTGAGAGTAACATCAGGTGAGGCATTAACTTGTCTTTTCAAGGACTTTAAGATCCTATACATCACTAGCTCGTCACTAGCTGCTGAGCTGTCGCGCGAAAAACATCAGTTGCTGCGGAGCGGCTGGGCGAGCAACACATCAGTTGCTGCGGAGAAGCCGAGCTAGCAACACATCCCGAGGATGCCTCGTTCAGAGGCGAAACACGTGTCGATAAGTTTTCTTGCTTGTTATTTAAGATTGCTTTGCTTGTATTGCTTGCTTGTTGCATGTTTTTATGCGGGCGGGCGGGCGGTGCACGAGTCTGCATTTTGAATAGCACGACAAGAATTGTTTAGCGGAACATTGCAAATTATATTCATATATCCTTTACTCAGTGATGGACTTCCGCAAGGTAACGCCTATTTCAATTAATCCTATACATCAACGATATGATCTTATGTTATCTATCCCAATTCATTACACTGAACGTTAATCTAGATCTTTCACAGTTGACGCTGTCCAACTTTGGAATGATCTTCCACACTCTCTTGAGGCGCATAGGCATGCCAAATTCAAATCAAAATTGTTTATTTTGTAAAATAGATACATAAAGTATACATTTTACAGGTACCTCTGCCTCCGTGGTCTAGTGGTGAGAGCCTTGGGCTCTCAACCCGGAGGTCGTGGGTTCAATTCCCGCGGGGAACACACATAGTGGAAAATCACTTTGTGAATTGTTCTCAGTTTGGTTAGACATTGCAGGCTTGAATCACCTGATTGTCCGATAAACAAGATGATTTCTTGCTTCGGAAGGCATGTTAAGCCGTTGGTCCCGGCCACTTTCTAGTAGAGTGGTCGTTACAACAACCACGTCAGAGTTCGTAAGGCGGTTTAAAAACTCTGACACTAGGGCTTGTTGGGCCGATAGGCCTTGCAGCCCACACGATAAGAAGAAGAAGAAGACAGGTTACATCTAATATTTATAAAAACGATATTATATGATGAAACAAATATAATACGGAAAATATATAAAAAATATCTATATATTTAAGTTGGGCTCGTAAAATTATACATTTGCATAAAATAAAGAAATATAGGAATAAGAATATTATATAAACATAATGCAATGATTAAATGTGTAGCAAAATGAACTAAATAGATTAAAATAAATTGAAATAATGCCTAAACAAATGTAAACTAACATAAGTAAAAAATTGCAATATTGTACCTAATGCAATGAATAAATAAGTTGATAGATAAATAAACTAGGTATAAATAGGTATAATGCCCTAATCCGCCACCATTTTAGTACAAAATTTTATAACCCTTTTGTCAGTTGTTTTTCATTACACACCAAAATATACGACCTCTATCATCTGGTGCTGGTATTTTAAAAGATACCATTTTGCCAAAATTTTGAATATTGATTTTGTTTTAAAGATATCAAGCTAGACAGATTTACATACAAAGTTGTTTTCTTGCCTTAAATTGTATTGTTTTGCATATATTGTATGTATACCAAAATTTTACATTTCAGCCAGATTGTTACTTCGTTTATGTATCGTAATTATGTTCTTAAATGCTTGTATTTAACTATTAGTGGTCTCAAACTTCAGTCTATAACAAGTAGTCAAATCCCGCAGGCACACATTTGTGTCCGATCTGCGTGCTTCGGAAGGCACGTTAAGCTGTTGGTCAATTTGTGCCCGAAGTACGGCGATAGGGCTTACCACCATCCCGCTGGTATGTAATAATCGTCGGTGAAATGTGGATGTACGAGTGTGGACTGTGAGTTGTTAATATTCGGAAATCAAATCAAATCAATCAAAATATTTATTTTTGCAAAATAGATACATAAAGTATACTTTCTACAAGTCAAACACCCCAGACACCCGTCTGGGATTCTTGTCGTGAGTATGTTACGTTACATCAACATTTTCTTAGTTTAGCTACAAATAAACAAATGAGGACAACTCCATAAAAATAATTTCGTTCTAAGGAACCCTTAAAATGCAAGAACAACATTACAAAAAAGGTACAAAAAAAGCTACACCGACTTCAAAGTTTTGTTTTCGTTTTACTACATGATATCAAGCTGACAGCGCTTTTGTTTTTTTGTTGAATTTTTTATTATAAAACACCATTCCTTGCTACTCCAAGTTTTAAGGGTCTGTAATACTTGACACTGAGCGCCTCACTTCACATTGACCTCATTTTGGATCAACTGACCTTATGATGTTTCATTATTGTTAAAATAGCGCGGTCTGACTTGTACCTGTTACGACATTATATTATGTTACGAATTAAACATTTGCAACCGCATGATATTTTTTGGCATGAAAGTATAGGTTATTTTTAAATATAAAACATGTAGAACCTGCTTTATATTGAGATCAGTAATTTATTATGCGAATAATTTTTATTAAATATTTATTTTTCAGGTTATAATTTAAGGTATTTATTAAATTCTAGCAGTTTATTGCACGGTTATTTACGAGATAATGTTGCAATTTTTTTTTCACCGAAAATATTTTACTGAATATTTTTTTGCTACATTCAGTACATTCAGTTGCAGTTTTGCTGGTATAACAAAGGATCATGTGAAACAATATGAGGTGTTTATTATAAACTTTTGAGAAGCAGGAAAAAAAAATGGCTAATTTATGTAAAAAAACTTATCTTTTACTCCAGATTTTAAGACGGTGCATTTATTTTTACTTACCACTTGTTTTCCGTAATTTTTAAAACTTTATTTCTTATTAGTGAAATTTAAATAGGTGCACAAGACAAGACGATTTTTACTTCTGTATTGATATTTTTTTATGATCTGGCATACTTATTGTTAGCTAAATAAAAGCGTTTCATGGAAATTTTAATTTCGGAGGGCAAACATTTTCACATACATACACGCTTTAGATAGGGAGCTTCTTTTATTGAAGTCAGTTAAAAAGGCCTAAGCCAGCTCATTTTGCTTGGCCGTTACGAATATGAAACAACCCGTTTTACATTTTATAGACCTACAAAGAATAACATGCACTTACAGCGAGTTATATTGAATTTTATTGCCGAGGAATAAAGTTTTATTTCGATTGTTACAGGTACATTTTGTTATTTTACATGCGAACCACATGTTACCTTCGAGACAAAGCGAGTGGTCTGTGACGAAATCGCTTTGAAAACGATTTCGAACGACCGAATTCTTGTGCGATTTGGTAAAATAATGGCTTAAAACGATTTTTCTTCGGAAATGACGCACCGAAATGTTGAAGTATGGGTTAGTGGAATATCGGTTTGCTTTTAAAGTAAATAGCCTCAATTTTAAAATATTTTTATTATATGCAGTGGAAATTTCCTCATGTGTGGTGTGATGTGACATTGAATGATAGAGTGAAAGATATCGATATACGGGATCGTTGCGGCCTGAAAGATGGTGTAGTGACTAGAATAGAAACAGGATATATAAAGAGGATCAATGAAAGTAACAGAGTGAAAGAGGAAGATCTACTGCCCCAGGAGGACGTATAATGGACGGCAAAGTCAAAAGTCTCCTAAATAGAACAGCTTATATGATTATATTTTGAGGAAAAGGCAAGAGGTATGTCAAGATCGTAGCAGAAGGAAATTTGTAGTCATTAAAGGCGTGAATATATGCACGTATGTGTGTATGTACTATAGATCCTGAAAGAATAAGTGTACACTTAGTCCCAACTTTATTAATTCGTCAGTATGAGGTAAATTTAAACGATAAGGTCATAAGAGCTTTTCTCAAAGGACTATTGTCATCGAGTTAGAAGAAAATAAAAACTGCATTCAAAGCATTTTGAATAATTTGGTCAAGTGCCAGTTAGACCATACACAACACACAACACGGGTACGGAACCCTAAAAACATACATATCAACAATGTAGATGCTATACATAACATTAAGATGACAAAAAACAAGGCCCTAAAATGGTACCACCTGACAAACAATTTAGTACCCTCTGAGAATAAAACCTTAATTTTATTATTTAGTCTGGGGATGTAAAATAATGTGTGCAAACTTAAAACTGTTATGTATTACCGTCTTTAAGATATAGCTGAAAAAAAATAACGTTAAATAAATGCAATTTTTAATGTTTGTCGTGGTAGAGGCCATGCTAATTATTTTATTATATCAATTATTTTGTAAAAATTTCAACTTTCTACCTATTTACGAAGATTATAACAGCAGCAGACGACAGCAGAGGACAATAGGGTCCCGTTTGGTACCCTTTGGACAGGGAACCCTAAAAATGACTTACCTTAGTGGAGAATCAAACCTGCACATTTTGCAAAATAAACACCTGTATTGTGGCTGATAGGTGGTAGAGTTGATGCCGGGCTCGACTGTGGAGGTACCACCATCTTACTCGCAAACCCTCCCGCAGTTATTCGGGGGGGAGTAAAAGAACAGCTCTCAGGCAAAACTAGGCGGCCCACCATTGCCTGGGACCGATGGATGGTGGTCTATCCATCCCCAATTGCCGGGCCTTATGGCACTGCGCTCACCAACCCACCTGCCCAGCGTGTGTGAGTATGGGCATTTATTCCAGGAGAACCGCCAAGAGTGGCGAAATCCTGGAAAGGCCTAGTCCAGCAGTGGACGGAACAGGCTGATGGATGGATATGATGGATTGTGGCATCAATCGGTAGCGTTGCTAGCATGGACTGAGTCTAGCAAGTCTTCTTTTCACGGTATACACAGTAACAGTAGTACAGTAACAGTAGTACAGTAACATTTTATTAAATAAATATTTGGCTCTTTCAAGCTTTTTATTGTTTTTATTTGTAATAGATGTATATAGATATATATAAAAAACACAGAAAAAATAAATTCAAGATATATTTCGGGCCCTACTGGGCCCAGCGTCAGTTGAAAAATAATTATAATTATAATTAGATATATATAAAAAACACAGAAAAAATAAATTCAAGATATATTTCGGGCCCTACTGGGCCCGGCGTCAGTTGAAAAATAATTATAATTTTACTACTGTTACTGTAATAGATGTAATAGATATACTGTATTACTGTTACTGTACTATTGTTTTTATTTGTAATAGATGTATATAGATATATATAAAAAACACAGAAAAAATAAATTCAAGATATATTTCGGGCCCTACTGGGCCCGGCGTCAGTTGAAAAATAATTATAATTATACTATATTTAAATTATATTACTGTTACTGTACTATTGTTTTTATTTGTAATAGATGTATATAGATATATATAAAAAACACAGAAAAAATAAATTCAAGATATATTTCGGGCCCTACTGGGCCCGGCGTCAGTTGAAAAATAATTATATACAGTAACAGTAGTACAGTAACAGTAGTACAGTAACAGTAGTACAGTAACCTAGTAACAGCACAAGCCTGATTCGATCCACCAGCACACCAGGAGTACGGTATTTACAAAGGAAGAGGAAGACATACTCTCAAAGATAATGATTATAATCGACATAGATGGAAAAGGTACGATGCAGGAGAGGTATGAGCTTTTTTGTCCCTCTCGACTGCTATCTTTTTTTTATTGTGTGGTTAGTGGTCAGAGTTGTTCAAGCCATTATCTTTAGATACCAGCCGGCACCAACAGTTTTACGTGCTTTCTGTGGCTTGGAGGGCCCCAAGTGTAAATGCCAATCCAGAGACTGATGCTAAGCATTGTTTGACCGTTGATCGTTACAGATCCCTCTACCACATATCGCTACAGGCCTTTCGACCTTATTTATGGCATATTGTTAGGTTCTTTTGTTTTCGTTAAGTCTCTTTTTACGATATCTAATCATCAGAGTAAAATTCTTTGTAAGAAAGCCCGCACGGAATTCCCATAACTTCCTATTCAATACTTTTAAATAAATTTTATGTAAATAATCGTTTTCGTTTACGCAACATGATTGCGTCAAATGAGCAAGAAAATTCTTTGATCATACTATCTTTTCGAGCTTGATGCTTCAGATTGTTTTAACAATGTTTTGAACTCATAAAAGTTTCTGATTGCTTTTAGTGTTTTAATTCTAGAATTTTCTTGACAACTTCTAATATATAGGTATTCTGTTTGCATTTATAATTATTGAATGAATCTGTTAATTCACACGTTTATAAAAAATGCAATTAGACTGAGATACATTATTTGTGCAATAAAATAAACAAATAAAATATCTAAAACCGTAAAATGAATTCAGGTCACGATTTTGCCTACATTGTCGCCAACTTAGCTTTTTTATAAGTAGATCTAGCTTTTTTCTGGTGTCAGACAGCTACAACTTAATTAAACTTGAAACAAAAATTTTAGCTTTTTCCAGCTACTATCAAATGCTGTATAAATTGCTGTTTTTATTGTACTTTGGCAAAAAGTACTTTCAAAAATGGGTACCGTTGAAAAAATATGGTGGTACTTAAAATGAAATAAAGAAGCTGAATAAGATGTGTTTTCACAATCCCGGCCCGATGACCAATACAGCTTCCTTTTCGATTGGTCCGATTGATAATATTTTATTTTCTAAAAGTATTATATTATTTGTAATTATGTAGATGTTATTATTTTAAAGAGATATTATTAAATAAAATTATCATTTTGATATTTACCTTTTCATTGTTTATGTACTTATAAAGACCTAGATACTTCTAGCAACTAGTTGATATGGTAAAAAGTCGGGCAATCGAGCACTTTATGCATAATATCTAGCTACTGGGTAAAGGTAGCGGCTGGCCACACTGACTGTCTATTCAATTCAACAAACTAATGTTCAAAGAAATGTAATATGTTACAGGAATTCTGGATTCTATTTGTCGTTAACTATTTTATCGACATGTGGTTTTGATGTTAAATTACACATGCTGGGTTACTTGGTGAATCTTAGTCATAAGTACCGCTCTATATTGCCACGGATATAGAAGGATTAATATTTAATAATGAAAACATAAAGTGGGCACGCCTTGGACCTTGTCCAAATGCAGCGTTTTACACGCGCGAGACCTCACGCGTATGCACTCGCGCGTAGTCGAAGTACTAGGCGCTAATACATTGCGTCTACATGCTACGCGCGATCTAGTATAAACGTAGCACGTGGATGTAATGTATTGGAGTCTAGTACGAGTACTTCGACTACGCGCGAGTGATAACGCGCTAGGTCACAGTATAGGTAACAACAGTAGTTTAACTAAGTGGTGTCCTTGAAATCAATACCTACGGCCGCTCGGTGCTTAAACACGCCCTAGGGCTGCAAACTGACTGTTTACGTATTTGATAATGCTATATTATTATTATAAAAGTTGTATTTAAGCAACCATACAATGCACAACAACCTCTGTAATTTCGTGCCATAATTTACGAAAATGCGCGGGAGCGTCACAGAGACAACGTGCGTACGTAACTGCGGTGCGACCGCGACTGTCGTAAACCGAGTTGTACCGAGTTTTGGGGGGGTTCGTTTCGGCCCGTTTGTATTGAGATAGAATACTATTACTTATTTATACTATGGCTAAGTCTCGCGCTAGTAAAACGCTGCATCTGGACAAACTCTTAGTGATAACAATTTAATCAAGACTTAGTCATAGTATGTACCTTCTAACACTAACATAATTTTGAGGGGTCGAAATATAGCATATTTTACCACATATTATTTATGTGTGTTCATTAATAAGAATAACAAAATTCTCGCAAATCCCTGTAAAAAAAAATTTTTTATTATTTCTGCCATTAGAAAGTTACAATAAAATGAAAAATTCTGCCATGCCTGTTCAATCGGTGCAGTAATTTTTAAAAGTAATAGCGTACAAATTGACAAAAGTGAAATTTCTATGCCCTTACGAAATACATCACTAACTGATGATAGAGTTCTGTTATTTTAAATCTAAAATAAAAAAGTGATCCTTACTTTTCAGAAAACAACCACCTAAACATTTTCACTTGCACCGTGTTCAAAAAGTGAAGAAACATCAAATAAAAACAGGCGTATTTTAGCAATGCCACGCCGCGCCGCTCGCTGGCTGCAAGTTTTAATTCGTGTTTTCTTTTCGATTCGCTTTTCGAAACTGTCCGAATTGTAGTTCGATTTTTGTCGCTCGATATCTTGTTCATGTCGATTTCTGAGATGATAATTTATACATGTTTTTCCACGGTTGAGAGAAATTAATTTCTTGTAGGAATAAGTCCACCATTACCCACTGTCCGTTTTTATTTTTGTCAATATTTTCTGTTTTATGTAATAAAGTATTCATTCTTTCAAGAACAATGTACAGTTTTTATCAAAAATACATTTCAAAATTGCCTAGGGATGAGCTCGGGCTTAATACTTTTAAACCGAAGTGAGATTATACAATAATTGCAATATTTTTAGCGGAATTTCCCCACTGAAGGGATTAACAGAGCATTGAACGAAATGTGCGGTCGGTATTGTAATTATAAAACAAAAACATGGAATATTTGCTGGTCTTACACTGTAAAAACCGGTCAAGTGTGAGTAGGACTCGAGCCTGAGGATTCCGTAACACTCAAATAAGCTAGAAGACTTAAATAATTCGAATAAAGATTACAAACTTACGAAATGCATGAAACAAAACTGCAAAATTATGTTGGTCGATTATTACTATTAGTTTTCCATTTAATTTCGTTGTACTATAGCCGTGAATTTTTAGCTGGCAGGGGTTAATTAATGAAATGTTGTCGATTGCTCTTCATTTGTGTGGAAATTCCTTAAAAAATCTAATTCCCCACATTCCGAACAAAGAACCAAATTTACGGACATTTCCGCAAAATTCCGGACGTATGGCAACCCGCACGCACCTCTTGTAAGCTGAAAATTTTCTTTTTACATTCGTAGTCATTACGTAGCGAGAAATCAGATACCGGGTGCAAATAAACAAGTATCTTCAAATGAAACTATTTTGATTTTCCGTTGATTTAACATTTGAATGAAAGTATTTTTTATTTTTAAATAATTAAATTATTTATTTTCACATGGGTTTCCAAAATAGTTGTCAATAAATTAACAATGTATTTTTTCCGATTTTTCCATTTTCTCCAATTGTCCTGAATTTTCTCCGGTTATTTTTTTTAGGGTTACGAGTTGTGAGATAGGTCTTTAAAAAATATTGTGGTTATATATGAAAATCATTTTTCGATTCGGGGATCCGTTTGCGAAATATTAAGCTTTAAAGTGCAAATTTTTGTTAGAGTCAAGTGACCCCCCCCCCCCCTCTGCAAGCTAAATGGTTGCTTTTGGATATGTGAAAAAATTTACAGCTGTGGGATAATATTAAGTTTGCCGTCAAAATTAGTTTTTTGGAAGTCCTGGAGCGCAGAAGAGAGCCGGTAGGTTAGGTTATAAGTTCGAGTTGAAGTTGAAACTTCGTGGTTATTTTTTATGACCACCCAGAAATACCATTTAACCAAAAGACTAAGCTATGTTCAAAAAGGATCAATTAAATACACGCCCTAATCAATTTCCCGCTCTCGCTCACGTCTTCTATATACATTACCAGCTGCGCATTCAATATTGTATAGAATACCTAGGCAAAGTATAAAATAAATAATATTTCATACATTACCTTAACCTTTTTGGTATTCTAAACATTACCTAGATATTGCATAAAATACCGGATTGTACAGGTTGCCGGTAACATATATACTTTAATAATTCCAACCGGTTTCACCTTACGGCATCATCAAGGAATATTAAAAAAACTGAATTTAGTTACTAATAATAATATAAATATGCTTCTTTACATTACCGATGTGTGATATCAATAGTTATTAAATCAACTTTTTATAATTCCTTAATGATGCCGTAAGGCGAAACCGGTTGGAGCTATTAAAGTTTGGCGTGAAACAGTACAAGTGTTTTTATCAAGATCGTTTCACACAGATTGTAAAGTAGCTTGCGGGTGTACTATTGGAGCGCACACACATGTTACACTAGATAGCTAAAACCCAAAAGGAAGCTTCTTTGAGGAAGTGCAACGTTGCGTCTGCCATCTAACCCTTTGTCGTCTGTCGCCAATTTTCTCACTATCTTTTTCGTCTTATTTTTAAAAGGATTTCTTTAGAGTGGCATGAAGAAAATAACACTTTTGTCCGCTTGTTGTACCCCTGTAGTGTAATGGTTTCGAATTTATTTTTGGAGGCCACGGGTTGAAATCCCGCAGGGAATATTTGTGTTTGGTTTGCTTCTGTTCGGAAGGCATGATGAGCTATGGGCACCAGACGAATAGTAGTACTTCTATGGGGCTATTCTTGTGCCCGAAGTACGGCAATATCACCACTCATGTAGCCGTAATAATTGTCTGTGACACGTGTGACATTATTTGGACATATACATCTGACTACCCTCTTTCATGACCTGAACGATCAAAGTAAAAAAGCGAAAGCTACACGTTCTGAAAACATCCATTGTTTATGATGGTAGTTATACATATTTGAGTGTTTATTTTAAATAGCTTAAAGCTTAAACATAAAACGGCGTAAATTAAATGAATTTTAAACAAGGCATATAGTACAAAATGCGTAGCAGTTTTCTGTAATCCCATTGACAAATGAGTCACGTCCATCCCTCCATCACGATAAAACATTTAAGGGTTCTGTACTCAAAAATGAGAAAAATTAAAACCTCATGATAACATTCGCGTGTCTATCTGTTAGAACCACTTTTCTTTCAGACGAATAAAACTATCTAGATTTCGCCACTCATATCGGTTCTCCCATCCAGCCGCCACCCACAACGTCCTTCAGGTCGTCGGTCCAGCGGGCACGAGGTCGGCCTACGCTACGCTTTGCCGTACGTGGTCCCCATTCTAAAACCTTTCGGCCCCAACGGCCATCATGTCCGCAATATTTGGCCTGCCCACTGCCACTTCAACTTTTATACTTACTCAACTTACTGCCACAACAACTTGCAGAATCAGTAACAAATAGTTGACATCAATATTAATTCAATAATTTTTCAAAATGAAATGTGTTATTGGTATTGTACTGGAGCCAAAACTGCCACTCGCCCACGGCTCCTTTTTTAAACCGACACTCGTGCTTTAATAACCTTTTTATGTACCTGTATGTAACTAAACTAAACCATTTATCTCATGTTTTGAAAACATGTAAAAAGATGGCAAGCGCTAATTACGCACTTTATAAATTAAAACCGTTGGTTGACAAAAAAAACTTAATAACCGTCTACTATGCCTATAAACATTCGGTGATAATGATAAGCTATGCCATCACTGTATTGGGAAACGCAACTGAAATAAAAAAGTCCTCATTTGCCAAAAAAAAACAATAAGAATCATTAACGGGTTACACAGATTTACATCGGCTCGAAATTAATTTAAAGCAAATTCCATCATTACTGTCATTTCGTTGTTTATATATAAATCGCTTATAGAAATTCATAAAAATAAACATAAATTTCCTAAAAGAAAGGACATACATAAATACCAAACCAGAAATAGGAAGAAATTAGTAGTTCCTAAAACTAGATTATGTAAAACATACAAACAGGGAATGCAAATAAAGCTAGATATGTACAATAAGCTTCCTTTTGATGTGACAAGATTGCAACTTAATGATTTTAAAAGCAAAATTAAAACATTTTATGAAAATAATCCCTATTAAAATTTAACAGAATATATGTCGGACAAGATTGACAAAAATTCATTTACTCATGAATTGTAGGTTTACAAACCATTTTCTACTATTAGGATTTTCGTGTATTGTGAATTTTATGATTTTTGACTATTGACAAATTATGACATTCCATCCATCCATCCATCAGCCTGTTTCGTCCACTGCTGGACATAGGCCTTTCCAGGATTTCGCCACTCTTGGTGGTACCCCTGGAAGAAATGCCCATACTCACACATGCTGGGCAGGCGGGTTGGTGAGCGCGGTGCCGAAACCATTGCACCAGTGACGCCGCTGCCCGTCACCAGTCTGATTTATATAAGGCCCGGCAATTGGGGATTGAGCTGTTCTCTTACTCTCCCCCAAATAACTTCGGGAGGATTTGCAAGTAAGATGGTGGTACCTCCACAGTCGAGCCCGGCATCAGCTCTACCACCTAACATTAACTATTATCATAATGATTAATGATAGAATTATATACATGCTTAGTTTTAAGTATATACCTATATTAATTAATTTAATGAATGACATACCTTAATAACAACCACTGTTATTTGGTGAATAAAATTCTGATTTCTGATTACCGGTTTCAAAAACTACCATTGTGGTGTTTAAAAAAAAAAAGAAAAGCTATGGTGATGATCCCAACATTAATAGGATATTAACGCAGAGTACGGGACCCTCAGTGCATGCATTCAACTTCCACTTGACCGGTTTTTTTAACCCCTATCTGCACATAATCCAGGTTGCAACAAGCTATAAATTGTGGTCTGCAAATGACAATTCGAATATTCGTTCACTCGACCATTAAAAGAACATTAACGTGTATTTCGTATGTTGTCCTCGTTTACGGGTTAACCAGGACAAGTTCAGTTTTGTGGTCATTTTTGTCATGTGAGTTGTGTTTATAGTTATATTATTTATATGTCTTCTAGTACCGGCATAACACGCATAAAGGGAGACTTCATTCACTAATTAATGTAAAGCATGTATTTTATGTTGGTAAAGAGAATATGTAGTGTAGCGAATGCTACATTATCCTCAGACGACACAAAAAAAATAATTAAACCAGCTTAAATAAAATTAATTTCAGAAGCAGAACCTAGTGATCAAACACCCTAACAAATCTAAATCGCCATAAAAGTTGATGGGCGATTACAAAGGTTAAAAAAGTGTAACTTAATTAAATAAAAACTAAACGCTCTGGTTATATCGTTCAACCATGTTGGCCTGCGGGGAGTAATAAGGAGTAAAGAAAGGTTGGAAATTAAATTTAGTCAAAAAATCACTAAAACGGGAACTTCTATAAACGGTAGCGTTATCACACAGGATAGAGTGGGGAACACCAAAATTCAAAAAGATTTGTTTCTCTAAGAGGTCGCAAATATATCTAGCGTCCACCTTTTTTAGACTAAATAGCCAGACGTACTTAGAAAATACGTCTACAAATGTCAGAATTTATTTATACCCGTAATAAGCCAAGGGGAGAGGTCCGATAAGATCGATCGATAGCATTTGAAGAGGAGCTGAAACTAATTTAGGATAGAGCATCTGTCCACGAGGCTGAGTGTTGGAAATCGTATAGGCTTTACAAACGTCACATTCGCTAAGGATTCGAGTAACATCGCGATACATATTAGGCCAATAATATTTGTTTTTGATGTGGAGATATGTTTCCATAACACCAGGATGTATTTGTGGAAAAACGTTGTGTGCCTCCCAGACGGTATCACGTATTTTTTCGCGAGGTATAACCACACGCCGTCGCGGATACAATATGCTGGAAACATTTGAAAAAAAACATTTGAGGGTGGCGCCCAAGAAATTTTTTTTGAACCAATCATCAGTGGTGGATTCAAGACCACGATCATATGTAATGGGAGCGACGAAAGCTCTCGAGAGAGCCTCTGGTACGACGTGTTGGACACCTTTTCGGTGAACTATTTCAAAATTGAATTGGGAGATGATCGTAGCCCAACGAGCCAAACGACCAGACGGGTTATCTAAGGTCATTAACCACTTAAGAGCGATGTGATCCATGACTATAGTAAACTGCGTACCATCAAGATAACCACGAAAATGTTTAATGGATTCCAAACCAGAAAGTAACTCCCTTTCGGTAGTGCTGTAATTTCGTTCTGCTTTTGAGAATAGTTTAGAAAAATAAGTTCAGGGTGTTCCTGGTCATCAGAAACCTGGAAAAGAACAGAACCAAGACCAACGGATGAAGCATCACAATGAAGAAATGCTCATGAAACCCGAGCAAGGAAACTAACGTTTTGGAAAAAGGACAAAAGGGATTTTCAGAGAATGAAACCAAAAGTACTCGAAACTTTCCAGGAGAAGAAGAGAAAAGGAATAATTTAATTTAATTTGAAATAGACTCCAGAGCAGATGTATCCCGTGTTATGAATCCAAGGGATTAAAATCCAGAAATTTATTTAGTTTCCTTGTGGACCCGACCAAAAAGAATATAATATACTACGTAATAAGAGTCGGGACTTCCCTATAACTGATTAAATGCGTATTTGCCACGGAATGCCCCGCAACTAGTACCAAACTACAATAAGAAATGAAAAATCACAAACAAAGCTGCCAACATAAGCGTATAGAGATGTACTACAGAAGCAATACATTTTATCGATATCATTTTTTTTTACTGTAGGAATTTCATGTGTTATGAAAAAGGGCAATTACGAAGACTTCAGTTTTATCAGGGCTTTCAATTATTTGTATGTGACAGTTTTGCAATTATACGTTTCTAGTTTTAACAGCTCTAGATAAAACTGAAGCCTTCGGACTTTTTATGCAAGAAAAGGAAATAAAAAGCTTCCTGTTCAATTAACTTATTACATGAAAAATATGAGCAATGATGTTGACTTGGACTTGGCCCTGAATTAGATGGCTCTGAAAAAGAAAAAACAATTAAGTCTACATAATTTAAATAATAATATTAAAAAAGTAAATTTTTGCAATTTCAATCGTAATTCCAAAAAAAAACAAGGCAGCATTTTTTGGAAAGAGATTTGACTATTTTGTTAGTTTAATTTTTCTCTATAAGCTATGTTGATTAACCAATCAACAGTAAATAAATAATAGAAAACATTTTCCATATTTCACGCAAAAATTATTTTATCCTATAATTTAATTAAGGACTGTCAGCGAAAAAGAGGCACATTTTTCACCTTAAAATATATTGCATTATGACATTAGGATGAAATTATGACACCCTAACCTTAGTGGAAATGTTATGATTTATCGACACAATCCCATCACTATTCAATTTACAAATAAATGTTATGAAAATGTTTTCACTTTTAAATTTCTTTATAACACAAAATAAGTCGCAAGATGAGTACAGAGGTACTTACCGAGTCTCTTTTAAAAGAAATTTGGTCTGAATATAATGTTTTCACCATCACTTCGACCGCTTCGCACCTCACATATTTCACGCTTTTTATAGTTCATTGCGTGATGCAAATATACGTTCTATTTACTTCTATATTAATAAAACACAATTGTATGAAACATAAAGCACTATATCAATGTAACACAGTTAAATCTCATTAAAATCAGATAAATTAAGTTTTACAAAAAAACAAACAACCGCCATATTGACTTGACACACAACGTTAGACAGAGATAAGCTAAGTGAGCGAAAGAGTAAGAAAATATCGCCATTCGTCCAAGCACAATTTTCATACATAACTCCATTTGTACTGAGTTTCGTTAGGCTGGACCCGATGACCCGATTACCCTTATGACCAGCCTTTCCCCACAGCTCAATTGCCCGCGTTTATTCAATTTTTGCCCCGTTTTCGGCATAGGCGTTATTTTATGAACACCTCTTATAGCCTATGTGTTGACCAGGGTCACTACGATAATAATAAAAACCGCATCCAAATCCGTTGAGTGGTTCTCTTCTTCTTTGCCCGTAGGTTGAAGGTGGTTTATTGTAGAGAAGAGTGTATTAGGTTTCTATAGACGTGATCTCTATGGTAGCTAAGTAGGCTGTTTATTTTATATTTGCTAGCTAAATATGTTTTCTTTCTGTAGTTTTAAATAGTTATTAAATTAATAATTTGTTGGCCCGATGATGTGAAATACGAAACCGGTAGCCTAAGTCTGAATAAAAATAAATATTTGTGGAATAAAAAGTACAAGAATTTATGTATAATTTATTTAAGGTACTCAGTTTATTACAACAGAAAAGGTAAAATGTAAAGTAATAGGCTATGTAAAAAATATATGGATGTTTTGTTTCTGTGTATTTCATTAAGTACTCGGAACATTGTAATGAAGTTTTCGTATATGCATTTCAACTGGGGTTTTAGTTGAAATCTAGGGTTTTGTTTTTGGATAACACGTTTGCATAAATTTACCTCGATAGAAATAATTATTGAAATGAGGTCTTCAAACGCACTTTTTCTTCTCGTTTAGCGAATAGAGATCATCTACAGAACTCAAACATATTTTATTAGATGGGTTTTATCAATATCTAAATATTTCATTTTAGAAATTTTGCTAGGTAATTTTAGTTTTTTTAATAAAATTAAAAAAACATACTTATTCTCTTTTGCGCTGAATCCGCCCCTCTCGCACTGCGCGTTTTTTGCTTAGAGTGAG
This sequence comes from Ypsolopha scabrella, assembly GCA_910592155.1. Taxonomy (NCBI): domain Eukaryota; kingdom Metazoa; phylum Arthropoda; class Insecta; order Lepidoptera; family Ypsolophidae; genus Ypsolopha; species Ypsolopha scabrella. The sequence goes on along the minus strand of OU342972.1, from coordinate 2,376,291 downwards.
AGTGACAAAATTAAAACTTACACAGCCTCCAACGTAGCAAAATGTATGGTTGATTGCCCGCACACGGTAGTTGTGTTTCGTTTTTCATATTAATCAGCAATTGACAGACAGACGGACAGACAGACGATAAGGGTTTTCGTCTTTTGAGCCCCAAAACATACATGGATAAAACAAGGCTAACATAAAGTTGGTATGCATAACATCCAACACCTAAATCAAAAAATGTATCCACTTAAACCGAATATCTAAACTTAAAACACACTGAACTCCTACAGCTGCTTTAACAGACTTCAAACATAAAATCCTTTTAATTTCGTTTTAATTCCGTGATTCCAGCAACGCGGTGAGTTGGTGACTCAAGAATTCTGCTCTTAGCCCTAACAGCCCGATTCTGGTCGCTAAGCTGTTATAAAAACTACACAGAACGATTCATTTTAACATTTCACATTCAAATATTTGATCGATTCGATTGATGGTTATTTGTGAAATATCATCAACATAAAATTATACAACAACAAATTCATCTACTTTTCTTATTTTACTTAGGCTACATATCATCGGTCCAACATATTTAATCATTCTTATTTATGAGACAAATAAAAATCTATTTTTAAGATTAAAAATAGGATACGTCAAATATCACCTTTCCGTTGCTTCAGTTAAATTTCGCAATTTGAACTACGGGCGTAGCTGTATCGTTCTGCACGCTTTCTGGTGCGGCTACGAGCGAAGACTACACGCGTTCAGGTCTACGACGTAGCAGCTAGATTGAGTATTTTATTATAAGTAAGAAATAATAATATCCGTTTGCCTATTTCAGATCTTATTTATAGCAAAGAAGTGTAAGTGCATGGAAAAAAATATCGGGATGGGTAGAAGTCAGGCTGCTATTGCCTTTGTGAATTCGATCAATTAAGGGTGTATAATACCTCACTTCACTTCTCACGCTCCTGTTTTATACCAACAAATACTGCAACAATCATTCAGAAATTGATATATGATAAAGTTGAGGACTAATGCTATGTCCATGCTGTTCTGAAAACGTGATACCATAAAATTTTCTCGGTAGAAAAAAAATACAAAGTTACCTCCAAACCGTACAATAAACCGATAGCATTCAATGAATACTTGAAATAAGATCTGAAACTTTGCATAATATAACTGATATTAGAATAAAGCAGCTGCAGACTGTTCCATAAAAATGAAAAAACCATCAGTGTAGCCGCGATTTCAAAATAACTGATGTTTTGCGTGCGCGGCATCTGATTAGAGTAGGATAGACAGTTAAAAAGCAGTAAAAGCGTTAGAGCAGGACTGTGAATTGAGGTATTATGGGCCTATAATATAGATCTCAGCTTTTTTGGCATTTCGACTGTCTACAGTGCAAAGCTTATCCGTTTTTATCATCATCATCAATATCAATCAATATATACTTAAACAGCTGTGTCTATACATTGAAGAAAAGTAATAGAAATAGAAAGAGGGTGTCTAAAAAAGAGTAATAGAACACAAATCAACGATTTTTAGAATTCTTTTCTGTCTGCCTGTCTGTTTGTTCACGCACATCTCTAAAACTACTAAACGGATTTTCATGTAGTTTTCACAGCTGTACAGAACTCAATTTGGAACAGAATAATAGCTTTATTTCATTAAAATCGGATCTCGGAAAAAAAGTTATCGTCATTTAAAGATTTTTGGAATTTACTTTTCTACTGGTAGTAATTAGAAGTTATGGTACGAAATCTCCTCAATGGATACAGAGTTCGAGTTTGGGCTTATTTGATTGGTCTTTATTAGCACTTTGGTAAAACATGGCAACCAGGGTCTGCTGATGGGACTGGAAGGTGGGTCCGAGATCTCCTCAACGAACAACGGCAGACCCTTCGAGTTTGGGCTTATTTGATTGGTCTTTATTAGCCCTTTGGTAAAACATGGAGATCAGGATCTGATGATGGGACTGGAAGATGGGTAATCTCCTCAACGTACAACAGCAGATCCTTTGAGTTTGGGCTTATGTGATTGACATTTATTAGCACTTTGGTAAAAGATGGTGACCAAAAAGATGGTGACCAGGGTCTGATGATGGGACTGGAAGGTGGGGTACGGGATTTCCTCGACGGACAACAGCAGACGACCCTTCGAGTTTGGGCTTTTTTGATTGGTATTTATTAGCGTTTTGGTAAGACATGGCGACCGTTGCACATAATCGTTCAAAAAATCATATTCTTTTGTTTTCCTTATTTCCACGAAAATCTCTTCGATGCGGGTGGAGCCGCGGCCAAAAGCTAGTTAAAAATAAATACTTTCTCTTGGGGCGTCACATTCGTTTTTTTCACCTGATTCCAACTGAATTGATTTTGTTGAGCTTTTTTCTTCTTTCGATACATAATACAAAAATACAAAATTTATTTATTTATACACAAGTAATTTATAAGTACTTTGGACCCTCCTTTTAGGCTAAGTTATATAGTCTATAGGTCGTTGTTTTAAGCTAACAAAAACCTGTATTAGGAGGGACCGTTCTTCTCTAGTTGTTTTATTATTCTTGTGCTGTTTGTAGGTAGTACAACTACAGATTATATTAATTAATAAATTTACAGAAACCTTTATTCTATATAACAATAACGGCGATCCTCCTCCTCATCCAAAATAGTTTTGATTGTTCGCGAATAGAATTACGCCTTTTTAATTTGCTTTTCCTTGTTCTCGGTCTCAGCATTTTATTTCCCAATCGTCGGTCGCTATAAATTTGTTAATGTCATTTTCATTTTACTTTTTTTTATTTGCAAAGGCCCCACCGGACAAAACCTAAGCCATTTATCGAATTCACTACAAAACTATTAGTAGTTGTCAAATAAACTGCATAAGATTATTCTTACCCATGACAATAGGCGATATGGATTCGAGAGTTAATTTCTTATCTATTTTTCTGGCTATTTTTTTATTATGTATTTCTAGAATATGGCCGCTGCCCCGGACTCCTAGACAATTCAATTTTGGAACTCGACGACTTTATGCTGAGAAATTTGAATTGCAAACACGATAAAGGTTATTCCGTTAAAATAATTTATGAGAGCTCAACTTTGGAGGTAGTTTCGTAGTTTATGCTCGGAGGTGAATTGTTTTCTTCAAATTTCGCAGGATGAAACTTGTTAGGTTCGTAATAATCACAATACAAAACTGCATAGCGAGCTATCTTGTAATAAGTTGGTTGTTAACAAACTATTTTACATTTCAACTTTTACTCTAAGATTGGAATAAATATATATTATCTCTATATTGAGCTTTCAATGTAGTTTTAGTTTAACATAATAAAATATACGCTCTACAAATACAGTTCGAGATATTATTATTTACTTCTGCTATGCGGTTGAATGAACGAAAAGTTTTTTTTATAAATGTATGACATTAAAATAAGTATAATTTATAGATTAAAAAAGAATTAAGAAATAGATGAAAGTACATAACATTTACTAGTCTTAAGGCTTTTATTAATTTAATGTTATACATTTGTAATTAAACTTATAAATCTTATAATTCAATAGACTGATGCCATATTAGCCGGCCTAAATAATTCTAACTTGATTTATATTCTGTACCCTTGATTCCTTTTTCTTATCTTTAGGATTTGTTTCATATTCAGACGCTCATAAAGAAACAAAAAATGTGATAATCTAATCTTAAAATGCATGCTCCTCCACTAATTTTGATTGTTTCAATCTGTGAGAGGAAATAATTATTGCAACACTTTACTTGTGTGGCGATTTTACTGTTTACTTGGACTCGCCCATGCACCGTGCACTCGGTGGTCAGCTCATCGTTAATTATTTTTATTTATGGTTAGTTTAGTTTCTTTATAAACTTATTTGTTCATTGAATTTTTTTTAATTCCTATATTGCTATATTTTATGTACGTGTATAATTTATTACATTTAAATACTTAATAACTACTACTAATACTAATCTACAATATATATTTTTTTATGCATTTCCCGTATTATGATTATTACTTTTTTATATTATATTCTATTGTTTTATAAAGATTAATTTCTGACTTGTAAAAAGTATACTATATGTATCTATTTTACAAATAAACGTTTTGAATTTAAATTTGAATCGTGTGATCAGTTCAGGTACTGGCAAAGTATGGCGGGGAGCGCTCGCATTATATGGAACGACACGTCCGCTCTGTCGTGCGTTCGCGTCATTTATGCACTAGTTGGCCAACAGATCCAGCAGTTCGGGATTTGACAAGTACCGTTTGCCGGTGACTGAATGACCAATGACGAAGACCAATTTGTGGGTATTGCGTATTTGCACCTACTTAATCAGTGACCGTAAGCACGTTAGAGGGCATGCACTTTAAGATTAGATTAACTCTACCATATGTTCCCCCTTTTGTTATGTCAATAGTTTGGTTCCACAAGCGTATTGCACTCACGGTAAAAGAATTTGTATACTTGCATGAACTATGCTCAGGTGTGCGAAGAAGCCAAGCCTTGCTAGGACGCTGATTGCGGTCGAGGGACGAAAGGGGCACAAAACGTTCTTTAAGATAAGATGGGGAACTAGGGTTATGGAGAATACCATAAAGAAACGTCAAAATATGGGAATCTCTACGGAACCTGATATTAAGCCAATTGAGTTCAGTGCGGAATTCGGAAATGTGATCATACTTACGCAGTCCGAATATGTAACGAATGCATAAGTTGAGAAGACGGTCAAAGCTTATTAAAAAGTTCCATAGTGAGGTCGGGATAGCATACGCTTACATTATAACGCTCGCTTCGCTCGCTGCCGGGGCACAAAATCGGTGAATTTTAGAGAGTTTTCTGGATTTTACGAAAAAGTATTTGATGTAGGAGTTTTTTTACCTGATATCGGAAAATAAACCATGTTTTCTTGTTATAGCTGTAATTTCAGACATAAACCTCAAGCCGCTAAGACATAAAACGAATTAATAACTTAAAAAGGCATCCTTTTCAAAAATAAAGTCTATCGAGTGTTATGTGTCCAATTAGGAAACCGACCCGACAACGGAAAAACAAAGGTCTGAAAAAATATGTGTCTAAGTTTTAGATTGATCAGATAAGTAGTTGACTCAGCATATTAAAACAAAAACCGTTAAAAGACCAAAGGCAAGCCCTTAAGCTATCCTAGGACGGACACTATTGGAAATGATTGGTAGGTGTCCCAACAACGTATGAGGAAAACAAAAATTTGAACTACGGCTTCGCAAGAGGTATCAAAAGTTGCGTTTTGACACATATACACTATCATTAAATTTAATTAGATATCTGTCATCTTGAGGCCTCTACCGGTCCTTGAAGTTTTTCAAATTTTCCAATCTTAGGGTTTCCTAACATAAACTATAAATCATACAAAAATAACGTTTGAAATAGTTTTCATTAAATTTAAGGGTACAGCAATAAGTCAAAGCAAGGTTTAAAATAGTTGAAAAACGAATACATAATCAATGAATCTCTAAAAAGAGAACTGTGCCCAAAATTAGGCATTTCCGCGCGAGATTTTAATCTGTTCCTAATGAAACCATCCCGAGTTATAGCGTCCGTAACGCTTCGAGAAGCCTTCGTCACTAATATAACATATCTTTCCACTGACTGTACGTAACAGGGAAATTCAAAAATATCAAGCCTCTGTTTTTTAAGCCTTAAATCTAAGTTCATCGTTGGAGACGTGTCACAGAATTGGTGGAGCTGATATCTCACACTCTTGCCAAAATAACATATCAATGTAATCTCACGCAAAGAAGTTAAGCTTAGGTGCTTTAAATACCTATTTTCTGCTTCTCTGGCCTTTAATATTTTCCGAGATGCAAGCTCTCGAATGTTGTCTCTATCGTCGAATAACATGGCAAAAAGCATGTTATCTGGGTGCACAAAAAAGCGTTTCTTTCGATCACTGAGTCTACAATAGATCTCAAACTATCATTTAAAAATCGAGAGTACATAAACATTTGAAAAATATGCTTAGCTCATCTTTAAATGATGAGTTTTTCTTGATGAAGAACCAAACAGGATCGTAAACTTTGACGACGTAGTTCACAAGCTGCTGCAAATTGTCTGACGGCGAAACAGTACTTACGTAAAGTCTGAGTATGCGATTGGCAGTAGTGAACCATCTACAATGCGCCAGGTTGCCGGCTCGCTAGCTCAGGGGAACAGGAACCAGCCATCACAGCATGGCAAACTCCGTAGAGATACTTTTGATCCGTGCTTAGCTCCTTCTCTATATTATCAGGTAATTCGAGCAAATTGCCAGCTACTGCACAAAAAGACGCAAGAGGTTTACTTTCACAAACAGCTAGCTGTTTTCCAATAGGTTCTGAATATTCTTTTAGTTCAGATATGCTACCATCCAGAGACATAAACAATAAACAAATCGCGAATAAAGAATAAAGAATAATTCATTCGCGTGAAGCATAGAAACGCCCATTAAAGTGGTCTCTTCGAATAATTTCCAGGTATCATAGGTATATGACACCTCCTTTCCAACCTGTATTCGTAACAGTACCATTACTTTTAAGGGTATTAATAAAATAACGCACAGACAAAAAACGGGGCCAAGATAGAATAAACGAGGGCGGAATCGCGGGCAAAGGCTAGTCTTTACATGAGACCTTATAATCTTCCTATCATTCTGACCAACTATTCCAAAGATATAAAGCCAACCAAATGAAAAAAAAAATTGTACCCATACAAAATTCACAATAGGCTTGTACACAGGGTAAGCAAAATATTATTCTATTTAGTACGGCATTTAGATTATCAAAAATATTGGACACGTACACGACAATTTGTCAATCAAACAAAAAATTACAGAGATAAAGCGTGTCAAAGTTTGGGAGTGGGGGAAAATTACGTCACTTCTAAGTAAAATTGTACTTAGATGTGACGTCACGCGGAACTTCAGCGGGCTATATCGTCATCATTGTTTGTTAAATTGAAAAAAGAAAGAATACATGTCCAATATTTTCTGATAAGATTAAAAATAATAATTAATAAATTTTTTGTAGTCATCATGCCTATTGAAAATTAGTTAAATGAAAGCGTAAAAATATTTTTTTTCTTTGCCGCCGGTAAGTTTCTTTAGAAAAGTTATTCATTAAAATAAAACTTACCATTTACAACCGCTATAGTTTTAATTAATGTAAACTGTCTTATCTACTTACACTAAACATGTGTGCTACTAATTTTCTTCGTTCAATTTAGCTAAAATCTGTTTTTGACAATAAAAATAAAGACGAACCATTTGAGCTTACGAAAACTACAACTGCAGTCAAGACTGTAGTAGTTTAACTGTTTATTTTACTTGCTTATAGCACTTAAATGACTGCAAATTTCAGCTTTATAATAGTAGAGAGAGTGCATTTACACAAACAAACATGTAGAGTTTGGAGTTTATAATATTAGTAAAGATTAGCTCAGTCTAGACATAATCCATCACAGGCGAATTTTGAAATTAACTGCGACATTTACGGATAAATTTTATTTATGTTTAATACTGCAATTTACTTGTGACACTGATTTATTAGTTGTAGACCAATATTACAGTATTTTATGCTGGTATTTTAGTTAGAACTTCGGAATAAGTCGCAGAAATATAAAAAGCCAGGGCGGCTATTCTGGCATAAATTTTCACTTGCAATATTAGTCGTTCGACTTTTGTTTACAATATGATAAACACCATGTGATGTAAATTGGAGTGACTTAATCTTATTATATAAAATATTTGGAATATTAGGAACGCTTCCTTTAGGTTTTCAATCAAAAAACAACCACATATTCGTATTGCCTTAGCCATTTTTCCGCACGTACCACTTCATTGTAGCAATCAAAATACAAACAAAAATACGACATTTTATTTATTTATACACAAGTAATTCGTTCAACTATTTTGGACCCTCGTTTTGAGCTAATCACTTGACTTTTGCTTAACATGTGATGAATATATTAGTATGCTACGTAAAGCCAAGTTACTAAATTTCCAAAATGTAAGAAATACACACCATAGGTTTTTAACAAAATACATTTCATAGACAAACTGTTTTAAAATTACCCGAAATCTGCCTTCACAATTTTATCGCATCTGCCAGAATGGCCACCCTGACTTACTCGGAGACAACATGCGCTATTGAAAAGCTGAAAATTTTATTTAATACTAGCTTTTGTCCGTGGCTCCGCCCGCGTCTTACTCGGTTTAATGGCATGCTTTTTTTTCGGGATAAAAAGTAGTCTATGTGTTAAGTTAGGGTATAAGCTTTATCCATTCTAAATTGTATCCAAACCCGTCCAGCCGTTTCAGCGTGAAAGAGTAACAAACATACACACACATACACACAAACTTTCGCATTTATAATATTAGTTGGATATAGAAGAGCCAACGAGCGATGGCACCTACGACAGCTGCGTTTAGTGATGGGGTGCATTTTAATTTCGGCAAAAATAAAAATCAAGTGCGACTAGCGACTTGAGTAAATAAAATATCGATTTATTTGATACGTCATACAACATGCATCATAATAATACAAATGGCAAATGTGCATTTGCTTACATTTACAAAGCAGCCATAAAATCTAGAAAGCTGGTTTACAATTTTTTAATCATAAAAAGATATAGTTTGTAAACAGACGGAGCCGTACGATTAAGGAGAATAGAACCCGTTATTTATTGATTACAATTCAGCCACTAACATTCCTCATGATCCTTTGAGTTTTGAATAAATTAGAAACTTTTGCTATAAAGTCTTTATAAAATCGAAAAATGATGTTCGAAACGAGTAGTACGTCACTTTTCGCTGCCAGCAACAATGAAGTATTAGATTATTTTAGTGACACTTACCCATAAACAATTATGAAACTTTGTAGGCATTTAAACGTCATAGGTGCCGTCTCTCGTTGGCTCTAGTTTAGTGTGATACTACTATCTGTTCAAAGGTGGCCTTTTTTGTATTATTTATATGTAAATATTATTATTAGAGTGGATTACAAACTAGAAAATATAAATTTGAAACAAATTTATGGACAAGAATTTGAAAAAATTCCTCCGGCCAGGATTCGAACCTGCGACCTCTTGTCATCAAAACACGCTACCAATTGCGCCATCGGGGTACTTATCCTAGACCGTTGAATTTTTCCACCATACTTGTCCACCGAATATTTTTGTAACTAATTGATCTAACCAACAAATACATACTGAACGCTCACGAGGGCGTTATGTGATTTCATGCCTTGTTCTTAAGAAACAGATGGCGCTGTCGTCGCTACAATATGTGTTGTTTCAGACAGTTAAGAAATTCACAGTTCTCATAAATTAAAATTATGTTTTTTTTGCGAAATATCGCTATGGAATACTCTAACTATTATTATTAGAGTGCTGTGCATTACGAACTAGAAATATCATTTAGGTTGTTATATTAGATGTCACCAAGTCATGAAAAATTATACCAAATATATACCATACCTATATACCTAAGAATATCTCCAAAAAATAAATTGAGTTTGAGTAATCATAAGTAAATACAAAATAAATTAAATTTTTCATACTTTCAAAAATCGTTAGTAACCGTTTACAACAGTAAAAATTTGTCACTTTGGAAAATAATTTCAGTACAATTTGTTTGGTAAATGGGCTGACTGTATGACTGAACTATCCGTTATGTCTGCAAAAGTTAAGTGAATAGCTAATTATTATTTGCCCATGAAATTGGCTTTATGTTTAAAGCTGGTAACCCTATTTTACTAACCCGTCATGGCACTGACACGAGATCGAACCTGATCGAGAGGAACCACGGTGCATTGTTTGAATTTTCTCTTTCACAAAAGGCGTACCTTCAACACAATCTCCTTTGCACTATTGTTCAACGGCTTTGGCAATAATAATTTTATTTTATCAAATAATTTTGAAAAATCTGACTGACAACAATATGACAGCAAAATCTCAATCAATCAATCAAAGCCGTTTTATCTGGCTTCCTATAATGTGTCTCCGCACATTAGTTCCGCCAATATCTAGTTTTAAGTGAATAGATTTGCTGGAAGTTTTCAAGTTAAAATTTGGTTAACTTGAGTTCTGAAGCGTTAACCTACAACAAAATATAAACAACATTACTAAGCAAGTACACAATATATACACAGAGGAAAATAAACATTAATAAAACCGTAATATGTTACCTACAATAAATACTGAATATTATTAAAACACTAGTAAGTACGTATACAACACACTATGCTACTTTTATAGTTTTATATTATTTAATTTAATAAACTTACATAACGTGTATACAAAATGACTATATACAAAAGTCAGCAGAAAGCTGAAGTTAGCGGGACGGGGGATTTGCGGAGGGAGAACATCATATAAAGAATACTGTAATCTTTGACACTCAAAGAACATATGATCTACAGTCCCTTCATACAAGCCACATTCACAGAGGGAATGATCCCTCACCCTGATTTTTGCCAGAAAAACGGGAGAACATACATGACCTAGCCGGAGACGACAAACTATGGATGTGGAAATCTTATTAGCATCACGGTATTTAAAGAACCACGGGCGTTGAGGAATATCAGGTTGAATTGCACCATAATGTCTGCCAATTAATTTCTGGGACTCTTGCCATGACTTGGACCACGCCAATTAGCAAAATCTCTTTTCAGTAGAGCTGTCAAACAGTCGTTCCCTCCGCGCTGCCGTGTTCCGAATCCAGCGTACGCCGTATGCGTCACTCGTTGCATTCTGTAACAACTATTTAAAAAACCGGACAAGTGCGATTCGGACTCGCCCGCCGAGAGTTCCGTTAAAGACTATTTATTACGTTTTTATGATTTAATTACAAATGTATAGTTTTCAGATTTTTCCCCATATTTGTATTAAAGGACGGTATTACTTGCCAAATTTCATAGTTCTAGGTCAACGAAAAAATACCCTATACATATTATAATTTTGATTCCCTTGAGAGTGTCGAAATATAAGAAACGGCCGTATCTTTTTTACGTTAACTTATAAAATTGATCTTCTTACAGCTTCAAGGGACTGTAGACTTTTGTATATGGTTTTAATTTCAACTCGATACCTCTACGTACGCGTTCCTGAGATAAAGCTCTTGACAGACAGACGGACGGACGGATGGACGGACACACAGACGGACAACAAAGTGAGCCTACAATGGATCCGTTTTTTTTTTCCTTTTGAGGTACGGAACCCTTAAAAATCGCCTACGCCTCGTTTCTTTAAACTTACACTTTTGTTTTAATAACCTCTTTATGTACCAGTTTTATAAACTACTATTTTCTGTATTTGGGACATTCGTGAAAGTATTTTTTTTTGTCATACCCTATTTTTGAGTTAATAATCGGGATTTTACGATATGAGGTGGGATGTACTGATGTACTGGCGAATGGGATTCTCGGTAAACAGAAGAAGAGTTTAGCTGAAATAGTTGGTGACGGGACTCAGTGGAAACCTGAAAAGGTGGATCCTGCATGGATACAGGTACAGCGAAAAAGGTTGAGGAATCATTTTATAGGAAAGACAGGCAGTGCACCAAATAAAACGGGAAATTTCAAAGCCGCGGAGACTAAAGTGCCTTTGTATATTTATAATGTAGCTAAGGAGGTCACGGACGCGGATATTAAGGAGTACATCTATGGCAAGACAAAAGAGCAAGTTTCATTGTATAAGCTGAAGATGCGACGTGAAAAAAGCTATGATTCGTATAAGATCTTCGTATGCAAAAGTAAACTGGCCCTTTATCTGGATGATAAGCTGTGGCCGGCCGATATTAGGTTCAGGCAGTTCATTAACTTCCGAGAGACTGTAAGCTGACTGTTATTTTATTAGATAATTAAATATAAATATAATAAATAAAACGAATTATGAATGATGCAAAGTTAAGACTTGTCAGTTTTAACTGTAAGGACATAAAGAAATCTATGGAATGCGTTCGAGGGCTATGTAAGGAGGCTGATGTGATAGCGCTACAGGAAACATGGCTGCTGCCACACGACATCCCACTGCTGGGCGACATCGACTCCGAGTTTAGTGCGACAGGGGTGTCCGCGGTGGATACGAGTACAGGGCCACTGCGAGGGCGGCCGCACGGGGGTGTGGCTCTGTTGTGGCGGCGTGCCGCCTTCTCCCACGTGTCGGTAGTACAGTGCAATCAAGAAAGGATTTGTGCCATTAAGGTTTCGGTGAGTGATCGATCGTTCCTAGTAATAAGCGCGTATTTGCCGACAGATTGCTCGGAAAATCTGGTACTATTCACGGACTGTATAAGTGCGATTAGTGCTATTGTAGACAGTGTTGGTGAGGAAAGCGTCTACATCTTGGGAGACTTTAATGCCCACCCTACAAGACAGTTTGGTAACGAACTACTGTCATTTTGTGATGAACAACAGTGGTTATGTGCAGACGTGGAAAAATTGGGTCTTGACTCTGGATGTTATACATACGTCAGTGAGATACATGGAACGCAAAGTTGGCTCGATCATTGTTTAGTAACTCAAGCGTCATGGGAGTCTGTAGTAGATATACATATATGTTATAATGTTTACTGGTCGGATCATTTTCCATTGCACATAAATTGTAATTTAGATGTACTGAGATGCAAGTTAGACGCTAAAATTAAATGTAATAATAATGCAATGTAGGATGAGCGGGATATAAATCAAATTAAGGAATATTATACAATATGTCATAATAAGTTAGGTAAATTAAATTTTCCTGTCGAATGTGAACGTTGTGGTGATTCTATGTGCACGAATAATGACCATAAAGATGTAATTGATAACTTGTACCGTGACTTGGTTGTCGTACTATCTGACGCAGCCATTGCGACCAATACTAAGTGTGATAGACCCACCAAACGCCCGAACAAAAAGTCGTACGTCGTGGGGTGGAATAAACACGTCAAATCTCTGCACGGACAGGCGCGGCTTGACTTTCAAATGTGGCTTTTATGTGGGAGACAGAGAAGTGGAATATTTTACAATAATATGTGTGATAGTAGAAAGAAATTCAAGGCTAAATTGAAGTGGTGCATTAAACATGCAGAACAGGTAAGAATGGATATTTTGGCAACGAAACATAACTCAAAACGATTTAGTGAATTTTGGAAGGGAGTTAATAAACTGAACAGCAAGCCGCGCCTGCCCGTGGGTGTGGATGGGCTGAGTGAGCCCGCAGCCATTGCCAACTTATTCAAAGACCATTTTAGAGTACCGGCGCAACCGTTAGTGCAGGCAAAGGACCCGAATGCTGTTGCTGGTGTGGAGAAGTGCAAACCATCGTGTGTGCGGCCGGTGCTAGTTACAGCTAAAGAAGTTGGGAAGGTTATTGCACACATGACCAGGGGAAAGTCTCCTGGTCATGATGGACTTAGCATAGAACACTTTAAACATGCGGGAGCTCACTTACCTAGGGTTTTGGCGCTTTTGTTCAACCTCTGCATACGACATTCGTACTTGCCGCCAGACTTGATGAGGACAATTGTGGTGCCGATTGTCAAAAACAAGACGGGAGATTCATCTGATAAGACCCATTTCGTTAGCTACAATAACAGCTAAGGTACTCGATGGTGTGCTTGATAAGCGCTTAGATGAGCATATTAGTCTGCACGATGCTCAGTTCGGGTTTAGGGTAGGCTTGTCAACAGAAAGCGCCATCTTGGCGCTCAAGCGCACCGTCAGGTACTATACGGACAGGAGCACGCCAATCTATGCATGCTTCTTAGACTTGTCCAAAGCTTTCGATTTGGTGTCATATCCAGTGCTATGGGACAAGCTGGATGGGGTGAATCTTCCGTCTGAGCTCACTGGCATCTTCAGGCACTGGTATGAAAACCAGGTGAACTACGTCCGATGGGGGGAGGAGCGCTCGGAGGAGTACAGGTTGGAGTGCGGAGTGAGGCAGGGGGGGTTGGCCTCTCCCAGGCTCTTCAACCTGTATGTGGACCAGCTGATCCGAGGGCTCAGCAGCATGCATGCGGGATGTTCAATTGATGGCGTCAAAGTCAACAACATCAGTTACGCGGACGATATGGTCCTGCTGAGCCCGTCGATCAGCGCACTCAGGAAGCTATTGCACGTGTGTGAAACCTATGCACAAACTCATGGGTTGAAGTACAACACCAAAAAGAGTGAGCTCTTGGTTTTCACCGCGGGCAGCAGCTCTCCACAAAATGTACCCCCAGTAACGCTGTACGGGACTGCATTGACGAGAGTCAAGCAGTTCAAGTATCTGGGCCACATTGTGACAGAGGACCTGAAAGATGACAGGACATTGAGCGCGAACGTAGAGCGTTGGCGGTCAGAAGCAATATGCTCGCCCGTAGGTTTTCTCGTTGTACAGAGCAGGTAAAGATTACACTTTTCAAGGCGTTCTGTCAATCTTTTTACACGAGCGGCCTGTGGGTGAGATACACGCAGAAGACCTACAGCGCTCTACGGGTGCAATACAATAATGCTTTCAGGATGCTGTTGGGGCTGCCGTGGCGCTGCAGCGCATCCGGCATGTTTGCTGAGGCGCGAACAATGGATTTTTACGCAATTATGCGCAAAAAAGTTGCAACTTTCATGCGGCAGCCACAATACCATTCTGAAATTAGTGGGAGGCGGGTGCGGGTGTCCTATCAGCCATCACTGGACGACACTACATGCTAATAATAATCATAATATTTAGTAATCAAAATTATATCGTTTTTATTACCGCTTTATTTTAGTTCTATTGTAAATTTTTATTTTTTTGTGTAATCATATGGAACCCAGTTCTGAATTAAATGATTTTTATTTTTTATTTTATTTTATTTATAAAAACCAATAATAAAATAGGTAGCAGCCTTTTCCATACAAAACTGCTGTACCTACTCTAACAAAATGTGAGTAACAAACAGCTGAATCTATTTTGCGATTTCATGGAAGAGTAAAAGTTGTATATAGAGACAAGTACATCACCATATTTGTTTCGAAACTATTAAAATTTAACGGTGTACAAGATAGGTGCACTTTAAATGTTTTATTTGTGGCGTGGCGTTACAAATGGCTTTTACATTTACATCAGGATTCAATGCATTTTCTAAAGTGCTCTCGTGGAGAAACAAGACATTAAAATAAAACTAACCTATAAAGCGATTGTTTATTCAGTCTGTGGATTGGTTATCGCTTATTTTTATTTCAAGTGTACTTACAAAACTCTTTACAGTCTACGTTATACTCAGTATACGGGATCGGTCAATTCAGATATGATATGTTTGAATATGAAAATGAATACTTAGACATTTTCAAATAAAAGACATTAGAAAATAGAAAAGACCAATGCCACCAAAAACATAAATGTGAAAAAGGGGCTGAGTTAAGACAAAGGCAGTCCAGGAAACCTGCATGCCCGTTAAAGCGTGTATTTGTGCCCGAAGTATAGCGATAGGGCTCACAATTCATCACGTTTGGGACGTAATAATCGTCGATGAAAAGCGGGTGTACCAAGCGTGGAGTGTGACTTGTTTCATAGTTCACACTTGGGAATGCCTTTGAGACCTCTTCGGGGATTGATGTCGTGAAGACATGTTTTTTAAACATAGTTAATCTAAACTACTACAAAACGAGAAATAACTCGCTAAAACTCGGGTGCGAAGTTAAATTAACTTTAAAAGTAGCGTTATTTTCTTAGTACTTTGTTTCTTAAACTACACGTTCGAGCAATAAAAGTGGGCAATGCCACTGATTCTAACTCGTACATTGAAAAAAAAAACAACACAACACTTCGACGCAATCGACAAAATGACGTTTGAAATGAATGAATACTTTATTTTTGCAATATAGGTACATAAATACACTTATTCCACGTTAGGATTTATTAAATTATGAAAATATTTAAATTTAAAAGAGGAAAATACAATTTATTCAAATAGGTTTTGGGTTTGCTTATAAAGTAAACACACGTATATGAACTAAAATAAATAACATGCCCGACTCGTCGTCACACCAGCTTGTCACACCAGTGTGACGGGAGTAATTTTTTTCCTCGTCGTCACACCGCTGGATTTACAACACCTTTTGTATCACATCATTAGTGTTGTGCTTGTTATAGATACCTATCTAATAAATAATATAAAAATCTAAAAAATATTTCAAAAATATTTTATTTTATGTATTTATGTTTTATTGTGTTTATATTGAACGCAGCATTTCCATGAAATGACCTAGCGTAATTTCATTGTTTATAAGTTTTAATTGCGACGTTAGTACAAAGTTGTATTTTTGTTGTTTTTTCTTGCTGTTTTCTCTACATTAATTTCCATGTCTTCTTGTAATCTTGTAATACTGTTAATAGTTTATTTATAGTCACGTAATTCTTATTTATAGACTTATTCCACTGCGAAAGCCAACTTTCGCAAATATTATTAGTTCTATGCCTTTCTCCGAGGACATTCCACTCCGTTATGAATTATTCGTTTCTTAACCAATGCCTTTTCATGTAGGATAAGAACTTTTCCAATTTTCCACCCGGATCACCCAATTCATCGGATTCGTTTTTTATGTAATTCCATCCTTCACCAATTAGATCACGAGGTGCGAATGGCAACACAGTGCATAAACCAACAATTCGGCTACGTAACTTACCCTTTATACCAATTGATTTTGCTTTTTGCCACAAACTGTTACAAAAATGGTAGTAGCACTTTTTTATAACCACACCAGGACAAATACTTTTTATACCATTTGTCACGCCAATTTCGAAACCTGCGTGAAATTTTTTAGGACACCATTTGGGAAAAATACATTTTATTATGTCGAATAATACTATGTACGACGCTTTTTTTTTATCATTCATGAGAGCATAAATTAAGGGAATCGCGGAATATTGGATGTGCTTCCTATGTCCCGTGGATAGAAAATAATTGTGCGAAAGGCTGCGGAACACTCTCAGGACAAAATATTATAATCCTTTTATCACCATCTCGATAATCGGCGAGTAAAAAGTCTTCAAAGGTGGCGGGTACTTCCACTTCAGCCGCTTCTTTAAAGACAGTTTTTTTAACTTTCAGTTTTGATTTACGTGCGTTATACAGAGTACATTTAACGCTGTCGAATGGTGGTAGCTTTACACCCTGTGCTTTTGCTTTCTTTTTCTGTTCCTTGTAAATTTGTGGCATTGACTCAGCCGAAGTACCCGCCATGGTTTTTATTTCATCCACCGATACGGCCGTTTTATTTATTAATTCTTCCGGTTTGCAGTCGGAGTTGTGCTGGTTTGTTTTCAAGAAATTTTCATCCTAGAATATAACAGTCTAATTAAAACTGGAGAATATAAAATTTTAATGTCACTGAAATCTAGAAACAAAAATAGTATTACTTGTATTGTAATAGAACCAGTGCACTTTATCCCAGTACGACGATTTCGGCAAAACCAAATTTGCGATAGGTTTTTGTATTGTTTCTGTTTATAAAATTGATGTCCATTACACAGTAAAACCACGCCACCATTCCTTTTAATTATATGAATCTCCATAATTTTAAGATTCCGAGATGCATACAAAATACAACAAGCAATGCAGTGCAGTGACACTGACAATGATAATAAATGAAGTTCGCTATGGTCGACCGCTTTGCATCAATAAAATGGTCCTATAAAGAAATTACCAAAGAGGTTTCAGCATAGAGGAACCGAAAGAAACGTAGGTGCACAAAGGGTAAAACAGAGCCTTATTGAATGTCACTCTGCTGTCGTCTTTCTGTCCGTATAGCACGGGTCTCTAGCTCTTAGACGGAATAAGGCCGTGCGTTGCGTTAAGCGGGCGCCCGGCGCGGCTGCCCGTGCGTCGTGCAGTTTCATGCACAATAGAGCAGCGCAGTCGCAGGGGGCGTGGGCGGCGGAGCCCGCTCCGCGGGTGACGGAAGCATGCTCGCTGTTGTCTACGTCGCGTCTTTTGGCTAGGTAGTATATCAACAAATAATCCCTTTCGACTCGAAACGACTGTACACCCTCACGACTAAAATTGTACTGGTGGCGCTGCGTTAAGCGGGAGGCCGATGCGGGTAACCGCGATTGGCTATTTGTCCGCGACCGACGGAGCAAGGTGCGGATCCCCGCGACGGGTGCCCGCGCCGGATGCCCACCCCGTGCACCCGCTTAAGGGGGGGTTATCCCATTTTGTATCTTTTCAAATTCATTTTAAACCAATAAAAATGTATTTTTTCTCACCCTGGCATGTGGGAAGTCACTGCCTAGAGTTCATTGAGTAGAGTATGAATATATATTTTTTATCTTCAAAAATAAAGAATTAAGGGGCCGTCAAAAAATCTGCAAAGAAAATAAATAATCTGTAACCTTTGACATCTGTCAAAAAATCTGCATAGAAAATAAACCATCTGTCCTATCCGGTAGAAGAGTAGTATATTATTCGGTCCAATCCTATAATATAGTATCTTTCATTTATGAAGTCCCGGCTGACACTTCTCGGAACTGAGCTTTAGTGAAGAGACACTTTGAATCGACACTATATTCTATAGATTTCCGATTATTATTACAAACAGTTTAGAATCGAATCAAAATATTACTAATATTGGAAACTATTGAGATATGGAGTTCAAAGATCTTATCACGCTAACAGTGACTCGGAAAGAACACAGCGTACTCGTATGTATTAAAAATTACATAAATGTGGCCTGTGGCAACGTTATCTAAAAAGAATATTGTCACTCTAAATCTTCTCATGGATGTCGTAAAAGGCGATACCTAAGCTATTATAAAAAGGTGTTCTAACTTTATAGCCGATTCTAAAGGCTTTAATTTTAGTTTTAGTGCTGTTAAAACCAAAATTTCTTCATTTCAAAGTAGATCTTTAGTGTCAACAACAGAAGCTATATTACTTTGGAAAAGTTTAAATTTTGACAGTACTAAAACTAAAATTAAAGCCTTTAAAATCGACTTTAATGTCTCTATAATATTGGGGATCTTATAGCCATCGAATCTAGGCCTCTGTGGAAGCCTAAGCCGTGGCTAGTCATTATCCTCATGATGAAACCATGTGACTCATCGTGTACTCGTTACTGACTTCCGTAGAATTTTGCGGAAGTCTCTGGAAATTAACACCTAGCCTGCCACCACTCTCCCTTTTTAACCCTCTTCTTTTACCAAATTTTTCCTTACCAATACGGGAGACCGTTTTTCGGCTGAGACCAAGAGCAGCAGATACTCGTTCACACACTTGATATAGTGGCAACAACGGTCCGTTATTTAGCGATTCCCGATCGAAATAGACTCGTAGATGCACAATAAACTCACGCACTTGTCTATGCATCACACCTTTTTAAGTGGTATTTACCATTTTAATAACAAAATAAATACAATAATTAATTAATTTGTTTATTGTTCTAGAAAAAATACCTAAAATTATTACAATTTTGCCAAACCACTATCGCGGTTTGTCGGCAAGCTCTTAATTTAACTTAATTTATATCCACACTATACAAAACACTTTTTAGTAAACAAATGGTACAATATTTATTTAACAATAATAATATTTTTTTCTTGATTTAAGTCTTACATAAAAGAAGGCGCTTGAGTTTGGTCTTAAAGACAGATTTTTTAACATTAGTAACACAGAAGTCTGTTGGGAAGCTTTTATAAATTCTAGGTAACATACTGATACCCATACGGGATCCGTAGTAGTTACAATGTTTAGGTATTAGGTATTTGGTTTCGTTTCTTTTGGTACTACGGGTAGGATAGCTACAATTTGATATTTTTAAGAAATTTGGTTTTCCAAACATTTCTATGGCTATCTCATATTTTACTCTCGTATCTATCGGCATTATTCTACAAATTTTGAAGAGGTTTTCATATTCACCTTTACATTTACTTTTAATATTTTTACTCACTATGCATTTAAGGAACCTTAACTGAAGTCTTTTTATTTCATTTAAATAAGTGGGAAATGTTCGACCATAACTAGCCAACCCGTAGTTGATCACTGATTCAACAAGTGCGTGATAAACACAGTATAATAAAGATCTATTCACAAAATATTTAAGATTTCTGAACTTAGCTAATAATATTCTAAGCTTTGCACATATTTCTTTTATATGTAATTTCCAATTCATATCTTTTTCTATTGTAAGGCCCAAATATTTAATTTTATCTACTTTTTGTAAACATTTACATTGACAATTAACATTATTTTGATGGAAGCACTCATATGAGTGCCCGATGATATTAAACGATAATTCCTTTTCTCGGCTTCGTTGAGATCTAATATGCATAAATTTCGTTTTCTCTGTATTCAAAATAATGCCATTATCATGAGACCACTTGACTATATTATCAAAATCCTCTTGAATACATTTTTCTATATTATTCACATCTGTATCTGAATACATAATACACGTGTCGTCCGCGTACATATAAGTTTTACAATTTTTGACAACATTGCTGACACTATTTACGTGCATTATGTATCCAACGGGACCGTACACAGAGCCGGTTGGCACACCATGTTTTATGTCATAATCGTCACTCGTTGTTTCATTAACCTTTACTTTTAATCGTCGATGCTCCAAGTAATTCCGAAACCATACTTTTACAGGACCTCTTACTCCACATTCATCCATTGCTTGTAATAACGTGCAGTAGTCCAGCGTGTCAAACGCCTTCTTAAAATCGATAAATAAGGCGATCACATGTTGTTTCTTATTTAATAAAGAGTAAACATCGTCAGTAAACTCAAACAAAACAGAATTAGTGCCCTTATTTTTCTGAAAGCCATGTTTATTTATTTATTTATTTATTTATTTATTTATTAAGGAACTTACACTATCATTACAGGCTGGACCTAATTCAATAGTGAAGTAACACATCATATACGACATCATAATTACTATACAACATACACATCCAATACCAACAACAATTAACTTACCTACATATATTTTCATCTTACACAATAACAAAAAAAAAGAAAAAAGAAACAAGGACAAAGAGCCATAAAAAACAATTAATTAACCACAAACCTAATAGTAACATAAAATTTGCAAAGTTATCCTTGTGAATTCACCCAGAGAACACGTGAAAACGTCCGTCTTTTCTGAAATTTTATTGAGCAACTTAATAGCTCTAGTTAGCGGCGCTTCCGCAAGCAAGTTGGTTCTGGCGCCGGGCACGCAGAGCAGCCGCTCCTCGCGCCGCCGCAGCCCATGCTCACCAAACGGAACCACCAGTCTAATGCTGTCAAGTACTGTAGGATTGCACAACATTCCTCTAAATATCTTAAATACGGTTATCGCTAAAGATAGGTCTCTCCTAACCTGAATTTTGGTGAACCCAACCATACCTAAGATAAATAAGGTTGGATATAACAATGGATAGCCCGGATAGACTCCATATAGTTTTAAATACAAAAACCTTAAAAATTTGTTTTGGATCCGTTCCAGCATAAGACTATATTTAATTTCATGCGGAGCCCAGATGATCGCGTTGCTTTCTAATTTACTCCTAACTAGTGCATTGTACAATACTTTTATCGTCTGTACATTTGAGAAGCCTTGGCTCCTACGGAGTACAAATCCCAAGGTTTTAAAAGCACTTTTACATGTGTCTACAATGTGATCACGAAAAGAGAGATCCGAGGATAGCCGTACGCCTAGATCCCGCACAGAGTGAACTCGCACTAGCGCGTCACCATCTAGCGTGTACTGGTGTTGCCTCGGTGTATGCGCGCGGCTAAACGTGATCTGTACACATTTTGACCCATTAAACTGCAACCTATTGTCGTGGCTCCATTTCACTACTCTATCAATGTCCTGTTGCAGTTTAACACAGTCATTTTTATCCTTAATAGCTAAGAGCAGCTTGAGATCGTCTGCAAATAGCAAGCACGTGGCGTCCTGTACGATGTTCGGAAGGTCATTAATCATAATTAAGAATTCTAGAGGCCCCAGGTTACTGCCTTGACTCACACCTGAGGGTGTGTAATAAGGCTTCGAAAAGCTATTTCCATACTGGACGTACTGCATTTTATTGTGCAAGTAACTACAAAAAAAGTTAAGTGAATGTGGTGTGAAGCCGATAGCTGCTAATTTATTTAGAAGAATGTCATTGTCAACCGAATCAAAAGCTTTCTTAAAATCAAAATAAGCAGCATCGACTTGCACTCCAGCATCTACCGACGGTACAACATAGGACATGAAGTTGAGAAGATTGCTAGTAGTACTGTGTGCCGGACGGAAACCATGCTGAGAATGAGACAAATTACCATGAACCTCATTGTAGACACTTTTCTGTAACGTTGATTCAAAGACCTTTGCGAACACCGAAAGAACTGCCACGGGCCTGTAATCACCTACATCAGATCCCAACCTACCTTTAGGAACCGGTATAACCCTTGTGATTTTCCACAAGTCAGGGTATGTGGTACTTTTAAGACTGCAATTATATATGTGAAGTAGAGGTTCAAGAAGAACCATGCGACAGTCTTTAAGAACGTAGGCAGGAACTCCATCTGGACCAGAAGATTGCTTGGGTGCAAGTCCCGCTAGCGCTGCGGCCACTTCAGCGCGGTGCAGTGCCACTAGGTGTACACGCGCTGGCGCCCCCACGCCACCGCCCCCGCTGGCAGTTGCGCTCGATGCCTCTGCCATGCTGAGACAAGGCGGACGGTTACTATAAACTGATTGGAAAAAATTCGCAAACTGGTTGGCACTCTCTTCTTCGGTGAGAATTACCCCATCCCGTTTTATATTTATTTTGGTGCTATTTGATTTTTTTGATTTAATGAGACGCCAAAATGATTTTGGATCATTAGCTAGTTGATATTGTAATTTCTCATTATACTTTTTTTCAGCAAGTTCAGTATTAATTTTTACCTTCGCCCGACATTTCGAAAACTCTACGTAATCACATTGTAAACCCGTTCGTTTATAAGTTTTATGTAATTTTGCCTTCAAACGAATGTCGCGAATTAGATCGGCCGTGTACCATTCAGGATAACAGTATCTTGAACCTACAGGCTTTCGCATTTTTCTGGGAACGCAATCATCAATTATTTCTCTGATAACATAATAAAAAAACTCTAATGCAATATTGGGGTCCTTCTCCAAGTACAGTTTACTCCAATCTATTTTAGCTATTTTACTATACAGCAACGGAAAATTTGCCTTACTGAAATTCCACTGTTGTGCGATCCCGGTAACAAAGAAGTCATCAACGGCAGACGAGTCAGCAGGGTGAAGCGTGGGCGGCGGCGGCTGCGGCGGTGACAGCGGCGGCGCAAGGGTCGGCTCGGGTTCTGGCTGCTCCGCCGTTGCGCATAACTCCACTAGCAGTGGTGGGTGATGTGCGTCCACTTTCACCATAGGCTCGCTGGAAAGTACCACCTTCACGTTTGCGTGTTGGGTATTAGTTAGTACTAAGTCTAACCACCTGTTATTTTTATTTGTCACCGTGTTCATTTGGGTGAATTCACAATATGTTAAAAAATATTCATAGTAATTCTTAATATCTAGAGAGCTTGAAAACAAGTTAAAATCACCTACAACTAATAATTTCTTATACTTTGTACACAAAAGTTCAATAATACTAAATAGGGTTAAATATTCATTGTCCGGAGATTTCGGAGGGATATACACTACAACTATATGAAACAAAAGTTTATTATTACTACGCGAGTACACCCCCGCGCACACTATCTCAAACACAGCTGCATCTATGTTGACGTCACGTGCTAACGCGACTCGCCGGAGCTCCAACGCGGGTGTGGCCACTAACATCGCGCCGCCTTGTTTTCGCCCATCGCATCTGTCGCATCGTAACACGCTGTAGCCAGCGGGAGCTATCTCTCCGTCAAATATAGCTTCATTGCAGCTAGTTTCGGTTATAGCATATAGGTCCGATGTGGCCGTCAATAAATTTCTCTGGAATTCATCTAACTTTGTTCTCAGTCCTCTTACATTTTGATAAAAAATACTGAAGCTTCTACTTGGTCTCTTGCAGAGGTTGTGCCGGTAATGTGGTGTGACGAAACCAAATCCATTCACTATATTCTATATTCAACGGCCATATTTCCGGATTGCATAGTTACTCGTAATTATTTTCTGTTACGCCAATTTTGAACGATGCATAATCTCTTTCTATCCTAGGCCTTAATTTTTCAATAATAATTTCTGAGTCTATACAACCAAGTACATTTTTTATATACTCCTTTAAACTCCCTTCCGTTGTACTTTTATCTAGTCTCCATACGTGAAGAAACTTTTTACGCTCTACTCCTTTCAAATTTACGATTGATCTATTTCCACCTTTATTTATCGGGTTGTTCCTTTTCACTTCTAACCAATTGTTCTTCTCCTGGTTCCTAGTTTTATCAGTCAAATCCATATTCGCTGTGCTCCTGGCCACCGCCGCATAACTGACTTTCGGTTGCGGCTGTGAGCTGCCGTTGTCGTTGTCGGTAGCCTTCAGCGGCAGCGGCGGCGACGATATCTCGGTCACAGTTTTAATTTTGTCAACCGCCGGCGTGACAGGTTTGGTTGGTTGACTGGGTGACTTTGTAGTCTTGGTGCCGATGGTGTTACTGACCATCACTTGCCTTGTGTTGAGCCTTTCCTCTTTTAAAGCTTTGATTTCTTCTTCAAAGCAACTGCACTTTTTATAGGATTCATTTAACTCATGTCGCAATTTGCTATTTTCTAGTGTCAAGGATGTTACAGCAGTATTAATTTCTTGTATAATTTTCATTTCCAAAATATTAATCCTTTCCGTTATAGCCCCTTTTACCATTTCCATAATACCTGCCATGGATACTTCCTTATCTCGCAACTTTTCGTTACATTGCTCAGGCTCCTTGCTAGCGGCACCATTGCGGGTGGTGACTCCACGGACCGTCACATTTGAGCAGGAGTCGCATTTGAAAGTATGTTTAATTTGTCCCTGTTTTTCTCTAAAACTTGCCGAGGTAATATTCAAACATGCATAATGAAATCCTGCCTTGCATCCGGTACATCTAACCAGCTCCTGCTGCTCAATATTTCTTTTGCAAACAACACAAGCCATTTTGAATTTGAACTTCAACGGAACTGATGTGTGACCAAAACAGAGCGAGCCACTCTTAGTAAGAGTGAAAGAGCGAGTTGCACAGGTCAATGCCTCCTGCGACGCGTAAACAAATTCAATCACTGTTTATTTAGTCACGAAAACAAAGTTTGGATAATTAAGGAAAAAACACAAAAATAACACTGTCCCCCACTTTCTACTGATCTAGTAATGTTAATAATTCACTTTTAGACATATTTTTACCGATATATAATCCGAAATACACATTTTAGAAAATAAATTACTGGGAGCGGATTGCTTCGCCCGTCGCCCGAGCCGAGACATGTTGTGAACTATTAATTATTTTATGTTTATTTAAAAATTCGGAAATTTGTCCGACTATAACCTTTTCTACAATTTTATTTATTGTTGACAGTATTGCAATTGGTCTATAGTTAGTATACTCAAAATGACTTGCCTGTTTATATATTGGTCTTATAATCGACAATTTAAGTTCTGCAGGATAAAGGCCTCTTTGAATGCACAGATTTACAAACTTCGCAAGCAAAGGGCTAATTTTTTTCTTTATTACTTTTATGTCTTTCATTCTAATCCGGTCGGAACCAGCTGATTTCTTTTCATCCATGCTATCAATAATTTTTTCTATTTTGTTTGCGTTCACCTTCCGAAAATTGAATGAAAGAGGTATTTCCTTTACATACGACGATCTTTCTAAAAACTTTTTATCACAAGTATGTTTGATGTTATTAATTTCATTTGTAAACGTTTCTGCAAATTTATTACATATTATTTTTGTATTTTGTTCCTTGTTTCCTAAATATTTATTAATTACACAATCCAAACCATTTTTTGATTTACCTAGCCAATTGTTCAAATTTTCCCATATTTTTTTAATGTCTGTCTTACAGTCCTTAATTACTTGTTTTCTGTAGTTATTTTTTGAAGTATTTATGATTTTTGATGTTTTGTTTCTCCATTTAGTGTAATCTAATCGATAAGTCATATTTTTTGGTTCTTTTTTCCATCTTCGAAATAACTCATCTTTTTTACAAAGCATGTAATAAAGTTGTGTAGACATCCATTCTCTATTTACTTTATTTTTGTTACTAGGCACCTCCCTATAGCTCTCATCATAAATACTTCCAAAAATATCACAGATAGATTCGTACAATTTCAAAGGACATTCTATACTAAAAAGAGCATTCCAGTCGTAATAAAGTAGTTTACTCACAACAAGTTTATTATTGAGTACTTTCCTCATAGTTTCACCACCGTCTTGCACTGTAGTCCCGCTCAACATCACACCTGTTAGATAATGGTCAGATATCTTGCACGTCAGTAGATGTGAACGCACACTATCATACCGCACTCGCACATAGATATGGTCGATACAGGTTTGCGTTATCTTGCCGTTTATGATTTCTTCGCGGGTATAGTCTCGTAAACCGCACTGCAATCCATACCGACATAAAATATCTTCATAATTGGTTACGACTGTGTTTAATCCCTTATTTTTTATATCTATGTTAATATCTCCCAAGTACAAAATATCCTCTTTTTCCGGTATATCCCGTAAAATATCGTTCAGTTCCTGTATATATCTAAATTTATTGGACTTTGGTGGTCTATACATAGCTAATATATGTATCAACTTGTTGTTTATTTGAAATCTGCCTTGTATCATTTCAAAACTGCAACCATTTCTGTTTTCACATTCGAATGAAAGATGGTCCTTTACATAAATGAGAACGCCCCCACCTTTCTTACTTTGACGCGTATTAGAAAAGGCTGTAAAACCAGGAATCTGGAATAGTGATACGTTGTGTTCCTTGATATTTACATCTGTTAATATGATTATGGATAAATTGTCCAAAACTTCCTTAATCATTAGAATAAATTGGTCAAACCCTTTTTGGATTGATCTTATATTAAACTGCAATATTTGCGTTTCACCGCTGTTTTCTTTTATATTATTTATCCATGTATCTGTATTTATATACTTGGTGTATTTTATATCACCAGTGTCTGAAAGTGATATTATCGTATCAAGCTCTGTAATGATAATGTTTTTACTTATCTAGTAACATATGGAATAAAGTAAAACTATTTATTTTCTTCCATTACAAGAAAGTTCTTTATTTCTTTCTCCCTCTTTATGTGAATAATTTTCGGCTCATCTTCACTCTTTTTGATAAGGATCTTGGAGTTTTGTATCCATATGTATCTAAAGTAGGTTTTAAGCGAGTTTTTAACCTGCCAAAATAGGTCCCTAGTTCTCTTAGACACGTTTTCATTTATATATATCTGGGTTTTATTATTACCACCATTAATTTGAGCGTTAGTCACTCTGTTGTTTTTGCGCGCTTTCATCCATTGTTCCCTGGCCGCGCGCGAGCGCATAGCAACCACAATCGGCCGCGGTCGGGCGGGCTGTTGGCTCTGGCTACCCGCATTCTTTTTCGGGCGGTTCGGAGCGCCTACCCTCCAAGCACTTTCTATATTATTTACACAAGAAATAACGATTTCTCTCAAATTATTTCAAAATACAAGACAGGCTCACAGCTCTCGACCTATTTCAAAATTGAAGACTATAATGATTAAAAGTTCTTTGCCGTGAAAGAACTTCCACAGATTAAGGCATTTTCTTATTTATATTATATATTCTTTTACAGAAGCGTTCTTTTGTGAAAAGAAATACTCTGTTACGTTGCAGGTTTAACGAGTCAGGTGTCAACATGACAATCATACCATAAACATTTTCATGAAAGAAAGAATGCGGGCCGTCTATCTCAATACATACTAAAAAGAAATACTCTGTTACGTTGCAGGTTTAACGAGTCAGGTGTCAACATGACAATCATACCATAAACATTTTCATGAAAGAAAGAATGCGGGCCGTCTATCTCAATACATACTAAAAAGAAATACTCTGTTACGTTGCAGGTTTAACGAGTCAGGTGTCAACATGACAATCATACCATAAACATTTTCATGAAAGAAAGAATGCGGGCCGTCTATCTCAATACATACTAAAAAGAAATACTCTGTTACGTTGCAGGTTTAACGAGTCAGGTGTCAACATGACAATCATACCATAAACATTTTCATGAAAGAAAGAATGCGGGCCGTCTATCTCAATACATACTAAAAAGAAATACTCTGTTACGTTGCAGGTTTAACGAGTCAGGTGTCAACATGACAATCATACCATAAACATTTTCATGAAAGAAAGAATGCGGGCCGTCTATCTCAATACATACTAAAAAGAAATACTCTGTTACGTTGCAGGTTTAACGAGTCAGGTGTCAACATGACAATCATACCATAAACATTTTCATGAAAGAAAGAATGCAGGCCGTCTATCTCAATACATACTAAAAAGAAATACTCTGTTACGTTGCAGGTTTAACGAGTCAGGTGTCAACATGACAATCATACCATAAACATTTTCATGAAAGAAAGAATGCGGGCCGTCTATCTCAATACATACTAAAAAGAAATACTCTGTTACGTTGCAGGTTTAACGAGTCAGGTGTCAACATGACAATCATACCATAAACATTTTCATGAAAGAAAGAATGCGGGCCGTCTATCTCAATACATACTAAAAAGAAATACTCTGTTACGTTGCAGGTTTAACGAGTCAGGTGTCAACATGACAATCATACCATAAACATTTTCATGAAAGAAAGAATGCGGGCCGTCTATCTCAATACATACTAAAAAGAAATACTCTGTTACGTTGCAGGTTTAACGAGTCAGGTGTCAACATGACAATCATACCATAAACATTTTCATGAAAGAAAGAATGCGGGCCGTCTATCTCAATACATACTAAAAAGAAATACTCTGTTACGTTGCAGGTTTAACGAGTCAGGTGTCAACATGACAATCATACCATAAACATTTTCATGAAAGAAAGAATGCGGGCCGTCTATCTCAATACATACTAAAAAGAAATACTCTGTTACGTTGCAGGTTTAACGAGTCAGGTGTCAACATGACAATCATACCATAAACATTTTCATGAAAGAAAGAATGCGGGCCGTCTATCTCAATACATACTAAAAAGAAATACTCTGTTACGTTGCAGGTTTAACGAGTCAGGTGTCAACATGACAATCATACCATAAACATTTTCATGAAAGAAAGAATGCGGGCCGTCTATCTCAATACATACTAAAAAGAAATACTCTGTTACGTTGCAGGTTTAACGAGTCAGGTGTCAACATGACAATCATACCATAAACATTTTCATGAAAGAAAGAATGCGGGCCGTCTATCTCAATACATACTAAAAAGAAATACTCTGTTACGTTGCAGGTTTAACGAGTCAGGTGTCAACATGACAATCATACCATAAACATTTTCATGAAAGAAAGAATGCGGGCCGTCTATCTCAATACATACTAAAAAGAAATACTCTGTTACGTTGCAGGTTTAACGAGTCAGGTGTCAACATGACAATCATACCATAAACATTTTCATGAAAGAAAGAATGCGGGCCGTCTATCTCAATACATACTAAAAAGAAATACTCTGTTACGTTGCAGGTTTAACGAGTCAGGTGTCAACATGACAATCATACCATAAACATTTTCATGAAAGAAAGAATGCAGGCCGTCTATCTCAATACATACTAAAAAGAAATACTCTGTTACGTTGCAGGTTTAACGAGTCAGGTGTCAACATGACAATCATACCATAAACATTTTCATGAAAGAAAGAATGCGGGCCGTCTATCTCAATACATACTAAAAAGAAATACTCTGTTACGTTGCAGGTTTAACGAGTCAGGTGTCAACATGACAATCATACCATAAACATTTTCATGAAAGAAAGAATGCAGGCCGTCTATCTCAATACATACTAAAAAGAAATACTCTGTTACGTTGCAGGTTTAACGAGTCAGGTGTCAACATGACAATCATACCATAAACATTTTCATGAAAGAAAGAATGCAGGCCGTCTATCTCAATACATACTAAAAAGAAATACTCTGTTACGTTGCAGGTTTAACGAGTCAGGTGTCAACATGACAATCATACCATAAACATTTTCATGAAAGAAAGAATGCGGGCCGTCTATCTCAATACATACTAAAAAGAAATACTCTGTTACGTTGCAGGTTTAACGAGTCAGGTGTCAACATGACAATCATACCATAAACATTTTCATGAAAGAAAGAATGCGGGCCGTCTATCTCAATACATACTAAAAAGAAATACTCTGTTACGTTGCAGGTTTAACGAGTCAGGTGTCAACATGACAATCATACCATAAACATTTTCATGAAAGAAAGAATGCAGGCCGTCTATCTCAATACATACTAAAAAGAAATACTCTGTTATGTTGCAGGTTTAACGAGTCAGGTGTCAACATGACAATCATACCATAAACATTTTCATGAAAGAAAGAATGCAGGCCGTCTATCTCAATACATACTAAAAAGAAATACTCTGTTACGTTGCAGGTTTAACGAGTCAGGTGTCAACATGACAATCACACCATAAACATTTTCATGAAAGAAAGAATGCGGGCCGTCTATCTCAAGAAACTGGGTAAATGTGCTAATTTTAGAGAATTCGTCGGCTTGGTAAAAGGGTATCGTCGGCTCCGTTTGGGTACGGAACCCTGTAAATTAAATGGCTGAAATGAGTATTGTTATGCGTCGTTTAGTCATAAACGTTTACTCGCCATATCGATTGATCGGCTGCTTACCGATTAATTGAACGATTCTTCGTCTCGTCACTATGAAAAAATTGCCCTAGTCCATAACGGTGAAATAAAATGATGTATCAATATGTTATTTAAAAACCGAAGGATTAGTGAACGCAATAAATTGATTGTAATTTTATTGTAATAATAAAACAATTTTAAATTTTAAATGTTGTGTATTGGATTAAGACTTTAGAAGTATTATTTGGAACTGAAAAACCATACTCGTAGTTGTATCATGCATGACTTCTTAGCTGAAAGATACTATAGTACAGATGGAAGCGAATCTCCCGAAAATTTACACAATTACCTTATTTTAAAAGATACCTACCTACATAACTATTGTATACAAAAGGTGTTGTAAATCCAGCGGTGTGACGACGAGGAAAAAAATTACTCCCGTCACACTGGTGTGACAAGCTGGTGTGACGACGAGTCGGGCTAATGGTATATTTGGTGTACACAATGATGTATACGATATGATAATAATAATAATAGCTACCCATATACTAAATACTAATACGTTACATATATAAATACATGCCTAACTCCACCCATTCGATTAGCATTGCTAACAAGAAGGGCAAGAAACTTAGCAAGATCATGCTTTTTTTTCGATCATCATTATATTTATACAATACAGTGTTTTAGTTAAGAGATAGAAGATACAGGACAAGAGAAATTTGGATAATCAGGCCAAAAGTTGAGTTAAATAATATTAAAACAAAACGAAGTTAAAAGATTAACTCTTAGTCCTCCTGTTCTATAACTCTTATCATCTCTTTCAGTCGGAATAAATTTTATATATCTATATATAAAATATAATTTAGAAAACAATATATTCATTTTTACAAAAACAAATAGTTTATCGGACTAAACATAAATAGCATACATATAATCAAACACAGCATATCTTAAGTAAAATATAAAAATAATTGTATTACAAAAAAAGAATCAGACCCTGGCATTTGCGCTGGCTACATAGCCGTCCTGCAGCATGACAGTAGCAAAAAATAATAATTTGTAATTTTGTATTGCAACAACCTTTAAATGTATATTAATCTAGAATTATTATTTACTAATAATTAATCTACATAATTAATAATTAAATACCTACAATATATGAAGTTTGAGATGAACTACCACCATGCATTTTTATCTTCCAATTATTCACTAATTCCATAGTAAGTGATAGAAATGATGTGAAATAAATTTCTATATTTTTTAAACACTTGTCGATTTATCCATCGTAAGGAGATAACAAATTAAATTTTTATCACTGCGGTATAGAAAATCAGAAAAGTGAATCTGGACGTGAGGAGCTCCGAACCGGGGTTCGAACCCGGGAGCTATCGCTTACCAGGCGGTTGCTCTACCAACTGAGCTATCCAGTTCTCAACATGACCTGCGAATTTACGCTTGTGCTTTCCCATACCACAACGATATGTATAGGTACTCACTTAATAGTGAGCCTCTTGGCGCCTAGAGGACGCTAGTGTATTCAAGACAAGTCTGAGACTATTATTATTGCCCTACAGCATCGGGTAGTTAAGAATACACATTACTCGTATCGAAACTATGATAGAAATAAATTTCTATATTTTTAAACACTTGGCGATTCATCCATCGCGAGGAGATAACAAATTAAATTTATATCAATAATAAGTAATTTAGTGCCATTTACCACTTGGTTCTATCCAGATATATATCTACATTAAGTAATGTAGATTGATTACATTTTGTCTTCTTTGCATTAAGCACTAGATTATTTACTGTGAACCAGTTCGGCACTTGAGATAAACAGTAATTCTCATCGTCTAGAGTATTTAATTGCCTTTTTACTTTAAAAATTAGTGATGTGTCATCTGCTTTAAATCATCTGTTTTAAAGTTAGTGTAGCCAGTAGAAGAAATTAATTATAAATTTTAATATTTTCCGGAACATGGCGAGGTTTTTTTTTCTGATCACCTGGTCAGGCATTAGTTAATTTTGGCCAGTTTTTTCAAACTAACAATTAAAACACACTATATTTTGGGGAATTTTTCTCACTGTTAAATCTCGAAAAAATAAACGAATATAGGTACATTGCCCCGACATGAATCCCCAAAGGGTTTGTGGAAGTTTCAATGATGGACTGGTAAATGCAAGTCACAGTACTTATTCGTACACAGTGACGTATTTTAAGATTTGGCACCCTGGACGTGTAAGGTTTGCCGCCTCATAAATTGACGAACAAAAAGCAAAAATATTTAAATTATAAAATAAAATCCAGCAACGTGTTTATGCGTGCTAATAATGATGATAATGAATGAAAAAACTAAAAAAGGCCATACAATATTAATTTCTTTTCCGATGGACAAATTGGTTACCAAATTCTGCAATGACTTTGATTTTGTTAAGTCAGCTTCTACATTAATATGTTTAAAAGATTTTATGAGAAAACGAATGTTCCACACTGCAAATTGTTACTGCAGTCCACAGAAATATGCGTAATGTAATTTCACTATATGGAAAAGCTTTTTTCAAATCCTTTTGTTTGTCAATGTTGCCTTAAGCTTATTTATTTTCATGAGATTGTTTTAAAAGAACACATTTTTGAACATAGGCTTGCGTCACCCCTCGCAGCCTGCCGCCCCGGGCCCTTTTGGCCCTGGGGTAAGTACGCCACTGCTCGTACATCTATGTTTCAACGCCGATTATTACGTTATAGCGTCATGGTTGGTATATTTTCGGGTACAAAAATGGACCCACAAATTATTGTGCTGTCCGAAACTCGCAGACCGGACACAAATAGGATTTGAAACTGCGATTTCACGATTAGTATTCAATACTTTCAATCCACATAAAGATTTTTCTTCTGATAGGAACCAACAATTCGAATGTCTAATTTTACTTCTCGTGAGTGTAAATTTAAAGTTTGATTAAACACTTTGTGAATGCAGTAAAGTTTTAACGCCTTACTTAAGAATTAGCTTTTAACCTTTAGAAGTTGAAAATAGAATAAATATGTTCTACACTTTAGAAGAGTTAAGAAGTTTGTTGGACGCCATTCATTCAATGAATGAAGTTGAAAATCTGCCGTTGCTTTAAGACAAGACCCTGCTTTTGATTGGAGTGAAGAAGTAGAATTAGTCCTTTTATTTTTATTTCTCTGTTATTATTTAAAGGCTAAGATTTTTTACCAGTGCGTCCTTCTGTGATGACGTACGAGGCTGAGACGTGTACAAGACAAAGGGCCTAGTCCACTGGTTTAAGGTCTCTCAACGAGCTATGGAGCGGGCTTTGGTTGGGATATATATCTGATTGATAAAATCCTAAATGAGGATATCCGCCGGAGATCGGACGTGACCTACATAGCCTGCCGAATCAGTAAGTTTAAGTAGCAGTGCGGGCAGGCCATATCTGTCGCCGACATGATGGCCATTGGAGCCAAAAGGCATTAGAATGGAGACCACAACATACAGCAAAGCATAAGATCAGACTAGATTTTTCAATATTTCGCCACTCTTGGTGGTCCTCCGTCCTCCTCATCCAGCCGCCACCCACAACGTCCTTCAGGTCGTCGGTCCAGCGGACAGAGGTCGGCCTACGCTACGCTTTTCTGTACAAGTACGTGGTCTCCATATAAAGCCTTTTGGCCCTTTTTTATATTGATAGTGTTGAATGTTAATAAAGGTCGACCGGAATCTCATGAATATGTCAAAATAATAATTTATTTGATTTTTAGCTGGCAACTATGTTTTGACAAACGTCAGAATCACTGTGATTCATTTGTGCTTTTTGGTTATTATTTAGATTTTTATAAAAATTTCTAAAAAATTCTAAGAAACCCTTGCGTAGTCAGGCCAGGGCAATTGTTTACAATGTATATCGACAGTTTTTTGAAGAAAAAAGCGAATCAGACACGCAAACTTCGATAATAAAGCGAGTTGAGAAACTTACCGGTAAGTGGAACCAAATGATTTTGATCCAACCTACGAACTAAGTCGAACAAACTAAATTTGCTTTATGTCTAATATATAAGTAGACTATCCTAATTATATTTTATTATTTTAGGTGTGTCATTTGCCACAATCCAACTAATTATTATGGAGGCTTCTTCCAATGACAGCGTATTTGTTACTCCAGGAAAAGGTAGAAAAGGGGGAAAGAAGAGAATCGATATTGATGACTTCGATCTTGACGTCATAAGGAGAAAAATAAATGAATTCTATGTTGCACGGAAGGAAGTGCCTACGTTACAAAAATTGTTACATGTTCTTCGTGAAGATATAGGTTTTACTGTTTAAAAAGAATCATTGAGATGCATACTGAAAAAAGTGGCTTTGAAATTGAAATGTCAATCGCAGAGAAAACTTTTGATGGAAAGACATGATATTGTCATGGCGAGGTACAACTACTTAACTAAAATTAAACAAAATGCAGACTCTGATAAGAAAAAAATATGTAGTCTACCTAGATGAAACCTATATTCATCCGTCGTGTGGTGTAGCTAAATGTTGGCGGTCTAAAGATTTACCAGGCCCATCCAAGCCCATCTCACCTGGGGTTCGATGGATAATTGTGCATGCAGGTGGAGAGCGCGGATTTGTCCCCAACTGTTGCCTGATCTATCGGTCCAAAAGCTTATCAGCAGATTACCATCATGATATGAGCAGTAGCAATTTTAAAAAGTGGATAACTGAAAAGTTAATCCCAAATTTACATGATAATGCATGGTATCGTTATGGATAATGCTAGCTACCACTCCGTACAATTAAACAGACCGCCTACTCAACCCAACTGCTTTGCAGATATAAAAACTTGGCTTCGTAATAATAACGTCTATTATGAAGATAATTGGAGAATATGTAAATTACTGGAAACAGTGCAACAGAATAAAGGTAGCTCCCAATATGAAATCGATGAATTACTCAAAGCTCACGGACATGAAGTACTTCGATTGCCACCATACCACTGTCAATTAAATCCAATTGAAATGATATGGGGTATCATGAAACAAAAAGTTGCAGATAAAAACGTAAATAAACCTGCAAGTGCAATAAAAGAATTAACAGAAGAAGCATTTTCCCAAATTTCAGTTGATGACTGGCTTAAACGATATTGAAAACAAATATTATGAGCAAGATGGAATCGTGGAGATGATGCTGGACAGGTTCATTGTTAATGTAGAAGACTCATCTGGTTCATCCAGCGATTGTTCTACAGATGCTTTTTGTCGAGATTCTATTGAGTATTTGGAAGTTGAGTGGTTAGAATCAATGTCATCTGACGATGAAATACAATAGTTAATTTTATTTTTATTTGTTTGATTTACATTTTTTTTATTTCGTTGCTTATTTTGAAATAAATTCAATATGTTTGAAGCGCTTACAGCCCACAGGTTACAGGTTCCAATATTTTAGATGGTATTAATAAGGCGTATGCCACATCTTCACTTCGATTTTTCTTGGTGGGAAATAAGTACTTCAACTCGAAATTTCACATCAAGGAATTAATAAAAATAAGAAATAAATGTAGGTAACTATTGCCTGAAATAAAAAGTTAACATCAGTATAAAATATTAAATGATACTAAAGTATTAAATACGTTAAATCCTAGTACACCAGTGATACCATGCAAAGATTTAAATTTCCCTAATATTCATGAGATTCCGGTCGACCTTTACTTTGTGGAAAAAGTTTATGTATAAAAAAATACCTCGTACATGGTAGGGTAGTGCAATTGATTTTCAAAACATGAAACTAATGTTTTAAATTTAAAACTGGGAGACTCTTTAGTCTTAAAAAAATATAATAATCAATATCTTATTTAAATAATGTATAATATACTATTGCTGATTATATTTTCATAATATGTATATTCGATAACATACACCAACGAGACTAGTATATTTTGTTACAGACAGATAACGTTGACTACAAATATTTTTTCCCTTTTTTGCATTATATATTTTGCCCTTTAGACATTAAAGGTCATCCCAACAGTAACGCCCGAGCGCATCTCATAATGTAACACTGCATATAGGACATAGACATTGGCTGTTTTAATATTTTAGACTCACATTGCACTTTAATATGGTGAATTTAAAGTTAGTACAAATCTTGGTACAGACATTTAGCTGCAATAACATTAAAAACTAACCTTAAACAAATAGATTCGTACATCACTAATTTTCAAAGACAATACAGATTCGATGAGAAAAAAATATGACAGCAATCTCGTCGCAGTACAGATTTGACTATTGAATCTATAATTTTCCGTAATTAACTGGTGATAATTGAATATTTCATGATGAAATACAGCGAATGGCAGGTAAGACTTGATGCTACATGATTTGGAATTATGTTCAGTGAGACTCCGTGACAGAACCTGGAGAAAAATTGAGAAAACGGTTTGTTTACATAGTCCACAATTTCTATTGACGGCGACTATAGGCTGGCCTTTTTATAAAGACCGTAAAGAAGGCTATTGCCTTAAAATGTATATTTGTAAAATATTTAGTTAAAATTTAACGTGTTTTACACGGAAGCGACCATTTTGTAATTCAAAATTCTTTCGCGAAATCGGTGAGAATGTAGAAGTCCGACACGGTACTGTAGCGGCAACTAGGCTAGCTACCAGCTTGTCCATAGAGTGTTTATAAAAAATTGGAAGCGTCGAAAGAGCGCGCCGCAGCGTACGATGACGAGCAGACGGACTAACAAAGCCGGAGCTGGCTGAGGCTCGTCGCCGTAGGCGACCCAAAGCCGAAGCGGTGACGGCGAGTAAAGCGACGAATTGCACTGTGCCAGGTGCCGTGCTCCGAGTGCCTAGCCGTTGCTTTTAGAAAATAATGTAAATATAACCTCAAATTTTACCATAATTAAATAATTTTTTTCTCGAAAATTATACTTTTCCTCATAAAAAAATCTATACCAGGGGAATGTTTGATCCCCCCCCCTACCCACACAACGCCCTTCCACGTCAAATTTCAGGGCGCACGATTCAAACAATTTACCTTTTTTTTCCAGGCACGTAGACGGCAATGGATTCATCTACTTACATGATGTGAAATAACAAGACATGCTAAAACTCATCCAAAGCTTTATAAATGCACACTTCAAAGACCCTGACCCGAAGGCTGCCGAATAGCCAGCCCTGCATCGCAAAATTTTATTGCAATGACAGGTTATATAAAGCAAGTCTACTAGGAAACAAAAATCTGCATCATTTATTACATTGATTACGACAATGAAGATCGCTGCTTCTGTTCGGATATAAGAGGATTTATCGTCCTATATCAGATACCCGCCCAAGCTCAGGAATGTGTTCTGGATCGTCTCGATCCTATACTTACAAGAAGTCTGGGACGAATAGACACTGGACTATATTTACCACACTATAGCACAAAATAAGTTCTTCGTACAAGTGTGTGGAATGAAAATTATTGATGGATTCATCTACTTACATGATGAACTAACAAGACATGCAGAACTCATCCAAAGCTTTATAGATGCACACTTCAAAGACCCTGACCCAAAAGCTGCCGAATACAAAGAATGGCTCATCGTCCAGCCCTGCATCGCAAAATTCTATTGCGATAACAAATTCTATAGAGCAAAGGTGCAAGTAGTCAACCAGGAAACAAAAATCTGCATCCTTTATTACATTGATTACGGTAATGAAGATCGCTGCTCCTTTCCGGATATGAAAATATCTATCGTCCTATAATAGATACCCGCCCAAGCTCAGAATGTGTTCTGGGTTGTCTCGACCATACAAGGAGTCTGGAACGAAAGGACTCTGGATTCTGGACTATATTTACCATACTACAGCACAAAATCAGTGCTTCGTATGATTAATTATTGTGTGGAAAGAAAATTGGATCTGAAAATCACAAAAGAATACAACAGTGATCTTATGGTCGAGTTAGGGATGGTGGTGTACAGTGACGGCTCCAAGCCATCAATGGATTCATCTACTTACATGATGTGAACCAACAAGACATGCTCAAACTCATCCAAAGTTTTATAGACACACACTTCAAAGACCTGATTCAAAGGCTGCCAAATACGAAGAATGGCTCATCGGCCAGCCCTACATCGCAAAATTCTATTGCAATAACAAGTTCTATAGAGCAAGGGTGCTAGTACTCGACCAGGAAACAAAAATCTGCATCGTTTATTACATTGATTACGGCAATGAAGATCGCTGTTCTTTTTCGGATATGAGAAGATCTATCGTCATATAACAGATACCGGCCCAAGCTCAGGAATGTGTTCTGGATCGTCTCGCTCCTATACAAGAAGTCTAGGACGAATAGACCCTGGACTATATTTACCGCACTATAGCACAAAATAAGTTCTTCGTACAAGTGTGTGGAATGAAAATTGTTGATGGATTCATTTACTTACATGATGAACCAACAATACATGCAGAGCTCATCCAAAGCTTTATAGATGCACACTTCCAAGACCCTGATCCAAAGGCTGCCGAATACAAAGAATGGCTCATCGTCCAGCCCTGCATCGCAAAATTCTATTGCGATAACAAATTCTATAGAGCGAGGGTGCAAGTAGTCAACCAGGAAACAAAAATCTGCATCGTTTATTACATTGATTACGGCAATGAAGATCGCTGCTCCTTTCCGGATATGAAAATATCTATCGTCCAATAACAGATACCCGCCCAAGCTCAGAAATATGTTCTGGATCGTCTCGACCCTATACAAGAAAACTGGACTATATTTACTACACTATACTCGTAGCACAAAATAAGTGCTTCGTACAAGTGTATGGAAGGAAAATTGGTGATGTATACATCAGTAATCTTATGGTCGATTTGGGGATGGTGGTGTACAGTGACGGCTCCAAGCCCAGGTTGAAATTTGATAAGAATGATTGTGTCCTCGAAGACGATGACGAGACTGGCGGAGACCGCGTCCAGACATGGTTGTATAATTGTTACTCGATAATAAAAGGGGAAAGGTGCTAGAAGTGAATCAGGAAACTAATAACTGCTTAGCAAAGGCAAAGCAAAAGCAAAGCAAAGAGCTCGGAAATGGTGACGGTAGAGGAGAATGGATTACAACAGTTAATAACAGAAATGCGCCAGCTACGAGAGGAAGTGGTTGCCCTTAAGGAGCAAAATTATGAAATAAAGCAGGAGATCATTTTAATGAACACTGGCATAACAGAAAACTATTCTTCAAGACTCAAAGCGGCTGAAATGGAGATAATAGAACTCAAGTCAACTGTTAACAACATACAATCGTATCTAAATATATGCGAGCAGGAGAGCATTGGCAACGAACTGGAAATTGCTGGTATTACTGAAAGTGACAATGAAAACCTTGGTCACATAGTGATGACATCGGCATATAAAATGGGGATAGAGCTTACTGAAACAGATATTGACTACATACATCGTGTAGGCTTAAGCAACGTAAAGGCAATGCTTCAGCGTCTCAGCCTTCCTCAAACTTACCCCGCCCGATAGTAGTGAAGATAGTACGCCGCCGAAAACGTAATGAGATGCTTAACACCGCCAAATCTAGACGTAACTTGACGTCGGAAGGTATTGTCGATGGACCACCAAGGAAACTCTACATAAACGAGCGACTCACAAAAAACAACCGACATTTATTTCGTGAATCTCGATAGCGTGCGGCAAAGTATGGTTTCCGATACTGTTGGATCAGAAACGGCGTCATCAACGTTCGACGCGCTGATGGTAAACCACCTGTACGCATCACAACATTGGCCGAACTGGATCAAAAAGTCGGTACATCTATCCCAAATACTGAGATGTGATACGACGATTTTATATCTTTCGTTTAACTACGTTTGGCTTTTGATTATGTGTAGGTATCATAACGATTGTAATAAATTATATTGTCCTTACTTACACTCACTTACACATACCTTAAATATCCACTTAATGTCATTTCAAATATCAACACAACACAGAACATACATAAACCCTAAACATTTGCACATTATCTACACATACAATAGAACCCAAGGTGAAAATACTATGAGCACCCAGGATCCCAAGCTGAGACACTCTGTTTTATTTAATAAAAATACATCCTTATCTAAATTTATGTTTAAATAGTAAACTTTAAACTTTCGCGATTCTCACACATTATTAACTTTGTATTGGGGTCTTACGACGTTTCGACGCCTCTGTAGGCTGTCGTGGTCACAAGCTAACTGAAGAGAGTAGCAGAAAAATGTCCTTGGCGAGCCGGCGGTAGGTAGCACATTATTTTTCTTTTTCCTATCCGCACTTTGTCTTTTGCTAATTAATTGTTTCTTTCGTCACACACGACACACAACACTAACAGTATCGAGGCAAATATTTGAAGATAAATCGCGAGTTTTAAATTTCTGTATGACTGAACTCCATGCCGAAGATAACTTAAACCCGTCATCCCGATTGAAATTTTTTGGGTGTTTTTTTAATTTCAATTCTCGGGTAGTAGTGGCAGTCAATAGAAAGGGTTTTTGGGTCATGAAGTTCTATCCAGTGGTTTGAACTAGCCGTTAGCCGGTGTTCCGTAATCGCTGATTTATTTATTTGCCTGTTTCTTACAGCTGTAATGTGTTCCTTGACCCTCTCAGCTATGGTTCGCTTTGTTTGGCCAATATATACACTTCCACAGCTGCACTGTATTTTATAGACACCAGGAGTCATGTATGGTATAGCATCCTTTGGTGAGCGAATATGATGAGCTACTTTAGAAAACGGCGTATATACAGTCTTGATGGAGTATTTACCTAGTGCTGTTCCAATTTTGTCCGTTATTCCTTTCACATATGGCATAAACGCTTTCTGTTGGCTGACCTCAGGATGCTTTTCCTTCCTTAGTTTTTGTCTTTGCTTTCCCACCTTGTATCCATTCCGTTTAAGTACCTCCTGAACATGTGAAAGTTCATCTCTTAAATGTTCAGGGTCACAGAGATCGTAAGCTCTGTTTGTGAGAGAGGTCACAACAGATTGTAGGTGACGAGGATGGTGATGTGAAGACGCGTTCAGGTATCTGTGTGTGTAGGCTTCCTGTATACAGAGTGTGCCAATGAACCGTCAGTTCTCACCATTATCTTCACATCAAGAAAAGCCAAGGATCTATCCTTCTCTAATTCATAAGTAAACTTAACCTTTGAATGAATGGAGTTTAGATGTTTACTATACTGTTCTACTTGCTCATTACCTCCTTTGATAATACAAAAGATATCATCCACATATCGTTTCCAAAGTCGTACTGTAGATGGCCCGGATCGTAAAACCTTTTCTTCAAAGTGTTCCATCCACATATTAGCCATAACGGGTGTGACTGGACTTCCCATAGCCACGCCATCTATCTGGAGGTAGTACTGACTTTGGTAAAGGAAATAATTACCATCTAAACAATGTTTCAAGAGAACAATATACTCCTCTGGTAGATCATTTTCAATAAGTTTAGTTTTGACTCTTCAGTTAGCTTGTGACCACGACAGCCTACAGAGGCGTCGAAACGTCAAGCACATATCTATTAAGGTATGTATGTTGTTAGTTATCGCGAGTAAGACCCAAATACAAAGTTAATAATTATGTTTAAATGTTGAAAACGAAGTATGATCTGGATAATTCCCTTTCTGTAAAATGTCTCACGCTTGAGGATCTAGAGGACTGCAGCACAGTACTCACAGGTGACTACGATTTTAAATCACTAACAATGAACATAGGAAGTCTCCAAAAAAAATTTGACTCATTAAGAATTGCTTCGAAACGTACTAATATTGAATTTATATTTATATTTATTCTTAATGTACACAGAAAACATATTATTAAAATATACACTTGAAAAGCTATGTACAATGGCGCGCTTATCTCAGTAATGAGATTTCTTCCAGCAGACCAAGGGTGGATGAGATATATAAGATATAAGTAAGGTATTCATAATGTGCACATAATAATACTTCCACAAAAACAAGATTAAGATAGTACCTAAAATATACAAACAAGTAAAAAATACATACAATAAACTACATAAAATGTACATACATATACCTACACAGTGTTAATAAATAGTATCCTATCAATAAATATATAATCATACATATATATATATACATATATTATATACATAATATGTATACCAGGAGGATAGGTTAACGGAGATAGTGCTCTTTTATTTTCCTTTTGAATACACCAATGGAAGGACTGCCTCTGATAGTGTGAGGAAGAGAGTTTGATTTAATTATATTAACTGAGTGTTGGTTAACAGAATATTCCATAATTCCGCAAATGCCAGGTTACAATGCATTTAGAACATTAAAATATATCAACAAGTTTGTGGGCGTAACAGCGTACGTTAATGAAAAGTCGAGCGCCACTGCAGCCGAACCAGTTTTTGCAGACTGTAATTGTTTGGAAATAACGTTGAACAAGGATACAACAATACTATGCATATACATATCTCCATCATTCAAAGATGTTTATCCCTTTCTGTCGGCACTAGATCTTCTGCTACGCCTCAGTAAAACTAAAACACGCATTCTGGCAGGAGATATCAATCTTGATCTATGTGCAATACCCCTAACCGAAGAATGTTCAAGATACTTAAACATCTTAACTGAACACAAACTTCTACCAGCAATAACACACCCAACTAGAGACAAAGCCTGTCTGGACCACTTCTTCGTTACAAGACCGGGAGATTCATTACGCGCTGTTGTGAAAACAAACATTACTGACCACAGCGTTTGTATTATATGCACGTCCTTAAACATAAATTTTGCTATACAGAAACGCAGAAACTATTTGAATAACATATCACGTAACTTGAAAAGATCGTACGAGAACCAAAAACTTACAGCCAATAAAGATAGTCCTAAAAAACTATGGTCAACTATAAATGATATAAGTCATACTACAAAGAAAAAAAGTGTGGCTGTAGAACTATTATGTAATACACACATAGATCCAGTCTCCTCTCTTAACAAATGATTGGGAGTAGGATGGCGGGTGACATTCTCACAGAACTATTAACCACACAAATGGCTCTTGCTGCTAAATTTAAACCTCTCAAATCATACCCTGAATCATTTCTTATGACCCCAACAGACATCGTCGAAATAGGTAATCTGATTAACAATATAAAGAACAATAGTGCTCCGGGAATTGACCTCTGTACACAGACTCTTATTAAACCGATTAAAAATACGATTTTTGAACCGCTGACACACGTGTGCAACCTCAGTCTCTCGACGGGAATATTTCCAGAGTGTTAGAAGGTGGCTGCGGTGATTCTTATCCATAAAAACGGTAACAAGACTGAACCCAGCAATTACCGGCCGATTTCATTGCTCAGCATTTTTTATAAAATCCTGGAGAGGGTGGTAAATAAGCATTTGGTCACTTTCCTTGAGAATAATAACGCTATCCCTGAAAGGCAATTCGGCTTCAGGCAAGGCAGGTCGTCCGAGGACGCGGTTCTGTTACTGACCAATATAGTATCCAACGCCTTGGATCAAA
Organism: Ypsolopha scabrella; assembly: GCA_910592155.1. Taxonomy (NCBI): domain Eukaryota; kingdom Metazoa; phylum Arthropoda; class Insecta; order Lepidoptera; family Ypsolophidae; genus Ypsolopha; species Ypsolopha scabrella. Next base: position 2,332,006 of record OU342972.1, on the reverse strand, counting down.
ATAGACGTTGTCTTGGGGTATTCCTTGATCTCGCAAAGGCATTCGATACGGTGTCTCTGCCAATACTTTTAAAAAAGCTTGATTGCTTGGGTATCAGAAGTGTGGCACTGAACTGGTTTCAGAGCTATTTGTTTGGTTGAGTACAATGTGTCCAAGTAGGAAAAACCGTGAGCAAGAGTGAGGAGAATTATATTTGTAATGAAGTCACTCCGAAATAGTGCCCATAAGGATACTCTCATGGTAGTCTACAAATCTCTTTGCCAATCATTACTTCTTTATTGTAATAGAGTGTGAGGAGGGGCCGCAAAAACCTACATGATAGAACTTGAAATCGCCCAAAGGGCAGTGCTTAAAGTCATGTTGAAGAAACCGCGTAGATTCCATACTAATCAACTATACAAAGAGAGCAAAGTACTTCGAGTTCGACAGTTATACCTATTAAGAACGATGGTTAACAAGCACTGTATTATGCTTAAATCCCCCGAACACGAAAATCTTTTAAGACGTAGGCTTTATAGAGTTCCACTTCCACAGAATCGGACGGTTTTTGCGAAAAGATTACCAATGTTCCTTTTTCCTTACTTGTATAATGCGGCTTGTAAAAGAATTCCAGAACTTGAATTTTGCACCAGTGGAAAATGCTTTCTGTTGATTTCCAATGGCTCGAAGGGTTAGACTACATGCAAACAGAAGAAATTCTTCCGAAAGGGGAGACATACATCAAAGCAAATGAAACACACTAACACACACACCCTCTCTTACCCTCACACACACCGTCTCACTCACCCTAAAACATTCTCATATACACAAACTCACACACACCGCGATCATCTACCATATTCACCGTTATAATAAGGCCAACAGTAGGTAATTATTTTTATTGACTTACTTTTCCTTGTTTTGTAAATTCTCTATGTAATTTAATTTTCATTTATAATTAATTTCAATGTTATATTTAATTTAAATTTACTTATATCGACCGAGTACTAATCAAACTAAATGAGAACTCGTAACCATAGCTAATCGTATTCTGGGCCCTGTGTTTCAAGCTCTGCTTTGTCTAGGGTCCGTTGAAAAGATCGCCTTTACAACTTGTCGCATTATTGCTATAGTATATTATGTACTCAACTCACTATATCAATTGTAAATGTTGTATTGTTATTGGCAAATAAATATTTTTTTTGTTGTTTTTTTTTATTAACATACATGGATATCGGAACGCAGCCGAGTGAAGTTAACTTTTGAAAATTAGTTTTGCTTATCTTTAATTAAAATTGTGCAATTACTGTTAATTTAAATGTCAATCGCATATTAACCCCTTACTGCATGAATTATCGAAGATATTTCTAATAAATATTTTATATAGATATTTCTATAAATTTTTCTATTCGCGTGATGACGACCTCACTGAAGGGGTTAAAATTAAGATTTCTTATTGTTTTGTATATATTTACTATACAGTTTAGTAGAGCCATTTAGGTAAGCCATTCATGTAATAATAAAAAAACAAAAACATATTTCTTTACATTTAATGAGTAAGCGTAGTGACAGAAGATCTAACACAGCCTATTCCGCTTACTCCCATAGGTTTGTTCCCTTTAGACAACCTTCCCTTTATACGATGTTTATATACAAAACGTATGTAATTTTTTTTTTTATTCGTGACCTAGGATTTCATCGCTCGCTTAGGAAAGTGAAAACAGGCAAACCGTAATCAGTCTGTCCTGGGACGAAATTTACGGTAGTCGGTAACAGAGGAATGACTGCGGCGTATGTCCCTCTAGACACAGGTGCCTCTCTGACAGGGGCAGCATGTACTATCGTGTGCACAAACGTATATAATCGTGCAATTTTCGCAAGTTCATGTGCAATGAACACGTAGTGTGGACGTGTGACGCGGGAGAGCGGGGCAATGGACTATTCATAACTCGAGGACGTGACTGTACTCCGAGATATCTACAGTTTTCACTGCAAAATCCTGCCTGATAAAGTTTGCGCGAAAATAGTGTTTTTTTTTTCTTGATAAGTCCTTCTTGGAAACTAGGTTTGAAATCTTTAAAGTTTCTGCTTCTGATTTTTATTTATTAACTGAGAAGTACGTATTACGAGTTGTACCGTTATATTAAGGATAATTGGTGAAAGATCGTGTCTAAAAAAGTTATACAATAATCGACTCGTTATTGATCAATAAAAAAAACCGGGCGAGTCGGACACAGGGTTCCGTACTACCACAGAATACGGGCACGAAACCCTGAAAACATTGTGTTAAATAACAACAATATAGATTCCATAGTAACAGGACACGTTTTTATATGTTTTATTTACTTTGTTGGTATAGACTACAATCTGACAAAATATGAAACTTGTGTAATGTATTAGGTATTACCATAGACTATTTCGTCTAGAGTATTACTGTTTTTAAGATAGAGCTCAAACAAAAAAGGTTGAAAAAAATTATACAATAGATAAAAATCAATAGTAAAGTCCCACTTCCCACTAATCCCATCCCACTAATAATAATATTATAAATGCGAAAGTTTGGATGTATGGATGGATGGATGTTTAGTACTCTTTCACGCCGTAACTGCTGAACCTAATGGGCTGAAATTTTGCATGAATGTAGTTCTAGACCTGGAATAGGACATAGGCTACTTTTTATCCCATAAATCAGTTCTAATGGGATGGAAATGAGGTTTCAAGTTTCTATAGAAAAACAATGTGTCACTCTTTCACGCCGTACCTATTAAACCGATGGGCTAAAACTTTGCATAAATAATGTTCTAGATCTAGACTAGAATACGACAAAAACAACTTTTTATTCCATAAATCAGTTCCCATGGACAAGATATAAAAGAGACATACAAAATGGGAAACACAGAAGCACCTTACACATACATTTCACCAGCTGTGTTTACTGCAGTAGGTAACAGTCCGAAAAATATTGACTGATTTTATAGGAGTACACAAAAACTAATTCAAAGCGGGCGACGCCGCGGGCAAAAGCTAGTAATAAATAAATTTTAATAATTATTCTTAATAGACGCCATACTAACTTGTACTACGTATTCTGTGAAAATTTCCGTTTCCCGATACGGCTGATGCTGTAGACTATAGACCCCGGTGACGGATAGCGGAGGCTTACTAATATCATAGTACTTCTTCTGTGGTAATAGGGTCCTCTTTGGCACCCTCGGGCTACGGAACCCTAAGATATCGGTAAAACTTTTAGTGATAAATGGTCTCTTGTCTCCTAGGTACCTAAAGTTAGGACCCTAACTGTGCGAGCCACATACACTCTTGGCCGATTTTTGAAATATTATTAATTTATTTCTATTACAGTTTCAATTTAACCAAACTTTATTGAGTTCACGTAGACGACAGACAACCAAGGATTTCCGCTTTTGACGGAACGCCCAAATTTGTACAAACGTAATATATTAGCATGTTTGGCCGCCTCTTTGGTATTGTGGTTCGAAAGTGTACACAAGTAATATAGAGGTTGTGGGTTCCAATCCCACATTGTATTCGGTCTGCGTGCTTTGGAGTTACGTTAAGGTGAAGTGGGCATTGGAAAGATATGCTGTGAGGGTGCAGAACGAACTTATCTACAGTCGAGCGCGAGTGAGCAAGTTAGACGTAGTATACAAAAACGTAAGCGATAATCTGCCTGAATTTAAAAAAAGAAAATCTTAGGATTTATTTTAAAAAATCTTGTTGTCAAAATAAAAAGATGGACAAGTATACACAAAATATTCGTATCAAGTTTTGTAATGATACGATCCACATTACAGGCATAAAATGTGAACAAAAGTCCCAAAAATGAAACACTGACTGAAATACTATGCGTATATTAGCAGGTTTTTGGATTGGTTTACAAAATTTAAACTTAAAATATCACATTGTAGCAAATATAAATCTATACCGCGATGTAACTGACGGCAGCGCCATCTACCTGTGACTAAGGTAAACTTAAACTATACAAAAATGTATTCGTACAAAAAATGTTCCTATTTAATATTCAAGAGGTTGGACATTCTGCCCACCAAGGACAAATTTCAAATTTTCCTGACAATTGTAAGACTAAAACTAAACAAAACAATCAAACAAAATCAAAATACAAAGGATACATAGGTTAATCCACATGAATCAAATATTAATTCCATTAGGAAGTACTAGGTAAAAAACACAATTTACATATCGGTCGTTTAATAGTATTATTGTTACATTTCAAACTGACCACTCTAGTAATTCCGTCCAATCCAGGATGCTTGCCCACGATAACACCGTACAGCCATCTGGCTGGGGGAAGATCATCTTCCATTACTAGCACTACGTCTCCAATTTCGGGTTCGGGAACTTTGTGGGTCCACTTGTAACGCTGGTGGAACTGAGTTAAGTATTCCCGTGACCAACGACGCCAAAAATCTTGAGTCATTTTTTGTGTGAGTTGCCATCTCCTGAGAGTAGAAACGTTTGCAGTATCATAGTTCGAGTCAGGTGCTAAGACCAGAGGTTCACCTACTAAAAAATGACCTGGTGTTAATGGAGTTGGATCCCCAGGATTGTCAGTAATTTTTGAAATAGGCCTTGAATTTAGACAAGCCTCTATCTGTGATAACAGTGTAGTCATTTCTTCAAATGTTAATGTTGTGTTTCCAATGATGCGCTTCAGATGGTGCTTTGTTGCCTTTATACCGGCTTCCCAAAGGCCTCCAAAATTAGGACTATGGGGAGGGATAAAATGCCAGTTTGTCCCATTCGTAGCAAGTTGATCAGCAATTTCTATTGCTATGCTCGATTTTTCTTCAAGAAAAAATGTCTTTAATTCACGTGCAGCACCGACAAAGTTTGTTCCATTGTCACTATATACATCTGCACAGTGACCACGGCGAGCCACAAACCGTTTGAAAGCAGCTAGGAACCCTTGAGATGTAAGATCGCTTACTGCTTCTAGGTGGATCGCGCGCGTTGCCATACAGATAAACAAGCAAATATATCCCTTGTATGAGTGGTGGCCTCTACCCTTTGTAGTTCTGATATTAATAGGTCCTGCATAGTCAACGCCACTTCTCAAAAAAGGTCGACATGCACTTGCCCTTACTGCTGGCAACTGTCCCATCAATTGATGTCTGATTCGGGCTGAATGTCGTACACAATGTACGCATTTGCGAACGAAGAGTTTAACTAGCTCCTTAGCTCCGACTATCCAATATTTGGATCGTAAATAGTTTAACATCAATTGTGGACCACCATGTAATGTCTTATCGTGAGCATCAGCAACGATTAAATCCGTGAAGTGTGATATTCGAGGAAGTATGATTGGATGTTTCATTTCTTCACTGATTGAAGCGTTCTGTAGTCTGCCACCGACTCTTAGTATCCCGTCTTCATCAACAACAGGATTCAGGGAGGTAAGTTTGCTTTTATTACTAATTTCTTTTTTCTTTTTCAGGTCTGTCAATTCTTCGTTAAAATATTTTTCTTGACATATTTTAATACATATTTTTAGGCTTTCTTTTATTTCAGTGCTGGTGTGCCAATTTTCAATTTGGTCTACATTATCCTTTTTAGCACGTTTAGCAAATCTTTTGCAGATAACAATCACACGTATAAGCCTTCTCAGCGAAGAAAACCTAGAAATTATCTCTTCAGCTGGATCTGATTCTTCATCATTGCAGGTATTTATTAAACAAAACCTGTTTTTTTTCTCTTCTAAATGTGTTTCTTGAACCTTATCACTTTTATAATTAATTTTCTTTTCTTTCAGCCACATCGGACCTTCCTTCCAAAGTCTTTCATCCTTGCTCGGTATGCCTCGGGATGCGCAGTCTGCAGGGTTGTCTTTTGTAGAAACATGCGACCATTGCTTTGGTTCCAGCGAGGTGAAGATTTCGGACACCCGATTTGCAACAAACGTCTTCCATCGCTGTATATTACCCTTCAGCCATGCAAGGACCACTTGGGAATCTGTCCATGCATGAATGGTGTGTTTGTCAAGACTCATTACTTTCGACACTTCAAGCAATAGTCTTGTAAGCAGTACGGCTCCGCAGAGTTCCAATCTTGGGATAGAGATTTGCTTGATAGGAGCTACCTTGGTTTTGGAAGCAATCAATGAAACATGAACCTTTCCTTGGTTGTCTATTACCCATAAGTATACTACCGCGGAATAAGCCTTATTTGATGCGTCGCTAAAACCGTGCAATTCCTGAAGTTTATCATCTTTGCTTGTATTGATCCAGCGTGGGAGGCTGAATTTGGTAAATTCATTTAAATCAGCTCTATACTTTAGCCAGTCTTTCAGTAATTTTGGGGGAAGCTCGTCATCCCACTCAATTCCTGATAGCCATAAACTCTGTATAAAGATTTTGGCTGAGATTATCACTGGCGCCAGCCATCCGAGAGGGTCAAATAACCGTGAAATATCAGATAGTACCTTACGTTTAGTTACTGGTGAGGTGAGAGCTGGAAGTTGCACTGCGTACTCAAACTCATCAGTCTTTCGGTTCCAGGTAGTCCAAGGATCTTGAAAACTTCATCTGTCTTTAATTTAAGGTTTCCTTCTTTTACAGTGTGCTTTTCATCAATTTCTTTAAGCAATTCTTCGCTATTACTGCTCCACTTCTGTAGTTCGAAACCACCTCTCTTAAGTAATTCTGTGATTTCCACATAAATTCGTTTACCTTCTTCCACGGAATTACAGCCCGTCAAAAGATCGTCCATGTAAAATTCTTTTAGGATGATTTCAGCAGCTGCAGGTAAATCTTTACCATCATCGTAAGCGACTTGAAGTAAAGTACGCACAGCCAGATAAGGTGCGGAAGCAGTTCCAAAGGTTAACCTTGAAAGCTTTAAATGTTGAAGTTCTTCACCCGGGTTATCACGCCAAACAAGACGCTGAAAATCTGTATCAGGACCTTCACCTGTCGGTACATTTTTATAATGTCTGAATACTAGACAAATTGGGTAGGTACGCCATCTCATAATGATGTGACGCAAGTCATGCTGCAGTGTTGGACCTACTAATAGGTCATTGTTCAACGAAACACCGTTTGTGCCTCTACACGAAGCATTGAATACTATTCGTACCTTTGTCGTATCTTTATCGTCTCGAATCACAGCATGGTGAGGTAAGTATACTGCGTCTGGTTTATGTACTTCTTCTATCGGTACGACTTCAGCATGACCAAGTTGTTTGTATTCATTTATCACAGAAGAATACTCAGCTTTTAGCTTAGGATCGTTGGTTAGCCTTCTTTCAAGCTGATAGAATTGTTTTATTGCAATCTGTTTTGAATTGCCATATTTACAACTGGGATCTTCGTTACGGAATGGTAATCTGACAATATAGCGTCCTGAATTATCTCTTTTGGTAGTTTCCGCAAAGATCTGTTCGCACTTTTCTTCTTCTTCGGTGAGTTGGGTTTGATCATTAATCTTATTATCATCTTCAAGCTCCCAGAATTTCTTCAGAAGCTCAACTTCATTAGTGCTATGGGCATGATGACACAAAATTGTGTTGGATACGGTATTGTTTTGAACTGGACCTGAGAGAATCCAACCCAGTGTGGTGTTTTGAGCAATTAGTGCACCGGGTGAACTCTTGATTATACCGTCCAATAAAATTTGTCCATAGACATCCGCTCCAAGGAGCAGATCAATTTTATTTGGAGTACCAAATGATGGGTCTGCTAAACTGATATCAGACAACTCGGGCCAAAACTCAACAACAATACGTCGTTCCGGAAGTACTGATGTGAGCTTGGGGAGCACAAAAGCTTCAAGGCAAATTTTGAATTTGCTATGAAGTGATTTTAGTTCGATCGAAACTTTCGCTTTTGAGGTTACCGAACTAGATGAATCACTTCCAAGACCAGTTATGGAGCTTTTGTGTGGGTTCTTTTTAAGTTGAACCGCAGATTCCGATATAAATGAGCCTTGAGAACCTTGATCTACAAGGCACCTGAGTGTTACTAGAGAGCCTGTGTGAGATTTAGCATTTACTAATGCTGTGGCAAGTAAAACTTGACCATTGGGTTTAGAAAAACAGGCTGTGATGTTGCTTGTAGGCTCTTCCTGCTGTGATGTAGATGGAGTTGCTAGCGCAACACCCTGATCAGCTGAATGATAAGGTGCTGCTGAATTAGTGACATTTTTGGAATGTAGTAATGAATGATGCTTCTTTTTACAAAGACGGCATCTAGAGGATTGGCGGCAAGCATAAACTGTGTGACCAGAACCGAGGCAATTAAAACACAATTTATTGGATTGGACGAAACTACGTCGAGTATCAGTGTCGTCCTTTGCGAACTTTTTACAGTTACAAAGACGATGATCTTCAGAGCAAAAGATACATGACAATTTCGCTGCATGAAAAATTTTAGGATTGTTGTGTGGAGTGACATTTATATGTTTTGGTGACATAGTTTGTTTGGCCAACTTAGGATCTATGAACTCCAAAGCACGTGATCTGGTTTCTAAAAATTCCTTTAATTCAGCAAAAGTTGGTAGTTCTTTAGAAGTTTCACTGACCCTAAGTTCCCATTGTTTTCGGGATTCACCATCTAATTTTAGACATAGAATATAAATAACAATTGTATCCCATGAACTAACGTCAATAGATAAATTTCTTAAAGCAAAAAGGCATTCATGTGTAGGATCTAATAATTCTCTTAATGCACTTAAGGACTCTGTCATAATGTTTCTTTGGCTCAGAAATCTCTTTAATATGCAATTGACCAGATATTTCTTGTTATTATATCTTTCTTCTAACTGCTGCCAGCACAGCTTGTAATTCTCTCCTGTTATTGGGACATGGCGTAGGAACTGCTCTGCTTCTTCAGTCAAATGGCTCTTCAGATAATGCAACTTTTGTACTTCATCAAGTTCACTGTTATTGTGCACTAAAGATACGAATAAGTCTCGAAAGCTTGTCCACTCTGAATACTTCCCCGAAAACGAAGGAATGGTAATCTTTGGTAACTTAATGCTTTGCTGTTTGCTTGTCCCTCCTCCGGTCGCAGAAGTAGCAGACTGTACAATTAAAGGCTTAACGATATTGCTGAGTGCGTCTTTTAACTCGCACTTGTAATCCGTGTATCGTTCCTCACAATCATCGTACACATCGGTTGTGACATAATCAGTAACTTTTAACTTGTCAACATCAGAGTCTTGAACAATCTGATTATGAGTTAAATTGAATTGAGACCACAGTTCCTCCAACGTCTCTAGTCTCGTACTTATGTATGAATGAGTACGCCGTGGTTTTACCGTCAGCCAACTTCAAAAAGCAGTCGTTAGTGGTTCCAGAAGTGGCAGTAGCCAGTCTGACAGTCACGTACGTGCCGACCAGAAAATATACATGAATGAGCACCTAACCCTAAAAAACAAAATCCTATATGCAGAAACTCGTAAAGCTAAGATAGAGAAAAATTATAAATTTGTTTGGATCAAGAACTCGACATTTCTTGCACGAAAAAGCGACGACTCCCGTGTTCTCACAATCCGTAATAACATGGACATAGCCAAAATGTGACTAGAACTATGTATAATTAATATATTAATATTACGGTTATTGTCTTTGTTAACGTTTGTATTCGTTTTAATTGAATTTTTCAATACAATTGTCATGTTATTTCCTTATGTATCAGCCTATTTAACAACCTATAATCTAACTAAGCAATTTAAAATATTTAAACCCATATTTTTTGTTACTAACCTTTCTGTTGGCAGCCTGGAAAGCAAACAAACTGAAACCACAACTAATACATTTAAATTAAAATACCCACTCACAAATAAAATTCAACACTTTCAATAAACTAAGTATTTACTATCAAAATTGTGGTGGCTTGCGTTCCAAGTTGGCTGACCTCCGAATGGGTATATTAAATACAAATTATGATATAATTGTAATTACAGAGTCATGGTTGCGACCTGGAGTGTACGATTCAGAGTTGGTGGACGACAGATACACTGTTTTTCGTAGAGATCGTGATTTATCTAAAACTAAAAAGTTGGATGGAGGTGGTATATTTATTGCCATCAAAAAGAGTATACCGGCGACTCGGCGCTATGATTTAGAAGACCCCTTACATGAAGATATAATAATTACAATACCTACTGTACAAAACTTAACCTTGCTGATCTCTGTAAATTATATACCACCCAAGTCGAAAACTAGTATCTATGAAAACCTACTTGGGAAAATACAAAGAATATATTTAAATTACCCTGACTTTACCTACTGCGTTCTTGGAGACTTCAACATCCCAGATATTGACTGGACTCCGAATAATAATGACATAATATTACTACCATCACAACCTATTTCTGAGATACATAAAATACTTATAAACACTATGACCCTCATTAAACTCAACCAGTACAACAACTGTTTTAACAAAAATCAACGTGTGCTTGACTTAGTTCTTAGTAATACCCCATGTATTTGTGTCCGATCCCAAGTTGACATATCTCGATCAGGATCACAACACCCTAGTATTGAGTTTAACCTGGAACACTCGGTACAAAAAAATATTAATTTCAAAAACGTCTTAAAATACAAATTCAATAAGGCTGACTACGACATTATTCGCACTAAAATCTTAAATATAGACTGGGACACTAAGCTAAAATGGTCAAAGGCGTCCGACTCGTTAGACACATTTTATGACATAATTTACGAAATCATAGATCAAGAAGTACCCCTTGAAAAATCCAAATCTGCAAAACATCCAGCTTGGTTTTCCCCTGCACTCAAAAATACGCTAAACCGTAAGAAAAAACTTTGGCACAGATGGAAAACATATCAATCACTTTCTGATTATACGGAGTTTTCATTGCTCCGAGCCCGTTGCAAACTACTCCTGGCAAAATGTCTAGATAACTATATCTCTGATACAGAAGCTGCCATTCCCAAAAATGTTAAACATTTTTGGCAATATGTGTCATCATTAAAGAAAAATGACTCTGGCTACCCTAACACTATGACACTTGGTGATCAAACATCTAAAAATCCCCATGAAATTGCAGAAATGTTCAGCACTTTTTTCTCATCCGTTTTTGAACCATCGACTACCATCGATAGTCTCCATCTTGACAACCTTCCTACTAACGAACTAGCCGAAAATATAGTCTCTTTACACATAGCAAAATATAAAATAGAAGAAGCATTAAAACATCTAGACATAACAAAGGGTCCCGGTCCTGACAAAATAAGTGCTCTATTCCTTAAGAATATATGTAAAGAAATCAGCCATCCCCTTTTTATAATATTCAACAAATTTTTAGAAGAAGGAACGTTTCCAGATAGATGGAAACTTGCCAATGTAACCCCTATCCACAAATCTGGCCTTAGAGCCAAAATCCCTAATTACAGACCCATATCAAATCTCTCAACATTACCGAAAATATTCGAATCACTTGTACATAATGCATAGTCCAGTCCCAAATAAGTCAAAACCAACATGGTTTTATGAAGAAGAAATCCGTTATAACTAACTTGCTATCATATTCAGAATATCTATTTGAAGCATTAGATAAAAGAACAGAAGTCCATGCAATCTATACGGACTTTCGCAAAGCTTTTGACAAGGTCGATCATGCTCTACTACTGAAAAAACTTGCTTATAATGGAATCAAGGGCAACCTTCTTAAATGGTTTGCCTCTTACATCAGAAACCGGTATCAAATTATCACTATTAACGGGTATTCATCAAGTAAAAGTATAGTCTCGTCTGGAGTCGTCCAGGGTTCTATTCTAGGACCTCTCCAATATCTTTTGTTTATCAACGAAATAGAGCAATGCTTTCAGAACTCTAACATTCTTATGTTCGCTGATGATTTAAAAATCTACAAGAAAGTCAAATCGCAACAAGATTGTATACTCATTCAGGAGGATTTGAATAGATTTAAGGAATTTTGTACAAGGAACAAATTGCAGCTCGCGTATGACAAGTGCAAAAAAATATCGTTTACTAGAAACCTTAACAAAATAGAACATACCTATAACATCGGTGGCGAAGACTTAACTAAAGTAAATGACATTCGCGATCTTGGCATGACTTTTGACGAAAAGTTAATATTTGACAAGCACATAGATAAAATGTACACTAAAGCCTATCAAATGCTGGGATTTGTCCTGAGAATCACCAAACCTTTTAAGAAAGCATCAACATACTTATCTCTCTATCAATCATTAATACGCTCAGTACTTGACTATGCATCTATAATATGGAATCCATACTACGCAGTTTATTCCGAAAGGGTGGAGATGATCCAAAAGAAATTTGTTAAAGCCCTCCATTTTAGACTGACTCGATCCCGAGGACACTATGCCGACCTGCTTAAACTCTATAACCTACAAAGACTTTGTGACAGAAGGCTCCTATTAGACGCAAAGACCCTTTACAATATATTGAACAATGAATATGACTGCCCTACTCTTCTTGAGCAAATTAACTTTAAAGCGCCAACCCACTCTACACGATCTAAGACTTTATTCTCAGTACCTACTTCACAGAGTAACGCAGGCTGTCGAGCCCCCCTACGAAGAATCTGCAGCTCCTACAATAAAAAACTCCTTAGCATAGACATATTTAATAATAGTAAAATCAAATTTAAAAAGGAAGTTAGGCAAATTTTAGACACCAAAAACGAGAAATTGTAAGAAATTGTGTAACTACACAAATATAATATCAAATTAAAAGGCATGTGTGTGTGTGTATGGATGGTAATATGTGAGATTGCATGAATGTGTGTAACCGTGTGTATGAACGCTTATCTTAGTTTTTAATTTAATTTAATTCCATTGCTTTGTAAACAACATTATTTTTATTTTTTTAACATTATCAGAGAATGGTTTAGAAATGTCACCGAATTACTCCCTACAAAAATAACGTATTTGAGGAAAGCGTAGAGGAAGTAAATTAAACTAACCATTTGTTTATACTTTAATGTTTCTATGTATAGTTTACTTCTGTGTCTTTTCCATGAAATAAATAAATAAATAAATAAAAATGACTGGACAGTCGATCTTTTGGTGACTTTTTAAAAGTTACTGAGAAAAATGTGATAAATACAATTTTCATAGGTATTTTAAGGATTCCTTTTTCCATTATGTGAAAGATTCAAATCATGGTTTTAAGATTATCAAAAAATTTCTCATTTCTTTGAAAACAATATGTATTTTTCAGTTCTGTATGTTTTCTGAAAAACTTGTATAAAGTTGCATTTCCCAACGACCTAGTATAGTGCTTGCCATGTTAAAAGAGCGCTGGAACCGATTGGTTTCCACATGGGTATACTCGCGCATGAAATTATTAGGCCTGTTGTTTCATTTTTGAACTAGCGTTTCGCTTGCGACTTCGTATAATGGTTATTGATAGGTACATTAAAAATATATTAGATAGTCCTAGTAATTTCGTGCGCAAGTATACCCATGTGGAAACCAATCGGTTCCAGCGCTCTTTTAACATGGCGAGCACTATACGATAGTAGACGGCGATAGGACTCACCACCCATCATGCTGGAACGTAATAATCTTCGGTGAAACGTGGGTGTAAGAGAGTGAACTGTGACTTGCACTTCACAGTCCACACCCGGAACCACCTCTGACACCCCTTCGGAGACTCATGTCGTATCGATGTAAATATCATCAACACACTTACAGTCGATAGTTATCGGTGAGTGATCAGCTCAGAAACTTCTCAGTGGCGGAGTTATTTGGAGAAAAAGACGGATGGCTAGCATTTGGAATAACGTAGCTAGATTTCTGATGTGAAATGTTTTCTGGATACTTTTTATGCTTTTCGGTTTTATTTTTCATGTGTCTGCGGCATGCGGGTCTTTGCCAAAACAATCTGCTAAATCCGTGAAAACATATTGTATCTGCTAGAGCTCGGAGTTTGTGAGCTTAAATCTGGTACACACTTGTGTGAATTGAAACATTCAGTGGTCCTGGACTACATACCGTCTAGTTAAACAATTAAAATTATGAATTTAGATTTAAAATTCTTGGGAGGTATTAATAATAAATTATCTTTTTTGAAAAAAGATCGTAAAGGCTGGTGTTATTTTTTTTACGTTTATAAATTTGTTATTGTCGTTTACCACATTGTACTGGGAATTAAATAACTATTTGAGAAAAAAAAACATGTTTCTTCTTGAATGTAATCATCACTGACCATCAGTTAACGATAAATACAAAATCTACCCTAGTATGACTTTCACTTATTATTAAACTAGCTTTTGCCTGCGGCTCCACCCGCGTGTTATTCGGTTTAACGACATGCTTTTTTCCGGGATAAAAAGTAGCCTATGTGTTAAGTTAGGGTATAAGCTATATCCAATCAAAATTTCATTCAAATCCGTCCAGCGGTTTCAGCGTGAAAGAGTAACAAACATACACACACACACACACAAACTTTCACATTTATAATTCTAGTGTGATAAATCACACAATTAATTAATACAAAGATTGAACAGTTATGATGTCCTTCATAGGTCTTAGCTCCGCCATGTAATGAGTGTAAATTATTTCAGAAGATACATTTTATGCCGCCTCTTTACTCAATCACAGAAGAATGAATCAATAGCAGCACATTCGTTTACGAGGTCATCAAAAATGTTGTACCGGAATTAACGTACAATCTCTAACATGCTTACGATACGAAATGCGAATAAAGTATCCACTTCAAAAACCACTTGTACCATATTTTTTTGGCAATTAGGTAAGTTGTGTACCTTATGGAACAGCTGATTTTATTTTTATGAAACTTTGGTTTTGGTTAGCTGCATAGTAAAAGTTTTCCGAAAAGACGAGTACTAGTATCACTACCTTTCGATTTTTAGGGACTTTTACAAGTGTTTATATAACTTAAAGACTTATTGGACAATATTTAGCAGTCACCTTAAGAATATATGTATATCCAAGTGACAACAGTACCAAAGTTTATTAGACAAAATCTTGATGGTTCGTTATTTTTTACTTATGTTAAGTTAAAAAAACAAACCATTAAATTATAAAAAAAACAACGTTATTGTTTGTTCAGAAACCCATAGGATATTTTTTATGTATTAAAATCTGTAATAAGCTTTATTAAACTCTGAAACCAACAGATAGTTCGTACATTCTTTAGTTTTTTTAATAAATCCGTCCCTCTCGCACTGCGGGTCTTTCCACACGGAATAATAGTAATTGATGCAAGCGAAAACTATTCTCTAAAATAAAGAGAAATAAAATCTAAAATCGTATGCAACGTGGCTGCAGAATCACATCACAAATGTTTTTCAACGACTCATTAAAAAAGCAAACACTTAACGTGCTCAAAATGGCTGCTGCATACAAACTCCGGCTTAATTAAGCCGCGGAATGTAGACCGGGAGAGGGAATTACTGTCGCTGTAACGACGGGTATTTGGCGAGTAGCGACATCTACATATTACACTTACGAAGTAAGTTTGCACGGCGCAGGTTTAGGGTTCCATACCCAAAGGGTAACCAACGGGACCCTGTTACTAAGACTCCGCTGTCCGTCTGTCTGTCCGTCTGTCACCAGACTGTATCTCATGAACCATGATAGTTAGGCAGTAGAAATTTTCACAGATGATGTATTTCTGTTGCCGCTATAACAGCAAATACTAAAAGACAGAATAAATTAAATATTAAAGGGGGCTCCCACACAACAAAAGTGATTTTTTGCTCGTTTTTGCTCGATATTGATAACGGCCAACAGGTGAAGCTTGAAATATTCCCAGGAAATTTAGTTATATATTCACTTAAAAATATATATAACAGACATGATTTTTTTGCCATTTTTATAGATAATGGTACGGAACCCTTCGTGCGCGAGTCCAACTCGCACTTGGCCGTTTTTTATTTTTCGTTTATTACATAGTAGCTTAGCCGCTTATTCAATTTCTGCCCCGTTTTCAGCTTGGATGTTATTTTATGAACACGCTTTATAGACTATTAATCACAGATTGACCACGATGATAGGTAGTGAAAATACTGCATCCAAATCCGCTGAGTGGTTGTCGAGTTAAAACGGAACATACATACACACGGATAGACAGAAAAACAAACAAAAAATTGTGGTTTTGGCCTCAGTTATTAGTATTGACAAATAACGTAATAACCCATTTAATTTATTTTTTGTTTACTAGATTATTATTAGTATATTTATAAATGTGGATTTAGAAAACTAGCGACTACATTATGAGCGAGCGCCACCATCTTAACAGAACGTCATCCATGATTGGTAGTGTGTATTTACCAAACCAAATACACCTGACGTGACGTACGGATCAAATAGTAAATTATAAGAACCAAAAACACTCCGAACCGGAGTCAGGTCAATGGTACCATAGAATCAACGGTCCTAAAATATTAACAGATTCGATACACTGAGAAAACTATTAATCATAAAATTAAGTGAATTCATCTAAAATTATAATGATTCATGTAAAGTGAATAAAGTGAAAGGGAGCATACGGGCACCACAACAAAATACGATGAAACTACTGTTGCTGCTGATAGCGTTATAATATGACGCACTGTCACTAAATGACTTTGTAGGAAGCAGAGAGAATTATGCGCTCCGTCACAGCTTTTATAGTGACAGTAAGCATACCATAGTGTGACGCACCTCTTTTATGGGGAAGGCATGATGTAAAACGAAAATGATAATCTTATTTTCTGTGACCAATTTTACGGTGATCTGTCTTCATAATATTGCGTTACTTATAATAACTCGATTATTTCCTCAAGCATAATATTCAACAAATACCACCAAATTTAAAAACAATTCACCGTATTTTAAACTTATGTAATGCTATTTTATAATGAAGCCAAAAAGACATTTTTCTCAGTGTAAAACTGGTACGATTCCTAATTTGTTTAGTTTCAGTAACAAAATGGTCTACAAGTGACAACTTTGATGCTTTATTTTTAAATATTAAAAAAAATTATCTACTGAATGAATGAGTACCAGAGTGTTACTTGCTTTATGGTACCAGACAATGAAAATGTTTTTTCGGCTCCTCCTTTATATATACGGAAAGACGGGACAGACGGCCAGACAACAAAGTGACATTAATAGGTCTCCGTTTTGCCCTTAGGGCGCGGAACCCTAAAAAACTAATAATTTTCTAAAAACACCGTGCCTCTTAAAATAAATAAGATGGTCGTAATTTAAAAACCACAATCGATCTTTGAACCCTCCTTTCCCTAAAGATTTATTACGCAGGGCAAAATTAGGGCAAGTACAGACAAAGAGCTAATTATTACCCTTTGAACGGACTTAGCAGACTTTTGGTAAACTTCCTGTAAATTTAAAACGCCTTCATTAGTCTTTTGGCTCTTAAGAAGGTTCTTTCTTTGATTCCCAGTTTCTTTGTGAAGCAATCTTCATTTTGAATAAACGTAAATTATTTTTTATAATTAGCAGTGAAATTATGCAAAGACATTAGCTTCGCGTATGATGAAAGGCAACGTTGTATCCTAGGATAAAGCTAGGACTTTCTGCCTATAACAACTCTCCGGGTACGGCTTGTCATGACGTCACTCCAGAACACGACGAGACGATGACGTCATGATTCATCACACTTATGGAGACAGCTCACGGCCGAAGCCCACCACCAGTTGAAACGAAAGGGTTGTTGCACCCCAATATAAATTTATCAAGCTTTATTTTAATTTTATTCCTGATTGAAAAGTTTTGCAGGGAGTTCCTTAAGGACCCATAATACCTCAATTCGCAGTCCTGCTCTAACGCTTCTGCTTTTTAACTATCTATCCTACTCTAATCAGATGCCGCGTACGCAAAAACATCAGTTATTTTGAAATCGCGGCTATACTTATTGTTTTTTCATTTTTATGGAACAGTCTGCAGCTGCTTCATACTAATATCAGTTATATTATACAAAGTTTCAGATCTAATTTCAAGTATTCATTAAAGGCTATCGGTTTATTGTACGGTTTGGAAGTAACTTTGTAATTTTTTTCTATCGAGAAAATTTAATGGAATCAAATTTTCACAACAGCATAGACATAGCATTAGTCGTCGACTTTATCATATATCAATTTCAGAGTGATTGTTGCAATATTTGTTGGTATAAAACAGGAGCATGAGAAGCGAAGTGAGGTATTACACATCATATATAGCGTCAAACATTATCTCACTAAACTAAACTGCAATAATTTTTCTGAAATATAAAGTTGAGAACTAATTCTACGCCCAGAATGTACGAAAACTTGATTCCATAAAATTTTCTCGTTAGAAATGCAAAGTTACCTCCAAACCGTATAACCGCTAGTATTCAATCAATACCTACTTTCAATAGTATCATGTAACTTTGCATAATAACCAATATAAAGTATGCCCTAAAGGTTTTACTTTTTAAACCATTATTTTCATCGTAAAAGACTTTTTTGAGCGAAACACGCGTTTTTTGAGTGAAACATTCGTTTTTTGAGTGAAACACGCGTGTTTTGAGTGAAACACGCATTTTTTTAGTGAAATACGCCTTTTTTGAGACTACGCAATGTTTCGGTTGTCGTAACAACCACGGCTCAGAGCACGCTAGAGCGGAAATGAAACGACATGGACTTTAGTTCTGCTTGATGCAAAATGAGGTGCTAAATATCAGGTGATAAAGACTTTAAACACGACATAGGTAGTAAAAAATGATATTTTAGAACAGTAGAACTCACATACTACAAAAGATAAGTTCTAAAAAAAACATGTTATAAGTGAGGCTTTTTCCAAAATGATAACAGAGCCCAAAAAGAAAAAAATTCGCTGGATCAAAAAAAAGCAAAGTGAAGGCTGTTTTTTTTCAGTTCAAAACAGAAGTCCGTCCAAACTAATGGAGTAAAAATAACAATAATTACTGTTGTAAACTCATAAACCTATTATCTAAAGGACAAAATGGGTTTCTTTTTAAAATGCTCTCGTGTAAATCTATATTAAATATAATATTATTTACTAAAAAACAACAATATCCAAATTTCTTTCGTTATGCGATGGACGTATTGCGCCTTAAGCAGCGGCTATGTAAATTTTATTTTTGTCACTCCAAGCGAAAAAAACGGGCAGTGTGAGAGGGACGAATGCAGGGTAAAAGAGAAAAGGGTATGTTTGTTATTTTCACTTGAAAAAAAACTAAAAAGGCTAACAAATTTTTCAAAGTCACAAATCTTGATATTTTTAAACTCTTTCATGAAATATGTTTGAGTTCTTTTCATGATTCCCATTCGTCACATGAAGAACTAATTTCAATTATTGTGTCTAACGACAAAAATTAATACAAAAATGTGTTTTCCAAAATCAAAACCCTAGATTAGATAGTCCTAATGTATAAACCGGAAATTTATTTATATTCTGTGTATTTCATGAAATGCAGAAAATAAAGCACCCCTGTATTATTTACATGGTCCCTTAAAAATCATTACTTGGGTTACGACCTGGCTCGTTTCCCATCTTTACGTGCAAATGCAGTAAAATTTCAGAATAAAATATTAAAAAAACATCTCTGGAACTATTTAATGTCATTACAAGTTTTGTGTGGTACAAAGCTCATTATAAAAAAATACTCGCTTTTCTGTTGAGTGCTGACGAAAATGGTTTGCAAATAAATTTATTTATTTGGGGTCCATCTAACTGGTAGCAAGTCTTTTTTAAATAATTTATAAGCTCTTTTAATTTTCACTATTGCTAAAACAAAAGTTAAACAATAAATCGCAGTCCAGATCTTGGCTCGGATCCATTTTAGAGATTAAACACTTGTTTTGGAAACTCGATATATCATCATCACATCAGGCATCACAAAGTATTCAAGAAAAGCTCCATTTTTTAAAAGAATATCGAATGCTTGCTTACTGACTTGGTAAGCCATTGAAAAAGAAACATTATTTGATGGCTACACCAAAGGTTGTCAAACTTGACGCTCATAAATAATATCTTTGAAACAACTCAGGATAATATTTTGTTTTTTTTTATAGCTTGGGATAAAATGTTTACAAACATGAAATTGAATTTCTTAAGAATGAAAAAAAGAGTTAGCTGCGTAACTTTTTTAAGGAATTAATCCTTTTTTTTACCTTTTCACCATATTAGGTGCGCAAAGCGAGTCCGCATTGCCTTGCTACCGTACCTTCGTTGTTGTAACTATTGTACTATATACATGTCCTCGGCACATCGCAGAATTGGGCATATCATGATCTGCCTAGGCATATCACATTTCTGTTAAAACTAGGAAGGTTGCTCCGCTTTGCTCGGCTCTCCAAATATATTTACATGTAAAAGCAGCACGCTTTTCGCTCCACTGTCGCACCTATTTTTGACTTTTTAGTGAAAGATTTGCGATTCCATACCTTACATTCTGCCTATTCCACGATCTGTCCACGCCATACAAGAACATATTACTTATTGTTATCTAGCGATGAGATTGATGCAGACTATTTCCTTAAAAAAAAAACACTTTTTCAATAATAAATTAGGGCTACCATATTTGTTTTGTCGTATTTTACTGCGTGAAAACGTTATAGGACGTCCCAAAATAATGTAATTTAACAGTTTTATTACTTTGTCTAGTTGTCTTTATTACCATGTCTTATCAACATACATTGCCTACGTTTGGGGTCCACAGATCTACGATGCGTTGATCAAAGAAATTTACATAATAATGCGAGAAGGCAGGAAGTTTGAGCATCGCTCATCGTCACACCAGTCGACTGCTGATGACAGGATACGTGATGAAGAGGGGGCTTCTTCAAATTATTCGTTCAAACTTTGGGAATCGATCTTCTGGATGTTATAGATAGGCTATCGTTCAGCTTTCAGCTTCTGAAATAAAATATATTACAAAAATGTATATTTCCTTAACTGTAGCATTTAAAAAAATATATACCACATATATGTATATTTCTTAAACTGTCGCGTCATTTATAAAAATAATTGAGACCGTCAGAACAATAGTAGCCACAGTCTTTCTTTTCCAGATATTAGTAAAGAATATTGTTTTGTAAAATATAGGCTACTCTAGTTCTGACTTCCCTATTATAATACAAAGTTGACTGACATATAAGTCTCCTTCTGAACATAATTTTCAAGAAACCATCGAAATATCAAACACATATCTTTGAAATTATTCTATGCCATTAAAGCCCTGTGACATGTACATTATATATTATACCGGTCGAAAATGAACCCGCTAGCTATAACAAGGGAAACTGTTCTATGTTCAAAATAAATAAATACATGTTTTGTTACTTTTGCTCTCGAGCTACAGTGCGAAGTATACGTGCCTATAGATATCGGTATGAAAGCCAGGCTTTGAAAACATTTTTCTTTGCCGAGTAGGATGCAGTGTTACGCGTGCAAGGATTCGTTCGTTGATAGTGCGCATTGTGCTCAGTGCCAGCAACACTATTGCTACACTTGTGGGAATATTACAGAACAGGGATTTTGGAAACTGGGTCCTGAACGCAGAGCTACGTGGAAGTGCCCGCCTTGCAAAATTTCTACCGATGTGGTCCCTCAGAAACCTCAAGCATCGATTGACGAGGTCTTGCGTCGGTTGGGCACCCTTCCTGCGTTGGTAAAGGATGTTCAGGAGATGTAGACGGCTATGAAAGCCATAGATGACAATTGCAAGAAGATAGCTGAAATTGCTATTATATCCTTTATTGTACACACACAGAAACTTAAACTAAGATAACAAAAAAAGTAAAAAATATGCACAAAGGCGAGCTTACCTCTTCAAGAGGTTTCTTCCAGCCAACCAGTACTGTGGTGAAAGAATACACTAAATAGGTTGGCAGCAAGCATACAGAAGGATTATAACAACTTATTCTATACAAATAAAATAATAAAAATATAAATTATAGATATAAATATAATGGATATAAATGAATCAATACAAATATAATATTAATATATACTTAAATAATTTAAAATACATACTTAAATATTACTCATACGAGAGGAAGTGCTCTTTTAATTTACGTTTAAATGAAGATATTGACGGACTATCTCTCAGAATCTTAGGTAGTGTGTTCCACATTCGAGCTGCTCACACTGTAAATGAATTAGAGTAAAATTTTGTATTACATTGAGGCACTTGCAAGGTCCTGAGGTCACACGATCTTTGAAGCCTGTCACGAGGGGGAAGAAAACCGAAACGTTCGCGAAGATACGGAGGGGCAAAGGGGTTGTGTAAAATATTAAACAAGACGCTAAGCATGTGCATATTTCTGCGAGAGCGAATTGATAGCCACTTTAGTTTGCGTCTAAGTTTGAAGGAGTCAGCAAACGAGTTACGGCTTTGGAGGGCATGCGAGATGATGTAGGTGCCAATAAATTATCAATAGAAATACTAAAGCAGGACTTCATCAGCAACGACCAATGGTCACGAGTCAACAATGTTGAGATAAAGGGAGTTCCGGTGACTAAAACAGAAAACCTTTTCCAAGTGGTAACAAAACTAGGGGAGCATATTAATTGCGTGATTCCTAAACCGCAAATAAACTACGTCTCTCGAATTGCAGTATATATATTATTATTTTTTTTATTTTTTTTTTTATTAACTTTACATTAAATATTTAAATGGACCAGTGCTGCTGTAAGATCACATGTGATCTATCCCAGCATCACGCCAAGGAGAAATCTATTTTGTTAAGTTTCGTAAACCGCTACGCTAAAGAAGTGTTTATAGCGCCTGCTAGAGGGATGAAGAAAATAACTGCTTCGGACATTGGTTTCGGCGATAATAAGCAACGCATTTATGTAAATGACCATTTGTCGCCAGAAAAGAAGAAACTGCTCACAAAAACAAAGGTGTTGGCTAACGAGAAGGGGTACCTGCATATCTGGGTAAAGTTTGCGAAAATTCAAGTGCGAAAGAGTGATACTTCGCCGGTTTTTGTGATAAAATCCTTAAACGATTTAAACAAAATTGTTTGAACTTTTATTGTAGTGGTTATTATTATTATGATACACAAGTAATGAAACCTAGCTATTTCTTTATAATTTTGCACTTGATTGCACTTAAACGCACTAAAATGTTTATCATCCCTGACTTGCTTTATGAGCCATTTTTTGCTCGAGCTATCGTTTTTGTTACCTACCCGCTATTTGCCGCAATGATCCTCCCATACCTACATGAAAATGATCTGGCAATTGTCGCCCTTATACCTATAAGCTTAAAGTATCTAAATACAATCTCCTTGATAGTTTACTCGTCTGTTTCTCTTTGCTTAGTAACAGTTGAAATATTATTCTGCCAGACGAACTATTCTTATATTCGTGCTACTATGTTGTTGACAAATAATAATTGCTGTAATTTAATTGCTGAGCTGATTATTCAAACGAGCTATCGCTTCTTCATTCTTGTTATGCAAACCCATAACGTTCTGAAAAACCAAAATATTGTTATAACAAAAAAGCAGAGATGCATTTTTCCTCTGCTTTTCTTTATAGTAAATAAATATTTATATAATGAGTACAACGAGTAGTACAATTAACTTAAAAATTTATTATCAGAACGTTAGGGGTATGCGCACAAAAACAAACGATTTTTATCGCAATACATGCATAAATTCTTACGACCTGATTGCAATAACGGAGACTTGGTTAAATAATAGTATTTACGATGCTGAGCTTTTTGACGATACTTACATGGTTTGGAGACGCGATCGCGACTATGATCTTACAAAACAAATCAGAGGGGGAGGGGTCATGTTAGCCACTCGTGGGGGTTTATCGGTCACACCGAAACCGGATTGGCACTCTACTGCTGAGGACCTCTGGGTGACTATTAGCAACTCTAAAACGCAAACCGCAGGAGGTAAACTTCATGTTTGTGTGCTGTACTTGATTGAGCAAAATCAAGGACCTAGCTTTTCCCAGCAACTAAATACTTTTTCAGATAATTTAAACTTAATTATGCTTTCAAACCCGCAAGATAAGTTTTTAATACTAGGAGACTTCAATCTTGGGGATATTCACTGGACAGCAGATAATAGTAACTTACATTTCTCACCTGCAAATTTACATACTTAAGAAGAAATCCACTTGACTCATTCGATCTGCATGTCCGGTCTAAATCAATTCAATGGCATTAAAAATGTTTTTGGTCGTCTAATGGATCTTGTACTGTCTAATGACTTGGTGAACGTGGATGAATGTCTTAACCCTCTCTTACCTCTAGATACCATAAATACGCACCATAAAGCACTTTCCATTAAAATGAGTTAGAGGATTTTGAGTTACTTCAGGCGAAGCCTCGAACTAAATATTGTTATTCTAAAGCTAATTTTGATTGCTTAAACTCCGATATTTTAAAAACTGACTGGGCATATATCTTATCAGATAGGCCTCTTGAAGGGGCAGTTCAATCAACTTGGTTAAAAAATACGTCCCCTCGAAGCAGATTAAACCATCATCACATCCACCCTGGTATTCACCAGCTCTTCTAAATCTACTTAAAGAAAAAGCCAAGTACCATCGCAAATATAAAACATATGGCAATCGTTGTGATCAACAGTCATTTGTCATGTTACGGGAGAGGGCTAAGAGATTAGAAGCTGATTGTTACAAAGACTACATAAACAATATTGAAAACTCAATTTCTAAAAATCCAAAATCGTTCTGGTCCTATGTTAAATCAAAATCAAATACTAATGCATTACCAAACAATATGATTTTTGAAGGAAAACATGCCAATACAGGGAAAGATATATGTAATTTGTTTTCTAAATACTTCCACTCCACGTTCCTTGAATTAAACAACCAGTTTTCTACTCCATCTGACACACATACTGAGACAAACCTTACTGAAATAGATATAAATTCTATTGAAATTAATCAAAATGATATAGCAGCTAAACTTGGGTCTCTTGATATGTATAAGTCGGCTAGGCCTGATCAAATTTCTCCAATTCTCTTGGTTAAATGTGCGAAAGCCCTTTCTTTTCCTTTAAAAATGTTGTTTCAGAGATCTATGAAAGAAGGAAACGTACCTGATATTTGGAAATCCGCTTTTGTAACGCCTATTCACAAAAAAAGTCCAAAGATTAATGTTGAAAATTATAGACTCGTTTCCAAACTTTGTATAATTGCAAAGATTTTTGAGAAAATTGTACAGGAGCAGGTTTATGCTGCACTAAAAAACCATTTTAATCCATCGCAACATGGATTTCTCAAGGGAAGATCTACTGTGACCAATTTGATCCTTTTTAATGAGTCTCTTACTGATATTATGGATAACGGCATGCAAGCAGATGTCGTATACACGCATTTGATCGAATTGATCATAAACTATTGGATGGATTCGATTGATGGTTCTTGGTGGAATATCATCTTGAATAAATTATACACAAATTCTTGTACTTTTATTCCACATATATTTATTTTTATTCTAACTTAGGCTACCGGTTTCGTATTACACATCATCGGGCCAACAAATTATTAATTATTTAACATGACAGAAAGAAAACAAAAGAAAACATTTTTAACAAGCAAATATAAAATAAACAGAGGTGAATCACCACAGCTTGCGTTAAATCAATAAATAATGGCAATAAATATGTTGTGGTTCAATATCATTTTTCTATTATATGTCAGGATACACTTCTAAAAATTAAGTCAAATAAGTTAAAAAATATAAAATATAAACTACAATTAAACATAAAATTTTGATTGATTAATTAATAACATCATTTAAAATATGTCAGAAGTGGTGAGGAATTTAATTCTAATTGGTCATTTAAAATTCTGTCTGGATCATGATTTGTAATACGAAACCGGTAGCCTAAGTTAGAATAAAAATAAATATATGTGGAATAAAAGTACAAGAATTTGTGTATAATTTATTCATGATCATAAACTACTATTACAAAAACTTTTTAAGGCAGGTATTCGTGGAGACTTGTACAGATGGTTCTTTTCATATATAAATAACAGGACACAAGCTGTCGTAGCCAGTAATTTCATCTCAAATTGGGTTAGGATTCCAAGTGGTGTACCGCAGGGCTCTCTACTTGGTCCCCTATTGTTTCTAATTTTCATATCCGGCATAGATTCATGTTTCCATAACTCCGAGGTACTTATTTTTGCGGACCACATGAAGATCTTTCGGCCGATCACAAGTGAGGAAGATGCTGCCTTATTGCAGGATGATCTTTGTCGTCTTGATGACTACTGCACACAAAATAAATTAGATTTAAACCCAACAAAATGTTCATGTATTACTTTTACACGAAAGCACACAAATCGTCTACAATTACACTTTAAAAGGTTATCAACTTAAAAGGGAACAAGAGGTTCGCGACCTAGGCGTCATCCATGACAGTAAGCTTATTTTTGATAAACACATAAATTCAATTACTAGTAAATCTTTTAAAGCACTCGGTTTTATAATGAGAATATGTAAGGATTTTAAAAGTATTAAGACATTAAAGATCCTCTTCTGTACTTACGTAAGTAGCAAACTTGAGTATGCTTCTAAGGTATGGAATCCACGATATAATGAATACGTTAACATTTTGGAACGCATACAAAAGAAATTCATTCGTTATATTAATTTCCGTACAAAATCAAGAACCCAAAATTATTTACAAACATGCCAATAACACCATATTCTGCCTCTTACGATACGACATGATATAGCGGACCTAGTCTTGTTATCAAGAATCGCAAGAGGTTATATCGATTGTCCTTCTCTTTTAGAAAAATTAAAGTTTTATATCCCTAATAGATCGCGACGCAGTTACCCTGTATTTTATTTATCAACGGTATCTTCAAACTTAAGGCAAAATTCGTACTTGTGGCGAGCATGTAACAAATTTAATATAAAATCTCAGGAACTTGATCTAGACTTGTTCCATCTATCCATAGCAGGGATGAGATCCAAAATAAGTGCAAATTTTTTCAACAATTAACCTTTGTTTAATTTTTTTTTTTTACACTTAACTTTTTAAGTATATATTCTATGTTTTCTTTACTGGCCTTTCTCTTTCTCTTACATTAGAACGTTTTTGTTTTTATTTTATTAATATTAAAAATTGTAATTTTGTTAATGTAAGAAAATATTTAGTAATACATTATTTTTCAAATGATATTATATAAAAAAACTTCGTACTAACCCGTATCTATAAGTGAAAACTTGTAAATGGCCTTCTGCATTTATTACTTTTGAGTTTATTATAATTTATTGTGCTGTAAGTTTTCCGAATAAATAAATAAGTAAATAAATTGTCATGATTCATATTATATCGACCGCCAAAGAAGCACTAATACTCCGGTGACAGAGACGACGCTCTACAAAACGTATGTGTACATAGCCTACGTGCATTATTTACCACCGGGAATATGTACTGTCTATTGTCAGTCGCTTGTCGCGTCGCGGAGGTCAGCAATATTTTCGAAATTTTGAAAATGAAAAGCAATACTTTTTTTTTACGATGTTGTGTTGCATTAGTGAATCTGGTTCATAGAGGTCAATAAAGCTAGAGGGGGTCATTTTCAACCTATATATATTTATATATTTTTTTATAAATTATTATTATTTTTTAACACACAGGTAACACCAAACAAAAATATACTCATCTGCTAAATTCTTATACAACAATGAGTGCTTACTAAGGGTGCTTTTTTTAGAGGTATAGAACTTTAAGTTGGCAACACTTTTTTAACTGGCGGCCATTTTGTCAGCTGTCAAGTGATTTATGTTTAGTTTGGTTTGGCATTTCAACATGAATAGACTGACGCCTGAACAACGCTTCCAAATTGTGCAAATTTATTTTGAAAATCATGGTTCTGTTCGAAAGACATATCGCGCATTACGTCCAATTTACGGTCAACATATTCGTCCATCAGAGTAATTAATTCAATTAACTATGAAACGTTTTTGCGCCACGTTTACTCTAAATGATAATACGCATCCACAGAGATGTCGTACAGTGCGCACAGAAGAAGTCATTGCTGCTATAGAGCGTAGCGTAGAGGAAGACCCGAATCAGTCTATCCGCCACCGTGCACAGGAATTGGATATGTGTCCATCCACTTTATGGAAGATTTTGCGATTTAACGCCACTTGACTATTTTCTTTGGGGATATGTGAAGTCGCAAGTCTACGCCGATAAGCCCGAAATGATTGACCACTTGGAGGACAACTTTCAGCGAGTTATTGCCGATATACGGCCACAAATGTTGGAAAAAGTCATCGAAAATTGGACCTCCAGATTAGACTACGTCCGAGCTAGCCGTGGCGGACATATGCCAGAAGTCATATTTAAATTATAATGCCAGAAGATTTTCTTTCGAATAAAACAAATTTCATATCAATAAAAAAAATCATCTTTCTTTTATTCCATTTCAAAAATCTATACCTCTAAAAAAAACACACTTTATAACACCTAAGGTAAGAGAGGATCTTGAGATGTAAACGTGACAGCGCCCTCCCTACATTAACCTTAGCTTACGTAGACAATGTAGAATTTACAAGATAAAGTATAAGAATCCTATCCACGTTCGTGGCAACCGCATAAATCGACAAACATACACTCAAACAAGGCATGTGAAAAATATCTGTCCCTTAAACTTACTAAAACAGGAAAACACCCAACAAATTAGAGAAACGCCCATCTACCGATACTCTTAACCGGTTGACTTGACAACCCGCGGTCCGAATTGACGAGGGCCCGGCTTTGTCAATTAACTAAGGTCCTCCCTTTGTCTGATTTGGTTAGTCGGCCCCTGGATTACTGGTTGGTTTGATTTACATGTGTGCGAGGATAGAGGCTGTGTATTCTTTACATATTATGACATTCAGTGCTTACCAGACCGAAAACTGACTTGGATCTCGTCAACGTAACTAGAAGAGAAATCTTAAAAGGCGAAATAGTAGAATCGTGCCTTGATCACATATTCGTGAGATGCCCGCGTGATGAACTTTATTCGGCCGTATTAGAGTATAAAATAGCGGACCATTATTGCACCGCTGTTGCTGTAAGCAGCGCTGATTTTAATAATCATAAATTGGATTCCCTAGGCGCGACCACTGACTCACGCCGAGGCACGAACGGGCGCGGAGACGTGCGGCCGGGGGGGTCAGTGACGCGCCTCCTGCTTGATAACAAACTTGTTTACGAAAAACTTGCCTCAATCGACTTTAAACACTTATTGAATATTAGTTGTCCGTTAGAACTGTACAATCAACTTTATGAAATATTTACTAATATTTACGAATCAAGTTACCAGACTAAACAAGTCAAAACAAGTGGAAGGGACTCAAAAGGGTGGGTAAACAACAAAATGAAAAAAATGGTATTGGAGAGGGATACACTGTTTATGATATGGTTCCAAGATAAAACAAACATGTTAAAAAGATTAAATTATACAAAATACAGAAATAAGTGTACAAAGCTATTCTCTAAAATAAGAAATGAACATGAGAAACAAAAAATAATCCAATGTAATGGTAACGTAAAGAAAATATGGGATAATATAAATAGAATACTTGGTAATAGAAAAAAGTCAACAGATGAGGTAATATTGAAACACTTGTCAGGAAATACAAAGCAAGAAATATGTAATAACTTTGCAAATACATTTAAAAATGATATCGATAATATAATTCATGATTGTAACGAAACTTTCTTAAACCGTGCTGACTATCGAAAGGAGGCTTGTATGTCGATGAGATGGAGAACGGTGAATAGCAAGGAGGTCCAAAAAGTCATAAAGAAAATGAGTGATAAGAAATCGCCAGGGTCAGATGGTATACGTATGAGGGACCTAAGATATATAAGTGAACAAATAAGCCCAGTCATAGCTCACTTAATTAATTTATGTATAAAAAATACGAAGTTTCCTCAAAAACTAAAAGAAGCCATAGTGCGACCTATTTATAAAAAAGGTGATCATGAAAATTATGCTAACTACAGACCTATAGCTATCTTATCCAGTATAGAAAAAATCATAGAAAAATGTATAGTTAATCA
Source organism: Ypsolopha scabrella (assembly GCA_910592155.1). Lineage (NCBI taxonomy): Eukaryota > Metazoa > Arthropoda > Insecta > Lepidoptera > Ypsolophidae > Ypsolopha > Ypsolopha scabrella. Next base: position 2,302,003 of record OU342972.1, on the reverse strand, counting down.
ACAAAATAGATTCCTTAATGAACATGCAGTTATAAACGATTGCCAGCACGGTTTTCAGAAGGATAAAAGTACATCAACATTACTTGTAAAATTTACCGACGAAGTAAATAGTTATCTCAACGATAAAAAATTTGTTGTTGCTGTATTTTTCGACTTTAAAAAGGCCTTTGATACCCTACGGCACGAGACGCTGCTTGGGGCGATGGCGGAGTGCGGGATCAGCGGACCGCTTAATAGCTGGTACCGCCAGTACTTGACGGACCGCTCGTACCGGGTGAGAGTGGGCGAGGAGCACAGCGGACCGCAGCAGTGGGCGGCGCGGCGCGGGGTGGCGCAGGGCTCCGGCTGTGGCCCGCTGTGTTACCTGATGCACGTGAACAGCATGTGCAACGTGGTCCGCCATTGCTCAGCGTACATGTTCGCGGACGACCTGTGCACGCTGCGGGCCGGCCGCGACATGGGCGAGGTGTCGCGTCTCGTGCAGGAGGATATCGCCAACGTAGTGCGATGGTCGCACGATAACGGAATCGTACTCAATGCCGAAAAAACTAACCTCCTTGTTATCCGGTCTCCGTACTCTTGTACCCCGGACTCTTCATGTCAACTGGTTGCCCACGACTTTAACTGTTTCCATAATAACTTATCTAATTGTAAATGTAAAACAATAAAGCAAGTTCCATGTGTTACATACCTAGGAATGTGCATCGATGAAAATATGGGCTGGACTAAACACATAGAAAGGATATTAAATAAGCTACGCATATTGTTATTTAAATTCAAACATCTTAGTTACAAAGTACCAATTTCTGTGCTAAAAACTATATATATGTCGTTGGTTGACTCAATTATATCTTATGGTGTGGACTGCTATGGATCTATATTTAAAACATACATGGATAAGATTGAAAATATACAAATAAAATTCTTAAAATTCCTAGTCAGTAAAAATGTTAGGAAAAAACACAAAAATAATATTAAAATATTGTACTCATTATGTAAAATACTACCGGCTTCATTAAAATATAAATACATAATTGCAGTAAATGGCCATGGCACCCCAGATCATAAGATACCTAAACAGCATGGGCTCAACACGAGAGCAACTGCTCAGGGTAAATATGAAACAGTAAAAGTGAATAACTACTTTGGCGGCAGATTGCTTAAACGCAAAATTCCAATGTTATATAATGAAATGCCTGTTCGTATAAGATCTGAACAAAATAAAAATAAATTTGCAAAATTATATAAAACTTACCTTCTACAAAACATGTAAACATAGATTAAAATAACAATGTTATTATTTATTGTTAATGTACCTACCTACTTATAACTTAGTAAGTGACTAATTATAGAAAAAGAAGTGCGACTCCCTCCCCACAGACAAACCAAATTCCTACTTGGTTTTGTGGGATGTATTTAGATTTAAGTTATTCTTGAAATAAATAAATATATTCATTCATTCATTCATTCAACAATATAAGATTTCAAGGCGCATGCCCACTCTTAATTAGCAACTCGATTTGTTTCAGCACAAAAATTGACGGAAATGACATTGAAATGACATTTATATCGGGCGCATATTGCAAAGTGGCTGACGATGATCGCTGCTTCTCTGGGTAGCTCAAAATAGGAGAAAATATTATATTCATTATAATATTTTTCACATGGTCATTAACGGAAACAAAATGTTGAAGAATAATTTTGAAGATCTAGAAATTGTCTTTAGTATGGTGAAATAACAAACGAGAAAGAACAATTAATCACTTTAATCATTCGTAAGGACATAGACAATGGTAAGGAGTAGTCTTGCTTAAATCATAGGAAACTTTCGATAACTTTAGTTTTTTTTGTCAAAATTAAAGTCATTTTTTTAAATTAAACCTGGAATTTATATTTTGATAATGTTATACTTATTACGTTTTTTTTTTCAGTGTTTTATCCACCCGTGTAGGAAGAGTAGAAGATAGGTCTAAGGGTGTCGTGGTATTCTCATCGAAGTTGAAGTCTCATTTTAAATCTGTTGGAGGCACAGAACATTAAAATATTCCTGTTCTGTGGTTGTAGGTACTATAAGGCCGGGGTTTGTGTAAATTTAATATTTTATATTCACTTTTATCTTTTATTTAGATCCTATAAAATTTTAAAGATAATCAATAGATACACTTTTGGGTAAGCTCAGAGTCGATCTGTACCAGAACTCTGCTCGTTTCTTTGTCTTTTCTCTAGACATCATTTCATTTTTAGAATATTTCGATAAATATATCAATAGAATAGAATAGAATAGAACAACTTTATTTGGTATATTTACATTTTTGCATACATCTTATAACTAGGAACTAATAAGGATACCAAATAGGTCTCCACTCAGCATGTGTCATAAGCATAACATGTGCCATGACACTGATTTTCAGTGGATGCCTACATATTGTCTTAGTTATATAAAAATTGTTAGTAAAACTTAAAATTAAAATTCTAAATTATACAGGAAACACATTTGAAGTTCAGAGTTCAGAGTGCTACATAAAAAAGGGAAACAAAAGACAAACAAGAAACAGTAAATTACAAATAACAAATAACAGTAAATTACAAATAACAACAAATCCCCAACAACAACAATTTTCAAAAACAACCGCTACTATTTCAATATACTAATTAAATAATTAATTAAATATCGCTACGATATCGCAAAGAAGAAGAAGAAGGTAAATCTGGATGTTTGGCTGGTGTACCTAGCTGATATGCAAGTAAGTAATATTTAATTATGAGAGCATTTTCTGGAAATTAAGAAGATAATGTTTATAGTGTATCTTGAAAGAATTAACAGAAACAGAACTCGTTAAAGGAGGTGGTATGTTATTCCAGCACTTAGTCGCACGATAACGAAAACTCCCTCTGAAAGCAGCAGTTTTGTGAGTTGGACATTTAAGGCGATCAGAGATTCGTGGCCTATCAGAAAATTTTAGTTTATTATACAGGTACTGCGGATTTTTATGCTTAATGACGCCAAACAATAATACAGAAAAGTGGAGGTTACGTCGAGAGTCCATGTTCATTAAACTATTGCTATTAAGGTATGACGTTATATGTGCTCTACGTGGTATCGGAAAACAAAATCGCACACATAAATTTTGTAAACGCTGTATGAGCTTCTTAGTGCGCACCAACATACAACCATCCATAACACAGTCTGCATAATTTAATTTTGACAAAATGAGAGTTTCGCACAGTTGTATCCGACTTTCAACGCTCAAAATCTGTCGTATAGGATACAAAACACTAAGCCTATAATAGAAATTTCGGACAGTATGTTTTTCAAACTTAAGATTAGAGTCCATTATTACACCTAAATTTCTGGCCTCAGTTACTTGCTCAATATCATTATTACATATTTTAACTTCCGGCTTATACATATTTATAGTTTGCACCTGCAGTTTTGTGCCCAGCACTAATAAATAAATCTAGATTTGCTTGGATTTATGAAGAGACTATTGTTTTTCGACCAAATAGCGATTTGTTCAAGGTCCTATTGATTTCATTTACAGCGGTTTCAGTTTCTATGGGTTTGAAGGTTTTGTAAATTTGTACATCATCTGCATATATATGATGGCCACTATGTAAAATACAGTCTGACAAATCTGAAGTAAACAAAATGAAAAGAATTGGGCCCAATATCGATCCTTGTGGGACTCCTTTTGTAACGGAAACAGTGTTAGATTGTTGTAGTTTTCCATCACAACTGATTTCAACTCTTTGTGATCGACCGGTCATATAACTAGAAAACCATTTAAGTGTAGGGCTATCAAATCCATAGTAAACTAGCTTTGCCATTAGTAATGTTGAGTTAATGGTGTCAAAGGCGCGTGAATAATCCAAGTATATCGTCAAAAACATCCAAAAGAGCTGTGCTAGTACTTCTGGCTTTGCGAAATCCTGATTGCCTTTGAGGTAAAATATTGTTAGCATGTAAGTATTCAGTGAGCTGCATACATACAATTTTTTTTAAGACCTTAGATAAGAATGGTAATTTACTGATTGGACGTAGATCTTTTAACTCGGATGGATTATTGGTTTTAGGAAGGGGTACCACGAGAGCTTCTTTCCAAGAATCAGGAAAGATTCCGGTTTCAATTGATCTGTTTAAGATGGAAGTAATTACACCTAACGTTCGAGAAAGTGTCAATATCATATTTAATGATATACCATCAACGCCTTGTGCACCTGTTTTTATATTTTTTTATAATTCGAAAAACAGTTGCTTCATCTACAGGTTTTAAACTAAAAACTTTAGAGCCGAACCTATTAAACCAGTAAAAACATAATCGGTTCATGTTAATATCATTGTTATCAGGGAGTTTTAAGAAATGACTGTTAATCAGATGAGGGTTATTCAGATTATTCGGCAACTCTATATGTTTTTTATTGAAGTCAATTACATTTTTCTTAATGTTTTTTCAAAGTCTATGAGTATCTGTCAAATTATTATTTATGTTTTGTTGAAATTATGCCTTTTTTTCTGTAAACAAAGCTGCGTTAACCAAATATTTCAACTCTTTGTAGTACTTTTTGTGACATTCTAACTAGAGATTACTTTGTTTCACGGTATTTGGCATGTGCCTTGTCCCGGAGACCAATCATTTTCCTAACGGTATGCGTTATCCAAGGGTAGTTTTGCTTTTTTATAAAAGTTGTTTTCATAGGTGCGTGTGTATTAAAAAGAAGTAATATTTGAGTATTAAAAGCATATATCGAGTCATTAACATCATCATATAAGAGATTTTCCCAATGTATTGCATTTATATCGATATCAAAATGCTTTACATCTACATCCTTTAAAGGTCTGTATGTTATATGCCTTGGACTGAATTTAGATTTCTTATTATTTAGTTGAAAAGATACAAACGCATGGCTACTGAGAATGGGGATATAGTCTACTTTAACATGAGTAATTTTGGCACTACTACACACTAAATCTAGTAATGTCTCTGAATGATCGGTGAAATGTGTGGCCTGTGAAATATGTTGTTTGAGATTTACACACTTAAGAAACTCAAGTAACATTTGAGTATTACCATCACTTGTTTTTAGTAGATCTATGTTGAAGTCACCTAACAAGACAATATGCTCCACTTTATGTAAAGAACTAATTGTTTTAGCTAAAGCATCTAAGACAGTTTCCACATTTAACCACGGAGGGCGGTATGCTGTACCTATCGCTAACTTGTATCCGTTCATAATTAAAATTTGTGAACTTCACTATAAAACAAAGTAAAATAACTTGGTTTAGTTTTTTCTTCAAAATTATGTTTATTTTATTTATTCGAGGCTAAGTTCATGCCGTACCGTACCCCGCTTTCGTCCAAAACGTCAGTGCGGCGCGAGACTTGTTGCTAGACGGACCCACGCTGCTTTACTTTCTGACTACTTACGCTAAAATAAAATACCAAGTGGTAAAATACGCAGTAGTGAGTTCCTGAGTTCAAGGTGGGAAAGAAACAGAGGCGCATTATTTGTTTTTCGGCTATTTTACATACTAGGTTCGATCCCCGGCCGGGGCATGCATCAATGAGTTTTTTCGGAATTTATGTGCAGAGTATTTAATACTTACCACTTGCTAAACGGTGAAGGAAAACATCGTGAGGAAACCTGCATGCCCTAAAAAGCGTGTATTTGTGCCCGAAGAACGGCGATAGGGCTCACCACCCATCACGTTGGGACGTAATAATCGTCGGTCACTGACTGTGACTTGCATTTCACCGTACACACCCGGAACACCTCTGACACCCCCTCGGGGATTCATGTCGTGACGATATACTAATTTATATTTATAAAACGGTTCAATTACTATTTAAACACTATTTAATTATTATTACGAAGTTCGACAAAAAAAGCCCTAGATGAAAAAAAAACTCCCAGGAGAGATAAATCATCAAATTGTATGATATCAAGTAAACGACCGCCATCTGTAATTTTGAACTTGCGGTCAAGATTTGGGCGTGCCAACATCGAAATTTGTGTTCAGTTGGTCCAAATTAGTAGAAATAGCTTTTTTGGAAAAAGTTTACCAAGAATTCATAAAATGGCCCTTTTTAGACTAGACCTGAGGTTCAATTGGGTAAGCCAATGGTATTCGAATTGATTGTCATATGGCTATTCGGCTATGCAAATAAGCCCGTTTGACAAATTGAAATCGTACGGTTTTGGTTATCAACAACAAATTGTAGATAGCCAAAAATGTACGATTTCAATTATCGAACGGGCTAATTTGCTAAGCCGAATAGCCATATGACAATCAATTTGAATACCATTGGCTTACCTGATTTAAAAAAAAAGAGCTTCTGTTACGAGTTTAGAAGCAAAACACATAACTTTTAGGTAACAGGGGCTTTTTAGCTAATTCTACCCCGCTGAATCCGAAAATGCTTGTCGCCCACTCCACACCAATGCGGTTTCTATAGTATCTGTGTATATAACTTTCTCTCAAGACTTTGAAATCAATGTTTAAGGCGTATAGGCATGCCACTGTTTTAGTACAAAATTTGATAATCCGTTTCTCTGTTGTTTTTTATCATAGACTAAAGGTTAAGAACTCTGTAGTTTAATACACGCATTTACGAAGACACTATTTGGCTGAAATGTAAAATTTTGGTATAGGTACAATTTGGGGCAAGAAAACAACTTTGTATTTAAATCTATCCAGCTAGATATCTTTAAAATAAAATCAATATTCAAAATTATGGCAAAGCAGTGCCTTCTATAATATCAGTACCAGATGATAGAGGTCTTAAACTTTGGCGTATAACGAAACACAACAGAGAAGCGGGTTATCAAATTTTGTACTAAAACGGTGGCGTGGCTAAGCGCCTTAAATCAGGCTCGTAAGTCTTAGGAAGCCTGAAAAATTGTCAGCACTACAATGTGTATCGAACCAATCTTCATAGGGCTGCTAACTGTTACAACCGCCTACAATGCTCTCCATGCATATGGTTTCAAATAACTGTGCCAAAATGCTGGTATCTCTGCAAATACGCATAGCGATATTTTTAATTTGGTATTTCGAAGCTTTAAAAGTATAAAATCTAAACCAGCTAAGCGTGTTTGATTCACGCACAAAAGGTTCCGTACTACCATACACTAAAGGTAAATAACAACAATATAAAATAATAGCAATATCAAAAAACAAGAAACAAGTTGCTGAAATGGTACCACCTATAAGATCCATTTAGCGACAACACAAAAATATATGTTTGGCTCTCCTCCACTCCCCGCGATGACGTCATAGACCGCGGGAGTGAGCACTGAAAAATAAATGTAATCCTGCAATTCGTGACAGTTGATGACGTAAAATTTTCAGGTATACTAGTATGTAGTTAAAATTATCTATATTCGATTTTAACTTCACAACTTCTCACTGGATTCCAATCCAGTTTTCGCTATCATTTTGATGATTTTCCAAAGGACGGTATAAAAGTATAACACATTGATGTTTAATAACAAAATCTTTGAAGTTTAAAGTTCAGAATACAAAAAGAAAAAATGTCTAAAGTTGTCAAAAAACCACTTTGGGGTGTTCCATAGCTTACGCTGACTACACCATAAGAACTAACACTGTATTTAGTCTATGTTACAAACGTAAACATATTAAAGCACATATGTACACATAAGAATAAAAAAATATAATTTCAAGATATATTTCGGACCCGACTGGGCCCGACTGGGCGGATGTGAAGTGGGGTTTTTGTTTCACCTACATAGAATGCCGGGCAGAGTCGACATTCTAGTAGGTAAATACAATTTTTTGTTGTGCATTTTTTTATACATTCTTACATCCCCTCTCAAACACACACATACTCACAAACACCCTCTCTCCCTACCCCACTCACATACTCATCTCTCAAAAAAGGTAGGTAGATAGATAGATCTCTTTTTAATACTAATTGTCACCATGTCATTTTATGTGCCATCATTTCATTGTAAATGTCATTATTATATCAACTGATGCCGGGCCCAGTAGGGTCCGAAATATATCTTGAAATTTTTTTTTTTATTCTTATGTGTACATATGTGCTTTAATATAATAAAAAACAAAAATAAAATAACAAGCTGGTAAAGTTTATATACATTTATTTTATTAAAAGTAAACATAATGGTTTTCATTTTAAAAAACATTCGAACCCATGCGATGATGTCGGGAGGATTCAAATATCACTATTTTACGGGCATCTAAGAATCAACAGAATTCATCAGGTTTATGGTAATGATATGTACAGTAAACAAAAGATTTTGAAGGCTCCCCTGTAATCTCGTAAGGTAGTTAAGCAAAGTCTGACAAGACATCCCCGAATCCCCTTTACCCGTAAGCAAAGTCACGCGTGTTTACATAAATTACGCGCGGGCTTGCATGACAATCTTTGGGACTGAATAATAATAAATACGTTTGTTTGGTGCTAGCTTTTGCTTGCAACTTCTTCTGTTCTGACCATCTGATAAGTCTTCTGTGAAACGACATGAATTCGTGAAAAAAATCTGCCGTTCCAGAATAATATGAAACAATACAATACAATACAATACAATACAATATTCTTTATTGCACACCAAAAGAGAAATAAAAAACAATAAATTTTAAAATATAAGTTAACAGGGTACAATTGGCGGTCTTATCACTAAAAGCGATCTCTTCCACACAACCTTTGGATGGAAGAACTCTTAAAAATGAAAAGGTGTATAGGCGGTGCACAGAATAACAGTTTTTAAAATAAAATAAAGCATTTTGATTAAAATGTAAATATATAATATACATAAACAATAAATAATTTTATATATATTTATAAATAAATTATATATTATATAAAATACAATAAAAGCTATTTCTGTATTCAAGCTGAGGAGTAATAAACCAGCCATCTTGTTGCCCTTAGCAACCTTTTCCGTTCAAAGCGGTTATTCTAAAGTTCACTCAGTGGGCAGTAAGTAGGCACCCTGTCAGTATTTCAGTATGGACTTAGGAAAACCACAAGCTTACAGACTTGGTTCAGGATGAGTCAACAATGGAACTTGGAGACAAAAGGAGGACCGAAAAGGTCAAATTGGCTTTGATTTTCTCCTTTAACTGGAATCCTATTTTCAATGCCAATTGTTTTGGTATAATATTTGTAGATATAATCTGTTTTTTAATGCTTGTTTTCTTCTTAGATATTCATAGTTTTCAATTATACGATAATGTATGATCAGCAGAAATGGTTAGTAATTGTTGATGGAGATACAGATGTTCTAATCGAAGTCCGTTCTATGGTTGTAGTAGTGCGTGTCCTAGTGTGCGTAACCTCGGGAGCGCTACACAACGCGGCACACACACACATAACGCGCTTTTCTGTATACCTCACACAGACATATATTATTACTAAGTAGCAGACCAAACATAAGGATTAAATAGCGTGGCAAGTTTCCATACAAAAAATAAGCTACATTTAGGCTTCATGGTACGAAGAAAAGTATAAAAATGGGTTGTTTTGGCTGGCTTATGCTTTGGACGTTTTTATAGATAGTGCAAGAACCGTGATAATTAGACAGTTAAAATTTTCACAGATCATGTATTTCTGTTGCCGCTATAACAACAAATACTAAAACCGGCCAAGTCGGACCTGCGCACTCCAATACAAAAGACATGATTTTTTTGCCGTTTTTATAGATAATGGTACGGACCCCGACTCGCACTTGGCCGGTTTTTGAAGTACTTCCTGATCGAGTGGACTTCATTCAAATTATTAGCCACCTGTAAAAAATATATATAAGGCGATTTTAATGTAGACAGCCAAATTCTTACCGAAGACTCAGTAAGTGCTCAGTAACAAGGTTCGATAACGCGTTTTTGTGAAATTCGTAAATTTTTTTTTTCATATTTCTTAGAAATGTTAGCCCAGCCCCGAGTCAATTACTATGTGATGTCAAGATTTTATTTTGCGAAATTATCAAAAAAGGGTTATCGATCCGTGTTACTGATTGATTACTTACCAAGCCTCCAGTATGAGTTTGGCTGCATAAATTAAAGTCACCTTATATAAATATTTTTATCGTATTTCTATGTACTTATTTAACTAAGTAAAGGATATATGAATATAATTTGCAATATTCCGCTAAACAATTCTTGTCGTGCTATTCAAAATGCAGACTCGTGCACCGCCCGCCCGCCCGCATAAAACATGCAACAAGCAAGCAATACAAGCAAAGTAATCTTAAATAACAAGCAAGAAAACTTATCGACACGTGTTTCGCCTCTGAACGAGGCATCCTCGGGATGTGATGCTAGCTTATTTAACATTAGGGTTTTTTTATTATTTACTTATTTTCCCTCATCGTATGCAAATAATTTTTTTCAGGTATCGAGGTAGCGGGAAGACCCTGAAGACTTACGTGATTCCGTCGAAATAGGTGTAATCTGTGTAATAATGCATACCTACACTTCATTTATAAACTTTCAAGATATGACGTATTTACGAAGAAGGTTTTAAGGTTACCCCTTTTTTTAACCACATTTTCAAAACAGGGAACAAATAAAATAAATTCGTGCATATTTATAATAGGTGGTAGAGCTAATGCCGGGCTCGACTGTAGAGGTACCACCATCTTACTCGCAAATCCTCCCGAAGTTATTCGGGGGAGAGTAAGAGAACAGCTCTCAGGCAAAACCAGGCGGCACACCATCGCCTGGGACCGATGGATGGCGGTATATCCATCCCCAATTCCCGGGCCTTATATAAAACAAACTGGTGATGGGCAGCGGCGTCACTGGTGCAAGGGTTCCGGCACCGCCCTCACCAATCCTGGAAAGGCCTATGTCCAGCAGTGGAAGAAACAGGCTGTTGGATGGATGGCTGGATGCATATTTATACGTCATACAGAATGTGTTCCATTTTTCATTACACTTATCACTCTGACATCGCTTATCTCTTAATCGATAAACCCAGTCTAAGTAATATAAAATGTCAGCTGACATGGGGCTGTGAAAGCGAGGTCCGCGACAAATTGAACTTGACTTGTGTAATCTGTCACTGATGGATCACACTCAGTAGCTCGGACTGAATAAATGTGAGTACGGTGGCCTACACACCTACCTTCCAAGTGTTGGTTCTTATGACGCTTTTTTTAAGGGCCATAATAATATTGTAATTGAATCCGTCATGCAGTTGTAATTGGCTTAGAAATAATCTTCATTTGTTAGACTACTCACATAAATTTTAATCTCAAATTTAGTTTTAATACACCTGCTCAAAATATTGCTTTTTGTTTTTACTACCTACTAACGCCATCTAGGGGAAACCGGCCGCATCATTTAGTAAACATGTTAACCTTTGTTTTACCGGATACACTATAATAAGATGAGTATTTTCAAACTTTTATATTTTTTTATTAAATATCATAATGAATGTTAAATTGTAAAAGATGTTTTAAAAATTCAAAACTATTTAAGACGTCATAATTTATATTATATTTTAACTATCTTAGAAATTATTATTAAAAATATTTTAGAAAGAGACATTGGTCTTTGTAGTTCAGATTGGCGCCAACGAGACTGCGTGTTCTTCTGTCGACTTGTATCTGTTTTGATTTACAAAAAAAATGCTTTTATTTTATTATTTCATGTAATTGTCATCAATTAGCGGAAATTGATTAGTAATAATTAGGGTTTTAAATTCAAAGTCTATCATTTTATTATTTACATTTTGATTGTATTCGATTAACAAACTTAAAAGCGTATTTATCGTTGTAATTGAATGTTATCAAAATGTAAGGCCTAAAATAATATTATTTTAGTAGGGTTATGCTATTGGTAATCAATTTCCGCTAATTGCTTTAAAATGCAATTTTTGTATACTTTTTATTCAAAAGTAAGGAAAACAATGATATGCATTTTGCACTGGGATTCGGTTTCACCACCTTGATGGCAGGTGTATATAACCCGGTCCCAGTATCTGTGCACCTCGCTGGAATGTGGCGCCTCTCCCGCTTCCCCTGTCACCTCTCCGCGCACTCCCCGGTGCGACAGTACGGTTAGCATCTTCGTTGCCGCTACACGTCCCGATAATTTTGATATTTTCGCTTTATTGTTGTTTTGTTTTTTAATGTTTATTGTTAAGTTTGGACTGTTTACTGTTAAGTTTGGACTGGTTTGGTTGTTATTAAAATTGTTGTAGCTGTTAAACTGAAGTCATGGGAAAAACAATACACAGCGAATCAGTCAATTACGCCAACTGACTGGAAAAAAAAAGTGAATCACGTGGAGAGACTACAGCGAGAATACTGGGAAAAGGATCATCTAGCAGATGACAACATCACACAACTTTTAATATCACTAGGCGAAGACAGTTCGGTGAGTTCAGAAAGTGAGAGTGAGGAAGATACAATGTCAGGCATAGAGTCAATAATTTATAGTGACTGAGTTTAATAATAAATGTTTTTGTAATCAAAATTATTGTTTTTTAATAACAAACCCTTCATCAATAATGAATTGATTTGAAAAGGTAAGTAAATTTTTTTTACCTCCACATTTCTCGAAAAAACTTTTTTTCACACCGTACTCAGACCGCCGATATGACGTCACGAGGTCAGGTGCACAGATATTGTGACCGGGTTGTAACACAGGGCTCGGCTCGACTCGACACCATTCACTTCGAAAGTTTAATCTGGAAACAGGAAGAGGAAAACGGAAACGACACGTGTAGGCTTTATGTACAGAGAACTATTTATTACATTGAGTTTTACGTATGTTTTGTATTGGTGGGACGGAATGGGAAATGAAAAATTGTATTTTATTTTTGTTTTGTAATAGTAATATTAGATTTAAAAAAATTTGGTGCAGATGGAACAAAGAATAGAAAAAATCACTACTTATCAGTCAAAATGAGCATTTGTATGTAAAATAAAAAACACGTATCGTCACTACATGAATCTCCGAGGGGGTGTCAAAGGTGTTCCCGAGTGTGAACTGTGAAGTGCAAGTTACAGTCCACACGCGGTACAACCGCGTTTCACCGACGATTATTACATGATATTTTACCATATCTCATCCGTCTTTAAGAGTAAACAGAAACTACAAGTCTCCATTAGCTACGATCCTGACACACACTTTCACTAGAAGCCATACAAAGTCTTCTATTTCAAGTTTTGTTTTGTTATTTCAAATTTTTACGCCAAGTAATTTTAGTAACAAAAATACTTACTTGCTTTTTTGGTAACTACTACCTTAATTTTAGGCTCCCCGCCATTACGGAAGTCAATAACTATGCTATAAAGTTGGCTAATAGCCAATAACTTGGCGGTTGTCTAATAATTGTACCAGGGCCCCATAAATCATGTGAAATATTTCAGAAGCGCAGCGTTCCTCCAAACTAAACAAAAAGCTTGGTGCTTTGTGAGAGAGTATAATAGATAGCCAATAAATAGTCTACTTGTCCATAGTATATACAGTGTATTGATTACATAATCAAGACTATTCAAGATAAGAATAAATTACTATGAAATTTTATTTTATGTACGAAAATCTGTTTAACAAGTGACACACAAATTCTGGCATACTGTTATACCATAAATATATTTTTTTGTATTAAACTTAGGCTGCCAGTTTTGTATTATCGAGGCAAGAAACTTTTAATTATTATGATGGTATAAAATAAAATAATGAAAGCAGTTTGATAGGAAACAAGGATGAATCACAGCTTGCGTTTCAAAATTAAGCAACAGACGCTAAACCTATAAGCCCCACCTCAAAGTACGAGTACATATTATGTCAAATTTCGATTTAGTGATAATTTTAAATTTTATGCCAGGGTATATTTATAAAAATACTTTTAAAATAAATCAAAACAAGAGGTATGGTATAAAAAATTTAAACAACAACACAGACAGCTATTAAATATACGTAATCATTAAGGTGGTTTGCTCCACGTCTCGGTCCTAAACACGCAACTTATGATTGCTTTTCATATTTTCATTAATTCATCAGCCTGTTTCGTCCACTGCTGGACATAGGCCTTTCCAGGATTTCGCCACTATTGGCGGTCCTCCTGGGAGAAATGCCCATACTCACACACGCTAGGCAGGCGGGTTGGTGAGCGCGGTGCCGAAGCCTTTGCACCAGTGACGCCGCTGCCCGTCACCAGTCTGTTTTATATAAGGCCCGGCAATTGGGAATGGATTTACCGCCATCCATCGGTCCCAGGCAATGGTGGGCCGCCTGGTTTTGCCTGAGAGCTGTTCTCTTACCCTCCCCCGAATAACTTCGGGAGGATTTGCGAGTAAGATGGTGGTACCTCCACAGTCGAGCCCCGCATCAGCTCTACCATCTTTCATATATTTGAATTAAAAGTATTAAATATATGTTGTTCATGGCATTACGTGACAATCACACTAATATTATAAATGTGAAAGTTTGTGTTTGTTTCACGCTGAAACGGCTGAACGGATTTGGAAGAAATTTAGAATATAGCTTATACCCTAACTTAATACATAGGCTACTTTTTATTCCAGAAAAAAGAATGTCGTTAAACCGAACAACACGCGGGTGGAGCCGCGGGCAAAAGCTATAGTTGAACATAATTTAAGCTTTTCTATCCAGGTTGTGTTATTTTATGCGGGAAGTAAGTGAGAAACACCAGATGTCACATTTGACAATTTCAAGTTAAGTGGTGCTTATGGGAAATTTTCTCGGATTTTCTCAGATAAAGGTCGTACTCTTGGTAAATAGTTAACGAACGAGAATTCAAATTTAGACAAAATATGTGTGTCATATTTTACCATTTGATCTTGAAATTTCGGCTGTTCGATAGACAAAGCGTGTTTATAGTTGTTGTGCAGGATCATTTACAAAGTAAAGCATAAAATCAACAAGTTATAATTATCTGTAATAATCAAATGTGATATCGGGTGTTTCTCGCTAATACCCGGTACACAGATTTTCTCCGTTTCGCTTTACTTAATTTTCTTCCTTACGAGCTTATTCCAAGTTCATAAATAACCTTTGTCCCAGCCGGTGGAAATACTTTATGAACAGCGAAAATTACCTTCCTAAAAAGGGGTATTTAAACAAAAAATATGTATGAAGTAGGACGTAAATGCAACATTAAACGCTGAAATGGGGTTACATAAATAAAGGCAGGAATTTTTAATATCCTTCACTCGTACCTTGAGTCGTTGCTTGTTCACATTTGAGCGTTCACCGAATTCGGATAAAATCTTCACGCACAGCTTAGCCTTGTACAGAAGCAAAACACAAATAGATGTGCAGTCACGACTTTGTGGTGATTTTATATAATATGTATACCGCCAGGAGTGGCGAAATCCTGGAAAGGCCTATGTCCAGCATAGCTAGCATAGCAGTCGATGTGAGCTCGATAGAGCCTGTATCTCTTCGATTTTGACAGTTATTCCAAGATGGCAGCCAATCTTATCATCCTTTCTATTTCGCTAACATTGTACCAAGAAATAAGCAAGTCTTTCTATTTTGACAGATCGAAAGAAACCTTTGTTTTTTTTAATTTTTTCTTTCTTCTTTAGCTAACATTGTTACACTTTCTTTCTACTTTTTGACGTTTTTGGAGGAAAGCTGTATCACCGACCCAAGGAGGTGGTGATAGAGTTCGATAGAGCGTGAATATTGTTTTGTTGTGGAAAATGTGTGGATTATATCATACGTTTGTGGAGTTTTGATCGATTAACCGATTAACAGACCAAAAACCACAAAATGGCTAGGCCTTATAATGTTGTGCGACTAAAGCGACTCATTTTTATTTTAAGCTATATATAAATCTACCAAAATTCTTTGTTGGGCCTCCGTGATTCTCTTTCTGGATCTATAAAATAATTTCGTGTATGTACCTATTTCTTTTTCCAAAACCGACCCGACTCGCTATTATTCGATCTTAGAATCTAACTTTTCGATATTATATACCTATTCAAAAAATTCAACTTTACACTTGAGAAATAGTCAAATAATAAGAATATTAAAATGGCTTTCACCAAAGATATTTAATGGTACCTGCCATTAAATACCTTTCATTTCACATTTACTTTTTTGAGAGGTTATAATGAATGAAAATTGAAAAGTAAACAAGAATGGAAGTGACTCAAGGTTCGCTAGAGGGCCTTTTAAAATTATTGGACCGTGAGTCATAATTTAGCTGTTGGAATGTCTTCCTTAGCACGAACTAATACAGTTCAATTTGCAATGTAGAGTTCGGAAAGGGAAGCGGTCCTTTAATTTAATGAATTATTGAACCGTAAGTCATGGGAAAATGCTCGGAAAATGATGTTTTCTGCATGTCGTGAATTCTGTTAAAACTACGGGGGTCACCTCGCTCCACTCCGCTTCGCTCGGCTCCCTAATATATACTTACCATGTCAACCTAACCGCTCCTCCTCGCTTCGCTCGTCGTCGCACGCGCGCAACCTATCACTAGCGGTTTAATTTAATTAAAACTAAGGGAGCCGCTAACGGCTATTTAGTTACTTCTAACAAAAATTACACCGGATTATTGATGCTGTCCTGTCATTTCCAAAACTCTCATTTTTACATGCCTTCTAAAGTGCAACAAAGACTCTTTAAGTTAGTCGTTTATCAGGAAGAGGTTTCGTTCATTCAAAAAATCGATTTTCCTATCGATTCATTGACAAACAGTTCTGTGAACGCGATAAAGTAGATACAGACTGTATCAGCATCTCTATCTCGTTTTTTTCCCAAGTACAATGTTAGCTAAGTGGAAACAATCATGGTTTACGATGGAGGTTTAGAAAAAGATGACAGTCGATACAATATTAACTGTGCTAGCTATGCTGCAGTGGACGAAACAGGCTGATGGATGGATTGATGTATAGATTACCTCAATATTTTTTTCTTAAATTCATTTTATTAAATAACTCGAACCATATATCCCATTTTATGCCAGACGCAACAAAAGCAACAGCGGTGCCGGTATTCCATGCTATATCTGAATGTGACACGATTTCGGCGTTTAGAGAAAAAGAGAAAAAACTGCCTACAAAACATGGAATATTTTTCCATTAGCACGTCTCCATTGCTGATGGAGACGTTGAAAACGCCAATGCAATTATTTAAAAATGATGTATAGTAAGTATACATTAAAATATGAACCTGCTTGGTTAGAATTTATACTGTCTAGCTAACTGTATTTTATTTTCTTAGTGTTTGTGGTATGATCGAGACGAATGAGATTTTAAATGCATTTGGAGGTAAGTTAGATGTGGTGCTGGTACCTGAGAGCTTGGGTGGTGTGGACGTGCGTGCTGCAGGTGGAGGTGGTCTAGTTCCTCTTGCCGACGCTTACCACCCTCCTCTTGACATCACAGTGCCACTAGACAGTGTGCTTCAAGTACGTCGCTCAGGGTTTCTGGACCCGAGTAATATTGATGCCACCCTTGACTGGAATTTTGCCAAAGCAGATTTTGTGCTGTTGCATCAGTTGGTTAACGAAGCTGGTTGGGATGCTGTGCTAGAGTTCAGGGACGTAGATGCAGCTGTTGATACCTTTTACAAAATCCTCTATAATATTTTTAATCTTTGTGTTCCTAAAAAGTGTAGATATACATCTCGTCAGAAGCGTTATCCGGTCTGGTTCACGGGAGATCTTATAAAGGATATCAAGCGTAAGGCCATTCTACATCGAAAATGGAAAGCTACGAGTGACCCAAATGCGTACCTACAGTTTAGCATTCTAAGACATCAAGTAAAAAAAAGGATGTCATCTCAGTATGACGCATACATATCCAAAATTGAAGACAGTTTTATGTCGAATCCACGCTTGTTCTGGAAACATGTTGCGAGTTTGAAGACTAAGAGTGGGTTCGAGCCTAGCGTTACCTACCAGGATGAGAAATGTGTAGGTGAAGCGGCAGCAACTGCCTTTTCGCATTTCTTTTCTAGTGTTTTTCTTACCGACACACCAAATCTTAACTCAAATGAGACTAATCGCCTCAATTTGGTTAAATCGGCCAACTACGTCAATATCTCGCACATTACTGAAAATGATGGTGTAAATGGTTTAAAGCGACTTAAGCCTCAAAGCTCGATTGGACCAGACTCTATTCCTCCTTATATTCTGAAGGCTTGCAGTGATGTGTTATCCCTTCCGATAGGTTACTTACTAAACTTTTCTCTGAAAACGGGTAGGTATCCTTCCAAATGGAAGCTGTCACGTGTAAGTCCTATTCCAAAAACTAATGACGCATCAAAAGTTGAGGACCATCGACCCATAGCAAATCTTAACTCCCTGGCTAAGGTCTTTGAGTCTATTCTACATAGGAAAATATCTGCACAAATAAAACCTTTTCTGTCGGACTCGCAGCATGGTTTTAGAAGCGGGCGGTCGGTAGATACTAACCTGCTTACTTTTGTGGACTATGTGTCCGAACACATGGAGAGGGGCGGACAAGTGGATGTAGCTTATCTCGACTTCAAAAAGGCGTTTGATCGCGTGGATAATGACGTGCTTTTAGATAAGTTATGTTCATTTGGTTTCGCCCCTAGCCTGCTTTGTTTCCTGGCTGACTACCTACGTGATAGACAGCAAGTCGTTAAGTATGGCTGTTATACATCCCAACCGTACCATACTCGTTCAGGCGTGAGCCAGGGATCAATCCTGGGTCCTTTGTTATTTATTATTATGATAAATGACCTTGACCTTGTCCTGAACCATGCGAGTTGTTTACTGTATGCGGATGACGTAAAGCTGTTTCTCTGCGTAAAGGATATAACCGATCATCGCTTGTTGCAACAAGATCTTGACTCAATACTTCAATGGAGTACTAGAAACAGGCTCCACTTTAATGCCTCGAAGTGCAACGTTTTGTCTTTTACTCGTAGTCGACAACCTCTTCACGCAGTCTATACGCTCGGCTCTGAAGTCATTGCTCGTGTTGAGTCTATCAGAGACCTGGGTGTCGTTTTCGACTACCAACTCACGTTCCATGAGCATATAAAAAGTCTTGCGGTAGCATGTTATCGTCGGATGGGTTTCATACTACGTAATGCAAAATACTTCCACGATGCTAAAATAAGCCAGATTTTATATACAGCGCTGGTTAGAAGCAAAATTGAGGCTAGTTCTATTGTGTGGAGTCCACACGAGAAAAAGTATGCCCTTATGCTTGAAAAGATTCAAAAAGCATTCTTGCGATTTCTCTACAAGAAAAAGTATGGTTTTTATCCATTTATGTATCCCACCAAGTTTCTCCTGGGCGTGCTAGGATTCAACTCTCTTGAGGTCCGACGAGCATGTGAGTTGATGGTGACTGCATGCTGCCTACTTCGCGGAAATTCTGACTGCCCTGAGCTGGTAGCTCAGGTCTGTCAATTTTTTGTGCCAAATAATTATCTTCGTGCCCGCTCACACAAGCTCTTGGCAACGTCCTCCTCATGCTCCGTGGCGCGGAGGGAGTCCCCACTGATGCGTGCACCCCTGAAACTCAACGCGCTCTTGGTATCAGAACCACTGTGTGATCTTTTCTCTGACAGAATGACGGATGTTGTGAGGGAATGTTTGAAGTTTTGTGAGAGTGAAGCCTCAATGACGATGTCCTGAGATTCTAAGCCTTAGACCATAATTTTACTTTGGTTAATTTTTGTTATTATTTTTCTCAACTATTTTATGTGGATGTCAATAATTTATGTAGATTAGTTAACTTTCTTTTAACTTTTTAATTGTACAGCGAATTGGATTATTCTGTAATGCTGTGCAAATTTTTGATAAATAAATAAATAATAAATAAATAAATAATTTTATTTAAGAAACATCACAAGTACTTACCTCAAATTCAAATAATGTATTCTGTAAAATATGTACAGTAAAGCACACTAATCATGAAAAAGAAAAATATGTAAATACCAATAATAAATAAATATAAGGTGACTCTTGTCTACACAGCCAAACCCATACCGGAGACCCGGCAAGCGGCCGGGACCTAGGCTCAATGACCCATTCTGCGCCATACCGAAAAAAAAATCAGATCCATACTAACCGAGTCGAGGTTGTTCTCAAACAAGTATACAAGAATGAAAAAATATTTCTCGCACTTCGCAAACATGGTCACCAAACGCCGGCCCCGATCATTCACCGAGTCCCCAGCACAACCCCGGCCACACAAACGAAAGTCATCCTATATAATACGGGAAACACAAAAAAAAAACAAGTTTGGTTACATAATTTGCATTTCAGATCCAGTCTGCAATACAACACAACGTTGAACAAGTGTAAAAGATAACTATTCTCTAATAAAACCGACAGAGAATATTCCGCCAACGAAAGCTAGTTCTCCGTACACGTACGAACGAGGCCA
The DNA here is from genome assembly GCA_910592155.1 of Ypsolopha scabrella. Classification (NCBI taxonomy): domain Eukaryota; kingdom Metazoa; phylum Arthropoda; class Insecta; order Lepidoptera; family Ypsolophidae; genus Ypsolopha; species Ypsolopha scabrella. The sequence goes on along the minus strand of OU342972.1, from coordinate 2,281,663 downwards.
AACGATGATACCAATTCACAATCTTCCCAGTCCAGCGGATTGGAATAGGAAACAGACCCAAATACGACAGGACGGTTCCAAGTGCAAGTACGGTGTGGTGTTAAACCACTGTCAAAAAGATGTCACCGAGTTTTATCTCTTTGATGGAAACTGTAATTCTAACGAGGATAAAAAAATCGGGGAAATACAACAAAAACTTCAAAAGTTAGGCTTAATTAAATTGAATTAAAATAAAAAAAGTAAAAAATAAAATGAAAATTATACGACTGCGCAATGCCGTGAATAAACAAGTTGAAAGATAAAAACTATTAAATAATACAATGACTAACTCCGCCCATTCGATTAGTCTTTTTAATAAGAAGGGCAAGAAATTCAAAAGAAAGTTTTTTGAATTCAGAAAAAAAATAACATGGTATTTTGCTACTGAAAATAAAGTTTCTTATCCGATCGGTCCACCAAGATACTCGTTCTATAAGATATTTCTTTGATTCTGCCAGTTAATGTGCTTAAATGCGAAACTGGCCACTTTGACCGAATTCGGACAAAACTATCCAATGTGAACAAGCAACTCTTTCGTCACGAAATATTAAAATGTCCCCAAGACGCGAGATTTTGTAAATGAAACTTTTGAAGCTGCGAGTGTTTTAGCAAAAGTATTACTCGTATCATTACAAGTGTGGATTTTGACTTGTGTCGTCTGTAAAATAATGAAATAAAAACTTGAAAAAAAAACAACCCCATTTCTAAATAACTTCGATTCCTTGAACCTGTTGCTTGGACAAACTCGTATTCATAGTTTTAATAAAGTTGTAAAATCCATAACATTTCAAATTACAACCCGCTAATTTCATTAGCTATTTAGAAAGTAGGTAAAAAGCTAAGTGACTTGTCTATAATACCCCTTTTCCAAAATTTTGAATTTTACATACTTTAATGATTTTTTTTTAACTTGGACTTTTAACAAAAGCCTTGTAGGCATAATGACTTTCGTACCAATGCCAGCAAACTACTTTGATTGTATTAAAAAAAACGAAATTGGATGACAATAATATAATCAAATGTCATTGACACTTGACATTGATAGCTAGTATTTTATTTTTATTTATTGCTAGGCAAATGTTCAGCCCATATCCTAAAAAATCGTTTTTTTTCAACATATCTGTAGAACTAAGGAATAAAACAAAAATTAAAACGCTTTTCGGAATAAGAATAAAAAGATATCTCCATGGAGTTTTCATTTTTTTACATTAACAGAAATGAAAACTTGTGGATTGTCGTTTCTGTACATCGAATATTTTTGTTAAATTGTTCTGAAGTCAAAATATTAATTGTATTTTTTTCGTCTTTCTGTCCGTCTTTTTGCATGTTCCGTTTTAACTCCATTCGACGGATTTGGATACGGTTTTTTTTAGTTATCTTCATAGTTAGTGAATTAGACAAAGGCTAGTCTACTATAAAATAATTGTCTACAGAACGTGGCGTAGCGCTCTACGGTAGCGTAGCAAACAAAGTTGTCGTCACTTTCAAAGTGAAAGCAGTTTTCATGTTATTATTATTACCATAACGCTTTTTGTTACGCTTTCATAAAATCTTTGAAATTTTACGAGCAATTAGATATAAAAACTTGCCGTGTGAGGTCATAACTTTGAATTTATGAAGATAGTTTACTTTGTGTCGTTTAAGCACCATAAAAAAATCGTGCACAATGTATACTTTAAATATACCTTTACTGCGGCAAAAAGCCAGAGCAGTTGTTCTGAGAGTATGGGGATGCGACGCAGCATGTTATTTCGCGCATATACTTTCTGCTTCCACTTTTTTGGCAATGATACTTAACCCGTTGGAAAACGCGCGTTTTTGCAAATTTGCAAATTTTACCGCCAATTTTGTTTTTGGCTATATCTCCGGAACTGGTTGTCCAATTCTAATGCGGTTTTTTTTCTAAAACTAGATAAAATTTCCTACAAGTAAAGTTTTTTTTTTTTCTTGGTGTAAGTTGGGGGGGGGGGCTTTCTCCTTGAAAAAATCTTAGTTATATATATAAATATATGTATGTATACTATAATGTCTATATTGTCTATTCAAATATTATAATATTGTAAAAAAATATAAAGAATAATAAAAAAAAATTAAAAAATATACAACTCTATACATATATTTAAAAAAAAAAATTGGGCCTTGAATTACAATCCACAACTTTCTTTTATATTATTATAATATTTTGTTTTTATTTTTTTTTGTAGCTTATCTTAATAGCTTTCGAAAAATACCCATATCACTAGGTTTATAATATATTAACTAACAATAATAATTTTTGTTTATAATTTGGCCTAGGCGCGACGATCGTCACGACTGTGACTCTACGGGTTAAAAGACAATGTCTAGAGCAACCCCAAGGTACACCTGATTTATATTCAACACCTGATTTATATTGAGATCAGTTATTGTGCAAAGTTATTCAATTATTTAATACTATCGCTTTATTGAACGGTTTAGAGGGATAACTTTGGAATTTACTTATATCGAGAAGAAATGGTATCACATTTTCACCGCATTATAGTCCTGAACTTTACCAAATACAGGTTGAAAATTAACCCCCTAGTTTTATTGAAATATATGAATCAGAACCCAGAAGAGTAAAAAAAAAAACATTTTTATTTATTTTATTTTCATTGGTTCCCAAATTTCGAATGAATGGTCTACGCGACGAGACATTTGACTGACAATAGACCACACATATTTTCGGCGGTAAATAATGCACATAGGCTTGTAGCTTCGGTTCGTAGAGCGTCGTCTCTGTCGCCGGAGTATTAGTGCTTCTTTTGACGGACGATATCTTTTTTTAAATTATTAATCATCACAAAAGTAACAAAACATATATTTTTAAGGGTCCATATAAGGCTAACTTCAAATGAGCATATCACATTGTGTTACTTGGTTAATCGGTACAGTAAACATATTATAGACAGGAGACTATATGGCTGATCTTAGAGAAAACGCAAAATCTTTAAGTTCGCTCGATAGAAAAATATTATGAAGTTACCTCTTGAAATTTTTATTGAAAATAAGTCAATAAATGACATCAGTGGCTCGTTTTAGAATATTTTAAAAATCGCATCTAGAAACAGAGTTATTAAATAAAAACGCAGATTTTTATGGGCGCGTGTTTCTTGATGGTCGTAACAGCCACGGTTGAGAGCGCGCTATTTTAAACTAAAAGGAAACGTCGTAGAGTTCCGTTCTGATTGATGCAAAATGAGGTGTTTAATCTGACCTTATATGTAGTCTTAAGTCGAACATAGAATAGTTTCGTTTGATATAGCCAAGGAGTTCATTTTTAACCTGTATTTATTTCTAATATGTCAAAATTATGATTGTTGCAGTATTGTTGTTTATAGTATTGTTAAACAGTATTGTTATTATTGTTGGATCCTGCCAAGCACTCTCTGCCAATCTGAGGTGTTAAAGACTCTTTAATATTCGCAGGTAATAGCACTGTTGCAGCACCTCCTTAATATTAACGGGAGCTCTTATGGCAGAATTTATGACCGCCGCCATATTGTTTATGAGGAAGAGGTATAATTAAAAATTGATTCTCATTCGTGGCCGCAGGGTAGTTGCAGGATGATGTATGGGATGTGGACGAAATAAACGGTTGGATGGAGCCGAAATAGAAATTGGGAAGTTTTAATTTTAGAGTAATTTATTCATTAAAGTGTAGCCATGATAGGAATAAATATACGGATACAATCAATCAATCAATCAATCAATTTATTTATTGCATTAAATTACATGTTAGTTTTAGATGTTATATGTACATAATTATGGTTCAATGTAATTTTACCCATAGGGTGTAACAATATTCTTAATTTATTAATAAAATATAACTAAGTAAAATAATAATCAAATCTTTGCTATTTCCATGCATACAACTTATTTTAATATATCGTTCATTTGAAGTATACTTATAGTTAATTAAATACATTTATTCATGCAATGGTTAATAATATAACGGTTTTACATTTTTATGGTGTAGATTCAAGAAATTCTTTGAAACTGTATGGACAAACCGTGATCAAGTACTGTTTTAATTGAATGAAAAACTTATTTCCTGTTACAGACTTAATTTCATCAGGCAAATGATTGTAAGCCTTGATGGCTGCCAGTTTTGTAGTACGAGTATAAGTAACAGTTCTACTAGGAGGCACATTCAAGTCATATTTGAAGCGTTCGTTGAGTCGGTCACTAATACCTGGAGTTCTCAGTGGGAATTTTTCTGGGTAGCGCCTTACTAATTTACAGAGCTCAATAATGTATAAAGCCGTGATGGTGTGTATTCCGAGTTCAACAAAAGAAGTTCGGCAAGTTTCCCTGCTCGATTTATGTCCGTCCAAAATGCGTATACATCTCTTTTGAAGAACGAAGATTTTTTGAACGTCTACACTACCACCCCATTCTGCTATTCCATACAAAACTCTCGAATGAAAAAAGGCAAAATATGACTGAAGTGTTGCTTTTTTTGTAGCTAACTTCGACAAACCTCTTAGAGCATAGCAAAAACTGCTTAGTTTATTTACTAATACCTCTATGTGCTTTTTCCAATTCATGTGATCATCAACATGGACACCTAAGAATTTCGCATTTTGCACACAATTAATTAGTCTATCATCGATTTTCATTTCAAGTTTTAACTCTTCCGTATTGTAATTTCTGAAGCATATTAATTTAGTTTTAGTGACGTTTGTATTGAGATTGATGTGTTTTAACCAATGAATTAACAATTTGACAGATTCAACTATATTATTAAAATCATGACATCTATCGTGTCTTCTAAATTTAAAAAACACAGATATATCGTCTGCAAACATTATAGTTTTTTCCTTTACTTCACGAGGGAGCTCGTTGACGTACAAAAGGAAAAGTATGGGCCCCAGTATCCTTCCCTGTGGTACTCCCTTATGTATTTTTGAGACTTTTGACTCACCGTTTATTAGGGTATTCGATTTATTGAGAATTGGCAGAATGACACTTTGTCGTCCATAACCACATTTTACAGCTGTTTGTGATTTTACGTTAGTTTTATAGCAAAGTTTTTCGCTTATGCAAGTATCACCAGTTCTGTTTTCCGAATCTTTTTTAATTTCACGGTATCCATTGCGAAGAAATGAATATTACCGTATATCTTTACGGTTATTTATTTCTCGTATGGCTTCACCGAATATTTATTTTGCGCTGTGAGGAGACAGAAAGGTACAGCAAGCCGGGTTATGTTTTTTAGGATAATAATAAAGCCTCCGAAAAACAAATTAAATCCCAGCGAACTGCTGCACACTGTAATACTATCTAAGCAGCGGTAAAATTGATTACAGAAAAATATACTAGTTTAAGTGTGTAACATCTACCGACAAAATAAATAAAAAATAGCAAACTAAAATTCCTTACGACCACCTGGTTTAAATAATGAACCTCCGAATAAATTACTGAACTTCCGAAAGAAATACTAAGTTAACGAAAAAAAATGTTCTGATAAAATTATCGAAAGGTTGACATGTAAATACATATTCGGAGCTGAGCGAAGTGGAGCGGAGCGGGGCAACCCCTTAAGTTTTAACAGAATTCCTGATATGGTCAGGCAACTTTGAATTTTTATTCGGAGATCTACGACAAAAAAAGCTGAGAATAGTTTTTGCTGAAATGTAATTTCAGTTGGTGAAATGGTATTTTGTCAGCTTTTTATTAAGTTTTTGGATTTTTCAGTATTTTATTAGGTAGTTGGTAGGTTATTTGTTAACACAGAAATTTTACGTAACTTAGTATTTAAAGCAGGAACATTCATAAATTGAACATCCTCATTTTTAATTTAGTTTTCGGAGCTTTTATTACTAGCCTTTTCTTACAGCACCATACAGACGCGTGTAACCACTAAAAATTCACTTAATCTGTATGAAAAAAGAATACCTGCAGGGTGATTCCGGCGCGTGCGCAAAAATTGCGAAAGTAGAATAATCAATCGATTCCGTAGAAAATCCCTTGTAAAATCACCCGAAACCTGCCGTAGCAAATTGGCTTGCCGGAATAGCCTTGCAAAAGGTTGAGTACCTGCCATTTTTGGATATGTTGTACAAGTATAGGCCTTCATTCAAAAATGCAAGTTCTCGACCTTGGGGTGCCAACGCGGGTTTTGCCATGTCCATAAAAAAACGATTTTTTTTTCAGTTTTTATTAAATAAATACCAAACTTAAATCAAAATTGTTTTCTAAAGTAATTAACTAGACTAAATGTGCTGCAATTTGGTATCTGAATCATCTTTCTATTTAATAGCTACCAAGGTAAGATAGTTCAAAATATAAGCAGTTAGGGCTAATTCCACAAAATTCCCATAAATTCATGGAAATCAATCCATTAATAAATCCTGAACTGTAAGTTTTACTGAAAAATATTTTATTAGAAAAACTGAAATAAATTAATAATCTTTTTAAATTATCTTTTTACGGTTAAAAATTCCCAAGATGTGAAACTTGAAAAGTCTCAGCCAATGTGGAGAAAAAGAGGAATTGATTTACAAATATATAGATTTTGAACTGAAAATTTATTTATCAGAAATTAGTATATCACCAATGAACTCATGGGGAGTGTAGCTATCTACCAGAGTAAAACTTCTTTGATAATGCTTTAACAGCGAAACCGGTAAGGGAAATTAATATAAATAAGTGGACAAGTACAAGTGTTTATCAAACAAAAAATGTTTCAAAAGTTCCACCAAGTGCCAACAATCACGAGCATCAACTCTAAAAATTCTTTGAAAAACCCCAAAAAATGCATGTCCCCCTCCCTTATTTCCGAAACTAATGAACCGAAAAATATGAAAAAAATCATGGTAATTAAGGATTACGTAGAGATTACAAGAAAAAGATAGCGGGTCAGAAATTCATATTAACAAAATAACAAAATCAAATTTTTCATCCACGAGTTTTATTTCGAGTACGGTATAAAAATATTTGAGTCTCTCTTTTGTGGTACAATTAATTCTTTTTTAGTTATCATAAACAGATAAGAGCATGCATGATTTTAAATACCTTCTTCCTGACTGTTCCTAAAACTGTCGAATTACGGAACCCTAGGTATGCGAGTCTGACTAGCACTTGACCGGTTTTTTATTCAGGAGTTCAGGACCATGGTCATTTGGTCTCCGGACCGTGCGTACGACCTCCGTCTACGAAGATGACGTACTACCGGCGCTGGCTCGTTATACGGAAGCACATTCTAATTATTAGACTGTGACGAATGCATTCCAGCGCAAGTCTCGCAGGTCCGCAACTTGGGAGCTGACCGGGACAGGGGATTCCGAGCAGAGATGTAAATCTAGAGATGTGTCCTTACCGCATTGACCTCTCATAAACAACTAGACACACAGTCTCTAAGAAAAGTTCGTCAGAAAGTGTTCGAAGTCCGAACGTGCGACGTGCATATTAGGAAAAATGCATTTAAGCAAATTAGGTCATTATGTCGTTAACATACGATGCAATGTAAGTTGTACGAAATCGTCATTCGATTTGCTCACCCCATAGCGGTGACACGATGCATCTCGGACACTCTTTGAGCGAGATTGTGAGTCTAGTTGTTCATACTCGTAAATCATAAATATTTATTGCTGATTATGTTGGTGTTAATAAATAGTAGGCACATACATATTTGATCTTGTCGGTATTGCAAAAGATAGTACATGCGTGTTTATGAGAGGTCAATGGCTTACCATACTTAGGCCTCGCGAAAATTTGTCAATGTTCTGAGGAGTGAACTCACTCTTCAAGGTTCAGTCGCTTATGGAACGGAGTGAGTAATACACGTTACTATCGGTATATTGCCAATGTTCTGAGGAGTGAACTCACTCTTCAAGGTTCAGTCGCTTATGGAACGAAGTGAGTAATACACGTTACTATCGGTATATTGCCAATGTTCTGAGGAGTGAACACACTCTTCAAGGTTCAGTCGCTTATGGAACGAAGTGAGTAATACACGTTACTATCGGTATATTACCAATGTTCTGAGGCGTGAACTCACTCTTCAAGGTTCAGTCGCTTATGGAACGAAGTGAGTAATACACGTTACTATCGGTATATTGCCAATGTTCTGAGGAGTGAACTCACTCTTCAAGGTTCAGTCGCTTATGGAACGAAGTGAGTAATACACGTTACTATCGGTATATTGCCAATGTTCTGAGGAGTGAACTCACTCTTCAAGGTTCAGTCGCTTATGGAACGAAGTGAGTAATACACGTTACTATCGGTGTATTGTTTTTAGTAATTTTTCCACAAAAAGACCTAAGAAGGCATTCCTTGTGCTTTTAGAAAGTGTTCAATAATACGACAAACACAAATTAAGCTAAAGGTGTAACTTTTCAGACGTACGTAGTACATTATTGTAAATTCACTTAAATTCCCAAAAATGTAAGCAAATAGTCGTAATTAATAAGTTCCGAAATAATAATAAAAATATCCACTTCTTTGCAGAAAAAATACTGACAAATACAAAGTGAAATTTAAACCATTTTGTTAACGAAAACTAGTGATAGTACTCGTCCATATGAACAACTTTTACTATGAAGCCAACCCTGAAATCGTGAAAAAATAATCAGCTGTTTCATACATTTGGGTCGAGTAGGTATTTAACTTTTCTACGGAACAGCTGATATTTTTTCACGATTTCATGGTTGGCTGGCTCCATAGTAAAAGTTGTTCATATGGACGAGTACTATCACTAGTTTTCGTTAACAAAATGACTTAAATTTCACGTTGTATATAAAACTCAAAGTCCTGACTGACTGAGATATCAACGCACAGCCTAAACCGCTGGTCCTAGAGACATGAAATTTGGAGGGTAGGCTTTGAAGAGTAGGTATCCACTAAGAAAGGGTTTTTCGAAATTCCACCCCTAAGAGGGTAAAATGGGGGGTTACATTTTCTGTAAAACTATTTACTCTATGGGTCGATTAAATTAAAAATTGGTACATACACTCTTCAATTATAATTGCATGGTGTACAGGGAGGTGCAAGGCATGCGGGGGAGCGCGCTAACCACGCGCGGCGCGGGAGAATTTACTTCTTAGAAAGTAGGTAGGATATTTCTGTGGTAGAGTAATATTACTATAGGTATACCAGAATCTCATGGCAAAAAAATATAGAGAATTAGAAGAAGAGAATTTACTTTAAAATTAGAGAATTTTCATATGAATTTTTGCCATCAGATTCTGGTACACCTATATGAACTAATATTTGCAGGTTATAAGTTAGTATATGTAAAAAAACGCGTTTGTTTCTGTATTAAATGAAGTTAAATACACTAGGAGCAGCCTGGTGGTTCTAGCACCTGTCATAATTAGATCTTTTCACACACGCTATAGTTAGATTAGTTTAGTTTTACGAACTTCATCCTTATTGCTTTGTTTGGGATATTGTCAGTTTGTATATTCAACTGATAGGGAGTGAGAGGGCGTATAATTTTTGCTTCTGACAAAAAAAGTCATTTGTATAATGTATGACATGCGGGCAAACCGCGAGCAGAAGCTAGTCAAGAATAAAATAGAAATAGAAACAGGTGTCCGAAACCTAAATTTATGTTTACCCGTAAATATATAAGTGTATTCACGAGACCGTGCTTTGAAAAAGAATAAAAAAGAATTTTCACAACAGTTAAGATAACCATTTATTTATGGCTGAACTACATACCGCTTTAGCCATAAATAAAAGCTTATCTTAACAACAACTTAAAGAACTAATGAACTTTTAAAAAAGGACTTTAAGCAAAATGCTTGGAATACGCTGAATAAGCCGATTCTGCTAAGTATAAAGGGGAATCTTCAAAAAATCTAGCGGATTGCAGCGAGGAGAAAACTTCAGCTAAAGAGCGCTGTATGCAAAGGTACAAGCTATAAGCTAAAAGCGAGCGATAAATTGCTTAAAGATCACAAAACCAGAAGAGCAATTTAGGAGTTGATTTATAATCGCTCGAAAGTTTTGTTTTGAGACGCTAAAAACTACAAAAGCCATTTTTTTATAATGGTCATGAAATCACACTATCACACTTCACACTTATATTAAAACGCGAAAGCTTGTGTGTGTGTGTATGTTTGTTACTCTTTCACACTGAAACCGCTGAACGGATTTAAATGAAATTTAAAATGGATATAGCTTATACCCTAACTTAACACACAGGCTACCTTTTATCCCGGAAAAAGCATGTCAAAACCGAATAACATGCGGGCGGAGCCGCGGGCAAAAGCTGTAAAGAAATGTATTTGAATAAAAAATTTGGAATTATTAATGTAACGAATATAGGTAGATATAATGCAATATATATAATTACACTTATATTATAAATTCGAAAGTTTGTGTGGGTGTGTGTGTGTGTTTGTGTATGTATGTTTGTTACTCTTTCACACTGAAACCGCTGAACGGATTTGGATGAAATTTAGAATAGACATAGCTTATACCCTAACTTAACACATAGGCTACTTTTTGTCCAGAAAAAAAGCATGTCGTTAAACCGAATAACACGCGGGTGGAACCGCGGGCAAAAGCTACTTTAAAATAATTTTATCTTAACTTGGCGAAGAAAAAAACACGAATAACGTTAAAAATGTATATTTCTTAAACTGAATCCCAACGACATAAGTATCTTTGGAAAAACCAGCTACATTTCAATAATATGATATTGTGATACATTGTGCCAACCGTCACAGATAAAGCAGTCGAAGTTGTCACCTACGAGTTAAGGCGCTACCTCACTAAAATCGGCACTTTTTGAAGTTATTTACCTGATTTCCAGAAGAAGCTACTAATTTGATAAATTAGTATATAAATATGGGTACCTTTTTCTAGTTTTCTTGAATAGGAAAACGCGATTGCAGAGCTTTCGCTCGATAGAAATAATTATTGAAATGAGGTCTGCTTCTACACTTTTTTTCATAGTATGCGAAATGGATATGACATATAGACCTGGACGATGTTTTATTAGTTAGATTTTAACAATATCTAAATTTCGTGAAAGTGAAATTTTGATAACTATTTTAGTTAATTTTATATTAATTTAAAACCGACATTTTGCTATTTTTTCCGGAATCCGTCCCTCTCGAACTGCGGGTCGTTCCACATGGAGTAACAGAGACCGTTGAAAAATTTACATATCACCTTAACTCGTTTACGAAGTTGGCCCACAAAGCACAAAAGGTGCTCTGGTTATGTCGTACACCCCCTCTTCTCTTTCTCACGTTCACGTTCTTCTCTAAATTTCTAAAAGATGTTTAATTCTTATGTTAGTATGTTCTAAATATGCCTAAAATCTACGTAAAAATGACGCTTTTTTTCGTAAGAAATCTTATTTTTAAGTGTATTTTTTGTAACATAAATAACGAATCCTACTATTTTCTTATCTCTGGTATTATTTAAGGTACCAATCAAAAATAAAAAGCTCCTTAGAGGATGCCGAAGCATTTAGGTTTCTTCCTGCATCTCTCACAAGTCCACCCATCCATCAGCCTGCTTCGTCCACAGCTGGACATAGGCCTTTCTAGGATTTCGCCAGCTCTCAGGCAAAACCAGGCAGCCTACCATTGCCTGGGATCGATGGATGGCGGTATATCCATCCCCAATTGCCGGGCCTTATATAAAACAGACTGGTGACGGGCAGCGGCGTCACTGGTGCAAGGGTTTCGGCACCGCGCGCACCAACCCGCCTGCCCAGCGTGTGTGAGTATGGGCATATCTTCCAAGGATGACCGCCAAGAGTGGCGAAATATTGGAAAGGCCTATGTCCAGCAGTGGACGAAACAGGCTGATGGATGGATGGATCAAGGATCGATAACATTTTTTCTAATTTAGCAAAATAAAGTATTGACCTCCCATACTCGGACTGCCTGGGAGTGTATTTTTGAATCATTCGAATTTCAATTCGCATACGAATCCGCATGATTCGCATACGAAAACATAAAATCAGTATTTTTGAAAATTCATTCCGTGAATTTTGCAACGAGTGATCTGACCCACTCGTTTTCTGATTTCTACTAGTATAATCTACGCAAGAATGACATGACTGACTTGACAAGTTAAAATGTTTTGATGCATATTTACATTCTTTATTCATATCCATTAGATTTATATATTTATATCTCGTATATAAATCTATAATTTTCATTTTTATTTTTTATTTGTGTAGTATAAGTTCTGTTGTAAAAATCCTTTTGTATGCTTGCCGCCTACCTATTTCGTGAAGAAACCTCTTGAAGAGGTAAGCTCGCCTTTGAGCATATTTTTCTTTTTGTAATCTTAGTTTAAGTCTCTATGTGTGTACAATAAAGGATATAATAATAATAATTATAGTAATAATAATAATAACCAAAATAAAAGTAAAAACAGACAACAGAAACGAAAACAATCAAAAGGAAAGGAAACAACAACGTGAGAATGAAAACGTCGATGAGAGACTGACATTGTAACTTTTTAATTTACGTTCCGTTCACCTCCATTCATAACCGGTATTTAAAAGCAACGAAATATTGCTTTCTGGTTCTTATTTTTTCTGCGTAAAACGAAAACTGTTTCATTGATTTCTACTGATTCAAACATACTTAAAATCTTGACCATTTGAATTGAATTTCGCACGTGAATTGTTTTCGAGCGTGAATATATGATTCACGGCGAGTAATTCAAAAATACAGCTCCTGGGCTAGCGTTTGTAGGGAGCACAAAAAAATTGTTTAGTAATTTCACAAAAATAATCATCAAACCTTGACACTTACCGAGTCTTGAGTATGATATGGACTGGATAAATTACTATCGCTTTGTGTATCATTTAAGCTTATGACTTGAAGTATCGTACGAAAGCTTTGCTACTTAGCGGTTATTGGTTATTTCCTTACCCCACTTCTATGAAGCTGAAGTGTAAATAAATTCAAAGGGCAGTGCCTTCTAACGGCTTTATTTCTTTTAAATTCTTTCAGTGAAAGTTTTGAGAATGCCCGTAATGTTCTGATATTGTTTTATCAATAATGATAACTAAGAAAAATCTGGATGGGGAGAGCTCTCAACCGGACAACGTTGACATTTTAACAAACACTTGTGTAAACAAACATTTACCTTAAAAAAGGCTTCAAACTCCTTCACATGTTTGTTTTTATTTGGCGCAGTTCACCAGCGGTTAAGTACCGAAGTGTCCCGCTTAGGGCGCCCAAAACGACAATATTCTGTTCTGAAGACTTTGTCAAGCGTACTTCGTATGCAGTCCACGGGTTCCAGCGATACAACCTACGTATTTCTTTATGTTTATATCTGTCTACCCTTCTGAGAGCAGGCGTGAGTATATAAATTTATAAATATCAAGTCTCTGTAGTATGAGAGTTGGTTACGATTAAAATGGGGATATTTAAGGCAAGTACAGCTTTTTCACAGTTGTAATCATAATCAGCCTAAAAATTGTGTTCTTTTAAAACGATATTTTACTTAATACGACTATGTTTCAATTTACAAGGTGAAATCTTACTATACCGGGTATAAGTAGACCGCTTTTACAGAAACCACATATTCTCTACAGGGGCCTTAGAACGACGCACAAGAAGAGTGTCTTTTGAAAGAGTCTTTTGCTGCCTAACATGGTTACTTGCATACTAAAAATCAAGTTTGACAGCAAAAGACTCTTTTAAAAGACACTCTTCTTGTGGTTCGTTCTAAGGCCCCTGATGACTCTGAACAACTTTTCCAAAGAAACATTCCCGCGAAAATGATTGGTTTGGAAAATATTTGAACTTTAAACAAATATGCGTGAACTTTAAGGGGGAACGTTTCGAGCTCGGTGCAAAATGCACAACTTATGATTGTTTTTACTACTATTGCATAAAACGTACTAAATAAATGTGATGTATGGCATTTCGCGACCATTGTTTAGTGTCAATTAGGCTTTTCTACCAAAATTTTGTAATTTTATGTACATAGGTAACACTAAAAGTGTCCGGAACTGGCCACTTACATAAATAATATTTAAAAATTTATTGCAACATTTGAAAATAGAACTCTTTGGCTGTAGAATGCAGTTTGTTTCATCTGACTGTCTTTTGTTTTTACCTTGTGGCGCCATTTAAAAAAATGTGTGTCTGCATCAACATGGATTTAACTCGGGAAAATTTTCATAGTATGATTTTCTACGATTTTAAGTGTAATTTGACAGCTCAACAGAGCATCGCTCGGCTTGAAACAGCTTTTGGCAATGAAGCACCATGCAAGACGACTGTTTATAGCTGGTTTGCAGAATTCAAGCGTGGTCGTATCAATCTCAGTGACGAATCTCGCGATGGTCGGCCGTCCACCACTGTGACCAACAAAAACATCGATGCTGTGCGCCGTATGATTGAAACAGACAGGCATGTGACCTACCATGAAATTCGCGCATCCTTAGAAATAGGCATGAGTCAAATACAATCAATCCTACACAAACATTTGGGTGTGAGAAAGCTGTGCTCGCGGTGGATCCCACACAACTTGACCGAGGCTCAAAAAACGGACCGCGTCACTTGGTGCAGTGCCATGCTTACCAGATTCAACGAAGGTGCGTCAAATTTGGTGTGGGACATAGTAACAGGTGACGAAACATGGATTTATTGCTACGATCCCAAAACAAAGCAACAATCGAGCGTATGGGTCTTTCAAGATGAGCCGAAACCAACCAAAGTGGCGCGCGTGAAAAGTGCATCTAAGCGGATGATTGCTTCTTTTTTTAATAAAACTGGACACGTGGCTACTGTTGCTTTAGAGAATCGTCGTACCGTGAATAGTGACTGGTACACGACCATTTGTTTGCCGGAAGTTATTGACGAACTCCGTAAAAATAACCGTAAACGCCGTATCATCCTGCACCACGACAATGCTAGTTCTCACACGGCCAGACAGACAAACGACTTTTTGAAGACGAAAAATTTAGGACTCATGAGTCATCCTGCATACAGTCCCGACCTGGCACCTTGTGACTTTTTCTGTTCCCAAAAATTAAGAACCAATTACGCGGTCAACGATTTTCATCACCAGAAGAGGCTGTCGAGGAGTATGAAAAACACGTTTCAGAGGTCACCACAGGGGAGTGGCACAAAAGTTTTCAAAACTGGTTTGATCGAATGAAAAAGTGCATAGGCGCCAAGGGAGATTATTTTGAAAAACAATAAATTAATTTTGTACCTTTAATAGTATTTTTTCATATTCATTCCGGAAACTTATAGTGCGTCCCACGTATTACAAAATTTTGGTAGAAAAGCCTAATTGACACTAAACAATGGTCGCGAAATGCCATACAACGTAATGCATTAAATGACGCAATTCTGCTAAAAACCCCTGATAATTATTCAACAATAGTCGCAAAATAAGATGAAACTATTTTCCATCAGCCTGTTTCGTCCACTGCTGGACATAAGCCTTTCCAGGATTTCGCCACTCTTGGCGGTCCTCCTGGAAGAAATGCCCATACTCACACACGCTGGGCAGGCGGGTTGGTAAGCGCGGTGCCAAAACCCTTGCACCAGTGACGCCGCTGCCCGTCACCAGTCTGTTTTATATAAGTCCCGGCAATTGCGGATGGATATACCGCCATCCATCGGTCCCAGGCAATGGTGGGCCGCCTGGTTTTGTCTGAGAGCTGTTCTCTTACTCTCCCCCGAATAATTTCGGGAGGATTTACGAGTAAGATGGTGGTAAGAATGAAACTATTTTATTTCATACATTTTATTTTAAAATAAGGTAAACAAACTTATGTTATGCACTGAGCTCGAAACGTTACCCCTTAACGCACCGAGATATGGGCATGTTTTAAGACAGCACCAGAAAAAAAATTGATAATTTCCCGAGGCTTGGTGTGCACCACTCTGTTGAAACCAGAAACAAACATAAACTAGCTTTTCCAAAATTAAGACTTGCCAAAGTAGGTACCTCTTTTGTAGGACATGGTATAAGATTTTACAATAAGCTTCCAGAGGAGGTCCTTAGTTTGCCTGAAAATAAGTTTAAAGTATATATTAAGCAGGGACTACTTTAGAAAGCTTATTATAAAATCAATGATTATTTGGATGATAATGAAGCATGGTGTAATAAATAATAATAATCTTATTCAATATTGTAATTTATAATTAGCATATTTTAATACTGTACGATTCCTCTAAAGGCTTAAAATTAATTAATATGTAAACTTACTTTGTTAAAGGTAATAGACAATATGAGACGGGTTGACTAAGATATTTTTTTTTCTCGTGACTAATTCCCGCAGTCTTATATTTTTTTATGCCTTTACTTGAGTAGGTATGTATATGATTTTGTATCATATGTTTTATTTTGAAAAAAGGAATGTTTGCTAAGTTTCTTGCCCTTCTTCTTAGCAATACTAATCGAATGGTGCGGATGGTTAGGCATTATGTATATACAATATTTTTATTCCTATATTTCTATATTTTTACATTTTAGTAGCCCACCCTCAATATTTTTTGTATGTATTTCCCGTTTTTATTATTTCTTCATTGTATTATGTATATATAATATTTTTTTCCTAGATTCCCCTATTTTATTTATTTTTTATTTATTTATTTATTTAAAAACTTACGACTATCATTTATTAATGCAGGTGTATATTTTATTTCCCGTATTATTATATATTTTTTTTATATTCTAAAGATATATTATATTGTGTAAATTAACTTTGACTTGTAGAAAGTATACTTAATGTATCTATTTTGCAAAAATAAATATTTTGATTTTGATTTGATTTGATTGCACCGTCGTTGAGACAGCTTAAAATAGACTTTCCACCTGCGAGATACAGTCCTTAAGTTAAAGTTGAATGTATTCTTCCCTGAAGAATTGCGCGGGAATGCTTCTTGGGAAAAGTCGTTCAGTATGATCAGTTGAGGATGTGGTTATATCTCTGTCCGGTCTTTCCGGTATGTCGAATCTTTTATAACTTTATTATAAAACGGAATATTTATATGACATTTTAGTTATCACAAGATAACCTAAGACTAACTGAGAAGGAGTGAATCCTTGGGAAGAAAGGGGGTCCAAAAGTTGCAAAAAATTGTATTTTTTTTCTATACACAATTGGCTTTCGCTTGGCCATCACAAAAAGTGGAAGAAGTGAAGAAAAATACAATTTAGGGTCCTCTTAGCAAACAAAGTGGCCATTACATGAAAAAAAATACAATTAAAAATAAATTGAAAATTATTGAAACATAATAGAGTTCAGTTCTGATTGATTCAAAATGAAGTGCTATACTGAATTATTTAAGTAAGACCGTCTTTCTCTTATACTTTCTTTTTGCACATAAACAAGCTCAATAAGCGTGACAGTGCAACTTCACCAACTAAACATCGAGTCAACCCTTTATTTCACACTAGAGGACAATCGCAACTTCATCCGCATGGATTTGCAATATCAAAAGCCCGTTGCACACGTTCGGAACGCATTTTCGACACAAAGCCTTACACTCCGTTTCACCACTTTATGGGTTGAATTTCGAAAAACCTTTAGTGCACCTCTACACCCCCTGAAGAACGTATGTTGTAAACTTTGTGTTTCTATATTTATTGGTTTAGGCTATGCGTTGTCTGTCAGTCAATGACAATACTGTTTTTTTTCTAATTTTGGGTGTAAATAGCAAAGATATGTAATGGTACCTAAATAGACTGCTATCTTGAATAATGCCTCAACAGCCAATGCCAATATTGTCGAGATTGATGGTATAGTGAGCTCTGTGTGTGCGATGTTAGGAGACAGGAACACGTCTTCTGCTCCAGCACTGAACGCGGACGAACAACAGCTCCGCGTGTCGTCCCCACTACCTTCACCAACCCCCGCGCCGATCTCGCAGCGAGCCCGCCGCACTGAAAGACGCAGTGTCAAACGGGGGACCGCCGCGTAACCATGTTTGCCTCCGAAGAAACTGTACGAATACAGTGAAACTAGTCAGGCGAAATCTGACTAATACATCGTGAGTAGCTGTTTCAGTAGCATTATTAATCTAAACCACGAATCTTTTAGTAGTAAAATTGCTATCTTGAAATTAGTATACATATATGATTTTTTTATAAATAGGTGGTAGAGCTGATGCCGAGCTCGACTGTGGAGGTACCACCTTACTCGCAAACTCCCCTGAAGTAACTTGGGGAGAGTAAAGAGCATAGCTCTCAAATAGGCACAAACAGGCCACCCAGCCTGTGACAGATTTATGGTGGTGTCCATCCCCAAATGCCGGGCCTTATATAAAACAGACTGCGGCGTCACTGGTGCGAGGTTTTCGGCACCGCGCTCACCAACCTAGCTGCCCAGCATGTATGATCACGGGCATTTCTTACAGGAGGAACGCCAAGAGTAGTAAAATCTACGAAAGTCTTTTTTTTGTATAGTCGTTCAGTATGATCAATAAATTATGTGGTTTCATTAAAAAATCTACACTCGTTATAGATAGATATCACCCCAAAAGTGTTCGAAAGGTTTCCGTACATCGACGGAATGCTAAAAAAAAAACTAACCAACGACGACGGCAGCATGAATACGTAAAAAATGAAATTTACACGAGAAATGAAGTGCTCGGCTAGAAGGCAATTTCCCTCCGAGAACCACGTAATGGCTACTCAGACACGAAGCCACGAAAATAAAGTGAAACATGGATACGTTACCAAAATATATTCAAAATTTAAAAATTTACCAAAATGCGTGAAAATATCCTTAAATGCCATAGCAACATCAAGATGACAAAAAATGTCTGTCAAACAATTCGGCACCCTCTGATTGCGAAACCCTAAATTTTTATTATTTATTATTTTACTTTAAAATATATTTAATACGATCTGACAAAATCTTAAATTTGTATGTATTACCGTTTTTAAGAAAGGACTGACACAAATATGACGTTTAAAAATGCTACTTTATTGAGGTTTTTTACATAGAGGTTTTAATTTTGTTTTTTTTATAAATTGCCGTGGTAGGAAATTGTATTCGGTAAAAGTTTCAGTTGACTAACTACTACAGCTGAATCTATCAGAGACGGACGGACGGACAGACAACGGAGGCTTAGTAATAGGGTCCCGTTTGGCACGCTTTGTGTACGGAAGTGTAAAAAAATGTTTCGACATACTTATATCCCTAAGGAGATGTCAGAGGTATTTCCGAGAATAGTCAATATCCATCCATCCATCCATCAGCCTGTTTCGTCCACTGCTGGGCATAGGCCTTTTCAGGATTTCGCCACTCTTGGCGGTCCTACTGGAAAAAATACCCATACTCTCACACGCTGGGCAGGCGGGTTGGTGAGCGCGGTGCCTAAACCCTCAAATCAGTGACGCCGCTGCCCGTCACCAGTCTGTTTATATAAAGCCCGGTAATTGGGGATGGATATACCGCCATCCATCGGTCCCAGGCAATGGTGGGCCGCCTGGTTTTGCCTGAGAGCTGTTCTCTTATTCTCCCCCGAATAAGTTCGGGAGGATTTGCGAGTAAGATGGTGGTACCTCCACAGACGAGCCCGGCATCAGCTCTACCACTTATAAAATATAGTAAATATACCATAAATAAATACCATAACATTATTATTCTAATAGAGGTCAGTGCAATACACACTCTTTTTATCAACGATTTAATGTCCCAACCTGGTAAGGTATATCACCGTACTTCGGGCACAAATTATACGCTTTTTAGGGCATGTATCTTTATTTTACAATGTTTTCCTTCACCGATAGCAAAAGGTAAGCATACAAATATTATGCACATAAATTTCGAAATTTGAATTCATTTCATAAATTTTAATTCTTTTAAACATAACTTAAATTTTTTACCTCTCCTCTCTCTGAATAACTTACTGACAAAGCTACTTTTGTATTAGGTATGTATCTGTGTATTTATGTATGTAGTATATTTCTAATTGGATTATAGGTTTAGAATAACTTTTATTAAGAATTACTATGCACTAAAATATTAAATATGAAAATGTTTCTGTTTTTCCATAGACTGGGAGAAATTCCTTGTAGGAATAAGTCCGCCCTTTCCTTCTGTCTGATGTTTATATGTTTGTAAATATCTTGTTTTGTGTGCAATAAAGTGTTTTTGTTCATTAATTCATTTATTTGAAAAGCTAATTGGTGCATCGACTGGCTAGAATTGTCCGTGATTAATGCCAACAAAAGCTGTCATCTTCTTGTGAACTATTCTCTTGCTTGGGTGTTCAGAGGGGAACCGATTCGATCTCGGTTCAAAATGCACATTTTACATTTTTTAACTTTATCTTGTTTTTAAATATAATGTATGAAATTAAGTAGTTTCGTCTTATTTTGCGACTATTGTTTAATTATTTTCAGGGTTTTTTAGCAGAATTGCGTCATTTTATATATTACATTTCGCGTGAACATCCATACCAACTTAAAGGCGTGTTTAAAGTTGTTGTGGACATTAATTTACAACGTAATGCATAAAATTACACAGCTTTGGTAGAAAAGCCTAATTAAACTATGGTCGCGGAATGCGATTGCTTATTCAGTCCTTTTTAAATCACGTTTGTTTATTTAGTACTCTTTATTCAATAATGAGAAAAACAATCATAAGTTGTGCATTTTGCACCGAGAAACGGTTCCCCTTAAACGAAATTAGTTTACCACAAGAAAACATGAAGTTAGAGTTTTTTAACAACCAGTGTAACTGTAAAATACCTCATCCAGCAACACGTATGTGATTTTCTTCCCCGTGGCAGGGTCGTTGCAGCTCAGTCTCCCACAGTTTTCTTATTGGCGCCAGTGGAAAATTGCACCGCTTTGAAGAGTCGGTTTGCCCAGGAAACCTTTTTAGTAGTAGGAATAATAAAGGGGGAAAACAGCTAGTAGGAATGGAAAGTCAACAAAATTACAGCTGTTACTTCTGCTACATTAACCTTTTGTGTCTTAGAGTCCCTCGAAAAAGAGACAACCTTATTTCTAATTGGACAAGTACATTAAAACCACATAATGTACTGATCATTCTGATTTTTTTACCTCACAATGTTTTCCTTCACCGTTCAGCAAGTGGTAAGTAAAAAATACGCATGTAGATTCCGAAAATCTCATTGATGCGTGCCAATACCAATCTCAAGATTCGTATTCCGGCATCCTCCCTATCAACTTAGTTCCCGCCACTATTGTATTGATCAACTAAAATCTTTATAGCCAAGATAGACAGCACCATAGATCAGACAAACAAGGGAGATATGGAGATATGCGAACGTATCTGGTCTTAAACAGGCTTGATGCGAGCTACTACCCATAGACAAGTGTCGCCTAGTTTCCGTGAAATAGAGATGTTTGTGTGCGCGAGTGTGTTTATTTAAAATAGAATAGAAATATGTATTTATCTCAAACATGATTACAAAAGATGTAAAATACAATATTACTTAGCATGTTCCACCAGCAAAAGGTATAAAATATTTTATATAATTTAGATTATACCTTATTTAGAGACATAAATATTATAACAATTTAAACATTTACGTTAATTCAGGGCAAGAATGTCAAAATGTTAAATAGAAATTTAATTAAAAGAGAAAATATACTTTATACAATTCTTGGCAAGCATGTCACAACAATCAAAATATAATTCAAGTATATATTTATATAAAAGAATCCGTGCTCCGCTTAATTTTTGCATATGTACAATACTAATTTGGTAATGCTGTTAGTTTCATAATGCGTGAGTAATATGAGTACATGTGCCGTACTTATAGTTTTTTTGTTTGTGTCGATGGGGAGACATCTGAATAGAGTACTACGGCAAATCTCCCTTATTTGTCCGATCTGAGGACAGCACAGATAGCCCGATATAGAACAAGTATATTTGAACAAGTGTTCAAATAGTGATACGTCTTGTAAACGTTGGCTCGTGGCTCGGTCCAGTCTATCTAGTAATAGTTTCAGTCTATCTATTGATAGCTGAATCAGACCCAAATTTGTCGATGTAGCGTGCTACAGCTCGTGTCAATATTGTCAGTCCGTGAGAACGTTTTAAGATATACTATTCTTGAAGCGGCAACATTCATTTAGATATAAAACGTTTCGATTGCCGGTGGTGCGGGTGTACATCCCGTGGAGGAACGTTTGTGTCCGGTGTACGTGGTTTGGAAGGCACGGTAAGCTAAGTCCATATTTGTGTCTGAAGTACGGCGATAGAGCTTAGTTATCATCATCATCATCATCATCATCATCATCATCATCATCATCATCATTTATTAACAAAACAGTGTTTACAATAAAACTTATATACTAACAGTGTGACAAAAACCAGTTTAGGTTTGACCGCACACCGCATTCACACAACATCACTCATTACGTAGGTACTTATAGATAAGGTGCTTACATTCTATACAATTCACAGCTAGCTTTTGTTTGTGTAGACACACTAGGTGATTATTTTTAATGCTTATTTACGAAGATATGGATTGTGAGAAGAAGTGTTTTAATTTGATTTTTATGTTGGTTTTTGTGATTTATTATTATACTTATTTATTTATTATACTTGCGATTATCGGCACTTGGTGAAACTTCGAAAACTTCATGATTAAAAACACTTGGTAATGGTTTCACAGGTTTATTTCACAATATAATAACTCCCGACCGGCTTCTGTTAATACACCATTTTCAAGAGATAAGGGCTGTCGTTGATATGACGGGCCATAAACGATTTACATTTAAATTAATAATTAGCACATAACACATTAGCACAGCTCGTCGTATCAACCACAGCCCTTATCCCTTGAAAATGGTGTATTCACCGAAACTGATCGGGAGTTATTACATTGTGAAATAAACCTGTGAAACTAGTACAAGTGTTTTTAATCATGATGATAGAGCTTATCACCCATCACGCGGGGACGAGATAACCGTCGGTGAAATGTGGGTGTACGAGTGTGGACTACGATTTGCATTTTAGAATCCATACTTAAACAACGTCGAGATCACCTCCATATTTAAAATATTTCAATGTTTCAGAGAAGGGTGCCCTATGAAATCTTATTATTAAGCTTCCACTGTCTGTCTGTCTGTCTGTCTGTCCGTCTGTCACAGGGGTCTACAGCTTCAGCCATAATAGGTAGACAGTTGAAATTGTCAAAGAATACGTGTTACTATAACCTCTATCATGGCAAATAATAAAATTAAAAACCCATACCAAAAAACCTCGAAAATTTAATTTTATTAAACGTTATTTGTTTCAACTTTATCTAAAAGACATACATATAAGGTTTAAATTTAGTTTGATTGTTTTACATATTATAACGGATGTAAAAGCAAAGGCAAGAATCCTTTAAGGGTGTGTTAGTATGATCGGTAAAGATATTGTTTTAAATACTGTGATATCTAAATAAAGTACCAGTACCTCATAATAAGTAGATTTTCTTTACTCTAATCGCGTGGATACCCTCACTGGTCGCTGGCCACTCGGATGAGGGGTGCGGGTTGCGGGGTGCAATTAGGTGTGTGGGGAGCCCGTGAGCTGCGTAGCCATAGCTTAGAAAATTGATGAAATTTTTGGTGTAAATTCAAGGTATATTTTTTTTCTCGTAATGACATCAGAATCGTGTATAGTTTCATACCCTAAAGGGATTCTTGACTTTGCATTTACAACCTGTATAGTAAAACAACAAATAGTATAAATTAGGGTTCCTTACTCTGCGGGAACCAAATTGTTTGACAGGCGCTACCATTTTAGCTGCTTGCTTTGTGTCGCCTTGATATTGCGAGCTACCACATCTATATTGTCGTTATTTACCTTGCTTTAAGGGTTCCGTAATCGTATTGTATCGTATCATCTACACACCAAAATGTCCGAAAGAAGAGTTTTTTACTATTACTCAATGTAGCAGTGAAAATTTGCCAAGTTCTACGTCTTCACTTACAAACTTTATTTTAAAACGGGTGAAGAACATTGTACATTATTGCAATTATGACTGGAGAAACCTCCATAAGCCTCGGCACTCAATTCGATCTCAATTATTTTTTTGACGAAGCCGACAATCCTACACTGCCTTTGTACTGTAGTCGGCCCGTTTTTTGAGATTTATGTGTTTTGGTGGTATTTTCCTTACAAAGTTTCTTAAAATTAGATATAAAAACAATGATAGCAGGGTGTTATCATGTTCTCCAGTTTGGGTAATCCTGAATCTTAGAACCGTAATGTCATATCACTACGCAGGCAGCACCGCGATATTCTGTAATATTGATAAAATTGTAATTGTATGTTTGTTTAATTGTGTGCAAACTTTCTCGTAAAAATTTCGTCTGATTTTATATAAGGTCAGTTTTGTTTATACAGTCAAATCCATACTGGACATTCGGTAAGTGGTCAAGACCAAGGTTCAATAACCCTTTCTGTGAAATACGCAAAATTTAATTTAGACTTCCTACACTAAGTGAGTCGAGGTCGTTCTTGAACAAGTATAAAGCCACAAAAAAATATCTTTCGTATTTCGCGAACAGGGTCATTGATCCTAGGTTCTGACTACTTACTGAGTCTGCAGTATGAATTAGGTCATATAAACGAAAGTCATCTTATATAGAGAAAAAACGTTCAAAACGGAAAGCTACCTAATGCATTAAGTTAATCATATTCTTCGTAGCCGCGTAGGCGTTTTCGTAGGCGTCGTGCATCGTAGCACATTGCGTCATAATAAGATCGTAGGCGTTGTAGCAAAATTCATGATACACTAACAACACTACAATATTATTCGTAGAGGGAAATAAATAACGTAGCGCATAAAATAAATAATTTATTTTGGTGGTGACATTTCGAAAGAATGACATTTAAAGGGTATGTAGCTGTGTGTAGCCTTACAGTCGGTAACGATCCGTGGTTAAGCAACGCTCGGTTTGGTCAGGCCTTGGATGGGGGAACGTTGGTGGCATTTACTTCTCCATTCTAAGAAAACACGTAAAGCTATTACTTAATCTAGATACTACATATACTTATTTACATTTACTCATACTTACAATTACACATGTAACTTATTTATTATCATTGAATTTTGAAAAGCTACTTTTTTTGTAAAATATGCCTACTTACCATATATACATATACTCACGCCTATTTCTCAGAAGCGAATGCAGAAACAACAGATTTACATCAACTGTGATCCTGACACACCCCATCAATCTAGGAAGGTCTTCAATTACGGGTGCTTTTGAGTTGGCCCTTCTCCAGTATGTCGTCAATTTCGTCGACGTTCCTGCTTCTAGCATTGCTCCTTTTCCTCCCTCATAAGTTATGACAATAATTAATGACGACACTGTCTTAAAGTGACAATTATTGTAAAATGTAATAACAATATCCGACTACCCACACGTCGCACAATGTGTTCGTCATTATCATTATCATTATCTGCAGTCGCGATAATGTTCCGGCTAATTGTTCCAGTCATCAATCAGATTCACGCTGTATGCTGACACGCAACGATCCACTTCCATACAAGTGTTACAGAGCCAACAAACTCTCAGTTTCCATCTATTTAAATGGCTGAGCTTACTCTGATATTTGCCATTATAAGAGGCGGTCGGCGCTAAAGTACCCTATCTTTTCCAGACACAATTGATTTTCAGTTGTGTCTGGAAAAGATAGGCCACTTTAGCGCTAATCGTTTCTGAGTTGACACTAGGCATGCTACCGTTTTAGTTCAAAATTTGATAACCCGTTTCTCTGTTTTTTTAACATAATTTACTTCTTTATTTTCAATACAGTAAATATTCTAAAACTTAAATAACAATTTACATCTAAACTAAGCTAATTAAAAATTAAAATTACATAGCAATTGTTTTTTTCGTTATAGACTTAAGTTTGTAAACTCTATAATAGTTTAATACAGTAATGTTTTCTATGGCTACTGAAAAAAGGGGACCTGGTAGACCAAAAGCTACCTGGTTAACGACTATCCAAAAGGACATGAAAAATATGAACCTTAGCGAACACCAAGTGTTCAACAGAAATGAATGGCGCCTCAAGATTAAGCAAGCCGACCCCGCGTAACGGGAAGAGGCGAGGACAAAGAAGAAGAAGAGATTTACAAAGTCACTATGTGGCTAAAATGTAAAATTTTGGTATAGGTACAATTTAAGACAAGAAAACAATGTACATCTTAATATCTTAAAAACAAAATCAATATTCAAAGTTTTGGCAAAATGGTGCCTTTTAAAATAATTATCAGTACCAAATGATAGAAGCCTCATACTTTAGTCTATATGAAAAACAACTAAGAAATGGGTTACTAAATTTTGTACTAAAACGTTGACGTGCAACATCTACTAATGGTGACCTTGGGTGCGTGTATTTCATTCTCTTGCAAGACTTGTCCCGTACTGATCTCTCCGTCGCTCGATGAGGAATCAACGGTGACCGTGTGACAACGTTGGTGAATGCCGCGTCGTCGGCCTAAAAACAACACTCGCCTGAAAATGCCCAAATTGTCTCGGTGAAACTGTTGGCATATAGTCAACAGTAATAATAACTGAATGTTAATGCTGGTATTAACTAATAATAATTTAGTATGTCAGCTAACGTAAGTTAATTTTAATTCATGTAATTAATAAAGCTAATATAATTGTAGGATATACATCAAGTAAGTACCTTAGAAGTTTTGATAGCCAGTGAGTTGGGTTGGATCTTTAGATTATTTATCTATTATAATATCTTGTTTTATTATCGTATATCTATTTCAATAGAAAATAGGCCGTGATTCTTTTTTCACATTTATAATGATATAAATCAGCTGTTTGAAAGATTTAAAAATAGAAGTTCCCGCTGTTAGTTATTTTGAGTAGCTTTACAGGATAATTAATATAATATTTGACATGTCGCTGCTGGTTTTATAATTTATTTTAAACGAGATATACGATATTAAAATCTGGTTATCAGTGTACGTGAGCGGACTCTACTAAGTACCTTGTTATAACGTCTTGAATTTCTTAATTTTATTTTCTCCTGAAAATGAAATTAATTATTTAGTAAATCTATGAAAGTAGATAATATCATTACATAAGATGTAAGAGTACCCGCCCTTATTTTGTAACATTCATCATTAGCTCTCTCCGCTACTATAGGTATCTGATGGAAATCGTTTCCAACAGGCATTCGAGTATTTATTTCTTTAAACCTTAATGTTAATCATTAAAATACACTAATAAGAATGAGTTTTTTTTTATTCCAGGCCTAAGGCCATAATATGAATAACTTTATTAATACTTAAAAAATATGAACAAACTAGCAAGCTTATTTTTTAGGGGGTTTTCATAATAGAATACAAAAATAAATTATACACAAATTCTTGTACTTTTATTCCACATATATTTATTTTTATTCTAACTTATATGTGGAATAAAAGTACAAGAATTTGTGTATAATTTATTCAAGATGATATTCCACCAAGAACCATCAATCGAATCCATCCAATATTAGAATACAAAAATATTTGATTGTAACAAAAATATGCATATTTCAAAATAGCTACGTAGAAAAAAGATGAAAAAGCGCGAAACTCTCACGCCTGAAGGTTTCAGTATCGTTAAAGTAAACTTTAGGTGATTATCTTAGGACCTATTTCACCAAATTACGCTTTTTGTATGGCGTCCCTTTATGAATCGTAATTCTCATAGAATTTGGAGTAATGTTAATTATGTTTTTGGTCTTATTTAATAGGATTTAATAAAATTGCAGAATTCTATTAGTTATAAAATTTATAGGTTATTGTGATATGAAATTTTAATTGAAGTTATGCTGTATCAAACAAAAATTCGTGGTAAACTGGCGAGATAAATAATAAAATAAAAATTCTGGTGTTTTGGTAATTATTTCAGCAAAGTATATTGAACTTGGGTGAAAGATATTGCTCTCTGAAGTTGAGAATGTGACAATAAAAAATTACCGTATGCTGTTGCAGCATTAAAAACACAGTTGAACAATCCAAGTTTTCAAAAAATGGCCACTTTATCTTTCACACGGCATCTTGCTGTCACGCTCTTGGCAATGCTAAAATTTTGAGCTAGTATAAACAAAATCAAACAAATTTACACCTACTTAAAATTTTTGTACATAGTTAATTTGGTTTGCGACTTATAAGAACGAAAAGTCGATTAGTAACATAAGTTTGTCATAAGAACAAGCTAGGGCCGAAGCCTATCACCAGTTGAAGCTAAAGCATTTGTCAGTTAGTTTCATCTCAGTCTAACTGTTCAGGATGCAGGCGTATTTGTCAGTTAGTTTCGTCACAGTATAGGTAACAACAGTAGTTTAACTAGGCGGTGTCCTTGAAATCAATACCTACGGCCGCGCGCCTAAACACGCCCTAGGGCTGCCAACTGACTGTCTACGTTTTTGATAATGCTTTATTATTATTAGGGATAGGATATTCGGATCGATGTATACCTAAAGTTGGAAAAACTGAGAGTGTTTGTAGGTATGTGTGGAGTCGGCTTCTTATAGTATAATTTTGATAGTTAAATTCCCGGAGTTATGGAATTGCTTGAAACGTTACGATAATTTAATAGGTTTAATGATATAATACCGGAAATGTAAATAATAAATAAATAAATTCAGGAATTGAATACAATTACTAGGAAATTTATAAAATGCCAAGCTGATTTAGGCCGAATAGAGCAAAAGTCAAAACAGAAAACCGAAAACTAATTATCTCTGCCTAAATCAGCTTTGCATTTTATAAATTTCCTGGGACTTGTATACAATTCCTATATAATATACATTTACGGTAACATCTGCTAAGTATTGGGTACATCAAAAAATCAAGATGAAGAAGAAAAAATCACACAATGCTTTTAAGCTAAGCGTATCTAAATACAAATTAGATATGTTCCTTGACAACAATCTTTGGCCGTACGGTATTTCCTTCAGGCGCTTTTTACCGTACAAGTTTAGAGTAATAGAGAATAAATCAAACTCTAATAATGAATAATACGGTTTCCTCGTTTATATGTTTTAATTGCAAGTCCATTAAGAGATCGGTGGACTGTGTAAGGAATTTATGCCAGAGAGCTGACATCTTAGCACTTCAGGAAACGTGGCTTCTACCACACGACCTGCCATACCTTGGAACTATTCATCAGGATTTTGAATACACGGGCAAATCATCGGTGGATACATCTGAGGGCATCCTGAAAGGGAGGCCTTACGGTGGTGTCGCGATTTTGTGGCGAAAAAGTGTTTTTCAAGATGTTACGGTAATAGATAGCAGTTGTGAGCGTGTCACAGGAATTAAAATAATAAGCTGTGATCGTTCCTTTCTTATTCTGTGTGTCTATATGCCGACGGCCTGTACCGACAATCTTATGGAATTTACAGAAGTTTTAAGTGAAGTGGCGTCTATTGTGGATAGCAGTGATACAGAAGCTGTCTACATTCTAGGCGATTTCAATGCACATCCAGGTGAACCCTTTAGTGGTGAGTTACTAAACATTTGTACCGATCAAGACTGGGTTTGTGCGGACTACGAAAAGCTAGGAATAGACTCTGGGACATATACGTTTATCAGTGATGCTCACGGATGTAAACGATGGCTCGATCATTGTATAGTGACGAGATCTGCATGGCAAACGGTGGTGAATGTTAGTGAGCGACAAGATGTGTATGTATCGGACCATTTCCCTTTGGTTGTAGATTGTAACTTAGAACTAGTTAGGCCTAAGAAACCGATGCTTGGTACTGGCATAAATAGAAAGCCTAAGATTTTGTGGGGAGAGAGAAATCCTAATGAAATTGAATTGTACCACGACCTATGTAATGCCAGGCTTAGAATGGTTGATTTCCCGACGGCATTCGGGACATGTTGTGCTGGATTATGTCATGATTTTGAGCATAGGAGTATTTTGGATGATATGTATTCAAATATTGTGGCAGTGCTAAGTACAGCTGCTGAACAAAGTCATACGGGCTCCCGTAATGGCAGGAAGAAGCAAAATACTGTTGTAGGATGGAATAAACATGTCCGCGATGCTCACGGAGAGGCCAGGCTTAGGTTTGAGACGTGGTCGTTGCACGGCAGGCCATCCAGTGGCACCATCTACAACGAAATGCACAAGGCTCGTAAGATATTTAAATCTAAACTTAAGTGGTGCCAAGATCACGCAGAACAGCTTAAGATGAACATAATTGCATCTTACCACGCCAAAAACAAATTCAGCAAGTTTTGGAAAGCCACGAACAAACTTAATCTTAGGCCTGGTCTGCCTGTGAGTATAAATGGCATCAGTGATCCTGTGGAGGTGGCCAATATGTTCCGAGACCACTTTAGGGTTAGCTCTCCTCTTGGGCCTTCGCGGAAAAGGGTGAACAGTGCTGAGACCCGTGGTGACCGGAAACTGGTTCGGTTCTCTGCGAAGGATGTTGCAGCGGTTATAAAAAACATGCAAAAAGGAAAATCTCCGGGACATGACGGGCTCAGCATTGAGCATTTGAAGTACGCTGGCGTCCATCTGCCTAGAGTATTATCTATGTTTTTCTCACTGTGCATTGTTCACTCGTACCTTCCGCCAGATCTAATGAAAACCGTCGTGGTGCCAATTATCAAGAATAGAACAGGTGATATATCGGACAAAATCAATTACAGACCGATATCTCTCGCTACTACAATAGCTAAGGTGCTTGACGGTTTACTTGACGCTCAGCTTAGTGAATACGTTAAATTACATGACTCGCAGTTTGGTTTCCGTGCCAGACTATCAACTGAGAGCGCTATTCTGGGCGTGAAGCATACCGTCAGGTACTACACCGACAGGAGTACTCCGGTATACGCCTGTTTCTTGGATTTATCGAAGGCGTTCGACCTGGTGTCTTACGATGTACTGTGGGGAAAGCTCGAGGAGACTAACCTTCCCTCGGAACTGCTGTCTGTATTTCAGCACTGGTACTCTAACCAGGTCAACTATGTTAAATGGGCAGATGGAGTGTCGGAGGAGTACACAGTGGAGTGCGGAGTGAGACAAGGGGGCTTAAGCTCTCCAAGGCTCTTTAACATATATGTAAACGAGCTCATCGCTGGTCTCAGTAGCATGCGTGTCGGGTGCCACATGAATGATGTGTCAGCAAATAATATCAGTTATGCTGATGACATGGTGCTGCTGGGACCGACGGTGGGTGCACTCCGAAAACTCCTGGCAGTCTGTGAGGCATATGCGGGGTCACACGGCCTAATATATAACGCAAAAAAAAGTCAATTTATGCTTTTTAAGGCAGGTAATAAATGCCCTAGTGTGATTCCGCCTCTGACTCTCAACGGTACGATGCTCGACAGGGTCACAAAGTTTAAATATCTGGGCCATATTATGACAGACGACCTCAAGGATGACGAGGATATAGAGAGGGAGCGTAGGGCGTTGGCGGTGAGAAGTAACATGATTGCCCGGAGGTTTGCTCGATCTACACAAGACGTCAAGATCACGCTCTTCCGAGCTTACTGTCAATCATTTTACTCGAGCAGCCTCTGGTGTAAATACTCTCAAAAATCGCTGAGCGCCTTACGCGTCCAGTACAATAACGCTTTCAGAGTGCTGTTGAGGCTGCCCCGTTTCTGCAGTGCGTCGGGAATGTTTGCGGAAGCACGCGTGGACGGATTCCCGGCCATAATGCGCAAGCGGGCTGCGTCGCTTATACGCAGAGTACGGGCCAGTGACAACGGCATTCTGCAGGCGGTGGCGGACAGCTGCGACTGTCCTGTGCTCTGGCACTGCATACAAGTGGCCTGTGGTCAAATTATTATTTAATTTAATTTTAATACTAATTTAATTTACTAATATAGTTTATAAGATCATTGTTACTAACACTTATGGATCAATGTTATCTGAAATAAATGGATATTATTATTATTATTATTATAACGTTTTAAGCAATTTCGTAATTTTTACCATCACAATACATTATATTTTAAGAAGCCGACTCCACACCTACAAACTTTTTCCAGGATTTTTCCAACTTTACGTATATATCGATCCGATTATCCTATCCCTGATTAATAATATAAAAGTTGTATTTAAGCAACCATACAATTCACAACATACTCTGTAATTTCGTGCCATAATTTACGAAAATACGCGGAAGCGTCACAGAGACAACAGTACTCAGGGCCGTATTTTAAGGTGTGGAGGCCCCTGGGCAAAGAACGAAGTAAGGTGGGTGGAAAAAATGTTGTGTTTAAACATTACTCTTTGAATTAGTATACGGTATATAAACTAGTATACAGTTATAGTTACATTACTTAGAAAAGTAAGATAAAAAAAAAATAGTTCTCATGGACAAAGCCAATACAAATAGAAAAAAACAAACAGCGTGAGCCCTAACATCTTTGTGCAATTTATACTTACTGTATTTTAATGTATGATTAGTTAAAAATATGTATAGGGCGAGTTATTTATTCGAAAAAACAATAAGTGTACAACATTAAAAACTTGTGGAGGCCCCTCTAGTGTGGGGGCCCCGGGCTTCAGCCCCGTTTGCCCTCCCCTAAATCCGGCGCTGACAGTACTCCCAAACTTATAATGCGCATACGAATCTTCGCCACTGCTCGGCAAAGTTCGTATAGAAGCATACAAGCAGTAAGGTCACGTGGTATGTTCGGTCGCTCGGCTATATTTCTATGCGCATTATAACTTTGGGCGTACTGTACGTAACTGCGGTCCCACCGCGACTGTCGTAAACCGAGTTGCATCGAGTTTGGGGGAGGGGGGGTTCGTTTCGGCCAGTTTGTATGGAGATATTAAAGAAAACCCAAAATACCTATGGAGTTTCATTAAGGCCCGTCGAGGTGGATCAGGCTACCCAAGTTCTTTGGAATACAACGGAAGCACTCTCAAAGCTGGGAAAGATATTTCCGAAGGTTTCAATTCCTTCTTTCATAGCGTATTTGCCGAGCCTGCTCAAAGCTATGATGATGAACTACTTGCTCCTCCATACGGTGGTGACGGAGATATCATACACGCTATAGTAGTCACCCCAAATGAAATATCTGCACAAATTTCTAAAATTGATTCAAATGGTGGTGGTGGCAGTGATGGACTCCCTGCTTTCTTTATTGTGAAATGCGGCGATGCTCTTAGCGTACCATTAAGTATACTTTTTAACCGTTCCCTCTCTGAAGGCAAATTTCCATGTAAATGGAAAGATGCACATATAGTACCTATTCACAAAAATGGTCCCAAAACAAAAGTGCCTAACTATCGCCCTATATCTATACTCAATGTATTGGCCAAGTTATTTGAAAAAATAGTATATAACAGATTATACCCAACAATTTCAAAAGGCTTACCTCCTGAACAACATGGTTTCCTTAAGGGGCGATCTACTACAACAAATTTAGTTGAGCTGGTATCCTTTGTACTTCAGAAGATGGAATCTGGCCGGCAGATTGAAGTGGTCTACACGGATTTCGAAAAGGCTTTCGACCGCGTGGACCACGTCATTCTGCTTCGAAAACTCCAAAGACTTGGCATACAAGGCGATCTTCACCGCTGGGTTACCTCGTATATTTCAAACAGAAGACAAGCAGTAGTTATTGGCGGTCATCGCTCAAATTTCGTTGATATACCCTCCGGTGTTCCTCAGGGTTCACATTTGGGTCCACTATTTTACTGTGCTTATATCTATGATATTTATAATGTGTTTCATGACGCTAATTACTTGCTGTATGCGGATGATAAGAA
Organism: Ypsolopha scabrella; assembly: GCA_910592155.1. Classification (NCBI taxonomy): domain Eukaryota; kingdom Metazoa; phylum Arthropoda; class Insecta; order Lepidoptera; family Ypsolophidae; genus Ypsolopha; species Ypsolopha scabrella. The sequence continues at coordinate 2,247,946 of OU342972.1, read as the reverse complement.
AATATACTTAGATATTAATAATGAAACTGATTGCGAATTACTACAAGCTGATCTGGACCGACTCAGTACTTACTACAGTAAGAATAGAATAAAAGTTAACGCAGCTAAATGTGTCCAAATAAGTTTTTCCAGAAAGCTAAATCCTGTCCTACATTCTTACAATATTAGCGGTAATACCATACACCGAGTAGATGTGGTCAAAGATCTTGGTGTGAGCCTTGACTCAAAATTAACATTTGAGCACCATATTAACGCAACTGTGAGCAGGGCTTATAAAAGCTTGGGTTTCGTAATGCGGGTATGTGGTGAATTCAGAGACCTTTCTTGTCTTAAGCGTGTGTATTTTGCGTATGTTAGAAGTTTACTGGAATTCGGATCTTCTGTGTGGTCACCACATTACATAACTTATAAACAGCGTATCGAAAAAATACAGGAGATTTTCTTAAAGCATCTTAATTTTAAAGCCAGATTACCAAAAATGAAATACGAAGACTCTTGTCTACACCATCGTATTTCATCGCTTGAGGATCGCCGGCTTTTGCTCGACATGTCTTTGTTATATGACATTGTTACTGGTCGTATTAACAGCATGAGCATGGTGTCTAACTTCTCCCTTAACGCCATCTCTTATCGCACTCGGCACTCCGCAAGACTCTTTTATCATGTTCCAGTTGTTCGCACAAACTATGCCCAATCATCCCCTCTCATTCGTCTAGCTAACGAATACAATAAGCGTTTCTTTAATATCGATCCATATGGAAACTCTAGAACGTCATTTCGAAATAAAATAATCAATGAATTACTTTGCCCTGATGAATAACCGTAATTATTATGATTTTGCTGAACAACCTCTCATTTTTTTTTCTCTTACATACCCTCCCTCACACACACACTCATACATACTCATTCCTTACATTAACACATACACAACACAAACACCCCGTCGAACAATTGAACAAATTGAACAATTTAAACTAAAATAGAGTACGGTAGGCAGATGAGTTGCCCTGTAAGCATTTAAATTTTATTTTAGATTCTGTTTCTGAGGAATGAATTTAGTTAAGTTTTTTTTGTTTTTGTTATTTTATTAAACAGTTGGGGAAATTTGTTATTGGCCTAAGTCATAGTCTTGAAATAATGTTTAGTTTTACTTTTAACGCTGTTAATTTCCTAAATAAATAAATAAATAAATAGAATAATATTACTTATTTATACTGTCACAGTATAGGCAACAACAGTAGTTTAACAAGGCGGTGTCCTTGAAATCAATACCTACGTCCGCTCGGTGCCTATACATGCGCTAGGGCTGCCAACTAACTGTTTACGTATTTGATTATGCTAATATTATTATCATAAAAGTTGTATTTAAGCAACCATACAATGCGCAACATACTCTGTAATATGCCATAAATTACGAAAACGCGCGGGAGCGTCACAGTGACAACGTGCGTACGTAACTGCGGTGCGACCGCGCGCGACTGTCGTAAACCGAGTTGAACTAAGTTTTGGGGGGGGGGGGTCGTTTCAGCCCGTTTGTATGGACAGAGAATACTATTACTTATTTATACTATGGTTTGGTCTCGGTCTAACTCTCCAGGGTGCAGGCGTATTTGTAGTAATTATAGAAGAGCCAACGAGAGATGGCACCTATAACAGCTGCGTTTAGTGATGGGGTGCATTTTAATTTCGGAAAAAATAAAAATCACGTGCGACTAGCGACTTGAGTTAATAAAATATCGATTTATTTGACACGACAGCCATAAAATCTAGAAAACTGGTTTATAATTTTTTAATCATAAAATGTTATAGTTTGTAAACAGACGGAGCCGTACGATTAAGGAGAATAGAACCCGTTATTTATTGATTACAATTCAGCCACTAACATTCCTCATGACCCATTGGGTTTTGAAAAAATTAGAAACTTTTGCTATAAAGTCATTATAAAATCAAAAAATGATGTTCGAAACGAGTAGTACGTCACTTTTCGCTGCCAGCAACAATGAAGTATTAGATTATTTTAGTGACACTTACCCATAAACAATTATGAAACTTGGTAGGCATTTAAACGTCATAGGTGCCAACTCTCGTTGGCTCTAGTTTAGTGGTTGTATCTCCATTCACACAGCAGGGAGAGATAGCCGGACTGTAGTGACTAAATGGGCTTCTTCTCTATAGGTGAACATATTCAGCATTCACTCTTCATATCAGTCCGGTACAGTTAGAAAGGCGAAAACACCAATAATAAAAAGGAATTATTATTACTGTCTCTTCAAACTATCAAAAAATATATATGGTGACTGGTTGATATAGTCAAATTTAAACCGAAGACTCAGTGGTCAGAAGCAAGGTGCAATTACCCTTTTTGTGATATTTAGACTTCCTACACTAATTAAGTCGAGGTTGTTCTGGAACAAGGACAAGAGCAAAAAAAAATTTTTCGTATTTTGCGAACAGGGTCATTGAACGTTGGTCCTGACCACTTACCCACTAGTATCCAGTATGAATTTGGATATATCAAACAAAGTCACCTAATATAAATAGTAAACACTTATACGTGACCTAAACAAATGGAACATACAAAATCGTACCAAAAACCCCTCACGACCGTAAAACGAGAAGTTGTAATTAAATTAGAGGCCCCGGGGACAAAATATGCGTGGACCCACGAAATATGTTATACCTGCCTCTTTTAATTTAAAAAGTTCATTAAAATGACCGCGTGTGTCCGCGCCAGCCTTGGATCACTTTTTGTCTAGACACAATAATTTTTTTCTGAAAATTTTCATTTCATTGTTTTGTTTTCTATTCCAAGGAATTTCACAAAAAAAAAATATTGTTAAGGCCAAGGTCGTTTAAAATGAAAGTCAAACTAAAAATAATAAATATCATTAATGTAAATTTATTTATAAATAAGTTCGCCCTTGTACAAACTATTGTTCCTGTATATATTTTGTTACTTAAGTATTTTTTTTATTTTTATTTTTATTTATTTATTTGTGCAATAAAGAATGTAGAATGTCCTTAGAATTTAATAACATCAAAGTATCAAATTTGTGAGTAATAGCTAACTAACACCGTAAACAATTTGGTAATTATATTATATGATATATGAGCAAACGAATTGCAATATTAATATCAATTAACTTATTATATTATTCATTAAAATTAATGAACCACATCGGCGCTGCTGTGGAGAAAGGGTTGACCAGTTGGGCCACCACGGCTTGTCATGCCTCCGCAGCGCTGGACGTCTGTCACGTCACGCTGCCTTCAACGACGTCCTCCGTCGCGCATTTGCCAGCGCCAGCGTTCCCGCAGTTTTAGAGCCAAATGGACTCGCACGCGACGATGGCAAGAGGCCCGACGGCATGACGCTCGTTCCGTGGCAGAACGGCCGGTCGTTGGTATGGGATGCGACCTGCATCGATACGTTGGCCCCATCCCATGTCCAAGCGACCGCAGCCAAGGCCGGCGCTGCGGCGCTGATGGCAGAGTTCAACAAGCGGCGCATTATGCAAACCTCGGGGAAGGATGCATGTTTGTGCCGTTTGGCGTCGAAACCCTCGGGCCGTGGGGACCCGACGCGCGACGTCTATTCAAAGAGATAGCGTCGCGCCTGGTCGATGCCTCGGTGACAGAAGGGCGGAGACATACCTCGGACAAAGACTTAGTCTCGCCATCCAACGAGGTAATGCCGCCAGCCTTCTTGGCACCCTGCCCGGCGGCATCGATTTGGACAAAAATTTTTACCTTTTGTAGAACAAGTTTAGTTTTAGATTAAATAGTTTTTAGTGTTTTATTTTTAAGTTTTATTTAAGTTGATCTTTAATTGTGTAAATTTAGTTTTTATTTTATTAATCGGCTTTATTATATTAACTTATTATATTATATGTATAATATTCATATTTCATAGTTAGAATTTCATATTATAATAGTGGGATAAAGAGATCTAAAAAGAGCTGAAATAAATTTATTGGACTACATGTTCGGCCCCCGCATTTGATTCAAAGTCTTACATAATAATAAGGAAGAAAAAATAATTTTGCACGCCTTTTTTTGTATTTTTGTTGGTTAAAACCTTATAGTAAAAAATATAATATATGCGTCAATCTTAAATTACACATTTCTGAACAAAACACTCATTATAATTTATTATAATGTTTTATTACCCAAGTAGCGCATTAGTTCAATAGCAAACAATATTCATATAGCAGTTTCATAAATATATAAATAATAATAACACGATCTCTCTAGGATACTCCATGGTCAAAGACACAGGCGGAAATCTTCCCACCAATTTAGAAGGTCGGATGTACGACATGTAAAAACAGATTTTCAGCCAGCACTTTCAATGTTTTCTTTAAAAAAAAACCTTTATCCCGTAGCTGTTTATGGTACGAAGCGCGTAATAGAAAATCTTTTTTTTACGACCCGCGTGGAGTTTGTAATTTTATTTCACACTTGCTTTACGAGTACAAGGCTCTAATGCAATTTTGTTTTTTTTTATGTTTGTGCTGGTTTTTTGGGTCCCTTAAAAGTAGGAGTGGTCTTCATTTTGAGAAAGTGATTTGTTTAGGGTCGCGTTCATTTTAGAAATTCGTAATTGGAACCAAAAATATCGGGGCAAAAGCTACAATTAACAATGCCCACATTTTTTACTTCATCTTTTATAGAATACAAGATGTATAAACCAGTATTTTTTTAACTTTTACATTCTAAAAAAAACTCCGATATCCAAAATAATTATTCACGCTAAAAATAGTTCCAAGTTTCCGAGCCGTTGCGACCGCAAATCTAGTGTTGCCATCATCAACGGAGCTCGCATATCTCATTCAACCTTTATGCTGAATACTTTATGTAGTTCCACGCGTGAAAAGGGTGGGCTCACAGGTCACGTTATATATTTTATTCAGACCCTTTTTAATTTAAAACTTCATTAACCGTGTCGCTAGGGGCCGAATCGCAGTAGAATTGGAGGGAAAAGGCAGTGACGTCACTTTTTATTTGGTTTTTTAACAGATTTCAAAAAAGGAGAGAATCTCATTCGCGTGAATTATTTATTGTAACCTTCATAATTAGCACGTAGCAAATCAACAAGTTGAGAATAGCTTCAAAAAGATACAACTTGACTTTTGTCTAATGATTTTTAAAATGACGACGTGATTTTTCAGTATCTAATTTTAATAACAAGTGTTTAATTTCGTTGTGACTCTAACCCTGAAATAGCTACTAAACAAATATTTTTCATCTCTCTCGCTCGGAAAGAGGGTCAATAATTTTTCGAAGACTTGGTTAAATCGAAAGTGTAATTTTACGCCTAGAGGCGAAAAGTAGTTTGAAATCTAACAATAAACAAATAAACAATAAATTAAATAAATTAAAAGGTCAGAAAGACCAGATTTTCGAATTTGGGGTTCCGTACCTCAAGAGGAAAAACGGAGCCCTTATAGGATCACTTTGTTGTCCGTCTGTCTGTCCGTCCATCCGTCCGTCTGTTTGTCAAGACCCTTTATCTCGGAAATGCGTAAAGGTATCGAATTGAAATTAAAACCATATACTCAAGTCTACAATTTCTTGAAGCTGTGAAAAAATCACACTTCTAAGTTAACGTAAAAAAAAGATACTGCCGTTTATGCCGCAAAAAACAAATATTTCGACACTCTCAAGGGAATCAACATTTTGATCAATATAGGGTATTTTTCGTTTACCTAGAACTATGAAATTTGGCAAGTAATACCGTCTTATACCACAAGTGTAGAGAAAAATATAAAAACTATACATTTGTAATCAAATCAATGAAAAATATAGTCTTTATCGGAACCCTTGGTGGGCGAGGCCGACTCGCACTTGTCCGGTTCTTAAGTATAATACGGATTAAACTTTCTCCATCTGACGTACTAATAAATCACCAGATTCCGCACAAACATCTTTACATACGTGCTAGCCAGATACCGGACACCCCGAAGCGTTTTAATAAATCACCAGATTCCGCACAAACATCTTTACATACGTGCTAGCCAGCTACCGGACACCCCGAAGCGTTTTAATAAATGACCAGATTCCGCACAAACATCTTTACATACATGCTAGCCAGCTACCGGACACCCCGAAGCGTTTTAATAAATCACCAGATTCCGCACAAACATCTTTACATACGTGCTAGCCAGATACCGGACACCCCGAAGCGTTTTAATAAATCACCAGATTCCGCACAAACATCTTTACATACGTGCTAGCCAGCTACCGGACACCCCGAAGCGTTTTAATAAATGACCAGATTCCGCACAAACATCTTTACATACATGCTAGCCAGCTACCGGACACCCCGAAGCGTTTTAATAAATCACCAGATTCCGCACAAACATCTTTACATACGTGCTAGCCAGCTACCGGACACCCTGAAGCGTTTTAATAAATGACCAGATTCCGCACAAACATCTTTACATACGTGCTAGCCAGCTACCGGACACCCCGAAGCGTTTTAATAAATGACCAGATTCCGCACAAACATCTTTACATACGTGCTAGCCAGCTACCGGACACCCCGAAGCGTTTTAATAAATCACCAGATTCCGCACAAACATCTTTACATACGTGCTAGCCAGCTACCGGACGCCCGAAGCTTTTTCGCGTGCATCTCGTTTTACCCGGTCCTGTGGAAACTTAAAATCCCTTTTCGTATGTTTACGTCATACAAAGAACCGTCCAATTGTATGTTCCTAAGTCCAGCGGTTTGTTCTGGGTGCTGATATATGTATCTTCCATTTTTTTACTATTGTTCTTTTTTAGGATTCCGTACCCGAAGGGTGCCAAACGGGACCCTATTAATAAGCCTCCGCTTAACGCTATTTCTTTCAGCTCTATCTTAAAGACGGTATTACATAAAAGTTTCAAATTTGCACTAATAAAATTAGGGTTCCGTGCTCAGAGGGTGCTAAACTGTTTGTCAGGCGGTACCATTTTAGCGCCTTGTTTTTGTCGGAGTATATTTTTAGGGTTCCGTACCCGTATTGTGTGGTGGTACGGAACCGTTTGTGCGCGAGTCCGACTCGCACTTGTCCAAATTATTCCAGGCAAGGGTTAAGTGGTCTCTTCAGCTATTTTCATGGTGTTGTAATCCAAGCACCCTGCTTTAATTTACCGCGCTGTATATTTCCTAGCCGCTGATTCCCACTCATATTTAATGCACTTTACTGCCCGTCTTCTGCCTCTTCCACCCTTTTCAGGGTCCCAACGTTGAATGGATACCCTGTTAATGAAGATTTTGGGTCTGTCTATTTTCGCTTAAAAACTACTGCACCGGGTCGTGCTGTTTGGCGTGTACAGCATAAGATGAAGAATTAAGCGCAAGCCACACCGCTAGCTAAGCTAACGTAGCTGAACTCATTGCGTCCAAATATGTGGGCTATTATCAGAAGGGGCTATTAACAGAAGTATAAAAAGTCGCGTGGAGTACGTTATCATATCTGGCTCACAGTACGGCTTGCGCTTTATACTGGATAAAAAAGGAACAATTCTGATGACGTCTGGAAAGTTCGTGTGTTAAATCATATTTTCAAGCAGATAAAATATTGGTGGCGGAACCCTTACGTTGTGTACGAAGTTAACATTCCAAAATTTTCACTGAATACTGAGTGAGATAGAGTTTTCCAAGGTACGAGTATCCTTGTTTTGGTTTCTTTCCGACTTGGGATGAGGTACTCGTAGTAAGGCCTTTTAATATTATATTAAATATCAATTTGCAACAGCCATGATGAAATATTTTTATTTAGGCATGTAATATAGGTACAGTACATTCCATAAACGTACTACAAGTCAGAATAATTAAAAAAATGCTTAAAATAATATGAAAAAAAAACAAAACAATAAGGAATATTAATAAATACTTATACTCATATTCTATTGTTTTTGTAAAGATTAACTTTGACCTGTAAGAAGTGTACTTTATGTATCTATTTTACAAAATCAATATTTTGATTTGATTTTGATTTTGAATGTAATGTAATGTTGATAAATAAATAAAATATAAATAAATACTAATACGTTAATATGGACTGTGAAATAAAAGTCACAGTCCAAACTTGTACACCCACGTTTAACCAACGGTTATTACATCCAACGTGACGGGTGGTGAGCCCTTACTTCGGCAACAAATAAACCCACAGCTGAACATATACGTGACCTAACGGGGTTTTAATATATTTAAACAAATTAAAAATACTTTGATTAGTATATATTAGTTTTTAGTCGATAAGTAGTCAAGAACACCATAAAAGCGATCAAGTTAAATAAAGCTTTTGAAAACTTTAACAATAAAAGTTGTCAGTAATGCAATGAAAATGGTTACACTAAATAAAAATATCGCTGTAACATAAAATGAAAAGAAACAGAAAACAATGAAAGGTTTGCAACAAACATTTTCTGGTAAATAAATTTGACGCAAAAACAGATTATTTCCATCACAAAGAAAAATGAGAAGAAAGGTCTGAACTGTCGGTTTTTAAATTTCCCAGAAAATATTAGGAACCATTAATTCCTTCACAGCCTCCGTCATTTTGTTGACGTAATGTCAAATTTTCTATGATAAATCGCCCCGCGTCATTGTTTGCCGGCCTTATTGTGGAAAGGCTGGGTGGCCGCCTTGACGGCAACACAATGCTGCGGTTAAAAAAGTTTAACGGTAAACTTCGGAATTTTTTAATATCCATTGAAATATCTACGATACGACAGCGTTACTTTCAGGTAAGTAAGTAAGTAAGTAAGTAAGTAGCGTTTATTCATGAACATGTGTCAAACAATATAATAGGTCTTAAAATTAGTTAACAGTACACTCCATGTTCTACCCATATGGGCATATGAATATTAATTAGCAGACACCCAATTACGATTAAGTATTATTAAAAGAAATGAAACAAAGTCTTGGAGAATTACATACAATACCTATGTCAAAATTATTAGAATTGGATGTCAATATTATGAATAAATAAATTGTTTTATCGTTTAAAAAGTCAATGACGCTACATATAATAACATTTGTCAACAAGTAGCGTAAATAATTTAGTTTTAAACAAATTTACATGCATGTCTTTAATATCGTTTGGTACCTTGTTATATATTAATGGGGCCATACAAAAAACACTCTTATTCATTAATGCAGTAATGGACTTTTGTAAATATAGTCTATGGCGATGTTGCATGCGTACACTTTTATTGTGCGTAGTGGAGACTTTAACAAAGTATTCCGGATTCAATTTTACGAAAATAGCAATCTCGAAAATATAAAGTGATGGTAATGTTAGCAATTTTAGCTTTTTGAAATACGGTTGGCAGCTATCTCTTGTTTTAAGTTTACACATTGCCCTAACACACCGTTTTTGTGCCTTAAATACAATTTCTTTGTGTGTTGAATTTCCCCAAAAAATAATCCCATATCGCAAAGTCGACGTAACAAAACCGTGGTATGCTGTTAGAGAGTTTGCCTCGCTTAGGATTTTTGCTAGTTTTGATCAGGTGGATTAGTATGTATTAATAATAAACGAAAAATAATAATAATTAGAGTGCATTACAAACCAGAAAAGATAAATTAGAAACAAATGTAAAGACAATTTTCGGATTCGAACCTGCGACCTCTCGTTTCCCAGACAAGCGTGCTACCAATTGCGCCACCGAGGTACTTACCTAGACCGTTGAACTTTTCCACCATACTTGTCCACCGAATATTTTGTAACTATTTGATCGTTAGATTATCTTGTAATGCACATACTGAACGCTCACGAGGGCGTTATGTGATTTTACGCCTTGCTTTTAAGGAACAGATGGCGCTGTCGTCACTACAATATGTGTTGCTTCAGACAGTTAAGAAATTCACAGTTCTCATTAACTAAGATTATGTTTTTATTGCGAAACCCATAATTTAGAGTATTCCGAAGCGATGTATTTCGCAATAAAAACATAATCTTGGAAAAATTATTAAAATACTTCAACATAAATGGTTTTAAGGCGACGCATTGGAAATTTATGCGACATGGATCTCCATTTTTCTCAGCAATAAAAAAACATATGTCATTACCAATTTATTTACTAGATTAAGCATTTTATTGACATCATTTTGCCCGAAGGTTTAGTTGATTGATTAATTTTCATAGCAGAGAAAAAAATATTTAGAAAACCTCTTTTAAAACAGAGATTTCTATTTTACTGACAAACGGGAGCGAATGAAGCCTCTAAGTTTTTTATTTAAATTACTTTACAAGCACACTTCAATATGGGCGATTGGATTTGTTAAATTACTTTTAGTTGTCATTTTAAATGAAAAATACTGTTTTGCCGCATACAACCTTACGGCATAAGCTAATTCGTGAGCGCATATTAGTATGGAGTAAGTCCCTCCTCACTCCACTCCCCTAAGGCGCCGATTTGAAATTAAAAGTTTATCAATGCCTCGCCTTAAGGTGCCTATAGGCATATAACTGGCGGTGACCTTGGGTGCGCGTGTGTTCTCCGCTCCGTCGTTCCTAAATAATTACTCCAACGAAATTCTTCAAAAATAATCAAAGAGCTCATTTGTTGTTATAATATCTTAATTTGGACAAGTAATTTCATTTCGATTATTAATTTAAAACTATATTAATTAAATCGGATCTAAGTGTTAATTTGGACCTTGTTTTAATATTTCTTTTTAGTTTAGGTTCTTGATAAAAAATATAAAATACGAAGTAATCTGTCTTATACCAGAGATGCAATTGTGCAAGATAATCGTATTCAAATTTGATTGTCATATGGCTATTTGGCTAAGCAAATAAGCCCGTTTAACAATTGAAATCGAACGTTTTCTGTTGTCAAAATCAAAACAAGACAATCGTATTCATTTGAGATCCAAAAATGTACGATTTGAATTGTCAAAACGGGCAAATTTGCTTATCCGAGTAGCCATATGACAATCAATTTGAATACGATTGTCTTAGACAATTGCACCCCCGATGTTCTATAATGGTCTACATATTTTTATTTTTTTACTAATATTACATCTGAGTGAAATCGGACCTTATTGCGCCTTATTAACTTTGTATTGGGGTCTTACTCGCGATAACTAACAATTTTCCTCGATACTGTTAGTGTTGTATGTCGTGTGTGACGAAAGAAACAATTAATTAACAAAAGACAAAGTGCGGGTAGGAAAAAGAAAAATAATGTGCTACCTACCGCCGGCTCGCCAAGGACATTTTTGCTGCTACTCTCGTCAGTTAGCTTGTGACCACGACAGCCTACAGAGGCGTCGAAACGTCAAGCACATATCTATTATGGTATGTTGTTAGTTATCGCTAGTAAGACCCCAATACAATATTAATAATGTGTGAGAATCGCGAAAGTTTGAAGTTTACTTATCGCGTCTTTCCAAAGTCACCAGCAATAGTTTATAATAAGCTTGTTTACGATATCGCAACGCCCCGATCCCGGCGTCACATCCTATTTCTTATATCTTTTGTAACATCGACAGAAAAGCTTAAGCTTTCAGGAAATTGAAGTGGAAATTCCGGGAAATAGAAAAGTGGAGTACCAACTGGAGTATTGAGTTGTTGTCGTATACACTATACGTAAGTGCTAGACATCTGGACAAGTCTAGATATCTTGGGTATTCGTCGACGAAAACATTTGTCTATGAATGTGAGTTGTTTTTTAGATTTATCTCGAATAAACATTATAGTTGCTAAAACAGTGTTTTTATTCAACAGATATCTTTCAGTTTTAAAAAGTAAATTATACTTTCTTTTAGTTAAGTCGACATTATTTCTTCATAATTTTAATTTTGGATGTAGTTATAAACAGTCATTTAATTTCATTTCACATTGTATGAATTATTGTATAATTACTTCAATGGAAATCTGCGGTCTGCTCACCCCTCTGGGAGGCTAGCGTGAATATATTTGCACTGAGAAAACTGTTCATTATAAAATAAAGTGAATTCAGCAAAAAATTTGATGATTCACGTAAAGTAGGGAGCATACGGATATCACAACAAAATACGATGAAACTACTGCTGCTGCTGCTAGCGTTATAATGTGTCGCACTGTCACTATGATATTGTAGGAAGCAGACAGAATTATGCGCTCAGTTCCAGCTTTTATGGTGACAGTAAGCATACCGTAGTGTGACGGACCTCTTTTATGGGGAAGGCATGATTTAATACGAAAATGATAATCTTATTTTCTGTGACCAATTTTACGGTGATCTGTCATCATAATATTGCGTTACTTACCTTAAAAACTCGATTATTTCCCCAAACGTTTTAATTACAGCATAATATTTTCCAATATGTCTCCTAGGTGGTAGAGCTGATGCTGAGCTCGACTGTGGAGGTACCACCATCTTACTCGCAAATCCTCCCGAAGTTATTCGGGGGGGAGTAAGAGAACAGCTCTCAGGCAAAACCAGGCGGCACACCATTGCCTGGGACCGATGGATGGCGGTATATCCATCCCCAATTGCCGAGCCTTATATAAACCAAACTGGTGACGGGCAGCGGCGTCACTGGTGCAAAGGTTTCGGCACCGCGCTCACCAAGCCGCTTGCCCAGCGTGTGTGAGTATGGGCATTCCTCCAGGAGGACCGCCAAGAGTGGTGAAATCCTGAAAAGGCCTATATCCAGCAGTGGACGAAACGGGCTGATGGGTGGATGGATTTTCCAATTATCACCAAATTTAAAAACAATTCATCGTATTTAATGCTATTTTATAATGAAGCCAAAAAAACATTTTCTCAGTGTATGTATGTATGTTATTATTTTTCCAAAAGTTTTGACTTTAATTAATTACATTAAACTGACCAAATATGACCAGTAATTTTTCATAGAATTTTTAATGAAACCTTAAATCTGTTCCTGGCAGCATTAGGGTTTTTTTTTATATTGGTACCATTATTCTATTCCATATGATCTGGTAATTTTTTGCAATTTCTGTTATTTGGAATGTTAATTAGTTGAATATTGATTTCAGAACTTCATGTGCAATTTCAAGGTCAAAGGAAAAGAGGAAGAGGAAGACCTAGACGTACTTACTTTACCCAAGTGAAGGAGAAAGTTGTTGTTATGTCGTGTCGAGAACGCATTCTTGTTAATGTATTAAACGAAACGTACTCGCTAATAGAGAAAAAGTAGATTGCAAAACAATGTCTTTGATTTGGCTCTTGTATCGATTGATTCCTATTTATATTTTATGATGAGCGGGCGACAATCCGACAATCTAACGAACCGAGCATCAAATACTGGGAGTACAACCACATAATGTTCTGTGAGTACAACCATCTTCAAAAGTAACTGCACCGAGAAGAGCGTAGCTCTATAGACATTCGTAGAACTAAGAAAGGTAAAATAAAACTATAGACGTCCGGTACCTGCGTAGAGGAGTAAGGGGTGGGGGAGGGGGAGGAGCGGGTCCTAGAAATCTCCATCATTTTTACCAGTTTTTGACAAGTAACCTCTTTAACACTAAGATGATTAATTGAAATAGGCGTTACCTTGCGGAAGTCCATCACTAAGTAAAGGATATATGAATATAATTTGCAATATTCCGCTAAACAATTCTTGTCGTGCTATTCAAAATGCAGACTCGTGCACCGCCCGCCCGCCCGCATAAAACATGCAACAAGCAAGCAAAACAAGCAAAGTAATCTTAAATAACAAGCAAGAAAACTTATCGACACGTGTTTCGCCTCTGAACGAGGCATCCTCGGGATGTGTTGCTAGCCCGGCTTCTCCGCAGCAACTGATGTGTTGCTCGCCCAGCCGCTCCGCAGCAACTGATGTTGTTCGCCCGACAGCTCAGCCGGCTCAGAGGCGAAACACGTGTCGATAAGTTTTCTTGCTTGTTATTTAAGATTGCTTTGCTTGTATTGCTTGCTTGTTGCATGTTTTTATGCGGGCGGGCGGGCGGTGCACGAGTCTGCATTTTGAATAGCGCGACAAGAATTGTTTAGCGGAATATTGCAAATTATATTCATATATCCTTTACTTCTTTAACACTATACCAAATTGACAGAATTTCGTTTCGTAATACGCATATTTTGCATATTTTGTATCTTTGTTTGCATTATTTTGTATTTTGTATCGTAAATAATAGAAAAATCTTTTCCGGTAATTAAAAAACAGTGGAAAAGGGTTTAACCAAAGTCAAACAATTCCCCTAAAATTAAAATCAAGTACCGAACGTCTATAGCCAACCCCTAAGGGTTATTGAAACTGTTTCTTAGTCTTTTTCTTATCACCTAGCTACATATATTTAGAACACAATAATTAACTATTTTTCCAGGTAAACAGTATGCTCATACGAGTAGCGAAATAATGAAATTTATTCTTAGAAGTAAGAATACCGCGTAATAATTTTTCTGATGTCAATAAATTAAACAATCATTTTAATCCGGAAACGATCCGCCCACACATCGACACAGACATCAATACTCACACTAAAAATGTATTAATAGGTTGGCGAAAAAGTTTCTTCGCATTTTATATGAAAATTCAAAACATTTTTTAATAAAGTTTATCAAATCAAATCAAATCAAAATATTTATTTTGTGAAATAGATACATAAAGTATGTTTACGCCGCTATCTTCACACCATTGAATCTTAAAACATTCATTCTTCACCTCATTCGTCCTTCATTCTTTTTTATACTCATTCATTCACTTCATCTATGGCGTTTTGCACATAAAATAAAACTAAATCATATGTAAACGCTTCAAGATTGCTTCCTCATTGAAGAGCACCTGATCCCCAAACATTGGACCTTCGAGACCGGATATCTACGCTTTAGAGACTTACAACCAGAAGTCGGCAGCTCTGGAATAATCGCTCAAGGGTTCAGGAAACGGCAGCTCTTCATGAAACGGTCGGTTATCCCGTCTATCCTATCCCTTCATCATTCGCATTGTGCTGATATTGTGTTGTGATCTTACCATTACAGTGAGTCGGCGGCGCTCGCTACGCATTTCCTTTGTCTCGAGCGCGTGCCCAACGTGGCTAGTTCGTGCTGTTATAACCTGTGTAGCCATCCATTTTGCTTCACATCGGATACATCAGAGAATTGTAAGTGCTTCCGCTTCTTATTAAATCTCCCATTAAGATGATGGACCAGGAAAGTGCTAAATATCCATCACAGCAATCAGCTAATTCCACCAAGAAACATTCTAGTACGGTTCCAGAATTGATAAAACAAAGAGGGGCTCAAAAAATTCGATTAACATATTTAACATGGTTTCAAAAATTTGTAAATAGGTATGAAAAGGCCACGTTGACTGCTTCGCAAAAGACAGAAATACAGCTGCGTATGCAGTCAGCTACATCTGTATTTGATTCTTTTAACGAAATTCAAAATGAGCTAGAATTAAATGAAAGTGATTTATATGAGCACTTAGAATACAGAGATAACTTTGAGGATATTTATGTCACATCAATGGCCGCTGCTAAATGTTTTTTCAGTGAAGGGGAAGTAGCTCATAGTTACAACTGTAACCAAACGGGTTCGCAACAGCAAAATCATGTCCGTTTGCCCGAAATTAAACTACCTAGCTTCGATGGTTCATATGATAATTGGCTAGAGTTTAAGAATTCTTTTATCACTATCATCCATAGACGCGTTGACCTGGGTCATAGCGAGAAATTCTAGTATCTAAAATCATCTCTTTCGAAATCGGCACTGGAAGTGATAAGAGAGTTAGAATTTACTGCGGCAAATTACGAACATGCTTGGGAACTACTCGAAGATAGGTTCGACAATGATCGTCTTTTAGTACATAATCACGTAAAGTCATTATTCAATGCTCCCACGGTTACAAAAGAGTCGGCTTCGCAAATTTGTAAATTAATTGATACGGTTTTAAGAAATCTACGCGCTTTAAAAACGTTGAAAGAGCCAACGGATACGTGGGATACGCTAATTGTTCACTTAATGGTCTCAAAACTTGATGACGCGACCGAAAATAGGTGGCAGGATCATAAGGGCGAATTAATTTCCAAAATTCAAGGTGATTCGACCTACAAGATAAAACTAGACGATTTTCTTACGTTCCTTAGAAAACGAGCCGATAAGCTCGAAGTTGTAACTATAAATAAAACTGCACAAAACACGAAAAACAACACAAATAAAACTCATTCGTATCAATCTAAACAACAAGTTCAACAATCTCAAAGTTAACTACACAAGACGCATTTTTACCTTTTTTGTAGTAAAATTTCAAAATGTATCGAATTTCTTCATTAGATTCACTCATCTTAACAGTAAGAGAAACAAATGAAAATCACAAATTTTACCTAATTTGAATTTGGCATTATCTTTTTTAAAATTTAAACTTTTTAATAATACCAAAACCAGCCAGATACAAATTTTATTATAAAAGAGATTTTATTATAAGTTCATACATACTATTTGCGAAAAGAGTTTTTCCCCAACCTAATATTTAAGAGGGATCACATGAAAGCTGGTCAACCATCAGCAACACGCAAAAGTATACCTGTCAGACGAATGTGGGAAAAGAAAAAACTAAAAAACATTTGGAAAAATAAATATTGTTATGCCACATCAGATCTTGTTAAAACAACAATTGTGATGAAACTTGCGTATGGCTTTTAGGCCTTGCTCATGCTTGCTAAACCAAAGAAAACATCCGAACTTGAAACACCGAAGTGGAAATTTTCCCACTCCAACAATTCCAAGTTAAGGCTACTTCCACACCGAGTGTCGTAAGGAACACGTGATTGCCGCGTTTCGGAAAGTGCAGAACTTTCAACATTCCCACAAAATATGAAACTGACTTAGGCTAAACTTCGCTAGTTAGCTCACTCTGCTACAGATGTTATGTTCTGACTAATGAACACTTTCCATGTTGAAATTTTTAGTGGTTATATTTGGTGCTTGCCAATTTTCTGTTGGCATAAGGAGAGCAGTAATTACTTATGCTATTTGTAGATCAACCCAAAATTATGTAGTCAATTCAAAATTTTACCTACACGATGTTGTATTTAATGTTGCAAATTTTTATTTATTTTAACCTTTAAGGTTCATTTCAATCAACTTGGGTAAGGAAATTTCAAGAAAATTTATTTGAAATATTAATTAAATACTATAAGGGAAACTCAGTGTTAGTAGAACTCAGGAGTTTTATTTACGGGTTCGAAACAAAAAGGTACGTTCGACAATCCACAAGTTTTCATTTCTGTTAAGGTAAAAAAATAAAAAATCTATGGAGATATCTTTTTATTCCTATTCCGAAAAGCGGTTTAATATTTTGTTTTATTCCTTAGTTTTAGAGATATGTTGAAAAAAATGCAAATTTTAAGGAATAGCTAGAATACATTTGCCTATCAATGAATAAAAATACTAGCTGTCAATGTCGAGTATCAATGACATTTGATATTTAAGCTCTATGATCATGCCTTTTTTTAATACAGTCAAAGTAGTTACTGGCATTGGTACGAAAGTCATTATGCCTACAAGGCTTTTGTTGAAAAGTCAAAGTTTAAAAAATCATTTAAGTATGTAAAATTCAAAATTTTAGAAAAGGGATACATTCAACTTGTATGTATCCCTTTTCCAAAATTTTGAATTTTATGATACGAGTCCCTGAGCTTTTTACCTTCTTTCTAAACAGCTAATGAAATTAGCGGGTTAGTATTTTGAAATGTTATGGATTTGCCTCGGCTCGACTGAGGCCCCGGCGGGCGGCGCGGACGACGACGGTTGAGGTTGATGTCAGTTGACGGGCGGTACAAGAAGCGCGGGGGGAATAGAGGCCCGCGTTGCTATGCAGCAACGATTAGTCTTCTCTCATACCCCTTTTTGGGGCGTGGGGATTCAGTATCGGGGCTGAGCCCCCTGCCTGAGGTGTCTACCGCTGCCCATGACTATGGGCAGGTCTGTGATGGTGGTGCCTAAAGGCGCACGGTGGAGTGTCCGGTGGCCTGTTGCTCAACTCCCAAAGAAGGAGCTACAAGGAGCCCGGCTGCTCTTCTTTCTTCAAGTCGCCGTAGGGTTGGTGAAGATAATGTCGAGTAGCCTAGTCATCTTATCCCGCTCCTCCTTTTCCTCCTGGTGAGTCTCTGTGGACTCCGCCGGTGCTGCGGTGTCCATAGTCGCCGTGGGGGCAGGTTGTTCTGTCGTGACCTTCTTGGTTTTCCTCCTGGGCCTCTTCCTTCGAGACTTCAGCGCGTTGTTCCTGGCCGTAGGCGGGTTCACTTCAGCCACGAGCGAGGACGGCGCCGTCGTCTCTCGAGGTTTCGGTCGGGAAGTGGGCAGCTCTTGTGGTTTGGAGTCGGTCGCCGTTAGAGCGATGGTTCCCGCCTTTTTGTTCCGGGCCTCCCTCCGGAACACGGGGCAGGAGGTGTTGTTAGCTGCATGAGGACCCCCGCAGTTCGCGCAGGACGCAGGCTCTTCCATCGGGCGTGGGCATTCTCTGGCCAGGTGCTCTTCACCGCAGCGCACGCAGGCCCTGGTGTGATCGCAATTATGGGAGGAGTGGCGGAACTGCTGGCACCTGTGGCATTGCGCAGGCCTCCGCTTCCCCCTCCAGGTTTCGACTTTGATGCCTGGCATGTGCATGGGTTCGGTGATCTCATACACAGCCGGCGTTAGGTTGGGCGTCTTCTTGAACTGAGCGAAGAATATGCAGCCGGGGCGCCCGCTTTCTTCTTAATCGGCTTGCAATACTCGACCTCAAGTCCAAGTTCGGACAGGGCTTCCGTCAGTTCTTCCAGCTCGGTGTTCGCCGGGAGTCCTCGGATAGGGCTGTCTTGAGTGTTCTCTCCGCTGGTGGCGAGTAGGAGAACTACTTGGCGCCTTCCTCTGTTGTGAGCCGTGTTAGATGCGACTGCACAATTCGGAATTCGTCGGCGTCCGTTGGGGTGAAACGCACGCCCCTTTGAAAGGCGCGCGCGTTCGGGGCTCGCCCTATTTGCTGCATCATCTCCCTGATGTGTAATCTCCAGTTGGGCAGCGTATCCACGACCACGGGAGGGTACTGCGGCTTTTTTGGGCCAGATGCGACGGAGGGCGTCGCAACGGAGGGCGTCGCGACGGAGGGCGTCGCAATGGAGAGCGTCGCGACGGAACGCACCGCGACGAAAGGCATCGCAACGGAGGGCGTCTCGATGGGGGCGTCGCTGCGATGGACACCGTGGCGGCGGGCGGCGCGGAAGTGTGCTGTGCGGCAGCCCGTTTCGCGAGTGGACGCGGTAGGACGGCGCTCGACGTCTGGATGGGCGGGTTGGCGTGGTGTGATGGTGCAGACGGCTGGCGTGCAGCTGTCTGGGCGTACGACGCTGTTGGGCGAGGCAGTCTGGACGTTGGGCTTGAGGAGGCAGGAGAAGGTGCGCCGCAGGCGCGCTTTCCCTCGGTCTCTTCACTGCTCCCGGTCCTGTCGCGCTTGCGCTCCCTCGGAGGAAGGGGCGGCAGGTTGAGCAGCATTGAGGCAGCGAGCTGGCGAGTCTCAGCAACTAGTTGCGAGGTCTCGAGCGCAGCTGGGTCCCCTTTGGCGGTCACATTGGGATGGTGGTCTCGGAGGTTCGATTCCATTGTCTGTAGCAATCCCTTCGTGAGGTATTTGCTACGATGGAGACGAGATGTAATCATCTCGTCCCATTCGAGCCCACATCTCGGAGAGACTGGATGCTCGAAGACGAATGGATAGGCGTACTCCATACTGGTGGAGATGGCGAACACATCTTCTTCAGTTTCGGCGTTCAAGTCGTGGGATGAGTGCGCATGGCTTGAAATGGAGACTTCGCTGGGAGTGGAGCGTAGGCTGCTGACATCGGAGCCCTGAGAAGGGCTGTTGTTGCCGCTCATTGTGAGTGACGGGGGTGTGACGCGTGGCGAATGCCAGTCCCCATGCCCCTTTCCCCGGTGATTTCCGCTGGTGGAAGGCCGAGGCAGGAAGCACAGCGAGCGGCACCACAACTCAGGCGCTCTAGAGGTGGATGATCCTCTCCGCGCAGCTGAGGCGCGGGCGCGATTCGCGGCGAATATTAATAAATAAAACGGTAAACAGGTCCGAGCACTGCGAGCGTACAAGCGGTCCGCTATGCAGCAAGTTCTATATGAAACTATTATGTACCAACGTAACTACAGCTAAACCTGATCGGGCATTTATTAGAACGAGTCTTACAATACGTATTTAGTGAACATTGGTAGGGTTTTCTTTATCCTTGTTATTTTGATTGTCTGTGTCTTCTTTCGTTCCCGATATCCAAATTTAAAGCAACTATAATCTGTCAACATTATAATACTTCACTTTCTGTTAAATATGTAAGTTTGTATCTTAATTTATAATTTAAACCACCACCGTTAACAAGCCACTTTCATAAAAAAATATTATAGTAATTTACCTATTGTAGTCATGGAAACAGTTTTAAATACAATCAAACACTGTTTCAATAAAAACTTAGATGAGTTTTATTTAATCAAATATTTTTGGCCATTTACTTCTATTTAAAGAAACTTTTTTTTTTCTGGCAACCCTAGGAATTCGTTAAGCAGACTATAAACTTGAAGATTTTAGTTGGTAACTTGGTGTATAAACGTCAAAACTATTAAAGTGGACGCTGGGGTGAAGCAGCTCTAATAGATATTTAAAGTTACTTCATGTTGCTACAAACTTAAAATTACTTTATAATTGAAAGACGAAATTAATGGGCGTTATTTATAGATATTCAAAAAGTAATTTTAGAAATAATTATAAGCCCTGTAAAGTTTGAGGCTAAGTGTTCTTAATTATAATAATGTATTTAAGCATTAAATACAAAATTTTATATATTATTCAATGTAATTTAAACATTCGTCCTGGAATAAACAAAGTGTGTTATTTTCCGAATAAGTCAGACCTTATAACCAAACATTGAAATATCCTAGACTTCAAAAGTAATTTTATTTTTTATTTAAATAATTACACAAACTTAAATTATTATTTTATTATATATTTTTTATTTCATAAGTTTATAAGTTTATTAGAGGGGGTGTCAAAGGTGTTTCCGTGAAATGCTAGTCACAGTCCATACTCGTACTATAACCACGTTTCACCGACGATTATTACGTCATATCATGATGGGTGATGAAATGAGCCCTATTAAAAATGTGACTTTCTTACAAGAGGTAAATATGCTAAATGAAACGTTTGGAATTACAGGGATACGACGTACCGAAAATCGCAAGATGGCGCTGCTTTTTATGGCAGCCTGGTCTAAAGTCTGGTCTGAGTGTGGTGTCAGTAAGTAGTTTTAGTCAGTCAGTGTTGTTTATTGAGTCCTGGTCCGTAGTGCGCACCAAGTGACCATATGTAGGAGCATTCCCATGTTCTCAATTTTATGTCGGGTTGTTAAATGATTTTTCATCACTAACGCTCTGAAAGTAAGTCATATATAACTCGAATTACGGGAGGTAAATTCACTAACTGATAGTGATTCACTAATGATATTTCATGATATCTCGTTAAATTACTGCACTGGGGTAAAAAACCAGGCCTTCATATTCAGAACAATATGACCCGGGATCGTCATGTTGCTGAAGTAAGTAAAAAGATATTTGCATCGATGCATTCCTTAGAGCGGCTGCAAAAGTTCTTACCATACTCCGCTAAGATTACGTTGGTTAATTCTCTACTGCTTCTATTTAACTGTAGAGTTATTAAACAAACTGGACCGTCTTCTGAATCTCTGTATTCGTTACATCTTTGGTCTTTGAAAGTACGATCATATTTCACAATCCCGCTCTGAATTAGGTTGGCTTAATATCAGGTTTCGTAGAAATGCCCATGTCCTTACCATTCTTTATGGAATTTTGAACAACTCTTGTTCTCCTCCCTAACTTAAAAATCATTTTATTCCCTTAGAACCCCTTGGACGCCCCCTACGTCCAAGTAAAGCACTGCTTCTCCGTACTCCAGAACATTCTACTCGAATGTATTCCAACTCCTTTACTGTGTCAGCAATTCGTCTTTGGAATAACCTTCTACTTCATATACGACAGGCTTCATCGGTGTCTACGTTTAAGAACAAGGTGCATCAGCACTACCTCGACTTACAGAACAATCCATTAGGTCAAGTGTAGCAAGTTTCTTAAAAATATATGTTTAAATTTGTTTGTTTAGTATTGAGTTTTAACCTCTCATAAATACAATTCGTGTTTATATATTAATATGTATTAGTCTATTTATTATTAGCATATAAAGGTATTATATGTATTTGATTATAAGTATTTATAAGTTACCTATTTTTGTATTCATTTTTGTAACATTTTAGTTAATGTTTCCATAAAACTGTTTTTCTAATCGAAGCACTACCCTTGACTAGTTCCACATCGCCAAACGTTAGCTGGAAGAAAATGCTAACTAGCATTAAGCTCGCCTATGTTCTTTTGTGCAATAAAGAATTTTTTTAATAATAATAATAACTATGTAGTCAATCACTCGTCTCGCCAATATTTTATTTATATATTACTAGCTTTTGCCCGCGGCTAAACCCGCGTCGAAAAGATTTTCGTGGAAATAAGGAAAATAAAATAATTTGATTTTTTGAACAACTATATGCAACGGACACCATGCTTAAGCAAAGCGCTAATAAAGACCAATCAAATAAGCCTAAACTCGAAGGGTCTGCTGTTGTCCGTTGAGGAGATCCTGTGCCCATCTTTCAGTCCTATCATCAGACCCTGGTCACCATGTTATACCAAAGTGCTAATAAAGACCAATCAAATAAGCCCTAACTCGAAGGGACTGCTGTTGTCTGTTGAGGAGATCCTGTACCCATCTTTCAGTCCCATCAGCAGACCCTGGTCACCATGTTTTACCAAAGTGCTAATAAAGACCAATCAAATAAGCCCAAACTCGAAGGGTCTGCTGTTGTCCATTGAGGAGATCCTGTACCCATCTTTCAGTCCCATCATCAGACCCTGGTCACCATGTTATACCAAAGTGCTAATAAAGACCAATCAAATAAGCCCAAACTCGAAGGGTCTGCTGTTGTCCGTTGAGGAGATCCCGTACCCATCTTCCAGTCCCATCATCAGACCCTGGTCACCATGTTTTACCAAAGTGCCAAAAAGTGTGTCAGGATCGCTGTAGATGGAAATCCGTAGTCAGATTAAACTCATACAGTTTTCTCGTATGGGAAAAAATCAATACATAAACCTGGCTGTAATCACTTTTTCAAGCTAAATATTAGCAAGAGGTGTGTCCGGATCGTTGTAGATGGAAATCTGTAGTCAAATGAAACTTATATAGTTTTCCCGTATGGGAACAAATCATTACTTAAACCATAGTATTTCATGAATCTATGCTTAAACCTGGCTGTAGTTACTTTTTCAAGCTTAATATTAGCAAAAGGTGTGTCAGGATCGTTGTAGATGGAAATATTTAGTCAGATTAAACTGATACGGTTTCCTCGTATGGAAAAACAACCGGTTTCATCACTTATAACTAACCATTTGGTCAAGGAACGCCTATAAAGCAGCTAAGCAGCGTTTTTTCTCCCGACATGGTTCACAAATATTGAATTTTCAAACTGAAAACTTATTTTCATTCAAATAAAATATAGCCTATGTTACTCAACAATAGTATAGCTTTTTACAAAAGAAAGAATTTTTAGAATCGGTTCAGTAGTTTCAATGTTTACCTCAAACATACAAACAAATAAACAAATCTTTCCTCTTTATATAATAGTGTAGAAGCGTAGATGTAGATTATGGAAAAATGTGACTTGCGTATATATAAATATGCTAAATAATAGTAGATTATTAACCAAGGGCTGTATGACATCAATTGCATACGAGGTTTTTGGCGCCTGAGCGAAGCGATGGCGCTAATTAACCCGAGTATGCAATTGATGCTTACGCCCGAGATAAATACTCTGCTTTACATATCGATTGTGAGGTAAGTAAACAACAAGACAGCAGGTTTCAATGAACATTTATTAAGAAGAAAAAAATGTGTATTTAATTAAAATTAATAGTAAAATTATTACAATTTGTAAGAGATATGGTCACGTTCTTTTTAGGAATATTTATAGTTTGAATATGAGTTTGTGATGAAAAGACTTGAGTTTGAGTGACTTGAGGTTCTTGCATCGTAAATGGCGGCAGTTGACTGGTACTATTTTCTTCATTAAAAAATGGCTCAGATGATGTGCTTTGACGTGGTGATTTCAAGTTTATATTTTCTGTTATTTTAGAAGTAATTTTGCTTTTGTTTGCCACCGAATCTTCGATATAACCTTCGGCCACTTTGCTGGACTTCCAGCCGCCGTGCCTTTTTAACGGAGTGAGGTTGGCTCCCGAATCAGCCAATAGAGTCGCTGATGTTCTGCGAAAGCAATGCGCGGTGTATAACTCTACGTTACTCAGTTTTAAATATGTGGCTATTTGCTTTGGCATGCCTGTAAATTTGTTTTTTCCTATTACTTGTCTGTGGCATTTTCCTTTACTGTAATTAAGAAAAAAACGATTTGTATCCACGTTTTCAGGCCGAAGAGCTTGATATTTTTCAACATAATTTGCAAATTCTTCATGCACAACAAATGACCGGTCAATTTTAGTTTTCGTGTTAGGCAGTTTTATGAGTAGTAATTTGTTATGTTTTTCTACATTTTCTATTGTCAAGTTTGTCAATTCCACGGTTCTGCAGGCTCCCGATATCCCAAAAATTAGAACAACCTGTAAAAAAGACATAAGTTGTATTAAAGGCACCAAAGTCGCATAGTATTTTTGTGAAATTTTTGTTAACTTATTAAAAAGGGCAAGTAAATACGTAGTGTTACCGAGTGTACGCAGCATCGTACGAAGGTTGATGATTTTTGATTTTAAAACTATTTTTAGCTAAATAGAGGCTTGTCTCTGCTCGCATGACATTGGCATGATTTTTGCTTGTCATAATAAAATTATTATTCAAAAACGAGTTTAATATCTTTGTAATCTTTTACAAAAGCTGGTCCAAAATCGAGCCGAATATTGAACGTAACATAAACGTAAAAATTACGCCGATGGAAAGTAACGCGGATAAAATAGTCACAAGAAGTATGATGAGACAGATGTCTGAATCGGGAAAGAATGCCACCGGTAAGCAGGCTTCGGTCTATGGCGATAGTGATCAGACATCACAAGCGACTTCGAAGGCTTCCCAACGCGCTATGTTGGCCAGATGTGAGTACGAAGCGGCATGTAAGCGGGCAGAAGTGGAGAAGAGACTCATAGAGAAGAAGTTAGAGTTGGACAAGGCAGAAATAGAAGCACAACATGAAGAAGAAAATGCACGAGGATTAGTATGCAGCAACCCGTGCAAGGCGAGCGAGCGTGTAGAGGAATGGTTGCACCGAACGGGGCCATTACACGCGCCTCAAACGGTGCCATTGCAGTCGTGCATTAATAAGATCGCCGGCCCTGGAACTCTGCGGGGGGCAGTCGGAGGTGTGCAGAGTGAGCCATTATGTCAAAGATCGAGAGATGAAGATGAGAATCGCAACCATGTTGGGAACAGCAACCATAGTTTCGATTTTGGTCATGACTTCGAAAGGGGCGCTGATGGTTGTGACATACGTCATCAAGATGACGGCAGAGCTCAATGTTTTGACACCGTTGGATGTCAAGCGGGTGACAACGGCGGCAGTGATTTGAAAAACTTGGTCGATGCTCTACAATGTTTGGGACCAAAACGACCAATATCAAAACAATTGTACGAATTACCCATGTTCGCCGGCAACCCTGTTGATTGGATTGCTTATAGAGAAGCTTATCGAGATACCAACGAACGCTACAAGTTTACGCCACGGGAAAATATTACGAGGCTACGCGTATCCTTACAAGGTGAGGCGAAGTTGGCAGTAGAAGATCTATTGCGAACAAGTTCGAGCCCCGAAGAGATCATGGAGGCTTTAGAGAACGATTTCGGTCATCCAACGTTGTTGCTAGACTGCGCTTTGAATAAAATACGCGATCTACCGAGAGTTGGCGATTGTAGTAAAGATCTGCGGAAGATGGCTTCGACTGTACGCAATGCAGTATCTTTATTGAGAAATATTAAGGCGGACGGGTATGTAAACAACCCTCAGTTGGTAGCGGACTGCCTTAACAAGTTGACACCTGCACAGAGGGCAAGTTACGGACAGTTTGCAATGCAAAAGGACAAAGTGAGCAATGTGGACTTACGAGTGTCTCCGAACTTGAGTGTGTTGGCTGAATTTATATCTTCTCTAGCACAAAGTGCATCATATGTCATCACCAGTCCGCAAAAAGCGTCCGTGAGTGTTAGAAAGCCACGGGACAGTGTGAGTAGGCCTACAGGCGCTATTGCTAAAGGATTTCACAAAGTGAATACTACCTCCGAGGTAGTGGAAGTAGCCGTAAGTAGTGGTGGTAAGGACTGGCTATGCATTCTGTGCAATAAAAAACACAGACTGAGTGAATGCAAAGACTTTACTGCTAAAGATGTTTCTCAACGATGGGACCTTGTTAGGGAACATAAACTATGTTTTAGGTGTATTGACAGGAAGCACCCGAGACAATTCTGCAAGTCAAAGCTGCGTTGTGCAAGCTGTTCGGCAAGACATCACACACTTCTACATACTGACCGGGCAGAGAATGGTAAGACAGAGCCTGCACAGACACCAGAGTGTGCACAGCCGCCACGTTTAAACTCTGAGGCGGTTTCAAATATTGGTGAGTACCATGCGAAAGCATTGTTAAAGATATTACCTGTGTCAGTAGTAATCGACAATACAGAACATCAGACTTATGCTTTATTGGATGATGGTGCAACGATTTCTCTGCTTGATAACAGTTATGCCCAAGGGGCTGCCGGAGACTGAGAGCCTCTTAGAATTATTAGTGCAGGAGGTAAAATCATGGAAGATAAGAACTCTAAGCGTTTGGTCATTGAAATAAGAGGCCCAAATGGACTGCCACATAAAATAGCAGTGCGAACCACGAAGAATATAGTCTTACCTTCCCAGTCCGTGTCGTCGGAAATTATAGAAACAAATCCTCACTTGTTTGATGTGAATTTTAGGGAACTGAAGGACGCCAAGCCAATGCTGTTACTGGGTCAAGACAACTTTGAGCTCATTGTCAACCGGGAGCTGCGCAGGGGGCGGTCCGGGCAGCCAGTAGTTTCGCTCACGCAGTTAGGATGGGTCATTCATGGTCCAGTAACACAAAGTGTAAGTGCTATTTGCGAGTCAGTCTTTTGTAATGTAGAAGGCCTTACTGACCTGCATGCCATGGTAAAAATGCAGTTTGAATTAGAAGCTATAGGCATAACAGAAACGTCCCGACAATCTGATGAGTCCATAAGGGCTAAAAAAATACTCGATGATACCAGTCGAAGGGTAAGTAGTGGCTGGGAAGTCGGGCTACTCTGGCGGAAGGATGATCTTAATTTCCCAAATAACAAGCTGCAAGCACTTCACCGACTTCGAGGTATTGAGCGAAAAATGGATAAGGACCCGGCTTATGCCGAAGCCTACACAAAGCAGGTGGACAGATTATTAGCAGAAGGATATGCAAAAAAGTTACAACCAGGTATGTATGAAGGGCCGGTTTGGTACTTACCTCATTTTGGGGTAGTAAACCCCAATAAGCCAGGAAAGCTGCGTTTAGTCTTCGACGCAGCAGCTCAGTACTGTGGCGTAGCACTCAATGACATGCTTCTGAGTGAGCCAGATCTTATGAACTCTTTGATGGGGGTGCTGATGCGCTTCAGGATCGGACAGGTAGCATTCACCGCAGACACAGCAGATATGTTTCTTAGAATAAAGATAAGAAAAGAAGACCGCGGTGTGCAGTTGTTCTTATGGAGAGGACAGAATCGTACCCAGGAGCCAGAGACTTACATCATGGAGTCCATGATATTTGGTGCTGCATCGTCACCAACTACGGCGATTTATATTATTAATCGCAATGCAGGTGAGTTCAATAAAGATCACCCAGATGCTGTGATGGCCATCAGGGCTCATCATTATGTTGATGATTATCTCCACTCTGTCAACTCCGTAGACAAAGCAGTAGAACTGGTACGTGATGTTTCCAAAATTCATACCGCTGGTGGATTTAATATCAGAGGATGGGCCACAAACTCGGCGGAATTGCGTGAATTAATGAAAACGGAACTTACTGATAAGGTAGTAGTAGATAAAAGTCCGAACAGTACAGAGCGCACGCTGGGCATGATTTGGAAACCTGATGAAGACTCATGGGCTTTTGATCTGTCATTCAAGAAGCTTCCAGCTGAGTTGGTGAATGGTGACAGAGATCCGACAAAACGTGAGTACCTTAGATGTATAATGAGTGTATTTGATCCTCTCGGATTCCTATATCCTGTTGTAATTCAGTCTCTAATTTTATTGCAACGCATATGGCGGTCAGGTATAGGCCGGGATGAAAAGATAACAGAGGATGATGCAACTGAGTGGCGTCGATGGCTTGCCCAGTTGATGGAGCTCACTGAGCTTAGAGTTCTACGGTGGTACGGAATAAGTAGCGAAGCAGTCGAGCTTCACGTATTTGGAAATGCAAGTGAGTTAGCTTATGCTGCAGTGGCATACATTGCTGGCTTGGACGGATGTGATTGTAGGCGTGTTGTAATGGTGGCGGCCAAAGCTCGCGTAGCACCGGTTAAAGTTGTTTCGATACCACGCCTAGAGCTTCAAGCTGCGGTATTGGCATGTAGGTTGGCAGTATTTGTAGAAAAAGAGCTAAGCTTTAATATTACCGTAAAATACTTGTGGACTGACTTGCGGACTGTACTACACTGGATCAGATCTGATCCACGCGATTATCAAAAGTTTGTCTCGCATCGTCTCGCAGAAATTGATAGTAAATCGAGTGTGGGCGACTGGCGCTGGGTTCCCTCTGCCGCCAACCCGGTGGATGAGGCGACTAAGTTGTCAAAACGTAGTGAGAGTATATGGTTCTCTGCTCCTTTTTTTCTCTGGAATTTGCAGAAGGAGTGGCCTGTTGAAGAACGACGAGACATGGCTAAAACTGAGGACTTAGAGCTGCGACAGCGCGTGCACGTGACCGTCAGCAAGCCGGCCGAGCTGCTGGATATCAACAAGTACTCTACTTGGAATCGTGTTTGCGCGTGTCTTTGCATTCTTCAAGCGGTGCCTAAAGCAACAAGAAGAGGCTCTAACTGTGGACAACATATCTGCTGCGGAGGAGTTCCTTTATACCCTGTTGCTAGAGGCGGAAATGATGATCAACAGTCGACCATTAACCTATGTAACAACGGACCCTGACAATCCGGTTGTGCTCACTCCAAACCATCTGTTGTTGGGGACAGCATCAGGGACTTCACCTCCGGGTAGATTTGATGCGAAAGACCTGGACGCCCGAGCACATTGGAAACGAGCGCAGGCTCTAGCGGATATATTTTGGCATCGCTGGGTGCGAGAATACCTACCAACGTTGCAGGGTCGCTCCAAGTGGACGAAAGAATCTCCAGCAGTGCAAGTGGGAGACATGGTGTTAATTGTGGACAAAAATATGCCACGTAATGTGTGGCCAAAAGGTGTAATCAGTGCTGTACATCCGGGTAAAGACGGACGAATTCGTGTAGTGACTGTTAAGACTATGAATGGTAGTTTAGTTAGACCTGTTGTTCGTTTAGCGGTGCTGCCTACTGATGGAAATGTTATTGGGTAGTATGTTACCCTCAAACTGGGGGCGGAATGTTACCGAGTGTACGCAGCATCGTACGAAGGTTGATGATTTTTGATTTTAAAACTATTTTTAGCTAAATAGAGTCTTGTCTCTGCTCGCATGACATTCGCATGACTTTTGCTTGTCATAATAAAATTATTATTCAAAAACGAGTTTAATATCTTTGTAATCTTTTACACGTAGGTACCTTTATTGCTAAATAAATTTCATCCGGAGCTTCATTTAAGAATTTCTGTACTTCTTCTGCAGTAAATACCTTCGATTTCTTGCTTTTAAAGCCGTCAGACTGCCTTTTCAAGAAAGCAGTAAGTTTAGAAAAATCTTTCAAATTCACGTCATGTTTTGTCATCACTGTAGATTTTAGCATGGAATAAAAGCACCATAAACTGGAAGGTTGTAGCCTCTTAGATAATTCATCAAAATATGATATAAAAACACTTTCAGAAAGAGATTTCACTTTTTTTTTCTGACCGCCATTTCATAAATTTGTCGTATGCCTTTACATATCTTTCTTTCGAGTTCGGCGGTAATATATTTTCGACAACTGTTTTTGCCCTTTCTTTAATAAAATCGGGCGTTAGATCTATGTCTTCGTCACTAGATATGTTTAAAACTTTTGAAAAAGAACTCAAACAAGAAAATTAATTACTTTCGCGATGCTTTCGCGCCTACTAGTAGACTGCCTTTTTTTTTTTCACGCACGCAAGCGCGTCAAATCTTGCTGGCCGGTTTGATTTTTAAATCGATTCCATCTAACATACGATGTGGAAACAAATAGTTCCATATTTAAAATAAAATCTTTATAAAATAAATTGTCTAGATTCCGATTCGAGTAATTAATCGATACCGAGAAAAAAAATATTAACTTTTTAAAAATATTCTTCGTGCAGTATGAGTATGACAGTTCTTTTTTCAAATTCCAAAACCTATGCTGTAATGATAGTCATACACCCCGGCATTCAGGGGTGTAAGGGTGTACTTACAGAGCAAGAGATATGTAAAATCTTAAAAAGACGTTTATGACTTAAAATAGCAACTAAATTAGTTTTATTTTTAAAACAATCACACAGGCCAGTAAGACGCGATTGCACAAAAAAAGTCACATGAAAATAAAATGGCGGCAGTAAAATTATCTTGTTAAAAACGTTGTTGCAAACATAATTTCATAACTGATTATCGGCATATTTCATTTATTGCACGTCGAATTTATTTTTATATCATACAAACAAGTGTTATTAGTTATTTAATAGACCCTTGATAATAGTGTAAAACCGAAACCGGTTGGGATAAATGTAATTACTGTGAAACAAACAAGTAGGTACAGGTGCAGTTAATCATCATGTTATAATTATGTAAGTTTTGATGAAAAGAAGAGTATTATAAGTGATCAATTGTTTCCTCGAACTATATGCACCCTCGCTCGTTTCGCTCGCTCGTGCGCGTAAATATCTCAAGCGCATTTGATTGCTTACCTCTCTTGTATAACAATCTACTATTATGACTCTGACGGCGAAGCAGTTATTAAAACATTGGTTATGGGAGCTGACATGGATGGGGATGGGGATGGGGAGATTGTTATTGTGGATGGTTGATGTGTGCCTGTGTTGGTTAATGCGGATGTGTAGTTCATTTCGAGTTTCACCTACGTAGAATGCCGAACAATGTCAGCATTCGAGTAGGTAAATAGTATAGATAGTTTTTAAGTTTGTAGTGCCTATGAACAGATCGTTTTTTTTTTTCATTTTAATTGCATTTCCTTATGAAAAAAGAGATAGGTGGTAGAGCTGATGCCGGGCTCGACTGTGGAGGTACCACCATCTTACTCGCAAATCCTCCCGAAGTTATTTGGGGGAGAGTAAGAGAACAGCTCTCAGGCAAAACCAGGCGGCCCACCATTGCCTGGGACCGATGGATGGCGGGTTATACATCCCCAATTGCCGGGCCTTATATAAATCAGACTGGTGACGGGCAGCGGCGTCACTGGTGCAAGAGCTTCGGCACCGCGCTCACCAATCCGCCTGCCCAGCGTGTGTGAGTATGGGCATTTCTTCCAGGAGGACCGCCAAGAGTGGCGAAATCCTGGAAAGGCCTATGTCCAGCAGTGGACGAAACAGGCTGATGGATGGATGGATGGGATGAAAAATAAATGTCACCCAAAACTATATTAAATTAAAATTAATTGTTAATTTTGTTTAATAAATATATATAGCCGTTTATTGAATTAAAAATGAGAGTTACGTTATTATGAATATTTTTCACTTGTATTTTTTCGTCAAGTAGCTGACTCGTATCTGATATAAATGTTTATTTATTGACGTTGCAAACTAATATAAAATTAATCAATTAAAGTTAAAGAAAATGTTATTATATTTTTGATATTTATCATAAGATAATATCTGTTCGACATACTCTGGCCGTTCACTTCAAAGCCTAAGATCACTATCCATTATATCCGCCATTAACCGGTGCCATTAACCCACAAGTGCGTTCCAACATAAACCCGGCGGCGTATACACCAACTCCATAACCATCCAGACCAAAGGAGGAGCGCAGGGTGTTAAAGTGGATTAAGTTCCAAAGAACATGGAACTGGAGCACGAACAAGAGCGTTCTTTCGTGTTATTTTAGTGAAGTTATTCGTTGTTAACGAAACCCGTTGCAACCACTATTAAAGTATATAATGCATTAAACATATCTTTAAGACTTGCTCAAACTCAAATAATTTATTTTGTAAAATAGATACAATAAAGTATACTTTCGACAAGTCGATATTAATCTTTAAAAAAACCGGACAGGTAGGAGTCGGACTCGCCCACTGAGGGTTCCGTTAAAGACTATATTTTTTTTATTGAATCCGTAAGATCTGTAGCCTCAGCATGAAAACATCACGGCTACGTTATAGTTGCGTTCTCGTTAGATTTTATATGGAATCTGAAAAGTTTCGCTACTGTCCGCTAGGTGAATCTAAATTTTTTATGATTTAATGACAAATGTGTAATTTTCAGGTTTTACCCTTTACTTGTAGTACAAGATGGTATTGCTTGCCTAATTTCATAGTTCTAGGTCAACAGAAAATACCCCATGAATTTTTATTCCCTTGAGAGTGTTGAAATACCATTTTGCAGCATAAATGGCCGGATCATTTTTTTACGTAAATGATATTTTCACAGCTTCTTGGGACTGTAAACTTGAGTATATGGTTTTAATTTCAACGCGTTCCAAAGATAAAGATCTTGACAGACAGACGGATGGACGGACAGACAGACAAACGGACAACAAAGTGATCCTATAAGGACTCCGTTTTTTTTCTTTTGAGGTAAGGCAACCAAAAAACAATAGAATATGTAAAAAATGTATAATAAATAAAAAAGTATAAGGTGCCTCGTCTTCTCAGCCAAACCCATACCGGGCTCAGCCTACGAATAAAGCTCACCCACACTATACCAAAACTTGGTATGCACTGAACTCCAACCAAAATGCAATTTTCCATCGTACATAAATTGTAACTAGAAATACAATGCGTCATGTTTTCAAAAACATGATTACATTCGAACTATGAATGTAGTTTGCTAATAAACAACCCGGCGGCGCGTTGTGACGTCACAGCATGTAATTACGTCATTACTACACGTGCGTCTGAGAGCTCGTTGATGAGAATCTTACATGAAATACACGCATAAATCAAACTGACGCCCATATATGAGGAATAACGATATACCAACATACGCTATTTTATAATGTTTAAAGGAGAGCAGGATAACGATATCGAATACAATCAAAATGATTATTTAGATTCACCTAGCGGACAGTAGCGAAACTTTTCAGATTCCATATAAAATCTAACGAGAACGCAACTATAACGTAGCCGTGATGTTTTCATGCTGAGGCTACAGATCTTACGGATTCAATAGACTTTTGAAAAATTGTGCAATATAAAACGTAAAGTAAGATTTTTTTTTTACAAATCTTGCAATTATGTTACATCATGCAAGTAGGTGGTAGAGCTGATGCCGGGTTCGACTGTGGAGGTACCACCATCTTACTCGGAAATCCTCCCGAAGTTATTCGGGGGAGAGTAAGAGAACAGCTCTCACGCAAAACCAGGCGGCCCACCATTGCCTGGGACCGACGGATGGCGGTATATCCATCCCCAATTGCCGGACCTTATATAAATCAGACTGGTGACGGGCAGCGGCGTCACTAGTGCAAGGGTTTCGGCACCGTGCTCACCAACCCGCCTGCCCAGCGTGTGTGAGTATGGGCATTTCTTCCAAAATATATAAATAAGATATGTAATTAAAAACCTGAATACATATGCATTTAAATAAACGAAAGTTTAGATACATACAGTACATCATTTTCATTTTCATACATAAAGCATGCAAATAATATAAACATAAATATTATACGATCTAATAGTAGTTGTATATTAAATATTTGAAACCATTAGGACCCTCCATATTTTTCTAAATTCTGTTTTTGATTTTTCACATAAGTATATAGGTATTTTTAGATTTACCTTAAGTCCAGTTATATTGTTTGTATCTATAGATTGTGTGTTATTTAACGGTTTATACTCGTATATACATAAAACAAAAGAGGTTCAGTATGATCAGCTAAGTCTAAAATCATTAAATTACATTACGTTGGAAAAGTCACACTGTGTGTTTAAAGTCAGTACAGTTTGTTTTTAGGGTTTCGTATCCGAAAGTTGCCAAACGGGACCCTATTACTATCTGATCAAAAAAATAAAAAATATGGCCTGGGTAAAATATGGGAAATATCATTAATCACGGCGATAAAGCCCTATCAAGTTGGGATGTGAGAATTATCGATAAAATGAGGATGTACAAACGAATGTTGCCTGTTGTACTGACAATTGTAATTTAAAATAAACACGTCTGATACCTTCGAAATATGTACTGTGACAATATGTTATTAGATAGATAGATAGATAAAAACTTTATTCATACCTCTTACAAAATATTACAAAAAAACAAGAACAAAAAACATATATCATACATTACAACATTTTACACATTTATATAGCATTTGAATGATTAAAATAACAATAGCATTAAAAATCTTTACAACAAAAATATATATTTGTGACACAGAGGCAGAAAGGGCTCAGCATTTAATTTTAATTTAACTAAACATGTAGATTGTGACTCGTGACATTTAGTTTTTTTTTTGTTTTGTAAATTATTTGTAAAGTGGAAGAGAAAACTTCAGCGGCTTATGTAATATTGCAAATTTAATTAATTTCGTGCTATAAAATTGTAAGGTCATCTAAAATACCATATCTGGTAATGGTGTTACAAGACATCAAAATAGTTATTTTACTCTCGCTTTCTCTGTATTTCTTAGAAACGAAATGTTATTAAATCTTCGCAGGCGTTTTACGGAAAATTCACCAGCAATACAGTGGACATGTCAGGAAACTTAGAGCACGTATATATATAATATTTTACCTATCATATCGAAAAGATTAATTTACGAATTTCACAAAAAGGGTCATCGTACCTTGTTACTGAGCACTTGATGAGTATGAATTTGGCTGTATAAATAAATGTCACCTTATATAATCAAATTTTTAACTTAAGGTGACTCTATTATTAGCAACTCTATTCGTGGTGGCTGAAATGTCGAACAAAACCTCATTAAAATAAAGTTCATATCAGCTCGCACTTAAACTTGGCTGTTAAGTCAGGCGCTCCGGCTGACAAGTTCGAAAATAGTGTTTTTTATTTATTTTAAATAAAATAAAAAGAATTTCCAAAAAATGATAAAACCATATTATTTAATATTGTTTTGTCTAGAAGTTTATAAATTTTTACACCGTTTCGATAAAAACTTCGGCAGTTATATCTTTACAAGTGGAAAAAAAACGAGAAAAAAGGGTGACGTAAAAATTTTTTTCTTCACCTCTCTATATTAAAATAAAATTCAAGAAATTCCACATTGCACTTCGTAATATGTAGATTACTGTGTATTTTTTTTTTTCACAAAATGCTATATTTATCGTACAAACTGGTTACAAAGTTGTTCAGTAGGCCTACCATGAGTTTTGCTTACTATTAACGTCTGCGTAAAATAATTATATGAGAAACTGTGCAGCGCCCCTAGCGGCTTACTACGGGAACCAGCATTTCTAATACAAAATAATAGTTTACGCAGACGGTAACGTGTATACTAAGCAAAACTCATGGTAGGCCTACAGTTCAAGGTCGTTGGCGTTGAGAGAAGCCTTAAAACAAAATATTTCAAAACTCGCTGCTAATCTTTGTCGCACTTTTCATATCGAGTAAAGTATTTTCGGTATTTCAATATCAAAAGGCACCACGAAGTCTTTCTAAAATTCTTTCAAAATATCTCAAAAGGGAAGCGCCGTGTAACCTTGTGAAGGAAGAAAAAAGCCAGTCAAGTGCACATCGTATAAAATAAGCAGGTTCCGTCAATAAATAAATTAAAATTAGAGTAGAATTTTTTAATTGGTCAAAAAAAGGGAAATTGATTTACAAAAGACATGATCTTACTTTTGTTGTCCATCTTCTTAGTAAGATTAATCGAACGTATTTATTTATTTGTCAACTTTATTGTAAACACAATAAATTGCTTTACATTAATTTTATTTATACCAATATTTTTTATTATTTATGCAAGTGTATTATTATTAATAATGGCCTTGCTTTTATATTTTTGATTATATTTTCCCATATTATATTTCGTTATATTGTTTTTTACATTAGAAATGACATATATAATAAGTGGATACGAATAGTATGTACCTATATTATAGAATAAATTATTTGGTTTGATATTGCCCGTTTTCAATATATTACACTAGAATTTTTCAGCATCAAATTTGATACAATGTAAGAAAGTTACAATTTCGACTTCGTGCGCATGAGACGATGTAACTACATCTATCCTTTTGCAAGTAAAATAAAAACTACAACCAAATTTACATTATAACTGAATGCCTTTTCATATACGATTAGCAATAGAGTAATTTATCTAGCAAGTTTTTTACAGGACAAAGTGTGTTTTCTCCAGCAAATCGTGTTTTTATGTAACTTAACAGAAAACAAGACGTGAAGGTTTATTAAGGGAACCCTAAAAATGAAAAATGCAAAAGTAATTTATAGTGGCTGCGAAGAAAATGTAAAAGAAATCCGGGGAAAGAAAATTCTTGCTCTTTTCCAGTTGCGTGTTTTTTGTTGGAAACACGTTTTGAAGATAAACTAGAAGAACGCAATAAGGTTTTCGTATGGTGCACTTTTCTTCATACGACATCGCATGAGATGACTGAACAAGAATCGATAATATGGTCACATATTTTGTAAATTCCTGTAGGATAGATAGATAGATAGATAAAACATTTATTCTCAAAACACAACACAAACAACAAACAATAAAAAAGTAACGATACAAAATGAATTTAACAAACTAACTTTTAAAGCTTAAACATATAACTAAACACTTCGACTCAGCATATGTCGCAAACCGAAATCCGCGACGCTGTTATTCGTCCCCTGCAGAGGAGTGCACGAATTCCACCGAGAGTGTGTTATGATTATAAATAGATATATAAAGAGAAAATGTATCAGTGTGCGCTGCACATGAATGTGTAAATATTAAAGTTTTAACTGTGTATAAATAAAATCAAATAAAAATATCCTGTCTGACTAACTGATCTATCATCGCCCGGATCGGACTGAAATGACTGAACCTAAGAACATGAAATGGGACACGACCGGTTTCACACTAGAGAGTCAATAATAACCATAACTTGACTGACGGCGTCTGTAAGGACCGAAACATATACCAAGATTTAATATTATTTCATTTATATATAGGTATATTTAGAGTTATCTTGCATATATCATAATATATCATACAAAATAAAAATTTCATTTATAGCTAATTATATAATATTTATTAAAGTATATAAAAAACAAGAACGCGATGCTGCATGCTTATATTTTCTTATTTAAAGCTCTAAAACCGATGAGATCGTGTAAATTTTAACAAAATTACAAAAACCGACTTCACTTTGATTTGACCCCTAAATGAATGGAGACGGGCAAGCAGTAACGTCACTGGTGCGAGGGTTTCGGCACCGCGCTCACCAAACCATCTGCCCAGCGTGTGTGAGTATGGGCATTTCTTCCAGGGGGACCGCCAACAGTGGCAAAATCTTGGAAAGGCCTATGTCCAGCAGTGGACGAAACGGGCTGATGGGTGGATTGTTTTGTCATGGAACAGTAAAGTGCCACTTTGTTCACACAATTAAAGTTGAAAGCCTTCGGTTATATTATTTGTGCTTCGGTGTAGATAGATGAGAGTATATAACTCGATCACTAAATTAAAGTGGAAGAACCAAAAAATATGTTGTGTTATGTTATGTATGAAGGATCGTCACAGAAAGAGAATCGTGGCCTCAATCAAACCCTCTGAAAGACATGTATGTACTTATACAGTTATTTATTTATACGTGTATAGTATGTTTTTCCTGCGCCTTTTTCGTATTTCTAACAATGTTGAATTTTGTGATATTCTTAAGAGTTTGCAATTATTAAAATTTAAAATTTCATGGTCTTCCTTTAATTTACCAGTTACTTGGAAGAATTGGTTTCTCATGCTTGAACCTTTCGATCGGTATCATAAAAATAAAGGATGTGTTTTTACACATTTGTCCGGTTTGATTCCCGGTTCAAGCAGGTGATTTTATTTTTTCAATTCTTTGAATGCAATTTTCCTTAACTTTAAAAATAACATAAAAGGTTCCTTTAAGTAAAGTATGCTATCTTTAATATTTAAGGTACTTTCCCACCAGGGGGCATTCGTTTGGTTCAACCTGTATACTCGTATTTTGAAGACTTCAAATACCTCTTAATGCAAATACCTTGCAAAAAACAAAGTTTCTAGGTAAATAAGTAGCAAAAAGTAGTAAAAAATGGACGATAGAAAGTTACACTCACTCATATAAGTTAGTAAAGTATGAAGTGTTTTCATAAACACATCACGCTCGCTGCGCTTAGCTAGTTTGAAAATATATCAAAGTAAATAAGGTTCTACACACTGACAATTTAGATTGAAGTAACGTTTTCCTGCGAATCTGAATTGGTGAAAGAGTTTGGTAATTTTGTAATTTCTTTTACTTTTTTGTGATTAACTCACATCGTCACCACAGTATGAGAGCTGGTGACCACCAAACTGATTGAAAGTAAACAAAGGAGAATGCCGCGTCATATACGGCGCCTCGTACCGAACCCAAAGTCGTGGCGTTGAAACCAAACCAAGTTAATTTTAGGGAGTCTAAAATGTAATTACCAAATCACCAAGTCTCATTTAAATTAGTAGCCGCAATTCGAATTTACTGTACACTGACAAGAGCAATTGCAAAGATTTTATTACCTTTTGATAGAGGCGATTATTGGTGGGCACCCTAATCATAGTAAAGCGGCAACGGAAATGAAAATACTGAAATATTTTTTAATATGACGCTATATATAATTCCGGATTAAAGTAAACTTTTTTGAACAAAAAGATGTTGATCGGATTTTAAAATATCTAAGTAATTTTATGACTTTTATTTGGTTATGACGCCATTTGGTACGATCCCGTGGCATTCTCCTTTAGGCAAGCCCATCGCACTTTTAATTCTTAAGTACTTATCAGAACCTAAGATCGGATGAGCGAGACCTGGTCCTAAGTGTTAGTAATCTACCTTTTGTCCTTTGCTAGGGGGTCCAAAAGTTCATTATATTTTAGTAAATTAGGTCATAGTATGCCTTGTTTTTTATCATTTTAAACAGATATCTAGAAGAGCCACCCGATTGGTCGGGCCTTATGGCTGCTTCTGGCATAACAAAGAATTTCAACTATGAGATTGTCCAAACTTACTCTATTTACTAATTTCACCAGTTCAGTATCGAAGCTACAACATTTTGTCTCTGAATGTATGAGTAGATTAAAAGGGGTGGCATCACGCGCTATTTTTAAGTAAAATAGAGTTGTAAGATTTTAAAAAGGAATAGGGGATGTACATAGTGACTTTGGCCGTATATTTTTAAACTTAAATAAAAAAAAGTTTTTACAAATGTATTAACTCCAGATAATTATCAAAACTTATGTAGAACCTAGTTCATATAACTACAACCTACAACGTTCTGTAATCACAGGTTTCAGAATGCATTCTTACATCACACACCACATCGACATTCCAAACCTTACGTTTATAATCTTTATTTTCTAAACGGCACGTGCATCATCTTTGCATGAGCTCCACAGAGAGATAACTTAAAACAGAGGTACCTAGTACCTTGGATTAGAATCCATAGTTGAAAGATTCAGTGGTCTATTTATTCGTGTCATTTTTCTGCTATTATCATGGGGTAGTTTGTAGGGAATCCTTAGTACGTTGACTTAGAGGTCAGAATTGGAAGAGCGAGTTGGTATTCTATATATTCAAGGCGTTCTTCGTCTTGTACTATGGGCATGGTGTTGAACCCAAAACTTTGGACCATTATATTTTATAGGTTAAACTCTCGTAGGCAGATGTTCGAGCTTTATGTTAAATATTATACAATTATAATCCTTAGGGT
This sequence comes from Ypsolopha scabrella, assembly GCA_910592155.1. NCBI lineage: Eukaryota > Metazoa > Arthropoda > Insecta > Lepidoptera > Ypsolophidae > Ypsolopha > Ypsolopha scabrella. Next base: position 2,207,645 of record OU342972.1, on the reverse strand, counting down.
TATTAAATGTCTTTTCGGTTTTATTAAAACTTGACGATTAACAATTATGAATGTTTCATAATGTTTTAAATTGTGTGTAATTTTGTAAGGATAACTGACCATGCATAACCACATAGGTATGTTATATAGGTGTTTATAACTGTACATAAAGAGAGCCATGCTTGACACGCATGCTTGTTTACAAAACGAACAAAGTGAGTTTCGTATTTCATATTCCGGTATGCACGAGTTTCCCAATGGATAATTATGTCCAGTTGGACACAAACACAATACTTTATCTAATAAAAATATCGTCAAATTCATGTAAAAAAGTGAAGTTTTTTTTTATTAGGTCCAGCCTTAGTAAACTATCTTTGTTCAGCCTATTTGTGAGTAACTTGCTTATTGAAAGTCTTCTGTCGGAGCATTTTAGGCTGCATGGCAGAGATATCTTCGCCTTACCCAATGCAACAATAACCAATAAGTATTAGTCGATAATTGGTTAACGGTGCTGTGTTATAATCAATTGGACCAATTATAGCGCAAAATGGCGGTGTTATAATATATAATTATAATGTTTATATTATAAAACCATTTGTGATGTTGTAATTAACTTACGGGAGTAGATAGAGTTCTATATGTTCAGTAAACCCCAAGTCTTTAGTAACGCCTTCATTTCTTAATTAACTCTCAAAAACAACGCTATCGAGTGGACTATGAAAAGGGATAAAAATTGGCCAACTTTAAAAGAACTTTTCCTCCATCGGCAAGAAACTAAAGAACCATTTAAGAATACTAAATTAGCCACTCGGAAAACTTTAACTGCGTCCAATTTTTTATTTACTTTTCGCGACCGTCCCCACTGTGAATTTCAAGCTGAAATTTGCGCTTAACTTAGGCTTTTAAAATTGCGAAAAGAGTACTTAATCCAGCATTACTGACACTTTAAACAATCTAAAAACCTGAAGCTGCAACATTTTTGACTTAATTCTAGATTAACATTTATAATTTTTTGCTGATCTGTTCTTTTTAAGAAACGCAAGAACGTAAGCGATTTCCTTCCAAGTAATAGCTCTTTATTTACGAGAAATTGGTGTCGCACACGGAAAGTTACAGAATCGACAACATTACAAATAAATTATTGGTACAAAACTAAAAACCATTTCGAGATATTGGCTTTCTGAGCTTCAAATGTATTTTTTTAATTAAATCATTATCAAATAAAGAGATTTAAAAAAAAAAAGTTGGTAAACACAGGATTTTGAGAACAATTACCTTTGCTTTAAAGGTCATTCCGTATTAAAAAAATCAACTGTCATGTCATTGTGACTGTTGACATTGACAGCGAACATAAACATGCCAAGTTTTTTTTTAAATAAGCCCTTGGCAATGAACATCGAGTTTGAAATCCTCAGTTGCGGCTTACGTTCTTTTAGAATGAGTGAATAAGAAAAAATTAAAATAAGCATTAAAAACACACAATAAAATAAAATAAAAAATAGGTAAGCTTTATTTTTACGTAGACTTTCAATATAACGATGTCGCCGACAAATTGATAAGGCAGGCTTTTGAGTTGTTTAAAGATATTTATTTAGTATTTTATGTTAAAAACTTAACTAGCCAAGAAAGATGCCAAACGATGAGTAAAGTAAATTTGAATTTGCTTAGATGTCTAATTCATACATAAAGAACCTATTTACAAAATGATGGCCAGCATCGTCGACATATATTGAAAACAAATGGTTACCTGAAATGAAATGATGTCGATTGGATATTTTTTAATTCTCCACAACATTAAACGCTTCTATATGTTCCTTTGTACTTTCCTACAGATCACTACAAATATCATTTTATTTTGGGTGATATAAATAGCAGGCTTCCGGACGCTCGCGACTTCGTTCGCGTGGATTTGAGATATAAACAAATACCAGTTTTCGACACCAAATTTTACACCCCCTTTCACCCCCTGATGCGGTGAATTTTGAAAAATATTTTCTTTGTGGTTCTCTACTCTACATCCTTTAGCGGTTAAAGCGAGGTTATCAAGAGAAATCCAAGGCTTTCTTTTACCCATGTTTATCCTGGTCAGCGGAAGCCGGTCGCTCAGAAAACTCGCAGTTTCGAGGTATTTTTATTTATTATTTTGGAATTAGAGGGATGGGTTTTTAATATGACGACCGTTTTATATCACATTTTTTACGACATTTATTTTTGTATAACTTTTATTGTCCAAAACTTAATACAGCTTAAATGACATGATATTTAGATCATAGTTTAGACCTATTTTTGCGATTTAATTGGATCAAGCAAAGTGTAAATAATTGTGTATCGAAGGGCCGAAATATCAAGATAAAAGAGTGAAATATGACATATGTTTTTTACAAAATTAAATCATCGCTATTTATCAGTTTAAAATGTCTTTGAAAAGCTATCAGTTAGTAACGGAACTGTTTATATGAACTGAATATACCAGACTTTTGCCTACGGTTGCGCCCGCATTTATTCAATTTTTGTCCCGTTTTCGGCTTGGGCGTTATTTTTGAACATCCCTTATAGCCTATATGTTGACCAGGTTCACTACCTCAGAACAATAAATAAATGTTCCGTGGTTACTAAGATAATAATTTAAAAATCGCATCCAAATCCGTTGAGTCGTTCTTGAGTTAATACGGAACATACACACATACAGACAGGCCGACAAAAGTTGTACAAATTGTGGTTTTGGGCTCAGTACAATATACAAATAACCCATTTTAAATTTCGCGAAAATATTCAATGTACAGACACGACCTTTTTACTTCTTTATTATTAGTATATAGATATAGTATAGATAGATAATCACATATAGCTCAAGGATCGACAATAAATCAGAATTCATGAGTAGAATGCCAAATTGAGATAAAACCCTCGACCAACAGGAAGCCGTTTTTCTGTTTGGCGATTTTCATACACAGGCACAGTATAGGTAACAACAGTAGTTTAACTCGGCGGTGTCCTTGAAATCAATGCCTACGGCCGCTCGGTGCCTAAACACGCCCTAGGGCTGCCAACTAACTGTTTACATATTTGATAATGCTCTATTATTATTATAAAAGTTGTATTTAAGCAACCATACAATGCACAACATACTCTGTAATTTCGTGCCATAATTTACGACAATGCGCGGGAACGTCACAGAGACAACGTGCGTACGTAACTGCGGTGCGCGTAAACCGAGTTGAACCGAGTTTTGGGGGGGGGGGTTCGTGTCTGCCAGTTTGTATGGAGATAGGATACTATTAATTATTTATACAATGCCACATACCATCGCGCCCCGACAACGCCACGCTTTCAGTCTGTCAAGCCCTATATCTCACAAGTACGTTGGTCAACCAGCTGGCTAATTCGCGAACAGCGAACGCATAAGGATTTAAATAATCAAGTTCCCGAAGTATAGTGCCACCAATTTAACTGTTAAGTAAAATCATTCGCCGTCTCTTTCTAATTATACTCTTTTCTACCGCACTAGAAAGAGATGGGTGGATAATCCAACTGAACAGATAAGTTGGTGGCACTGTAACTCGAACGTTGTTGGTCACAAGCGTTCGTTCCGAAGTATTTAAATAAAGAGAACACAATTTCATCATCTTTGTCCCTCTCGCCGCGGTCTGATTCCCGCGTCCCGGAGTAAGCAAGACAAATTGTTGATCCTTTTTTGATGGATGCGTCCTGGGTGTAGAAAACGCTGCGGTTGTTGTAAGCGCGTTTAGGGCGGTTGACCAAATTAGCAGCTCGATGTGTGTCGATACATAGATCGACGGAAATGACATTGAAAATATTTACCTATATATCAGCAAAAAAAAACATATAGAAGGTTTTACGATATGAAAAAAAAACCCATGAGTGATTAATCATCAAAATAAATGGCGAGCTAACAATTTATTTTAAGAATATCATTTTATTTAAATTCCACGAAATATTATGTTGATAAAATGTCACATTTTCTTCAGATTATATTTCGCAGTACTGAAATAGTAGTTTATGAAACTGGTTGGTACATAAAAAGGTTATTAAAAACACGAGTGGCAGTTTAAAAAACGAGCCGAAAGCGAGTTTTTTAATAGAACACGAGAGTTTTAATACCTAGTTATGTATAGTTTCATACACTACTTTATCTAAACTCATGCCTACTAACCTGTTTTCATAATTTTTGTAAATTTGTCGTCGGCCATTTTTGATTATTCTTGTTAAAGCTAGTTCTGAAAGTGTTCGTAATTGCCGTCGTCGTTATTTCCAGAATGTCAGGTGGAGTCCAATATTACCATCCCTGCTGTCAGTAATTTTTGGGCAAAATAATTATTTTGACCCATAAATCCAGCGTAAGTAATAAATACATTTCCTCGAAAACTATGGCGCAACAAACAGTTCATCCATTGACAGACCGAGTCCAACTCGCCGTAAGCCATAGACAATACCTGGCCGAAAATAAATTTGAACTGTAACCTCTATACTATTTTGTATGTATTGGAGAACATTATACAAAAACCTCATTGGTATTTGATATTAAACCTCAGACATGGCTGTTTGAGCTAAGTTCCCTTTGCCTTCCTAGTTAGTATCACATGTACTGTAATCTCACAAAAAGATTTTTATAGCATTATTTTGTTCGGAGACCTATGCTATAATTAAATTTTTTAATTTTTTAGAGACGTTCATGAAAAATATTTTTCACCGCCTGCCCAGTGTATGTGAGTATGGGCATTTCTTCCAGGAGGACCGCCAAGAGCGGCGAAATCTTGGAAAGGCCTATGTCCAGCAGTGGACGACACAGGCTGATGGATGGATGGATGGAATGAGTTTATCAGGCATCATATCTAGGGCAACTATTTAGCGCCACCATAACGACATACATATGTCGACAATAGGAAATTGCTCTTTGTCCTCTTAACCAAATTCAGCCATATCCGCTGTCGTAACTAGTCATGACCTTGTACAATTAAGGTTAGGTATTACAACCGCCTCTATGGTTTGATTCGAGCATCTCCGGAGGCCACAAGACTCAACACCTGTAAGGTCTTTAGCCATATCGACTTTATTATAATCTTCGGTGAATTGTGGGTGTACGAGTGTTGAGTTTGACTTGTATTTCCCTCGGAGATTCATTAATATCATGACGACGTATGATATTATAACATAAAGAGACCCATCATCTTATCTGTCCCAGTGATGATAGGGAAAATACCTCATCAGTTCGTAATAAAAAACCGCGGCGTGTAAGAAAGCCGTGCGTATCCAAGTTTAATCTGAGGAGTTTTTAGATAAACACCATCAATCAGACGGATGACAGAGCAATTGCTAACGGATTGTTGCGACCAAATTGAATGGGGGCGCTGCTGTGACAACAAATTATTATTTACTTAGTTTTTTGAAACCGTCGGAAAGGAAACTAGTCGCTTGGCGGCATGGCTTCGTCATGGGCTATCTATAAATTTTCATTTCAAATTCAAATAATTCAAGTAATATAACAGAATCACTACAATAACATGTTCTTAAACTAAAGCACTTACTTTCATATTTTTCTCTAACATTCCTCTAATCTATCCGTACGGTCCGAAATAAGCATAAACATCGCTAAAATCGATTACAAATGAATGAGGTGAATGGCAGATAATCCATGAGTGAAGCAAATGTCTTCATTCATTCGTATGACTTTTGTGGCTCACGCGTCGGAGGTGAGGCGATGAAAGCGTTGAACGGAATGAAATGTCAAAAATGATTTTCACTCCATAATATCAGACAAAATTTTGAAAAGTCTTGTGGCTCATCCCGTAATGGAAGAATATTTATTTGTGAATGTGTTTGTGGGTTTGTAAGTCGATAAAAAATATATAACGTATTGTATTCTGTGTTAAATTAAGAGGTTATGAGGTATCTTTTATAAAGCGGTCCGAATAATGAGCTATCTTTCACATCGTTTGCTAGCTCACAAATTACGGACCAGTCCTCGCTCACACTTGAAATCATTCATGGCTTTCAGCGATATAATTCTATTTCGGACCGTACGGGATATATCGTGGGCAGATCGTAGAATAAGACAGATCGTTTAGTATGAAACCGAAAATCTCTTACAAATAGTCAAAAATAGGTGCGGCGCGAGCGGAGCTAGTATAAGCTTACATGTAAATAAATTTGGGGAGCCAAGCGAAGCGACCCCCCTAGTTTAAGCAGAAATATTTAGTTTACCTAGGCAGACCATGATATGCCCAATTCAACGATGTGCCGACGACGTCATAAGTATAATAATAAATAGTAGAAATATTATTATTAGAGTGCATTATAAAGCAGAAAAGATAAATTGGAAACAAATGTAAAGACAAGAATTTAAAAAAATTCCTCGGTCCAGGATTCGAACCTTCGACCTCTTGTTTCCCAAACAAGCGCGCTACCAACTGCGCCACCGAGGTACTTACCTAGACCGTTAGAGTATTCCAAAGCGACGGATTTCGCAATAAAAACATAAATAGTAGAAAATTTACATAAAGAACCAATTTTTTTTTCACGGTAGCCTTTGTTTCCATTTTCGATTATGTCTCGCCAATAAATTTTTTGTGACATAGTCCTTAGTCGCAAGTTTGCTACTAATAATAAAAAAACCGGACAAGTGCGAGTCAGACTCGCCCACCGAGGGTTCCGTTAAAGACTATATTTTATATTCAATTCAATTCAATTTCAATTCAATTTATTTATATTTACAATTGTTACACAGTTAATATACATAGGTAACACTAAAAGTTTCCGGAACTGGCCACTTACATAAACAATATTTAAAAATTTATTGCAACATTTGAAAATAGAACTCTTTGGCTGTAGAATGCAGTTTGTTTCATCTGACTGTCTTTTGTTTTTACCTTGTGGCGCCATTTAAAAAATTGTGTGTCTGCATCAACATGGATTTAACTCGGGAAAATTTTCGCAGTATGATTTTCTACGATTTTAAGTGTAATTTGACAGCTCAACAGAGCATCGCTCGGCTTGAAACAGCTTTTGGCAATGAAGCACCATGCAAGACGACTGTTTATAGCTGGTTTGCAGAATTCAAGCGTGGTCGTATGAATCTCAGTGACGAATCTCGCGATGGTCAGCCGTCCACCGCTGTGACCAACAAAAACATCGATGCTGTGCGCCGTATGATTGAAACAGACAGGCATGTGACCTACCATGAAATTCGCGCATCCTTAGAAATAGGCATGAGTCAAATACAATCAATCCTACACAAACATTTGGGTGTGAGAAAGCTGTGCTCGCGGTGGATCCCACACAACTTGACCGAGGCTCAAAAAACGGACCGCGTCACTTGGTGCAGTGCCATGCTTACCAGATTCAACGAAGGTGCGTCAAATTTGGTGTGGGACATAGTAACAGGTGACGAAACATGGATTTATTGCTACGATCCCAAAACAAAGCAGCAATCGAGCGTATGGGTATTTCAAGATGAGCCGAAACCAACCAAAGTGGCGCGCGTGAAAAGTGCATCTAAGCGGATGATTGCTTATTTTTTTAATAAAACTGGACACGTGGCTACTGTTGCTTTAGAGAATCGTCGTACCGTGAATAGTGACTGGTACACGACCATTTGTTTGCCGGAAGTTATTGACGAACTCCGTAAAAATAACCGTAAACGCCGTATCATCCCGCACCACGACAATGCTAGTTCTCACACGGCCAGACAGACAAACGACTTTTTGAAGACGAAAAATTTGACTTGAAGACTCATGAGTCATCCTGCATACAGTCCCGACCTGGCACCTTGTGACTTTTTTCTGTTCCCAAAAATTAAGAACCAATTACGCGGTCAACGATTTTCATCACCAGAAGAGGCTGTCGAGGAGTATGAAAAACACGTTTCAGAGGTCACCACAGGGGAGTGGCACAAAAGTTTTCAAAACTGGTTTGATCGAATGAAAAAGTGCATAGACGCCAAGGGAGATTATTTTGAAAAACAATAAATTAATTTTGTACCTTTAATAGTATTTTTTCATATTCATTCCGGAAACTTATAGTGCGTCCCACGTATAGGTACCATAAAGTAACAAAGGCGGGTTTCACTCAACAAATTTAAAACATATTAGGCGAGAAAAAAAAAATTCATTATAAATTAAACATTTTCATTCATACGTCTTTCTAATATTCTCTGAAATTCTCTCAACAAGCACCCTATCCCGGTCGTAAATAAGTCACAGTGTGGTGCCTCAGAGAGCAGAGAGTTGATTAGAGTCCGCGCGCGCGGGAGTGCTGACTCGGCGTGTGATCTCGTGCGACAGGCTGTTGTCGAGAGCAGCCGGTGTCGGCGTGACTCACGCGCTTTTGTGTACCCCTCAGGTACAAATATACTTATTAATTTATTGACGAGATCGATGCAATCAATTTTATTCCTAACTATGTTAATTATGAATCTAATAAGTAACATCGATCTTCGTAATTCTAAGGAGTCATATCCTAAATGTCCCTCTAGAAACCGCGTGGGATACAAATACGGATAATATGTTTTAGTTCTTTTATATAAATTCCTCAAGAATCGTTTTTGTACTTGCTCCAGCATGAGAATATATTTCTTCTCATGCGGGCACCATACCACTGCGTTCGTTTCGAGTACACTCCGGACTAATGCAGCGTATAAAGTACGAGTCGCTTCCGTAGTTAAAGGCCCGCTGTTGCGTAGCACGAAGCCGAGTCTCTGGTACGCGGTGGCCGTCAGCTTCTGCACGTGAGGGCGAAATGTGAGGTTCGGGTCAAAGAGCACGCCGAGGTCGCGTACCTTCGTGACACGTGCTACTGGCTCGTCCCCAAGCGTGTATTGGTGCTGCGCGGGAGAGTGGGACCGGGTGAAACTCATCATCTCGCATTTACTCGGGTTGAATAAAAGTTTATTTTTGACACTCCATTGAAGAACTGCATCGATATCGTGTTGTAACGCCTCACAGTCCTCCACGGTTTTAATTGTTTTAATTATTTTCACATCATCAGCGAACAATAAAACCTGGGAATCATGGACGGTCTCAGGTAGGTCGTTGATGAGCAGGACAAACAACAAAGGACCCAAATTTGAGCCCTGAGAAATTCCTGACCGCGTGGGATATGAATCTGATAAGTAGGGACCGTATTTCACAAACTGTTTTCTACCTCGTAAGTAACTAGAGACCAGCTTGAGAAGTCCGGGCGCAAATCACATGTCCCCTAACTTGAAAAGTAAGACATCGTTATCCACGCGGTCAAACGCTTTTTGGAAATCCAAATAAACTACATCAGTCTGCCCCCCTGAATCCAGCTCTTTAGATAGTATATCGACAAGTGTAACTAAGTTCGTAGAGACAGATCGTTTCGGCAAAAACGCGTGTTGTGCGCTGGTTATATGTGGTAAGCATTGCGACAGAAGGCGATCATGTATAGCTGTTTCAAATATTTTAGCTAGTGCACAGAGATTAGCAACCGGTCTATGATTTTCGACCATTTTTTTATCACCTTTCTTAGGTATGGGTGTTACCCTAGATTCCTTCCACGACTCGGGGTAAGTACACGTTCTTAAAATTAAGTTATAAATAAAGGTTATAGAATTTATGAGCTCGCTAATACATCCTTTAATGATGTAGGCAGGGATTAAGTCAGGACCGGCAGATGTGGTCGGTTTAAGTTTATGAACTGCTTGTCGTATCTCGTTGACGCTAAGTGACGTCACGGTGACGTAACGCGCGCCGGCGGCGGCTGTACCGGAGCTTGCGGGCTCGGGATCCAGTATCGGTTGCGTCGGAAGGAACGCAGAATGGAAGTGGGCGGCGAAAGCAGTCGCTGCTTCAGCACCGCGGTATTCGGTGTCTCCTCTTGTCACCACCGTTTGCAGACCGCCACGGTTACGTAGCGTATTCATATATTCCCAGAAGGTTTTGGGATTCTTATGTAACTGTAGTGAGATATCCTTACTGTAATTACTATGTGCGGTTTTAATATCCCGCTTAATTTTTGAGCGAAGTCGCTTAAATTCCGATTGAGAAGTTGTATTACCTGTTCTTTTCCACGTACTATGCGTACTATACATTTTTGCTTTCATTTCGATGTCACGGATTATTGCTTTCGTGTAGAAGACTGGATAAGTACGGCTACAAGAATGCTTCCGTATTTTATTTTATATGATTTAGTTACAAAAGTATAGTTTTCAGATTTTTGCCTATACTTGTAGTTTAAGACGGTATTAAGTACTTGCCAAATTTCACAGTTCTAGGTCAACGGAAAATACCCTATAAATTTTGATTCTCTAGAGAGTGTCGAAATAAACGTTTTTTGCGGCATAAACGGCCGTATCTTTTGTTTACGTTAACTCAGAAGTTTGATTTTTTCACAGCTTCAAGGGACTGTAGACTATATGGTTTTATTTTCAACTCCATTCCTCCACGCATTCCCGAGATAGATAGACGGACGGACGGACGGACGGACAGACAGACGGACAACAAGGTGATCCTTTAAGGGCTCCATTTTTTCCTCTTGAGGTACGGAACCCTAAAAAGACAATATTCAAATAAAATGTGGAATACCAAGATCAAGCAAGTTTATTTTATAAGCTTGTTTACCACGTACTTACCAACATTTGAAACTAATATAAATTTTATCAACAAACTACTTTACACTTTACGACTTTAAAACAGTACCTGAAGAAACAACTTTTTTCATACCAACCACGACATAATTCTTAGACGCCCTTGTTTCCTGAAAAACTTTAATATCCCCCTGAAACTAACGTAATTCTTCATATTAAAGCGGAAAGCTTGTTAAAACTTAGTTTCATATAACCGCCGTGTTCACTAAAGATGGCGCATTAGTTTGTTCGATACTATCTCAGAACCTGCCTCCGGTTATAAGGCTGATTTTACACATTATACATAACAATATGATACAGATTTTACACATAAATACAAGTTATGTTCTATCCATTTTGTGCCTTATAATACAGGATACTTACGTAGTTTAGTTTAGGCAAAAAAATATATACTAGCCGTAATTCTAAATTCTTTCTACGCATATAAATAAATATAAATACCTATATATGTAATAAATGTATCCAAATATTCGCAGTAGCTTGTAGAAAACCAGATTATTAGTATTATTTCACATTTTAGAACCAAACCAACGCTCGCTCAGTGAATTAATTTTTTATTAGCGCTCAGCTTTTTAATGTATATGGAAAATTCTCGAACCGTTGTTATGTATCAATCAATCAATCAAACTTTATTTGCTAAACACAGGTTTAGGGATGGTAGCTTATAAAGAGTACATGTACATAGTTTAGCTGTGTTTTGCCTTATCAGCATGCAATATAAAAATAATTAAAATTAAATAAATCTTAATTATTATTTTACTATTTAAATTTCATGGAAAGTATTAATTTTATCATTAAATAAATCTGATGTCACGTCGCATCCTGAACCGGACACAATAAAAATAAAAAATGTTGTAAGCTTTGTATTAATTAAGTAATATGTAGGTATATGTGTCTTTTCACGAGTTGCAAGATTTTTCCATCACACACACGTTTTCATGTGAGAGTGAATGCATACTTAGACTGCAATATTGGAGCAGTCTTTGAAGGTCTACTGCTCCTATACGGCTGGTCTAAATACCTGAACAAAAACACAAATAAATTCCATGTCTTACAATTTTTTTTTTTTTTACAAAAACATACTGATATTTGTCCATACTTTCCTATGATTGACAAAAGAATTTTCTTACTTATTCCGAATGCTTGAAGCAATTTCAATGATATATCTGAAAAAAATAATTCTTCAATATATTTTTTCTTTTTATCGCGTCCATATCGAAAGTCTTATTTTCTCCTATTTTGCGCTATCCGGAGACGCAGCGATTGTCGTAACAGCCATTTGCAATACGTGCTAATATGAACGTTATATCAATGTCGTTCCGTCGATATTTGTATATACATCGAGCTGCTAATTTAGCGTATGCATGCAGATGGGGTGTACTAGTGTATGTCACTATCAGTAAAACAGTCAATACCCGTACATCCTATTTTTACGGACGATTTTACGTTCTAATCGTGATAGGATGTGAACCTGATAGTCTAAGATCCCGTCAGCTGATTTTGCAGGTTGAATCTTAGAGGCTCCTCGTATATCGTTACATCCAACATCCAGCAAGGCGACCATGTTTAGTGTAAATGTGTGAACTCTCCACGGCGAGGTATGCGACAGTCAAGAAGATTCCGGCATAGTTATAGTTACAACAAAGCTTGCTTGGAATTAATTCTGTGCTTTTAGTTTTCCAATGTGGCCCAAAAACTTATGTCAATATTTAACAAAGTTGACAATAAACAGTTCAATAAAGCTTGGTTCTAGTTAATTCTGTGCTTGTAGTTATACAGTGTGTCCCGAAAACTTCTGTCACTACGCACGGGGAGAAACAAGAACCAATTTTATAATAAAAATATTAACAATACACATTAATATATGGAATTTATTCAGTTTTACACTGATTTAGTAAGTTGCTTTGGAAAATATCTTTCTCGTACATCTCGTATATCGTTACACCCAGCATTTAGCGAGGCGGCCATGTTTAGTGTAGCTGTGTGAACTCTCCACGGCCTTTGCCGCAGTTGAGAAGATACCAACGTAGTTTCAACAAATCATCCTTGGAATTAATTCTGTGCTTTTAGTTTCCCAATGTGGCCCAAAATTTCATGTCAATATTTACAGGGAGAAATAAGAACTAATCTTGTTGTAACTTTTGCGTTAAACATTTTTGTATTTCTGATGAATTTCTAGGAATTCAATACATGATTTTTATTTTATTTACATTGAACTAATTAATAAAACTAAATTATCCTACAAAATAAACTAAACTAAACTTACACACTACCTAGCAAAAATTTGTTATAAAATTATATAATTAAATCCTGTAAAAAATTGAGCCGAGATCGCTGTCGTCTCGTGGGAAAGTACCCAGGATACTGGCGGCATTTCCTCGTTAAATCGCTAGGCCAATTTTTCGGCCGAGGTATGTGCAGGCCCTGGGATCTCCGGAAACGTCGACTAATCGCGACGACAGTTCTTTGTAGAGCTGTCGCGCTCCCGGCCCCCACGGCCCGAGGGTTTCAGCGCCAAAAGGTAACCTGCGCCAAGGGCTGCATAGTTGCGCCGTTTAATGAATTTTAATAAATTTTAAATTTATGTATTTTTCTAATTCTTGTCATGAAAGTTTCTCATTCATCTTTTCTAGTTACTCTTATAACATTAAACGAGCTTTTGTGTTTTTCCAGTATTCGAAAACATTACGCCTTTTGCACACAATTACTTTCACAGTTCAAAATCATCAAAATATTACTAAGAAACAAGGATGTTTCGATTAGATTAAATAATACCTATTCTACCTATGACGAGTAGGTATAATGCATTTTTTAAATGAAATCAATTATATTTTTCTCGTATAAACGAGTATTGACAGATATTTTTGGGACTCAGTTTATAGGCGTGCAGTAAGCGAGATGCCACATTGTTAAGAAGCTGTTTGTGAGGCAACGAGACACCTAGTTGTACCTCGAGAGAGCTACTTGTTTATTCACGTGATTAAAATTACATTCAGAGCTTCTTAGTTGATCGCATAACGAAAGAGATAAGCATATCACCCTTTCAGCAGCAGATGCTATCAATTTGTACACAGTATTAATATAGCCTACATATTTCCTTCTTATTAATGAGCAAACTGTGTGAACATGTCATATTATTGGTTGAAAATAAATATTCTTATATTCTATTCTTATATATCTGAAAAAGCGCGCGTCTGAGCAGTGTGGTAAATCAAGAAGAGAGTGGATGATGCTGTTTTTCATTCAAAAAATAATAATATAAATTCACACAAGTGTGTTTTTTTTTTAAATCGCTGTTCTATCGTTTAGATAATGGATTCATTTGTTTTAAACAGTAATCATTGTTATTAAGCCTTCACTTTGCATTTTTTTTTATCAAGCCCATTTTTCCCTATCGCTTTTTGAGCTATTACATCGTCTTGGAAAAGGCTTTATTTATAACATGTATTTATTTCAAAGCCATATCTATAATAGTTTGGGAGTACTACTTGTTCAAAAACTCAGTTTTTACTACCTACGTCGTCTTAATCTGTTCCAATGTGGGCCGAATGTGGTCAAATAATAGATGTAAATCAGTTGATGGTCAGACGTGTAATCAGAGTAAATTATACATGCGTCGGTATATAAGCATGAATGGAAGTGTGAGTGTGGAACAAATATTACACCAAAGCCGTTTTTTTGCCAAAAAATACACTTTTTTTTTAATTTACGTGAATTCTCTACAATAACAATATAATTTCGAATGCAGTTGTAAGTATGCCTGCAGTAAGTAAAATAATAACATCACTAAGAATCATTGCAATCATCAGATTGTTTTCATATCAATGAAAACCAATTTGATTACGTACATGAATAGTTACGTGTTTCGTTAACTTGTAAATATATTTCAACATCAGTATTTTATTTTAAGCTAGGTATTTTCAAATTCCTTAAATTAAATTACAATGAATAATAGTAAAAAAAACAATATTATAACAAAACTACTATTATGTATCGGTACAATAAAACGTAAAAATTTTAAATTAAATGTTAATACACAACAATATATATTTCTAAAAAAAAATTCTAGAAACCTCGAAGAACTTATACAAAATAACACAATACAAACCCAATTGTTGAAATAAAAGAACTAAAATAAAATAATCTTGAACCAATACAAACAAAAAATAGCACGTTTACAACAACAATATTTTTGAAAAGACGAGAAAATCTAAAAAAACTCAGTGTAGTGAACAATAGCTACATAACCATCATGACATCCTAATAAAATAACATATTAAGTCACTAATAGGATTAGTACATAAAGAAACAAAAATTGCTAATCTAAATAAAATACATATCAAGTTTAAGTTTATAAACAAAAATCTGCAGATTAGACCATATGAGGCGATGAGAGCCAGAGTGGCCTATCTTTTCCAGACACAATTAATATAATCAATTGTGTCTGAAAAAAATAGGCCAAATCACCTCATATAAAGTTAATAAATAAAACTTCAAAATGCCTTAATTCTAAGATAAAATACTTTCACAATTCATTATATTTTGTTGACGCTTTGTTGGCGATATATTACAGGTTTTTTAAAACTTTTTAGTCGATAATATTAAAATATCACCTACAGAGAAAATATGAAAAACATATTCTATCATCTTTTTATTCAAACTTGAAATAAATATATATAATTTAGCTATATAAAGCCTTTAGTTTCCTTTAACTTGTATTAATAATAAAAAAATATTAATTTTCGAAATATATTTCGGCCCACTATGGGGCCGGCATCAGTCGAATCAAAAGTCATAAATCATGATACTTTTAGTATAACTTCTTCAAATAAAATAATTACTCTTGAGACAGTTTTATTTGCTATTTTTCTATAATCTACATTTTAAAATATCCTCAATCCATCAATATTATTCTATAATTTTAAAGTCACGCTCTTGTGTTAGTTGAGTAACCAAAATTTGTCAAAATCTATTCATACTCTTCAAATAAAAAAATTGTATGGGTTTCATTTTCACTTTTTGTTCGTTCTACATCTTCTATTTCAATTCCACTTTCATAAACCATCATCACCAAAGTCTTTATATTTGTAAATAACCATTTTATCCTTTCAACTACATTTATTTTTTTATTTATAAACCACTAAAGGCCGGTACTATTTACTTGAATCGATTCTATTTATATAACATTTATGTTTTTATTCAACACATTTATAAAGGGGCATCATTTAAGATTTATAAAGATATCTCCAACTTCTTCACAGAGGCATCATAGTGCACACCATGATCAGAACAGAAGGACGCGCACCCTTTGTACCCTTTTGTGTACCTCGGATGACTTTGACTAATTGACAACCCGGACATGGGAAAGTCGAACCACTCTAAATATTCCTTACTTGAAACTCAAACTAATAGAACTCTTTGGCTTTTGAGAAATTCAATAATACATGGGTGATCAGAACATTCGTTCTCCTGAAATCCTAAAAATCCCAAGTATTCCCAATTCCGCTTGTTTAATGATAACACATCTTCTTAAGTAAACTTAACTTTCTCTTTATTTAACATACATACATTTTCCTATGCATTTTTTTTTCTTTCATTCTTTCAAAACTTCTTTAATATCTTCTACAAACGAAAATTCACAACCGTACCTAATCGATCTACTGTTGTAAACAAAAAGATATTTAATACGGATCCTTGCCTACACCGTTCATAAGAAATTCAGTATCCTTAATAAATGAACCCATAACAACATATTTGTCATCATACAAAAAAAAACATACTGATAATCCTCATATTTGTATCTAAACATTTGGGGAGCGTTATGGCTCAACTGTCCCAAGTAATCCACTTTTTCTATTACCGTGTTCTTGGCTTCTGTGCCAAAATAAACTTAGAATTCATGAGAAATTAAATATTGAAAACTTCAATAAAATATTACAAAAGAATTCATTTAATGGGAAAAAAATATAATAATATAAAAAGAATTGTTATGGCGATTGATCAGTCAAGCACTCAGCAAAAATTACAGTTATCCAAATCGTAGTCATTTAGGGTCCGTAAAATTAAAATGAAATTTTCTCTTTGAACTTTATACATCAAATTACTTACCATCTTATGCTTACATCTTGCTCTCAAACAACAACGTACATAATAGACCAACAATACTTTTGATACAATCCTTATCGCTATCATTCTATACTTATCCATAAAACAACCTAAAACCTTAAAACAAAATGAAAGCAACAATCTGTATAAATCGAAACTATTGAAATGCATTAACAAAAATGCAAAATAAGCAAACACGTGTCGTAAAATTAACTACAAAATATAATGCCAATTTCATAGTCAGCAGTTATGCATTAACAGTTTTTTATATAAATCCATTGTTAAACGTTAGACTATTATCTGTTAATTGAAAAAAAATACAATTTGACGTCATTAGTTCAACTTAAATTATAAATGTTATTTTTAATATATATAAAGTTGCAATACGGTCACTGACTGACTCACTGATTGACATGGTTGTTTTAGTAGAAGGGGGGGGTTTACATTAATATGATGTAGGGGGGGGTTGTAGGGGGTCTAATTCAGACTGGAGCAAAAATGAGAAATTTTGATTTTTTTTAATTTTAGGGGGGGGTTCGGTCGTTTTCCCAAACCCTGTTTTGTATAGGATTCTTGTATGGGATTTTTGGTTTTTTGGTTTCTTCGAGCTGGCGCAGCCAGCGAGTACAAAATTACTACCGGGGGGGTTGGCGGGCTGGCGCAGCCAGCTCGCCCACCCCCCCGGTAGGAATTTTGCCTATCGCTGGAAGAAATTCATACTGGCTACTCGGTCGTTTTTTTTCAAACCCCCCCCAATGTTTGCTACCATGTATGGAAATTGAAGTAAGTGTATGGGAACTAAATTCATACCGAATATTCGGTGGTTTTGATTGATACCCCCCCCGCATCCTCGGTACTATCCATGTAATATGACGTATTTGTATGGGACAAAATTCATACTGGATATTCGGTCGAAATTTACGTAACCCCCCCCGCATTTTTAGTACTATCCATGAAAGTTGACGTATTTGTATGGGACAAAATTCATACTGGATATTCGGTCGAAATTTTCGTAACCCCCCCCGCATTTTTAGTAGTATCAATATGAGTTGACCTATTTGTATGGGACAAAATTCATACTGGATATTCGGTTGAAATTTACGTAACCCCCCCCGCATTTTTAGTACTATCCATGAAAGTTGACGTATTTGTATGGGACAAAATTCATACTGGACATTCGGTCGAAATTTTCGTAACCCCCCCCGCATTTTTAGTAGTATCAATATGAGTTGACCTATTTGTATGGGACAAAATTCATACTGGATATTCGGTCGAAATTTACGTAACCCCCCCCGCATTTTTAGTACTATCCATGAAAGTTGGCCTATTTGTATGGGAAAAAATTCATACTGAATATTCGGTCAAGTATGACATTTTCGGACCCCAAAATTTTCGGAGCGCACCCCGGGGTCCGAAAAAAAAAAAAAAATTATTTTAAAATGTTTAAAATTTTTTTTTTCTTTTAGCCATATCTCCGCAATGGTTCGTCTTGGAACCCCCAAACTTGGACCCCGGGGGTCCGAAAAAAGTTTTCTTTCATTTAAAAAAAATTTTATCCGAGGCGCGAAAAAATTTTTGTTTTGGCCATATCTCCGTGACGGTTGGCCTTGGAACCCTCAAACTCGGACCCCTGGGGTCCAAAAAAAAATCTCTTTCTTTTCAAGGGGTCCATTCTTTTTCGGCCCATATCTCCCAAACCAATGAAGATAGACCCCTGTTCAGGGGGTCCGTTTGAAAGGGCTCGCCGAGATCTACCCGAATATGCAAAAAAAAATTTTGACATTTTTGACATTATTGACATTATTGCCATTATTTCCCAAACCAATGAAGATAGACCCCTGTTATGGGGGTCCGTTTGAAAGGGCTTGACGAGATCTACCCGAATATGCAAAAAAAATTTTTGACATTTTTGACATTATTGACATTATTTTTTTAAATTGCTATAACTTCGGAACGGTTGGAGCTACAGCTACGCGGTTTTCACCATAGTGAATGGCATCAAAACGACCACAATTTGGCAAAAAAAAATTTGACATTTTTGATATTTTTGACATTTTTGACATTTTTTTTTTTAAATTGCCATAACTTCGGAACGGATGGTGGTAGCGCTTCCGGGTTTGCACTCGAATGATGAGTATCACGGGCTCTTCCCGACCGATGACATTTTTGACATTTTTGACATTCTTTTTTTAAAATTGCCATAACTTCGGAACGGATGGTGGTAGCGCTTCCGGGTTTGCACTCGAATGATGAGTATCAAAAGCTCTTCCCGACCGATGACATTTTTGACATTTTTGACATTTTTTTTTTTAATTGCTATAACTTCGGAACGGATGGTGGTAGCGCTTCCGGGTTTGCACTCGAATGATGAGTATCACGGGCTCTTCCCGACCGATGACAAATTTTGACATTTGACAACTATCAAAAAATGTCAATCGCGTTTATTCAACCGATCGCCCTGAAATTCAGTTTCCACACGTTTTCAAGGTTGCTCTTTGTATTACAATACGTTGACATACTTACTCGGCCGCAGGCCGAGCCCGGAGGAAGCGGGCGCGAAGCCGCAGGCTGAGCGCACGCTTCCGGAGGTCAGACATTCCAGAACTATGACGAGGGTGCGCACCGCAGGTGCGCGGCCGAGTCATCAAGTCAAACAACATGACCCTACCGTTCACCGAGGGACGATGTCGCGCACCGCAGGTGCGCGGCAGAGTCCAACAAAATGCCCAATGACTCTTTTTCACACATCTTCCAACCGATGACAGGTTTTGACACTCGACACACATCCCATCCTCTGTCAATCACGGATTTTCTACAGATTGCCAATACTTCACTGTAGTACAAGTCCAATAAGTCACTGATTCAAAGAAAAAAAACGCAAATAAAAAAAAAAAACAATAGGCATAGACAAGAATCGCGGGCTGCTTGCAGCCCGCGCACCACGCAAAACACTAGTTCACTGTATAAAACCACTATTTCCAAAAAAATAAAATGTATATTTTTATTAAGAATTTGTCTGATAAGGGTTAAGTTAAAAACAAGTTACAAAAGTTTTAATCATAAGAGTAAGAAAGTAGATATTATCCTCATCACATCTTAGAAAAGAATGCAAATATAATAATCAACAAGTTACGTTATTGCTTATCAAACAAACAAAAAAAACTTGCATTGAATAAAATTAAATGGAAATTACTAATAGCTGAATATTATAGAAAAGATTTATTTTAGAAATATAACACAAAACTAGCTTTCCATATTAAATTCGAGCTATGTTATCAAAAATGTAAAATTAAAATGTGTACGGAACACAAAAACTTACACTGAGAATATTTTTCTCTAAATTTTTGAAATATTGCATTAGTGTTAATTGCAAAATATATATATATTTTAAGGAAACAAACCGAAATACGAGTATGTAGAAATGCAAAAATAAATCGTTATACCATCTGTCACATGAATTGATCACAATTTAACAATCCAAGACATTTCCTAAAAGAAATATATACGGAACCACGAAACAAGTGACGGAACCCTAAAATAAAAGTTTTCAATCCGGTATTGCATGTAGGACACACGCAAATGCACGATAGTCAAAACAATGTCGCACATATTACATTCAAAAGAAATTAATTGAATTCGTCAAAAATCTACTCCATTTACGGCAATCAGCATTTTACGCGTCAAGTTACCTCTAGTACTATATGAAACTGATGCAGTCTCCGTCACTATTCTGCAGGTTTTTATTTTGTAGAAAGTAAAAACATAAATTGCAGTAAAATTAAATTTAAAAAATTGAATTATGACTTCCAACAATTTATATAAGAGAAAAAAAAATTGTATGCCTACACACAAAGATAATATAAATAATAAATAATATACACATATATAATATTAGAATAAGTATAATCAACATAAAATAATATACTCATGTCGGTCTCCCAGGGGGGTAGGCAGAAAGTACAGACATTATTATTTTTGCAAGTATTTCATGTCTGGCATTTTAGCTTTTCTGTTCTTTGTAATTTCAAAATCGTGAACTTTTTCCAACAATGTACAAATTACTTAGTACGTACTTAAATTCCAGAAATGTCACATTTTTCTGTTAATAAACCATTATTATGAATACAGCCTAACGATCAAATTGAAAATAAAACGTTTCCAGATGACTATTTTAGTTCATCTTTTTACTAGAAAAATAAATCGTGCTGTATATAAAATATTCAAAAGTTCATTTGAAAATGCAATTAATTAAACTATATATTGAATATATTGCTTGAGAAAAAAAATGAAAAGAAATTAAATGAGAAAGAGAATCAAAAATTGAACATAATTAGATAAAATTTGAACTTACCGTTGATTTTTGTAAGACACGTTCTTTCAGCATCCAGCAGCAACCTTCAGCGCCATCATCAACTGTCCTAACTTTCTCTATTAAGTAAATGAAGACAAAAATATAATATATAGTGCGTAAATTCTTTCTACTTTTCCATACGATGTAACCTTGTCTACATTCCCTAAATATTCTGAATGATATTGTTTTTCAAAAATAGTAGGTAAGTATATCGTCAACAAGCGTTTACATACTAAGATACATTTATTAATACATCAAACGAATTTATTTAATGCTTAAAAGTCCTTATAGTTCTAGTGATCCTCCATCACAAAAGAAAAAAAATATTGTGCCCTTAAAAAATTGTAATTTGTGTATGTATATGTAAGGATATATATATATATATAACTTTTTATTTAATAGTGTGATACATAGTTTTGTGTACACGTATGTCTAATAGGTGGTTGAGCTGAAGCCGGGCTCGACTGTAGAGGTACCACCATCTTACTTGCAAATCCTCCCGAAGTTATTCGGGGGAGAGTAAGAGAACAGCTCTCAGGCAAAACCAGGCGGCCCACCATTGCCTGGGACCGATGGATGGCGGTATATCCATCCCCAATTGCCGGGCCTTACATAAAACGGACTGGTGACGGGCAGCGGCGTCACTGGTGCAAGGGTTTCGGCACCGCGCTCACCAACCCATCTGCCCAGCGTGTGTGAGTATGGGCATTTCTTCCAGGAGCACCGCCAAGAGTGGCGAAATCCTGGAAAGGCCTATGTCCAGCAGTGGACGAAACAGGCTGATGGATGGATGGATGGATGTCTACTTATTCATTTATTATGATTTTTATTTATCAGAGGGGTTTGCTGGAAGAAATCTCTACTTACCGATAAGCTCGCCTGTGTACATCCTAATTCTAACTTCAATTGTAATTATATTTATGAGTACAATAAAAGTATAAAGTATAATGAAAATATTAAAATTAATATTGAGTGTTATTATTACGTTGGAAAACCTTCCAGTTTGAAAACCTGCTGAATCCTTCGAGGCATGGAGTCCACTAACCGTCGCAAATCTTCAGCTGCGATGACATGGAACCATGCCGGCCTCAAAGAAAATTCTAAAAGTGTCTACTAGTGTAGGTACTATAAATACTTTTACACCGTCGAATAATCTACATAAAGAAGAAAGAAAGAAAATAAATTTAATGCAAGAATAATAAAATTACAAAAATAAAACATAATACAAATTTTGGTACATTGCACATAATTTAAAAAGTAAATTTACCAGGGGTCCCCAAACTCAGGTACGCTAGTAACTTGGGGTACCAGTGAAATATTTGTGGCAATAGTGGATTATTAATTGATTAATTACTTATCATTATAAATAATAAAAGATAACAATCGATCTAGGTACATTTTCTTACACAAAAAAAACACAATTGAGAATAAAACTTATAAAATAAGTATGTACACAAAACACAAGGAAAAAAGAAAATTAAAAATAACATTTTTTTTTTTTTTTTTTTTTACATAAGTGTTGCTAAAATTTAATGTTGGAAAAGTTATCTACAACGAAAGGATTAATTAACTTTTCAGTGTCCTCGTAGTTAATAGAATAAAGCCAATTTGTTATCTTTGCTTTTTGCTTTAAAAGCAGAACACTCTTTAAAATCGCAGTGCCTGAGAGCATTATTGTATATACGAGAGCTTATAAATTTGCCAAACCTACTCGCAAAAGCTGTTTTTACTTTAGGCCCTTGCATTCTAAACACCCGTTTGTTTAATAGGTAGCTGTACTCTGCCGAGGTAATCATGTTTCGATGGGAGTCAATACAGGTTTTAAGAATGAACAGTTGTCGTACGGTAAGGACCTGAGCTGTGTTATATAAATCGTCTGTGGGATAACGATAGGGTTTTTTCAGCATTACTTTTAGTACAGAGCGTTGTGCTCTTTCGACGACGATCATGATAGTTTTAGAAGCACTGCCCCAAACTGAAATGCAATATGAAAGAAGGGACTGGCAAAGGGCAATATATACCAATTTAAGTATTTGAAAGCTTGCTGAGTTTCGTAATCTTTTCATGATGCCAATTATTTTACGGGTCCTCTTTGAAAGTTGAAGGATATGTTCTTTAAAGTTAAGTTTTTCATCAACAACAACACCAAGATATTTAAGACTGGTCACGCGTTGGATCACAGCACAGTCACATGGACGATGATTATTTGAGTTATTGCAGGAATGTACTCTGATCCCATCACGCAAAGGAGGCTCAGAAGCTGCTGTTTTATGGAAGCATATGTACTTAGTTTTATTATTATTGAGAGTTAGTAAATTATTTTGTAGCCATTGGAAGATGGAAGTCATTCCATCCTCAGCTGACCTCAGAGTTTTTTCCCAATTGACACCATGGAATAGAATTACAGTATCATCAGCGTAACAAATGGTTTCGGCCATACTTATATGAAGATCGTGCAGATCATTCATGTAGATAATAAATAAGGTAGGGCCCAAAATGCTGCCCTGAGGAACACCATATTTTACCTCACTTATGCTGCTTTTAAACTGCCCCACCTATACTAGCTGTTTCCTATCAGAAAGATAGCTGCGAAACCATGCCAAAGAAATACCTCTGATACCCAAAAGTTCTAGTTTACTCAGAAGAATGGGTGTGGAGACCGTATCAAAGGCTTTCGCCAGGTCCAGAAAGACGCCCACGCAACTCAAGCTTTTGTCTAAGTACGAATATATTAGATTAGTAAGACGTACAATTGCATCCTCGGTGGATCTGTGCTGTCTGAAGCCAAATTGCCTATCGGAAAGAAGCTTAAACTTTTCTAGAAATCTGACTAGTCTTTTGTTGACCAGTTTCTCTAATAATTTTGAGAGGACGCTTAGCAGCGAGATTGGTCTATAATTATTAGGTAAGTTTCTAGGACCATCCTTATGTATAGGTGTAATAGCCGCCACCTTCCAACTTTCGGGGAAGCACCCAGTGCTGAAACTTAAATTAAAAATAGATACCAAAGGCACTGTTAGAAACAGCGACGGGAAAAACCCCACGCCGTCCATTCCCACGTTCCAGCCGATGACGCATCACTGAGCAATGCTGTCCCGCCCCACAGCGCGCCGCCACTATTGTAATATAGGAGCCTTTGTTTAGTATAAAAGGGTCTGCGAGCCCAAACATTTTGTAGTCTTCACTTAGTAGCACTAGCGAACAGTCGATAATAAACATTTAAGTTGAGTCCGACTCCTTGTGTTTCCATACTACGAACCTCCAAAAAATACATACAGTCCACTTATCACCAACATTTTGGACCTTCGAGACGGATCGCTGCCCACGGACCAGTCACCGTAGCCATGGTGACCACTCGTTCCCAGAGCGGGGACCGGGAGAACGCTGAAGCGCTGCCAGCGCTAGAAGCATCGGAACAAGCCGCTGCACAGCAGAGCCATCCAGTGCAACCGCAGCCCGCCTCACCGCTGTGTCGAGCAGCGCTAGAGGCTGCTGCATCGCTGCGTGACGCCGCAGCGCTGCATCCCGCCTCAGCGCTGCATTCCGCCTCAGCGCTGCACTCCGCAGCGCTAGATGCAGCTGTGATGCTGCAGAGCGCTGCTGTGCTGCCGTCTACCACATCGCAGCGTGACGCGGTTATGGATACCGCTACAGCACTGCAACGTGCCGCAGCCATGCAGCCCGCTACATTGCTGCGCCGTGCGATCCTGGACGCTGCTGCAGCTCTACATAGCGCTGCCAGCGCATCGCTGCAACCTGCAGCCCTAGATACCCAGAGCGCCACCACTTCAGCACCACAGCTGCTCGCAAATCCTGCCTACCGTGGTGTGGTCTTTGAAGAACCACCACGGTCACCGTCTGCACCAAGGACCACCGCTGACACTATGCTGATGGCCAACCTCGCTACGGGGGGAGGCACCCGCACTGACAACCGACGTACACGCTCTCCTGTACTCTCGGAGCGATCCCACCGTTCAACTGGCAGTACGAGAGCACGTATTATGAAGGAGCAACACGAGGCCGAGGCGCGTCTCATCGAACTCCAGCGTTGGGACCTACAGCTCCAACAACAGCTGATTCAACGCACGCTGACATACAATGCTGCGGTGCTTCAAGCTGAAGACCAACGGGACGCAGACTCCGTGCGGGACGAGGCACGAGTCGACACTTGGATGCTGCAGAACGCAGCACATCTCAATGTCGCACTGCCGTCTTCGTCCTTTCCAACAACTACCGTGGAAGCCACGCTAGACCCCTCCCATGATCTGAGGGAGCAGCAGCTCCGGTTGCCTGCGGCCGATCGCCGCCACCACGAGATGGAGGAGCACCGACTTCAGACGGACGAACGCCGTCAGTCACCGCCACCCTCTTGTGAAGAACGCCAACCGTTGCCTAGATCTGAGCTCCATCAGAAGCGCCACCCCTACATGCCGTCGACCACTCAACGCCAGTTGGACGACGAAGCTGCGGCCGATCGCCGCCCGCCAGCGCTCTATGCTGAGCAACGGTACCACACTTCACCAACTGCTGAGCACCGCCACCAGCAGTCATTCTCGCCACCGCCGACCGAACGACGGCGCCGCTCCCCGACCCCATCTCGCCGCAATCAGAGCATTGACCGCCTGGTTGAGGCAATGGAGAGGATGTCACGTGGCCGAGCACCTCCAAGACAGTCATCAGAGCTCCCAACCTTCACTGGAGCACCAACTGAATGGCTTCCATTCAAGGCAGCCATGAGGGAGTCAACGCAACTATACCATTTCTCACCAATTGAGAACATGGCGCGTCTACGGAACTGCCTAAAGGGTGAAGCCCGGGATGTTGTCACCGGCCAACTCCACTCAGCCTCCGATCCTGAGGCCATCATGCGCACACTGGAGCAGTGCTTTGGGCGCACTGAAGTCATCGTGGACCGTGCACTGGATGACTTACAACGCCTACCCCGACCGGGCCCAGCTGCGTCAGAACTCAACACTTTCGCCGTAAGGGTGTACAACATACTGTGCATCCTTAAAAATGTGGACCGCAAGGGGTACATACACACCCCAATGCTGGCACGGGAGACGCTCGACAAATTGAGTCCACACCTGAAGTCACGATGGTGCGACTACGCCCACGAGCACGCCGACCCCAGCACGTCGGAGTTTGAACAACTCTCACGCTTCCTGATGCGAGAAGCTGACCGAGCGCTGCAGTATATGTTTACTGCTGCACCCACGCCCGCACCAAAGGCACTACCAAGGACGCCTGCACCAGCGCGCCGCACCGAACGACGGCGCGAGGCCTCTACCTTCACAGCCGCTGAAGCGGAGGCGATTCCGAAACCTTCATGCCTCTGCTGTGGTGGAGACCACAAGATAACAGCATGTCGCAAACTGCGCAGCATGGACACACACGCTCGCTGGGAGTGGGCACGAGAAACACGAGCCTGCTTCAGATGCCTAGCGAGCAAGCATCGACGAACGAGCTGCAAGGCTCGCGCGTGTGGCATAAACAATTGCCGCCGCCCTCACCATCCGCTGCTCCACTCCGATGAACCGGCCGCTCCCCCGTCACTCAGTACGGGGGGAGCCTTGAACGTCTCGGACCAACAGAGCCAATCAGCTCCGGCAGCGATGACAGCACCTACTGAAGCAGTCCTAGCAATCGGCGCACCAAATAACTCCCGCGGCATATTGCTGAAGATATGCCGCGTCGTAGTCGCCGGACCAGCAGGCGAGGTTACCACATACGCCCTCTTGGATGAGGGATTTACGGTGTCCCTTATCGACGACAGCTTGGCGCGAAAAATTGGCGCCGATGGACCTTCAGACCCCTTCAATATTCGAGGGGTCAATGCTGTCCGACAAGAAACGGAAAGTCGTCGCGTCAACCTCTCGATCAGAGGCCAGGATGAGAGCTCCATCCACAACATCACCGCCCGCACTATGGGCAACATGAACTTGCGACCACAGACGGTACCTCACGAAGTTACCCAGTATGCTCACCTACGTGGGCTCCAGAAGGCGTGCTTCAAAAACGCGAAGCCACTCATCCTGCTGGGTGCCGACCACTGGCACTTGATGGTGTCGCACGAGTTCCGAAGGGGCCAGAGTCACGAGCCCGCTGCCTCTCTCACGGACTTGGGCTGGGTCATATATGGAACCCTGCCACGATTGCTGACCCGAGGAACCGCCAATGCCTCGGTGCTTCACATTTATGCACCGGAGCGCCAGGCCAACCACTCTACGATGACTGATGGGCCTCCAGAAGACTATCTGGACAACCTGGTGCGTCGTCATTTCTCTCTTGACGCACTAGGAGTCTCTTTGGCTGTGAAGACCAAAGAAGAAGACAAGCGAGCGATGGAAATCTTCCAAAGCACGGCTCGCCATGTCAAAGGCCACTACGAGGTTGGCCTCCCATGGAAGACGAATGAAGTTACCATGCCATCCAACTATGCCCACGCTGTCACCCGACTGCGTGGCATTGAACGAAAGATGGACCGGGACCCGAGCTTCAGTCAGGAATACACTGAACAGATCTCCAACCTGCTCAGTAAGGACTATGCTCGGCCAGCAGATGGAAGCGAGAGCAACAGCCCACTTCAATGGTTCCTGCCACACTTTGCCGTGCGGAACCCAAACAAACCCGGCAAAGTGCGCCTGGTTTTTGACGCAGCAGCAGTCTCTCAAGGGGTGAGCCTCAACGACAAGCTACTGGAGGGACCAGATTTGCTGAAATCCCTACCGGGCATCCTGTTCCGGTTCCGGGAGCGACCGGTGGCCGTCACAGCCGATATCCAGGAGATGTTTCTTCAAGTAAAGATCCACAAGGACGACCAGCCAGCGCAGATGTTCCTGTGGCGTGGCGCTGACCGCAAGCGCCCGCCCACTCAGTACGTGATGACTTCAATGATCTTTGGAGCATCCAGTTCACCATTCCTGGCGCACAGTGTGCGCAATCATAATGCGCAGCTCCACGCACGCACGCACCCCAAAGCGTTGCGTGCAATCACCGAGAGCCACTACATGGATGACTTCGTCGAAAGCTTCGATACAGAAGAAGAAGCCCGCCAGACGATAGAGGAAGTTAACATAGTCCACGCCCGGGCAAACTTTAAGCTGCGCAGCTGGAACGCTAACTCCGACCGAATCCTGGCCAACATTCCTGCCGAACTCCGAGCACTGACCCCCACGGAGCTTGGGGGAAAGGATCAAGAAACAAAGACCTTGGGACTTCTTTGGAATGCAGAGGAAGACATGCTAAAATTCGGCACAACAATGAGCAGAGTCCCGAAAGAAGTTCTGGCGCAGTCCCGCGCACCGACCAAGAGAGAGACCCTCAGCGCAGTCATGTCCATTTACGACCCGCTGGGGCTTCTGAGCCACTATACTGTCGCAGCAAAGATCCTGCTTCAAGACCTGTGGCGCCTAAAGCTCGGCTGGGACGACACTCTGCCCACCGACGAGGCAGAGAGATTCGCTTGCTGGCTCCGAGGACTGACTGATGTTCGCCAGCTACGCCTTCCACGATGCTATAATCCGATAGCAGGTCGCAGACAGCTCCACGTTTTCTGCGACGCTTCAGAGCAGGCCTTTGCCACGGCTGCCTACTGGAGGATCGAGCAGGCTGACGGCACGGTGGTCGTCTGCCTGGTAGCTGCGAAGTCTAAGGTGGCTCCCCTACGAGCTCTGAGCATCCCTCGCTTAGAGCTACAAGCAGCACTTGCTGGAGCTCGCCTCGCCGACTTTATACTACGGGAGCACCGGGGCCAGCCTGACAAAACAGTATACTGGACTGACTCCCGTACGGTGTTGCACTGGATAGAGGACAACGCACGCCGCTTCACACCTTTTGTGGCACACCGCCTAGGGGAGATTGCTGAATTAAGCAGCAGTCAGCAATGGCGTTGGGTCCCTACGAAGCTGAACGTAGCAGATGACGCTACAAGGCCCACATATACGCCGAGCCAACCAGAAAGCCGCTGGTTCGTAGGACCAGCTTTTTTAAAGGAAAACGAGGATCGATGGCCTCAGAGGCCGTGCGAGCAACATCCCGCACAAGACCACTGCGACGTCTACGCTACAGCTGAGACCCCAGGCCTGGAGCTGAAGTCACCACTGCCAGACATCAGCCGCTTTTCATCCTTTGAGCGGCTGATACGTGCTACATCGGCGGTGTTATTATTCGGCGACAAATGCCTACGTCGAGCAAAGGAAATTGAGGCCAGACATTTGGAGCGGGCTGAACACCTTTGGTTCGCCCGTTCCCAGAACGAGAACTTCGCAGCAGAGATCGCCTGCCTGCGAAACGGCAAGACCATACCCCGGTCAAGTCGTCTATATCAGCTGGATCCAGTCTACGAGGGGGGCCTACTCAGAGTCCGGGGCCGCATTGGGGCTGCAAACGTGCCAGCTAACACAAAACGGCCTGTCATCCTGGATGGCCGCCATCCACTGACGAAGCTCCTCGTACTGAGGGAGCACACCACTGCCAACCACGCCAGCCCTGAGCGCGTGGTGAATGATCTTCGGCAGCAATTCTGGATCCTGCGTCTGCGGCCTACAGTACGCTCCGTGGCCCGAAATTGCGCTCTTTGTCAAGTGAGACGAGCCACACCACGAGTACCTGCGACGGGTGATCTCCCTGCGGCCCGACTTGACCCTTACTGTCGACCCTTCACAAACTGCGGAGTCGATTATTTTGGCCCGATGACCGTGACCGTGGGCCGTCGTCATGAGAAGAGGTGGGGTGCACTCTTCACTTGCCTCACCACCCGAGCCGTCCACATTGAGTTGGTTGGAAGTCTCACCACGGACTCCGCCATCATGGCGTTGAGACGCATGGCCGCACGCCGCGGCTGGCCGAAGCTGATATACAGCGACAACGGGACGAACTTTCGAGGCGCCAACATGGAGCTCCGCACCGCCTACACAGAATGGGCCCCAGAGCTGAAAGCTTACAGCCTGAGATACAGAACGGACTGGAGGTTCATCCCTCCTGGAGCCCCGAATCAAGGAGGCGCCTGGGAACGATTGGTGCGCTCCGTAAAGACGGCTCTTCGTGCCACACTGACCGAACAGCACCCGAAAGAAGAGGTGCTCGCCACAGTCCTGGCTGAAGCTGAGCATTCGATAAACGCTCGCCCCCTCACACACGTCTCCGTTGATCCAGCCGACCCAGAGGCGATTACACCAAATCACCTTTTGATCGGTGCATCCACGAACCTGCCCATGACCGGACCCTGCCAACCAGCCGACCGACGCAGCTGGAAAGCCGCACAAGGCCTAGCGGACAAATTCTGGGCAAGATGGGTGCGAGAGTACCTGCCAACACTTGTCCGCCGAGGCAACTCAGCGCGGAACGAGCGACCCTTACAAGTCGGCGATCTGGTGGTTGTTGTCGACCCTACGCTCCCACGGAACATCTGGCCTCGTGGCATGGTCATTAGCACTCTTCCTGGACCAGACGGAGGAGTACGCAGCGCTTTCATAAGGACAAAGGGCGGCAATCTGTGGAGGCCGGTCACGAAACTCGCTGTCCTCCCGGTGGAAGAAGAAGGCTGCGATGTCTCTACGCCGGGGGGAGAATGTTAGAAACAGCGACGGGAAAAACCCCACGCCGTCCATTCCCACGTTCCAGCCGATGACGCATCACTGAGCAATGCTGTCCCGCCCCACAGCGCGCCGCCACTATTGTAATATAGGAGCCTTTGTTTAGTATAAAAGGGTCTGCGAGCCCAAACATTTTGTAGTCTTCACTTAGTAGCACTAGCGAACAGTCGATAATAAACATTTAAGTTGAGTCCGACTCCTTGTGTTTCCATACTACGAACCTCCAAAAAATACATACAGTCCACTTATCACCAACAGGCACGGCAATTAAATCTTTAATATTTTTTAGGAGATGGTTATTTATTAAATCAATACCAGGTGCACTATTATTTCTTAAACTATTAATAGCACCAGTAATCTCCTGCTCGTTAGTAGGCTCAAAGAAGAATGAGTCTTTAGGGCTGTTTTTCGATTTAACTCTAGCGCCTAACTGTTCCTCGGTGACACCTAAGCCTGACAGGATCTGATTTGCTAGCTTGTTACCAACTGAAGAAAAATAGTTGCGTAATTAATTACATTTTTGATTCTAGTTTCAAATTTATTAACAGGCTTAGATTTTAACCCCATCATTGCAATACTGTGATCGGTAACAGCAGTGTTACAGACCGCTCCCACTACCTGTGCTTTGGTTTTCACAAAAATGTGATCCAAACAAGTTTTTAAACGAGTTGGTTTGGAGATAACAGGCAAAAGGCCATGCTCGGCATTCAAACATAAGTAATCCGATGGGTCAACTTTGGAAGGGTCAGAAGAGATAATATCAATATTAATATCTCCAATGGTAATAAGGCAAGATTTATCGATGTGTTTATTTAAAATTTCTTCAAGTGACTTACAGAAGACAGCCGTATTTTTAAAAGATGGAGATCTATATAAGCATATAACCGATACAAAGTTTGGGATTTCTACAACGAGGCAGCATGCTTCATTGAATTTAGGTTCAGAAACAGTTGCGTTCCAAGTAGACTTCACATAGACCACGACACCTCCATTTTGGTTAATGGTTGAGAGAGTGTTAAACGACGAGTAACCTGGTATCTGATCAATCACTAACGTGTCATTTATTCGACATTCAGTAAGAACAAGAATATCAAATACCAAGTTCATGCGCCGCACAGACACCAAAAGGCTATCCAAGTTTTTATTGATACTTCTAACGTTAAAAGTAAGCATCTTGAAACCATACTCGGGGGTCAAAACTCTCTCACAAAGTTCCGGTAGCTCAACTTCATGACAGGCAATTTCAAAAGCCTTGTCCAAATCATTTGCCAAGTCTACACTATTCATTTTCGGGGTAAAGTTTATCTATCGTGGTTTTTATCATCAAACATAATTTAAAATTATGGTGATGCATACTGAGATTGGAAGCTGTGGCAGAGTACTCGTATTTAGAAATTGGTTGAAAACACGGTGCGTAAATACTGTGGCAAAAAGATTTTAAATATATATATATGTTACGGGTAAAGCCCGAAGTCAGGTAAAGTCCGAAAAAAGTCAAAAATAGGTGCGATGACGAGCGAAGCGAGGAGGAGCGTGTTAGGTTGACATGTTAAGAGGGGTCCCCCAGCAAAATGCGCTGCGAAGCCCTTTCTTGCTTTCTTATAACTCGTTTGTGTATAGACATAAAAATAAATAAAAAATACTGCACATATCTCCAATAAATTGTCGTGCAGTTTCACTAATCAATTATTGTCTAACTTTTAAATACCTTAAGATATTATCTTTCGAAATAATGACTGCAGTTAGAAATATTTACTGATTTCATGCATCTACACCTAATATTTACGTTATTTATTTTCGAGCAAAACACGAATGATTAGAGAATTTTATAAGTAAAATATTACACAAGTAAAACTTTTGAATTAATAATTGCGTCCATGTAAAAATTAAAATTTTCGCCTATTTTGTGCTATTTGGAGACGCAGCGATCGTCGTAACAGTCACTTCGCCCTGCGCGCTGATATAAACGTTATTTCAATGTCTTTTCCGTCGATATTTGTACCAACACAAATCGAGTTGCTAATTTAGGTAGGGGACCTCCCTTAATAAACATTGGGCGCCGAGCGAGGTGGAGCGGAGCGAGGCGACCTCCGTTGTTTTGTATAACATTACCCGGGTAAACTTAGGTTTACCCGACTTCGGGCTTTACCCGTAACATATATAAAGTAGTAAAAAAGTCGTGTCTGTACATTGAAGATTTTCGCGAAATTAGAGGTTTGATATTTTCACAGCTTCAAGGGACTGTATATGGTTTTAATTTCAACTCGATACCTCCACGCGTTTCCGAGATGAAGGGTCTTGACAGACAGACGGACAACAAAGTGATCCTTTATGGACCTAAAAACAATACATTCACACAAAAATAGATCCGCAGTACCAGCATTGGACAAAATCCGTGTTGCGGCTACTGCCTAATTAAAATCACAGCAGTATGCTTACACGTTACAAAAACTGACTACTAATATAATTATGTACTGTGAAACAAGTACAGGAGCAGTTAATCGTCATGTTATAATTTTGTAAGTATTTTTTATTTCCTCGCATTAGTGATGAAAAGTAGAGTGTGACACACTGGTGTAATAGACAATGTAAGACGGATTGACTAAGATCAATATTTTTTTTCTCTTGGACATAATTCCTATGGTTTTATATTTGCCTTTACTTAAGTAGGTATAAGAAGATTGTATAGATTAAGTTTATGTTACAAATGAAAAAAATCATGTTTGCTAAGCTTCTTGCCCTTCTTCTTAGCAATACTAATCGAATGGTGCGGATGGTTAGGCATTATGTATATATAATATTTTATTCCTAATTTCTTTATTTTATGCAGGTATATAACTTTATTACATTTTAGTAGCCAAACCTTAATATTTTTTGGATATATTTCCCGTATTTATTTATCAACTTGTTTGTTCGTTGCATCATATTATATATATATTATATTTTTATTCCTAGATTTCTCTATTTTATGTAGGTGTATAATTAAATTTTTGTAGCCCAACCTAAATATTTTTTGTAGGTTTATATTATACATATTACTTTTTTTATATATTTTTATTCTAAAGATATTTATTGTAAAGTTTAACTTTGACTTGTAGAAAGTATACTTTATGTAACTATTTTACAAAATAAATATTATGATGATGATTATGATATGGTGTAAGCAACGACCTTGATTGTAAGGTCGTTGGGTGTAAGTGATCAATTGCACCCACGAACTATAAGCACCCTCGCTCGCTTCGCTCGCTCGTGCGCCTTAATATCTCCGGTGCAATGGATAACTTACATCCCTTGTATAAAAATCTACTATAAAACGAACTTTGAAACGAATAAATTTTTCACGTAACGATTAGTTTTTTTTTATAGCGTAGAAAATATACATTTTGTATTTTTTTTTCCGGAATTGGTCCCTTTCGCACTTCGATTCTTTACACATGGAGTGATTGAAGCAGGCGTGGCCTATCCTCTTAAGTTCCTTTAATTGTTTAAACTAACTGCATTATGATATGGCCCTACCCTTAATTCTCAACAGGTTAAGAATTTAAAAAAAAAATGTCCCCACCAGGAAAATTTAGCCCACCACTGGTCTATCCTTTGGTAATAATAACCACAAACAGAGTACATACCTACTTGACGGACTTGAAACATTAGCCTCCGAACAGTCAATACCCTCCCGAGTAATAGAAAGGGTACTATACTCGGTACATGGTGCAGTGGTAGTGCTCTCGACTGTTTGCTCTATGAAATTGAGTCCCTCGCGACTTGTTTGTTCTAGAGCTCACGTCGCAGTGTGTGCATAGCCTTATGTCACGTCGCGTCGGTACGGTCGGGAAACCAACGAGTTCTGTTTTAGGGCGAGTATTGCTTCGAATATACTGGATGGAAAACAGGTGTTTTAAGGCGTTTGGTACCCTCAAATGGGTACCTTCTAAAACCTCGTTTATGGCCGTATCAAAAATATTAAAAAAAAGTATATGAATTATCAACTCTTAGACTAGATGTGGAACTTTTTTTTGTACAAAAATAATTTCTATGAAAAAATATCAACCGGACGTGTTTTTCTTTTGCTCCTAATTGGCTTGGTTGATTTAAATTATTTCTACTTTCATTAATAGGTAAACTTTATGGCTATAAGTGGTAGAGCTGATGCCAGGCTCGACTGTGAAGGTACCACCATCTTACTCGCAAATCCTCCCGAAGTTATTCCGGGGAGAGTAAGACAACAGCTTGCAGAAAGGCATAACCAGGTTAACCATAACCAGGTGGCCCACCATTGCCTGGGACCGATTGATGGCGGTATATCCATCCCCAATTGCCGGGACTTATATAAAAGAGACTGGTGGCGGGCAGCAGTGTCACTAGTGCAAGGGTTTCGGCACCGCGCTCACCAACCCGCCTGCCCAGCTTGTGTGAGTATGAGCATTTCTTCCTGGAGGATCGCCAAGAGTGGCAATATCTTGGATAGGCCTTTGTCCAGCAGTGGAAGAAACAGGCTGATGAATGGATGTCTATAAACGGAACATAGGACTTTATAATCTATCAGTAGCATCTATGTGAAAAGTATTAGTTTCTCCTATTTTGCGCTATCCGGAGATTCAAAGATTCAAAGATTCAAAATGTTTATTTGTAAAATAGACACATAAAGTATACGTTTTACATGTCAAATCTAATCTACGGTGCATTTTTATATTCGCGGAATGGGTAGGTAATTAATAAATAAGGGTACTTTCCTTAGTCGTAACTGGTTAAGTAGCTCATTATTAGTATAAATAGAATGTTTTGTTGTAACCAGGCCATTACTATTTGAATTATCGTCGATCAAACAACTCAGTTGGGAAGAACATTGTGAAAAATTGAGAAAATCGAGCACCGCGCTGTCATAAAGTTCCTTACCAAGCAAGGTAAATCGGTTCAAACCATACTAGAAGAGATGTCATCCGTTTACGGGGAGTCTTGCCCCGGTAAAACCATGGTTTATAAGTGGCATACCCTTTTTAAGAAAGGCAGGGCCTCACTTGAAGATGATCCTCGGCCAGGACGGTCGATCGAGGTGACCACTCCGGAAATCATTCAAAAAGTGGAAAAATTAATACTGGAAGATGCTAGACTAAAGAAGAAACAGCTCGCAGAAATGGTTGGAGTATCCGATACAACCATATTTAAAATTCTTCACGATCATCTCGGCATGACCAAAGTCAGTGCAAGGTGGGTGCCGAGAATGCCCACGCCGCCTCAAAAACAACAGCGCGTAGAGTGTTCTCGCGCGTTTTTGGACCTCTGTAATGAAGACCAGGATGGAGTATTGACTCGAATTGTTACTGGGGATGAAACTTGGGTTCACCATTATGAACCTGAGTCCAAACAAGATTCTATGCAGTGGCACAAAAAAGGCACACCACCACCAAAGAAATTTAAGGTGTCACAGTCGGCGGGAAAAATCATGGCGACAATCTTTTGGGACTCCGAAGGAATCTTGTTGATAGATTATAAAGATAAGGGTGTCTCCATAACCGGAGAATACTACGCTTCAATCTTAGAGCGATTAAAGGAAGCAATCAAGGCAAAAAGAAGGGGAAAATTAACCAAAGGTGTCCTCCTTCTGCACGACAACGCGCCTGTGCACAAGAGCCGTGTTGCGTTGGCTTCCCTGCATAAGGTGGGCTTCGATATTTTGGTTCATCCACCCTACAATCCTGACCTGGCTCCCAGTGATTATTATCTCTTTCCAAAAATGAAAAAAGGGGGGAAGAAGTTCTCAAGCGATGAAGAAGTGAAGGAAGCAGTTTCAGCTTATTTTTCAGACAAAGAAAAAACATTTTTCTTCGAGGGTATACATAAGCTAATTGAAAGATCTGAAAAATGTATTAGGGTTGCAGGTGAATTTACCTAAATAATTAATTACAATTATCATAACTAAAATTCTTCAAAAATAACCAAGAGAAATCATTTGTTGTTGTAATATCTTCAATTTGAATGAGTTTCAATTTGTTTATGTTAGAGATTTTGCTGAAAATTTAAAATTCTAATCAAGGCACATGATTCCTGATATTCTTCAGTTTATATATATATATTTTTTATGACGTACGTATAGTTAAGACGAGCCACTAATTTTGATTTTCAAGGTCACCATCATGTGTTGTCCAAGTTACTATTGAACATGACGTGGGGCAAAGTCATAAGAGCGAGTTCAGTATTTTCGCTGACAGTAGAGCTACTAGTTAGTTAGCTTACTTAAGGGCCATTTCACACTTTCATGCAAGAAATTAACTTTTCAGTGCCTAATTAATCATCTTAGGAAAGGCTTCTATACTGTTGAAAACATGTATAAATACAGACCAATCTTCCGTATTCACAGTTATAGGCTGTCCGAGATATCATGATATGGGTGGCAGTTCAAAGTTGACAGTTACAGTGATGTACCCTAACGAAATATAATCGATTTTTTTTTAGTATCGAAAAAGTTAACAAGGGCTATCAAATCGACTTTTTATTGAATTACTAAATTAATTAAATTAAACGAACCAATAACGCCAGAGCTTGAATGTTCAAAGATTGTTTTTTGTGCAGTTCACCAATAACAAAACAAAAAATTAACAAAAAACTGTAACAAAGGTCACGTAAAGCAACCGCAATGAAAATACAAACCGCATACAAGATGTACTCACACTGACGCAATCCTATAAGATGTCCGCACCGATTCATCGATGTATTTTCGATTATGTAGTGTCAGTACCTATGGGTTGACGTTCCGATCCACGCATCAAGTAGCAAAAAGACATGATTATGTACTGAATCTTTGATAAATTTAACGAATACGCTGAGATTTTAGTTTCGATTTATAGAGGCATTAGTTATTGTATTTTTGCAATAATTATATACATTATATCTAAAACCTAATATTTTCTTTTGTGCCTGGGTGTATGTAGTATGGTGTGAGTAGTATAGGTGAAACGGAATATTACGAACTGTCACCCATATCATGATACCTCGGACTATAGTATTTATCACATTTACAAGTACTACTTTTCTCCCGTACGTCGTCTTTTACAGAAAAGTAAACTTTAATAGTAATCGTAAATCAAATCTTTTATTAAGGGTCCGTATAAGACTAGATGCCCAACTTCAAATGAGCATATCACATTGTGTACCTTGGTTAATCGGTATAGTAAAAATATTATAGATAGTAGACTATGCTGATAAGCTGATCTTAGAAAAAAACGCAAAATCTTTAAGTTCGCTCAATAGAAAAAAAATACGAAATTACCTCCAAATTTCATATTTTTTGACTTTTAAAGAACCTTCTTTGAATCATAAAGCCTTGAAATTTGTACTAAAAATAAGTAAACAAATGACATCGGTGACTCGTCGTGGAATATTTTAAAAATTGCATATTGAAGCAGAGTTATTAAATAAAAACGCAGATTTTTATGGGCGCGTGTTTCTTGGTGGTCGTAACAGCCACGACTGAGAGCGCGCTATTTTAAACTAAAGGGAAACGTCGTAGAGTTCAATTCTGATTGATGCAAAATCAGGTGCTCAATCTGACCTTAAATGCAGCCTTAAAATTGAAAAACTTTGCTGAAAAATAATGTCAAAACATCAGACATATAAATTTGTAGGCACTTGATGTAAGATACTTATGTAAAAATAAAATTTTCCCCATTAAAGTTGCCGGTCTTCCACGATTTTTAGATTTATAATCAAATTTTCATTTCAGAATAACCTATCATATGATTAATTATTGCGATTTTCGGCACTTGGTGAAACATGATAAAAGAATATGGTTTTTCACCAAACATCAAACAATATCTTGATCATCGACAATACAGCCAAAAGACAGCTTATATTCAATATCATGCGTACAATCAATTCTGTCAACTAGCCGAGGTATGAGGAAGCGCGGTACCTGCAATCCTATTGGCCCTACCAAGTCATTCCGTCTTACTAACAGCTCCACAAACTTTTCTGTTCCGATGACGAAGACTGTCACATAATGAATATAGAAGCCATTTTGGTTTGGCCAACTGGAACAGATTAGAGATTTATAACAATATAGGATTAGAGACGGGACAGGTTTAATTAAAACACGATATATTTTATCGACACATATACATGTATGAAATATTTTTTACTTTCTCATTTCTAATATTATTTTAACACAATATTCTTATTAAATATTTCAAATTGTATGCAGATTCAAAACCGAAATTTTGAAGTGTTTGGCTGTTTGTGCGTGAGTGTATATACTTTTATCTTTTATACAAGATTCTCATAAGAATCAAATAAAATACACAAGAAAAATAAACTGTTTATTAATTTTTAATGGACACAAATTGTCAAATGAAAACACAAAAAGTTTAAATTTCTTTGTTAATCTTGCTTTGAAGGCGTATACATAAATATTAAATAATCTACATACATCAGTAAGTATCGATAAGTTAGTGGGCAATAAATTCGCACCTCTATCCTAATACATACGACCGCACAAAAGAAACGAAATACTACTGAATACAAGAGGGTACGAGAAAGATTGAAAGACATCAACGGGGTGCGCAAGCTTAGATTCAAAAAGTGACCAGTTTAAGTTGAGCCATGATGATTTTGTAATAATCTTTGTATTAAATATTTAGGTAATTTCCTATGAAATAAACATGTATTCGTTTTAATGTTCGCAACTAACACTGGTTTTGAATCAGCAACCTTATTTAAGACACATTTGCTGAATGTGTTGACAGAAATCGGTCGCCTGTTATTAGGCGTCTGTTGGGCTTTGTCTATGATCTTGATGATAACCTTACCTAGATAATAACCTTTAATCCTCCACAAATCGAATTCTGCAACTTTATTGGCTATCATTTAATTAGAACCCAAAACATAATTATGATCACTCCAAATTCCGAGAAAATTACTTTCCATAAAGACGCGCCATACAAAAAGCGTAACTTTGTGAAATGGCTCTTATGTCTTGTAAGAACGCTTATCGTCCCACTTCGTTTATGTCTCCATGTAACACGATATTACTAGAACATGACAGTGGATGCACTTTCGAGGGATTCTTGAAGTCGGTGGATATCTTGAACCGGAAGTTTAATGGAAAATACGATAAAATAGATAAAATGGCAACGATTACTGCTGATGACCTTAAATATCCGCGAGAAGGTCAGGTTTAGATCAGATGTCATGTGAGAAAAAAATATAATACATCTAATGGTCCTACAATTCAAAGTGAAAAAAATTTAACAGATGATAGAGTATCCCTAAAAGACCACTTTCCAAAGATAAGAAAATTGCGCGTCCTTCTTTTACCTTTCCATAGAAATTGAGTCACCTGATTGAACCAATTTGTACTGGGAAGTGAAAATTTTATTTGACCAAAAAAAATTTTTTTTGGTGGATAGTTGTCTATTAGGGATACTCTATCAGCTCCTAATTTTTTTTCACTTTGAACCTTAATATATACCGGTTGAAAATGAAACCTCTAGGTATAACAGGGGAAACTGTTCTATGTTCGAAATAAAAAATACATGTTTTGTTACTTTTGTCATGATTCATATTTTTAAAGAGATATCGACCGCCAAAGAAGCACTAATACTCCGGTAACAGAGACAAAACCTATGTGTACATAGCCTATGTGCATTATTTACCGCCGGGAATATGTACGGTCTATTGTCATTCACATGTTGCATCGCGTAGGTTCGAAATTTGGTTAAAAAAAAACTGAAAAAAAAACTTTTTTTTAAGGTTTTGTGTTCTACTAGTGATTCTGAATAATAGAGTTCAATAAAGCTAGTGATTTGATTTTCAACCTGTTTATTCTACAACGTGAAATTTAAGTCATTTTGCTAACGAAAACTGGTGATAGTACTCGTCCATATGAACAACTTTTACTATAAAGCCAACCCTGAAATCGTGAAACAAAAATCAGCTGTTTCATACATTTGGGTCGAGTAGGTATTTAACCTTTCTATTGAACGGCTGATATATTTTTCGTAAGCAAAATTACTTAAATTTCACGTTGCTAAATTAGTTATCTTGACTGATCGCGATCTAATAAGGACAGAAATATACCTATAACTATCAAATTTCAAATATTCTTTTATTTACTCGTATACACAAGGTGGAATTAAATTAACCGACCAAATTCATACTGGGGACACGGTTAGTGATCAGAAACAAGCTTCAATTACCATTCTGGTGAAATTAAAAAAAAAAATTTTTTTGCTTCTTTAAGTAATTGTACTTAAACTAGTCCAACCAGTAAGGGAGCAAAAAAATGTATTTTTCGAATTTGGCCAAAAGGATTACTGAACATAGTTCCTGATCACTAACCGAGTCTCCAGTATGAATTTGGTCGGTTGATTTAATTTCAGCCTATATCAGGTGCGACCATTAAATGAAACCACATATTCGACCGACCCTACTGAACCACTTTTCCCAAGAGTCATACCCGCGGACACCCTTAGTTTAGGAAATAATTGAGTTCCAAACAAAAACGCGTGAACCCTAACGCACCGACATACACACTTCTTCCTCTTTTATTCAACTGATGACGGCCTCATAGAAGAGGCTGAAATATATTGAAAATTGTGTTTTTATTTTATTTATATTTTTAAAAATAAAAGGCTAAACATAGCAATTATATCCTTATTCGTATTTTTATTAAGAACTTCTAAATAAATACCAAAATAAGGTCCAAATTAATACTAAGATGTGATTTAA
Source organism: Ypsolopha scabrella (assembly GCA_910592155.1). Classification (NCBI taxonomy): domain Eukaryota; kingdom Metazoa; phylum Arthropoda; class Insecta; order Lepidoptera; family Ypsolophidae; genus Ypsolopha; species Ypsolopha scabrella. The sequence goes on along the minus strand of OU342972.1, from coordinate 2,166,271 downwards.
CTAATTAAGTATGCAAAGAAATAACTTCAAGCTTAGTCAAATCAAAAAAATTATAATAACAAATGAGTCCCATTATTATTTATTTTTGAATAATTGTATAGCGCGTTCGCAACTTGATTCCTCGTCGAGCGACGGAGAGATCAATACGGGACGAGTCTTGCGAGTGAGTGAGACGCACGTACCCGGGGTCACCAGCAGTACTTGTCGCTTTAATATAGTATAAATATTGTTTGAAGTGACCTACCCTATACCCGGTATTTTATTCATTTCGACTGCCAAGTGAAAGGGGCGTGTATTTTTAAGGTCAAGTGCCCGAGGCGGCCGTTTTAGGATGTCGGCTCTCGGACCGCTAACACCGTTAGTTTACGTATTCACTACGCTGTACAACTACCTATTATTACAAGCTCAATACCCAAAAAATATTTCAGACGATTTCGTGGACGAGTGCATTCTTCATAAACATTAATCCTGCCTCAGTAAAGTGCCTAAATGTCTAAACAGTTTATTTGCTAACATTCGGAAACAAAAGTTACGGGAATTATTTCATACATCTGAAAGTCGAGTTAAAAAGTGTCACGGCCGTACCAAAACAGTTCAGGCCATTTTCGACCCCCTAGTCATAAGTTTCTTAATTTTGTCACTCACTCACTCACTCACTGACTGAAGGCACTTCTAGCAGACATAGAAACTTCAAATTTGGAATACAATTAGTGTTTAGTGTATAAATCAAGGAGAAACTAAAATATTTTGCAATTTCGGTCCAGTGCTCTAGATAAACCAACTGCATAAATAAATATATAGGATTACAAAGTTACCTTTTCAGTTTTAAGTAGAAGGTAAGGAAAAAAAGTAGGACTATCTAAGATATGAGATGGCCAAGTCAATCTATTTATTGAAAACCATAAAATAGATAGATAGATAGATTTAGTTTATTCATATTAATACATGTTTTTCTTTTACATTTCTTAAGCCAAACTGCTCAGCAGTTTATCGGCTACCGCTCTCGGTATCCAAACATGTCTTCCTCTGCAAAAGCTTCTAAATCTTAAACTTATTTTTAACACAGCTTTTTAAAAATCTAAACAAAGCCAAGAAAACACCCTTTCAAAATACTTTTAAATTTGTTTTTGCTTATTTTGCCATTTAAAGTTTCGTCAACCTCTTCCCCTATTGAGTTAAATTTTTAATATTGATATGGTCACTATAAGATGTTGTTAGGTTAGCTAATTATGTAATAAATTAAGAAAGGGTATATAAGTAGGGGCTGAATAAATTAACCGACTTGGATTTACATGGATGTCACAACTTTTTACGGTAGAAGAACTAAGTTGCGAGACTTGGTTTTTTTACAAGTTTTGTTTTAAATATTACTAGTTATTAGTGATTAATGCAAGCTTTATTAAAGTTGTGATTGTCGGCACTTGGTGGAACTTATTATAGTACATTCAAGTTTAAATAAGACACTTGTACTAGTCCAATAGAAAACTATTATATATTTAAATACACCCGTCCAGTTTCGCTTACAAGCATTTTGTAGGATTTTTTACTGCATTGTTTACATGTTCCATGCGTGCGATAAATTGAAGCAAGCTTTATTAATTTTAATATTATTATCTAAGAAATAACTGTATCTGTCCCAAATGCCATGTAGATCGCATTAATTAACAATCACTGCGCAAGACGGTCATGCAGGCCTGCGCCAGCTCATGATAGTGTTACATGACAATCGATAGGCTATCGGTAGGCTATCGATACTATCGTGACCTTGAAAAAAGTAACAATATAGTATCGATAGTATCGATTATATGTTAGCAATACTATCGATACTATATCGCGTTTATCAATTAAATATTAATTGTATCTATACTATCGAAAGTATCGATTGTTTTGCTCCATCGATAGTTCATGAAAATGCAATACTATTGCTTTGTCTAATTGCTTTGTTTGTCAACGCGGTGAGCATAATAATATTTAGGTCTTATTAAAGTTCAATTGGTTTCGTAACAAAATAAGAAAAATTTTTAGAACTATAATCTGGCAACTCTTGCCGGCCAAACTCGAACGAAAGTTTGTTTGAAAAAAATTGTTAATCGTTGTGCGTATCTATCTTTTGAATTTTAAAAGTGGATTACCAAATCACGATGTAATACATGATATGATTAACAACCATTTAAGGTGTTCCTTTTAAGTCCCTAATACTATCGAAATTTAATGGACTATCGATGGGCTAAAACAATCGATACTTTCAATAGTATCGATATAATCGATAGTTTCATTGAATAACGCAAATAATACTATCGATATTATTGCTAACATATAATCGATACTATCGATAGTATTACTCAATTTGGGCTATCGATAGTATCGTTACTGTCGATATAATCTATACCATCGATAGCACTATCGATATTGTTACTTTTTTCCAAGGTCAACTATCGATACATCGACTATCGATAGTCATGCAGCACTAGCTCATGATAGTATTCACTATAATTTATTAGTGCTAATAAGTATGCTATTCTGACGCTGGTATTTACTTAGATATTTTATTTTCTTGATCTTGCTAATGTTTTTATTTTACGTATTAATCAAATAAATATTTTTATTTATATTCTTTAATCATCTGTATACATAGACAAAGCACTTAGAAGTTTTCTGTATACTGCAGTTACCAACTGTATAGGTACAAGTTAACCTGGCAACGCAACGTTATTATTGCGGTTACAATTAAATGCAGACGAAGATCGTTTATAATTAAAATATCAAATAGACGTCTGCCAGTACTACAATTAAAATATCCTTTTGCTCAATCAGCTACGTTTGATATTTTCGTATTATTATCTTTGTTGTTTTGTTTCAATTATTGTGATGAATTTTAGCCTAATAGCTGTGAATTGTGCAGTTACTCGGATAAAGCTGTAATGATGTACAATTTAATATCAAATAGATAAAAAGTTATAGTTCAAGAGAGATTGCCCATTAACTGTATTATTTCGTTCGTAAGGGTATGGTATAATATACATGAGATTTTAAAATCTGATACCCAGTGAAATTATGATTTAATCAATTTGATAATTTACCTGCGACATCATACAATACTTACATTTCCTGAACTAGGAAATCACTAAGGGAAAGGTGCATGCAGTAAGAAGGGTGTATTTGTGCACGAATTACGATCATACTTAGACGTAAAAACCGTTGTATTTTTTCGAGATTTTTCCCGTTTTGCGGCGTGATTAATATAGGTATGTTATGTATACCCATACCAAATTAAAACTATCTAGTACTAATAGTCTCTGAGCTAAGCCATGGACAGACGGACGGACAGACAGACGGACATAGCGAAACTATAATCCCCTTGTCGGACTACGGAACCCTAAATACTGTTCCAAAGCAAAGTGCTACTCGACCAAATCGAATGAGCTTTTCACGACAACCGGGCACTCTAAACACGTTGCGGCTCTAAAGTCACACGAATTTTACCGCGTTTTAATTCCTTTACTTCATGCTTTCATTGGAAACTGTTTCAAACTCTGAAATAAAGCCCAATAGTTCAGTAAAACAAAAATTGCTCGATACTGCTTCGATCTTGCAGCTGGTTTTAACCAAAGTATACGTAAATCCATCGCAATAAAGTTTAAAATCGTCCGGGAGCAGGGAAACCGCTTAAAGGATTACTAGCATATGGTTGAGTGGTTTAAAATCTTCTTTGGAAAATGTAAAGTTTCGATTCTGTTTACGAGCGTGTTTATTCGCGCGTATTTCTGGAAAATAAACGAAATATATTCCGAAGGCGACTTGCAAATACACGACATTTATTTTCGTGTAAGCAAACGTCTTTTCGCGTAAAGAAAACCTTTGATGGCGTCTCATTTTGATAATTCGTGTTGGATGTCAAATAAATTGTTTATCCAAGCAGACATTGCTTGGGCGAAACTTGTAATAATGTCTGACGAACAACTTATTTGACGACTTTTTCCAGATATGCTGAAGAGAAGAGTAAAGGAGACAAAATGCAACCTTGCGGGATACCAGCAGCCAAGTCACACCAGTCAGACAAAAATTATAATAAAAAATAAAAAAGTCTGTTTGATTGTTTTCGTGACATTGCACATGACTTGAAAACATCCCTGACACCTCTTTGGCAACATATAACAACTAAATTTCTATGGAAAAGTGAAAAAAAAAGATCGCGCAAAAAATATTTTTCGTTGGTGGAAAGTGATGTTTTAGAGATACGTACTCTATCATTTTTTTCAGTTTAAAAATGTGACTTTTGTAATTTGAGCCTTATACTTATAAGTCTTATAAACTTCAAGTTATTATAAAATTGATACGATTTACATAAAAACTTTCTAAAAATCTCCCGACTATGACTTCGCAGTTTTTTCGCTTATCCAAATTCGCCGTTCGTGCAAAGTTTCACATCATCCAACGTCTGGGATCATCAAAATTGTATTACAAACAGACATACACAGAAGCCGGTATGTATATACAACGAATATGCGTATTCACGTCTGCTGGAATCGTAATAGTAATCCCTTTATTTGCTGAATAATATATTTTACCGCTACTTGGTTTTAGCTTTGGCGTGAAAAGAGCGGCATTATCACTCGGTATTAAGTAAATATGGTTTGCAACGAAGTTCTTTGTTGCTAGCCGAATAAATAATTTAAACCCTCATCAAAATATTAATTTAAATACATTATTGTTTTTCAAATTAAACACAACAAACTGTCTGTCTGTCTGTATGTTCCGTTTTAACTCGAAAACCCCTCAACAGATTTGGATGCGGTTTTTCACAAAACATAAAACATATTGTCACGACATGAATCCCCGAGGGGATGTCAGATGTGTTCCGGATGTGGACTGTAAAATGCACAAATTCACAGTCCACATCCGGTACACCCGCGTTTCACCGACGATTATTACGTCCCAACGTGATGGGTAGTGAGCCCTATCGCCGTACTTCGGTTTTTTTATTATCATCGTATGGACCCTGGTCAACATACATTAGGCTATATGGAGTGTTCATAAAATAATTTACATTGAGGTCTATCGTACAAGTTTTTAACTAAACTTAGCTTAGGCATCAATTGTCAATTTAAATTGATTTTATAAGTGTGTATTAATTTGAGAAAAATGGTTTGTACCTAAGTTTCCAGTGCTTCATTAAACGATTTTTATTTTTTTTATATTAATAAACGCCCCAGCCGAAAATGGGACAAAGATTCAAAACACGCGGAGGGAGGCGCAGGCTAAGGCTAGTAAATAATAATTTGTGTCCTACTGAGTTGTGTCCCTGTCGTTCTCGCTACAACAACGACGTACGCGGGCGAAATGGGACCACGGCAGTATTCACGCTTGGTTCTGGCTTTCAAGTTCGTTTTATGTACTTTTTATTTATTGGAATGGTATAAAGCCTGTGAAATGGAGTAATGTATATTTATGAGCTATAATAATTTCCATAGAAACTCTTAGGAAGTAAATAAAATGGGCATAGAAAGAGAGAAAATATCAAATCAAATAAGTTTAGAAGCCACCTCAATCTTTATTTATTCGTAAGTATGTATGTAGATACCCATATTTTCTTTTTGCTCACTTAAAAACTAACAAAAAAAGAGACATAGCTTGGTTTAATATATAAGGTCCTACAATTCAAAGTGAAAAAAAATTAACAGATGATAGAGTATCATATAATAGAGCACATTCCACCGAAAAAAATATTCTTTGCGTGTAATTTTTTTTACCTTTCCATAGAAATTTAGTCAGCTGATTGAACCACTTTGTACTGGGAAGTGAAAAAATTATTTGAGCAAAAAATGATTTCTTCTTCTGGAATTTGATCAGTTGACGATACATGATCTACCCTAGAATTATTTTCACTTATTCTTGTAGGACTTTATGTATTCTGGTAGTAAAAAAATAGATACTTAAAATAGCAGTACTTCCAAACTACAACAGACACGGCTCTGAAAAAAAAACATGTTTTAAAGAAATTGGAAATAGAAACTCTGTGAGACGATAATATATCTAAACTAACCTGAAACCAACATTATCCCGGAACCAAAAAATTTATTCGAGCCACAATCTTGCCTGCTATTGTTATAGAGATTCTGAGAACCACATCCACATCGATTTCCAATTTAGCCGAACTGAAGCTGACAACTGATAACAAATAGGAACATAAGACAAAACTTTGGTGCAACTATCTCAAATAACAAAGTTTAACGATCAGATTGGTTGAAACAATCCGAAAGACCCGCGGCCGTATTCTGTCTCCGCGGCTTTCGGGTTCATTTTGTTATATCCGATCCGGCCGGCAGTAAGTTGTATTGGGTTGTTTTCAGCAGGTTCCTAACTCGACGCGTTCCGTTTCGCTTAAAGGCAGAAAATTTAAAATTTCGTTGTGCTAAGTGGGTTGAAATATTTTAAGGAAATATATATTACAGCTAGTTCTCATTTTGATTTTTATGATGGATACTCTTGGTTTTGGTGATAATAAAAAAATAATTTTGTAAAATTTTTTTTTGGCTTAGTAGTGCCTGAGAAAACTGCGCAAATTTCTTATTACGAGTACCATGAGAGCGAAGACAGGGCTCGAAAAACTCTCCTCGGTGGATTATTTTTTATTGGCTTCTTCCTTATATTTAACTTTATTCTTAAGATGGATCCCAGCCACTGTTGTCTGGTGAAATAGAAAATATTGCTAATAACTGTCAGATAAAAGTAACTCAATCCTGCTTCCAAAACCCAAAATAAGATCGTTTTTGAACTTTTCTAATGACGTCTACAATATTGCAATATCAAATTCTGTCAAAAGTCAATCACACATGATTATTGTATGTTTACTTACACGGATATCGAAAATTACAAAATATTAACTTAAAAGTGTAAATTTTTTTAACACATCTCAATTACTGATAAGAATTATTCATATTTTCCGACTAAAACTATATTTTTAGTGATAGTGATAGTTTTTATAAGAAATAAGAAAATAAAATCAAAAATGTTTTATGCTTTGTTTCTTGAGTCTTCGTAAAAGTACGAGTACGAATTTTCTTTCTAGTTTTCTTAGCCAACCTTCGTCTTCTTGGCAAAGTTTCTTTCTACCATGTTACTCTATGTCCCTTTCGAAACTCACCAAAGTTAGTCCGAAGACTTTTCAAGAGGACTCATTCGACTAGAATCGTTCGATGGGTTTGGTTTTGGAACGTACACTAAAAGAGTTAAGATAGTAAAAACGAAAGACGTTTTCACTTTACAAAGGGACTGTTGTCCAAAAACGAAAAAAAAATACTTTTTTGTGTATTTTTTCTACTTGTAACCTAATTCGCCTGAGCTGTCCCTGTGCAATAAAGATTATACACATCGATATAGAATGATTTCACTTTTACACGAACAATACATTTTCAGAATACGTATGTTTCCACGTTTCGTGAATTCTTGCAGCCACATATAATTGGCTAAGTTTAGCCTTTATTTATCGATACTTAGAACAAGAATTTGTAGTTTTAGACGTTAATAAAGAATCCACGCTCGCAACGGAATCCAGAAAAAGTTGTCGGATTTAGGACAAAGGGACTGTTTCCCTTTTTTTATTGATTTCTTCAAATTGAGATACTTCTCGGGTTTTACAACTAAAAGATTCGTGGTTTAGATTATACTTCTCAGGTGTTTGAGGTTGTATAAATTTTAGTAAAACTGGAGTTGTTAATTGGGCGCAAAATGGAAACGAAAAAATACATTTTGTTGCTGTTTACAAAAATATCACTAGATTGGACTGAACTTTTTTGTATAAATATAGTCCCGTTTACTATTTTACAAGCTTCAGCAAAGCCTTTCTGTTTAGACGTGAAATATAAAAAAGTAAAAAGCTTGAAAATTTGCTGCGGCGTACGTACATACAAGAAACAGAATAAAAATACTCTGAGCTCAACCAAAATTTTTATAAAGCTGAACTTTTACATGCCAAAACTTTTCATAGTTTTGAGGCCCGTTTGAACAGGTTCATGGCCAACTTCGCATGTTTCATAAACATATTGCACTATTGACTTGAAAATATCATATTATTTAATTGAATATATATCTTTTAATAATTTTGATATATTATACCTACTATGATATAATTTTATTTTATTTATTTCATTTTAATATATTAAATTATTTAGACACATAAAAAACTCGATTAATTGTTTAATCTTGCGCCAATTTTTCCTGATACTTGGAAAACTGGCGCTTTTTTGCCTAATTGTGCGGTATTATTTGAGAGGGGCAACACTGCTGGCCCGGTTGTGTTTTGTCACGTCTTTCAGATTACGAGGTCGAAAATTGTATCTGGGGTAAATTGATTACTTTTTATTTTCCTTGGACCCTTTTTGTTGGGCAAATATAACTTTTGGAGGCCCTTTGGCAAAAAATCAAGGCAAATTTTTGCATAATAATTTCACAACAATAAGTTGAACAGAATAATAAACTTGCTAAGCTTATAGCCGAGTCCTTTTATGACCTTCTAAAAGTATATATGTATTTAAACCCTTATTGAGACTTGCACTGTTAAGATATACGTTCGCATATATAAGTAAATTTTTCTTCTTTTTTCAATGCTGCAAGGGTTACTATACTATACTACATTATCTACCTATATAATAAATATATATTAAGTACTAGCTTTTGCCCGCGGCTCCGCCCGCGTGTTATTTGGTTTAACGACATGTTTTTTCCGGAATAAAATGTAGCCTATGTGTTATAAGTTAGAGTATACGCTATATCCATATCCATTCTAAACTTCATCCAAATCCGTCCAGCCGTGTCAGCGTGAAAGATTAACAAACATACACACACACACATAAACTTTATAATATTATTAGTGTGATGTGATGTGATTAAGGTCCAACAACAAAGTGTAAATTCTAGGGTAGATCATGTGTCGTAAACTGACCACAGTCAAGAAGAAGAAAATCTATTTCGTGTAATTTTTTTCTTTTCTTTCCAGTACAAAGTGGTTCAATCAGCTATTTAAATTTCTATAGAAAGGTTAAAAAAACTAATTTTTTTCGCTGCAAAGTGGGCTATTGAGGATACTCTATCATCTGTTGAATTTTTTTCAGTTTGAATTGTAGGACCTTAAATAATATCTATGAAGTGTAAAGTTATTTTCTATTTCTTGTGAACTGTTTTCGTTTCTGTTTTAAAGTTCTCAAAATAGATAAGTATACGGAACCCCGAAAACAGGGTTCCTTCGTCTTGTGCGCGAAACTGGAGTCGTTTGTTGACAACAACGTCGGAAAGTTTTTAATTTGGAAGGCATTACGCGGGACGTGACTTCGGTTTTAGTTACAAAAACGTTATTTTATTACAACTCATCCTTCAAGAATGAACAGGCCCACTTATCACCCGTACTGCAATAGTAATAAGTGCGATAAGAAAGTCAGCAGCAATTTCATTGATGGTACATTATTGCTGAGGGTGGGAAGTGAGTGAGTATTTGCTGGACAAGTATAACCTTCTATGATACGAAGCCATCCATCATCCATCTGGACATAGATCTGCCCAAGATTTCACCACTCTTGGTGGTCCTCCTGGAAGAAATGCCCATACTCACACACTCTGGGCAGGCGGGCAATCGAAAACATTACAAATTAATAATTGGTACAAAACTAAAAATTGTTTCGAGATATTGGCCTTCTGAGCATCATATTTTTTTTCAGAATTATATCATTAACAAATAAAGAAATTAAAAAAAAGCAAAAGTTGGTAAACACAGGATTTTGAAAACAATTACCTTTGTTTTAAAGGTCATTCCGTATTTTTAAAAAATCAACTGTCATGTCATTGTGACTGTTGACATTGACAGGGAACATAACATTGCCAAGTTTTTTTTTTTAATAAGCCCTTGGTAATGAACATTGAGTTTGAAATCCTCAGTTGCGACTTACGTTCTTTTAGAATGAGTGAATAAGAAAAAATTAAAATAAGCATTAAAAACACACAATAAAACAAAATAAAAAATACGTAAGCTTTGTTTTTACGTAGACTTTCAATATAAATATTGAAAACAAACGGTTACCTGAAATTAAATGATGTCGATTGGGGGTGGATATGTCGCCGGTATTTGGTTAAATCAGTCACTTGGTTGTAATTAGTTTTTCGGAAGTCCTGCAGCGCAGAAGAGGGGAAGTAGCTTAGGTTAGAAGGTTAGGTATGACGACTCACGCCACGTTTTCGAGTAAGATGGTGGCACCTCCAGAGTCTAGCCCGGCTTCAGCTCTACTGCCTCCAATATACGAATCCAACAAATGCCATTTCTGTCGAAGGAAATAACAGTATAGTAATTTTCAGACTATGCGATCAAATCACAAAACATGATATTTAAAAAATAACAGTGTTCCTACCTACTTCCAATCCATTAAAACAAAAAATTTAGGAGGATGGTTCGCGCTTGGATCAGTTACTGTTACTCCATGCGGAAAGAACTGCTGTGCGAGAGGGACGGATTCGAAAAAATAGCATAACATAAATTTTCTTCACTCATTTTTTACTAAAAGAACAGCTAAATTCTGTTTGAAACATCTATTCGATTCAGTTTAAAAAAATTATGTAGGTTTTAATCCATAAATAGTATCTACGAGTTCTTGCTCAAAATAACCTTAAACCTTGACATGAAAACTTTTTCAGAGTCATTTCAAAAGATTCTGTTACGTTACGAGTGAGAGTCATTATATTCTTGTACTAAGTCTTGTCTAAGTACCTTTTTTTTAATTTGTGGTTTTGCTAGATTCTTTAAACCAGGAAGATTAAATTATGGCTTTGCGGAGACTATCCACTCAAGTTTCACTGCTATTACTTAAAGTTATCATGAAAAATAAAAAGTGGCACATGGCCGAAATTAGTTTTATCCTTTGTTTGTTTTTCTAAATACGCAGAGATTTTCAGCGTTTTGGTTACCGCTTACCCTAATCATCATCTCTTGCAGACCTCTACGCGAAAGCAGGTTTTCAAAGTACTGATTTAGATATTTGGCGGTGTACTTATATTATTTTCAATTATTCGCTGCTATATGAACTTATTTTCAACAAATATCATAAAAATCTGATATAAAATACCTAGCTCTCCATCGAAACATCTAGTATACATTTGTAAAGTGAAATACAATAAGATCTCCTCAGATCAATTTGCTTCTGAAGACAATTCCAATTTGTTCCACGGAGACGATGGCGAAGATATGTGTAAAGTGTCTTCAAGATGTACGGCACAGGTGGTTTATATTGGAGGAGGTATCTATTTATTACCTCAATACCGTTTCTGACGGAAAACTATGTGAAATAAAACAATTTATTTATGTATGTAACATCATATACACAGATTAAACGTCAGTATTATTGTAAAAAAATATCTTAATATAATAAAATAAAACAAAAGTTTGGCCTGTGTACTTATGTATATATTTATGTGTATATATTTAATACAAAAGAAGTGTTTACAATTCTATCTGCTTCGTTTTTGCATAAAATCAATAGAGGGAGTGCACAAACTAATAGACAAACTTACAAAACAACACATTTCGTTACGACATGAATCCCTCAGGGCGTGACAGAGGTGTTCCCAGGTGTAAACTGTGAAATGCAAGTCACAGTCCACACTTGTTACACCCTCTTTTCACCGATGATTATAACGCCCCAAACGTCAATTACAATTCACTAATTACTCTACCTATATTGTCAATTCCTTGTTGCTTGCTTCTCATTCTGGATTACGTAAATGTCTCTGCTATCCTAACCTCACTGAGGAACTTCTGAAGAAGCTTGACCATCTTCTCTACTTATGCATCCGCTACATATTCGAGCTGAATATGTATAATCAAATCCTTGAATGCCGTGTCGAATTTAATTGGCTTAATGTCAGATTATGGAGATATTCCCACGTCCTCAATTTTCCATTTGGAATTCTCCATAATCCTAATTCCCCTCAATATCTCAGACAACAAAAATGGTGATTATCATGTAGATCAATTATTTCAACCATATATTTAAGTACTATTTATATTTGATCGTATGCTTTAGTAGTAAAAGCTATAAGCGCGGTAAGGGGGCAATAGCTTTTAGCTATTAGCTTACGAGAAACGAATTGAAACACGAGCGTTACGCGAGTGTTTTAAGCGTTGCGAGTAAGTTATTGCCCTTACCCACGTGTATCATACTACGTTTTTCAATGCATAGTGAGAGTAAATAAATTAAACGTAATTAAAGAAACAAACAAACAATAAATACTCTTAATGAACTTTAGGCGGGCATTCTTTTTCTCTGCACGCAAGTTGCCAACTTGACGGAAATAAGCTGGTTTTAGTTTGATGTGTTCAAAGGCTACTTTCAGTCATACATAACATACCTATCCTGCTGTCAGTGGTAGGCGGTTGTCGTCCGACGATGAAACTGAGCGCAGTCTACGAAACCATCAAACTGAAATCAGCTCATTTCTGTCAAGTATATCAATGGTACACAAGATGGCTACTTTTAAATTTTAAAAATCCTCAGACATGGCTGTATGAGCTAAGTTCCCTTTGCCTTCCCACTAAGAGGGAGAACATAAACAAAATAAAAAAATTTTAAAAAAAACAGTGTGAGAAAGTTGACTTTGACAACAGTTAAGACGCATATAAAATAGGACTTTACGAGCACTTGCATTGAAAAACTTTAACATTACATCAGTCCGGTGTAGTAAAGCAGAAGAATAGTAAATCTGCATGTGAGGAGCTCTGAACCGGGATTCTCAACACAACCTGCGAATCCTATGTACTTAGCAATACCGTAACGATATTTGATTTTAACAACAGTTAAGACGCATATAAAATAGGACTTTACGAGCACTTGCATTGAAAAACTTTAACATTACATCATTGCGGTGTAGTAAAGCAGAAGAATAGTAAATCTGCATGTGAGGAGCTCTGAACCGGGATTCTCAACACAACCTGCGAATCCTATGTACTTAGCAATACCGTAACGATATTTGACTTTGACAACAGTTAAGACGCATATAAAATAGGACTTTACGAGCACTTGCATTGAAAAACTTTAACATTACATCATTGCGGTGTAGTAAAGCAGAAGAATAGTAAATCTGCATGTGAGGAGCTCTGAACCGGGATTCTCAACACAACCTGCAAATCCTATGTACTTAGCAATACCGTAATGATATTTGACTTTGACAACAGTTAAGACGCATATGAAATAGGACTTTACGAGCACTTGCATTGAAAAACTTTAACATTACATCATTGCGGTGTAGTAAAGCAGAAGAATAGTAAATCTGCATGTGAGGAGCTCTGAACCGGGATTCTCAACACAACCTGCGAATCCTATGTACTTAGCAATACCGTAACGATATTTGACTTTGACAACAGTTAAGACGCATATAAAATAGGACTTTACGAGCATTTGCATTGAAAAACTTTAACATTACATCATTGCGGTGTAGTAAAGCAGAAGAATAGTAAATCTGCATGTGAGGAGCTCTGAACCGGGATTCTCAACACAACCTGCGAATCCTATGTACTTAGCAATACCGTAACGATATTTGACTTTGACAACAGTTAAGACGCATATAAAATAGGACTTTACGAGCACTTGCATTGAAAAACTTTAACATTACATCATTGCGGTGTAGTAAAGCAGAAGAATAGTAAATCTGCATGTGAGGAGCTCTGAACCGGGATTCTCAACACAACCTGCGAATCCTATGTACTTAGCAATACCGTAACGATATTTGACTTTGACAACAGTTAAGACGCATATAAAATAGGACTTTACGAGCACTTGCATTGAAAAACTTTAACATTACATCATTGCGGTGTAGTAAAGCAGAAGAATAGTAAATCTGCATGTGAGGAGCTCTGAACCGGGATTCTCAACACAACCTGCAAATCCTATGTACTTAGCAATACCGTAATGATATTTGACTTTGACAACAGTTAAGACGCATATGAAATAGGACTTTACGAGCACTTGCATTGAAAAACTTTAACATTACATCATTGCGGTGTAGTAAAGCAGAAGAATAGTAAATCTGCATGTGAGGAGCTCTGAACCGGGATTCTCAACACAACCTGCGAATCCTATGTACTTAGCAATACCGTAACGATATTTGACTTTGACAACAGTTAAGACGCATATAAAATAGGACTTTACGAGCATTTGCATTGAAAAACTTTAACATTACATCATTGCGGTGTAGTAAAGCAGAAGAATAGTAAATCTGCATGTGAGGAGCTCTGAACCGGGATTCTCAACACAACCTGCGAATCCTATGTACTTAGCAATACCGTAACGATATTTGACTTTGACAACAGTTAAGACCCATATAAAATAGGACTTTACGAGCACTTGCATTGAAAAACTTTAACATTACATCATTGCGGTGTAGTAAAGCAGAAGAATAGTAAATCTGCATGTGAGGAGCTCTGAACCGGGATTCTCAACACAACCTGCGAATCCTATGTACTTAGCAATACCGTAACGATATTTGACTTTGACAACAGTTAAGACGCATATAAAATAGGACTTTACGAGCACTTGCATTGAAAAACTTTAACATTACATCATTGCGGTGTAGTAAAGCAGAAGAATAGTAAATCTGCATGTGAGGAGCTCTGAACCGGGATTCTCAACACAACCTGCGAATCATATGTACTTAGCAATACCGTAACGATATTTGACTTTGACAACAGTTAAGACGCATATGAAATAAGACTTTACGAGCACTTGCATTGAAAAACTTTAACATTACATCATTGCGGTGTAGTAAAGCAGAAGAATAGTAAATCTGCATGTGAGGAGCTCTGAACCGGGATTCTCAACACAACCTGCGAATCCTATGTACTTAGCAATACCGTAACGATATTTGACTTTGACAACAGTTAAGACGCATATAAAATAGGACTTTACGAGCACTTGCATTGAAAAACTTTAACATTACATCATTGTGGTGTAGTAAAGCAGAAGAATAGTAAATCTGCATGTGAGGAGCTCTGAACCGGGATTCTCAACACAACCTGCGAATCCTATGTACTTAGCAATACCGTAACGATATTTGACTTTGACAACAGTTAAGACGCATATAAAATAGGACTTTACGAGCACTTGCATTGAAAAACTTTAACATTACATCATTGCGGTGTAGTAAAGCAGAAGAATAGTAAATCTGCATGTGAGGAGCTCTGAACCGGGATTCTCAACACAACCTGCGAATCCTATGTACTTAGCAATACCGTAACGATATTTGACTTTGACAACAGTTAAGACGCATATAAAATAGGACTTTACGAGCACTTGCATTGAAAAACTTTAACATTACATCATTGCGGTGTAGTAAAGCAGAAGAATAGTAAATCTGCATGTGAGGAGCTCTGAACCGGGATTCTCAACACAACCTGCGAATCCTATGTACTTAGCAATACCGTAACGATATTTGACTTTGACAACAGTTAAGACGCATATGAAATAGGACTTTACGAGCACTTGCATTGAAAAACTTTAACATTACATCATTGCGGTGTAGTAAAGCAGAAGAATAGTAAATCTGCATGTGAGGAGCTCTGAACCGGGATTCTCAACACAACCTGCGAATCCTATGTACTTAGCAATACCGTAACGATATTTGACTTTGACAACAGTTAAGACGCATTTGAAATAGGACTTTACGAGCACTTGCATTGAAAAACTTTAACATTACATCATTGCGGTGTAGTAAAGCAGAAGAATAGTAAATCTGCATGTGAGGAGCTCTGAACCGGGATTCTCAACACAACCTGCGAATCCTATGTACTTAGCAATACCGTAACGATATTTGACTTTGACAACAGTTAAGACGCATATGAAATAGGACTTTACGAGCACTTGCATTGAAAAACTTTAACATTACATCATTGCGGTGTAGTAAAGCAGAAGAATAGTAAATCTGCATGTGAGGAGCTCTGAACCGGGATTCTCAACACAACCTGCGAATCCTATGTACTTAGCAATACTGAGATACTCACTTGGCGTCTAGAAGAGAAGACGCTTGAGTATTTAAAACGAGTTTAAGAATATTATATCCTACCGTCACCTGTTACAGCATCGGGTAGTTTTTACACATTACACTTATCGAAACTATAATAAATTAATGATATTGCCTGTTGAGTGGATCCGAGCCATGATCTTGACGGAAGTCTATTATAAAACAATTGTTATCGATATAATTAATAATTCTACGTAATAATGTTAATTTGTATCTCCTTGCGATGGATAAATCGTCTAGTGTTTATAATATAGACATTTATTTCTATAATAGTTTAATGGATTTTAATACTATTATTTTTCGCCCTCTCGGGAATGAATGTCGTGATGTTTTTTATAATAACATAAAAGTTTTAGTAGCTTCAAGACAGCACATATTGTACAAAGATACACCATGCGAACCGCGCCGCTGCGGTGAGCGCGACACATCGAGGAAATAGTTGGCAGAATATTCATGTTACGAAATACGAGAAGATTTGTTTCAGTGGTACAAGATATGGAGTTGGAATAAAGAGGCTTTTCGCATTTTCATATGTACTTACTGTATGGAGAATACTTTGCGCTTTCGTTATAGCGTTTCCGGCTTCAATATTATGTTATCTCTACGAAAATATTTACTGCTAATAAGCTTCATATTTTAGTTTAGAGTCTCTTTTTGCTGTTTTATTCTATTTTTGTAATCGCAGTATTATTCCATTTTCATTTCCATTCGTAGCAATCAATATGCGTAATTGGAACTAGTGCGAATACAATTCTATAATTCTCAGTAGTTCCATCGTGGAACTCTGCAATAGAACAACTGCGAACGAAGGCTGGTGGCCGACTAGCAGAGCGCTCGCCCGCTAACCCAAACGTTGGTTGGTTCAAACCTGCGTGCTTCGGAAAGCACGTTAAGCTGTTGGTCAATTTGCGCCCGGAGTACTTCGATAGGGCTCACCAACCACCACGTCTAGAACGTAATAATGGTCCGTGAAAAGTGGGTGTACCAAGTGTGGACTGTGAAAGACATTTCATAGCCTTTGCAATTTATTTAATTTAGACGATAAAACATTAATTTTAACCAATTCTGTTACATTTGAAAGAAAGCCAACACTACAAAGAAAAATCTTGTTTTGTTTTACAACGTTGCGCTAAAATTCATAGAGCAAGAGCTGACGTTGAAAAACGGGACATCGTTATGCGCACAGTTCACGCATACGACACTTGGAGGGATAATGTATAATTTGTTTACCTAGTCTCAGATAAGGTGCTAACCAGTGAAATAATTCGAAAATGGAATAAATTTTGTATGATAATTCAATGAAAGTCAATTTGTCAGTTGTGGAACCGCCGCTTATTGTTTAAACAGATTTTGATGCGCTTTTCATAATTGACTTGGAATTTTTTCATTACGGTTTTTCAGTTAATATCAACAAAAGTATCCTCAGTAACTAATAGTATGGAACAATATTTGAATAAATACGAAAAAAAAAACGTTAACGGGGATGGTCCAAAGCCGCTCTCCATACAAACGTGTCGAGACCAACAACCACGACAAAAGCATTATAATTTCGTTGTGTTACTTTTTTCTACATGTTCCAGCAATTCTACACCCACGAATAATCAGTTTTTTCACCAAAAAATACGTTTACTATAAAACTTTGCCGTTTAAAAATGTATGGAAATTATTAAATACCTAGCAAAATTTTATTGTAAAAACTTTTCTTTATGAAAAGATTGATTATTCGCGGGTGTAGAATTTATTGAAGGAGAAGAAAAGTAAAAGAATGAAATTATAATGCTTCTGTCGTGGTTGTTGGTTCACACAAGTTTCTATGGAGAGCGCCTTTAAAATTAACATACGAGTAAATAAGATTGAAAAATTATGTTTACAAATCGTTAAATGCTATAAAAATTTTGAAAATCCAAGATGGCGGATTTGAACTAACGTTGCTTATGACTTTTAATGTGTGAAATAGATTAAGGCAAATTCATCTTGGATTACCCTTTTATTCTTTTAAGAGTTTATGTTTTCAAAAGTTTTTTGGATGTGATCGCTTTTTAGTGGTAAGAACGCTAAGTGTACGACTTTTATTTTTGAAACTGTCCCTTTAGAGGTAGCGTTATTTTAATATTCGGTGGAATCAAATAATATAGTTTGTCACGGTAATTAAATTACGTATACTGAACCCTGTCATCGATTGGCGTCTGTCTGATCAAACGTGGTCAATTTCATTTTGTTAAATTTACTTGAGCTGTATGTACATAATTAGTATTGTTGCTAATTAAAACAGCTATACGACAGACGACTCATTTGATAAATGTATAGTCCGGGTGGTGACTGCAAGCAACCCTACCTCACAATTTAATTGAATCAATCCAATTTTTAAAAAAGACTTAAAGAAAAGGCGACTTTTAGTATCTTAAAAAACCCCTTGTTGCCCGTGGCGTAACTTGGCACGTTTTGCAAAATAATAATTCAAACTTTATTCTACACTAAACGTATGGATATTTTATTTTGATCCAATAGATACTTCTGTTCCTTTTTAGTATGAGGATATATTTTGATGGGAACTCTCAAATATTTTTATATCTTGCTGATAAGAAACATAATATATCTGAGTCACTATGAGATCAACCGAGTCAAGGTATTTTAATTCTCAGAAAACGCAAAATAAAATTACCATATATTAAAGACATTTCCTAGATTTTGCAGTTTAAGAGTCAATCAACTTCTTACCAACACTACTTTTTGGATCTTTGCCATTAATAAAAAATAATAATAATAATATATCGTCACGACATGAATCCCCGAGGGAGTGTCAAAGGTGTTCCGGGTGTGAACTGTGAAATGCAAGTCACAGTCCACACTCGGCACACCCGCGTTTCACCGACGATTATTACGTCCCAACATGATGGGTGGTGAGCGCTATCGCCGTTCTTAGGGCACGAATACACGCTTTTTAGGGCATGCAGGTTTCCTCACGAAGTTTTTCTTTATCGTTCAGAAAGTCGTAAAGTATTAAATGCTCTGCACATAAATTCCAAAAAACACATTGGTGCATGCCCCGGCCGAGGATCTAACCTGGATCTCAAAGATTGAGAACCCAGCGTTCTGCCCCTGAGCTACGCAATTCACAACTTTGCTCTTTTCTGTCCGAAAATGGTTTTGTTCGCTTTCTAGATAATTTAGCAACATTTTGAAATAAAAATATAATAAGAAATCTTTGTATTTAAATATTTATAATAACTCTGTAGACGAGTTTGTCTCGAAGTTACAATGGAAAAACGGTGTTGTCTACTGAGCTACCCCCTAGTTTTAATGAAAATACAATAATTAAATAAAATGATTTGATTCGAAAGACACTCAACGATCTCTTTACTTAATATTCTTGTTTTTAGCAAAAAAGCTACGCGTTAAAGTTGCTTATATAAAAGAACTAGCAGTATGGGAAAGAAAGTTTACTAGCCCATAAACATTATATTTTTTTGCCTTTTATTTGTAAATAGCAAGTATATTAATTTAGAAAAAAATATATATCACTTTTTGATCATAATGTTTCGACCGTTTCTTCTTCGCTTCCACTGAGAAAAAGTAATTGCGTTGCACCAAGATTTTTCTGAATACCTTAAGTAAGGAATAAAGTTCGAATTGTTATTATGCAAAACATGCCATGTTGTGCCGCGGCCCACCAATCTCTTGATTCTGTATCATAACATTAGTTGCCAAACCGAGTGCCTAACGTCAAAAATATACATATCCGCTTATCTAAGGATACGCACTTGAAATGACGTCACAAATCGTAAATAGTTCAATACCCATTGAAGGTTATTTTGGAAGTTCATTTTTTATCTGTTTTTGGTGAATAGCAACCATACTTGGCAATGGCAACCGATTCAAAGATACGTAATAAGCCCGCAGGTGTTTTGGAAATTACTAAAGGTCGGCCGTCCCTACAAAGTGGATTGGTTCAATTATACTATCAGGTAGGTTTGCTTGCGACCGCCGCTCGGCTCAGTGGAGCAGTCTGACTAAACCCTGCAATAAGCCTTTAAACCTGAACACAAAATAAGGAGACTAGTTACAAATTGGCTACAGTCTAGACCGAATAATTGACGAGTCAGAAAGGTCTAGAATTTGATTTACAAGCTTTATCTTCATTAAGTTCACGAAAGTGACGACCTCGAGGGTCACTAGTTTTCTTTTTTTTTTATATGTAGCATCTAATGTTTCCCACTGCTGGCAAAGGCCTCCCCTTGCTGAACTAGTTTGAACGCCACCGTTTTAGTACTACATTAGATAACCTTTTCTCGGTTGTTTTTCGTTATAAACCAAAGTATAAGACCTCTATCATCTGGTACATTTTAAAAAGCACATTTTTGCCAAAATTTTGAATATTGGTTTCGTATTAAAGATATCAAGCTAGACAGATTTATATAGAAATTTGTTTTCTTGCCTTAAATTGTATCAATACCAAAATTTTAAATTTCAGCCAGATAGTGACTTTGTAAATGCCTGGGTCTTAAACTTTAGTCTTTAACGAAAAACAACAGAGAAATGGGTTATCAATTTTTGTACTAAAACGATAATGTGCCTATACGTCTTATTAAGAAACGTGTGTTGCCAAACGCAAAAAAAAAACATTAAAAGATTCAAGAATAAAACACGAAAAATCTATTTGTAATTACACAAAACAAAACATTCAACATTTTACTCGCCAATCCTCCCGAAGTTATTCGGGGGAGAGTAAGAGAATAGCTCTCAGGCAAAACCCGGCGGCCCACCATTGCCTGGGACCGATGGATAGCGGTATATCCATCCATCCCCAATTGCCGAGCCTTATATACAACAGACTGGTGACGGGCAGTAGTGTCACTGGTGCAAGGGTTTCGGCACCGCGCTCACCAACCCGCCTGCCCAGTGAGTGTGAGTATGGGCATTTCTTCCAGGAGGATCGCCAAGAGTGGTGAAATCCTGGAAAGGCCTATGTCCAGCAGTGGACGAAACAGGCTGATGGATGGATGGATGGAAACATCAATAAATACATAAAACGCAAAAATTTAATAATTATTTTACTTGATGGGCTTAAGTCCCTAAGTAATCAGTTCATTTGTACTATTATGCAAACGGTACTTTTGAATCCCAATCCAATCGTGGAACAATAATACCTACTAACGAACACACAATAAGAGGCTTCGCTTTAAACATTCTACTTATCATACTGAATAAGTTTACCAAAGAAACAAGGCCTGCAAATGTCCTCGATTCCCTGGGGTAGTAACATATTGCAGCAGTATAACCAACAATACAATAAACACAGAGTAACTCGCAGTTTCCAAACTGAATAACTTTAAACGAAATCGGCGAAACTAACATTTTGGTAGACGGATGGCCATACGCTTTGCATACGGCTGCAATCATACCGTATAATAAGACCATAAAGACGAACAAACTTGCAAACGGCCGGAGCGACGAATGTCTCGACGCGGTAATGGCCGACACGGTTGGAAATTATTTGGGCAATAGTTTGGATTAAGTCGGTAGCACAATCATGAGTCCTGCAACGTCAATGATACAAAGCGGCTAATGGTGGACTGACTTTTATTGAAATAATATAAATCTACCTTACAAGTTACCTTAAGAGTCAATATACCCTCAACATCTTCCCCTTGTAATTTCGGACAACGACACAATTTAGTTACAATTACACACAGAGTACAAATGTATTAGAAATAACTTAAATTACTTAATCCTTTTTCATAGCCCGGTTGTGTGCACGCAGTGCCCGGGCAGACGCGGCGGGTGTCGGGGAGACCGGTGACGT
This sequence comes from Ypsolopha scabrella, assembly GCA_910592155.1. Lineage (NCBI taxonomy): Eukaryota > Metazoa > Arthropoda > Insecta > Lepidoptera > Ypsolophidae > Ypsolopha > Ypsolopha scabrella. The sequence continues at coordinate 2,144,418 of OU342972.1, read as the reverse complement.
AACCGAATACGCGCCGCCGTTTTCGCTATGTTGGCTTTCGGTAGCCACTACTTCGTCCCCTCCCTCCACGTCACCCGACGCGTCAACACACTGTTCGTCGACATCGTCACAGACCGGCAAGATCTCAGGGGCGGTCGTGCGTGTGAGAGAAAAACGCTCTTTGTTATTTGGCATTATCTGGTCTAGATGGCGGCGCCATTCTACTCCGCGCCCCATATCTAGCTTATACGACACCAGCCCAGTTCGTTCTACAACTGTCCCTTCAGCCCATTTTCCTCCCCTCGGTCTATAATCCCGAGCTAGTACAGTGTCTCCCACCTGCACGTGACGCGGCCTACCCCCGGCAGCCACGACTTGCCGTGCCTGCTGGTCGCGCGCCCGCACCGCCACGTCCGGACGCACGGCGTCGAGGCGTCCCCGCAGTCGCCGACCTAACAACTCCACTGCCGGAGACACGCCCGTCGTCGCATGTTCGCAATTACGATATTGGAATAAAAATTTAGTTAATGCTATGGCGACATCTTCACCCTCAAATAAAGCCCTCTTTATCGCTTTCTTAACCGTCTTTACAGCGTTTTCCGCTGCCCCATTCCCTTGAGCCCTGTGGGGAGCCGTCGTCACCGGTTTTATAGCATTTTTAACACAGAATGTTTTGAAATCCTCGGAAAAGAAAGGTGGTCCATTATCCGTAACTAGCTGCAAAGGAAGACCAAATCTAGCAAATACCGATCTCAATGCGATTATAGTGGTCTTCGCATCCGTCTTTTTCATCGCAGTAGCTTCGATCCATTTCGAATGAGCGTCCACTATAATCAAGTACCGTACTCCTCCACAATCCGCAAAATCTGCATGTATTCTTTGCCACGGGTGCAACGGGAACTCCCAGGGATGGAGGGGCGCGTGCGGCGGCGCGTCGCGGACCGTTCGACAAGCGTCGCACGCGCGGCAAACACTCTCGATATCTTTGTCTAAACTAGGCCAGTAAACATAGCTTCGTGATATATTTTTCATTTTATTAATGCCTAAATGGCCTTCATGCAGTTCATTTAAAATGTGCTTCTGTAATGCTGACGGAATAACAACGCGATATTTGTAAATTAAACACCCCAAATCTACGCTTAATACTTCTTTTCTAGCAAAAAATGGCTTTTCATCCTCACAGCTAGATACCGACGGCCAATTAAAAAGAACATATCCCACAATTTTACTTAATAATTTATCTCTATTAGTTTCTCTCTCAATATCTTTAAAACTAATCGGCATTGATTCTTCAATCAGATGGATATAATTCTGGTGTTCGGAAAGACGCCCTTCTCGTGGTAACGGCAGACGAGACAGAGCATCAGCCGGCCCATTGTCTTCTGAACGCACAAACTTTGTGGAGAAATCATACGCAGCCAAACGTGCCGCCCACCGCTGCAGCCTACTAGCTGCTGTCTGCGGAATACCTCCCTTTTCCCCGAATATATGACTCAGCGGCTGGTGGTCGGTGCGCAACTCAAAATGTCTACCAAACAAGTACTGATGATGTTTAGTGATCCCGTAATATATTGCAAGGGCTTCCTTATCCAGCTGACTGTACATTTTTTCTGTTTCATTTAGAGTTCGCGATACGCAACTGACCGGCCGCTCTTCTGCATTGGGATACCGGTGTGCTAGAATTGCACCTATCCCGTACGCTGAGCTGTCTACGGCTAACACGAGTGGCCGTCCCTCCTCATAGTGCGCTAACACCCTATCGCTTAACAACGTGGTCTTTGCATTCTTAAATGCTGACTCACACTTTGAGTCCCATTTCCAGCCCACTTCTTTCTTTAAAAGACTATGTAAAGGATGAAGCATCGTACTAAGGTTTGGAATAAATTTCCCATAATAGTTTAGCATTCCCAAAAAACTTTTCAATTGGGTCACGTCTTCGGGTCTTGGTGCGCTAGAAATGGCCTCCAGTTTCTCTGGATCCGGGTGCAGCCCTTCTTTATCTATGATAAATCCTAAATATTTTACACTGTTTTGGAGAAATTGACACTTACTTATTTTCACAGTTAATCCCATATTGCGCAACCTATCGAGTACAGCTCTCAAATTACTCAAATGAGCCTTGTTGTCCCGACCTGTTACGCAGATATCGTCTAAAAACACCACGCAATTGTCTACGCCTCGTAGCGTCTCTTCCATTAATTTTTGGAATTTTTCTGGTATGCAAGAAAGACCATATGGTGTGCGCCGATAAGCAAATGTACCTACGTGTGTGGTAATAGCTGTGCACGGCTGAGAGTCGTCAGTCAAAATGCACTGTTCGTACGCGTGCTTAAGGTCTATTTTCGTGTATTTTTCTCCCCCACTTAAGTTCGCAAACAATTCATCAATACGCGGTAAAGGATAAAAATTCCGTTTCAGTTTCGGATTGATTGTGATCTTATAATCACCACATATGCGCACCTCCCCACTTTCTTTAACAACCGGTACGATTGGAGTTCCATAGTCGGAATGATCGACCCTGTATATCGAGCCATCGCGTTCTAGTCTTTCCAACTCGCGCTCGACCCGCGCTTTTAATGCCAACGCTACGGGCCGCGCGCGCACGTAAACCGGTTCGTTATCTGAGAGCTGCAATCGAATAGATTGTTTACATGTTCCCAACTTGTCTGTAAAAACTTCCGGAAATTCTACACGTAACTGGTTCACGAATTCTTCGTCTCTAATTTCATGAATATTAATTTGATTAATCTTCAGAGCGCGCATCCACTCTCTACCCAATAATGGTCGACCGCCTTGTTTTATAACATGCAGAGGCAACACGGTGCATTCCACATCCCCCAAGCATACACTGACTAAGATATAACCCAACGATTCGATGCGTGAACCAGCGTAACATCTTAGTATTAAATTATCTGATTTTAAAGGCTTATTAGGAAACATCTTGCTGTACAGTTCGTCACTGATGGCGGAAATACGACTTCCAGTGTCCATTTCACAATCTAAAATGTGGCCGTCAATGTTTACTTTAATAAAATATGGTTTGTTACCTTGTGCTGATACTGCAATGTTAAACATCTCACCATCCGATTCGTCAGTCACATAATTCTGCTGCCCGTACGACCTCGCACCCCCGCGCACATTCTTACACATTGCTTTCAAATGACCCCTTTGTTTACACTGATCACAATTATAATGGGCATAACGGCAGCGATCCGCTCTGTGCGACTTTCCACATCGCCAACATTGCGCCGCAGCCGAGTTCCAGCGGCCCGCAGCCTCGCCGCCGCCGATGCTCACCGACCCGCCGCCCCGCGCCCGGCCTCGTCCGCCGCCGCCGCCACCCCACGTAGCGCGTCGCCCGCTGACACTCGCTTGGTGTAAGCCTTCGCTCGCGTCGTCGTCTGGTCGCTGCTGACACCATAGTGGCGCCGCTCACCTCCGCGTGCCTCTCTGCAGCCTCTAGCGACAGAGCCAACTCCACAGCCTCCTTGTATCCGATGTCTTGCTCGGCGAAAATTCTCGAACGCATCGCCTCGCTCGCTAAACCCGACACGAATTGATCGCGCAGGTTTTCTTCGAGCGCGGTCTTAAAGTTGCAAGTAGACGCCCGATGTCTCAAGTCTTTCAGATAATCCGTGAGCGACTCGCCTGCACCCTGCCGACGTAGCCTAAAAACGTGGCGCTCCGCGATCACGGAACGTTTCGGTTCCAGGTGATCCGACACTAACTTCGCCAATTCCTCAAAGGACTTCGTTTCCGGGTCGGCCGGTGAACACAAATCACACATTAACGAATAAGTTTCCACTCCGACGACCGTAATTAACGTGGGCACTTTTAACGCTTCGCCTATGTTGTTTAGCAAAATAAACTGTTTCACGCGTCGAATATATGCCGGCCAATCTTTCGAATTCACGTCGAATGCTTCAATTTTACCGATTGGCATTTTAACAACAGATATAAATTAGCACAATGATTCGCAAAAAAAGAAATCCCGATCTCGTCGCCAGTGCAACGTCAATGATACAAAGCGGCTAATGGTGGACTGACTTTTATTGAAATAATATAAATCTACCTTACAAGTTACCTTAAGAGTCAATATACCCTCAACAAGTCCTACGTTCGAATCCTGCATTGTCGCGTCGAGTAGTTTTATAGTATTTTATACACCGCTTGCTGAAAGGTTAAGGAAAACTCTCTCAGGTAAAACTGCATGACCTAAAAATCGCGATGGTGGATATCTTCAATCGTTCAGTATGTTGAACCTTTGTCGATATTTTCGATCAGATCGTGAAATAATCAATTCTACGATAGCGCCACCACATATACATTTACTACTTACATGCAAATACAAGTTTTGTATAATCAAAACAATTAGATTTGCTACATAGTAGTGAATGGCGCTGGGAAAACGTAAAAATTTAATCCCCTCATTTTTATGCCACCAATACTTTACTAAAAATATTTTTTCATTTATTTTGTTTGATTATGAAAAACTTAATAAAATAAGGTCCGTGTCTTTAATATATAGAACACACTAAATGAAACACAGACCAAAAAAGGTTTCACATAAAACAAAATGGCACATCACGACAGCACTATTCAGTACGACAAACACATTGAGAATGTAACATTATTAATCGAATTGTTTTAGGCGTCATACAAATTATTTTTTGCGATTCCTGTTCAAATCAATAAACAACCCTTAAGTTTAAGCTAAGTAGGTGGTAGAGCTGTTGCCGGGCTCGACTGTGAAGGTACCACCATCTTACTCGCAAATCTTCCCGAAGTTATTCGGGGGAGAGTAAGAGATCAGCTCTGAGGCAAAACCCAGGCGGCCCATCATTGCCTTGGGACCGATGGATGGCGGTTTATTCATTCCCAATTGGCGAGCCTTATATAACAGACTGGTGACGGGCATCGGCGTCACTGGTGCAAGGGTTTCGGCACCGCGCTCACCAACCCGCCTGCCCAGCGTGTGTGAGTATGGGTATTTCTTCCAGGAGGACCGCCAAGAGTGGCGAAATCCTGGAAAGGCCTATGTCCAGCAGAGGACGAAACTGGCTAATTGATGGATGGATGGAAGTTTAAGCATTCTAAAACACACTAAATCCCTAAAGAAAAAGAAAAAAAATACATCACAAAAGGTACAACGCCGTAGTTCCCCAGAAAATTGCTTATACGCTTCTGAACGCTTTCATTCAGCTAAAATATTCGAAGCAGTTTTATTCCTATAAAGTGATTAATGATTAGCAAGCATTAGCGGTGATCGTTAATTCCCTCCCAGTAGGGTGGCTGTACGACCGGGAATGCTGGGACTTGACTTTCTTTATATTTTAGGTCGCTCGACGAGCTATGGAGCGAGCTATGCTTGGGACATCTCTGATTAGTAGTGGATTTACCAGCAGGTTTAGGAGGCCGATTTTAGGGGTGGCAAATTCGTGGACCATTTCTTTGAATTCAAATTCAAATTCAAATTGTTTATTTGTAAAATAGATACATAAAGTATACGTTTTACATGTCAAATCTAATCTGTATAAAATAATATTTTATGATGAAATAAATATGATACGGGAAATACATATATAAAAAAACTTAAGTTGGGCTACTAAACTTATATGTACACTACACAAGCATAAAATAAAAAGACTTATAAGAGTATTATTATACCTACATAATGCGATTAATAAATAAGTTGATAAATAAACTGAATAGACCATAAATAAATATAATGCCTAGCCAAATATATACTAACATAAGTAAGAAATTAAAATATTGTATATACATACCTACATAATTCAATGAATAAATAAGTTAATAGATAAATAAACTAAAAATAGATGTAATGCCTAAATCCGCCCATTCGATTAATCTTGCTAAGAAGAAGGGCAAGAAACTTAGCAAGATCATGTCTTTTTTTTATCAGTATTTTTTTTTCTGAATATGGCTTAATACTATTACAGTTTTTTTTAACTTATATAAAATAATACTAATCAATATATTTTATAAGGATAAAAATATAAAAGACAGAAGGAAATTGTGCCACGAGAAAAAAAAATTATCTTAGTCTACCTATCTAATGAGGTAGTAAGTTAAAATACTAAGCAAAACATCATCCACCTGTCTCATATAGTTTATCACTTTTTTTTAATATTCAGATTATCAACTAATAAATGCTAAGTTTAAGTTATAAAATGTTTATGTCAATATGTAAAAAGATATGTCAAAATGATAATAAAAAAACAATATAAAAATATTAGTCTACATAAAAACACAAATCAGTTAGAAAATAATAGAACAGTAGTATCAATCAATTTGTTTGTGAGCAATAAAGATTTATTTAATTGAACATTTGCTGAGTCTCAATTATTGTGTAGGTAGCATAATAGTCGTACATTAATTATTGGGCTTTGATTTACTTGGAAATGTACCGAAAAATCTTTTTATTGTCAAATATCAACGAAATTTCTGAATTGCAAAAATAGGAGAGGTAAGGGTGTCAAACATAATTTTTTTTAAATGTTGATGAAATTACACCAAGTGCCGACTATCGCAAGTATTAATCATAGTAGATGTAAGGGGGGCAAAAATTAACAACCTATACTTGGAAAATCCGCCACTGTCTCTGATGGATAAAATCCGAAACGAGGTGATCGAAATAGCCTACCAAATCAGTAAGTTGTAGTGGCAGTAGACAGGCCACATCTGTTGCCGACGTGATGGCCGTTAGGGCCAAAGGTGTTAGGAATGGAGATCACGTACAGCAAAGCGTAGCGTAGGCCGACCTCGTGCCTGCTGCACCGACGATCTGAAGGACGTTACGGATGGCGGCTGGATGAGGGGGCGAAGGAACGCCAAGAGTGACGAAATATTGGAAAGGCTTATGTCCAGCAGTGGACGATGACAGGCTTATTTATTTCTTCAACTTTCTTACAGCTATCTTTACAGGTATGGTCCTAAGACGATAAATCAGCAATTATATACACAATAATTTTAAATTAACACCCTTACCAAATAACACATAACAATTATAATATAATACACTAAAAATCAATTCGACAATAAAATAATAAAAATAAAACTACATATTTTACCTTGAATAACAAAACTCACAAGCAACAGGTGAACCATTTGAAAGGTAACACAGTGTCACCTTTGTAAATTATATGGGTGATTATTAGGTCAATCTGGGTCAAGTTTGTATAAACTGTTAAGATTACCTTGTAAAACGAAAAAGTAATAAATATCTTAGTGTTTCTTTATATCATGAATCAAAAATTGGTATATGTAATTGATATTACAGAAATCAACAAACAGAGAATTACCACTACCGAAATAGTCTTGCCAGCGTCTTTTTATCCGGGTAGTTAAAACCCAGATTCCTTTTAAAGAAAAGTAAATGGTTTATTAATGGGCAAGTGTGCTTCAACCCTGGCCTTATCGACGCTTAGGTATATCAAGCGTAGTAGTATCAAGCGAAAGACAAAACTATGTTTTTTATGTCTAAAGAACAAGCAGATATGATAGATAGATAGAACTATGGAGTCAAAACACATAAAGCATTAATGCTAACTATCATAGTCCATATGGTGAACGAATTCGAAAAAGAGCGGGTTAATCATAGGTTGCTACAGCAATTTTATAGAAGCGTTTCCGAATAAACGTATTGTAAAGTTTAAATTCTGTAAATCGCATAATTCTCACATAAATCAATGAAATGCAATTTAAAAAATGCAGGAATCGATTGTGATCTGACCTAACAGGCAATTAACCAATTCCCCAGCTTTTAAAATTTAAGGACATAATCAACAAAGGCGCAGGTATGCCGCGGACAGACTGACAGACACGCAATAAAGCTTTCTGTTTTTTGACACCATCATAACAAACGCTAGGCCTCGTTGAAGGGTCATGGTCACCCTACACTCTCAAAGGCCGCAGCCCGGGGATGCCCCTATCGAAGATTGATGCGGCAAAAACTGTTTCATAATCAATTAAAACGGGGAGAGTCATTTCTGAAGCTTCTATAACGATGTACTATCATTTATTTTGGTATATTTATTGACTCATTTTGACCAATATCCAGGACGTGAAATTGTTTGTTGATTTTGAAGTAAGCTTTGGTTTTATTTTTCTTCGTAACTTTTGAATTGAATTTGATATATAATATGAATTTTGAAAATACATTTCTTGTTGTGAAGTTTTCAAATAAACCAAAAGGATCTAACGAATGGAAGCAACCGTTTCTAAATTTCGAAATAAATTGTAAGACATTGAGTTCGCGAAATTAACCTACATTTTCAGGAGCTACGAAATTTAGGGAGAATCCCTCAGAAGACAAATGCTCAAGCTCGAATTTAAGGGCTCGAAATTTTAAGCAGCCCGATAAAGTGATTCAACACATTAGCTGAGACGTGGCACATGTTCTAAATATATAGGTACACCTACATCCTTCTTGAAAATATATTTCAAGGATAAGAAGCAAACGAATGGTATGATAGTAAAAAGTGACAGGTTTTATGCGATGATTTCCAAAGTGGTCTATATCGACCCCAGGGGAACAAGACAGCGAAAAAAATGTGGTCTATGAGATGTAAATGGGGGTCTACGAGATTGGATCTCATTTAACCAGGTCATCACCAAAATGCAGGCATTCGGTAAACTCAGCTGCTGTACCTATGTAAGTACTTATCATACTTACGTACAAGAACATAGAAATTACCTAGGTACGTTTTTAATAACTAGCTTTTGCCCGTGACTTCGTATGCGTGGGTTTCCAAAATAAATTCGAATCAGATTTTCCCAGAGAACCTTAACATCCAGTAAGGCAAACGATTTTTCCTACAAATATACATTTATACCATGATAAAGGATCATTGCAGTTGGCGGCCCGCAATTTTCTCCTGTCAACGGCATGTTCAAGAAATCAAAGTACGTGCATTATACAAAGCGCAAAAAGTTGTATCTTGGAAAAAATTGCATGATTTTTTAAAGTCCGGGGGGCAAAGTAAGTTTTTCTGAAAAAATAATCCAAATAAATGGTTTTGAACGTACGATGACTGCCATCTTGAGAACTGTCGATGGCTACTCTATGATTGACCAATGCTTATAATGTTTACGTACTTTACATGCAGTTCAGCTGTGTAACTTTGTACAAGCCGAGTAACTTTATACAAATTCATGTATAGAGCATGTCACAAAAACGCAAGGAGATAACAAATAAGCATTATATCATTGTGGTATAGAAAAGCAGAAGAAAAGTGTGAAACAATCCCCCCCACCTCTAATAACCTAACCTACATCACTATCCTCACCTACCTACCAACTTTTCTGCTAACTACACTTTCCGTCTCACTGCCTACCCACTCTACCTTCTCACATGTAGCTTGAACTAGTTATAAATACAAACAAGGTTTGGAGGGTGTCAGTCTAGTATTAGGCCAAATGATCGTCTAGCAGCTGTGATAGGACCCCTCGTTGTGAACCGTATTTAAGTAACCCTAGTTCTTTTAGTGATAATAAGAATGAATCCGAACTCAACATTTCCTAATAAGTCTAGTTAAATTACCTAAAGTATCCGAGAAGTAAATAGTTCCTCTGACCCTAGTAAATAGAATAACATCTGCGCCTAGCTAAGTTATTATATGATGTCAATACTGAATTGAAACTATCCAAGAGAATATCACCTATTGACTAGGCTTATGTAAGAGAGTGAGAGGAGTAACTGAAACTAAATATAATTCATCTAGAAGATACCGCAATTTTATGTTTTTTGTTTAATAGCCCCTACCGGTCAATTTGGGTTCGGTAAAAGCAAAAGCTTCTATGGTTCTGCTTAAGTAAAGTAATAGATGATAAGATTATACTCCTAGATAATGAGAGTATAAGTCGAACATAAAAGCCCTTACCTTTCGGATGGGGAATAACCCGTGAATTTTTTTAACAAAGGTTTTATTTAGTTTTATTGGAAATTGTGATTTAATTATTTAACAAAGGTTTTATATAGTTTTATTTGAAATTGTGATTTAATACTTTATATTATTATAGACTTTAATTTTGCATTTAGTTTGATGATACATTATTTGTACCGTGCTACAGGGCACTAAGTACTTAGATATTTTAATTTGATAAGGCAGTATTATTATACTGAATATTTGTAAGATTTGTTACTTTGTAATAGTAAATCGTTCATGTTGGCAAGTCTTTAATTTCTACCAAACACTACTATAGTCTCATTATAAAAATTTTCAGTAATCTTTAAATAGTACATTATTTATTTTAAGAAAACCTAAGAACAGTGATTCCCTGTCTACACACCTTGGAGGAAGAATCACTAAGAAACCTCAAGGAGTACCTACTCGTAATTAAATATCGTGACCTTACTGTGGAATATTAATTACTTCAGTAAAAGCTGCATACTTCTCCTTATCACATGTCTAATCTCTGAACCTACTGAATTCTACATGAGAACAGCTCTAAGGTAGTTTATTCTAACAGAAATTTATTAGCAGTCAATACTGGATTAATTCAGTCATACAGATAACTAATTCGGTTCTACTAGTCTGACTAATTTCAATTCTCCTGAATTCTAGTTAGTAAGTAGCCGTTCTGATGTCACAGAATCAATGCCACAATTATATGAAATATGTCTCACTCAGATAGATATAATTTCAGCTAGCTGGTTTCCTTGTTAGATCCAGAATAATTTCAGCAATATTTAAGGCTATCTCTCGGCCACATTGTACTTGAGGATATTAATTCAAGGAGAGATATATCTATTCACACTTGACGAACTAAGATTTCTGTTCCGTTTGGTATACAGAAGATTCTTATTAGCACGGCATTGCTTGGCTAAAAGGGTGGGATTTTCCCTTAGTATGAACAAATGCATCTACTCATTACCTTTATTTTTCAGGAAATATTATTCACAAATAGAAATCATTCCTTTTCTATGGAAACCAAGCTACTTACTTTGGTACTTAAATTTATTTACATTGAAATCTTCCTTTTTTATAAGGAAATTATGATTCCAGAATTATTTACTGTAATTAAGACTTAGAACTGGACTTTGCTCCAAACTCTGAACTGATAGTTCTCACACCAAAACAGTTTATCTCAATAAAAGGTTATCTTGAAAAACTAGACACTCGTGTAAGTAGGAGTGTTTCTGAGCTTGAGGTCGAACCTTCTTTATCTAATCAAAGAACGATGATCACAAGTTTAATCCATCTGATAGCAAATTAGGAGCAAAACATTACTTATCTTTACTTCACAACAAAATAACTTTCCGTCACTTAAAGGGCTTTCTTGACCAGACAATCAGGGAGGCTTTCCACTGAATGCTTTCGACACGTCGTTACAAGATTGATCTAAACAAATTCTGCCTTTATTAACTTCTGAATTTCGCCTATTCTTTTCAAACTAAAATCTGGAACCTAGCTGATATCCGCCTACCTATTTGACCTAAATTTCACCAATCCGTGGTTCTACAAGATTTACCCCCTTGAAAACCTTCAAAGCCTACGGATCCTAACCTGAACGTGCCTACGTGTAACACCAAAACATAATTGACTAAAACATACACTACCAGGAGCCTACAACCTTCAGAACCCTATTTTCTCCGAGCACAATTCTAACGTCCTACATTTTTCTATAATACCTGACTGTGTTCTAATCAATTTATTGTCCCTTCTTGCGACCCTACGTGAAATTCTAACGTCCTAAGATTCCTTGTAACGTCCTAGCATTCCCGCAAGTTCCTTGACTGATCTGGCTACTCGGGAATAGCCAAGAGAATTCTCAGCCTATTTTGGTGTAAAACAAAACTAGAGATAAAATCTCACATTTACTTTTAATTGTGTGATTGTGTAATGCATCCTAACAAATATCTTGACTAAATTGACTATCCAAACTTTACCTGCCTATCATTTGTACCTAGAATGAGAATTCCTAGTCTGCCAAATGTGTAAAACCCAAAACTAGAGATAAAATCTCACATTTACATTTAATTGTGTTTGTGCGGTGATTCCCAAAGAGTCACAGCGGAAATCACATCCCTCAACTAGTCTAAAATAAAGAAGCGAGGCGAGTTTTCTCCTCTACGTGTACCTACTGCCTATAAACTCTCCGTGCCAGTCAGCGGGTGATTCAAGGTAAGGGCCTCACCCAACTGACCGGAAGTTCCCTATATGGTTGTGTGATAAATATATTAATATATACATAAAGACCAAGACTGCGCCACGGATGATAACCTGGAGGGGCAATGTCCGGTTCACACTTCTCTCGTGATCGCCCAGGCAACATCACATGGTAACGTCAGAAATGGGAGATATTATACGGTATAACTAAACCGCTGCAGCGTCATCTCAAAACGACTGCCCCTCCGGAGAGGTTGAAGGAAATGGTGCGGTTTGTCGTCACAGTTAGGTTCCCCCGCACTAAATCCCCAAAGAGACTCCTCTTTGTTTAGCATCACATATTTTCCCTACCTATTAGCCGTCAAGCCTACTAAAAATACCCCTAAACTAAACCCAGAGACTCCCACCTTTGTCACGCTCGAAACACCGAGTAGCTCCCGCGCTAATATCCCCTCACTATTACAAAACCGCAGTACACTACAAAACCCCACGCCCAGGTCTGATATCCGCGTCCCGAAAACTGGTCTGAACGATATTAACACGAATACCCGCGATTCCTAATGAGGCTTTTTCCATCCTTCCCCCGGCCAGCCGAGCCCTAGGGCTCAAAGCCTTTCACAGCCGCAACATCCAGCTTTACCTTATATTATTTAAAATATAAAGCAGACCCCAGAATTCTTAGGAAATCATTTGAAACAAGTCTCAAAAGGAATGCCCTATAACCGATCTACATATTCGTCCTTTTACGGAAATCGCCTCGAACAAACACTCGCGGATCTCTAAATTTAAACTGCACTTTCTCGAAAAGTATCCCACACTCTAAATAATTCCGACAGAACTTTAAAGAAAATAACCCCGAGGAAAATTAATATATCTATAAAACAAACGCCCTGATAAAAATAAAACCCAAGAAAATAAATTCGCGACTAATTACTGCACTTGTATCTCGCTTGACGGACCTCGAAGACTGAACTCCGAAGACTGACCTCCAAAGACTGAGAGCCGTTCCCGCCCTACAACCACTTTTATCGACTCACTCCCGGCGCCTCGCCACGCCGCTTCCCCCGTGCCCAGCTCCCTTCTTGTCACTCCCCGTATCCACGACCCACGCATTCTCTCCAAGAATTTCCGTATTACCTTATATGGGCATAAAATCTCAACGCCGACATCCGGACTACAGCAATCATAATGTTTTCCTTTTTAGCTTGAAACAATATTTTTCGTGATTCTAATTTTCCTTACCACCAACTATTAAGATAATGAAAATATCTAAAATTCATTTGAGCAGGTTTTACTTTATTTTGAATTAAAATACGAAAATGGGATCTGTATCCTTTACTGCTTTGCTAAATACGCCACCTAGCTGAAACAAGTGGCACTTTTGACATAGCCTTAAAACCAATTCACCAAATCTGTACTAAGCCAAGGTTCATGTGTTTATTGCAAGATACGCAGTGTCGCCCTCTTTTCCCCCAATACTTAATTCTAGCGGGCTCTGGCAAGTTAACAATAACAGCGCCATGATGACGGAAAGACAGCGAATTATGACGGAACTTCTTGAATCGAAGTTTACCCAATTTCCCGCTACTGCGCCCCCATAGCCCGCCTTCTGCATTCCTTACTTTTGTAAAGCCCCCCAAATCTCTCTCCTCAAAAGACATTTCCTACTTCTTTTCACTTAGTGGACCCATTTCGCTTAGGAACCTTAGACACCCAGCAATCTCTAATTCCATACTATTACATAGCCATGAAATACCCGTTTTCGGCGCGAATTTAATGTTCGCGTAATTTAGTATAGAAACAACATCTTTACTCGATTCACGTAATTTTCACTCTTTCTCTGCTTCCAAACATTAAGAATAAAACATCCGGAATTTATTTGAATAATATTTCTTCATTTCCTGAGTAAAATAAGGAAATAAGGTCTGTTTTATTTTCTAATCCCGGAAGTAATGCCATCTAACCTAAACAACTGATACTTTTATGTTTGTTGTAACATTCTTTTCAATGAACCTAATCTACCTCCGAACTCAAGAGTTTCCCACATATTAAGCAGATGTCGCTTCCACCCTCAGCTAATATCAAGACATCAATAGTAATCCGAAGGTAGTGGCACCACCTTACCACAAAATGTTAGCGAGTGCTAACGGAACGCCTCGATCCGAGGTTCGTTCTGGTACAAGTGATTCTGGATAGGAGAAGTCCTATCAATACATTTACCTTTTTTACTTAGGCACTTCAGCTTGGGATTTTGGGAAATCTTTCTTACTGCACCCCTGCACTCTCAATATTTCAAAATCTCATGTTTCTATCTTCAACAGTTTAGGCTGTGCGTTGTCTGTCTGTCAGTCATTGACGGAACTGTTTTATATTTACATTATACCTACCTTATTCTTTATTTTACAATTTGTCTATTTATCTAGCTAATCTGCGTTAAACTGAACTGCAGCCCTAGCACGTACAATAGATACAATGTTTATCTTTTTCGCACTTTATCTAACTCGGTATTCGTGACAGCGCAAGTAGGATAGATAGCATAGATACTGTGTAGATAGTCACCTTATCTATGATGCATGCTAGGGGTGCTGAACGAATTGCCAACTATAAATTACTTGGATTTACTCTGAAGCTTAGGAACGTCTAGAAATTATTTTGTTAAGAGAAGCTTTTAGATACATTTTAATCTTCATTTTAATGCTAGATACAATCTAAGCAGACGATGGTTTTAAAACGGCGTTAGATAGATGCTCGGCTAAATATTTAAGATCGCATCAAAGATAACAATATCCAGTTCATAATTTTATAAAAATATGAAAATAGGTTTATTAGAGGGCCACGGGAAATCTATTTCAGATTGATGACAGCGCCATCTGTTTCCTAAGAACAAGGCGTGAAATCACATAACCCCCTTGTGAGCGTTCAGTATGTGCCTTACTGGCTAGCATATCAACCCGCCGGCTTATTAGCGTGTCGATCGACACACTCCTGCCGGCCATACAAGAAAAATATTCATGAGTAGTTATTATAATTAAAATGGGTATCGTTGGAAAGCTAGAAATATGAGTAACAAAACAAACGATAATGATAAAAAAAAGTTGTGGGTTATTATTTGACACCTATATTTGACCCCCCCGCTTTTATATATATAGTGTTATACATATATAGGTGTATATTTTTGTATTATTCTTTATATATTTCTACAATATTATAAAATTTGAATAGACATATAATATTCATATATATAACCAAAACTTTCATGTACGCCACTCAGAAGTTAGGATACAATACAAGCACCATTTATGTCTTAGAAGTTCGAAAACGGCTCTAATGGATAAGAGTATATTTTGTATGGCGCCAAAAATATTTAACAAGATTCCTAATAATATGAAAGATCAAAATTTGATACAATTTAAAAATAAATTATTTAATTTACTTATTAAAAATGCTACTTATAAGTACTTATAAGTGATAATATTTTTAAGTGATAATATTTTTGCGTAAACATAATCGTTGCAAATTTTGATTTCACTTACTGTTTTTAATGTATGTATTTCCCTATTAGTATATAGGTATACATATAAATCTTTTATTTATTTCTCCTCTTACAAATTGTGTTAACAATATTAAAAATAAAATTAAACTAGTAACATAACTACTAAAAACTATTTAAAAAACTAAAATTAAATAACTTAAAATAAGAAGAAAATTCCTACCTACAAATATATTATTAATATTAAAATTAAACTAAATAAAAAACTTTAGCCAGATCGCCGTCGTCATGTGGAAGGGTACCTAGAAGGCTGGCTGCGTTTCCTCTTTGTATGGCCAGACTAATTCTCTGGCCAAAATACGCGCCAGCCCTCGGATCCCCACAGACGTTGACCAGCCGCGCAGCTAGCTCCTTGAAAAGGAGTTTTGCTTCTGGACCCCACGGCCCGAGGGTCTCAACGCCAAAAGGCGCAAATATGCAGTCCAAACTGAGGCCAGCAAATCCGCGTCCCTTGTGTGCTTCTGCCGCTGCCGCGGCTGCGCCAGCCCTGACAGCAGTCACACCGGTGTGGGACGGTGCTAAAGTATCGACACACGTAGCGTCCCACACCAATGCATTGCCGTTCTTCCAGGGGATTAATGTCATCCCATCGGGCCTCTTGCCATCGTCACGCGATAAGCCTACCGGTTCTAAAATAGCCGGTACGTTGTGGGTGGCAAGGGCCCTGTGGATGACATCGTTTAAACTGGTATGCCGCGGGAAGCGGCCAGCACTGCGTGGACATGAGAGGCCGTGGTGTCCAAGCTGATCGACTTCTGTGTCACACCGACAGCGATGTGGCTCGTTCGTTCTTGCGCCGAAACGGAGGCTTATGGTAAGGGAGAAAGTTACTCTATCCAGCTGCGTGCCGATGTTAGTTGATGGTACAGCGTGCAGCCAGAAACCTGACTCCCGTTCGCCAGATGCCAGAAGACGTGCTTGATCTGCTGAGTCAGAAGCAGTCTCCAATAGGTCGCAGAAAGGCTCGTCCCACAATCTTTGTAATGTCAAATCGGTGGGCAGATCCTCACCAGGACAGGCTTGCACCCATGAATTCCTAGCCTCCGTCAATCACGATTTCTCTATGTCACCTAATGAGGGGAAAATCACAGTACCGAATAGGTGAAGCGTAGACGGATGACAGAAAAGCAGGGAGTGCCACACTGGAGATTTTGCGGATCCCTAGGCCACCGAAGCGGACCGGTAGTGAAGCTTGGGTTCAGCACCGGTCGGTGAGTGAACAATTCAGTACTTATTCCTTATCAATGTTTGTTGAAGGGTATTATCCATAATTTTTAAAAGTGTATCAAATTTCCAGTGAGGGCAGTAGTGGAGAACGTAGGTTAATTTAGGGACAAAAAGGCAGAAACGTATATGATAAAAAATGCCATGTGCGAATTAATTTTGGTCAAACGGTCAGAACAATTAACAAATTTAGAAACCTGATCGTTCACGAACCCAGGGATCGATTCATTTAGGACGGGGGCACCAAGAAGGCGTAGGGACTCATTATTTAAAATTTTATCGTTGGGGGCTAAACTGTTAAATTTTGATATAATATCTTTACTCTCCGAGTAAGGAATTGATTTAGATACAAAGAGTTCACATTTGGAAAAATTTAATTCTAAACCAATTTCACCAAATTTTTAAATAATGTTTTTTCAAATCATTAAGTACTGACAAAAAGTCGCCTCCAATGGTGCCGTCATCTAAGTACCAAATGTTAAATTTAGAATTTAAATTTTGTATGATCGGATTGATTGCCAGACTAAATATTGCCGGTCCGAGTGGGTCACCCTGCTGACAACCAACTGAAGAATATATTAGATTGTCTTTGTACATCAGCTTTGTTGGGCTGCTATAACATTGGTGTAGCTAATAATCAACTTAAATGCATTATGCTACCAACAAAATGTATGAAAGACCCTGTCCGGCCATACTAAATATACGGGATTCTACATTGGGCCCATAGAACATCAGAAAACCATATACCTGGCACGAAATTAGTATGCTGACAGAGTCCTCACTCAGATTAATAAATAATACGAACTCACAGTAGTTCTGCTGAGACTTCCCAGACGCCGGCTGCCCTCGCAGATCTCAACTGATGCTCGAGTGCGCCAAGCTGTCCTGCCTTTCTTCCACGTTAATCCCGACGACCAAATCTAGGAAGGGATTGAAAGGGCGGATGGGATAGAAACGGGAATTTGGCCACAGGCGTACACGTGGCGTGTCAATGGTTAGACCGATCTTGCTTACTGCCCCGTGCATGTAAAGTCTAATCGACGCTTTCTTCACTTCACTGTTCAGCACTTTTGTGTTGTCCAATTAAATACTGTCCCGAAAAACATAAACTAGCCCTGGAACGAATCCGATTCTCCAGGCGCTGTTCCCGATCTGAACGCAGTCTTGAAAGCGATAAACCCACTTTTCCTGGAATTAGCCCGGCTTCTACGAGCACAATTCCCCAACACGGTTTCACTAGAAGACCTTATTTTATACACCCATGTCCCTGAAGCAAGAATCTATTAAAACTTTTCAGGCGACCTTTATTTCACAATCAAACCGGGAGCTCCAAATTCAACAAGTCATTTCTGTCAAAAATCATAGACAAGAAGGCAAATTAAAAACAAACAAAATGAATACACCACCGCAAGCGGTCTACAAACAATAGATTAGCACATTTTGAACCAAACAATCCCCCGCTCCGGACTGATACTCCTATCAGACCGTTAGCTTACTCAACCGGGAGCCGGGAGAGAGTCGCTATGACTCGTCGTCAGATCGAACCTCCGACCAGCACCTCAGAGACGAGAGGAATCTCATCCTCACCAAATATCCGCTCTATAATGCAACCGGCAATACAATAGAGGACGGCTTCCACCTTAAAAAACATTGAAATGAGTTCCTTGAAACATAAATATTCTTCCCGATAACGCGGCGGAGGTGGGTCCTGATCGATCGCACGGCGGTATCAAAAAATACTACCTTCCAAGTGAGGATCAAATTGGGGAATCGAACCGCCAAGTTATCCCTCCTTGGGCAAACATTCAACTTATAAACTAACACAATAGTTTTCAAAAAATATTTAAACATTTCCAAAAATACATTAACATTTCTTAAATAATTGGGGGTACCCAGGTAAGTTGTGCCATTGTCAAAGTGGATCCAAAAAATGTAGACCCCTACGCGATACAAATCGATCCAACGCGGCAACGAAAGCCTCCTTAGACAACGAAAGTACTAACTCCAAGCGGACGGCCTTAATGGACAAGCACACAAACACTCACAGGTACGCCTTAACACAAATCTATCGTTGTGAAGGGCGATTGCTCCGACCGAACACGGGCATCCTTTCTGTGGCGACTCCTTTATAATCAACCATAGCAGAAGGCAGATCTCTCTTCTGCGGCTGCATCAGTGAGACTCGCAGCCCAGAACAAAATACGCATGAGAGCAGCAAATTGCGAATTATCGTCGAGCAGACACAATCCAAAACTCCCGCGGTAAAATCGCTTAACTGCGTAACCACCCGCGTGCACATCACAAATATATCGGACACCACAAGCTTCACCAACGGATACTCAAACAGCTCGAACAACTCGAATAGCTAGTACAGCTTGAACAGCTCAAACAGCTCGTACGGCTTAAATAGCTTGTAGAGCTCGAAAAGCTTGTACAGCTTGCGCAGTTCGTGCAGCTCCAAAAAAAATCGTAAAGCTCCAAACGCCAGCTGCACCGAACCTGCCGCTTGTGACCTGGGCCGGCCGCGCCGCACACCACCGTGTCTCACCCGCCGCCACGGGTGTAACCCGCGTGTGTGCCCGAGCCGCGTGTCCCCGCACCCGTGTGTGCGTCGCCACGCACGTCGCGCGTCTCGCGTCCGTCGCGCGTCGCCGCGCCCCCACGTCGCGCCGCACCCGTCGCGCCACGCCCGTCGCGCGTGAACGCGCAATCAATCTCCCTGATCCCCGATTCAAATTACAGGAGAGAAAACAATAAACGGTAACCGGGTTACATAACTATCAAGGATGCTGCATTGACGACCTTCGACCCGTCCGGAAAACAGTCCTCGAAGTCTGGTCTCAAGACAGCATATTTATTTATTTTAATTTTAACATAATATCATAGAATGGTGGATACTGTCGGCAGTGAAAGAGGACTTAGCACCTCCACCCTACATATTAACTTAGCAAATAGTCATTATACCTATTTTGGCCTCTGTTTTCAGGAAGGCCTTTAACTTTAACTGAAACCGAGGCCACGGGGGCCTCCCAGAAACTATTGCGATGGGCAGCGTCCTCTGTTCCCTGGCAGAGAGGCAGCTATACACCGACTGCCCGGTCTCTCCAGCCAAGGACGAGCCCATTGCCCTAGACAATATGGCGAGTGAATATACAACGCCATCCTAAAGGGTCTGTAGCTCGCAGCCCTACCATCCCAAAGCGGGCGATACTCCAACCGTCGATAATCGTGATACGGTGGGGAGAACCGCTGTCGCACCGCCCCGCTACACTGTCCTACAGTGGGCACAGGCACTGATGTGAAAGATGGGGCCCACTCAGATTTGAAGTGGGGCCCCCGCCCGTTGCCTCCCCCCCCGGGGGGGGGTCCCTGGTCAGGCCCGCTAATGCGGAAACATGGGGCCCACTTCCAAAATCCTGAGTGCGGCCCTGGACCCCTTGGCCCCCACCCATCAAGGGGCCCTCTACCCGGGCCCGCAGTATGGCCCTGTACCGACGGTGCGTGCTCCCTTATATTATTCATAGTACACGGGGCATGACTCACCCCTGCATCCGGTGACATGCCCCTCGTAATACTCTCTCTCCACTCCGACGGGTGCGCGCCTCGTCCCGGACGAGGGCCCCTCGACGGATGTGGACGCTGTGTGGACGATGAAAACGCCCCCCCGCCCGTAGCGGGACGCTGCCGCCGCGATGGGTACACAATACTCCCATCCGAAGCACGTAGCCGCTGCGGTGTCATACCAAGCACGTCTGACCTGTTTACACACAACAAGAAATTATGTGAACAGCCACATTCGCTACACATATTATGTTGCCCAAAACAGTCGCGTGCGTAATGTTTTCCTAAACAACAAAAACATAATTTATTACGTTTCACAAAACGCCGTCGCTCAATAACCGGCAACGTAATAAAATCACGGCACTGCAACAATGTATGTTCCAAGTGCCCGCACCACCTACATTTCGGGCTACTCGCGTCAGCGGCGGCCGTCAACAAGCAAGCCGCAACGCGTTCTTTTATTCGTTGCCTTTCTTGTGACAGTTCGCTTCCCGCTGTGTCGGAAGATCCACTCACATTTCCGCTAGGGGGCGCCACTAAATCCATACTGGTGGATCTGCCTAAATTGTCACCAGAGGGCGCCACTAGCTCAACAATGGTGGACCCATTCAAATTCCCAACCAAGGGTGCCATCGATTCAGTGCTGGAAGACTCCCCGAACAAAGTATTCAATTCAAGTGCGGGCACCCTACTATGACCTTGACTTTCATGACCCGTACTTACAGCCGGGGTCCCGGACTGTCGTCTCTTAATCGTACACGCAACCTGTGTGAGCTCGTCATGTATGTCCATTATTTGGTCCATGTCATTAAAAAATCCAGCCATTACCTCGGGTGGCAGGTCCTCGTCAGTTAGCTGCGTCAAGGCTGTTTCGGCTGTCTCAAAGCGAGGCTCCATCCCTTCGTAACATTGGACGATGACAGCATCTCGGTCTTTCCGAGACAGCAAACCCCTGACGCCAACAAACCATCTCAACTGACTCGCCAGTACCTTCCTCGGAGACAGTCTCGCCATCGCGTTGGAACCGGGAATTCAGAAACAATAACCAATTAAGACGAGTTCGACAATATCACAACCTGGCACCCCTATACAAATTCTACAAATTATAAAATAAGCCAGTTTTATTATATTGTGACCAAAATATCTTTATATAACGCAAAAAACAGAGTTATAAAACTAACCAACTTGTGTTAATATAAATGACCTGTTTAAATGTCTTGCACCAACAAGCATGTACACTACTATATTGCTATATACTATTATTCACAAACATACATATGTATATCCATACAATATAAACAATCCATGGTAATATGTTACTCAAACATTACCATCTAAAAGAACTAATCGAGCCAAGTAAATAACAAATCGATTCAGCCTAAATAATTCTCTTATCCTGAACAAGACAAACCCTGGTTTTCTATTTCTCAAAGAATTCAAATGTAAATTACCCACATATTTGTAATCACAATAATAATTTACATATCCTAGCTGTAATGAATCTAATATTTTATCTATTCACAAATATAAAACCTAGCCGTATATCTACTAACAAATAAATCTTTTATTATCGCAAAGATGTGCCGTTCAAAGCTTCAACTTCCGCGATAGAAAACTAGATGGCGCAGCTTGCATCTACATCGCGGTATGGTTTTCTTGCATAGCCGTGCTAGTACCTACGGCCTACAACGAACAATACTCTGTTGCTTAACAAATTATGAGAACAGAAAAGAGCCACACCGGGTTCAACAATCCATAAAACCAGGGTAAATTCACAACAAATTATTCTACTTTTGGTCACAAACTAATCAGCAACTACCTAACTAAACCAAAGTATGATTCACAAATTATCTTATAAGACCAACGGAGCTACTATATCGGTTCGGCTTATATAAACAGAATATCTTGGTCCGGGGTTGTTTAATATCCGATACTAAACAACTTAACCACGCTCTGCTACCAGAAAATTGTAGCTAATAATCAACTTAAATGCATTATGCTACCAACAAAATGTATGAAAGACCCTGTCCGGCCATACTAAATATACGGGATTCTACATTGGGCCCATAGAACATCAGAAAACCATATACCTGGCACGAAATTAGTATGCTGACAGAGTCCTCACTCAGATTAATAAATAATACGAACTCACAGTAGTTCTGCTGAGACTTCCCAGACGCCGGCTGCCCTCGCAGATCTCAACTGATGCTCGAGTGCGCCAAGCTGTCCTGCCTTTCTTCCACGTTAATCCCGACGACCAAATCTAGGAAGGGATTGAAAGGGCGGATGGGATAGAAACGGGAATTTGGCCACAGGCGTACACGTGGCGTGTCAATGGTTAGGCCGATCTTGCTTACTGCCCCGTGCATGTAAAGTCTAATCGACGCTTTCTTCACTTCACTGTTCAGCACTTTTGTATTGTCCAATTAAATACTGTCCCGAAAAACATAAACTAGCCCTGGAACGAATCCGATTCTCCAGGCGCTGTTCCCGATCTGAACGCAGTCTTGAAAGCGATAAACCCACTTTTCCTGGAATTAGCCCGGCTTCTACGAGCACAATTCCCCAACACGGTTTCACTAGAAGACCTTATTTTATACACCCATGTCCCTGAAGCAAGAATCTATTAAAACTTTTCAGGCGACCTTTATTTCACAATCAAACCGGGAGCTCCAAATTCAACAAGTCATTTCTGTCAAAAATCATAGACAAGAAGGCAAATTAAAAACAAACAAAATGAATACACCACCGCAAGCGGTCTACAAACAATAGATTAGCACATTTTGAACCAAACAATTGGTATATGTAGTTGTAAATGGAGGGGCAATTATTTTTTACTTCTGACAGCAGGGTGCCTCTGTCCACCGAGTTGAAAGCGTTCTTTACATCCACCTTCAGTAGAACCTCGCCAGCATCGTGCTCTAGGAAGGTGCGGGCTGCGTGTACAGCAGCTTCGCAACCTCCATTACCCGTTTTTAATTAACTTTTTCTTGACATGGATATAAAATTTTCGTGTGCATGTTTTTTTTTAATTCAATACTTATTTAATTTATTTGTATACCCTTGTGGTAGAACATAGCGTTCATAAAACATAATGTAACACCACCTAAGTATAATTTTATATTTAGTTTAAAATACCCACGTGCACAAATAAAGCATTCTGATTCTGATTCTCCCGGAGAAAGTTCTCACTTACTCAAAGAAAAAAAAAATTTTTTTTTTCCTTTTTTGTGGAGGAAATTCAATCTCGTTTTAGAAAGAGAAAACTGCATTAGAATCTGACCACTTCTTTAGGAGATATAGCCAAAAACAAAATTGGCGGGAAAGCACAAAATCGCAAAAAGCGTCCGCTTAAAGGTTAAATAGGTACCTAGGTAGAAAAATTTGGTGTTCAAGTATGGTGGAAAAAATCAACGGTCTAGGATGAGTACCTCGGTGGCGCAGGCAGTTGCGCGCTTGTCTTGATAGCAAGAGGTTGCAGGTTCGAATCAAGGCCCGAGGCCTTGGCCGAAGAATTTTTGTCTTATTAATGATTTGTTTCTGATTGATATTTTATAGTTTGTAATGCACTCTCATAATATTTCAATCCATTTTGTTTGTAATTCACTCTCATAATATTTCAATCCATTTTAAACAATTTCTACCTATGTGAATAAATGTTAACGCTGTTATAATTTCCTTTAAACGCACAGTAGATGGCGTTGCTCGCAATTACATCGCGATATTAATTGTACCACTCACTTTGTATATGTTAAAATTATATGTTCAATAAATTGTCTGCTAGTATTGTAGACCTTATGGTTTTATTTAAATCAGGTTCCTTGCTCTGGCACTTTTGTACATGTTTTGTACATGGTCCGTCGAGCCGGATATAGCTAAATATCTTTGGAATCTGTACGCTAGTTTCAAATCAACTTGTTTTTACGTTAATCTCTTTAATTTCCAGTAATTTAAATATGTTTTTTCAGACCTAATTGGATAATTCTCAC
Source organism: Ypsolopha scabrella (assembly GCA_910592155.1). Taxonomy (NCBI): domain Eukaryota; kingdom Metazoa; phylum Arthropoda; class Insecta; order Lepidoptera; family Ypsolophidae; genus Ypsolopha; species Ypsolopha scabrella. Next base: position 2,119,984 of record OU342972.1, on the reverse strand, counting down.
TCGAGAAATTCAATTTTTTGAAATTATGCTCTAGTCTGTTTTCTTATTCTCTAAAGCAGCTTGAGTTTTAAATGTCTAAAATAAATGTTCGAAGTATGAGAACAGTTGATTAAAATCTGCGTAGAAAATTATTAAATGTAATTTTAATCTTGTATGCTGCTGCCTCATCATAACGTATTGCCTAATAATCTTAAAGGGACACCGAGGTTATTAATATCGTTTGATCCCTTTCTATATCGTTATTACTTAGGCTTTAGTTATGCAATTGCTATGTTAGATATTTCAGGATTTACTCTATAAAACATACATTTTAGAAACACCATTACTTGCAGGTTCTTCTATAGAAAAAAACTAAAGTTATCTCTAAAAACAAAATAAACCCTTAATACGGCGTAAACACTTCACGGAAGGTCATCAGTATTTGAATAATAACAAAACTACATGTTCTTGATAACGTATACTCCTTACATTTTTAAAATGTGTATTTGTTTTAACAATACGAAGGAAATACCTAAATTCGCGCGCGTTTCGCCCATCCCTTCTCCGAATCGACACCATTGCATATATTGTCTATAGCTCAAACCCCATAACGTGATCTAATATTTTGTGCGTGCGATTGGTCTTTGCCAATAGAGCGGGCGGCTATTTTTAGTCCCACGTTCTATTGATACGGGTTATATTCGAGCTTTGAGGAATAGGGAACTGGTTGAAAAAGGTCCTTTGTATTAAAGACAGTGAGACACTTATGAAATAAAAAGAATAGAAACCTATAGAAGCCTATCATTTTCCTATAGAGCAGTTTGCTGTCCAAATATTTGAAGTGCTCAACTGTACAGCAAAGTGAAAGCTATCGAGTGTTTAATGCAAAAGCCAATAGCCAATAAACACTTGCCACTACAACAATAACGCCCACACTATCTACACATCCAATTCCGAAACCAAATATCCAATGGTCCACTACAACAACCCCATTTGCCAGGTCCACATTACCGATAAATTCACCAATAACGCTGTTTAAGCGACCCATTAAGTACGTTTAGAACTGTTACTATACCGGCACAATATCTTGTTAAACCGCCGGTAATGCATGTACCGGGGAATGAGAACGTGCGCACATGTGGGGCCTTGTGTAATTCGTGGACCGTAATGTATGCGGAAATCAGGGTTGCCACTCTGAGATTGCTTCGTCTAAGGATTTCGCTGCGTAAGACTGGCTGTTTGCAAAAAATATAGACGAAACAATTCGAAATTCAAAATTTCCAGGAAGGGTTCCAAAATATTTACAATAATATCACACATTACAAATGATGCTTATGTATAGGTATAACATGCATTTTGGCACTTGTACAGAGGCAAGTACGCGATTTCGAGGAGCAGCGGAAAATTTACCTCAACGCCAAACGCGACCACCCGCGGCCATTTACTATGTGCGCTCAGTGTGAGGGTTTACTTGGAAGACCGGTCGGTTACACTAGCCATCTTCGGGCGCACCAGCGCCGTACCGACAGGATTCGAAGCAAGAACGATCGGAGTCGGTCATTATCATGTTTAACATAGTGCAATTCGGGTGGACGTGGGTCTTTCTAAGTCCACGTAGCCCAAAAATTTTGCAAATCTAGAGGATTTCTTCAATTCTAATTCTCTCAGGTCTCTTTCGCAAAAACATTTCTAAAAATTACGATGCATATCGTGGTTTATTATTTTGATTACCTTTAACATCAGCTTAATCGGAGAAATATTTTGTATGTAGTTAAAAAGTTGTTCGCAGGGGTAGACAAGTACTAAGTTAGTTCATTTGCTCTTCAGGGACTAATTTTACTACCTATTTTTTATAACGGAAGGCTAGCTTTACCCGCGGCTTCACTGGCGTGAAATTGTATTTCAGACAGACAGTTTTCGCCTTGGCGGTTATTTTATCAATATTTGATAATGATTGCGAAATTAGCTGTGTTACTGATCACTTACCAAGCCTTCAGTATAAGTTTGGCTGTATAAATTAAAGTCACCTTGTATATAGCCTATACACTACGATGATAATGCAGAAAGCCGAATTAAAATCCGTTGTGTGGTTCTCGATGAAACAACGGACGGGCAGACAGACGGGTAAATAATTTAGTTTTCCCCTCATTATAATACTAACACACTATCTAATTTAAAATGTCTGTGTACACACGAGACTTTTTTACTACTTTATTATCCCATTTCAAAGCTGGCTCTCTAAATCAATAAAAAAACACTCAACAAAGGCTACATGTCTATTTGAATGTAGGGTGTATAATAGCTCACTTCGCTTCGCATGACGCTGCTTTATACCAAATTCTGCAACAATCACTCTGAAATTGACATATGGTAAAGTTGAGGACTAAAGCTATGTCCATGTTGTTGTGAAAACTTGATTCCATTAAATTTTCTCGATAGAAAAAAATGCAAAATTACCTCCAAACCGTACAATAAACCGATAGAATTCAATGAATACTTGAAATAAGATCTGAAACTTTGCTTATTATAACTGATATTAGTATAAAACAGATGCAGACTGTTCAATAAAAATGAAAAAACCATCAGTGTAGCCGCGATTTCAAAATAACTGATATTTTCGCGTGCGCGGCATCTGATTAGAGCGGCAAGCGTTAGAGCAGGACTGCGAATTGAGGTATTATGGGCTCATAACTAGAAACAAGCTCTTTCTTCAAGTGGCAACCCTATTATGTTTTTGGAATTCAGTTTCCGGGAAGAATGGATGAAGCGTGTTTTGTTAACTCTGTAATAAATTGTTATCTTTGTATTTTAGATGTGTAATGAAATATCTGTTTTAGCACACGAGCGGAAATTTCAAGGAAATATTCCAAGTTTCCCAGAAGCTCTTTAAGTCCATGTGTAACTTGATACTCGTTGTAAATGTCTTATTACAAGTAAGAGGTGTTGTAAAAAAGTTACGTAACAAAAACACAAGTTAAAATTACTTGGGACCTGTTTCAACAACAAACATGTCGACACGACATGAATCTTCGAGGTTTACGTCACTTCCGGTATGAAATGAAATAAATACTTTATTTTTGCAGTGTAGGTACATAAATATACTTATCGCACGTTAGGATTTATCACACTAATATTATAAATGCAAAAGTTTGTGTGTGTATGTTTGTTACTCTTTCACGCTTAAACGCCTGAACTTTAGAATGGATATAGCTTATACCCTAACTTAATACACAGGCTACTTTTTATCCCAGAAAAAAGCATGTCGTTAAACCGATAAAACGTGGGCGGAGCCGCGGGCAAAAGCTAGTGAAATAATAAAATTTAAAAGAGGAAAAATACAATATATTACAATAAGTTTTGGGTTTGCTTATATTTAATAAGTAAATACAAGTACATGAACTAAAATAAAGGTATTAAATGTATACAATTATGTATACCTATATACGATATGATAATAAATAGCTAGTAGCTATTAGCTACCCTACCCATATACTAAATACTAATACGTTACATATATAAGGTGACTTTAATTTATTCAGCCAAACTCATACTTGAGGCTTGGTAAGTTATCAGTAACACGGATCGATAACACTTTTTGCTAAGTTCACAAAATAAAATCTTGACGTCCCATAGTAATTGACTCGGGGCTGGGCTTGCGTTTGTAAGGAACACGAAAAGAATAATTTACGAATTTTACAAAAAGGGCCATCGAACCTTGTTACTTACACTTACTGAGTTCACAGTAAGAATTTGGCTGCAGACATTAAAGTCACCTTAATACATGCCTAACGCCGCCCAATTGATTAGTCTTGCTAAGAAGAAGGGCAAGAAACTTAGCAAAATCATGTCTTTTGTTTTCGGTACAATTTTTTTTACGATTTTGATTTCCGGTTATAGATTATTAAGGTTTTAAATCGTATTTTTTTTGTTATTAGTTATTATCCACCGTAGGTCAATGCTTACTTGATTGGATTACATTTCATTTAATTTCGGAATAATACAAATTTTGCAATAAAGGATTTGTTTCGAAACGAGCGAATTTTTCTCAGAGTGACGCGAATTTTAACCCACACCGTTCAAACATTGACACGAGTTAAACCGAGAGTAAACGAACTGTTGTATTACAGTTGCACGAAAGTATTTTGAAACTTTATTCTTGCCTCTGTGGTTGAGTAAAAAGGGGCGGCATAAGAAGTATTCACTTCAATAATTTACGGTTCTATCTCTGTTGCCTATGGTATTTCTATTTCTTTCCAACTGTTTTGTGTTACCACGGGATGATTTCATACAAGTATATCAATTCTTACTCGCACATTTTTTGTATGAAAAAATGTATGACGTTAGATCAATAAAATATCGTTACTCTTGTAATCTTTATACATATTTTGCATTGCAGCCGTGGCAGATATTTTTAGAGTACCGACCGCATAATCAGAAAGTGACGTACAAGATTCTCGTATAGGGGGGAAGGGGGAGGGGGGGGGGGGCTTTAAAGAAGTATCCACTTTAAAAAACAATGATATTCCGTTGTATTTGTATAAAACCTCAGCGTTGTGACAACATAAAACCTCGCTGAGGATGGGTCCAATTCTGAAACAATGGCTGAAAGGTCGCGAGATGACATAATAAATTGCTACAAGTCCGATTTGTCGTCGGAACCGGATCGTTTCGTCCGCTTTCAATTTTAATCTAATGCTCATTTATCGGAATCGCGTTCAGTGTGTTCCTGTCTGGTCCCTTTTTTCCATTGCTTACGATTTGTGTCCATTGACCTTGAAAGTCACAGACAAGATAAAATATTATGTTTCATACATTTTGTACGATCAGTTTGTGTTATACTAAAAAGAGCAAGATAAATAATGTACTAATAAATGTGAAATAATCAAAACAAAACCATGGCTTGGTGTTTGTTTGTTAACATCTTTTGCGGTCTATATGGGGGGGCAGTGCCCCCGCCAAGTCGAGCTAAAAGGCGGCACGGCCGTACTATTCTTTTCTCGAAGCAGTTCAGGCCATTTTCGACCCCCTATAACTTCGTTGTAGATAAAACTGGAAGCCTGAATTTTCAGTAACTAAGGAGGCATTGTATAAACACGGTATATTTAAAATTTCATTCAATTTGAACCCGTAGTTTAAGAATTATAACTAGTCAAATTTCTCAATTTTGTCACTCACTGACTGACCGATCATCAAAACTCTAAGGCACTTCTAGCAGACATAGAAGCTTGAAATTCGGAGTACAATTAGTGTTTAGTATATAAATCAAGGAAAAATTAAAATATTTTGCAATTTCGGTCCAGTTTTCTAGATACACTAACTAAATAATAGGATTATAATATATAGGATTACAAAGTATCATTTGCAGTTGTAAGTAGAGGGTACCGGAAAAGAAAAAAATAGACTATCTACAAAAAAAATGAGATGCCATCAAAAAAAATCTTGTAAAAAAACCAAGTCTCGCAACTTAGTTCTTCTACCGTAAAAAGTTGTAAAATCCATGTAAATCCAAGTCTGTTATTAGCTAACCTAACAACATGCTTGACGGAGGCCAGGGACGTTTGATGTACAATCGCTGGTCCCGTCGAAAGCGTCCCGATCAACCTGGCTTCGCAAAAGCTTTGGGACGGGCCGTTCTGCAGTCAGGTTCAAACGAACCTACTGGAAACTTCAATAAACCCTGCGGAGCGAGCCCGTCTTCTAGCGACTAGCGAGCCAGAATCGGGATATTGGTTAAATGCATTACCATCTGCCAACATCGGGACACTACTGGAGAGGACTACTTTCAGCCTGGCAGTCGGTCTGAGAATAGGAGCTAAAATAAATGAGCCACATCGCTGCCGTTGTGGACACAGTGTCGACCAATTGGGCCACCACGGCCTATCTTATCTTGTCAGTATAGTGCTGGAAGTCTGCCGCGCCATGCAGCCTTGAATGACGTCATTCGTCGGGCCCTTGCCAGTGCGAGTGTGCCGGCTATATTAGAGCCAAAGTGACGACGGCAGGCGGCCCGACGGAATGACGCTCATTCCTTGGAAAAACGGGCGGTCACTGATATGGGACGCAACATGCGTTGACACATTGGCACAGTCCCATGTCCAAGTGACCGCAACAAAGGCAGGCGCGGCAGCCGAAAAAGCAGAAGGTGTAAAAAGGCGCATGTATGGAGCCCTTGGCGAGGGCTGCATATTTGTGCCTTTTGCTGTTGAAACTCTTGGGCCGTGGGGTCAAGAAGCGCGACAACTTTATAAAGAAATTTCATCGCGTTTGGTCGACGCTTCAGGTGACCGAAAGGCTGGAAGCTACTTTGCCCAAAAAATAAGTTTGGCCATTCAACGTGGTAACGCTGCCAGTCTCTTGGGCACCCTTCCCAACGACGGTAGAGATATGGCCAGCATTTTTTATTTGTTATAAATATTTAAGTTTTTAGGTTGTATTTGTTAGGTTTTTTATTTGAGATAATCTTTTAGTTAAGTTTTGTAATGTTATTTAAGGTCTTAACACATTAATAAACAAAACAACATCTTATACTGACCATATCAATATTAAAAATCTTTTATGTTTTAAATAAATAGATTGACTTGGCAATCGCACTAAATAATCTAATTTAATATAATATGTATTACTTGTGAGATACATTGTGTTTTCATGCGATGTCCAAGTCAATCTATTTATTTAAAACATACAAGATTTTAATATTGATATGGTCAGTATAAGATGTCACAGTAAAGAGCTACCTTTTTAGAGGTAAGCTAGCATGTCAATGTACATATTTATTCATTCAGGTATTTATTCAGGTATACTTGAGCGCGTCCGCGGCTGAACCCCCCTTTGAACAATAGAGAGACCAATATGGAACGAGTCGTGTGACCTGTGAGCAGTAGTGGTCAACTTAAAACATTTAACAAAAATATAGAATATTGTTTGAATTCACCGTTTATAATTTTGCTGAATTGCAAATCATCTGTTTAAAATTAGAAGCCATTTTGTCCATACTTCCGGTCCGGAAGATTTTCACCAAACACATACAAAATTAGCGTCTGTCCTTTGTAATCCTTGACGAGGGTACCAGGCTCGAGGACGTTCCATACAAATACAATATTTAGATTTGAAATGGTTGGGAAATTCAAAAATTTAAATGATTCAGTAATGGGCCGAGGTATTGTTGTATTATTTCCGTTTTTTTTGCAATAGTGGTTTGAATGGAAGATTTCAAACAATAGCACCATGAAAAAGAACATTATTAACAGTTCAAAATATACAAACTAAACAATATTCAAAACCGGCCAAGTGCGAGGAGGACTCGCGCCTGAGAGTTCCGTAGTATTCAAATAAGTTAATAGACTTAAATGATTCCAATAAAAATTACGAACTGATGAAATGTGAGTATGAAATAAGACTTAAACTTGTAAAGCCTACTTAGCTCTGATACTTAGTTTTTCTTTTAATGTCTAATTTTTCACATATCCAAAAACAAACGTTTAGCTGGGGGGAGAGGTTACACTTGACTCGAAAATGACAAAAATTTGCACTTTAAAGCTTATTATTTCTCAAATTGATCCCTCAATCTAAAAATAGTTGTTTCACACCAATAATATTTTTGAAAGACCTATCCAATGACACCTCACACTACGGGGTAACGCGAAATAAAATTCACCTCCACTTTACGTGTAGGGGAGGTATCGTAATAGTAGTTTATGAAACTGGTACATAAAAAGGTTATTAAAAACACGACTGTCAGTTTTAATAGTACACGAGTGTTTTAATACCTAGTTATGTATAGTTTCATAACACCAAACTCATGCCTAACAACCTGTTTTCATAATCTTGATAAAATTTGTCGTTAGCCATTTTTGATATTTCTTGTAAATTTTTCTGTGTTTTTGTGGGTCAAAAGAATTATTTTGCCCTAAAATTACTGACAGCAGGGATGGTGATGATATTTGACTCCACCTGACATTCTGGAAATAACGACGGAAATTACAAAAACTTTTCGAACAAGCTTTTACAAAAATAATGGCAAACGAAAAAATATACAAAAATTATGAATACAGGTTAGTAGGCATGAGTTTAGATAAAGTATTGCTGTGATAAAATAAACGATATCGTTTATTGCACGGACATCTAGCAACAGAAAGATTGTTTAAATAAATAATTATATATAAAATTATGTAATTAAAAAGCCCCTGATGATGCTTATATAGTGAAACCGGTTGGGTAGTGTAGAATTAAATATTATCTGTGGAAAAGTACAAGTGTTTTTTTATCACAACAATGTTTGATAAATTCCACCAAGTGCCGACAATCTCAACTATCAACTTCCTTAGATAAAGTAGTGTATGAAACTATACATAGGTATTAAAACACTCGTGTACTATTAAAGCTAACAGTCGTGTTTTTAATAACCAGTTTATGTACCAGTTTCATAAACTACTATATTTTACTACTTTGTCGGCGTTATTAATACGAGCATGTATACGCATGCCAAATGACAGCTTTCTATTACTAAGAGTTTCTGAGCTAAGCCGCGGACTGACAAACAGAGAGACAGACATATACAACCAGACCCATAAAAATTTCTTCTTATTCGACCAATTTTTGTGAAAGGTTTGTAGATTTATATTCACATTCCTGTTGCATTGTACACTATGTTATTGATTGAACACGAACTGAACACATGCCAGGTTAACTGACACAAACACGGCCGTTTTACAGCTTACATAAAGGGAAAATTCTCATTTCGTACAATTAAATGAAAAAACTTGCATTAAAACCTGGAATTCCGGGACAGCCGACGCTGGAATTGCTCACGTAGCATTTTTATTTTATTTTAAAAAGTGCGTGTAATTCTTTATGCGGATGCTACGTGTTTCACGGTCGTATGGAGGTGAAATCTTTTGGAAAATGAATTTGAAATGGTGACACTTTTTAAAACATCAATAAATATTTTTAAAGAAAAGTTCAACAGTATTCTTTATAACTTACGTTGTGTTGTGGTGCTCTTAAGAATTTTGTCAAACTAATAAAAAAAACTGACCTAGTGCGAGTCGGACTTGCGCACGAAGGGTTCCGTACCATTATCTATAAAAACGGCAAAAAAATCATGTCTGTTGTATGGGAGCCCCCTTTAACATTTATTTTATTCTATTTTTAGTATTTGTTGTTATAGCGGCAACAGAAATACATCATCTGTGAAAATTTCAACTGTCTAACTATCACAGTTCATGAGATACAGCCTGGTGACAGACGGACAGACAGACGGACTGCGGAGTCTTAGTAATAGGGTCCCGTTGGCTACCCTTTGGGTACGGAACCCTAAAAATATCTTCTCAGTATATTTTTAATCCCACCCAAAACATAATTCTCAAAAAGGGGCTAAGTTCAGTACAAAGGCAGTGTAGGATCGTCGGCTTCGCCGAAAAAAGAATTGGCAAGTTTTCATAATCAATTATTTGCATGTATGGTGTGACTCTAGGACTATGGCTTCTCAATCTTTAGACCCAGGTTCGATCCCCGGTCGATCATGCATCAAAGAGTTTTTCGGAATTTTTGTGCACAGTATTTGTGTTCTTACCTAATACTTGCCACTTGCTGAACGGTGAAGGAAAACATCGTGAGAAAACATGCCCTACAAAAGCCTATATTTGTACCCGAAGTACGGCTTACCGCCGATCACGTTCGGACGCAATATTTGTCGGTGAATATCTTTGACAACCCCTCGGGGAATCACGCTGTGACGATATATTTACATTAAATTGTATGTTTACATGTCAATTAACTAATTCCAAAGTGAAGTATAAAAATTAATACTTTACTGTATATTTCTGTTGTTGGAACAGCTTTGGTAAGATACACACAAATAATACCTAAGGTGACAATTACTGCTGGTGACCCCGGGCACGTACGTCTCATTCACTCGCACTACTCGCCCCGTATTGATATCTCCGTCGCTCGACCACCCAAGTCGCTAAAATATACGCAAATGATTTATTACAAATATGATTACCAAAATTCTTCAAAAATAATCAAGGAAGTTATTGGTTGTGATAATATCTTTAATTTGATTAAGTTTGAAGTTATTACTATGCATACGTAATTAATTGAATTGGATCTAAGTCTTAATTGGGACCTTATTTTGGTATTTATTTAGTTAATGTTCTTAAAACTACATCATTTCAGATATTCCGTAGTTTATCATATATATTTTTCTAATTGTTTGCTTTAATAACGTCTGAATAAAACCAGCCACTAGTTGTGAGTTCCAATGTCACCAGCATAGCCCTTTTAAAGCCTAAAGAGATATATTGTCAAATATCACTCGTAGTCTAGATGTAAATTCGTCTGCAAGATGGTTTCCCCGTAAACATTTACGGCTGTTCCACGGCTGCAGTACATTCAATTAGAGAAGACAATTTAATTTAACTGTACACGATGTCTAGCAATCAAGTTGGGTTGCCATGGAATTGCGAGTTAGCAACAGGTGTTTATATTTGTCTACTAAATGTAGTTGCTAACCGGTACATCTCATCTAGATAACAAACAAAACGAGTGCCTGCAGGTAGCTGCGCAATAAAAAAAAATATTCGAGCAAACTACAGTTAGTCTTAAAAACTACATATAATAAAATTATGGAGGCAGTTACATTGGTTTCATGTTGATGTTAAATATAGGGAACGGCTATAATTCATGTGCCCTGATTAACTCATTAGTAAAAACTGTACAGAGTACACCAGTCTCTTTGCCTTTAGTAAATAGATGGAGCCAAACAAGTTTCACAGATCAGTGTTATCTTTCTAATTAACTAACGCAACCTAACCTTAATACATAAATTAAAACAAAACAATTAAAAAAAATAAAAAAATAATGGTATTATAAATATGACGTAGAATACATATTAATATATACATGATGTATGCTAAGAAAGAATAGTGTTCGGCAGCAAATTTAAGCTTCATTGCAGGCGTAGTGCAGACCCTATACTTGTTGTTGCTGGTGTTGATATAAAACAAGGGTGTAAATAAACAATTTTCGCACAGTTAGGACGTTGACACAACAATAGAGATCGGAAGTGGGAAACCTTAAACAAAATTATCTTTAGAAGCATACGCTGGGCTTTCAACAGTTATTTGTTCGTTACTGACTCTCGTAGATTTTACGGAAGTCTCTGGACAGCTGGATTAATGCGTCGCCTGCTTTTGCTCTCTCACTTTTAGGGCGAGCGCGCTTCATCCTAGGTTTTATCGACGTTTTCCGTCGGGCACGGCGGTAGTGGCCAAGCCTAAGCCCGAAAAAAAAGACATAAGTCTGCGTTTCAGCCAAGTTCGGAACACAAATTAATTAGACTCTCCTAGATGTGTCTTTACTGATTTATATATCGTCGGCATTTCGCAATTCGGCATATCATTATCTACCTAGGCGTATTTATATGAAACTAGGGCGGTTCTACTTCTCGTTCGCTTTAGCTGACGCGTGTTTTCTATGATCGAATTGGCTTTTTCTTTCAAGTTTCTATCCCCAAGCTGCACTGACGCTATTGTTAGGACAATTTAAAAAATAAAAATAAGATACGTTCACACAGAACACACTTTGCCGCCTTTACAGAACTTTTTAATTTTCTATTTTTAAAGTAACAATTGGCGATCTCACCTATTTCTCAGCTATTTCTACATTTGGGTGGAATTGTTGTACGGGAAAATGCGTAGGTTGTGTGAGCTTGTGTGTAACACAACTTATACAAAAACAAATCCTAAACACAATAACTTATATAAGCTAGGTGACTTCCATTTATATAGCCAAATTCATACTGAAGACTCGGTAAGAGGTCAGGTTCAAGACTCAATTACCATTTCTGTGTAACAAACACGCAAAATGGCAAAGCCCAATTGAGTCAATTTGAGTCAAGTTTGTTCTTGAACAAGTACCTCATGTTTGCGAAATACGAAAAATATTTTTGTGTCCCTTACCGAGTCTCCAGTGTGAAATTGGCTGTATGAACGAAAGTTGCCCTATATGTGTTCTATAAACATAAATACTTAGTAAAGCAGCAGCCGTGTAAGATGTCCTCCGACGCGTCAGTAATATTTTACAACAAATGCCTTTACAACCTAACGGCAATATAACATTCCCTCGCCCGTACGTTTCGAGTCGTCAAAATGGCGGCTCCTATAAACTGTCTGGCTGAAGTCGTCAAAATGGCGGTCGTTTTTGTAAAATATTGCCCGCGACGTATCGCCCTTACCGAAGAGACCGTTACGTTGGAATGACTGGCATTACAAGGGATATGGATTTCTTGGATACACTTTCATGAGACGCATATATCAATGTCATACGTCTTTTGGGCGGTACGTCTTATTCATGTTGATTGTTGACTTGTACGCTTATTTGTTAAGTTTTATTCGTGCTTTCGGCATCGTTCTCACTGGAGGTTCAAATTAAGATATCGATGTTTAAGGCGACCACTATTGCTGGTGACCTTAGTACGTGCGCCTCACTTTCTCACGCGACTCATCCCATACTGATCTCTCTGTCGTTCGAGGAGGAACAAAGCTGCGAACGCGCTCAAAAAATAATTACAATTATTATAATTGAAATTGTTGAAAAGCAGTCAAATGAACTCATTTGTAGTATCTTCAATTTGACTAAATCGTTTATTTTTTGCATTCTTTGAAAATTAAATCAGCTTTCAGTCTTAAAAAGTCTTAATTTTAACCTTTTTTGTTATTTATTTAGTTAAAGTTCACAATAAAAATTGAAAATACTAATAAATTCAGAGATTCTGTGGTTTTGTGTTTTTTTACTAACGTAACATCTGAATTAAACCGGACCTTATCGCATGTTTCCAAGGTAACCAGCAGTAGTTATCCTTTTAAGTCGTATACAAAACTCGATGTGTGTCGGTTTAAATATCAAACTTCAGAACAGTAGTTTAATATGGAAATTTAATTTTATAGAAAACATCACTAGGGTAATTCAAATAAAAAAAAATGATTCAAACATCTCGATACTTTTTATTTTTATTCTTCAATCATAAGATAAGCAGTATTATTGAACAATGGGTGGTAGAGCTGATGCCGGGCTCGACTGTGGAGGTACCACCATCTTATTCGCAAATCCTCCCGAATTTATTCGGGGGAGAGTAAGAGAACAGCTCTCAGGCAAAACCAGGCGGCCCACCATTGCCTGGGACCGATGGATGGCGGTATATCCATCCCTATTTGCCGGGCCTATATAAAACAGACTGGTGACGGGCAGCGGCGTCACTGGTGCAAGGGTTTCGGCACCGCGCTCACCAACCCGCCTGCCCAGCGTGTGTGAGTATGGGCATTTCTTCCAGGAGGACCGCCAAGAGTGGCAAAATCCTGGAAAGGCCTATGTCTACCAGTGGACGAAACTGGCTGATGGATGGATGGATTGAACAATGAGATGTTGCATTTGTTTATTTATTTACCTATACATGTTTTAATGTAAATAACAATGAAATTAATCGTGTTTTGCTTAAACACAAAATTATTATTGTTGTCTTGATTCATGTTGTGATGGTAATCAGCACACAAACTTTTTGATCGATAAACTTGGCAACAAGGACACTTTCTCCACTAGCGTGTACAGTGATCAATTTCGTCTTTGGCGAAATTATTTTAGATGGATCTGTTTTTTGGTTTGCCAACACTTATTCACAGAACATGAAACGTGTATATAAATTTCGTCTAACTAAACCAAATCTAGTAAAATAAGTTATTGATTCACGCTTGTGGGCATGAGCTCCAAATACTTGAAACTTTGTATATTTATGTCTTGCCGCTCCATCAATCAATCATCAATGGTTCTTGTTGACTGGCATTTTACAAATTCAAATCCAATGTCTTTTAGCCTGCAGATAAAACATAAGTAAAATTAAGGTAATTTATACTGTAAGGTGGGACACCTTGATGGAGCTTCATTTCAACGCTAATAAAAGTCTCCGTGTACGAGTTCGAGCGTGAAAGAGTTCCACTATGTTTTTATTATTTAGCGACTAGTTTCGTGTCTTAGACATCTTCTGGCTTGTTAAAATTTGAACGGTCAAAATTGATAAGCATTAACAATAATTATGAAGGTAGGTAGATATAACAATAAAAATAGCGACCGAAGTGGTTTTTTAGACATTCTTACGAAGTTTATAAAGAATTTCAAGTAAACAAAGTAAACTCTTAGTATGATTGACACAACTCGTACTTTGAATACATAGACGAAAGATTGAGATTGCCATAAAATCTCAAAGATTCAAGATTCAAAATGTTTATTTATAAAATTAATCGTGATAGGTACATAAAGTATACGTTTGACATGTCATATCTAATCTTTATAAAAACAACATTATATAATGAAACAAATATAATACGGGAAATATATAGGTATAAAAAAAGACTTATTTGAATAAGAATATTATTATACATAATGTAATTAATAAATAAGTTAATAGATAAATAAACTATAAATAGATATTATTCCTAGATCCGCCCATTCGATTAATCTTGCTAAGAAGAAGGGCAAGAAACTTAGTAAGATGATGTCTTCTTTATCAATTTTTCTCATCATATGGCTTAATGCTATTGCAGTCTTTTTAACTTATATAAAATGACTAGCTTTTGCCTGCTTTTTTCCGGGATAAAAAGTAGCCCATGTGTTAAGTTAGGGTATAAGCTATATCCATTCTAAATTTCATCTAAATCCGTTCAGCCGTTTCAGCGTGAAAGAGTAACAAACATACACACAAACTTTCTCATTGATAATATTAGTTAAGTGTGATTATGATTATACTAAACAAGGTGTGTAACTTTAATAACTAAAGGATGAAAATATAAAACACAGAAGAAAATTGTGTCATGAGGAAAAAAATACATCTTAGTCTACCTGTCTAATGAGGTAGTAAGTTAAAATACTAAGCAAAACATCATCTACCTGTCTCATATAGTTTATCCCTTTTTTTACAGTCAAATTATCAACTATAAATGCTAAGTTATAAAATGTTCATGTCAACATGTAAAACAAATGTCAAAATAATAATAAAAAAACACTAAAAAAATAATAGTCTACATAAAAACAAACGATTTGAAAAACACAAATCAGGTAGAAAATAAGTATTATGTCAAGATCAATACTCTCATGACAACACGCGTCACTATCGTCCAAATAGTCATTGATTTTGTAATATACCTTTCTCAAGAGTCCTTGCTTAATATATAATTTAAACTTATTTTCTGGAAAATTAAAGCCCTCCTTTGGAAGTTTATTATAAAATCTCATTTCATGTCCTACAAAAGAGGTGCCTACTTTTGCAAGTCTAATTTTTGGAAAAGCCAGTTTATGTTTCTTCCTAGTGTCTATAGAGTGATGCTCACTGAGCCTCGGGAAAGTATCGATGTTTTTTCTGATATATTTAATAACTTGGTAAATAAATTCACAAGGAACTGTTAAAATATTAATTTCTTTGAATTTTTCTCTTAATGAAACCCGGTGCTTCATATTTTATATAGCCCGAATTTCTTTCTTCTGCAAAACAAAGACTGCGTTTATATCCGCAGCCTACCCCACAGCAACACACCATATGACATAATGCTTTGAAAATAACTAAAGTACACCAATCATCTAAGCCACACTTGAATAATTTTGAAACAGTACGAGCGTTGATATCATTGACCATACAGTCCACTACTGAGTCCAGTTCAGCGTTCTAGCAGTATCCTCATCAATAATTTGCCTCATCCGTCTAACAGCGTTTGCGGCTGAACTTAGTCTACCACAAAGGCCTTCTATGTGCGGACCCCACTGAAGACAAGAGTCTATATTAATGCCTAAAACCTTTGTTTTGTTGACTAACTCTAGCTTGGACCCCTGCTAAAGTAGATCAGCATCTACTTTAATTACATTTGGTACATGTGAGTTTTATACATTTTGTCTTTTTGTATGATTTAATACCTATATTTTTTTGCCATTCTGGTATACCTATACACAAAGAGGTGATTAAAACACGAGTGTAAGTTTAAAAAACGAGTCGCAGGCGAGTATTACACCAGTGATTTACCATGATTTTACGTTATTTACCTTATGGGGGGTTATCCCATCTATATTAAGTTCTGGACAATAAAAGTTACACTTAAATAAACGTCGTGCAAATTGTGATATAAAAACGGCCGTCATATAAAAAACCCATCCCTCTTATTCCAAAATAATGAATAAAAACACCTCGGAACCGCGAGTTTTCTGGGCGGCCCGTTTTCACTGAGCAGGGTAAACATGTGTAAAATGAAAGCGTTGGAGCAGGACAGATTTTTCTGGATACCTCGCCTTAAAGTCACAGTGTGAATGGGTCGGTTTCTGCCCTTCCTCCACTCGTTGAATGAATGCCTTCGAAGTTGATGCTAGTGATAGTTGGCACTTTCTATATATTTTGATAGAAAGGTACTTGTACTTGTGCACTGTCTACGAATAAGAATTCTCATTCGCAGTCCACTGTATTATTTTATTTATAATAGGATTTTTTTTCAATGTAGGGATCGGCTTAAGAGCTTATCTTTCAATGAATGGCATTGTTCTATTGTTAAGTTCCACCACTAATTAGCAGTGCACAACCAAACGCATAAACAACAAAACATTTTATGTTAATAGCACATTTAACGCCTGAACAAAAGGGCTCAAATTTGAACAGCAACGCATTCTAGATAGTTGAGATTGAAAACGGCAGCAAGGTACAGGTGTGATACAGGGTGAAACGATTTAAGATTTTTACATAACAGTATTTAACTTTAAAAAACTTCATTTGTCTCTTTGAAACTTTAATTTAACACACATTTGTTGTTTATTAAATAACTACGTTTACTTATACTTATATAATTCCAATAAAACCAGTAAGTACCTACAAATACAAAAAAAATTGTATGGCTGCAATCTACGGTAATTATTGAAGTTACATTTAAAATTACATACATTACATTTTTTACCTCTTATTCCCGCCAAATCGAAGTCCATATACACAGCCGGGATCGTTATCGAACACACTTTTCACATAAATCCAAATAGTTGGTAAGCAATCAAAATCATATAAACGCAGGTCAGGGTCAAATTTATCAAATATCCAGAATAAAACACAGAGAAGTAAACGATCCGATAGCCATTACTTAATCATCCTGTAACTGACACGCAAAATGGCTGCCGCTTCCAATTTCAAAAATTAAATCTTAAATGTCTTGGTGACTTGGCCTTTTTGTTTCGGTGGTAAAGTTGCTATTAACATAAAATATTTTGTTGTTTATGCGTTTCGTTATGCACTGCTCATTTAGCAGTCGAACTTAACAATAGATGACAATGCCATTCATTGGAAGATAAGATCAAAGTGGATTCCGACATTAAAAAAAAATCCTACTAGACCTAACTGGTTTCGCAAAAATAGCATTATCAACGATTATGTATTAAATAATGATCGCTGCTCCTTGCACCTAACCAGTCCTAAGCATCAGCAATAAGTATTTCTTTGAAAATCTTGTTCAACGAAACCGGTTGGGTATTTAAATTCAATCTCTGTCCTGTTTTCGGCTTGGTCGTAGTTTTATCAGCCATTGTAGCCTATGTGTCGACCAGCGACAGTACAATGACAATAAAAAAACGCATTCAAATCCGTTCAGTGGTTCTCGAGTTAAATCGGAACATAGATACATACAGACACACATACATACGGATATTACAGGAGTCTTTTTTTACAGTTAATGTGATGAGATGAATAATAAAATATTTTGGTAAATGATGTGACAAAGAGTTTATATGTCTGATGTTTTATCAATTTTTATCAGCAAAGTTGAATGAAAGATTTGTCTCTTTGAAGTTGACAATGTGATTATTTTTCACAAACGAGGTGTAGAAGATTTAATCGTTTCTCAATATTTCTAGAATCGCGGTCTCCTGAAAAAAAACCTTTGACATGAACGTGAATGTACAAGGCCGTAACAAAAACATTGTATTACGACAAAAAAAATAATTAAAAACGCAACTTCTTAGTACTTATGTACACGAAAATATGGAGAAAGAAAACGATTTTGTTGGTCGCTTGTTAGATACCAAAAAATCGAATTTATGCGAATGCAAAACTCAGCTACAGGAATACTTTCCTGGTGATAACGAAAAGATAATATCATAAATCATAAAAAAATATTTGGTCAACATAGGTAACAATAAAATACATTGAGTCCAAGCTATGTTGCACCAGAAGGCATACAAAAATAATTCATGTTACTAAAATTTAATAATTATTTACAGAATAATACAATAATCAGACATTTGGGGACACATTATAGGAAGCCAGATAAAACGGCTTTGGTTGATTGAAAATTACATTTAAATTAAAATTAACAAGTAATAATAATCTAACATATTCCTCCAACAATCATTTCAATTTACGAGTATATAGATATACAAGTATATAGATAACGAAAAGCTGAAGTCGGATGAAACTGTTGTTGCAGCAGCCAATTTACCTGATAATTAGTTGCTAACCAACAAAATTATTGAAATTACCAACTGAATGAAATCTGTGGCATGTGGCAAAAATCTAAAAATACTGTCATTCCATGTCTTCTTGGGGATGCCGTAAAAGGCGACTAAGGGATTACAAAAATAAATTCAATTCAATTAATTTCATTAAATTGGTTAGTATTACAAAGTGGAAAAAAACTTGAACCTAAGGTTAGTACAATACAGTAAAGAACGATAAAATCTATAAATAGTAACAATGTTAACACTTGCAAAAACAAACAATAAACACAATATAGGTGGAATTAATATATATCGGCTCCCAGACTAGAGTCCTCCGTATCATGGGATGCACCTAGCGCTTGAAATTATTATATACTAGCCTTTGCCCGCGGCTCCACCCACGTCGAAGAGATTTTCGTAAAAATAAGGAAAACAAAAGAATATGATTTTTGATTTTGAACGACTATATGCCACGGACACCATGTTTAACCAAGGTGCTAATAAAGACCAATCAAATAAGTCCCAACTCGAAGGGTCTGCTTTTATCCGTTGAGGAAATCCCTTACCCATCTTCTAGTCCCATCATCAGACCCTGGTCACCATGTTTTACCAAAGTGCTAATAAAGACCAATCAAATAAGTCCAAACTCGAAGGATCTACTGTTGTCCGTTGAGGAGATCCCGTATCCATCTTCCAGTCCCATCATCATACCCTGGTTACTATGGTTTAGCAAAGTGCCAAGAAGTGTGTCAGAATTGTTGTAAATGGAAATCTGTAGTCAGATTAAACTGATTAGTTTTGCCATATGGGAAGAAATTATTACTTAAACCACAGTATTTGATGTATCTATGCTTAAACCTGGCTGTAGTCAATTTTTCAAGCTTAATATTAGCAAGAGGTCTGTCAGGATCGTTGTTGGTGGAAATCTTTAGTCAGATTAAACTGATACAGTTTCCTCGTATGGAAAAACAACCGGTTTTATCACTTATTACTAACAATTTGGTCAGGGCACGCCGATAAAGCAGCTAAGCAGCGTTTTTTCTCCCGACATGGTTCACAAATACTGAATTTTCAAACTGAAAACTTACTTTTATTTAAATAGAATATACCTTTGTTACTAGCTATTGCGTAGCTTTTTACAAAAGAAAGAATTTTTAGAATCGGTTCAGTAGTTCTAAAGTTTACCTCAAACATACAAACAAACAAACAAATCAAATCTAGTGTAGAAGTGTAGATAGATGTAGAAGTAGATTATATTATATTATACAAAACAGAAACGAAAATAATGAAAAATACATACCTAAATATATATACTGTTAGGATACACCACCTTACGCAGGGGCGAGGGAGGCCCGGTCCCTATATAAGCAGCGCACGAGCCAGCGTGTCACACTTTTTACTGAGACTTCGTTGCGAGCGGAAGCGCTGCTGGGCAGCTGATCGGTGTGAACTGCTACAAATATCCGGTACCTCTGTATTTCTTATTATTTTTGTTGTTGATTTCACTGTGGTAAATGATTTGGTTCTTTTGTTAAATTAATTATTAGATTGAAATCTGAAATTAACTTTTAGGTTATAAATAAATGTTTTTTTAATTGATATTTCACTTCTTTTCCTATATCAGAAGTGGGATCCCAATCCATGCCTCACATTTAGCCATACTTGATTATCCTGATCACAGAACAAAGGAACCTTGTCGTTACCTGTACTATTTTTATTGTTGTTTTCGATCTTGTTCATTTTATACTTTGAACATGCCTAACACGCATAGTTCCCGGAGTAGATCGCGTAGCAGATCGCACCGAAGCCATCGTAGGCACAATTGGTCGCGAGAACATTCTCGAAAGTCAAAAGTAGTCACGTAGTCGTCGCGAACGGGCTCCTTCTCGAGCATTAACACCTGATTTGCCACTCCTTGCGCCCCATAGCTCCCGTGATAGCCATACATCGCGGTCCCCTCCGCTAGGATCACGCACTCTTGATACCATCCCTTCACGCTTGGACACAATTGAAAATAAATTTTCGACGTCTACCCCCGTTCCGCAAGCAGACACCGCGCCACTGTCTGTAACCCAAGCTATAGTTGATGCGATTCACTCCGTAAACCCGGGACGTTCACGATACTATGTGTCAAACTTCGATCCGTCTATTCACGACGTAGACTCCTGGTGTGATGAAGTGGATCGCGCACAGTTGAGTAATCGTTGGGACGACAAAGAATGTCTATCACGTGTGGCGGGATGTCTGAAAGGTGACGCGAAGACATGGTTAAACGAGTGGGTAACGGCAGATAGATCATGGAGTAGCTTCAAACGCGAGTTCAAGCCACTTTGCCCCCGAAAATTAGATTACGCGACAATACTTTTCGAGACTATGAATACGACCTCCGAAAAATTCGCGTCATATGCTGAGTACGCACGGCGCACCCTGCTTCGCTTACGTATTGTCAAAGGCCTTAGTGAGCTACTGATGACACAAATTGTAATCCGCGGCATTGACGATGCGCAGGTGCGAGCCGCAGCCGCCAACGCGGAACTTACCCCGGAAAGCATTGTGTCATTTTTGTCGATATACACAAAACCCGCTCAAACCAAGGGTAGTTCGACAAAAATCACTTCTCACTTTCCGTCACGAAAGCGCAGTTCAGAACATGCAGATTCGAACCGTTATAAGACCTGTTTCACTTGCAAGGGCCAAGGCCATCTATCCCACAATTGCCCCAAAAAGTTCAAACCGTCTGAACCTGCCTCAAATACGCGTCCTAACGTTCCATCCTGCACGTTTTGTAAAAAGGCAGGTCACACAGAAAACGTCTGCTTTGCTAAGGAACGTTCGCCTGGGCAGCAAAATAGACGTAATGTAAATTTTGTCGGGAGTCCGCGGACAGAATAACGACTTAACTACCACTGTAATACAAGGTGTACCGGTAGATGTATTGATAGATAGCGGCGCGCTCAATGTTTCCCTCGTATCGTCAGACCTTGTAAAACATTTGTCGTGCACAGTAAAACCGACTAGGTGCGTACTTAAAGGACTTAGTAGTCATGAAATTGTAGCAACGTCTTACGTTACTCTTACGGTTGAGTTTGCGGATATTGCGTTAGAGGCTGACTTTTTGGTAGTGCAAGCCGCGTTTGTGAGCATGCCAATGATAATTGGTACCGATATATTGAATAAGGATGGCATAACATACGTCCGAACTAAAGACCGGCAATACTTAGTACGCGCCCCTGAATCTAACGAGGGTGTCAGCTTACTGCGGGAAGTACTCACAACTTTGACCCAGGCTGGGTTCTCAATAAACCTGCGCAAATGTGTCTTTCTCACCACCGAAATCGAATATCTTGGTAGGATAGTAAGCCAAGGTCAGGTTAGACCGAGCCCTTATAAGATCCAGGCATTGGTAGATTCGCCCGCTCCAGAAAATGTCAAACAAGTGAGACAATTTCTGGGACTGGCTGGATATTTTCGAAAGTATATTGAAGGTTACGCTACGAAAACATTTTGTATCTCCCAACTAACCAAAAAAGACACTCAATTCGAATGGGGTCCCGAGCAAGAAAACGTACGACAGGAAATCATCTCAATTCTAACTAATGAGCCTGTACTAGCTATTTTCGATCCAAAACTCCCCACAGAGGTCCATACTGACGCTAGCTCTATTGGGTATGGTGCTATCCTTTTACAGACTCATAAGGATGGCAACAAAAGGGTAGTAGCCTACTTCAGTCGGACCACTCAAGGCGCAGAAAGTAGATACCACTCGTATGAGTTAGAAACACTGGCGGTTGTGAAAGCATTGCAGAATTTTCGACATTATCTCATCGGTCTTGAGTTTAAATTAATAACAGACTGCAATGCTCTCAAATGTACCCAACGCAAGAAAGATCTGCTGCCAAGAGTGGCCCGCTGGTGGATTTATCTCCAGGATTTTGACTTTGAGATGGAGTACCAAAAAGGGGCCTTAATATCTCATGCTGATTACCTAAGCAGAAACCCCCCTCGTCAGGTACTTCATATCACTCAACCTCGCAATTGGGCTCAGATAGCGCAAGCTGCAGATAATGAAACACAAAGCCTCCTTCAAAAACTTTGTAAAGGACTTGGGATCAGAGGTACACCTAATCACAGCCGAAATGCACCAGTCTAACGGGCAGGTCGAGAGGTATGCTCGCACTGTCCTTAACCTGCTTCGCATTGAAACCAACCACAAAGGGGCAGCCTGGTCTGAGACACTCTGGAGACTTCAACTGACTCTCAACGTGACCAAGCAGAAGACCACTCAAGTATCCCCGCTGAATCTGCTTGTGGGGTCTGACACGACAACTCCCGTCATCAGGTCTCTGGTTCGAGATATTGCTCTGGACGGTGGCCAGCCAAATCGCGCTCAGCGAGAATTACGTCGGGCACGTGCAGCTGACCTGCTAAAACGAAACAAGTCTGCTCAAGACGAGTATGTAAACCGCAACAGGCGACCCCCGAGGACATTTAATGCTAACGATTTGGTTTTCGTGATAAAATTCTCGCAGGTCACTGGAAAGATGGATCACGGCATGCGAGGACCCTACAAAGTCACCCGTGCGCTGCCTGGTGGGCGGTGTGAGCTGCGATTACTGGCCGGCTGTTACGGTAAAACAACGCAGGCTGCTGCCCAGTATATGGTGCCCTGGAAGGGAGAGTGGTGTCCTGATACTTGCGCTGCATTCTTTGAGGGTGAATATGCTTTGGACTAATGTGTTGAGAGATCTACACATCCGACCATGTGTGGATCTCAGTGTAAGACAGTAGACGGACTGCGAGACGTCTATTGTCAGGTAAACTGCGAGGTACCTGACCGGTCTTACGAGCGTATAGCGGATGTAGTTCCCGCATAACGCGTGTTTTCATCGTGTAGAGGACGGACTGCGAGACGTTCCTTTGGCAAATTTGGTAAATTGCCCTACACGTTGGGTCATGTAGAGGACGGACTGCGAGACGATCCTATCGGCTATTAAGGCCCTACATGACAGCGAATGTGTATGGATCCATGAGTGTTACAAGTCGTATGATTGTTGAAGTAATGAATCCCGATATCTAAGTGTGATGAATGGACCTTTATGAAGTACTAAAATGACGTTTTGGTACTGCATAAATATTAGCTAGGTTTGCGTGCTACATATTGGTGATGAATGCAGAGGGCCTTGTAAGAAGTTTTGAGTACAAAGTGCAGAATAGGCAAACTCTTTCCCTCAGATGAATGCATTAACTTTCCTTATCGGTTTCACAGAAGATGACCTGGCTGAGGATACTACTACCACAGCCCACCAACAAGCAGAGCCAGTCGCGGGGCCTTCTTGTCAAGACACCACTCCAGAGGCACCTATGCAGAGCTTGCCAGACCTGAGTAATGCTGTCGGGGACGACGCATGATCAGGATGGCCGTGTTAGGATACACCACCTTACGCAGGGGCGAGGGAGGCCCGGTCCCTATATAAGCAGCGCACGAGCCAGCGTGTCACACTTTTTACTGAGACTTCGTTGCGAGCGGAAGCGCTGCTGGGCAGCTGATCGGTGTGAACTGCTACAAATATCCGGTACCTCTGTATTTCTTATTATTTTTGTTGTTGATTTCACTGTGGTAAATGATTTGGTTCTTTTGTTAAATTAATTATTAGATTGAAATCTGAAATTAACTTTTAGGTTATAAATAAATGTTTTTTTAATTGATATTTCACTTCTTTTCCTATAATACTATAATTGAATAATATAATAATGTGTATGCAAGTGTGATATTTTTTATTAACCTTTTATAAGCATTTTTATATTATATATAATTTAGGTAATTGATTTAAATATGTACATGATGGATAGTTATAAGTGTGAGGAGTAGTAAGCACATGACTAGCAAGCTATGATATACCTAATACTTAATAGACATTCGATCTCATTAAATT
Source organism: Ypsolopha scabrella (assembly GCA_910592155.1). NCBI lineage: Eukaryota > Metazoa > Arthropoda > Insecta > Lepidoptera > Ypsolophidae > Ypsolopha > Ypsolopha scabrella. Next base: position 2,095,571 of record OU342972.1, on the reverse strand, counting down.
AAATAATCATAATGTCATCGGATCTTGGCCCCATCTGCAGAGAATGTAGGGCTTTTCTTGTAATAAATAGGTAAAACCACGTTTGTTCGGTTCACCATCTTTAATGCAGAGAGAGTTTTCACATGCAGGCCGCCAGGTGGCGCTGGTTATTACAATTATGAAACACAGTACATAGTCTATTTACACAACATTCAACATCCCCCCTCAATTTTAGAACTTTAACCCTTATACAACTTTTCTCAAATAAAATGAAGAATTACAGTAATTATTATTTAGAGACATTGTTCTTAAAATTGCAAATATGTTGTTACAGGTGTTACATAGTATAACATATTGAATAATTTTATTTATTTACTCTCTTATATTAATATAGTATAATTATAACAGTTGGTAACAGTTTTTAATAAAGTTTATGATACACTTAACACGCCTGTGTTTTATTGTAAGTTTAATTTATCCAGAAAATATAGATGCTTTGTTGAACATAGAGCTTTTGTAAATATATCAGAAAGATTTTCACCAGTTGGTACATAAAACAGTGATATTAATTTCTTATTTATTATATCTTTAATGAAATGAGCCTTAATGTCAATGTGCTTTGAGCGTTTACTGTTTTCATAGCTTTGAATCATCCGGATAGCACTTTGATTATCAATGAATAAAGTTGTTTGTATTGGTTTGTCACAAGTCAGGTCAATCAAAATACCTTTTAAATAAATTAATTCACTTACCGCTGCTGCTCCTGCTACATATTCAGCTTCTGCTGTAGAGAGAGCTACTGATGTCTGCTTCTTTGAATACCAATGAATAAGGTTACCACAGTAGAATATTGCACATCCACTGGTACTCTTACGGTCTGATTTGTCTGCAGCCCAGTCTGCGTCAGAGTATGCTAAGAGCTGTTTAGTATTATTGGACTTGAAATATACTATACCTTTATCTGCTGTAGCTTTTAGGTAACGCAGAATTCTTTTGCCTGCTTTCCATAAGCTTGCTGTGGGTCTATCTAAAAATCTGCTTAAATAAGACACAGCATAAGAAATATCAGGACGACTGTTTGTAGAAATGAATAACAAACATCCTATAAGTTCCTTAAATGGGACATTTATAATTTCTTCATCGTGTGAAGCGGTAAAGTGTGATTCCATTGGTGTGCTTACTCCTTTACATTCTTGCATGTTAAACTTTTCCAGTATTTTCTCTATCATTTTTGTCTGTTTAATTTCAATTTTATTCTTCTTTCTATTTATTTCCATTCCCAAATAATCCTTAACTTCTCCTAAATCTTTCACCTTAAATTCTTTTCTCATCTTCTCCAGTATCTCTTCCTCTTCTCCTAGGAGTAAAATGTCATCAACAAATATCAGTACCCATGTATTCTTGCTTTTGTAGAGACAAAAATCATATTTTGATTGCTGGAATCCATTCTTTGTTATAAAGTCATGGAATCTCAAGTTCCAACACTTTGGAGCTTCCTTTAATCCGTACAATGCTTTCTTTAATTTCAGTACTTTTCCTTTCTTTACTTGTAATCCTTTTGGGCAGTTTATATATACTTCTTCCTCTAGTTCTCCGTTCAAAAATGCTGTTGGTATGTCGAGTTGTTTTATCTTCAGGTTTTCTTGTACTGCATGGCTTAGCATTGTTCTTATTGTTGACATTCTTGCTACTGGTGAGTAGTATATTTGATCTTGTTCATTTTGCTGAAATCCTTTTGCCACAATTCTTGCCTTTTTGGTACCATCCTGTTTTTCTTTGAATATCCACTTAGTATCTATAGCTTTCTTTCCTTCTGGCAATGTTGCTTCTTCCCAAGTTTCTAACTTCTTATGTGCATTTATTTCCTTATCAACTGCTTCTTTCCATTCTTGATTCTTTACTGCTTCTTCGAAATTTTGTGGTTCTCCTGACAGTAGGCAGTATGCTATATTTAGTTCATATTCATAATCATCGAGTTGTCTTGGTGGGTTTATTACCCTTCCTGTTCGTGTTGTACACTTATTCCTTTCCAATTGTGGTCCAGTTGTGTCTTCAGTTGTTTCTTCTATTTCCTGATCATCTACTGACATCTGTTTTGTTTCTTCTGAACTTATTTTATCTTCCTTTTCCTTTTGTAGGTTCTTATTTAGTTTTGACTTCTCATTAGTCACTTTTCTTTCCTTCTCAATTTCTTCTTTACCTTCGTTGTTTTCTATTTCATAGTTTTCAAATCTTATTTTTACTATTTCATCATTTTCTTCTTTTCTGTTCTCTTTATATTTTATTTGGGTTTCATCAAACCTTACATCTCTAGAAGTCACTATCTCATTTTCTTCTGGATCCCATAATCTGTACCCATTTAGTGTATAACCAACAAATCTCATTTCTTTTGCTCTCTTTTCAAATTTGCCCTGTTTAGGTACTTGTACAACCCATGCTCTGGATCCAAACACTCTCAGTTTTGATAAACCACTTGTTCCATGCATAATCTCTGCTGGAGTTTTGAAATTAATCGTTGATGATGGACATCTATTTATCTGGTAGACAGCACATTTTACTGCTTCACCCCACAGAGTTTTTGGTAGTCCCGTTTCAATCATTTGTGTCCTCGCCTTATTGTAGATTGATCTATTCATTCGCTCAGCAATCCCGTTGGACTGTGGCGAGTATGGCTGAGTGAACTGCATTTCTATACCCATTCTGTTACAAAAGTTCTGAAGATTCTCATTTTTGAATTCACCACCATTGTCACACCTTATTTTTCTTGTTTTGTTGCCAGTTTGTGTTTCTATGTTCCTTATGTAGTTAATTATATTTTGAGTTGCTTCGCTTTTCCTTCTTAATAAGTATGCTACACAGTAGTGGCTATAATCATCTATTATGGTATGAAAATATATCTCACCGTTCAATGTTGGCGTTACAACAGGTCCCGAGATGTCCGTATGAAGAAGTTCGCCTATATATCTCGACTTTGGCTTTGATACAGGTTTGAATGGAAGCCGTGTTGACTTACCTTCCATACATGGTCCACATGGTGTGTTCGAGTAAGGCAGCTTCAATATGGCTAAGTGCTTCCTGTTTGCATGACCTAATCTCTTATGCCATAAATCATCATCAGTACTGCTGGACAAACATTCTTGAAATTTGAGTTCAAAATCTATCACATAAAGGCATCCTAGCATTTGACCAAAAAGCTCAGTTTCACAATTATAAATACTGACAGAATTATTGCTAAATTTGACATTTAACCCCTTATCAATTAATTTCTGCACCGATAACAAGTTGTGCGATAATCCATTTACAATAAGAGCATTTATCGTTATATTTATGTTATCATACTTAACCTCTAAATTTCCTTTCTGTTTGGCAACTAAATATTGTCCATTTGCCACGAAAATTCGTATTTCTTTGCTTAAGTTTTCAACATTAGACATGAGCTCTAAATAGTCACTTTTTACTAAATGTTCTGTTGCTCCGGAGTCAATGACAAAGCGAATTTCACTGGTTTTCACTTTTGAATTAGCATTGTTCACACTACATGCTGTAAATGACAGCTGATACGTACTTGTTTCTACTTCTTCATATGCTGCATGACCATGGTGCTGACCTTGACCTCCACCTCGACTTCTGCCTCTGCTATGACCTCTTTGTTGAAATGACTGTCCTCTTCTTTGGTATGTATGTCCTCGTCCTCGATTGTGATGCCATCCTCTTTGTTGCTGACACTCTGCAGCCTTGTGTCCAGTTCTTCCGCATGAATACCAGGTTAAAAATGATGCTGCTTCCTTCGGTTCACTTGTCGTTTGGTTCCTCAACTTGATTTCCGCATCCAGGAGCCTTGCCTTCGTAAATTCTAACGTTATTGGCTTATCTGTCGATAATGTTTCAATCGACGTTATGACATTTTCATAAATAGGCGGCATGGCTGAAATAAGTTGGCACACTTGATCTTCTTCTGAAATTTCACAGCCGATCGCTACTATGTCACTTACAGTGGCGTCAAATCTGCAGAAAAAGTCTTGGAGTCTTTCATTTTCATCACATCTTATAGTAATCAACTTTTTCTTCAAGTGTAGTCTGTTGAAAATGCTTTTTCTTTCAAAGGTTTCTTCCAATTGTAAAATCATTTCTTTAGCAGTTTTACATTTTTTCACTATCTCCAAGTGTTTATCACTTAAACACTGTACTATGCATGATCTCGCCTTAGCGTCGTCCCTTTTCACAATTTTGTCACGTAACGCGTCTTCTGTTGTCGAAGCGTCCTCCAAAATGTAGCTGACGCCCTTTTCTTCAAGGATGAGTTTTAATCGAAATTTCCAATTACTGAAGTTGGAGTTTTGCGTCAACCTTGGTAATATTTCTTTATCTGCCATTTTTACTTATTATAGCGCAGTGGAAGCGTTTGTAGGGCTTCTCTTGTAATAAATAGGTAAAACCACGTTTGTTCGGTTCACCATCTTTAATGCAGAGAGAGTTTTCACATGCAGGCCGCCAGGTGGCGCTGGTTATTACAATTATGAAACACAGTACATAGTCTATTTACACAACATTCAACAGAGAAGACGTATGCACCTACGAATATTTACTGGTGGTGGCTTCGGCCGTGGCTTGTCACCGCTCTCATAACGTAACCTTGACGCCAAGCGACTCGTCGTGTTCCGGGAGAGTGGTTACACTCAGTTGCGTAGTATCAGTAATTCATCCGTTACCAACTTCCGTAGATTTTCGTCGAAGTCCCTAGAAAGACTAATTAATTCCTCGCCTGCCGTCACTCTTCCAGTTTCTAGGAAAGCGCGCTTCATCCTCCGTCTTATATATTGCATATATAATATATAAATACATCGTCACGACATGAATCCCCGAGGGGGTGTCAGAGGTGTTCCGGGTGTGAACTGTGAAATGCAAGTCACAGTCCACACTCGGCACACCCGCGTTTCACCAACGATTATTACGTCCCAACGTGATAGGTGGTTCGCCGTTCTTCGGGCACAAATACTCGCTTTTTAGGGCATGCAGGTTTCCTCACGATGTTTTTCTTCACCGTTCAGCAAATGGTAAGTATTAAATACTCTGCACATACATTCCAAAAAATTCATTGTTGCATGTCCGGCCGGGGATCGAACCTGGATCTCTTATCGCTAGGTCTTGTTGACGCTTTACATTAGGCAGGGTAGTGGCCAAACGTAAGGCCATTGTAGGTAAAAAAATGATGATGATGTCCTCCTCGACGTATCCGTCGACGGCGACCCTTATTGCTTCCTGGCATGAGCTCGGATGTGGCTGGAAAATCCGAGTTTCGTCATGAAATATCAGCCGACAAAACTTCGAGCTTCGGTCTTTGGATGATTATAACAAGAATTTTTTAAATGTAGATGTCTTCTTCTTCTCTCAGGGCGTGTACAGATAAAAAGTTACTGAAATTCTTAGAAATGTGTAATCTTTGGTTGTTAGATTGTAAACTCATATGTAACTAGATATTTTCATTACTCTTTTGTGTTTCATGCATGTTTAATGGTCATTATTTTTTCTGCTTTCTTTGTTTCTTTTTGTTATTATTACATGTTGTATTCTGATTCGTTTGTCGCACTGAGTAGACTTGTCGTGATGTGTTATTATGTTTTATTAGTCTTTGAACATTTTTTGGTCTCTGTTTCATTTAATGTGGTTTAATCCTGTTGATATTAAAGACTGTATGTTTTCTTATTCAAATTACAGAAATAAATAAACAAAACTAGAATTTTTAAATATTTAAAAAACGAATACGACTCACTTTTTTAACTGTGCAAGGAGGCAAAGGTCGAGCTTTCGATGAGATGACTCAACATCATCGGGACTCTTCAGGAAAAAAAAATGAGTCCTATCTAACTCTTAAACATGATAAATTTTAACGCAAAAATTAGAGAGCGTGCCCCGCGCATTATTGGGCTTCACACTTTTAAAAGCAACATTACTTATAAACTTATAATACACCATTAGCAAGAATGTGCAGATCGTATGACGCGTTAGAAAAACATAGCGATAACTTTGATATTTTTTCAAACAACTATAGTTTATTTAAAAAAACATTGTGCTCACTTTATGATTATTTTATTTTTCGTTCAATTTAAATTTTGTAATTTTATATTTTGTTTGTATAATAGTTAAATACTTAATGAATGTTTAATTTTAGTTCTTAATTGTGCATGTTGTGTGTATATGTTTTGGAAAGCAGCCTTGTTCAAACAGTTATTATAAGCAATTTTTGGCTGTAATCTGTTGTTAACCTTGAAATAAAATAAAAAATAAAATATCCGTTTTTTAACTATTTATGATGTCAACTCACTCTAATTTTAATGAATGTACTAGAATTTTTGTCACAAGACTTATATTAGATAAGTTTGTTTGGCTCACACGACGGTGTAAAAACAGAAGCTTGGCTCACACGACGGTGTAAAAACAGAAGCTTGGCTCACACGACGGTGTAAACACAGAAGATTGGCTCACACGACGGTGTAAACACAGAAGCTTGGCTCACACGACAGTGTAAACACAGAAGCTTGGCTCACACGACGGTGTAAACACAGAAGCTTGGCTCACACGACGGTGTAAACACAGAAGCTTGGCTCACACGACGGTGTAAACACAGAAGCTTGCCTCACACGACGGTGTAAACACAGAAGCTTGGCTCACACGACGGTGTAAACACAGAAGCTTGGCTCACACGACGGTGTAAACACAAAAGCTTGGCTCACACGACGGTGTAAAAACAGAAGCTTGGCTCACACGACGGTGTAAACACAGAAGCTTGGCTCACACGACGGTGTAAACACAGAAGCTTGGCTCACACGACGGTGTAAACACAGAAGCTTGGCTCACACGACGGTGTAAAAACAGAAGCTTGGCTCACACGACGGTGTAAACACAGAAGCTTGGCTCACACGACGGTGTAAACACAGAAGCTTGGCTCACACGACGGTGTAAAAACAGAAGCTTGGCTCACACGACGGTGTAAACACAGAAGCTTGGCTCACACGACGGTGTAAACACAGAAGCTTGGCTCACACGACGGTGTAAACACAGAAGCTTGGCTCACACGACGGTGTAAAAACAGAAGCTTGGCTCACACGACGGTGTAAACACAGAAGCTTGGCTCACACGACGGTGTAAACACAGAAGCTTGGCTCACACGACGGTGTAAAAACAGAAGCTTGGCTCACACGACGGTGTAAACACAGAAGCTTGGCTCACACGACGGTGTAAATACAGAAGCTTGGCTCACACGACGGTGTAAACACAGAAGCTTGGCTCACACGACGGTGTAAACACAGAAGCTTGGCTCACACGACGGTGTAAACACAGAAGCTTGGTTCACACGACGATGTAAAAACAGAAGCTTGGCTCACACGACGGTGTAAACACAGAAGATTGGCTCACACGACAGTGTGAATACAGAAGCTTGCCTCACACGACGGTGTAAACACAGAAGCTTGGCTCACACGACAGTGTGAATACAGAAGCTTGGCTCACACGACGGTGTAAATACAGAAGCTTGGTAACAAAGCTTTGAAAACATTAATCCCATACTGCACGAAATAGGCTTCCCGTGTATGCTATTATCACTTGAAAATAATTTCATTTCATTTCATTTTCTTTATTGGGAAACAAACAGTTATCATTTCTTACATACGTAGTGATAATATTATAGCTTACAATTTAACCAAAAACAGTTTCCACTTAACAATTTTAAAAACAAATAAAATTAATGCACGACAAATACACAACATGCAAAACTAAAAACATCAACACAAACAGTATAGCCAAATGGCTTTAAAAGTTAATTATATATATTTAAAAAAAAAGAGAATCAAAAGTAAACAAGCAAAGGAGCAAAGGAAAAAAAAAATAATACATGCTTAATTTTTTTTGATAAAAGTGTTATATAACTCACTCTTGAATTGACCCAACGAAAGATGCAAAATATCAATATCACTGAAGTCCTTATTGTAAGTATCACAAGCCCTGATTAAAAATCTATTTTTAACAAACTTTGTACCGGCAAAAGGAACGCTGAACAAGTTTCTTTTACGAGAATTATAAGTTTGACACTTGAATCCTATTCTGCTTAACAGATAAGGAGAGTCCAAATAGTTATTTAAAATTTTAAAAAGGAAAGTTTGATCACGACAAGTTCGCCTGCCTTCAAGTGAGCAGATTGACTGAGGATTGAAATTAAAGTTTAAGTTACCTTTTTGTTTGAAATTCAAATACTTGATAAATTTCTTGTGAATTTTTTCAATTAAGTTAATATGTATGTTGTAAATGGGATTCCAGACAACTGATGCGTACTCCAGGCAAGATCTTACATAGGCATTATACAAGATGTTCAGGGTGCTTGAATTTTTAAACTCCCTACCTTGTCTAAGTACAAACCCAAGCATTCGATAAGCTTTAGCAGTACATTTTTCAATATGATTTCTAAAAGAAAGTTCCTTATCTATAAGTACACCAAGATCTTTTACTTCAGTCACCCTTTTGAGTTGTGTATTTAACAGAGAATAATTGTAATCGAGCTCGGAAACCTTTCTAGAAAAACTTATTACGCAACATTTATCTAAATTTAAATGAAGTTTATTAGTGTCACAATACCTACCTAAGTTATCTAAATCCCTTTGCAATAATATGCAGTCTTCGTTACTTTTGATAACGGAATAGATCTTTTTGTCATCTGCATACAATAAAACATTAGAGAATTCAATATATTGAATTATATCATTGATAAATATGTTGAACAAAAGTGGGCCGAGTTAATAATGTTACTTTTGTGTGTGTATTTACAATATTCACATTCACATGTAGTGTGGTAGGTGGTAAACGATGCAGTATGAGATATAATTGGAACATGGAGTGTATAACATGACCCAACTGTAACATGAGTACTACCTAGATACTCGTACCTATTAGAGTAATCAGTTAGAACCCGACTGTAAGAGATGATGGGAGTGATAGAACAGGAGGATAAAGAGATAATCTATTAATTGGAACATGGAGTGTATAACATGACCCAACTGTAACATGAGTACTACCTAGATACTCGTACCTATTAGAGTAATCAGTTAGAACCCGACTGTAAGAGATGATGGGAGTGATAGAACAGGAGGATAAAGAGATAATCTATTAATTGGAACATGGAGTGTATAACATGACCCAACTGTAACATGAGTACTACCTAGATACTCGTACCTATTAGAGTAATCAGTTAGAACCCGACTGTAAGAGATGATGGGAGTGATAGAACAGGAGGATAAAGAGATAAGCTATTAATTTCGTTTTGTTTTTAATATTATTTAACTCAACTTTGGGCCTGATTATCCGACTTTCTCTTGTCCTGTACCTTCTTTCTCTTTACTAAAACATTGTTGTACCTATATATGATGAAAAAAAAGACATGATCTTTGTTGGGGAAACCACCAACAATGTCCACAGCGCCGCTGGTGTTGAGGAAACCATCAAACACGTCCTCTTCCAGTAGCTCTGCAATTGGCAGCACCCTTCGATGCGATGCTGCGGCTTCCCGTCAGTCGTTTGAATTGCCGGTGGACTGGTACCAACAATGATGCAGCGTAGGGGTTCCAAAATAAAAGTCGGACTTCTTTGCGCAAAGAACTCCGAAGGGCCAAGTGGGGGATTACGTGATAACTTCTTCTTTAAGTTGTACCCGAGGTGTCGATCGATCAATAATTTTTTTCTTCGCGTTCGGGTCTTCTTCTTCGTTGAAGCGGCGCGGAGCGACGCTTCGACGAAGGTACGGGCCTGGGTACTTAGTACCATCGCCCGAGCTTCTTCTCCGCGGGCGACAGCCCGCGGGTCCGGGGGGGGGCCGCCAGTCACGCGCGCGCCCGGAGCACGGTGATCGCGTTCGACGGGCGGGTACTGGCGATCCTCTTGGTTAGGTTGGGAGCGCGCTGCGTGTCTCACGATACTACGGGGATGTAGCTATATCGGAGTGCGCGGCGCTGCTCCTGTAGTCCCAGCGACTCGTGCGGGCCTGGCCGGAGTACGGCGGCGCCGCCGGCAGTCTCGTACCGCGGTAGCGGTACGAGACCGCCGGGTGTGCACGAGGCGAGTCCTAACCAAGGACCTGGTGGTCGGTCGGTGGTGTTCACGGGGTACAACGTTTTCAGTCGGTGTTGAAGTAGCCTGTTGTTTGCTAGTCTCAATAATTTTTATTTGTATGGGATGACCCCCTGTAAGACGGCGTTGCCGCACAGACGCGCGACGCTAGCGCTTGTATTTTTGACGATTGCTCGCCCGTTTGGCCCCTCGTAATTCACTCTTTTATTTAAATAACTTTCTTATTTTAAACAGTTTTACATTAATTCTTATTAGTTAACATAGTCTAATATTAGTTCTTATAAGAAAACAAAACTTGTACAGATATTCTTATTGTATAATAAGTTACAAAGGTTTTTCTACGAAAGTTTAGCAATGTTGAATGTCTTTCAGTACATTGTATATGGAAGTTAAGGATATTTACTTTAAAGTGGTTATATAATGCTAAGCATATAAAACAAATGTGAAACAAACTATTTTCAATATATTTCAATACATGGAAACAAAATTATAACATTACGTCTTCACAAAAATGCATTTCTATTTATATATTTATGTTTCGAGTTTGCTTAAGGCATACAACTTGCAAATGTACATAAACAACTGAAAGACTATAGATACAGTGGTTATTTACTGATATAAACTATTTCAAGTAAGAATTAATGCAATACATCTTGAATATTGTTTAATCAACAATTTGTTTTTAGAAATGTGACATTTTACGGTCAAAACGAGTTTAAATTTACGTGTTTTAATAATAATTTACGAGTTCGATACAGAATTACTTTTAAAATTAACAAGATATGAATGTTACTGCAATTTACGCTAGTAACTAGAGTTTTTCATGTAAATGCGAATTTTCGCTTTAAAATGTTGACTTTCTACGACAATATCAACACATATTTATATTGCTTAATGGGTATTCAAGTTGCATTACTTAAAATCCAGGCAATCTTAAAGTAACAGCCCTTTACACAGCAATACTGTTACGTAGATAACATATCTCAGCGGGTTACGCTCTGCGCGCCCCTTTTAAGCATGAAAATGGCTGAAATTCATTCATTTCATGGTCAGCAAGTGACTTATCAACAAATTACATTAATATTATACCGTTAAACGGTCTAAAAAGGCAAAAAACCTATAATTTGAACATATCTGTAAGACCCCGGCAAATTGATGATGTTAACTAGTGGGCGAAAGCCCGCGAAAGGAAACTCTGCTTTCTGATTGGCGGTAGGTACCTTTCAGAATATGTTCACATTATTTCAGGTTTCTACAGCACTGGGTCAGGCCTTTGAAGTTTATTTTTACTTTATACATTAATATAGTCGAGAAGCGACGTATAAAAGTTGAAAAAATTCATAATAAAAATAGTTTGCTAAGACCCAGGTAACTTAACAATGTTAACTAGTGGGGTTAAGCCCGATTTAAAGTTTTATACTAAATCCAAGTTTGGGGAGCTGTATTTGTTTTCTGAAAGCTCTCTTCTGGCCATCAAGCCTTGTTCGAGCGAGAAAGTATATTCTCAAAATACACTATTAATCAGCAGTATTTTCAACAATCTTGCTAATCTAGTAAATAGCAAGACTAATCGAATAGGCGGAGTTAGGCATGTATTTATATATGTAACCTATTAGTATTTAGTATATGGGTAGATATTATTATTATCATATCGTATATTCTAGATGGTAGAGCTGATGCCGGGCTCGACTTTGGAGGTACCACCATCTTACTCGCAAATCCTCCAGAAGTTATTTGGGGGAGAGTAAGAGAACAGCTCTCAGGTAAAACCAGGCGGCCCACCATTGCCTGGGACCGACGGATGGCGGTATATCCGTCCCCAATTGCCGGGCCTTAGATAAAACAGACTAGTGACGGGCAGCGGCGTCACTGGTGCAAAGGTTTCGGCACCGCGCTCACCAACCCGCCTGCCCAGCGTGTGTGAGTATGGGCATTTCTTCCAGGAGGACCGCCAAGAGTGGCGAAATCCTAGAAAGGCCTATGTCTAGCAGTGGACGAAACAGGCTGATGGATGGATGGATGGATGGATATCGTATATACATAATTGTATAAATTTAATATACCTTTAGTTTATGTAGGTTAGTTCATGTAGGTACGTGTATTTACTTATTAAATATAAGCAAACCCAAAACCTATTTTAATATATTTTATTTCCTCTTTTAAATTTAATTATTTTTATTACCTATTTAATAAATCCGAACGTGCGATAAGTGTATTTATGTACCTATATTGCAGAAATAAAGTATTCATTTCATTTCATTTCACCCGTTGTAACTAGTTAGTGCTATACAAAACTTCGGGGGTCGCCTCGCTCCGCTCCGCTCCGCTCAGCTCAGCTCCACTCCGCTCCACTCGGCTCCTAAACGTATTAATATGTCAACCTAACCGCCCTCCTCGCTTCGCTCGTCATCGTGTTGCTACCTATTTTTGTATTTATTTTTGTATAGCACTAACTAGTAAAAACGGGTTCGAACTGATTTCGGGTTTTAACTGTAGCATATACTCGTATAAATAAAGACGCAACATATACGGCTTATATTGTATGTTATACCATCTAACTTACCTATGTTGACAAATAAATGATTTGATTTGAATGCCATATATTCCTAATAAACTTACGTATTTACTGATAGACATAGGATTCGACATCCTAAATCTATGTATTTACTGGACTTTCGTTTGCTTCAGTGGTCGTCTCGCTCCCAACATTACACACACGTGGAAAAACTTTCAAAAACAAACTCATCCTTCGCATTATTGAAATACAGTACATCTCTTGTTAAATTGTCTCGATGAAACAGTTGGCGTATAGTCAACAATAATAATACGTGAGTGATAATGCCGGTATTTAAGAATAATTTACATCACTTGTTATAAGTTTATAGGTTAATATTTGCAACACTCGATCTAAACTTATTTTTTTTTCAAAATATAAATTTGACAAATTGCAACCCCCCAACGGGGGGCTACACTTCATTGCGACCCCCCTGGGGGTCAGTACACAAAATACTAGTTATACGGCACTATTCGAGATATATTTCATCCAAAAAATCTCCAAGGACAAGTTTTGTTGAGAGTTATGAAGAATGGAAATTAAACCAGTGTAGCCATACCTGTTAAAACTTAAAATATCCAAATTTTGCGGGAGATAATCCCGTATGAAATTAGTGTTTTAAGCCCACGTTTAGTTTAAACCTGTACCTACATAAATAAATCAGGCATAGATGCGAGTTCGACGCCCAAGCGAGAGATTTTATTCCAGGAGGTCACGTGGCTGAGTCTGAGTTCACAGGATAAAGGGAAGTGCTCACGTTATCTATTTATGGCGCCTGAAAAACTAGTTATGACGACCAAAAAAATCGGTGCCCTTTATCCTGTGAACCCAGATTCAGTAATTTCCTTTATCGTTACCTGATCTGTCGTGACCTGCTCGAGTAATCAATCAACTATTTAAAGTATTTGTTTTCTGGCAAATTTTCCGTCCCATAATTTAGTGCCGAAAAATGATACTGACAAAGGCTCGTGTGAACAAGATCAAAGTGGCACAAAGAGCGTGCCATGCAAGGCATCTCCATTGTGGATCGTGTACCAAGTGTCGAGATTTGACGACGAACTCTAGCTACTTGACCCGTCTAATTTCAAAAGGCTTGATAGGGTTCCGTATCTATTGTTCTTCAATTGCTATCGAAAATATACGTGTAAATACTTACAGACCATTCATCATAACTTGTCCATTGGAGTCATGTTGGCATCACTGCTTGTCAAGCTTTTGCTGTGATGTTGTTGTTAGTCAGATTTTTCAGAATTATTTGATATAAAACGGATATACTATGTATTATTATTGCCAAAGCCATTGAACAAATAGTGCAAAGAGATTGTGTTGAAGGTACGCCTTTTGTGAAAGAGAAAATGCAAACAATGCACCGTGATTCCTCTTGAGCAGGTTCGATCTCGAGTCAGTGCCATGAATATAGGGTTACCAGCTTTAAACATAAAGCCAATTTTATGGGCAAATAGTAATTAGCTATTCACTTTTGCAGGCATATCGGAAAAAAGCGTTCACATTAAGTCGCCTGGAAAAAATCGTCAAAAACGTAAAAAACGGGAGCTCGAAGATTAGAACAAACGTCGTCGGGCTAGGACAAGAAATAAAAATACCGTTTTAGTACAGAGATACATATATAGATATTCATATCATTAGATCATACGTATTGTTTGCAAAATACAAATCAATAAATAATAGATTATTTTTATTTTTTCATTCTGTACATTTCATTTTCATTAAAGGGCAGTCTATATATATAAAAAAACGCAGCTAATAAAATATCAGGAATGCTACGTGAGCCATTGGCAACATTATATGCAGCACTACCATTTCCTAAGCGAGGGGACTTCTTTTATTGAATGGTCTGTATATACAAGGTGGGTAAAATTAATGTCATAAACTGAATTGGCTACCATTATGACAGAAAAAAATGGGTTTTGTTTTCACGGAAAATTTATTTGAAGCTGTAAAATTTATGACATTAAATTGAAGATAAATGATATCGGTCAACCTCCCATGTTTTGTGCTCGTTTTATGTCATTTTGAATTGTTGCTCGCAAAACATCCGAATGACAATATTATCCATTTGTTGATATTTTTCTTCAATTTTAAGGCTTCCAAGACTTGCAATGCTTGTAATTAGCTGTGGTAAACACGAGATTTAGAAAAAAGTCTGGCTCCGTCAGATCTGGCGATCTGGCCGGCCAGTTCAAATCGCCAAAACGGGAACTCAGCGGTTCAGAAATTGGTCAAATAAGCTGATTTTTATTTATTGTAGATGTATATAGAGATATATATAAAAAACACGAAAAAAATAAATTCAAGATATATTTCAGGCCCTACTGGGCCCGGCGTCAGATGAAAAATATGTCAAAAGGATTATACATACAATGTCACTTACATATTTATAAAAAGAAATAGGTTTATTTACAATTTATTGGACTAACCTACTTAATGTTACTTACTATAAACTTGATGGGTGTAAAAATTATAATGATACGTAAATGAATTAGATTTCCACAACACAATACACTTTATTTCACTGCGATCGATCAGTACTACTTTAGCAATACGAGGACGAGCGCCATCTTCTTTTTTTTTGTCATCACCCACTTTAATCGATTATTCATATCAAATGATTTTTCTACCGCGCAAATTTCATGTGAAATGTAGCCTTATCTAACATTACATATTTACATAAAGAAAGAGGTTTATTTACAATTAACTGAACTAATATATTTATTAATTTTCTGAGACAGTGGCACCATCCAGCAGCCGTAATGTGTTATTGCGTTAGTATTTATTTATAAACAATATATAAAAGATGGTCTGCGTCTGACTGCTAGACGGTGTCACCTCTTTCTCCACCTTGATTTGGGCTATGTGTATTTGAATCTTGGAGAGTCGGGTCAGTGTTGACGATTTAGTCCTGATCCGTAGTGCGCACCAAGTGACCATATAAACGAGGATTCCCATGTTCGGAGTTGAATTTCAGTTAATGGTGGGTTGAATGATTTAATGATCAAGACTGTAAAGCATTAAATGTGAGGCTGTGTAGTCGTGTGTGTGTTGGTATGGGCAAGATGTTATTTTGTATTTTTGATGTGTGTCTGTGTTGGTTTAATCTGTTATGGAGTGCATTTTTTGTTTCCCCTACGTAATAGGTATATGCAGTTTTCTGTTTTACATGTCGTGTTTGGTTGTGTTTTGTAGGTGTTAGATGAGTGGTGTGTATTGATGTTGGTGTTTGTGTTTATGATCGCGCATGTCTAGAAGAAGATTTATATTGTTCGGTAGCTGGAGAGGATGTATAATGTCAAGAAAATGATTGGTGTCCTTTATGTGTGATGATAAGTCTTTGCAAAGAGGTTGTAGGTGATGGTCGACAAAGGCGGATATTACTTCAGTTGATGAATTATATGATGCCACTATAGGGCGGCCTGGGTTATTATCTTTGTGGATCTTAGGGAGCATATAAAAATGGGGGGTCCTCGGATGGCCCGGCAGCACAAGTTCAATGTCAGCCTCCGATAGTCCCTCCGTTGTGTCCCTGGTGTTAAGGTGGTTACGAATCAAATCCATAGTCTGGCCACACGGGTCACTTGGTACGACTTTGTAAAAGGTTGTGTCATTTAATTGTCTTAGTTCTTCGTTAATGTAATCATTTTTGTCTAAAATCACTGTCACTGATCCCTTGCCGGCTGGTAGTATGATAATGTTTTCATTGTGTTCCAGTTTTTTAATAAGCTGTATATTTCCTCGTTATTTGGGTGTGTATCGCTCCATTGCTTGTTGTCAATTAATTCTCTATCTGTCAACAACACAAATGTCAAAGCACAATGAAATTTGACGCCTGTGCAGAAATTAAGGCACATTCACATTATGACATTACTTTGGCTCCATCTTATGCATCTTCTATATCGATATTACTTATACCTACACCACTTATACCAATTTCGTTTTGCGAGTCGAATAAATTTCCCAATGTCATCTCCTTGAGCGCCTTTTCATTTGATTCTGTACAATCAACACCTCGCTGAGCTACACATCGTTGTGCGATTGTGACCTTTAGGCGGAGGTAATAAGAACTGATGGCGTGAACGTGACGTGGAGCTGAATATACGGGGATCGTCTCATTGCGTTTTAACCGGAAGTGTACGGAGATGCCGTTGTGGAGATACGCTGCAATGGAAAGTTTTGGCTAATTCGTCTTTTTATGGTTCCCTACCCGAATTTAAATACTAAGTTACTAAGCCTCCACTGTCTGTCTGTCCATTTATCACAGGGATCTACAGCTTTAGCCAGCCATAACAGGAAGCCAATTGAAATTTACAGTAAACGTGTATGTGGCCTCTATCACGATAAATAATAATAAAAAAATATCATTTTTCAACATTATTTGTTTCAGCTCTATCCAACGAGTTATTTGGTCGTAGGCTCTATCTAAAGGCAAGTTTCTAATGTCAAATCATTATACATCCTCTAAAGTAAAACAACAAATAATAATAATCAAGGATCCGTACCCAAAGAGTGCCAAATTGTCAGGCGATATCATTTTAGCGGCTTGAGTTTATTGGCGCCTTAAGGCCGCATATAAGGTCAGATTGAGCACCTCATTTTGCATAAATCAGAACTGAACTCTACGGCGTTTCCTTTTAGTTTAAATAGCTCGCTCTCAGCCGTGGCTGTTACGACCACCAAGAAACACGCGCCCACAAAAATCTGCGTTTTTATTTAATAACTCTGCTTCTAGATGCAATTTTTAAAATATTCTAAGACGAGCCGACGATGTCATTTGTTGACTTATTTTTAATACAAATTTCACGGCTTTATGATTTAAGAAAGTTCCTTTAACACTCAAAAAACATGAAATTTAGAGGTAACTTCGTAATTTTTTCTATAAAACGAACTTGAAGGATTTGCGTTTTTTTTTAATCAGCTTATCAGCCATATAGTCTACTGTCTATATTATTTTTACTATACCGATTCACCAAGTTACACAATGTGATATGCTCATTTGAAGTTAGGAATCTAGCCTTATACGGACCGTGGCATCTTCATTTTTGTTTAGTGTTAGTGTTTAGGGTTCCGTACCACTTGACCATATTATTAAACATTACACAAAACGCGATAAGTTTTCTATGATTTTATAATACAAAAAACTCCAAGGTGAATAGTAACGCAACTTTAGTATTACCTCCTTTAGGAAGCAGCTACGTTTCCTTTAATATATTACCTCGGTTATCACATTAAAGAATGGCTTCTCAGCGTTTTGTATAATTTCTTATAATGTTTCTAATATTCCTGTGTTTAAAAAGATATTTTTACAATAAATCAAAGGTACGACTACACAAAGGAAGATTGATGGCATGGACTTATTCTCCAAATGTTAACAAATGTTTTGAGTTCTATATGTTAGAGATAGGGTAAGTGTGTAGTCGGACAGATTAGCGAAATCTTGCAAAAATAATATAAAATGTCTTATCTATACTATTGTACTTTTATTATATTAAAAACATACTTACTAAAAAAATACAAAAATTAACGAAATATTTCGACTCCTTCAGTGGAGTCGTCATCAGTCGAATGATTGATTCGACTGATATATACTCGAAATATTTCGTTAATTTTTGTATTTTTTTAGTAACTGTGTTTTAAATATAATAAAAGTACAATAATTTAAGGCCAATACTGTTTTGTGACAAATATAACGTTAAAAACAACATTCTTATCTACACTAATAATAATAAAGTAGTAAAAAAGTCATACCTGTACACTGAATATTTAGGCGTAATTTTAAATGAAATGTGTTATTGGTTTTGTACTGAGACGATAACGATTTACTTTTTACAATTTTTGTTCCGCTTTAACACGAGAACCACGTCACAGATTTAGATGCGGTTTTCTTTTATGATCATCGTTGTGATCTTGGTCAACATATAGGCTATTAAGAGTGTTGATAAATCCAGTTATCGTCGAAATCACACTATAATATTATAAATGCGAAAGTTTGTGTGTGTGTGTGTATGTTTGTTACTCTTTCACGCTGAAACGGCTGGACGGATTTGGATGAAATTTAGAATGGATACAACTTATACCCTAACTTAACACATAGGCTACTTTTTAGCCACTCTTTATCTCGGAAAAAAGCATGTCGTTAAACCGAATAACACGCGGGCGCAGCCGCGGGCAAAAACTATATAATATTTTTTAAAAAACTTATAACGTACATACAATACTGTAGTATATTACGTACTGGTAATTATTCCAATTAAACGGTCAAGTGCGAGTAAGACTTTTACCGTGAGGGTTCCGTACATTACTGTTTAAAACACAAACTTATTCCCCGTGCTGTTTTAATTGACCAACTTAACTTGAAACTTACAATCCTTAAACTCTATGTATCCAAGAGGTCCAATTAAGAATCTTGATAATATCTGCTTGAAAATTTCTGTATTGGTAATTTTTCGACCTATACCTGTGCTGTAAGACTTACTGTAGCACCGTTACTTACCAATATAATTTTATTTAATATACATATATATTTAATAATTATATTGGTAAGTAATGGAATCTTTTATTTTTAGTGTGTGTATATCTTTTATCTATAGATATTTAGGTTTAAATTTTAGATTAAAGCTGGTACTCATTAAAATATCACCTTATCATATTCGGCACCAAAGGTTAACTGGAAGATAATGCTAATTTTATTCTTAAGTTCGTCTTATACACAATTTTATGTGCAATAAAGAATTCTTTTAATGTAATTACTTGAGGACGGAATTTCAAGTTCCTAGTCAAATGGGAGGTATGGTATGATATAGGTTTTTATGGCGAAGCAATTTGTATGAAACTGCATTACAATAACTTTATTGCATCAAGTTAGAAGCCTGATTTTTGACAACACTATTAAAGCCGTAGACTTCTGTAATAAGTATTAGTTTCAACTTGATATCTCTTACGGGGCCCGAGAAAAGGGTATTGACAGACGGACAGGCCGACGGACTACATAGTGGTCGTATAAGGATTCCGTTTTGTCATTTTGAGGTACGAAACCCAATTAGGCAATTTAAATTAATTTATACATGACTAGTGTTAAAACTTTGATTGATACAGCCAAGTTAATACTAGAGACTCTGTAAGTGATAGGATAAGTAAAATGAAATATATCTGTGCTATTATACTTATTTAATGAAGAACCCCAACCCCGAGTCAGTTAGTATTTAGATCTCTCTTTTGTCGGTGAAATTTGTTCTGTTAAGGCTAAGTTATCCAGAGAAATCTGTGCTGCTCCAACGCTTTCATTTTACACGTGTTTATCCTGCTCAGCGGAAGCCGGTCGCTCAGAAAAATCGCGGTTTCGAGGTATTTTTATTTATTATTTTGGAATTAGAAGGATGGGTTTTTAATATGACGACCGTTTTATAGCATATTTTTCACGACCTTTATTTTAGTATAACTTTTATTGTCCAAAACTTAATATAAAATTATATTTAGATCATAGTTTAGACCTATCTTTGCGATTTAATCGGATCGAGGCAAATTCAAGTAATCGTGTTTCTAACGGCCGAAATATTAAGATAAAAGAGTGAAATATGACATAATAGTTTTTTCAAAATTTAATCATCATTATTTTTGATATAAGATTAATTTGAAAGAGACAAAATCGAGATAAACCCCCTTAATGAATTGATATTTTGATACGACAAACCAATACCATAATTAAAATAGCAATCCTAAATTTTATTTTGCGTTTTTTCATTGAAAGGGTAGTTGAACCTTATTTAATTACTAATAGACAAATTACAAAGTATGAGTTTAAAGAATCAATCAGAGTCACCATAAATAATTATAATTTTATAATAATTCACAGTTCATTTATTAAATTATATAAAAAATATTTATCTTCAAATAGCTTTAACATAATTTTTTGCTTACCAAATGAAGAGGAGAACAGGTCAAAAATTGAGCCCACGAAAAAAAATTAACACAAAATGTCTACTTTGGAGTAAACTCATCAGCTTCGGTGATGCTCAGCGAAGCTGGTAGGTTTAATTAAATATTTAATTAATGGATTTTTTTCACTGCCTCCGCTGAGGACGAGATGCGGTTTAATTAATAACTAGCTTTTTCCCACGGCTTCTCTTGCATGGAAGTGTTTTTCAATCATTGTTTATTTTATTTGTGCGTAAGATAAAAACTATTATAAACAGTTTACGGCATGATGGTTATTTTAACGACACCCCTTATAAACATGTCCAAAATGTAGGAAAGAAACTGCAAAATTAAGTTATTCTAGTATTATTCCAGATGTAATTTTCAAATTAACGATATCTGAAAATTAGAATATTATATTACTTCAAATGAGCCATAAAACCGGAAGGTACCAAATTTCAAGATTGTAGGTCACTGGGTTACTGGTTATACCCATTAGATTTTGATGATCAGTAAATAAGTAATAATTTAACTATGAAAGTATGCTACGGAAGGCCATGTTTTATAAAAAAGGTCATTGACCTCATGACAGACAGACGGACAGCAAAGTAATAAAAATTTATGGTCTAAGGGTGGGCTATATATGTACTAATAACAAAGCAGTAAGAAAGTCGTGTCTGTACATTGAATATTTTCGCGACAAAAACTACAATTTTTGTCTATCTATCTGTATGTGTGTCTGTATGTATGTATGGTCCATTTTAACCTTAGATAAAACAAAAGGAGGATACAGTACCCTGATTCTCGCGCACGGTACTGCAAATATAGGCCCAACGGGCCTGTTTTGTGGAGCTTGTCTCGTTCGTGCCACTGTCGAAGCTTGTGGCTCTATCTTTGGCGTTACGCTACTACCGTTTGTTTAAAATAGAGATCCATTTTTCAGTTGACGATATAAGAACGTACCGCACCTTTTGTTATATCAATGGTTTTAACTCGAGAACCACTCAACGGATTTACATTATAGTGCTTTTCTGGTTATATTTTATTTTATATTTCATTTTGTTTTTAATTGTAGTTAACTTAAAATTTTACTACTGTTCTTATGAAAAATGGATGCTGTGTTCTTCACCTATAATTGGGTTGCACCCCAAACTTAATAATAATGTATTTTGTGTAAATCTATTCGGTATTAACCTGTTGGTGAACCATTCTTATTAATAAAATAAAATAAATAAAATATTACAGAATAAATAATTTGATTTTAGGCTATGCCACCGATAGCAAACATATGTGACGATCTCGCTGTGTCGTGAAACAAGGATGTCGCGACATATGTCCATATCCAAACTCTTAACCTGTTTATTAAAGCCACACGATGAGACACACACACACTCACACACATATACATGCACACTAATCACTCGACACACACAACCCTTTAGTTTTTAATACGGAGTCTTGCTTGCGTCTTTTTATTTAAATTTATTCAGTAGTTATAGTTATGTTCCTCGTCTTTTAAAAAATATTGTTAGCGTAATGAAATCCGTCATTGGCACTATTTCTTGATGTTATTTTTATGTTATCTTTAAAACTGTACTTGCTGTGGATTTTTGTTTATAAATAAAATAAAAATAAAAAAAATAAAAATATGTCGACAATCCGACTATTACAACAGTTATACCGGTTAAAGTATTAGCTGACGATGAATAAACGCTCTTATGCAGGTACTTTAATACCTTTGTATCACCGCACTATACACCGCCTTTCTATATAACTTTTACCTGTAAAACTGTGGGCCTCTTTCGTGGTTATAAGTGAGTTAGAGCATGCATGTGTTAATTATTCAAATGTTATTGATATACGAGTCAAATATAGCTATGGTGCTATTTGGAATTGATGTCCACGGGGTGAATCCAGGGTTGTTACAAGATATATTATATTTGCGGAAATGCTACGAAGTATCTTTTCTTGTATGAAGTAGGCCAAGTGACATTATTTTATATAATAATAATGTAATTCATTGCAAGTAATAAATTTAAATTTTGGGACTAACGGGTACAAATTAAAAACTCATTATGATCTTTCGATAGCATCATGCTAGCTTTAGGCATAAACCATAGAGTTAAGATACAATGCGGGCTCTAACGCGTAGTCTCTGTCTGCCGAGTTAACCAGTTTTATCTGATAGGGTGGCGGTAAACCTTTGGCTCGTATGTACAAACGTGGTACCTCGCCGTTCGACTCCCCTGACGCTCTCCGCATTTACTCTAATGTAGTGGCTAGAATCAGGGCGAAGATGTATGGGTTTATGAGTAGGGTGGCCGTTTCGATAAATAAACAAACAAAAAAATTGTTAAATTTAAAATAGTCTACCCCTATCCCAACTTACAAGTATTG
This sequence comes from Ypsolopha scabrella, assembly GCA_910592155.1. NCBI lineage: Eukaryota > Metazoa > Arthropoda > Insecta > Lepidoptera > Ypsolophidae > Ypsolopha > Ypsolopha scabrella. The sequence continues at coordinate 2,072,605 of OU342972.1, read as the reverse complement.
TATCCAAAGCTACATACATAAGGTGACTTTAATTTATGCAGCCAAATTCTTACTGAAAGCTCGGTAAGTACTCTGTAACAAGGTAAGTACTTTGTGCAATTCGTAAATTATCCTTTTTGTGTTCCTTACTATGGGACGTCAAGATTTTAATTTACGAAATTAGCAAAAAGTGTTATCGATTCGTGTTACTGCTCACTTACCAAACCTCCAGTATGAGTTTGGCTGCATAAATAAAAGTCATCTTATATATCCGAACCGAAAGTTGGTTTATTTGTAACCGTAACTAATGTGTCTGCGACTAGTTAACGGATCACTATAAAACTTTCGCAGTGGAGCTACTATTAAGATACTCGCTCTCAATACTCGCAAATTAAACATCAATATATATATTTTCATTGGTGTATTAATTATATTATTAATTATTTTTATAATAAATCTTGTTGTATACAGATCTTTCACAAAATACGGTGCTCTAATAGAGCTAGGCCCGACTCGCACTTGGCTGGTTTCAATTCTTTTTGAGATTGCTTAATTTTCTTATTATTATTAAAATAGTAAATAAAGTTACGTCAACCTATAAGGAAAATCACAATCATGAAAATACCGTACTGTTTCAGTTAATAGTAAATGAACAATTGCCTGATTTTTTATTGGCCACAACGTAGCAAAAACGTGAACCTTTCAACGTCTATTTCGGACATAAATCAGACGACATAACGACACAAAAACTCACTATGTGTCTGACTTTGCAACTTTTTGCGCCGTTGAGGGTTTCGAACCCAAAATCTCTAGCTTCTGACCTTCAAATCACTGAACAAGCAGCTTATTAAGACGTCCCTTGACGCGTTTATGTACACATACTACGACGTCATCGGTATATAGAGCAGGAAAACTATAGAGTCGCAGGGTTTGCTACGCCATAACAAAAATTGGACGTGAAATATTTACCAGCTAAGGTTTTATTAGTGGGTCTTTAAAGGTAAAAAGTTATAGAGTCGTAGCGTAGCTTTCTTAAAGAACATGTATTGTGAAAAAGTTATGATTTTAGTAGGTCTACAAAGCTAAAAAACTGTGGAGTCGTAGCTTGCTACGCCGCGGCGTAGCAATAAAGAGACGTGTATTGTGTAAAAGTTACAGGCTTAGTAGGGCTACAAAGCTAAAAAACTATGGAGTCATAGCTTGTTACACCATAACAAAAAGTTGACGCGAAATGTTTAATAAGGCACGGGACACACAGCGAGCAGTCTCGCGTTTTGTATCACAACAAAAATCAGAACGCACGTTGTCCTAAACCGTCGCGGTTTGTGTGTGTATGTATGTGTACAGTACACAGATTGAAACCAGATTACAGTGCACTAGAACGCAGAACTCAGAACGAAGAACTCCGAACAGCTCGCTGTGTTTCCGTCTCCTAATGGTAGATTCTTCAAATTTGTTACGAATTCACTAAAAATTGTTCTATTACCCAAGAAAACAATTTGTTCACAAATAATGCAAACCTGTTTTTTAATGGATAATATTATAATATCTATTTACATTTGAGGATCAATCTTCTCACAGTCCTTCCGATATATGTGAAATGTTTTCAAAGTACTTTTCTTCCGTTTTTGAACCAGTGGATCACGATGCTTATAACACAGATTTTATTGCTTTAAATGACGGCCCATCTTTGGCTACTCCTTTGTCTGAGATAAATCTTTTAGAGTCCGAAGTTGAAAAAGCCCTTCTTGATCTCGATAGCAATAAGGGCCCAGGGCCGGATAAAATAAGCTCATTCTTTCTAAAACATACAGCTTCTACAATCTGTGTTCCATTGACTTTGCTCTTTAACGTAAGTCTTCACGTTGGGATCATCCCTGCAAAATGGAAGATAGCTCATGTGACTCCTATTCATAAGGGAGGTGCTAAAAATCTTATTGAACATTACCGCCCCATTTCTCTCATATCAATAATCCCCAAAATTTGAAATGTTAATTCACAACAAAGTATATCGTTACGTTGAACCACTTCTAGATACTCGTCAGCACGGATTTGTGAAATCAAAATCTACCGTTTCAAACCTTTTACCCTACACAAATTTTCTTTTCAAAGCTCTTGATGATGGTGTAGCTGTTGATTCAGTGTACACAGACTTCAGAAAAGCCTTTGATAAGGTGGATCATAAGCTTCTGCTGCAAAAGCTTCATTTTAATGGAATAAAGGGTAATTTGCTGCGATGGTTTTCATCTTACTTGTGCATGAGACAACAGGCTGTTGGTTTGAATGGGCATACCTCGTCCTACATTACTGTAACATCTGGAGTTCCCCAAGGCTCAATTATAGGGCCACTGCTTTTTATGATATTTATTAATGATATTACACTATGTTTTAAGTACTCTGAGTTTTTGATGTATGCAGATGATCTAAAAATATACAAACGTATAGATAACAATAATGATTGTTTGCAATTACAGGACGATCTAAACCGACTGTTTACTTACTGCATTGATAATAAAATCGTACTTGCTGAGAACAAATGCAAAGTAATGGCTTTCTCTAAGAAGAGGCATAAACACTGTTTTCCCTACAAGCTTGGGAATGACTCCTTGGAAGTTGTCAATCACATACGTGACCTTGGCGTTTTATTTGACTCTAAATTGACATTTTACCTCCACATTGAAGATATCATAAAAAAAGCATATCGCATGCTAGGATTTATTCTTAGAGTAGCCAAATGCTTTAAAAACCCCCTCACATATATAATTTTGTATCAGAGTCTGGTGAGGTCAAAATTAGAATATGCCTCAGCAATATGGAATCCGGTGTTTGATATCTATGTTCAGAAGGTTGAAATGATCCAAAAAAGATTTGTACGTGCCTTGAACTATCGTCTTAATCACAGCCGTCTGTCCTACAGCGATCTTCTTGCCAAGTTTGGGCTTATGTCTCTTGCAGATCGCCGACATGTGACTGATTCAGTTATTCTTCGAAATATATGTGTTGGAGAATATAAATGTGCAGACCTCTTAAGTCAGATTAACTTCCAACTACCCAGTCTCCGTCATCGTAGTAACAGACCCAAATATCTCTTTCATCTCAGAAGAACTAGAACTCAGAATGGAAAAAGAGCTCCGATACATCGTATGTGCAATTACTACAATGATAATGTTTTAAATATAGATTTCTTTAACTGCTCTCGTAACAGATATAAAAATAAAGTAAAGAAAGCGTTCATAGAAAAGAAAAAAAAGGAAATAAAACAAAAGAAATAGGGTAAAGCAGAAATATATATCTTATTCTTAGGTAAATATAAAATGTATCTTTTTCTTTATTAATTTTTAGTTTTAATGATTTTTTATTTTAAGTTTGCATGTGCATGCTGTAGGTTTTTTGCTTAGTCTGTATTTTTGGCTTTGGGTTTATAGCCAATATTTTCATAAACCATTTATCTATTACTTTCTTCATCTGCTTCATTTTTATCTCTTTGTGTAATTTGTGAGAATGTTAAGGGAATAGATATACTTAAACTAATGTTATCACCATTGTTATTGTCAAACATGTATCTATTTCTGTTTTTTCTCCTATCAAATAAATAAAATAAAATAAATTTAGCTTAGATCTAGCATAGTTAAGAATTTACCACGAAGCAGATATGCTTTGTGGAATTTACGTTTTTTTTTTACTTCACAGCTAAGTTTTAGTTTATGGAAAATCCAGTCGTTCTATATTTACATAACAATTTTTACAATAAACAAATTGTCACGACTTTAATTTATCAGGGCCGCGTTTATAAATTCGGGGTATCGACACGAGTTCTAATGCCATCTTTGTCGCACGCTTTGAAAACTTTTTACGCTATCCTGCTGTCAGTGTCAGAACCTGACGAAAGTGTTAATTAATGAACGCGTGTCAGGGGTGTTTCCAAGCTTGAATTGAATTGTAAAATGCAAGTCCGGGTCCACACTCGTACAACCACGTTACACCGACGGTTATTTCCCAGAGTTATGGGTAATTTATTCCTATTTTTTTTAAATTAGGTTTATGTAAACCTAACTTTTTTTGTATTTCCTCGTTTATATTTAAATAGTTTTTAAATTTTTCATATAAACTTACTTGTAATAAATATATAAAGTACTACAATTCAAAGTGAAAAAAAAATTAACAGATGATGGAGTATCCCTAATAGAGCACATTCCAAATGAAAAGAAATTTTTTGCACATTCTTATTTTTTACCTTTCCATAGAAATTTTGTCAGCTGATTGAACCACTTTGTACTGGGAAGTGAAAAAATTATTTGATCAAAACATTTTTTATTCTTTTGAAATTTGATCAGTTAACGATACATGATCTACCCTAGAATTATTTTCACTTATTATTGTAGGACCTTATATACAATAATGTAGTGTAGTGTAGGTAGTAATCTTAGGTCATATAATTAGATTATAGAACTCTTTGGGCTTGTTCTTGGTGGGCAATCAGTAATCTTAATGATCATTTGTACGTCGTATTGATAGATTTACCGAAGTATTCTAAAAATGAAATTATGTCTAGTGAAAAGACAAAGAGCAGAGTTCTAGAACAGATCAATCCAGAGCTTCCCCAAAAGTGTATTGATTTAACGACCCAATAACGAGCCCAAACAGTTCTATAATCTAATTATATGACCTAAGATTTCTACCTACACTACAGTAGGTACCTTTACTCGTATAACATCAATAAAAATATTTCTCTTTACAAAAACCATAAAGAGAGGTTCAGAGCTCTTCACATGCAGATTTTATCTTCTTCTATGTTTCTACACCGCAATGTTAATGTTTCTCTTTCTATTGCCGTACTTCGGGCACAAAGTTGAATGGCAGGTGTAGTACTGCAGCTTGACCCGGTGCTATTTCCATGAAATCGCGATGTTTCATTCATTAAATCAAGTTACATGTTCTGCCGAAATAAAAGCTGTATCAAAACCATGAATGCGTGCAGAAACGTGATATTTGCTTTTTTGGGACATGTTTTGAACATGAATTTGTACAAAGTTACACAAGTTGACTCAATATACTAGAATAAACGTTAATAACATTAATCGGACCGCAAAATTTTTAAAGACATTTTGACAGCACATCGCCCAGTCAAAGTCGACAATTTATTGTAAGATGATCCATTCATACGTTCAAAACCATTTAATAGATTACATTTTTCCCCGGATTTTGAAAAAATTATGCTGTTTTTGCAAGATACAACGTTTAGCGATTGTTAAATGAACATGGCGTTAAAACAAGATAATGTATGCGAAAAACCATTCGTTGAGCTAGACTTGTAGTGTCATAATTATTTCTTTCATATTCGTATTCTTTATTGTGTATAAATAAGTGATATTTTTTATTTATTTATGTACTTAGAGATATGACGTACATAGGCGAGCTTATCTCTAAGAAAAAAAAATCTTTCAGCAATTTTCATGTGAATTGTTAACAAATCTGGAAAATATTACCGCTCTTCTGCGATCGAAACAGTTTATTACATTGCTTATAAACGGTATTGGTTTAAGTGATGTGAACATACCTTAATTTTATTTGAATGTATAATTTGATAATGTGATAAATAAACCATGAACTCAGTGCATGGATAGAAGTCTGAGGCAGCAGTGTGGTGATCCTACTTATGACACTCTGGGGGTTACCGCCGACGTTTTAAAGTAAATGTAGAGGAAATTGTCGCATATTTACTCACCGGAAGCTACAAATGGCTTCCTGCATGAAACGAAAATGTAACAAAAGAGATCGCCGTTCATTTACGTGACCGAATCATAAAAGATCTCTAGATTTGGGAATGTCTGCTTCTCGACAAAAAATTGTAACTCCTAAATTAATAATCGAAGAACATTATTTGTTTTTCGTTGCAGCAAAGTACTCACAAAATACTGTACTGATTAACCTGTGACATGCAAAATCACAACACGTCGTTTATTGTCGGAGGTTGCCTAGAATTCGATCGATTATAGTTTCACTATGTCCATCCATCCGTTTGTCTGTCTGTCTGTCCACGCCTTAGCTCAGAAACTCTTAGTCCTAGAAAGCTGTAATTTGGTATGGGTATACATATAAATTACGTCGGCATAGAGGTAAAATAAAATCTTTGAAATAACAATTTTTCAAGGTACCGATGATAGACGAGAAAAAAAAATCATTCGCACTTAACGTATTTTTTTCTCGTCTGTCCCATGGTGTGTTGTCGTTGGATAGGTCTTTTAAAAATATTGCGGGTGTGGGAAAACCAATTTTCGACACAGGGACCCGTTTGCTAAATATTAAGCATTAAATTGCAAATTGTGATAAGAGTCAGTTCGCCCCCCCCCCCCCCCCCCAGGGATTCAGCCAGCTAAACGGTTGTTTTTGTATTTGTGAAATTTTTGTATCTGTCTGTCTGTCAAGACCCGATATCTCGGGAACGCGTAGAGGTATCGAGTTGAAATTGAAACCATCACTCAGGTCTAACAGTCCCTCGAAGCTGTGAAAAAATCAAACTTCTAAGTTAACGTAGAAAAGGAACGGCCGTTTATGCCGCAAAAAACTTAGACATAGACACTCCCAAGGGAATCAAAATTTATAGGGTATTTTCCGTTGACCTAGAACTATGAAATTTGGCAATTAATACCGTCTTATTCTACAAATATAGGGAAAAATCTGAAAACTACACATTTGTAATTAAATCATAAAAAATATAGTCTTTAACCGTTTTAGTCCGACTCGCACTTGTCCGGTTTTTTTTTAACTGAAGATCTAAAATTGTTATACTCATCGGCAAAAGATAAAACAGGCCTTTTTGACAAATTGGAGAATTTTCATAGGTACTCGAGATATATTTTTGTCGGATTCACCAGACCATTTCTGATTACATCCATTAGGTACAAAGAGATGGACTAAAGAACCTTCTTTATAGCTTTTTCAATCATTCCCCGAATACGCGGTAAAAGTATAAAGGACTTAATTGAAAATAATACTTTAGGGAAAAGGTTTTTATAATTCAGTTGGCTTATTTTCATACAATTAATTAATTTACCTACTTAAAGAAAAGAAATGAAAATTTAAGAATAAATAAAAAATTGCAAAAGTCGAGATGTTTTTGTGAAAATTTATTTTTGGGATAGATCAGGTATTAAATATAGAAACTATAGTATCCCATCCCACTAATCCCACTTCCCACTAATATTATAAATGTGAAAGTTTGGATATATGGATGGATGGATGGATGGATGGATGTTTGTTACGCCGTAACTACTGAACTGATTGGGCTGAAATTTTGCATGAATGTAGTTCTAGACTTGAAATAGGACATAAGCTACTTTTTATCCAATAAATCAGTTCCCATGGGATGAAAATGAGGTTTCAAGTTTCTATAGAAAAGTGATGTGTCACCCTTTCACGCCGTACCTATTGAACCGATTGGGCTGAAACTTTGCACAAATAAAGTTCTAGATCTACTCTTAGAATAGGGCAAAAACTACTTTATATCCCATAAATCAGTTTCCATGGAAAAGCTATAAAATAGACATTCAAAATTTAACGCATAACACACACATTTTAGCAGCTATGTTTAGTGTAGGTAACAGTCCGAAAAATATTGACAGTTTTATAGGAGTACAAAAAATCTAATTCAACGCGGGCAAAAGCTAGTATAAAAATAAATGGGTTATTTGTATTGTGTTGAAACCAAAACTACCGTTTTTAGTATTTCTGTCTGTCTGTATGTAAATTAAACGGATTTAGATGCGATTTTCTTTATTATTATCATGGTAGTGACCCAGGTTAAAATATAGGTTATAAGAGATGTTGAAAAACACGGGGCAGAGATAGTAGAATACACGTGGGTGGAGCCACGGACAACAGCTAGTATACTATAAAATCGACATAAAGACACAAAACTTAATGAAATTTAAAATTCCGCATCAAAGAAATTTCAGAATAGTCGTCAAAGGGGTATTAATAGTCGGCATAAAGATAAAATTCAACTGAACTGAACTATTTTTTATTTTAGCTATAATAAGAATTTAAGAAGGTTAAAACGATTTTAAATAAGTAACTGTATGGCCGACTTCTCTATTGCGTAACATGTTTTTAAGAAGAAATAATTTTTCAAATAAGTTTCTCAATTTCAATTTTGCGAACTTCCTGAAATTATGGAACAAAGAAATGTCAAACCGATTGCTTTTTCCTTTTTATTAGTAGGCCTGCATAAAATTCGGCTTGGATTATTTTTATCGAAAACATTTTGCTGACGCCTTTTGTTGGTAACTTGCGACACCACTAAGGGAGATCTATTTAACAAAAAAAGGCAATAATTTCTCGATTTCTGGTATTCCGTAATGAGCAGAGCTGAAGTAAAGGCTCGTAAACGCTTTCAGTTATTTGTTCAGGATCGCCGAGCATCGCTTGTCTTATGGGCTTTTCCTCTAATGTCTACGAGAATTTTCAAATATTATTACATTCATATTTAAGTACTAGCTTCGCCCGCGTTCAGTGAATCTTTGCCCCATTTTCGGCTTGTGTGTTATTTTATGAACATCCCTTATATCCTATGTGTTCAACATGGTTACCACAATGATAATAAAAAACTGCATCCAAAGTGGTTCTCGAGTTATAAACTTAAGTTCCGGCTTGGGTGTTATTTTATTAACATCCCTTATAGCATAGTGTTGACCAGAGTCACTACGATGATAGTAAAAAACCGCGTTCAAATTCGTTGAGCCGTTCTCGAGTTAAAACGGAACATATAGACAGACAGAAAACTTTTGTTTGAAAAAATTGTTGTTTTGGCCTCAGTACAGTACCAATAACCCATTACGTTTAAAATTTCGCGAAAATCTTCAATGTACAGACACGACTTTTTTACTACTTTATTTTTAGTATATAGATAGAAGATTTGAATTCGATGTCGTTACTATGATAGAAATTAACTGTTTTACACTTGGCGCATCCAGATTTACTTAGGCGTTTCTACATCAGAATGATTGAATATTAAATCGATTTTTTGTATTTCTTTTACATTCGGAATTAAATTTTTATTTTATTACTAGCATTTGCCCGCGACTTCATTCAAGAATCATGAGTCATCATCTCACAGATAGTGTTTGCATAAACCCATAATAAATTACATGTGTGCATTCGCATGTTAGTTTTACTTTTATTGCTTGGTTATCTGTAATTGTGTAGATAAGATGATGATTGTGTAGATAGTAGTTTATGCTACAAGTGCGGTAAGGAGGCGATAGCTTACGAGGACGATTTGACTAAGAGAACGTTACGACTAAGTTATTGTCCTACCCACGTGTATCATACTAATACGTTTTTCCATTTTTATACTTATACAAATATCTCTATAATTTTCTACCATTAGGAATCTGTATCTTTTTCTGTTATTACTCCGTATTCCAATAAAAAAAAACTTCAAACTTCAAACCTTTATTTGTAGAGACATAGGTATCAAGATTTAACATAATATAGGTATATAATAGTCCCAAGCCCTGCCGTTAGGCGTAAAAATGTTAATCTTAAAATTAGGTAAGTATTTATATTAAATGTTATTAAACTAAATAAAGGCAATATTAACAGGCATCATTCAAATAATCAGTAATTGTATAGTACATTTTATCAACTAAAAAATCTTTTAATTTAATTTTAAATACATCAATATTTTCAATTGTCCTAATGGGATCAGGAAGCTTATTATATATTTTGGAAGTCATTCCGAACATGCTGTTCCCGAAGTGAGTGGTGCTGTGAGAAGAGCCTTTTATTTTGTTAATAAGTCGACGACTATTGAATGTCTAAATGATGTTGGTTACATTTTACAAATGCTGCAACTTCAATAAACCACACAACACGGCACAGAAACGGCACACTTTCCCGCAATAAATACAAACGTGTCCTCCGATGCATTTTGTTTACGTGTAGCTACCGCTTCTATAGTCCAGCTATTGCCTATTTATATGGGCAACCAGCGGCTCGTGGGCCGCATCCGGCCCGTTACGGATTTTATTACGGCCCAAGAAACAATTTTACCGGAAAGTCGCAATTCGTTGCGCAACTTTTACACTTTTAGAAACGAATACCGAGACACAATATAATAAACAATCGAATAATGTCTTTGGGCGGTTTGTGTCCCTGAAGGAGTTAGGTACAAGCCGCGCTAAACTTTTTGGCCTGTCTAAGTAAAGGGATGGGTAAACACCCTTAAACAGCGCTTCTCAAGCTCTTTTGCAAAATTTTGAAATGAGAATTTTTATAGATTTTTGGACAGATATCAAAAGTGACAAATGATTAATTTTTTATACATGTGTCAAAGTGACGGACGATTTATTTTATAAACAGATTTTGTGACAAATGTCAAAAGTGACAGTTGTCTGCTTTTTGGAAATAGAACAGTTTAGAGATGTTGTATCAGTATTATTTTTTTCGTGATTATGAAACGATTTTATAAGCATTTTAGCATTTACAGGAAGTGACGTCATCGTGTAAGGTTAAATGGTCGGATCCTTGCCAGACTTTGGGGTGCGTTCAAGAAAGATTTTTCTTCGTATGGAGATGTGTTGTGATGACATCACTGTACGTCAAATTAAGGATATCTTTTATTTTCATTTAATACAAATACAAATACCTACATAACACTTTATTCCACCAAAAAACTAAAATAACTTAAGAAAAAACTTTTCTAGAATAAACACCAAGATAACAGTTACTAAAATAGATGATATTTAAATTTTAAGTAGCTGAAATTAAGCTGATCCCTTGTTCAAAAATTAAGAATAAACAAAGACAAATCATGAATACTGTCATGTGTCAAAACGAAACTTAATCGAAAACCTATACTTGAACCCCCAAAATTTTTAGATAACAATTTTTTTAATGTTTACTTTTTAATAACAAATAGTAAGTACTTAATTTATACAAAAAAAAAGAAATAATACATCTAAATACAAGTGTAGTACTGCACACTACTACACACGATATGCCCGCTTATTTTAGAATCTGTATACTTAGAACAGTTCAGAAACAGTTCAGAAATGCTACTCCTTGAAACTGTTTTTGAATTGTAAATATTGGCGAGAACAAGAACAGGCAGATTGCAGTTCACAATACCTCTGACAGCCCTTTTGGGATTCATGTCGTGGTAATCTATTGAACAACAAAGACTCTCAACACCCTTGCCTTTTCGGTCGTGTATGGGTTTTTAATATGTGTCTTAATTGCGTCTCATATAATATGTATTAGTTTATAGGATGGACCAAAAGTCCGTTTATATTTGAAGTGATGATTAAAAAAACTAATTACAGTAGATCAAAATTGTTTATTGTTTTCGATAGTAAACAAAAGAGGAATTTATTTCTTAAAAATTACATCATCCATATGCAATCATCCTTCATTATTCTGGCATTGCTGCAATCTAGAGCGGAAATTTTCGATAACAGCTTTACATGTTTCTGTTGAGATGTTTTGGATTTCTGTGCGAATACGATCCTTAAATTCGTCAAGAGTTCAGTAACTGGGTTGGTGCCGTAAACTTTAGCCTTAAGATATCCCCAAAGAAAAAAATCCATTGTGGATAGATCCGGGCTACGAGGCGGCCAGTTAATGTCCCCTCTTTTCGATATCACTTTTGGGCCAAAAATGTCTCGAGCTGCCCTTAACGAATCATTACATGTATGACAAGTGGCTCCATCTTGCTGAAACCATGAGCGTTGATTAAAACCAACAAAATCCTGCAGCGCGGGAGCGAAAAAGTTTCGTAACATGGTGATATACCGCTCGGATTCACTGTAACCGCACGTGCTCTTGTGTCTTCAAAAAAGTATGGACCAATAATGCCTCTTGCTGATAAAGCAGCCCATACTGTGACTTTGGGTGAATGCAGGAGTTTTTGATGCTTTAATTTCGGATTAGTGACACTCCAATAACGACAATTTTGTCTATTAACATGCCCATTTAGGTGGAAGTGTGCCTCGTCTGAGAAAAAAATGTTTGTAAAGCTGCTGAACCGCTCTACCATTTCGTTTGCAAACTGCAACCTAGTGGCATGGTCCTGAGGCCTTAATTCCTGCACCATTTGGATTTTATAGGGATGTAGACGTAAATCGTTCTTGAGAATGCGGTTTAATGATGTTCTTGGCACGTTAAGGACAGCAGACCGCTTTCGAGTTAAAAGTCCAGGTTGATCACGACGTTTTAGGCCGGCCAGATCGAGGTAAATCCATTGTTGAACCCGTCTTCTCAAACTTGAGCACCCATTTTTTAATTAACAAATCTGATGGAGCTTGATTTTTGTGTCGTATCTTGTAATGATCGCAAAACTTTCGTTGAGCTAAGGTCGCAGAATTGTTTCGATAGTACTCGCGTACACAAAACGCACGTTGACTACCGCTGAACGACGCCATGGTACTAAATTCCCATTGGCTGCTCTTGCAATGCGTAACCCCTCCACCCCCCTCCGCCACCGCTGCTAGACGCGGCAACCGATTCAAATGTTAACGGACTTTTGGTCCACCCTGATATTTATAACTCTAATATTTCATAATAAGTGCATGGTATTTAGTATCATGTAGATCTGGGGGCACGGCAGTGCCCCCCGCCAAGACGAGCCAAAAAGTGGGGCACATATAGGTACTATGTATCGTGCGTCTTGTGTTTAGGAGAATATTCGAATGCCCCGTCCTTACGGGTTTTACCTTCGTTTCTACGATATCTTTCCCGGCAGTACCCAATAACGATCCACACCACCAAAAGGTTACTGAAGACAATATTACATTTGCCTTCCGTACAATATTTTTAAGTGCAATAAAGAGTTTTGACGTGAATTCGACGAATCTTTCTCGTCGTGTTGGCAGGCATTCCACAAAAATTGCGACATAAAATACATGTACTTTTGAAAGCTTCATATATAATACTCCTAAAGTTTAAAAGGTACAAAAATGCTAGTAATATCTCCCTTTCCCACCCTCGCGATGACGTCATAGACCGCGAGAGTTAGCACTGAAAAAATAAATGTAATCGTACAATTCATGACAGTTTATGACGTATAATTTTCAGATGTAGTGCGACAAGGCTCTTAGATGACATAGACAGGGAGGCGCAGCTGTGAAACAAGGTTACGTTTTATTATGATAGCGGCGTTAGTTCCAATTGTGACCACGACCAATGCACGTGAGAGAAATTATAGCCTATACTGCCGGCTCCGGCAATCCTTAGCTTAGATTACCGGCTCCGGCTGTGAAGGCACCGACTAAAGTACGACATTTGAAAAGTAAGCATGGGACTGCGTGGATAGGTAAATACCTAATTATAAGATTGAAATGTAATAGGATTACGTCAAAATTCAATAACATCTATTAAATATTACGTTCTGGAAGGTATTGCAAGTCTGATTAACTATTCTGATGAAATGATAACGGAAAACACAAAAATAACTAACACTTGCTAAGATGCGGTTTGTTGATACCAAATAACATTATTACTAATTCGATGACAATCACTCCAAAAAAACAATTCCCCAGCTTGTACACAATATTTTCTTTTCACCTTTACACCTCATCTCAGTCGCTATTTAGCCTCCCGTGAAATCAGCTTATCTTACATCTTACTCAATGACTATATTGTGACTGACAATTGCATATGTCAATCAGATATGTCTTAAAATAATAACTAATAATTACTTTAGTATTTATCTCAAACAGAAATCTTTAAATTAGATAAGTTTAGAGTTTAATAAACAATTTGACCATACATATCCTGTCACACGCGCCAAAAGAGCCTAGTTAAATCAAATTTTACCTTTTGAAAGTCATTAAATTAACAAAAAACCTAGCGGTAGTAGCAAGACTACACCTCATTTTTTTTTTGTTTGACTCAGAGATAATCTTGTATTTAGGGCTACGAACCAGCCAATAGCTGATTCCCAGTGGACCGTTAGGGAGTAGCCCTCCGAGCGGAAGGGTAAGAGGTTTATCTGTCGGACAGACAGACGGGTTAATTTATTTGACCACTGAGCGAAGATATCGGAAGGAAAACGTCCGGAACTAACGCTCTACTATCGGGAGAAGTCACGCTTGACCTCTCTTTGCCCTTGTAGCTATGTTTATAAAACCACGGAGTGTTTCAACTGAATGTTTCATGATAGTACATACTGGTACATACATTTGTATGACGTACATAGGTTCATATGTATAGTCAAGTACATTGGATGGGCATTGTTAACTTTGCCCATGCGAAGTTTAGTTCTGAAGTTTACAAAATCAAATAGTTTATTTTGTAAAATAGATACATAAAGTATACTTCCTACAGATCAAAGTTAATCTTTATAAAAACAATAGAATATGATGAAAAAAATATCAATCCATCCATCAGCCTGTTTCGTCCACTGCTGGACATAGGCCTTTCCAGGATTTCGCCACTCTTGGCGGTCCTCCTGGAAGAAATGCCCATACTCACACACGCTGGGCAAGCGGGTTGGTGAGCGCGGTGCCGAAACCCTTGCACCAGTGACGCCGCTGCCCGTCACTGGTCAAAAATATAATAGAAAAAAATATTATAAATTTATTTAAGTTGGGCTAATAAAGTTATACATATGCATAAAATAAAGAAATATAGGAATGAGAATATTACTATAGATAATGCAATTAGTAAATTAGTTAATGCATAAATTAAATAGACCATAAATAAATATAACCAGAAATGAACGACTCCGCTGTCTTTTTATCTGTTCAGTTTTTATAGGAGTCTTACTCAAGAAAACCGGTTTTTAATATGTCAAAGATTAAGAAAACACTAGATGGACGATATGTCAAAGATTTTTTATACACCATGAGCTTTCGTTTGCACCGACCGCGCCTGATGGTCGGTAAGCGTCAGTGAGACTAGGATAAAGTGCGCTCGACCAGACAGTGGGAGAATGAAAACAGGCGTTCATTAGTATGTCCACAAAATCTCCGCAAGTCGCTAACGGGCGACTGCTATTACGCCACTGCCTGTAACCGACCCCCCGGTATGTAAGTTATGCGTCTAAACAACGACGTAGTAGGTCTACGAAGCGGACATACTACGGAGTCGTAGCGCTTGCTACGCCGTAGTAAATGAAGCACACGCAATGGTTTTGTAATTCTAAATAGTTTGTTTATAAAAGAGAAAGGGTATATTTATGTTGAAATAGTAGTTGGGTTTAATTTAGAGTTATCCACTATCCCTTATTTCATTATGTAATTTTATAAACCTTTCAGCTTCAGTTATAACTGCAGCTTACGCATGGTGATGAAGCTTTGCTACTTTACTTTGAAATTAAATGAAATTTACTACTTTTAATCCCGGAAAATTGGCCCGTTTTGAAACTACACAAAACCAAATTCATGTTTGTCCAAATGGCAAGTTCAGCACTAAGGGTGACTATTCTGACAACAATTTTTACTCGCTTTGTTTTTTATACGACTTCATTTTAACGCGTGATAAATGTCGTCTAATGATACCTCTACTAAATATAACTTCTTAAAAGACATGTAAAATATGTAATAAATCGGGACAAAAGATATTTATTTTAAAAGCGTTGGATGTTACTGTATTAGAGCTTCTAAAAATCACTTGCCTTCCTCCTTATTACCAAATTTTCGCGTGTGTCAGAATTTGTGTCCTGCGCTTATGTCATAAGTCTACAGATATCAGCAAGAATTGACCCGGGCAGAGTCTGTATAACCACAAAATAGATAGTTAAAGAAGGTAAGCTACGGCTGACCTCGATTTTAAATACTTACTCATCACATCTTGCGAAGCGCAAGCACTCGTGACTAGTCGTACTGGCAGTCTACCGAATCCTACCGAGATCGTCGTACGTACACGTCTATGTGTGCGTGCGCCCGGAATCTCTGGTTGTTGGGAGCTGGCCTTCTGTACCTATCTACTTTGTGGTATAACCCATCTGTGCTTCGTTTACTTAGCTAATACTGACAAGTACTCACTTGTTTTCAGCCAGTCTATACTCTCATGTACAGTTAGTTATATATTTATCGGTTTTTCATTTCAACCAATAATTGGTATCCATGTGGCACTCGTTAGCGTCAGATAAATAACATTACAGACCAGGGACCATTTTAGTTACCCTATGAAAGGGTAACCCTGTGGGTTTTACAAAGTGTTTCTGCATGAAACCGTATGTTTAGTGTTACCCTATCCGTAAGTGGTAAGCAAACCGTATTCAAATTAAGGTAAGCAAACCCTATTAAAATCGCTAAGGGTAAACCCGTAACCCTATCAAACCCTGTCAAACCCTATCAAAAACTTAATGTAACCCCGAATAATCTGAAAGTGTATCCCTATAAAACTCTATATAACCCTATGAAATGCTGGGTTAACCCAATGATAGGGTTACACCCTATTGAGGGTTAACCCTATGATAGGCTTAACTTTCAAACCCAGGGTGACCCTATAATTGAGTTAAGCTTATAGGCTTTACTTTCAAACCCGGTTAATGTACCCCTGTTACAGACACTGTTTTTCGAGGATTGTTGAGTATTTTTCACATTGAAATGGTCCGTCTGAAATATTTTTTCCAAACAACGAGAAACCAGGGGTTTTTAGGGTTCCGTTAGAAGGTAAAATAGAAAACACTGCTGCGATACCGTTGTCCGTCCGTCTGATCGTATGTCACATATCACAGCGTCATAACTACTGAATCGTTAAAGATAAGGCCTTGAAATTTGGCACAAAAATACAATTAGTAAAAAAATAAAAGTACAAATGCAAAATTAAACCAAATCGTAGGTATAATGAACTAATTTGAAAAATACATTGCTTCTCTTTTTGCTTTCAAGCATATTATCACCTCTTTTCTGCACTACTAATGGGCTAGTTGCATTTAAAGCTTATCAAGAAATCCGAAAGCCGAAAGTCTTGCGAATTTGGTTGGCGTGCATCCTTCTAGGGCGGCCGGGTCAAGCCACTCTACTTTCATTCATTCTTTCGTCACTATTTTTTTATAAATATATAATTTCATTCAGTTTTTTTTGCGTGTTTGATTTTCAAACAATAGTTGAGCGTGGTGAGCGCGTTGGTGGTCATGATCATAGCCAATGAAAGAGCAAGACCAACCAAACAAACACAAAAAAAAAATTGAAATGCTAATTCGCGATGTTTTTAATTATTCAAAACACTTTTTCTCACTGAGTGAGCAAAATCAACTTTCTTCTCACGGTGAGCTTCTTGAGCTAGTGAGGTGAAAATTTTATTATAAGATTAACAACATTTTAAATTATAAAATTGATGATGCAATATAAATAATAAATTAAAATTAAATTAATTTTATACAATATTGTTTGACTATGGGATTTTTTCTTATTTTATATAATATATCGGCTAAGAATTAGAAATATTATT
Source organism: Ypsolopha scabrella (assembly GCA_910592155.1). NCBI lineage: Eukaryota > Metazoa > Arthropoda > Insecta > Lepidoptera > Ypsolophidae > Ypsolopha > Ypsolopha scabrella. The sequence goes on along the minus strand of OU342972.1, from coordinate 2,055,226 downwards.
ATTCTTTATCATTATAATTTTGAATTATTTTAGATTGAATCTTCACTTTTTATATTTTCATACGCTTCTGGGCAGATTGTAAAGAACTTAAATATTTGTAATACCAATGTGTTACCCACTTTCAGAATAAACGTGTCTTGTAATACGTGTATGATATACTAATATTGCATAAATGAATTATTCATTTCACGTGAACTTTTCGAAATTTGATTATTAAATCTACTTCATGGCACAAATTTACACTAGAAAAGTCCTCGGCCATGTTTACACAAAAGTATTTCAAAACAAATATCCTTGTGCGGCCTTTGAATGCATACGCCAAAAAAAGATGAAACGAATTATAACTCAATGGAGTCGCTGTTCTAACTTAGACAGTTCCATGTCCCATCAAATGGCTGAAGGTTGACTAAGTGACGGACAAGTGAGGTAGAAGATGGCAGCTCATTTTCACTTCAATTTACTTTACGACTACCTTCACTCGCGGGTGGATCACTTCTGAGTAAATCACTTGCGGTTAGATCACTATCGATTAGATGTCTCTGAAACGACTATTGTAGTCCCACATTCAATCAAAAGTTTAGTTAAAGTACAAAAGGCGGTACCGTTTTCTTTAACAATGGATTCCCAGAATTTGATACTTATAGCGACACTATCGGATAGTGCAATAATATAGTGTTCTTTTTTTAAATCAGCGGATTCGATTTCTGCCTAGGGGAATCATTTCTTTTTTTTTAAATCTAAGGATGTAGTTGGTTTTCATCAAAATCAGCCCCGGGACCCGTTTTACTAATTTTCGCTATTTCCTATAGTTTCTGATTTGGCCATTCACTTAAAAATATTCCAATATTCCACTAAACACTCTTGTCGCTGTTCAACATGCAGACTCAAGGAACGTCCGCCCTCCTGCATGAAACATGCACATGCAAGCCGTACGGATATAAATATAAATAAATCTCAAATAACAAGAAAGAAAACTTATTGACACGTGTTTCGCCTCTAAAGGTGGCATCCTCGGAATGTGTTGCTCGTCTGATCGCTCAACAGCAACTTCAGTTTGCATTTTGAATGGTATGGGATTAGTGTTTAGCAAAATATTGCACATTATTGACTAGCCATTTGCCCGCGGCTCTGCCCCGTTTTATAGCCTACATGTTGACCAGGGACACTACAATGATAATAAAGAAAACCGCATCTATCTGAAATCTGTTGAGTGGTTCTCTAGGAAAACAGATCAAACATGCAGACAGACAAACAGATACAAATTTTAAAAATTGTAGTTTTGGCTTCAGTACAATACAAATACCTCTTCATTTAAAATTTTGAATTAAAAATATTTCGATAGTAATGACATGATTGTTTGATAATTTAATATTAGTATATATAGTATATCTCAGTTTTATGTTAGATCAAGTTTTTGATGAAAAGCCTAGGCATTTGACCAAGAACCGGCAGAAGACAAAATTTTGATTTAATCTTATCATAAACCTGAGAAATTCCAGTTCTTTGATCAAAAACCTTGATTGGATTACTTTAAACTCAATGCTAGCGAAGCGAGGGGAGCGTGTTACGTTGCTTGTGATCATAAATTTGGGAAGCTGAACGAGGCGGAGCGGAGCGAGGCGACCTCTTTGTTCTTAACATTTCATCATTTTATCATAAACCTAAACTAGTTAAGCTTTTTGACCAAAAAACTGGATTTTCTCAGGTTTATGATAAGATTTAATCATAATTTTGTCTTCTTACGGTTCTAGGTCAAAAGCCTAGGCTTTTGATCAAAAACCTGATTTTATCATGAACTTGCGACATATAGATATATCCATAAGTTTATGCAAAGTTAACAAAGACGGGATGGTTGTTGCTGATGTCTGCAACACAACAGCGAACCCTTGCGTCACTCACGAGTCCTCAGCTAGGTATATTGTATGTATATGGTCTCTTTAGAGTCAAAGCACAATAAAAGTAACGAACAAAAGAAACAATAAACATATTGTCACGATATATATGCCTGAGGACCCCTCCGACAATAGAACAGTCAAAACTCGTACAACTTCTTTTCAGCGACGATTTCTATGTCCCAAAGTAATAGGAGGTGAAACCCTTCGATGCACAAGTCGAAAAACTCATTGGTGCGTGCTTGACCAGGCAAGATTCGAATCCGGGACTCAAGATTGTGAGTCCGGCGTCCTACCAGTGCTTATATTAAAATATATTTATGGAAAAGTATATAAAGATAATAAATCCTTTTCTTAATACCCTTATGCTCTTAGATTAAATAAAATGCGGCGCAACACCACGGGAACCCACACGACACACGAGTCAAACCCGGAGCAAGTCACAACAGTTACAAAATTTTACGACGGGCCCCTAAAACAATCATTAATTCCAATTTAACGGGCACACAGTACTAAATGGTGCAATTCTGAATTCCGAATGTTCGATACGATAATGTTGTAGGATTTTTTAGGTTCGCTCAAAATTAAAAAACGGAACCCTTATAGGATCAGTTTCTTGTCTGTCCCTCTGCAAGAACCATTTTTCTTCGACCCCGTAAGATATATCAAGTTAAAAATAATACCTCTCACAGAAGTCAACGCAATTTAATAGTGCTGTTGAAAAATCAGGCTTGATTAAAAGTTATTCCCCCTTTACGAAATAATCAATTTCATACAAATTGATTCAACATTAAAACCTCTTCTAGTTGACCTGGAAACTTCAAATTTCGTTAACAATTAGGTCTTATAGCATACGTAGAGAAAATAACAAAAGTTTAATTATTCAAGAAAATATTTTGGCAATTTTAATTGGACCCTTTGGATATGTAGAGTTTAATAAATCGAATGTTTTAAAAAGAATTTTATGAACAAGAAACTTGAATAAGATAAATATTACATAAAAACAATTCTTAAAATATAGATTAACTCCAAAAAATACATTCTGATTATTTTTAATACTTGTACTTATACACGTCAATATTTGTATTCTATATTAAACCCAACCGGTTTCGCTATTCAGCATTCTCAAGGGCTTTATTAAGTGTTAAAAATAAACATAATGTGTATTAATTTCCACGAAGTGCCAACAATCACAAGCATCAACTATATACTAATAAAATTTAATAAAACAATGTAAATTATTTAAAAATATTACCTGTAACTTCTGTTTGTCGTTAAATTCACCCAGAATAGGGGTGTGTCGAGAAGCAAGTTTGTGACGTAATCGTAAAGAAAATACGCCAATCCAAGATGAACTGAGCCAGTCAAATTTTATTGTTTCCCTTTTACTTTTAATGTCGAGTGGAATTACAATTTTATTAACCACTTATAGGTCTTTCGTTTTGATTCGGATTTTGTGGGTACCTTTAACCGCATTCCAGATGACTCGTTTTGTTATCGGAAATAAATATACTCCATACGCCTAGATTTATGCAATAAGAATCAACAGAAGTACCATTCTATGTTTCTAGGGCAGGCGGAAAAACGGTCAATGACACCAACGCCACAGAGTATTATGTTAGCGTCTACAAAAACGATACGTATCGCTCTCTATACAGATCTTTATCGCTTTTGCTTCTTACTGCGTTTCATAGTACGGGGTGGAATAGCGTCGTCTCTAGGGTTGCCAACTTTGTTTCTGGATGGTAAGGGACTTATAAGGAAACCGGCCAAGTGCGTGTTGGGCCACGCGCAGTGTAGGGTTCTTTAGTTGCCCGGTACATTTTATAAGTTGGTCTAATACAGATCGCGCCTCCTAGTCCCATACATTTAGAAGAACGGCCCACACATTGTCGTGTTAAGAGGGGATTAAAAGTTTGGCGCGACCTGTACTCGTAAACCAGTAAACTGTAAAGCGTACTTAGCTGTGATAGTTTTCCTTTTAAATTCATTATATATACTACTTCTGTGAATTTTTTCACATATCTCTAAACAACCGTTTAGCCGGCGGGCTTTAAAGCTTAATATTTCACCAACCAGTCCCTAAATCGAAAAATGGTTTTCACATACCCGCAATGTTTTTGAACGACCTATCTAACGATACCCAACACTATGGCATAGATAAGACAAAAAAAATCATCCCCCGTTTACGTGTATGGGAGGTAACATTAAAAAAAAGTTTTTCATGGTTTTATTTTACAGTTTTGTCGGCGTGATTAATATGTATACTCATGGCAAATAACACCTTTCTAGTATTAATAGTTTCTAAGATAAGCCGCGGACGGACGAACGGACAGATGGACATGGCGAAACTATAAGGGTTCCTTGTCGGACTACGGAACCCTAAAAAATATATTATGAAATAAATTATTCCATGTATTTATTCTTAAAACTATATTTTACAACGGAGCTTGCTAATCCAGCTTACCAAAAACTCGCCACTAAGTCGATAAACATAACTGTTATCACAAATTTCACAGTAATTCCCAATAATAATGTATTTTTTATTTAATTGATTTCTACTTTAAGCATACTAAATTTTGTTTGTTTTAGATTAGCTTATTTATGTTTATTATCTGTCGACGACGGTTAGTTATCTGGCGGTATTGGGTTTAAAGTTACATCCAAGAATAAAGCAACTTCTTTTATTCGCATAGAAATAACAAGACACAAGCTGTACACAAAGCCCGGTCGTAAAGCCACAGGCAATCTTTAGTTAAACATTTTATTTAAATAATACAACTTGAAATAGGTAAGGTGACCCTGAGAAAATGTTTTTGCATTTGGCATCGAAATGTTTCTTACCAAAATATTTGCAAATATGAATATTTTGTTGAAGTTAGTTAGTAAACGGGGTACATGTACAATATAAACATGTTTAATTTTGTACAGAAAATATCTTTTCATGTTTCACTCATATATCTCCGCAGAAAATACTTTAAAAAAAATATATGAATACTAGCTTTTGCCCGCGGCTCCGCCCCCGTGTTATTCGGTTAACTACATGCTTTTCTCCGAGATAAAAAGTAGCCCATGTGTTAAGTTAGGGTATAAGCTATATCCATTCTAAATTTCAGCCAAATCCGTCCATCCGTTTCAGCGTGAAAGAGTAACAAACATACACACACCCCCACACCCCCACACACAAACTTTCGCATTTATAATATCAGTGTGATGTGAAAGTGTGATAGTGTGATTATTGTATTCAAATCAGCAGTAGCTCAGTTGGTAGGACGTCGAACTCCCAATGACAAATGCAAGCAAGCACAAAATGTCGAGCAAGCACAAATTATATCTTTGTGTATTAAGTGCCAGTGTTTCGTGTATTTACCATTTATTGCTGAACGGTAAAGGATAACATTGTGAGTTAAAACTGCACGCGTGTATTTAGGGCTTGCCTTTGGTCTTTCAACGGTTTTTGTTTTAATCACAGATACAATATAGTAGCAGACCTAACATTAATAATAAACGCATAGAGTCGACGCGTGACAATTTTAGCTCAGTGAACTTCGGGCTCTTTTAAATATAAATATTGCTTTTTTCCAAACAAAAGATATACTAGAGATTAGTTTAAGAATGAACAAATATGTTCCAAGCGTGAGCCAGTCTAAGCAACCCATGTTTATACGTTTCTTCGTACCATGAAGCCTAAATGTAGCTTATTTTTTGTATGGAAACTTGCCACGCTATTTAATACTTATGTTTGGTCTGCTACTTAGCAATAATTTATATGTCTGTGGTTTTAATATGCTGAGTCAACTACTTATCTAATCAATGTAAAGCTTGGACACTTGTTTTTCAGACCTTTGTCTTTCCGTCGTCAGGTCGGTTACCTAATTGGATACATTTTACTCGGTAGATTTTATTTTTGAGAATGATGCCTTTTTATGTTTTAAATTAGTTTTATGTCTAAACGGCTTGGGTTTTATGTCTGAAATTACTGCTAAAACAAGAAAACATGATCTTTTTTCCGATGTCAGGTGAAAAAACTCCTACATCAATTACTTTTTCGTAAAATCCAGAAAAACTTCGAAAATTTACTGACCATGCGTGTCGGAAGCGCGTGAAGCGAGCGTTCTAATGTCGACTTTCTGACAGAATACTGAAGTTCAAAATCACTCAGTAAGATTATCGTGCACCATGGGCAAGGCCTTAATGCCCGAAGTACGGCGATAAACCTTACCCCCTACAATTTTGGGACGTAAAAGTCGTCAGTAAAAAGAGCGTGCATGACTGAAGATTGTGACTTTCATTTCATTATTGTATGTTTCATTATATTATATTGTATTCCTTGGAAACACCTCTGGCACCACCTCGAGGATTCATGTCGTATCAATTTATATGTTAGTAATTTCTGACATTACAGACTCCAGAAAAGATAAACAAGAGAACATTAATTTCATGCAATTACTCTTCGAGACTGCAGTACTTGGTATTTGTCTGATGCAAATAATAAGCCACTGAAACATATTGCGATGAAAATTCTGAAATTTATGTACGTCATGATGTGTCCTACATTCTAGAAATTAATATGTTATTACGAGTATAGGCGTTGTAAACAAATAGTACGTTATTACTTGCCGAGAAGCAATATCGCAATCCAAGGCATTGCCAAAGTAAAACCAATTTCTATTTGCGCTGGTAATAGATGAAGATTTTTTTATTGCAACCGCTTAAAGACCAAAACTGGTGGCTTGAGCCAATGTGAAGGATAACCAAGCCCCGGTTTCAGTATAGAAACTTCTGGAGATAATTTCAAATGCCTTAAATTAGGCTTATTATTTTTTATTAACGAATTTCAGAGAAGGTTCTGAAGGCCTAATCTAAGAGTACTCTAAATTTAATTTAGTAGTGACCCATAAGTGCCTCTGGTTTTCGCCTCAACTCTAGTTGAGCGACCTGTACAATGTAGAAAAATAAAAACAAAAGTTTAGTTGAAATACTTACCATGATGTAACACGACAACGATTCTCGTAGTATGCAGCGTAGCACTTCGTAGCACATCGTAGTACTTCGTAGATACATTTGTAGACATGTTATTTACTGATATCCGGGTCATTATAACAGGTGGGGAAAAAGTAAAGTGTACATTTTCAGTTCTACTTTTCAATTTACCTAAATATACAAATAAAAATCAAGGGTTCTAATTTGTACTAATAATATCTTCAAGTATTACTTCGTAACTGTTGTGTTGACATAAGTTTAGATAATTGCATGTTGGATATAATTCAACAATTACTCTATAATTATTTTAATTTAAATCTTAATAATAAATCTTTTTTTGTAATCATTATATGTGCAACAAGTTGGCTTTAATAAATAATTACTTCGTAACTAGGTGTTGTCTGTGTGGGATATTAAACGGCATCCCTGACACAGAACAGTTTTTAATGGGCATGGAGAGTTATGAATGTGAAGTTTTTATTAATTTATAGGGTATTTAACTGTTTGAAAAAATTAAAATAAGTTAACGATGTATCAGTTTAATCCTAAGCCATATGAGTAAACTAATTATATAAATAAATGAGAAAGTTTGCGTATCTGTTATGCGTATTGTTTGTTTCCTTCCTCTTTACGAAAATAAAGTTATCCATAATGTCCTACAGAAACAGCCCTTTAAGAGGTAATTAGCTTGTTACAAAAAAAACATACTTTGTGTAGGTATTTTGTTGTATTAAGTCTGAGAATATTTATTGAAGTAAAATTAACACAAAATTGCATATGTACTTAATTTTATAATTTTCTTTATTTTGAATTAAAAAGTAAATAGGCAAATTATGATTGCATCATCCTGTGTTTGAAAAAGAAAAGACAACCTAATAATGAGACTGGTAATATCTATGATTACACGGCGCGGTGTTGGGGTCGGGAATATTTTGAAATGCGTAGGCGCGGAACTCTGCATTTGAATTTATAACTGACGCCAACGTACGGTGTTGAAGCCGGGAATATTTGCACACTGCCTAAGATTCTGAGAGATAGTCCGTCAATATCTTCATTTAAACGTAAATTAAAAGAGCACTTCCTCTCGTATGAGTAATATTTAAGTATGTTTTATAAATTATTTAACTATATATTAATATATATTTGTATTTATTCATTTATATCCATTATATTTATATGTATAATTTAGATTTTTATTATTTTATTCGTTAAAATACTTTTGTATGCTTGCTGCCAACCTATTTCGTGTATTCTTTCACCACAGTACTGGTTAGCTGGAAGAAACCTCTTGAAGAGGTAAGCTCGCCTTTGTGCATATTTTTTACTTTTTTGTTATCTTAGTTTAAGTTTCTGTGTGTGTACAATAAAGGATATAATATTTTAGAGTGCATGAAGTGGAAGCTCTGTACTCTAAAATATAAACGATGCCAGCGCGATCAATTACGGCACATGTGTTGAGACGAGTTATAGTTTAAAGTGATGAACATTATGATAGTGTACTTGAAAATATTCCCGACGTCAGCGCGATCTGTGACGTCACGAGTGTTGACATAAGTTATATTGTCGAAATATGCGTCATCGTCCACTGCTGGATATGCCTTTTTAGTATTTCACCACTCTTGGCGGTCCTTCATCCTCCTCATCCAGCCGCCACCCGCAACTTGTTTCTTTCCATAGTTAATTAATTAAATTGGATCTTGGTTTTAAATTGCCTTAACTAACATTGCCTTAACATTTGAATATATGGAGCGGGCTACGCTTGGGGTATCTCTGATGGATAGAATCTGAAATGAGAAGATCCGTCGGAGATCAAAATTAACCGACATAGCCTGCAGAATCAGTTGAAGTGGCAGTGGGCAGGCCATATTTGTCGTCGACATGATGGCCGTTGGGGCCGAAAGGCTCTAGAATAGAGATCACGTACAGCAAACCGTAGTGTAGGCCGACATGAGTGGCGAAATTTGGGAAGTCTAGCAGTAGACAAACACAAGCTGGATGGAATGAAATATGACCTACCTTATTTAACGGTATTATACCTAATAATATGTTTGATCGGAATAATACAACATTTGAAATGAAATGATTATGTATGATATCTATGGCCACCACATAGGCTACAGAGATAGAACGAAATTTTAAAGGTTTTTACCTAACAGAACCATAATAATCCCAAATAGAGTCTAGGCAAAATCTTGAACTAAGTAAATACAAAGGTAAAACACTTTTATGAATTGCAAAAAAACCGTTTCTTACTCTGTCGACTTTAAGACTCATATTATTGCACCGAAAGTTTTGAAATAGTGTTTGATTCTTAGCGGTTGGAAATAAAGATGATTTTTCAACAGCTTATACGTCGTTAAATTGTACCTAGATGTCTATTCTAGCATTGCTTGTACTCGCAATACCAGACATTTGACTTTTGTTCAACGTCTGACAAATATTTCTAGCAATAATGTTGTAAATTTTACAACCAAATTCCGTGAATCTGACAATGTTTAAGAACAATTAATTTTAAGGACAGTTAAACACTTTTATGTTTAACAAGGCATGTGGAGAAGATTTTTTTGTGGACGAATGACTAACTTGAAAACAAAGACATGAAAGACATGAATACATATATTAATATTATTGTTGAATTTTTTGTTAACAAAATGAATATTTCTTGGAATCATATAATATTACCTGTCTCATTGTATTTAATTATCTTAATACTTACTTGACTTGATTTATTTATAATATTATTTAATTTAGTGATTTTTCCCTCAAATGCTTATATCTGTTTGTGATTTACTTTATTATTTGTTGTTAGATCAACTTTATTTTATTTAAATCTGCTTTTTTTATTTTGTTAATTAATTAGCGTCTACGAGTCTACTTTGTAAATATCTGTATATGGCTTCGCTCGTAGTCGCACCATTTTTTGACTTTTTCTTGGAATTCTATGATGAATTTCTTATATACTTAACGACATTGCCGATCAGATCATGAAATTATTATTAGAGTGCATTACAAACTAGAAAAGATAAATTAGAAACAAATGTAAAGACAAGAATTTGAAAAAATTCCTTGGGCCAGATTCGAACCTGCGACCTCTTGTTATCAAGACAAGCGCGCTACCGACTGCGCCACCGAGGTACTTACCTAGACCGTTGAATTTTTCCACCATACTTGTCCACCGAATATTTTTGTAACTATTTGATCTAACTAGCTTGTAATGCATAATATTTAGAGTATTCCAAAGTGATGGATTTCGCAATAAAAACATAATCTTAGATATACATATTCTTTCAAAAGAAATGATTAGTAATTCTACGATATGGCCACCAGATTATATAATGCATGAATCTCAATCTGAGGGGATCACAGGTATTTCCGAATATCAATACGCATAACACCCTCTTTTTACCGACGATTTTACGTCCCAATATGATAGGGGTAGGGGTAAGCCCAAATAGGGGCAATAATAGACGTTCTTAAGACATGTAGGTGTAACTTCAACAGTGTCTTCTTTCACCGATTAGCAAGTGGTGAGTATACAAATTCTATTTTATTTATTTTATTTTAACAGAAAACTTACAGCTAACTTAATATTAAATGACGATGTGTTATATGGGTATTCAAGAAGCTATTAATAATTTCTCACATGTACCTACATACATTTTGAAAAACACATTGATGCTTACTTGTCCGGCAGGATGTGAATCCTGAGTGGACTGCTACAACTGCGAGTAAATAAACGGACGACGGACGGAAATAAGCCCAAACTCGAAGGGTCTGCTGTTGTCCGTTGAGGAGATCCCGTACCCACCTTCCAGTCCCATCATCAGACCCTGGTCACCATGTTTTACCAAAGTACTAATAAAGACCAATCAAATAAGCCCAAACTCGAAGGGTCTGCTGTTGTCCGTTGAGGAGATCCCGTACCCACCTTCCAGTCCCATCATCAGACCCTGGTCACCATGTTTTACCAAAGTACTAATAAAGACCAATCAAATATGCCCAAACTCGAACTCTGTATCCGTTGAGGAGATCCCTTACCATAACTTCTAATTACTACCAGTAGAAAAGTAAAGTCCAAAAATCTTTAAATGGCGACAACCACAGATATAGATCTAAATAGATGACGCAAGTGCATCAAACTCTATTAAAATCAAGCGTGTCACATTTTACAATGAAATTGGTTGACAGCGGTTTGAATCTTAGAAGGGATTGTAAGACTTAAGACATAATACATAAGAGTCAAAGTTGGAGGAGTCAATATCTGTGAAGGAAGAGCATTGCTCTCCCTTTTGACGCGCAATTGGGCACGCGAAGTACATACACTCGCGGCATCTATTTGGATCTATATCTGTGGCGACAACTGTTTTTCCGACATCCGATTTTAATGAAATATATTCATCCCAAATTAAGTTCCATACAGCTGTTAAAACTACCTATACATGAAAATCCGTTCAGTGGTTTTAGAGATGTGCGTGAACAGACAGAAAATAATTCTAAGAATCGTTGATTTGTGTTCTATTACTCGTCTTTAGGCACCCTCCTTCTATTTCTATTTTTAAAGGAGGCAATAGCTTATACGAGGAACGATTTGAAACACGAGCGATAAGCGAGTGTTTTAAACGTTACGAGTAAGTTATTGCCCTTACGCACGAGTATCATACTACGTTTTTCAATGCACAGTGTGAGTAAATAAATTAGGCGTAATTAAATAAACAAACAAACAATAAATACTTACTTCAAATGAACTTTAGGCGGGCATTCTTTTTTTTTGCACGCAAGTAGCCAACTTGGCGGAAATAAGCTGCTTTCAGTTTGATGCGTTCGAAGGCTGCTTTCAGTCATACGCAACATAATTCGACTCCACCAGCTTATTTCCATAATGTGAACAACAATGGCTGCCCAATGGTCTATTCTTTATATACAAAGAATGTATTTAACAAGGAAGACCGATCGATAACATTGTATTTTTTTAAGTAATGTACAGAGAATGCAAGTGGCCAGTATCATTTTCGCAAACTCCATATAAAAACTTTTCTCAAAAAGTTCTTATTCATATTACGATTAAATGAGGTACCTACCAAGCAGCTTTTTTTTAACCAGATTTCAGTATCTTTCTTGTTACCTGTATATTATCAAAAGTAAAGCGGCGGTAGCTCAAGGGTAGAACGCTGGCCTCTCAATCTTTGAGATCCAGGTTCGATACCCGGCCGGGGCATGCACCAATGAGTTTTTCGGAATTTATGTGCAGAGTAATTAATACTTACCACTTGCTGAACGGTGGAGGAAAACATCGTGAGGAAACCTGCATGCCCCAAAAAGCGTGTATTTGTGTCTGAAGAAAGGCGATAGGCCTCACCGACCATCACGTTGGGACGTAATAATCGTCGGTGAAACGCGGGTGTACCGGGCGTGGACTGTGATTTTCATTTCACAGTTCACACCCGGAACACCTCTGACACCCCCTCGAGGATTCATGTCGTGACGATATATTTTTATTTTTTATATATTATATCAAAAGATTGGTTGGTTAAGTTTCATCAGAATTTTCAATTTGTAAAGTTACTACCTACTGAAAATGTCGACTAAACAGTTTTAATTTCATTTTATCAATCAAACTGAACGCAGCCTATGAACGCATCAAACTGAATCTGTCATGTCTATCTATGGTACACAAGATAATACTGGCAACTGTTGTCGATAAATTAAAAAAATAAAACATGCCTTGGATATGGCTGTATGAGCTAACTTCATTTGCCTTCCCACTATGTAGGGAAAACAAAACTAAAAAAATAATTTTAAAAAATGAAAACATTAAACACTCGTGCGGTAAAGTTGACTTTGACAACGGATTTGACGCATATAAAACAGAACTTTACGAGCACTTGCATTGAAAAGTAAATTATTCACAATCTTATTTTATTTTTAAATGTGCAAGTATAATAATATATAAGGTCCTAAAATAATAAGTGAAAATAATTTTAAGGTAGATTGTGTATCGTTAACTGAGCACAATCAAGAAGAAAACATTTTTTTTGTGAAATATTTTTTTCTCTTTCCAGTACAAAGTGGTTCAATCAGCTGACAAAATTTATATAGAAAGATGAAAAAAAAGTTCGGGCAAAAATTTTTCTTTCTGGTGGAAAGTGGTCTATGAGGGATACCCTATCATGTCTTAATTTTTTTTCACTTTGAATTGTAGGACCTTATATATTTACATATTGACATAAAATAATGGTGTTGGTCCACTGAGAGCATGGGTGTTAAAACTCTCACCTGCTTTTCACCAACTTTTATTTCCATCCATCCATCCATCAGCCTGTTTCGTCCACTGCTGGACATAGCCTTTCTAGGATTTCGCCACTCTTGGCGGCCTCCTGGAAGAAATGCCCATACTCACACACGCTGGGCAGGCGGGTTGGTGAGCACGGTGCCGAATCCCTTGCACCAGTGACGCCGCTGCCCGTCACTAGTCTGTTTTAAATAGAATAAATTGAGGGAGACAAATTTACCACCGGAATTGCTTTCCATCTTTGAATATTGGTACAGAAAACAAGTAAATTTTGTAAAATGGTCGGAAACACTCTCGGACTCGTATAGGTTGGAGTGCGGTGTGAGGCAGGGGGGGGTCGCCTCACCCAAGCTCTTCAACCTGTACGTGAACGGACTGATCGAGGAGCTGAGCAGGACACATGTTGGATGTCACATCGATAACGTGTGTGTTAATAACTTAAGCTACGCGGACGACATGATCCTCTTGGCTCCTTCTGTAAGTGCTCTCCGAAAATTGCTGAAATTGTGTGAAAAATATGCAATTAGCCATGGACTGAACTACAATGTCAAAAAGTCTGAATTCATTGTATTTAAGGCAGCAAATAAAAAAACTAGTATTGTTCCCCCGATTACCCTGAATGGAACTGCTCTGAAAAGGGTCAACTCCTTTAAATATCTGGGACATATTGTAACAGAAGACCTTACTGACAGCAAGGATATTGATAGGGAACGCAGAGCGCTGGCGGTCCGGAGTAATATGTTATCACGTAGGTTTGCTAGATGTACAGAGCAAGTGAAAATAACATTATTTAAAGCGCATTGTACATCCTTATATACAAGCAACTTATGGATAAACTACACACAAAAGTCCATCAGCGCTCTGCGGGTACAATACAATAACGCGTTCAGGATGTTGTTGGGACTGCCGTGGCGCTGCAGCGCGTCCGGAATGTTCGCCGAGGCGCGTACTGACTGTTTTCAGGCAATATTGCGCAAAAAAACAGTCTCACTTCTGAGCAGAGTTCGAGGCAGTGACAACAGCATTCTGAGGGTGATTGCTGAAAATACGGAGGGTCCTATTATGGGTTCAGCGTATTAAACATCCCAATTCTTTATACGGGCTAATGCGTTGACTTGTCTATGGATATTTAATTTAATTTAATTTAATTTTTGTAAACTTTTGTGTAACTTAATTTTTGTATTGTTTTGTCTTATAATTTTAATGTTTAAAATATGGATTTTTATCCGAAATAAATTATTTTGATTTGATTTGATTTAAATAAGTCCCGGCGATTGGGGATGGATATACCGCCATCCATCGGTCCCAGGCAATGGTGGGCCACCTGGTTTTGTCTGAGAGCTGTTCTCTTACTCTCCCCCGAGTAACTTCGGGGGGCGATTTGCGAGTAAGATGGTGGTACCTCCACTGTCGAGCCTGGCATCAGCTCTACCTTATGTTTAATCGTAGATGATACAGGATCAGCTGAAAATCAGTGCTGTGCAGATATGTTTTACCATACTCGCAGCATAAGCTGAGCTGCTCCTTTTTGTTTAATGTATTTCTGTGTTTAATTATGTTGTGTTACTTTTATGTGTTTTTTAGACAAATAAACTTTTTCTATTCCTTCTATTCTATTCTATTCTACCACCTACTTTTATTTCATCTCAATAAATATAGTTAATTTCCATACTTCAAGGAGAACACACACTTTCGGAGACAAACACGTTTACCTTTACCTTTCAGCATGTAGCTATGCACAAACATTTCGAAAGCTTATTGATGTCTGTCCCGGCGGGCATCGAACATGGATCTGAGAATCTAAAAGTCTGGAAAGAATAAACGCAAATTGAAGGTCTGGTCTCCAACGGGCTAACCTAGCAGCTACATAAAACAAAAACAATATAGAAGGGGAATATATTCGAAGTAGAAAGCAGCTTAAACCGGAAATCGAACTTCCGTCAATATTGGATTCACTTCCTGCCACATAATTATGAAAGTATCATAAAATATCTAACTGCGTAATTAAGGTGAAAGCTAAAGAGAAAAATCATTATCATCATCACCATTAAGAGACAAGAAAGCAAAAAGCTTATTTGATTTTAAATACAGTTATTGCATCTCACGACTGCGGGCGAGCCATACTCGTGTGTGTTGATGTGCGTAGGGGGTCCCAAAAATAGCTGACCTGGCATATATATAGCATACTGGCTGAAAATTTTAAATTAAATTCGAAAGTTCGAATCTTATGGCGCCTTAATTTGAAAAAAGAAGAAGCTACGTTCTTTTGTTTTTGTTTCACAGCCATTAATAGAGATTGCTCGGAGTGATTTTGCAAACATGGACAAAATTGGTCATCGATATGTGATACAATACTTTCATTTGAAAGGTGTAAGTCCAACTGATATTAGATTCGAGCTGGATTTTACTCTAGGAGAGTCTGCTCCTTCATTTACAACAGTAAAATATTGGGTCGCTGAGTTTAAAAGAGGTCGCACGAGCTGCCTAGATGAACATCGCAGCGGTCGACCAAATGAAGTGACTACGCCAGAAATGGCGAAAAAAATTAAAAAATTAGTATTGGAAGACCGCAGAATAAAAGTGCGCGAGTTAGCAGGCATGACAGTGGGTGCCGCGTTTGCTCACCATTGAACAAAAGCAGCGTCGTGAGGATGTTTCAATCCAGAGTTTGGAGAAATTTTTACGCAATAAAGCAGAGTTTTTACGACGATTCATAACGATGGACGAAACATGGGTCCACCACTTCACCCCTGAGACGAAATAACAGTCGAAACAATGGACTGAAAAAGGAGAATCAGCTCCAAAGAAGGTGAAGTCGGTTCCATCTGCTGTCAAGGTCATGGCGTCAGTATTTTGGGATGCGCATGGGATCATTTTTATTTATTATCTGCAAAAAAGCAAAACCATCAACGGCGAGTACTATGACTATTGCAGCGTTTGAGTGATGAAATTTACAATAAACGGCCGCATTTAACGAAAAAAAAAGTGTTGTTTCATCAGGACAATGCACCAGTTCACACGTCCACTATTGCAATGGGTAAAATTAATGAGTTGAAGTTCGAATTGCTTCCTTTAATTCGCCAGATCTAGCTCCCTCAGATTATTTTCCGTTTCCTAACTTGAAAAAGTAGCTCGGCGGTAAAAGATTTGCCAATAATAAAGAGGTAGAGTCTCCCGTTGATGGCTATTTTGCTTGAAGAGCTTGACAGTAGTCACTATAAACAGGGTATCGAAGCTATTGAACATCGCTGGGAAAAGTGTATTGCGTTAAAAGGAGACTATATTGAGAAATAAATTAGTTTTTTTCCAATTATTTCGTGTTATCTCTGTTAGGCCGGTTACTTCTGGAACCAACCTTCTGGGCAGATCGCTTTTTGTGGAATTCTGCCGAACATGGAATAAAATTGACTTTAGGTCCATCCAGGTCCATAGCGTGTGCGCGAATGGTCGCGCCTATCTATCTCGCTCTAACATACGCGTATATATGCTCTTTCTCTTTTGCATTGCCAATCTGACGGTAGTGTATACTAAATCTATCGTATTTACTGACTATAATAATAGTGCAATTAATAGTTTTTACGTGATGTGATATGGTTTGCAAGTCTTGTGCTACAAGTATGGCTCACCCGCAGTCGTGAGATGCAACTACTGTACCACAGGGTATGAGGATACAAATTACATACAAACGTACTAAAAATTACAATTTAATTTTAACGTCTAAGTGGTAAATAAAAAACCAAGTGCTAAGTCAAGTGCTTTGTCCCATGTCGGGCCACGTGCAGTGTAGGGTTCCGTAGTTGCCCAGAACATTTCATAAGTTGGTCTACTAATACAGATCGCGCCAAACATCTAGTCCGCTCGGAGGTTGCACTCCCGAAGAACGGCCCATACATTGCCGTGTTTAGAGGGAACTAAAAGTTTGGCGCGACCTGTACTCGTAAACCTCGTAGCTGTGATAGTTTTCCTTTTAATTTCATTGTATTGTATATACGCCTTCTGTGAATTTTTCAATTTTGCACTTTAAAGCTTAATATTTCGCCAACGGATACCTAAATCCAAAAATGGTTTTCACACACTCAAATCGTTTTCAAACGACCTATCCAACGATACTCAACACTATGGGATAGACGGGAAAAAAATTCGTTCCCTATTTACGTGTATGGGAGATACCCTTATAGAAATATATTTCGAGATTTTTTTTTACCATTTTGTTGGCGTTACTCATACCAAATTACAGCTTTCTAGATAGCCTCCGAGCTAAGCCACGGACAGAAGGACGGACAGACAGACGGACATGGCGAAACTGTAACGGTCCCTTGTCGGACTATGAACCCTAAAAATATCCTAAAATTACTAGTATGGATAATCTTATTATTTTAAAGCTACTATAAAATCTATCTCTCTATATATCTACTAGTTCGTCCACTGCTGGACATACGTATTTTTACGCCTTTCCAATATTTCACAACTGTTGGCGGTCCTCCTCGAAGACATGCCCACAACCTGGGCAGGCAGGTTGGTGAGCGTGGTGCCGAAACCCTCGCAGCAGTGACGCAGCTGCTCATTACCAATATGTTTTATATAAGACCGGCAATTGGGATGGATCCCAAGCATGTTTGTATAAAGTACATTATTTATGTACATATCTTTAGAAAACTGAAGGCTCGATCAGTAAAGGGAAATTGTAGAAACTGTGCTAAAAAATAAATAAATAAAAAGTTAACTAGCCACTTCAAAACTCAGTAAACTAAAACTCGAACGTCGGTAATCTCGACGCCGGCACCAAGTCGCCATTTGTCTTCGAATGATATCTGGAAAATACTTTAAAATCCACAGTGTGCACGAGATTTGAGTTTAGGGATACCTCTCCTTCTTATTGCAATGCATTAACCATTCTAAGAAAAGAAAATATGACTATAATCTGATTAATACTTGCGATTGTCGGCACTTTGTCGGTTAAGATGATGACTATAATCAATGAAAAAAAAATTTACTAAATAAATAAATGGTGTGGATATAATATATCGGCCGATGGCAACCCGGGGCCGTAAAAGCTTTAAAAATTTACAAACTTTAAAGCTTTTTAAATATAATGCAATTTATTTGTAATAAATTTAGTTTGCAATATTTTTCTGTAAACTTTTCAAAATTGTCTATTAACCCGTATAATGAATTAAAACAACGACCTTGCCAGCTATCTATGGTTCCAGCGATAGGCAAGTATCAGCTAAATTATTTTTATTTTTTTCAGTATTTCCGTTTTTTTAGTTCTGGAGATAATATTATTTGTAGGATCATGACTTTCTTTAAGATTTACAATTTGATACCCACATTGTACCTTTTTTTGAACAAAAACATTTTGCTTTCAATTGTGAAAGGTGAACTTGACAATTGTTTAGATTACCATCACATAGTATGGGCAAAAAAAATATTTTTGTCGCAAAAAGCTACAAGTCCGCAAAGTAGACAGACAAGGGAGTCTTCTATAAACGTTTCTTTTTTACCCTTTTGGTACCAACAATTAAGAAACGAACGTTTACGTGTTTGTAATATCTGTTGTTATTTCTGTTACCCCCCTCAGTCGTTCTTGTTAATTCCTGCAACAAAGCCAGTGGTCGTCCCTACTCTCATACGTAAGTTCCCGACGTCTGCATCAGCTAACATAAATCACAGCTCGTTGAAAAGCTTTCCAATATACCCGAGTTACGGCTCAATAACGAGAACAGTATTCTCACGGCTAAATTAATCGTCTCATTGTATTTTGTAACATCGGTAAGCTAAGTCGGTAGGACGTCGGACTTGCAATCTTGAGACTCGGGTTTGAATCCTACTAAGCTAGCACCAATGCGTTTTTAGGAATACATATGTACATATTATTTGTAAACTTGCTGAACAGTGAAGAAAAATACCTGCGTAACCAAAACGCTTGTAGTGCTCTAATTACAGTAATAAAGATCAGGTGATGGAAATCACGTTGGGACACTAAAATCGCCAGTGAAAAGAGGTGTTCTAGTAAAAGCTTCACCCGGGATCATTTCTATCACCTTCTCGGGGATATATTTTGAAACTTTAAACATATTTTGTGTAATAAAAGTAAAAATAGATCCATCCATCAGCCTGTTTCGTCCACTGCCACACTACCACTCTTGGTGGTCCTCCTGGAAGAAATGCCCACACTCACACAGGCTGGGCAGGCGGTTGGATATAATATAGATACGCATGTAGAACTTGGTTTCGGGGAAGTTTGACAGCGTCGATGAACGCCGCGTCCTACGAACAACACTCGAAGTTGCCTCCGTGAAACAGTTGGCATATAGTCAACATTAATACGTGAATGTTAAAACCGTTTTCAAAATATTTCAACTTTATTCTCTACTAGCTTTTGCCCGCGGCTCCGCCCGCGTGTTATTCGGTTTAACGAACTGCTTTTTTCCGGGATAAAAAGTATTCTATGTATTAAGTCAGGGTATAAGCTATATGCATTCTAAATTTCATCCAAATGCGTCCAGCCATTTCAGCGTGAAAGAGTAACAAACATACACACACACACAACACGCACAAACTTTCGCATTTATAATATTAGTGTGAAGTGTGATATTAGTGTGATAGTGTGATGTGATGTAGAATAGTTATGTTTAATATAGTACTCTTTACTCAGTTAAATTTCTGCCTAGTTTTACTCTTACTTCTTAAGTTCGTAGCAACAAACTTCAGAACTTATCTAATCTTACATTTAAATTTGACCACTTTCCACTGGGATAATAAACTAAACCTGTATGCTGTTTCATGATAGATGACTTTGAAAAGAAAAACAAAAATGATAAACTGGCCCACAACGTTATCCCGCAGACAGACAGTCTTATAAACAAACATCAGTACACGTAAAATAACAAATGTTCTGTCAGCAAGCTTATGAAAGGACCGATAGTAACAATTAAAGAGTTCAAAGGACTGTTTGACTGAGTGTACCAAGTGAAGTTATCTACACAAAGTTGCTATTAGTTGCCGAACTGGTTGCTCGTAATATCGCCCACTTTTGTGTGCCGACCGTTAATTGAAACTAATATTTTAACCGTGTTGCCACCAAGTATCAATGGGGTCTGCGAATCTGATATTGTATTATAGCCTCTACGGATACACTCGTAGGCAAAAAACGTGTATCGGATTTTGTTGCAAGCCCTGGAATAAATCAATGCAATGTGAAATGGAAACATTTTTAAATGACTATCAAGTACTAAAATATTTGCGGTTTTGATTTAGAATTCTAAGCCAAGAATAATTTTCATCACTTATATCTTTTGTTGACCGTAGGTAAATTCTAAGTAGGAAAAATGACGGGTTACAAAAATTATGTCTTCACATCGAGAAAAAATTCTGGTTTCATTAACCTGAGTATAGCTAATTTAAACAGAAACATTGTACTATATGTGACGTCTACATCAATTGTTCAGGTTACTTGAACAATCCAGTTAAACAAACAGCCTTGTTTTGTTCAAGATAATTCAAGTAAACTTTGCTTAACTCTGTTCTTATGAAGTAGGATTTTATTAACAATATGATCCGGTATTGTAAAAAAAATAATCTCGGTGCATATTTTACGCTAGTTATTCCACCCAGGTTTGTCCGTGAAACTTGTAATATTTTTTGAAAACTATAAACTATCGTAACAGATGGAGATAATATGGTATCTGCTTATCCGATCAAGAGACAGACGTGAGTATATTGATGTAGGTAAAGAAATTGAAGGGTCATTCAATCTACCGACGGAAACCAATCATTTGGGCTTAGCAGTTTTTAAGTTACAAGAGCGAAGTTTGTGAGTGTATTTCAGTATTAGTTTAATATTCTTATAGTTTATCTATTTAACTACCCCACATACCTATATATTTAAAGGCTCAAGAAGTCATAAAAAATAATACTTATTGAATTGTGTACATATTTTGTAGTTTATACCAATAATAAATTTGCGAAAAAGTCGTGAAATGGTTTATTTGTAAAAATGTCTGTCTGTATGTACGGATGTAGGTATGTTTCGTTTTAACTCGAGAACCAGTCAACGGATTTGGATGCGGTTGGTTTTATTATCATCGTAGTGAGCCTGGTCAACACATAGGCTACACGGGGTGTTCATAACGTATACAGACGACACGAACTTCTTTAATATTATTACTTTAATTATTAATTATTAGTATAGATCTTAAAATCGTAAAGAACACGGAAATCGTTGTGCATAAAGGCGAAATATCACCCAGGTGCTCACTCATCTCGAAATAGCCGGTACTGGAGCCTATAGATTGGAAATTTGGCATGTTCGGTATAAAAAAACCACTACAAGAAGTTCAGTAATATCCTGCAACTCAAAAAAGTGTTGTCGAATATTATTTTTAACGACCGATATTGACGATACTGCACTGATGTGTAACGTCAAGCTATTCCATTAGTGTATTGCTCTTCTACGTAAGCTTTTTAATCAACGTAGACAACCGCTAAAACGTGATTTTTAGGGATCCGTACTCGAATGGTGCCAAACGGGACCCCATTACTAAGCATCCGTTATCCGTCTGTCACAGGGGTCTACAGCTTCAACCGTAATAGGTATAAAGTTGAAGTTTACACACAATACGTGTTACTATGGCCTGTATCACAACAAATAATAAAATAAAACAAAAAAACTATGGTGGATCCCTATACAAGCAACCTCGAAAAGGTTGCATTATTTAAACGTTATTGATTTTGTTAAATAAAATGTTATTCCATGTTCACTATATTAACTGTTTGTCTATTGTGTCAATGGTTTTTAATAGCTGGCAACTTTTTAGTAAATTAAAAAGTAAAAGGTCTCTGCTGTCTATGCTAAAAACAAATACAAATGACTCTGCTTCCACTTCCGGTTGTCTGACGTGTGTGTGTGTCAATAACATGAACGTAATGAGCTCTATTTTACATAATTAAAAATCTATTTCAATCTTCGAATGTATTAATTATAAATCAATTTTTGTGTACCATATTTAATAATTAAATATTGAAGTACAACGCTGGTCTTCATATTTCGATCTTCTCTTACATCGTCCTGTCACACCATCTAAAAGATTTTGGCTTTGGAATACAGACAAGTTATAAATTTAGTCAGATTTAGCGTTGCCGTCCGTCCAGATAAAGCCGGACAGTGTTAGGCTCTTCGACCTCTGGTCCAGTCAAATTTGACGGCGTCCGACCTGTCCGGCTTTTGTTAGGCTTTATCATTTTCTTACTTTTCACGCAACACGGCCGTGAGTCGTATCGCCCCCGGTCACATATTTTAAATCGCTGAGTAACTTATTATGTTTTTACTCAGAGATCCTTGCTTCTTGCGAGTATTATGTTGCAGTACCAGGCCATAATGCCAATGTAGAAAGAATATTCTATTTAATAGCACAACAATGGATAAAACAAAGAAACAGGTTAAACCCTGAAACTATTACAAAAACATTATTTGTGGAATTTAATTTAAGACATTTAATGTGTAAAAACTTCTTTTACGAAATTAAAGCTTTGCTTTAAAGGCTACAGTTAAAGAAACTGAGCCTTTAAAGCAGGTTTCTGGCAAATGGAAAAATGTCAACACTGATTAAAACTTTTTAATCTTTTAAACTTGTGTTTTATTTATTTGATTTTTAAGCGCCCGGTCTAGGGACCCAAAAGTCCGGCTTTTTTGAGGCTAAGTCCGGCTTTCTGATTTTTAGAGATGGAAACGCTAGTCAGATTGTAGGCCATCGTCTAAAATAAAACAAAAAGTAATTAAAAGTAGGGTTCCGTACGCAGACAGCGCCAAATTTTTTCTCAGGCGCTACTATTATAGCGTCTTGTTTTTTGTCGCCTTAATGTTGCTATAGCATCCATACTGTTGATATGTGTGTTTTTAGGGTTCCGTATCTGTATTTTGTGATGGTACGGACCCCGACTCTCATTTGCCCAAATTCATTATCAAAATTCAATTTATATAAGTGTGAGACAGAGTGTTCAGGGATGTCCGTAGAAATAAACCTGAAAAAAAAATTCATCCATCCATCCATCAGCCTGTTCGTCCACTGCTAGACATTGGCCTTTCCAAGATTTCGCCATGCTTGGCGGTCCTCCTGGAAGAAATGCCCATACTCACACACGCTGAGCAGGCGGGTTGGTGAGCGCGGTGCCGAAACCTTTGCACCAGTGACGCCGCTGTCCGTCACCAGCCTGTTTTATATAAGGCCCGGCAATTGGGGATGGATATACCGCCATCCATCGGTCCCAGGCAATGGTGGACCGCCTGGTTTTGCCTGAGAGCTGTTCTCTTACTCTCCTCCGAATAACCTCGGGAGGATTTTTGAGTAAGATAGTGGTACCTCCACAGTCGAGCCCGGCATCAGCACTACGACCTAAGTAACCCTAAAAAAAAAATTACTCGAAAAAATTTGTTAAGTGTATCTATACCACAGCGTTATGCTTTTGTATTCCATTCAATTTATTTAGACCTTTTGTTTTATCGAACCCTTTCCGCCGTTTTGTTTATTCTAAGGGTGTGTCCGCAAACAGTTTGTCTCATTGTACACTTTATGATGTCATTAGCAGGACTGGACTGGGGTCAATTGCCATAACTTATTAATGTGACGCCCACGAGACTTTGAAAAGGCCATGGTGTTCGTAACAAAATACCCAGGGAAAAGAGGAAACAGGGGAGACTCCGTGGGAAAATAGCGCCAACCCTCGCAACCTGCTTACTAACGGAAAATATATAAGGTGACTTTAATTTATACAGCTAAATTCTTACTGAAGACTTAGTAAGTGCCCAGTAACAAGGTTCGATGACCCTTTTTGTGAAATTAATCTTTTCGTGTTCCTTAAAAACGCAAGCCCGGCTCCGACTATGGGACGTCAAGATTTTATTTTGCGAAATTAGCAAATAGGGCTATCGATCCGTTTTACTGATCACTTACCAAGCCTCCAGTATGAGTTTCTCTGTATATATAAAAGTTACATTTACAAAAGCAATGGGACGAGCCCCTCTGCCGCCAAGTCCAGGAACATCTCTTAAACACTGCGACAAACGCTGCAGACCGGGCTCGCCTCCTAGCCACTAGTGAACCAGAGTCGGGGTATTGGCTGAACGCTTTACCATCGCCTAATATCGGCACCTTGCTGGACCGCACCACTTTCTCACTAGCCATCGGACTGCGACTGGGTGTCAGTTTGAATGAGCCACATCGCTGCCGTTGCGGAGAGAGAGTCGACCGCCTCGGTCACCATGGCCTGTCGTGTCAGCGCAGCGCTGGCCGCCTGCCTCGTCACGCCAGTATCAACGATATCATCCGTCGGGCTCTTGCGAGCGTAAACGTACCTGCCATTCTGGAACCGAATGGCCTGTCACGTGACGATGGTAGGAGACCCGACGGGATGTCGTTGATACCCTGGAAAAACGGGAGGTCCCTGGTGTGGGACGCGACTTGTGTTGACACAGTTGCTCCGTCCCACTTACAGGTGACCTCGTCACAGGCCGGGACGGCGGAAGCGTCTGCGGAGGAAGCGAAACGGCGCAAATATGTATCCCTTGGCGTAGGATACATATTTGTGCCTTTTGACGTTGAAACCCTCGGGCCGTGGGGGCCGGGAGCGCGGCAGCTCTACAAAGAACTGTCGTCGAGATTGGTCGACGTTTCCGGAGATCCCAGGGCTGGCACATACCTCGGCCTCTTTGGCCTAGCAATTCAACGAGGTAATGCTGCCAGTATCCTGGGTACTCTTCCACGTGACGACAGCGATTTCGGCTCAATTTTTTATCTAATTTAATTAAATAATTTTGCTAGGTAGTTTTAGTTTAGTTTATTTCGTAGAATATTTTAGTTTTTTAAATTAGTTTATTTAAAAACGAGTGAAATTTCGCACTATGATCGCACGTTTTGAAATGCTTCCTAAAGTCAACTTATATAATAATGGAGTCTATTGTTACTTTAAAGGAATTCGTCTGTTTGTAAAGTAACAGTTGTCAAAATATTAATTTTGTAGTCAAAATTGTGACGCTCGGTAAAAAGAGGGTGTACGAATTTTGACTGTTTGTAAATCCACACTTGGAACACCTCCATCCTTTTTGAGATTATGTCGCGACGACGTTTTTTTTTAATCATATTTCCTGTATGTTGTCTGATAGTTATTTACGCGTCACCATATTTATACGTTTAACTGTAACATACAGTTAGTTTAATGAGACAATAAAGTGTACTCGAGTTCAAAACGAGCTAAAATAAATAGCAGCTTGTTGACAACAAAACTGCAAATGGCTCTTTTACAGCTCCGCTAACAATTCAATTCATTAAAACTCGCATCGCTCCGTTATTCGTAGTTCATTTTTAATAAAGCCTTGATGTATATTAAGTATATTTATTTATTATACGAAACCGCGCTCCGACCGCATTGGTTCGGCATTAAAATCGCATTATGGAGTTTATGAAGTGGTTTCTGATCGAATATTCGAAATAATGAGGGAAACTGTTCTGATAGTAACGATTACCTACTTAGGTTGTATGGTACGCGTTATTCTCGAAACTTTGTAAAATACGTAAATTAATATTAAACCTTAAAAGCCTACTAAAACAACGCTTGTCTCTAGGGAGATAAATTTGAATGAAAATCCATCACAAACTGCAAAACTTTTTGTAACGTAGATCAGTGTCGAAAAAATAGTTGAACATTTGTATAATAAAACATACTTATAACTTCGTATAAATAACTTGTGTTCTTTATTTATCTCCACAATATCTGAAAAAACGCAGATATAAAATTACAAGTTATATTAACACAGGAACAATATAAATAGTTATTATAACCAGACTTATAGAGGTGTGAATATCTTCGAAATATACTTATACGCACTACGAAACCAAAATAACCACCGAAACCTTAAATATGGCTTAGTTTATTAAATAAATAAAAGGAAAAGCAAACTACTCGCAAATACTTTAAAAATTACGCTAACTTTTAAAGAACATCAATACAAAAAAATAAATAAAGAAGTTTTCCTCTTTGTAAATTAAGAAGACTATGATTATGTTTTTATTGCGAAATCCATCACTTTGGAATACTCTAAATATTATTATTAGAGTGCATTACAAACCAGTAATGCACTCTAATAATAATATTTACTTCTGTTTCTTAAGAACAAGGCGTCAAATCACATAACGCCCTCGTGAGCGTCAGTATGTGCATTACAAGCTAGTTGGATCAAATAGTTGCAAAAATATTCGGTGGACAAGTATGGTGGAAAAATTCAACGGTCTAGGTAGGTAAGTACCTCGGTGGCGCAATTGGTAGCGCGCTTGTCTGGGAAACACGAGGTCGCAGGTTTGTCTCCTGGCCCGAGGAATTTTTTCAAATTCTTGTCTGTACATTTGTTTCTAATTTATCTTTTCTGGTTTGTAATAATAATATTAAGAAGACTATAATGATTTCTTGAAGACATAAATATAATTCATCTTCTACTTCGTAACTTCCCAGTATAATACCAGACGAATATACTATCCGCTAGGAAGTTCCACTTCATACCAACATACTACATGTCTACAGTAAGGCAATATTGCATACACTTGCACATTGCAAAAAGCCTTCTATTTGTTACCGAATAAAGGTCCCTGCATCGGCAAAAATAGGTCGGTATTCCTATAAGTGCCTTTCGGATGCATTCAGGGTCTTTATGTAAATATGTAATGCCATTTTGTTGGCGAAATAGATACTCTATTCTTTATCTCTGGTGAGCCATTTGTTTCCATGAATTTTGTGTGAAATATTGGTTCATAGAATATTTTAGAGAAAACGTCGTTTTATTATGTATGCAGTTCCTTTTATCAGATGTTTTTGTAACCTCATAGAAGGCCACTTGTTTGTTCAGGATCGACCACTTTACTCCGTAGTCTCATTTTCAAGATCGCAACGACATAGAGAGACTAGAGACAAAGAAGGATCAATGTAAATGTGAATCAGCTTTAAAATATGCTTCATGTGGTACACTGGATGAAGTTTGAAAATGTGGCTTACATCACCCGGCTTTTTTGTTAAAACCCGCAGCTGTTTACGGTACAGACAGTCTTTGTTCCTTTTATGGAATCCTGAAACACGTATAACAATGGCCCCTTGTATACAGGGTGTAATCGTTAAGTGTGACCAGGCGATTATTACGGAGCATACTAAGTAAAATGTATGGGAGTGTTTAAAGTCAAAATTTTGAATACTTCTCGTTTGATTTCCAAAAAGTTATTGATGTCATTTTACTGAATAGGTAACGTACTTTCGATATCAGTTTAAAATTTTTTAATATCTCTAATAGTTACGGAATAATCGGCTGGTCACACTTAACGATTACACCCGGTATAGTTGCATTAAAAGTTTGACTTGCGTAGTCGTAGCATCCCGCGTGACGCCATCCGTAGCAAAACTGCCTTCGAGATCGTACCCATAACGAAATTGGGGTTCCATCAATCCATCAGCCTGTTTAGTCCACTGCTGAACATGGGCCTTTCCAAGATTTTGCCACTCTTGACGGTTCCTCTGGAAGAAATGCCGATACTCACACACGCTGGGAAATCTTTGCACCAGTGACGCCGCTGCCCGTCACCAGTCTGTTTTATATAAGGTCCGGCAACTGGGGATGGATATACCGCCATCCATCGCAGTGGTGGGCCGCCTGATTTTGCCTGAGAGCTGAAAGCTTCGGAGGGATTTCAAGTAAGACGGAGGTACCTCCACAGTCCTACCACCTAAACGAAATTGGAGTTAGTCACTTTTAAAATGGGCTGCAATAAACCTATTTGTTATGATCTTCCAATTTAAATTGGCACGAAATACACATACATAAGTTCACGATTATCTCCCAGAGGGGTAAGTACCGACTACTAACAAAACACAAATTTACTTTCTATTTATTGTATTTTCATGTAGGAAATATAGTTGGATTATTTATTTTTATACCAAAAACTGACTTGTAATACGTGTATATAAAGTACCTATATTGAAAATAAACTTATTTCTATTTCCATTGCCTATTTGATCGTAACACTTCCTTCTACGGCTAATAGTCAAGCTTCACTTTTAACTTGCGCTCTATAAATTTCTTGCTTCACTCTTCACAAAATATAAAAACCAATAAAAGTTTAAAAGGTACTGCCACAAAACCTGCGAACCCAAAACTCGAGCGAAGACGATTTTTGCTGAATTTTTCATTAGGTTAATAAAGATAACTGACGAAATCTCTTTATCTGACGGAAAACAGCCGAAAGTAAACGAACAATGTTGTCAGCTCCACGGAATCTTCAGAATTGTGACAAATTTATTTTATTTATTTATTTATTTATTATTATATAAACAGGTACATCATCCTTACAGGCTAGCCTAATACGAGTAGTACTACGTTTTATTTTCGTTATTAGCAAATAAGATTATATAGTTGTGGTGTATTTTCTGACTTGGAATAAATAGATCAATTTAATAATGTAATTTCAATATAACATTATTTCGTACATTAATCCAGATTTTATAAGCATTTTAGTATTTACAGGAAGTGACGTCATCATATTAGGTTTAATGTTCGAATCATTGTCAGGCTTTAGGATGAGTCCAAGATTTTTTTTTCTTTTGGAAATGTGTTGTGATGACGTCACTGAAGAACAAATGAATGACATCGCTTTTTTTCATTTAATAAAGGATACGCACGCTTATTTAAAATATGTATACTAAAACCAGTTAAGTAAAGCTATTCCTCGAAACGGTTTTCAAATCGTAAATACCTTTCGAATGCTATAAAATTTAAAAAAAAGATCAGGTTAAAACTTATAAAATAATTTAATTAAAATTAACAATACTAAAATCTAACATAATGCTGTTTAAAACGTAATATTTTCTTTATTTTGCGCTATCCGGCGACGACGCACCGATTGTCGTAATAGCCACTTTGCAATGCACGCTAATATGAACGTTATTTCAATGTCGTTTTCGTCGATATTTGCACCGACAAACATCGAGCTGCTAATTTAGCTTACTGAAGTCTCTTAATCTTGATAGCCAGATTCAAATACTGCCAGAAGAGGGCTCTAGTAAGTTTTTCTAGATGTATGCGCAGAATATTTGTTTGCGGTAAAGGTAGATATCGGATTATTGGGCCTGAAGTACGGCGATGTAAAAATCATCGGCAAAAAAAGAGAGTTTACGAGGGTATGTTTATGTTATTTTAACTCAATAATATAGTTTCAATGCAAGTGTTCGTAAAGACGTATTTTATATACATCAAAATTGTTGGTAAATTTAAATTTGCTTTATTTATTTATTAATTGACGTCTTTAAAAACTTACGGGTAACAATTGGGTAAGGGCAATAAGTTACTCGTAAGTTATTGCCTCCATACCGCACTTGTAATATAAAGGCAACTCTGACATTTACGCACATTCGAACTTCGTCAAATTCAACATGGTTTAGTGTCATTGTTTCAGAATCTAGCTCTGGCAACACCGCAAACGGCTTTGAATTATTCAAGAGAGCCGGCGAAAAATCAAAGGTTTTGTATGAATATTTAATTTTTATTCTCCATTTTTGGGAAAACGTAAAGCTGAAAGGGAAATCGTTCTGGATTACGTGCTAACCCGCGATCCATACACAAAGGTTTACCTTTCGGTCGGCTCTTCTGAAACTAGCAAATATGTAGCTTCTACATTTTCACGAAAGTTCAGCAGAGTTACATTTACACGGGTAAAACCGCTGGCAAAAGACTAGTCATATTATATATAGCAATAATAAAAAAGAATAATAGCCATCTATATTTAATTACCTATAATAACTAACTAGTTTCAAATTCAATCAGCTTAAATAATATTACATTATATTATATTGCATATGAAAACCAAACTAAAGATTTGACTAACCATCCGGTTTTACGAGATTATAGCCATCGACATGTTATAGCAATATAGCGGTTATAGCAAGGTATACTTAGCAATCGTTTTCTTCAATCGTCTCTGCCACTGATGACTATAATAAATAACTACGAATACGCCCCAGCTAAACCAATATCCAAAACTAACTCCTTCACTTTAACTGTTGGTTGGCTTCGGCCGTAGCAAAGTATTAAGGAGTATTGTTTTGTTAACGCTCTCATTTCGCCAAGAGACTCATGACGAAGCCAAGAGGCATGACTACATGAGAAGCCGTACCGGGAAAGTGTTTGCTCTTCTTTTTTAGATACTGGAAGAGCGCACTTCATCGTATATTGATTGACGCTTATTAGTACAGCATAGATAAAAATAAAAATGGTGTGTTTAAAATTTTGGAACTTGCAATGCCGAGCCACAAAGGCATACAAATATTAAACATAGTATAAAGCAATGTCACACAAAATGGAGTAAAATAAAATAACATAATTATTACAACACATGTCACATACAAAACAGAAAATTAACAATTATAATTGCAAACAGAATTCAAATCAAAAACATACGACCAAAAAAACACATCAAAATCGGCCGTGCGTTCGTAAGCTATGTAGTTCTGAATAATTAGGATTTATTGGTCCGTTTAAAATGCATCAACTTTACCTAAATAATTATTATATGGGTAGGTATGAATGAATGAATGAATGAATGAATGAATGAATGAATGAATGAATAAACACTTTATTGCACACAGAACAAGATATTTACAAATATACAAAGAACAGACAGAAGGCAAGGGCGGACTTATTCCTAAAAGGAATTTCTTCCAGTCAACCTTGGGAAAATATAAAACATTTTTATTGAAGAAATTCACATCAGTGCATAGGTACATTCTAAGTTAGTTCTAAATCTATAATCTAATTATAAATATACTAAATACAAATACATACTTAAATACACAAATACATACATAAAAATAACCAAGTAGCTTAGTCAGTAAGTCATTCAGACAGAGGAGAGGTAAAATTTTTTCAAGTGATATTTAAAAGAGGACACAGAAGGAAGATCTTTGAGATTTTGCGGAAGTTCATTCCAAAGCCGAACAGCATTGACCGTAAAAGATATTATAGGCCTTTAAGTAAAATCTTTTTCAGAGCCAACTTTGAACTACCAATGTTACTAGTATCACGAAGTGAATCTGGTAGTTTCTTAGGGTGCCGTAGTACCTCAAAGATAAAAGGAACCTTTATGGTGAGACTCCGTTATCCGTCCGTCCGTCCGTCCGTATGACGTGTCTCATAACTTTAGCACCGTTAAAGATAAAGACTTGAAATTTGCTACAAAAATAGCATTCACTAGCCTACAAAATAAGTGTAGAAAAAATTTTTAAAATTTTTAAATTGTTCAAAATATGTCCAATGTAGTATGAGAAAAATAAAAAAATTAATCCTAAAAATACAATATGGGTATCAAATTGTAGATATTAAAGAGCTGATAATAAAAATATACTACAACTATATTTAGTGTCACCAATTTCGAGAAATCTTTGCAAAACCACAAAAAAATGCATGTCCTCCTCCCCCCTTATTTCCGAAACTAGTGGACCGAAAAAAAAGTTAGACATTGTATAAAATGTTATCAATGAAATACAATTATTTAGCTCCTAGCTCTAGAGTAAATAAAGTAGACTGTAAATTTGATGATATAATAAGGATTAAGTACAATGAGAAACATGAATATTGGAGCCGCGTTACAATCGTGGTGGTTCTCGGAAAGGAAGTCATTTTTTGACAGCCCGGTGTTGCCAGGCTTCGTTGACGGATGTGGTGTTTACCGCCTCCTTGTATTAAATCCCCAACAATGATGAACCGAAAAATATGAAAAAAATCATGGTGATTTGGGACTACGTAAAGATTACAGGAAAAATTTAGCGGGTGAGAAATTCACGATAAAAAATTACAAGATTAAATTTTTCATCCACGAGTTTTATTTCGAGTATGGTATAAAAATATTCGAGTCTCTCTTTTGTGGTACAATCAATTATTTTGTTAGTTATCATAAATAATTATGGGCAAGATTTTAAGTACCTTCTTCCTGACTGTTCCCAAAACTGTCGACTTACGGAACGGAGTCTGACTCGCACTTGACCGGTTTATTTTGCGCCATTCCTGATATATTTTTAGTTAAAGGGCTATGTACATTTTATTTTTGTCACTCTCACTCCAAGCTAAAAAAAGCGCAGTGCAAGAGGGGCGGATTCAGCGCAAAAGAAACAAAAGTATTATTTTAATGTAAAAAAAAAAGACCTCATTTCAATCATTATTTCTATCGGCAAAAATTTATCCAAATGTGTTTCCCAAAAACTAAACCCTAGATTATATGGTCCAAATGCATATACCTGAAATTTATTAACAAATTTATTTAATTGTACTTCATGAAATACATTTCATGTTTATGCATTTTGACCATATATGTGTACTTCATGAAATACACAGAAACAAAGCATGCTTATTTTATTTACATAGCCAAGAGAGCCCTCTTGGCTGCAAAGGAAGCAACCATGTTTTGACATCTTGCACATTTTGAGGTATCGAACCCTAAAAATACTAAAGCAAAAAAGTTACGGGCAAAAGCTTATAGCGGCTAAAGAACAATGTCTTTATTATGCGAATACAATAAAACAACAATGTTTAGTTGATTATACTCCGCACACACATAACGATCCATGAACGCGGGATTACGCTGAGCCTCCCAGAATCTGGCAAAGCAGCCATTATCAGCAATGCGGGATTTACCTGTACAACGGCAATGCCGGGATTCGAGGTACAAATCCTGGATACAGATGTTTGATAAAGCATTATCATAGCCGTTTTCTGAAGCTTAGTTCTGAGTCAATGAAGAATTACTGTTAATACCGTATAATTTTGTAAGGTTTAAGCAATGCATTGTGAGTTAAATGGTGACTTTTGTGTCAGTAGGCAAAGGTTAATATATACAAAATCATCTACAAGCACGAGTATTAAATCTATAAATTCTTACCCGAAGGAGCCAACACAAAAAAAGACGTGGCCTCAAAAAGCTCAAAGTAACACAACATTGAAAATAATGACCGAAAAGTAAAATAAACCGACGCAAAGAAGAAAAAGTAAACCAAACGCAAGATCGCGCGCGGAGTACACAAAAAAAACACGGAGAGTAAATTGCAACATAAATAACCTAAAAGAATCTGTAATTCACACGGCCGCAGAATTTTCTGACTGCGCAACGAAAGTAGGTTATTTATCACAATTAGCTGGTGGGCTACTGCTGTACACTCACGGCTCAAGCAGTATACTATCTAAATTATACATTTATGGCCTTTATAAACACTGGGCCTACTTAGACTAAACCAACATGCATACGGCTCTTTACGAGAACATCAAGTATTTAATGAGTATCCTAAATTACTTATATTGGATTATGTAATTACGTCACAAGCCGAAGAGTTTCTTGTTGGAGTCAAGGGTTAAATCTTTTGAACACAAATGCTACGTGTACAAATGTACCACCAAGAATAGACTTATCAAATGTTCGATCTGAATTAACTTAAACTATTTTTAGTTATTAGTGTTATTTCTATTGACAGAATGTTTGAACAACGCTGTTATTAAATATATTATATTGTAAGTATATTTTTATTCTAACAAAACTATATTACGATACAAATAAATAATCTTGAACTGAAACCAAAAAATCTGACCATACTGAACAACTTTCACAAACATAGAACCACGCAAAAGATAAATAAATTAGACCTGCCCACACAATTCACAGCTAATTTTTTAAATCAAGCAACGAAACATGTTTTTTTTCGTATGTTTTTTGGGAAATTAATTCAGTATGGTTACTAGATTATTGGATTACATAAACTCACGCCTGTCTCTCAGAGGGGTATGCAGAAACTACAGATTTCCATCTGCTAGGGCTCGCCTCTCGTCACATGGCGGTTTCCGAGCGCGAAGAGGTGAATAACCCTATATAAATATTATAAATCACAACCAAGTTGATTCACTGCTCCATATTCACAGTACCTACAGCCGGTATTGCATCTAAAAAATAAATACTTAGTGAAACAGTTCCTTTTTCTCGTATCGGGGAGGCAAAGGAGATTCATTAATAGCCCCTCTTAATGGCATCGAGTCAATTAATTTAGTTCACAAGTAAAACTTTTAAAGCTTTGTTTGTTCGGTAATTGTGAGCTTTTAGTGTGATTGGATTACAACAGGACTAAAAAGTTAATGTGAAGTTTAGCTGAACAATTCATTAATGAGTTAAATGTTTCAGGCTGCGAGTTGGTTGACTGTTTTGTTTTTGACATCACATTAGTCAAGTTGTCAAGATGTTGCTGAACCCTGACCCTGGCGATAGTAATTATCCATACGAATAACTTCATAAGAAAACCTAACGAGACATCGTGAAATAGTAGTTAATGCTACAAGTGCGGTAAGAAGTCAATAACTTACGTGGACGATTTAATATTTAAAACACGAGCGAAGCGCCAAAGCGTCTGACGATCAAACTGAACGCAGTTTATTTCCGTCAAGATATCTATAGTATACTAAGAAATATTTCCAACATTTTTCAATAAATAAAAAATATTATAAAGCACTAGTGCAGTAAAAATGACTTTGCCAACAGCTTTGATGCACATAAAATGGGATTTTACAAGAACTTGCATTTAAAAAAGTTTCATTATGATTGTTTCATACATTTGGGTCGAGTAGGTACGTAACTTTTCTATGGGACAGCTGATATTTTTTGCGATTTGAGTTCAATTGTAAAAGTTGTTTATATAAACAAGTACAATCACTGGTTTTAATATCCAAAACCACGGAGGTTTCAGGGTGTATAATATTATATTTATTACTAGCCTTTGAAGTGCCTTTCAATCTTTGAGTAGTGTCAACAATTTTCGGCTTGGCGGCTATTTTATCACCTCCCTTTGCCCCTTACAGCCTATATGTTGAATGGTGTCCTACGATGATAATAAAGATAACCGCATCCAAATCCGTTCCGGCTCGGCCCGCGTTTACTCAATCTCTAA
Source organism: Ypsolopha scabrella (assembly GCA_910592155.1). Classification (NCBI taxonomy): domain Eukaryota; kingdom Metazoa; phylum Arthropoda; class Insecta; order Lepidoptera; family Ypsolophidae; genus Ypsolopha; species Ypsolopha scabrella. Next base: position 2,020,060 of record OU342972.1, on the reverse strand, counting down.
ATATTTAAAGTATTAAATAATAAATCAATGTACAAACACGTTCTTTTTATTATTAGTAGTAACTATAGAAAGAAGATAGATGACCATAAAGCATTCCGAAATAAATCAGCTTGCTGTTAATTCATTGACCCCTATGAGTCACCAAAACAATTCTATTGATATAAGAAAGAATGCCGGTTCAAATCTATACATTGTGATAAGATCTGAAAGGCATCCCAAAACGGCTGTTATTTGAGTACAATAACATATGTATAGAGTACTATATGCCTCAGATAATCCGCTCTGCCCAGCGTGAGGGATTTATTTATCGAGCTGTAGCAAGGTAGCCCACTATATTTCACCGAAGGTACTCTGCAGCCAGTACAGAGTGTTTCCGTAGGTACCCACGTATTGAACGGACAATTTTAACTGCAATGCGACGAAATGGTGTCTTGCATTTTTACACGATTTGTTCGAGCGATTCGATGTTTACACGGCCCGTGAAAGTTTTAGTTTATTCTTTGTTGTACCGGAAAATCTTCTTCGTGATTTTGTACTTGTTTATTTTTGCCAAATAAACAACTACAACATGGGAAAGTAAACATTGTACAAACAATATGAAAAGGGGCGGGTGTTTTAATGATTTATTTAATTGATAATTATTACGGTCACTCGTTCGAAATTAACGTCCTTTATGATATTATTGTAATTGTTTTTATTGTTAATGTTCATTATATGTTTCATTATATATTTATTTATCATGAACAATAAATTTTGTACTGTAAATTTACCCAGATAGAATCTAAATAACATTGATGTTAATCACGACAATGTGTTTTCTAGTATGGACAGTTAAATGCAAGTCACACACCACACACGTACACCCACGTTTCACTGACGATTATACGTCCCAGCGTGATGGGTGGTGAGCCCTATCTCCGTACTTCGGACACGAAATCAACACCCACAGCTTCACGTGCCTTTCTAAGCACGCAGACCGAACCCAAGTTCATCTTTAAATACATAGCTGAACTAATTCGACAAATTTCCATTAGTTCCCAGAGAAGTGCAATATTTAAACTAGCAATCCCTTTTTACGATACGACGAGAGTTCCGGAGTGCTATATCTCTTCGCATATTTCAGAGGCTTAAAACTATCCCGAGAGGCTGCCAGCCTTCTGGGTCTACACTCGTAGTGGAGGTACTGACACGTCGTACATCCACCGGCTCTACCGCTCACTTGAATATTCTGCTGACCTTTGTGAACAAGTGTTTCTGGAGGGATATACAAGCAATGAAAGTGAAAAGAACCTCTCCGAGTGACTAAAACTGAGATAGAACAAACTGATTACTCAGAATATGCCTGGCACACTAAAGACAGTTGGACCAAGAAGCAACTACCAGTAAAATAAATAATTTGGCCAAGTGCGAGTCGGACTCGCGCACAAAGGGTTCCGTATCATCACACAATACTGGTACGGAACCAATATAAAACATACATATCAACAGTATAGATGCTAAAGGAACATTAAGGCGCTAAAATGGTACACTCAAAGAAATTTCCTGACTTTTCTTCTGAGTTTATCCTTCTGACTGTGTTTCCTACCAAAAAATAACTTTTTCCCTCCAACCTTTATCCACCAATTCGGAAAACTGCAGATCTCCTGCCAAAATATAGGAGGATTTCTTTGATTTCCAACTAAAACAGACGAAAATTACCGAAGGTAATTTATTTGAAGGATTGCACGGAGATGGAATAATCTTCTACAGTAATATTCCTTCGAACAATTACCCACCAAAATCCATCTTATTAGAATGTAATTTTTCCTTCTGAGTCAAAAGGGATGGATTGGTCTTCTATTTTTGGAAGATTATTTTTTTCAGTGTAGCGCCTGTCAAACAATTCAGAACCCCTCTGGGTACAGACCCCAAATTTTATTATTTCGTGTTTTTCTTTAGTATGTACAACAATGTGACCAAATTTGAAACTTTTATGTATTACTGTCCTTAAGATAGAGCTAAAACAAATAACGTTAAAAATGCAATATTTCAGCCCACGGTATGGGGCCGTCATCAGTCGAATCCTTAATTAATTATTATTGATTAGTAAAATCACGTAAAATACATATTACAATTAATATGCTTTAGAATATACTCAAAAGACAAGTAACCAATTGGCGTGTGACAGAACAAAACCAGACAAAACTTAGGTTGGCGTACTACGAGAAAGCTCTACAATAGTTTCGTAGCAACGCCTACGCTATACGCTACATTACTGCCGCCGCGCCGTAGTCTTTACTAGTTCATTAAATTTAATCATGGTTTCAAATCGAAATCAAAATGTTATTTAATTACGTCTCATAAAGCTAAAACAAACTGTTATCATAATTAGTAAATTTTTAAGATTCTGAAATGAAATTACGACTGGTAGAATTAACATGAACTGTGGTATATATATTGGATGGATTCGATTGATGGTTATATTTGTGGTATATATTTTACACTTTTAATTTAAAATTATTATCATGTTTCCATCCATCCATCCACCCATCAGCCCGTGTTCGTCCACTGCTGGACAGGCCTATCCCAAATTACCACCACTCATGTCTGTCCTCCGTCCTCCTCATCCAGCCGCCCCCCGCAACGTCCTTCAGGTCGTCAGTCGGTCCAGCGGGCACGAGGTCAGCCTACACTACGCTTTGCTGTACGTGGTCTCCATTCTAACGCCTTTCGGCCCCAACGGCCATCATGTCGGCGACAAATATGTCCTGCCCACTGCCACTTCAACTTACTGATTCTGCTGGCTATATCGGTTACTTTCGATCTCCGACGTATCTCCTCATTCGGATTCTATCCATCAGAGATCGTGTTTATCGTGGATTATTCCAATATTTTCATGTTTTTGCAATTAGCAAGACATCCAAATTTCTTAATGTCGCATCAATAGATATAAAAAATCACCGTTTTTAATTTAAACGATGAAGGTATTGAATAGATCGTAGCAGGTGTATATCAGTCCTCTTGTAAGGTTTAATGCAGATTCCTACGAGATCAACTTTTAGACCGCTGTAGCCGGTGACTGTAACTTTATTGACTTACATCTGCCCTACTTCGTTAAAAATCTGCGGCTCCTTTTCTTCAAACTATGCCTGCATCAAAACATAGCCGGGTTACGTAGTAAGTCTGATCAGCTTATGGTATGTCTATCAGAGTTGCAAGATAGGGATATGAATATTGATGTTATATGCATTACCGAGCACAACATGCGAATAAGTTCTAATAGAGATTCTGTATTAATACAAAATTATAGAATAGCAGCCTCTTATGCTAGAAATAAAGGGAGAGGGGGAGCTTGTATTTTAGTAAAAAATGGCCACTATTATAGGGAATTACCAGAAATAGCCAATTTGTCAATATGTGGAATTTTCGAATGCTGTGCTTTGGAGTTAACTAAACTCAAATTAATAATTCTGTGTATATACAGGGTACCTAAGTACACAAAATTATATTTTAATATATTTTTTGATAAGCTTGAGTCTCTGTTGCAAAAATGTGTTATTAAAAAAACTTACAATATAGTTCTCTGTGGAGATTTTAATATCGATATTTTGAAAAATAATAACATAAAACATGAATTTGAAAACTGTCTTAAAAATTATGATCTAGAATTAGTAGTAAAACAAGCAACTAGACTTAGGAGTGGCTCTTGTATTGACAATATTGCAATATGTAAATCAATAAGTAAGAAAAGTAATTGTGACGTACTGGAATTTGCCATATCGGATCATACTGCTCAAATATTGAAAATGCCCGTAAAAACTACATGTATTATTGATTCCTGGCGTGTAAAAAAACGTGACTTTAGCAAACTTAATCTAGAAAAGTTTGGACAGTGCATGGACAATCTATCTTTTAATGATATATAAACAATTAGTGACCCATCCAAAGCTTATTATCTCTTTATTGATAACTTTAAATTATTTTATGAATTATGTTTTCCTATATGTGATGTGTCAATTAAAGCTAACAAGACAACAAAATGGATAACTCCAGGTATAAAGCGAAGTAGTAAGTTAAAGAGAAAGTTACTATGGAAATATAGATTAAAATCAAACACAATTAATAAAGTAAGGTATCAAAACTACACAAGAATATTTCAGAAAGTCTTGAAGCAAACTCAACGTGTACAGAATATTAACTTTATTAAAACATCTGATAACATTACTAAATCGGCATGGAAAATCATAAACAGATCCAAACTTAACAAACCCAAGGATGAAATTTGCAAAGTAAAACAAAATAACTTGGCTATTACTGACCCACAAGAAATTGCTGAATGTTTTAATGAATATTATATAAATAAAATACAACAATTTCCAGAGGCAGATAAGAAAATAAATTTTAATTTTAATTCTAGTCTTAACTCTATCTTCATACCACCAAGTACTCCAAGTGAGATCATAAGTATTATAAAAAAACTAAAAAATAAAAATAGTGTAGGGCATGATGGAGTATCCGCTAAGGTTGTAAAATATGTTGCCGAATACATAGCTCCACATTTAAGTTACTTGTTAAATTTAAGCATTAGTGCAGGGATTTTTCCCGATAGTATGAAAATAGCAGTTATAAAGCCTCTTTTCAAAAAAAATTGCAAGGAAGATATGTCAGATTACAGACCGATTGCTCATCTGACAACATTTGCAAAAATTTTTGAAAAGTTTATTCATAAGAAACTGTATCTTTACATGGAAAAAAAGAAATTATTCTCAAATGAACAGCAAGGCTTTAGAAAAGACAGATCAACAAATTTGGCGATATTTAACTTATTAAAAAAAATTACACTCAATATTGACAAAAGGCAACATGTTAGCGCGATATTTATGGACATGACACAAGCGTTCGATTATGTTGACCATGAAATTTTACTACGCAAACTTAACCATTATGGGATCAGAGGAAATATTTTAAAATTAATAGAATCTTATTTATTAAATAGAAAGCAATACATTGAATTATCTAAAATCAACATTGATACAAAAAGAGAAGAAATCTATCAATCAAGTCATAAAATCGTTAGGTTTGGAGTGCCACAGGGCAGTGTCCTGGGACCTCTATTGTTTATAATTTATATAAATGATTTGCCCAGGCATATACAGTACCCCATGACACTTTTTGCCGATGACAGTACAGTGATGATAGAGAATAATAATCAAAATCATTATCAACTTGAAATTAACAGCACTTTGAGTAGCATAATTTCTTGGATGAAAAATAATAACTTGCTAGTTAATCTAATAAAAACAAAAATAATGCAATTTCGACAACGTGTTCCAGCACTAGTAATAGACATAAATTACAAGGGTTCTAAAATAGAAGAAGTTGAGACCTTAAAATTCCTAGGAATAACAATTGATAAATCACTCACTTGGAAAAAACATGCTGAAATATTGTGCTCAAAACTGTCCGCTTCTTCCTATGCTCTGTTTAGGCTATCTCAAATAGTAGACATTGCTACTGTCCTGTCAGCATATCATGGTCTCGTTGCCTCGGTTTTAAGATATGGAGTAATTTTTTGGGGTAACTGTACAGATAGAGAAACTATTTTTAAAAGTCAAAAACGATGTCTCCGAGCAATGTTTGGTCTCAAAACTAATAACAGTTGTAAACTTTTATTTCAAAAGTACAGTATATTAACGTTGCCTTCATTGTATATATTAGAGGTAGCGCTATTTGTAAAACAGAATCCTGATTTGTTTGAAAATGTAAAAGTTGCAGCATTTCATGGTCGTCTTCGTCCACGCGATCTCAGTAAAATCTACCACAGACCCACAAACACTGCATTGCTGATGAAAAGTGTATTTGGTATGGCGCCAATGTTATACAATAAAATTCCATTGGAAATAAGAATGTGCCCTGTAAACCTATTTAAGAGTAAATTGAATAGATTACTAACACAAAAATGCTATTACACCATAAAAGAATTTTTGAATGATAATTTGTAATCTATACTGACCATACTATTAGGAATATGATTGTAAATATATATTAATAATAATCAAATCAACTTTCAATAAAAATAATAATTATTATTATAAATAGAGTTATCGAATATTATTTTAATAGATTGTACCTAAAATGTGTTTATTTTAAGAAGGCATGCAATGTGTGTAATTTCTATTTGTACGCTGTGAGGCAAACATGAAGAACTTTATGTGTTAACAATGACATCTGTATGTATTTCTACTCATGTTTTTACAAATAAATAATATTTTGATTTTTGATTTTTGATTTCGTTTTTGGCTTAGGCATTATTTTAACAACACCCTTATAGCTTATGAATTGACCAGGGTCACTACGATGATAACAAAAAACCGCATCCAAATCCGTTCAGTGGTTCTCAAGTTAAAAGCTTTGGCATTCATTCTTTGCCCCGTTTTCGGCTTGGGCGTTATTTTATGAACATGTCTTATACAGTGGCACTACGGTGATAATAAATAAAACTGCATCCAAATCAAAAATTTGACAAAATACGTGTTTCTATGGCCTCTACCACGACAAATAATAAAAAGTGTAAATAAAATTCAAGGGAAGAGAGAACATACAAGACACCTTGAAATGGTCGCATTTAGGTTGCATTATTTAAACGTTATTTGGACGTACTCTAAAGTAAAATAAAAAATCATAAAAAGTGCCAAAGGTTTTAGCGGATTGCTTTTTGTAACGCTATTATTGACACGTGAATAAAAGATGCACCCGAACGATAATATGATCAAAACTATTTGTTATATTAAAATGCATTTAACCCGCCCGCCCGCATAAAACATGCAACAAGTAAGCAACACAAGCAAAGCAATCTTAAATAACAAGCAAGAAAAATTACCTAGATAACTTATCTCTGTAATAATTCTGAAAAAAGCAGCACGTTCATACATTTATACGCGTGTTAAAAAGAGAATGACGTATGTGTAAATAACATACTGAAGTTCAAAATCACTCCGCAAGATTATCGTGCACCATTGGCCAAGCCTTTAGTATTGCCACTATACCTATTCCGATCACTGATCACAAAGCAAAATAAAAATAAAACAACAGCTACGTAACAGGGGACACAAACGCATTAAAAAGACCAGATTTTTCAAAACTCCAGCCATTGAATGTGTTCATGATCAGCGGGTACCATTGGTTCTGTATTCAGGGTTCAACAGCACAATCTGTCTAACAGTGAACATAAATTGCAGTTTGAGCGTTCCCTTGGGCTCGGGTCTGCGGGGCCCGTAGCCGCCATCTGGATAAATATTTACTGTACAGGTAGCTGATAGGTGCACTTTACTGCGGTGATTTCCAACTGGATTATGAGAGTAGACCAGCGTTCGTGATTAATGTGCTTAGATTGACTGATTTGCTTGTTATTGGATTTCGCGTTTGGTGTCCAAAAACGTTATTTGTAAACGTATATTTTTTAAACAGTAATATTTATTTACTAACGCTACAGAGGCCAAAACAGAACTTCTTTGTATAAAGGCTATTTTTAAACCAAATTTAAAGACTCTCACAAAAAAGTATTAAAAGTAATAAGACTGTGACATTAATAGGAGACGCACGTGGAATCTTTATTTACAAAATAAGTTACTTCATTTCATTTCATGATACAACAACCACTTTGTTTCGCACACTTGCTACGGTGGCGCGGCTTGTGCTACGATCTCATAGTTTTCCCACTTTGTAGAAACGTAGACGCGCTACGTCGCGTAGTTTGACTACAAATACGCGTTATTTTAGGAGCAACACTATGTGCGTGTTCGTGTATATTTTTTGTCAATTCGTAGCAAGCGCTACGAGCCCACATTTTCTTCACTTTGTAGACCCGCTACGCTGTAGTCCTTACGCATATACAATACATAGATGTGCGTCGCGACTACGCACGTTGTTATGTACCGATAGAGTATTGTACTAGTAGTTATTAGTCCGTTATGGAAATTAATTACAACACTTATGATGTCAACTCACTCACTTGTGAACTACTTTCAGATTGGGCCCGGCCGTTACGTTAATCCGTCCGTTTGTCACGGGTCTCTAACTTGCAAACGAAATGAGGTAGAGATCTGAAATTTGGATATGTTATGTAAAATGTCAACCTTAAACCAAATGTTGAATTAAAAATTTAATTTAATTAATTTTTAAGAGTGGGTCCCATACATGAAAAGGAGACGTAAAAAATATATTTTACTTACCGTGTGAGGTATCATTGTCTATTAAGTAGACTACAAATATATATATTTTTTATTTCCAAATATAAGGAAATGGGGGACCATAGAAGTTTTAAATTTTCGATCATGTTTGTTACGGGGTCTATCTCAAAAATTAAACTAGATATTATGTGCTATATGAAAGGTACACGGAAATAAACTTTTATGTACATTTTTTCTTATTTTTAGATTTTGATGCCAAGTTGTTTAGATTGCGTTGAAGTATGGTATAGCTTCGAGAAACAGGTAATAAACGCGCCTAGTCATGAGTATTATCTATGTAAAGATTTTATAGAAAGGAAAACTTGTATTGAATACATTGACCTCTCATAAACATCTAGACTCACAATCCCGCTCAAAAAGTGTCCGCGATGCATCTTGTCACAGCTACGTCGTGACAATATCGAATGACGATTTCGTACAACTGACATTGCATCTTATTTTAACGACATAACGTCTTAATTTGGTTGAAGCACTATTGCTACTATGCACGTCGCACGTTCGGACACTTTCTGACGAACTTTTCTTAGAGACTGTGTGTCTAGTTGTTTATGAGAGGTCAATGATTTAATATCAACTTGTTTGTAACTTTATAAATGCAATTGTGTAAATATTGACTTTACGACATGGCACGGTCTTTCCGTGTACCATTCATATACTCAACAAATAGTGAAACTGAAAACCTAATATATGTTTAGGGTAGCGGTTTTGTTTAATACAGTTTCTAGGTAATAAAAAGTTTTATTCGAATCATATATGTCTACTAACTTATCAAAAAGGTACGGGACTCTCAGGGCGCGAGTCCTACTCGCACTGGACCGGGTTTTAGACATCAGCACGATATGATACAATGCACCACCGGTAGCCCATGTATATACTCCACGATTCAGTCTCCAAATCCCCCAATCCATTCTCCGACAGAAGCTCTAGTTCAGAAACCTGTTCCACCAAAGAAATAACATGGTTAAAGCATTTTGACTTATTTTCCTTGGTAAATAAAGACTACTTGGTACGAGTTGTAGCTTCAGCGTCAGCTGTCAGGTGATATTTATCTTGTCCGGCGCTGGCAGATATGAAGACCGATAGCCACTTACTCTGACAACCTTTGATTTAGGATGCTGTTGTGCTGCTCGGGGGAGGTTCGGGTGATGTGGGCATGACGTGAACATTCATTTAAACTTGTTTGCGGAACCAGATTTTAGGGGTCACACTGAGCAGCCACGTTAACAAACTGTGCGGCTGTAAACTGTACCGTGTTAATTTACACAATGGGCACACGCTTGACCACTTCTTCCGATGGAAAGTATCGATAGGACGAAGCGTGCTCGCCAACTTGGAGAGTGAGAGTAGGCGAGGAGTTAATTAGTCTGTTCACTATAGTGGCGTGCATCTCATATAGGCAGATACGCAATGCCTACCCTGGGCTTCGCTTAGCTAACTAGACCACTGTCTATTTAAATATAGGAATGTACATACAACTATTTCAATATTATTATAATCAGGTAAACTTAACCCTTTCTTTGAAATACATACCTGCCTGCTCCGCAGCGCTCGCGCTACCGTGGCAACACGCATAACTAAAATTCGAGCGCAATTCTCTATGTGTGCATCTGTAACTATACTCCCATGACGTCAGCGGCTCGCGCTAAGCACGCACACAATCTCATTAAAATACGCAAAGCCTGTGCAAAGCAACCACGTTGTCATGATTACTTACACTACTTGCTACTAGATGGCGCCACACGTTTTTTCACGTGGATTCGTGCGTAGATAGTCGGAGATTCATTTTTGATAGTGGGGTAAGAGGTTTTTTGCCAATGAGCTTGGACAAAAGAGAAAGACACCAGTGCGATTTATATAGTTATTTATCGTAATTCTCGTTATAATACGTGCAAAGAACATAAGGACAGTTTTGTGCCTACCCTACTTAAAAATACTATGCACGCCTCTGCTGTTCACTGAGTCAAAGCCTACCAGTTTGAGTAAAAGGTTTTGTCAGTGACTTGAGTCTTGGACTAACTGTCCAAGATGCAGGGAGGCTCCTGCCGTTCACCCCAAACCTCTCGATCACAATCACTCCACAACCACGAAGTCTTCGAAACTGTAGTGTAGAGCCTACAAACTTGAAATTTCATACAGGTAATAAAGTCATGAGTCTTTGCCCCGTCTGCAGACGACGAATGTGCCTCTTTACTGCTGGCAGGACTCGATAGTGGCTTGTCACCACCCATTACAGAGTAATAGTGTGCCGGCATAACGTTATGAGAAGCCGTACCGGGAGAGTAGTTGCAAGCCTAGTGTCAGTCATCCGTCCGTTACAGACTTGCGTAGACTTTACGGAAGTCTATCCATCTTAGGTCTTACTGACGCTTTTTATCAGGCACGGTAATAGCCAAGAGTAAGCACACTGATTATTTACTCCTAAAATAAAATAAACAGACAAAAAAGAAACGAAAATGATTTTCGTTCCATTCATTTCACGAGTGTTAGATTAACCTAAAAAATAAGTGACCTTGCCAGTACAGACTGCACAGCCCCCAGTTCTTCTTTTCACACTTTCTTAAAGGCCACGCCATAAAATACCGTAACTTACTATTTTATTAACACACGAACAAAATAATAACGTCGGGGAAAATCCCCAAGGCTTGTACCACGAAAATATACTGAACCTGCGGCCCATTTATCCTCCAAATCGAGTTTTACAACCGATTTTAGTCTTTATGGGCTTGTTATAAGGAAATCGTTGTCTACGCCCACGGCACATAGAAGTTGGTTTCTCTGAAAGTAGCTTCGGGAACGCGGGGGAATTGTTACAGAGCTTTATGTCTTGTAAACTTTGACCTAGAAAAGAGGAGTTATGTGTTCCTTATGCTCCAGCCTCGTATCGGTTATGTACTTATCTCTTAGGAGTCCACCATAAAAGGAAAACCTATTCCGTGACAAGGACAAAAACTACTATCAATTGGACAAGGTTTCCATCCATCCATTTTCATCAATTTCAACGCAATCCTATGAAAAATTTCCTTAGAAAGTATGAAAAGCAAACAAAATTGATACGAGGACCTCTTTTTAAAATTTTTATCTTCATTTTTATACATATTTTCATCCAAGTTATTTTGAAAGTGTCACTCCATCATTGAAGGTTGGACGTCTGCTTTTTTGCACTGGTATCTATTCTTTGCATGTCTGAATACAGATCCCGTGGTTTCGACACCAATACATATATTCCTTCATGTTGCACAACCGTGACATTTGCTTTCTTTAAGACTTTCTCTTTTCTTACACTTACTATCCCCCGATTTCACATTTTCATAAAAGTTGCCTTGTTTATGAATGTATTTTGCACATTAAAACCTCTTTTTATTATATATTATATATTATATTTATCTATATTGAATTTTTTTCTTCCTGAAACATATAAGGTGACTTAAATGTATGCAATCAAATTCTTACTGAAGATTCAGTAAGTGCTCAGTAACAAGGTTCGATGACTCTTTTTGTGAAATTCGGAAACTATTCTTTTCGTGTACGCAAGCCCAGCTCCAAGGTAATTACTATAGGACGTCAAGATTTTATTTTGCGAAATCAGCAAAAACTGTTATCGATCCGTGTTACTTACTGATCACTTACCAAGCCCCCAGTATGAGTTTGACTGCATAAATTAAAGTTACCTTATACCGGCTGTAAATAGACTGGTAGCATTAAATGAAACCACATATTCTACCGACCCTACTGAACCACTTTTCCCATACCCGCGGAAACCCTTAGTTTAGAAAAAAATTGAGTTCCAAATAAAAATGCGTTAGGGTTCACGCATTTTTATTTGGAACTCAATTATTTCCCAATAGACGCAGCAAACTAAGGGTGTCCGCGGGTATGACTCTTGAGAAAAGTGGTTCAGTAGGGTCGGTAGAATGTGTGGTTTCATTTAATGGTAGCAGTCTATTTACACCCGGTATATGTTCTCTAGAAGTCTGCTTATCAGCAATGTCTGCTTTAACATTTGAATTCGCTTACTTTTTTTGTTAAAAGTTTATTAAAGTCTTATTACAGTAATATTCATATTAAACACCATCAGAAAACAACTAGATACAAATTTATTAATTTTTTGCTTTTAAATATGCTAGTTGAACCTGTAGAATTCTTTGCCAAAATTAAGTAACTAATCTTTGTTAAAATATAGGTACCTATTAGCTGCACAGCTAACATAAACGAAAATAATAGAGAAGTTTTGTCTCTCGAAGGAACGTTTGACCAATAGAAAGGCAGGTAAGTTTTATCACGTGATCATCGCCTCGATAAAACGACTCGTCCTGTGTGTCCATTCGTCAAACGTTTCTTCGAGAAACAAATTTATCTATTCGTGTCATCTATGCTAGCCATGCTGGTAACAGTTTACTCAAATTAGTTATTGTTAATCAAAACAAAAAACCGGCAAAGCAATACTTTATTAACATATGTCTCGGTTGTAATCAAAACTTGGGTGTTTTTTTATCGGCGTTCCGAAGTTCTCCTTTGACGACCTTTTTAGATTTGTGGATAAATATAACTACTTTTTTTAGCGAGCTTAAATCGAAATGTGTTAGGTGGCCGTTTCTTGAATGTTCATTATGTTTTGTAAAGCTTTTGGTTCCACTTTTCTTGTATAATTTAGTTTTATTTGTAATTAAAGTATTTAGTTATTCACATAAGAACATAAAGAATAGTAAGGATTGTGAAACAAAGCCTCCGAAACAAATAAAAAGGATCTGATGTCGAGCGCATGTTTCATTGTGAGGCGTCCACGTAAATAGCAGTTATAGCTCCCAAAGCTACGGGGCTCGATTCTGACAGCTACTCGAGAGTAGGTATTCGACCCATTTTTTCATCTACTTTGGACCGTAATAAAATAATCTATTTAAAAAATAATAATCAGTACCATCTGTCACACCCAGATTTTTTTTATATTTTGGGTTTTTTAATTCATTAAAAGAGTAGATAACAATGTTATATTACAGAAGACACCCAAAAAAAATATTCAATTTCTAAGTAATGCACACCTCCATGAGGAAATCCACAATATGAAGGATATCAAGCAAAAATAATATATTTCGGTATGTTTATGTGTACCTATATTATATTGTTATATTTCAGTGTATATTTACTAGTAAATCTGAACATACTGACACGCTTTAAAACACGCGTCAAATTTAAAAAATATAAAGCCTCCATACAAATTTTAAATACGGACTATTTATTCCATTTGCGCGGTTGTACGCGCGAAACTACGCATGGGTGGCGGCTGGATGAGGAGGACGGAGGACCGCCTTGGAGTGGCGAAATTTGGTAATGGCCTATGTCCAGAAGTAGACGAACACGGTCTAATGGATGTATGGATAGATGGAATTCCATCTGCGTGGTTGTACGTGCGAAAGTACTGTATTACTGTACTGTATTAGTTCAAATAATTATAGATAGGAAAATACTAAGTTCCAACCGGAGTAGGGCGTGGTTAGCCAGAAGCTACGGTACTATACGAAAGGAAAGAGGCAAAAGAGGAAAAAGTTTTAAATATAAATTCGATCAGTTTTCATCATCGCCCTCACATCGGTCTCGTCCCGGGACGACTGATAGCCAATCTGCAATTTATTGGTTTGGGGCCGATTATGGAATTAAAATTGTAGATTATGGTGTATAGGTAAAATGAAAGGACAAATTTATCGGACTTGATCCGAGAATGTCCCGTAACACATGAGTAATTATAATAAATAAGTGGTAGAGCTAGTGCCGGGCTCGACTGTGGAGGTACCACCATCTTACTCTCAAATCCTCCCGAAGTTATTCGGGGGAGAGTAAGAGAACAGCTCTCAGGCAAAACCAGGCGGCCCACCATTGCCTGGGACCGATGGATGGCGGTATATCCATCCCCAATTGCCGGGCCTTATATAAAACAGACTGGTGACGGGCAGCGGCGTCACCGGTGCAAGGGTTTCGGCACCGCGCTCACCAACCCGCCTGCCCAACATCTGTGTGAGTATGGGCATTTCTTCCAGGAGGACCGCCAAGAGTGGCGAAGTCCAGCAGTGGACGAAACAGGCTGATGGATGGATGGATGGACATGACATGAGTAAATATTTGTTACATGTACCTACATTATAATTTAAGGAAGGGAGAACTTATTTACAAACTTGAATAAAAACATATCGTTACGACACATTATCCCGAGGTCGTGTCTATCTATAATACCTAATATGTAAAACTAAAATGTAATATTTGCCTATATCTATTTTATTAACATAGCTAAATATTGTAGCAGTAGCAGTTTGACAAACAAACAAGTTATATAATATGTCACGACATGAATCCCCGAGGGGTGTCAGAGGTGTTCCGGGTGCGAACTAATGCAAGTCACAGACCACACTCGGCACACCCGCGTTTCATCGACGATTATTACGTGATGGGTGGTGAGCCCTATCGCCGTTCTTCGGGTACAAATACACGCTTTTTAAGGCATGCAGGTTTCCTCGCGATGTTTTTCTTCACCGTTCAGCAAGTAGTTAAAGTATGAAATAATATGCACATAAATTCCGAAAAACTCATTGGTGCATGCCCGGCCGGCGATCGAACCTGGATCTCAAAGATTGAGAGACAGCGTTCTACCCCGGAGCTACCGCCGCTTTAACAAGTTATCTCTTCTTGTGTTGCTCGGTTATACTTTGTACGTGGCTTTCACCGCTTTATTCTTCATGCTATTGTGGGCATTATCTCATGCACGTATAATATCTTCTTATTCACGAATCGAAGTGCCAAGACAAACTCATTGGTGCATGCCCGGCCGGCGATCGAACCTGGATCTCAAAGATTGAGAGGCAGCGTTCTACCCCTGAGCTACCGCCGCTTTAACAAGTTATCTCTTCTTGTGTTGCTCGGTTATACTTTGTACGTGGCTTTCACCGCTTTATTCTTCATGCTATTGTGGGCATTATCTCATGCACGTATAATATCTTCTTATTCACGAATCGAAGTGCCAAGACAAACTCATTGGTGCATGCCCGGCCGGCGATCGAACCTGGATCTCAAAGATTGAGAGGCAGCGTTCTACCCCTGAGCTACCGCCGCTTTAACAAGTTATCTCTTCTTGTGTTGCTCGGTTATACTTTGTACGTGGCTTTCACCGCTTTATTCTTCATGCTATTGTGGGCATTATCTCATGCACGTATAATATCTTCTTATTCACGAATCGAAGTACCAAGACAAACTCATCGGTGCATGCCCGGCCGGCGATCGAACCTGGATCTCAAAGATTGAGAGGCAGCGTTCTACCCCTGAGCTACCGCCGCTTTAACAAGTTATCTCTTCTTGTGTTGCTCGGTTATACTTTGTACGTGGCTTTCACCGCTTTATTCTTCATGCTATTGTGGGCATTATCTCATGCACGTATAATATCTTCTTATTCACGAATCGAAGTGCCAAGACAAACTCATCGGTGCATGCCCGGCCGGCGATCGAACCTGGATCTCAAAGATTGAGAGGCAGCGTTCTACCCCTGAGCTACCGCCGCTTTAACAAGTTATCTCTTCTTGTGTTGCTCGGTTATACTTTGTACGTGGCTTTCACCGCTTTATTCTTCATACTATTGTGGGCATTATCTCATGCACGTCTAATATCTTCTTATTCACGAATCGAAGTGCCAAGACAAACTCATTGGTGCATGCCCGGCCGGCGATCGAACCTGGATCTCAAAGATTGAGAGGCAGCGTTCTACCCCTGAGCTACCGCCGCTTTAACAAGTTATCTCTTCTTGTGTTGCCCGGTTATACTTTTTACGTGGCTTTCACCGCTTTATTCTTCATGCTATTGTGGGCATTATCTCATGCACATATAATATCTTCTTATTCACGAATCGAAGTGCCAAGACAAACTCATTGGTGCATTCCCGCCCGGCCGGCGATCGAACCTGGATCTCAAAGATTGAGAGGCAGCGTTCTACCACTTTTTTTTTTTTTTTTTGGGAGGCAGAAATCCTCATGGATACCATGTGCCATTGCAGCCAGAGTGGCAGCAAGAGCAACATTGCATTGAATGCTAACGCATTGCATCAGCAAGGTGGCTGTTATCTAGGTCGTTTCTTCTTTTTGCCTATCCCATTCGTCTTTTTCACGCTTTTTCATTATATTTCTGAGCATGTTGGCACATTTATCCCATTCATCCTTGCTTGACAGCATCCGTGGTATTAGGTTATCAGGGGTTATCGCCTTATCTGCACCTTGTGCTTTCACTCTTTCTATATCAGATGCTACACAATCGAAAACTGCATGTTTTGGGGTGTCCATTTCACCACAATCTGGACATTCATCACTACCCGCTTTGCCTATTGCACTCAGGTAGGTGTTAAAGACGCCATGTCCACTGAGAGCTTGAGTAATCCATCGATCCACTTCTCCATGCTTTCTCTGCAGCCATTGTTTTAGGTCTGGGATTAAAGTTCTTGTCCATGCTCCCTTTCCTCTCTCCCTCCACTGGCTCTCCCATTCAGTTATGGTTCTAACACGCTCCTCTGCTGGTGACTTCCCTTCTTCTCTGTAATAAATTCTACTCCGCTCCTTTGCTAATCTTTCAATAGGTATGAGACCCGATATTACCAGTACTGCCTCCAGTGAGATGGTCCTATATGCGCCACAGATGTATATAGCCATCCTCCTTTGCACTTTGCTAAGCATCTGCCTATATTTTGTTACGTGCAGGGCCTTTTCCCATATGGGTGCCGCGTACAGCATAACTGAGTGAGCCACAGAAGCAAGCACTCTTCTTCTGCTTGCTCTGGGTCCACCTTTTCGGGGCATCAGTCTCCCCAATGATGAGACTTGTCTATCAGCTTTCCCTGCGATCTCCTCGATATGCTTTCGGAAGGAAAGACTGTTGTCCAGCCATGCGCCAAGGTATTTTACTTTTTCTTTAGGCTGGATATTTACACGAATGATATTACGAATGATACCGGGCCATGTCTCCTTTTCCCACTTAGCATAATAGCTTCTGTCTTTTCAGGGGCCAGTTTTAGCCTTCTTTTCCCCATCCAGTTACTTATATCCTTGAGTGCTTCATTAGCGACTTCCATAAGCTCGTTCTCTTTGCGGGCGGTGTTGAGCAGTGCCAGGTCATCCGCAAAGCCTACCAAATGGGCTCCATCTCCCAGCCAGAGTCCGAAAACGTCATCGTAGAGGATATTCCACAGTGTCGGGCCCAGAATAGATCCCTGTGGTACCCCACTACTTACTTTGATTTTGGCTGTTTTTCCAGCCGCATCTTTCATAGTGATACTACGTTTGTCAAGGTAGCTGTTCACTAGATTGCAGATGTAAGCTGGAAACCCTCGATCCCGGAATTCTCGCGTTATTACTTCCCATGGAGCAGAGTTGAACGCATTCCTCACATCCAGAGCTATCAAAGCACATAGTTTTCTTGTACGATGCGTACCTTGTCTGGCTTCACCAGCGATCCGTATCACTTGTTCAATAGCGCCGAGTGTAGAGCGACCACTTCTGAAGCCAAACTGCATGTTTGCCAAGCCTCCATGATATGGGAGCAGCGTCTCAATTCGGTTCAGCAACAATCTCTCGAGCAACTTCCCATAGCAGTCCAATAAACAGAGCGGCCTATGTCCTGTTGGATCATCTGCGGGTTTGTTGGGCTTACGGAGCAGTAAAAGTTTTGCTATTTTCCATACCACCGGAAATTCTCCTGACTGCAAGACTTGGTTCATTACTTGTCTTATTTCATTTGGGATGACTTTTACAGCCAGGTGAACAATTTCCGGGGCTATATTGTCTGGTCCTGGTGCTTTTTTTGTTTTAATGCGAGCACATGCAGAGTGCAGCTCTTCGTTTGTGATTTCCGGTACCTCCGTAGCCTTCTGGATGTTTCGTGGGAAGTCTGCATGCACAGGGAACAGCACTTCTGCAATTTCCTTCATCTTTGTCAGGTCGATCGGCAATGGGGGAATTCCGCGCAGTTTCTTTGCTACGATCTTGTAACCCAATCCCCACAAATCTTTGTCCACATCTTCACATATATCTTTCCACTGTCTTTCTTTCGATTTTGTAATTAGTAGTTGAAGAGTCAATTTAGATGTTTTGTACAAAACCCTACTCTCCTCCTGTTTTTCGCTAGTGACTGGTGAGTTTTTCTTCTTCACTTTAGCCCGGGTGTATTTTCTTCTGCATTGAATGCACTTGTTTCTGGCTTCTGCTATTTCATCGTTCCACCAGTATACCGGCTTTTTGTGACTGGGCTTTTTCTTAGGCATTGCTTTATTGCAGGCTGTGTTCGTGGCTCGGATGAGGTCTTCGGTATTCCTTATATCAGCATCTGTCAGAGACTCTTGGAATGTCTCCCGATTCAGCAAGCGCAGGTTCCAACCATTACTTTCGGATTTTCTCGTAACTGCTTCTTTTTTCCCTACTTGGTAGGTAATGTATTTATGACCACTCATGGTTTCTTCATCTAGGACCTGCCAGTTGGTGACCTTGCTTGCAACGTCTGAGCTGGTCACTGTTATATCAGGTCTAGACGTTTTAGGTCCCCTTACGAAGGTTGGCTCAGTGCCGGAGTTAGCAATAAGTAAGTCCAGGTCTGCCAGCATATCTAGGAAGTACCGTCCTCTCTTATCATTCTTTTTGCTTCCCCATGCTTTAGAGGCGGCATTAAAGTCTCCTGCGACTATTATTGGACCCTCTTGGCATTTCACACTTTCCCGTAGTTCATCAAGGTCTTCTTCATACTGTTTATAACTACAGTTTGGTGATATATAGCAACTGTATATAGTGATTCCAGTCAATCGTACGCCTAGGAAGCCGTTTCCTTTGAAGGTTTTTTCAACTACTATAGATTTATTGAATAAGACTATAGCCGCGTCTCCTCTTTTATCTCTCTCCCAGCCAGCAGCTTCAGCAATTTTACGATTTGGCTCCGCTATTAATGCAAGATCAATGTTCCTATTTGAAACCGTCACCGCGAGGAGACCGTGAGCGGCACGAACTCGGTCGGTGTTAATCTGGAGGATTTTAAGGGTCATTTTTATTTCTTTCTCTCCTTGCTGGCCCTGCAATATCTTCAGAGTCACGGCCTTGCTTGCTTCGTACTTTCACCTTTTTTTTGCTGCTGCCTTCGTACTCAGCATCCCCTATTGCCTTTCTAAAAAGCGGGCATCCAGTCACACCAGCTCTGTGGCCTGGCGTGTCACATAGCGGGCAGTGCTCTTCAGCCGTGCACGTGACCTCCGACAATGATCTGCTCTATCTGGGCCCTTGCAGTTTACAGCAATATGCCCGGCCCCCCAGCATCTAAAACATTTATCAATGTTTACTCTTTTCCTTAGTCTACATCTTGACCATCCGATGGTGACCCATGGGTTGTTTCCCAGATTTCGAGTGAGATTGCTACTTATTGCGATAGTAACGGTCTGGCAGCCGTATCTAGTAGGCTTTAAGGATCTGACTTGAGCCGGTACGCTTAATTCTACCTCAACTGATGTTTTCACCTCTTCTAGGTCTACATCAGCCTCAATTCCAGTAATATGGTAGATAGTTTCCCTTCCCATGCTTACTTCAGTTTTATCGTCTTTATCCGTTAGTTTGGTTTTAACCCGTCAAGTCACAGTCGTGACGATCGTCACGCCTACATATTTTTCCGCCGGCTCATACTCGTGACGATCGTCACGCCTCGCCCACATACACTTGAAACCGTTTTTACCGGCTTATAAGCAACTCTGATATTTAACATAAGTGTGTCGTCGCATTGCTTTGAAACCGACCTACATTTGAATGGCATATGGCAACTTTCGTGGAGAAAAAAAAATAAAATAAAAAGTAAACAAAACGGCTCATTTTTTCTTGCGCTTTCTGTGCTGTGGCGTGAAGAGGCTTCGAAAGAAATTTTTCAAAATATTGTGTTTTTGTGGTTATTTCTCCGAGAAAATGTAAGTATTTTATGAATTACTAATGTTTCATCGTTATTATACCATATCAAGTGAATTCTTAGCGAAATTTAAATTATGCAGACATTTTTACTAAATTTCAACTACTAACTGCATTTTTATACATTCCTTGCAGTTTATTTGGATAAACCTTTAGCTTGCCCAAAAGATAATTTTATTAGCATGATAAATATCTTTACCAAACTGGATTTGGATGTTTACTTCAAGAGATATCGGAGTTTTAGTAAAACTCGGTACGCGCTTCCGCCATGCTGCTGATGTGCCGATAATTTTGCGGGCGGGTGGGTAAAATGGTCTTTTATTGTACAGGTTAAGGGCCTCCATGCGATTGGTGTCAAACGCCACCAAAAAAACATGCAGGCATTACAGTTTTGGAGAAATATTCCAAGACTATAGGGCTACGGGAGCGCAGTGGATTGCTTGGTGCATGCGATGAACTTAATAAAACTAGATTTCTATCAGTGAAAAGGCTGAGACCAGATGATGACTACGAAGAGGAAGCTAGGGTAGATGAAATGGCTCTCATTACTAGTAAACTTGCAAGAACCATTGCCGCCCTGGGCAAATTAGTAGGTGAGAACCCCAACACAAAAGTTGAAATTAAAACGTGTGCACGAGAACTCAAAGGACAGATAGGAAGCCTAACTACAAAAGTCAAGGCGCTTAGTGAAAATCCTCAAAAATTGCAAAAAAGGCACCTGATTTCTTCGATGCCTGACCTGTCGGTAAAAGACATGGGCGTACAGACAGACATCATTAGGACAGAGCAAATAAATACACCAAAAACATTCACAAGTGCAAGCACTCAGACCGACCCAACACAAGATGACGAGGAGGAACTCAAAATAGGAATATTAAAACAAAATATCCGGCAAATAAACAGTTTTGCTACGTTCTCCGAGGTTGTAGATAGCGACTGGCCAGAGGACATCTTTTCTGTATGTCATAGACTTTCCTTTCATCTTGACATTGTCACTTCATTATTATCTAAATTTTAAACTGAATAAAGCCTTATATTTGTAGGTTTGTCTTTAATATGTTAATTTATTCAGTTTATTAAGTATCTTAATTGCAATTATCGTGCCAAACAATAAAATGGAAAAATATCTGCGGCCCAATCGTTTCGATGTTGACCCATCGTCCAACAATGCTTCCAAGGAATGGCGACACTGGCTCAAAAGCTTCGAAAGCTTTCTAGAGTCTAACGAGTCTGAAGACAAGGTAAAACTTCAACTCCTTACGAACCATGTTTCTACCGAAGTGTATGAATTTTTTAGCGATTGCCCCACTTATCAGAGCGCTATTGATGTCCTAGAAAAGACTTACATAAAACCGAAAAATGAAATCTACGCTAGATACGTATTAGTTTCGCGAAAACAACAAGGCGATGAAGACATACACCAGTACTTGCAAGCCTTGAAAAGCTTGAGTAAAAACTGTGAATTCAAAAAAACTGACGCAGAACAGTATCGAAACGAGTATATTCGGGACGCCTTCATAGCTGGCATTACATCGACAAAAATTCGCGAAAGACTTCTGGAAAAATTATCAATGACCCTAGAAGAAGCATTTAATCAAGCAATTGCATTGGAAATGGCAGAAAATAACAACCAAAAGTTCATATCAAAACCAGCATATTATGACGCAACAAACCCTTCAGCTAGCGTATCAAATGAAACTAAATCTATGCCTGCCAATACCTATTCAAACTTTTCTGAAACTGTCAACGCTGTCACAAAGTACAAAAGTGGCCAAAAATCAACAAAACGAAAGTGCTTTTTTTGCGGAGGTCAAGTACACACGCGGATAAACTGCCCAGCACAAAATGAAACCTGTCAACTTTGTTCAAAAAAGGACATTTAGCTAACGTTTGTCGTAGCTCAGGAGCTAGCATGAACGCGACCATAGATGACCCCGTATTAGCTACATCACCAACCTGTTTAAAAAAAGCAACTATCAAAATACTCGTGAATGGCCATGAAGCGGATGCACTTATTGACTCGGGAAGTTCCAAGAGTTATATAAACAAAAATTATACTGACAAGTATCAAATAAAGAGAGAAGTTTGTAACGAAATAATAGCCATGGCCTCTCTAAGCCAAAAGACTAATGTCAATAGTCGCTGTCAAGTCGAAATAGCTATGAATAACAATATCTACAGAAACTTACCTCTACTTATCGTAGACCAACTATGTTCAGACGTTTTAATCGGCCACGATATCCTCTCTGAACATAGTAAACTAGAAATGGCATTTGGTGGCCACAGAGATTCTCTTAAAGTATGCAGCGTACTTGCCTCTGGTGTTCCATCTGTATCACTATTTTCAAATCGATCTCCAGAATGCAAACCCATCGCCATAAAATCCAGAAGATTCTCTGATGATGATAATAAATTCATTGAAAACGAAATTAATCAACTTCTGAAGGACGGTGTAATTGAAGAAAGCAAATCACCGTGGCGAGCTCAACTGCTCGTCACCCAAAACGAGAATCATAGGAAACGACTTTGCGTTGACTACTCTCAGACTATCAACAAGTTCACTGAACTTGATGCATATCCGTTACCAAATATCGAAGGTATGGTTAATGATGTTGCACAATATGTCGTGTTTAGCAAAATTGACCTCAAAAGCGCATACCATCAAGTCAACATAATTGAAACTGAAAAACCATTTACTGCATTTGAAGCTTGCGGCAAACTTTACCAATTTTGTCGAATCCCATTTGGTGTGACGAATGGCGTTAGCAGCTTTCAAAGAACAATTGACTGGTTGATTAAACACGAACAATTACAGAATACTTACGCCTATTTAGATGACGTCACTATCTGTGGTAAAAATCTAAAAGAACATGACGAAAATCTGCAAAATTTCATGAATGCGGTCTCAAAGTACAATTTGACTATCAACACAACGAAATCGATTTTTTCGACTGACACTATAAATCTCCTGGGATATACCATACATGATAAGACTATAAAACCTGATGAAGAACGACTTAAGCCACTTTTACAACTTCCAGTGCCTTCAGATACCGCTTCTCTTCGCCGAGCCCTTGGCATGTTTTCACATTATGCAAAGTGGTTACCAAACTTCTCAGAGAAAATAAGCTGTCTCACGAACAAAAGTACGTTCCCATTGAACGAAGAATAGATCACAGTTTTCGAAAACATAAAGAAGGATATAGCTAAATCTACTGTCCATGCTATACAAAACGGAATCCTTTTTACTGTTGAAACTGACGCTTCAGAACACTCCATCGCAGCTACCTTAGCCCAAGAAGGTCGACCAGTTGCCTTCTTTTCGAGAACGTTATCCGCACCAGAAATGCGTCACTCAGCTGTCGAGAAAGAAGCTTACGCCATAGTGGAAGCATTAAGAAAATGGCGACATTACTTAATAGGTCGACCTTTCCGACTAATAACTGACCAAAGATCGGTATCATTCATGTTCAACCAAAGACATTCCAGCAAGATCAAAAATGAGAAAATAGAACGTTGGCGTCTTGAATTATCATGTTTCAAATATGATATAGTGTACAGACCCGGAAAGGTAAACACTGTAGCTGATGCTTTTTCAAGAGTTTGTTCCTCTATTTGTCAAACAAATCTACACAAACTACACAATTCTCTTTGCCACCCTGGCATAAGCAGAATGATCCACTGGGTGAGATCTAAAAACCTGCCCTACTCTGTCGACGATATTAAGAAAATGATACGTGCTTGTCCAACCTGCGCTCACATCAAACCCAATTTTCATAAAAATCAAAGCACCTTAATCAAAGCAACTTCTCCATTTGAACGCTTGAAGATTGATTTCAAGGGACCACTACCCACGGTTAGTAACAACCGATACATTCTAACCGTGATTGATGAATACTCCAGATTTCCGTTCGCCTTCCCTTGTAGTGACTTATCAGCTGCCACTGTCATCAGACACCTACTCAGCTTATTCTACATGTTTGGCACACCTGCTTATATTCACTCAGATAGAGGCACAGCATTTATGTCAAAAGAATTAAAAGATTTCCTTCACGATCGAAATATAGCAACTAGTCGCACAACGGCATACAATCCACAAGGCAACGGACAAATTGAACGTCTGAACGGCACATTATGGAAAACAATAGAGTTGGCATTGCATGACAAAAACAAGAGTGTTAACAACTGGGAAAGTGTTTTGGACTTGGCCCTTCATTCAATAAGATCATTGTTATGCACAGCCACAAACACCACACCTCATGAGAGAATGTTCAATCATAACCGAAGAACTACATATGGTGAGTCAAAACCGACGTGTTTATCCACACCTGGGCCCGTTCTATTGAAGACACATAATAGAAGCAACAAGTATCAGCCCATCGTCGAGGAAGTAGATTTACTAGAGTCAAATCCTGACTATTCATATGTAAGACTACCGGATGGGAGAGAGACTACAGTATCTAATAGACATTTAGCACCTACTGCCAACAACGATGATTACATTTTAGATGAGCCCCAAACTACTCAAGATCCTGAAGCAAATGAAGGCCCTATCAACTATGAATCTCAAGAAGAGGAACTAGTTGTCCAACAACCTCGTCGCTCTACAAGAACTAGAAAAGCTCCGCTTCATTTGAGCGATTATGTAGATACATGAGTTCTACGGCTCCGGAGAATGTCATAGACTTTCCTTTCATCTTGACATTGTCACTTCATTATTATCTAAATTTTAAACTGAATAAAGCCTTATATTCGTAGGTTTGTCTTTAATATGTTACTGTAACTTCAGTAGAAAAAGGAAGCCCACTTCATGACTATAAAACATGGGACCTCATTGTGCTGGCCCAATATGGTAAAATGGAGCCAAAAAGGACAAAAGGAATGAGAAAACTCTTGAGTAGCGGATTTCCGGAAGTTATAGAGCTTCTTAATGAAAGTGAGCTGGACTCAGTCGAGTACACAGTACGTTCAAACAAAAGCTCTAGAAAAGGAATTGCAGAAGGAGAAAAGTACGTTTTTGTACTACCTTGTACGATATCACCCGAAGAGAATAATAACCCAGAAAAACATTTTAACCAAATAGTCGAGCTGAAGAAGATAATGGAAAAATTAGGAAGACCCAAAAAGATTACTTTAGTGGCTGAAGAGGGTATAGATAAAACCTTTATTAGAAAATGCTGCGAAGCTATCTACAAAGAAGAAGGTTGGGAAATTAAAATACTGACCGATGGATCAGAACTGAAAAGGAAAGAAAAACAAAAAAAACGGCGGACGGAAACAATAGTTATAAAAGGGGAAGGGTCATATGCAGATGTGCTCAAAAAAATTAAATCAAATGTGACTACTTCAGAGATACGTCAGCCAGGGATTTCTATCCGATCCGTGAAGAAGGCTGGTGAAGGTAAAGTGGTGATGAAAGTAATGGGAGACACCAATCTTGGTCGGTTATACTTTGTACGTGGCTTTCACCGCTTTATTCTTCATGCTATTGTGGGCATTATCTCATGCACGTATAATATCTCCTTATTCACGAATCGAAGTGCCAAGACAAATTCATCGGTGCATGCCCGGCCGGCGATCGAACCTGGATCTCAAAGATTGAGAGGCAGCGTTCTACCCCTGAGCTACCGCCGCTTTAACAAGTTATCTCTTCTTGTGTTGCTCGGTTATACTTTGTACGTGGCTTTCACCGCTTTATTCTTCATGCTATTGTGGGCATTATCTCATGCACGTATAATATCTTCTTATTCAGGAATCGAAGTGCCAAGACAAACTCATTGGTGCATGCCCGGCCGGCGATCGAACCTGGATCTCAAAGATTGAGAGGCAGCGTTCTACCCCTGAGCTACCGCCGCTTTAACAAGTTATCTCTTCTTGTGTTGCTCGGTTATACTTTGTACGTGGCTTTCACCACTTTATTCTTCATGCTATTGTGGGCATTATCTCATGCACGTATAATATCTTGGAGTTGATGCTCGTGATTGTTGGCACTTGGTGGAACTTTTGAAACATTTTTTGTTTGATAAACACTTGTACTTGTCCACTTATTTATATTAATTTCCCTTACCGGTTTCGCTGTTAAAGCATTATCAAAGGTTTGTTTGGTTGTTTACGTACAATATATGAATCGCTTGACATGCGGGTAGGACAATTAAATTCTACAACAGAAACATTTGAGCATTTTAATTTCTTAATATAACGTTGTATAAAATACTCATAAGTTTCCATAGATACACTATCCTAAATATCCAACGTTGTGGCAAGGTTTGGCAATGGTAGAATTAGTTATGGGGTTGTCATATAACAAAAAAAAGTTAACACGGTAGAAGAAAGAAAAATATAAATATCTTAAAAACAAAAATAAGGATTCAATATGCCAAAATGTCAGTGAATGTTGATTTTTTAAATAAAATAAATGTGTAATTGAGTGTCAAGTCAGGTAAATGTCAAACGATTCAATCGTGTTTCATGTCAAATAAGAGCCAATGTCAAAATACAAAATAAGCTATTTAAAATATTGAAGCAGTGGTGAGTTATTAACGTCTAATTGTTTATTTAATATTTGGTTGACATTTGAATGGCATAATTTATTTATTTCGAGTGCTTCTAGGGCTGATAATTTTCTGCCTTTATCGCAAACATGAAGGGCTTTGAAATTTAATTTGGAGTCGAAAGTGTGGTTTTCACTGATAAGGTGTTCCGCGAAATTAGAATCAGTGCGGTTCAACCTCCAGCTCCTGACATGTTCGTCAACCCTTGTTTTGAAGGCCCTTCCAGTTTGTCCCACGTAATAGCTTATTTTGTATTTTGACATTGGCTCTTATTTGACATGAAACACGATTGAATCGTATGACATTTACCTGACTTGACACTCAATTACACATTTATTTTATTTAAAAAATCAACATTCACTGACATTTTGGCATATTGAATCCTTATTTTTGTTGTTAAGATATTTATATTTTTCTTTCTTCTACCGTGTTAACTTTATTTTTGTTATATGACAACCCCATAACTAATTCTACCATTGCCAAACCTTGTCACAACGTTGGATATTTAGGATAGTGTATCTATGGAAACTTATGAGTATTTTATACAACGTTATATTAAGAAATTAAAATGCTCAAATGTTTCTGTTGTAGAATTTGTTTGTCCTACCCGCATGCCAAGCGATTCATATATTGTACGTAAACAACCAAACAAACCTTTGATAATGCTTTAACAGCGAAACCGGTAAGGGAAATTAATAGAAATAAGTGGACAAGTACAAGTGTTTATCAAACAAAAAATGTATAATATCTTCTTATTCAGGAATCGAAGTGCCAAGACAAACTCATTGGTGCATGCCCGGCCGGCGATCGAACCTGGATCTCAAAGATTGAGAGGCAGCGTTCTACCCCTGAGCTGAACAAGTTATCTCTTCTTGTGTTGCTCGGTGTTAGTTTTTAATTGTGAAACATGTTATTTATTAAATGAGAAAGCATTCTACTTTATATTTCTGTTTATTCGACATTTTTATCACATACAGAACTCAGACCAAAAACGACCTTCCTTTTACACATACTAACACTTTACTTTTTTTAAGAGACGACACAGACAAAAGACCACAGACAACATTATTTGAAATTGTAAAATTGCAACTTTATAACACTCTTCCTCAAATTTACAATTTCAACTTTAATTAAAAGATATCCTATTCCTAAAATATCCTTATGTAAAGATATCCATACAAACTTTCCTTACAAAAAACATTAACCAAAACAGACAATATTCTAAAATTTGAACAACGTCCATAAAACAAATTTTAACTCTCAAAATTCTGAACAACATCCATATCAAAAAAAAAAATTAATAATCTAAATTTAATCCAACTTCTCTTACAAAATGTTCAAGTTTATTTTTTGTTACAGGTTTAGTTAAAATGTCTGCTAATTGTTCCTCTGTTCTAACATATATTACTTTAATTAGTTTTTGTTCCAACTTTTCTCTAATAAAATTATATTTGATGTCCATGTGTTTTAATCTTTTCTGATCATAATTTGAAATAGCTTTAATGGTACTTTGATTGTCTTCAAACATCGGAATACATTTCAGGTTTATGTTTAAATCAATTAAAATCTTTCTCAACCAACAAGCTTCCATTGTTGCTTCGCATAGTGACACAAACTCAGCCTCAGTTGTGCTTAACGCAACTGTATTTTGTTTTCTTGATTTCCAAATTATAGTGTTATTAAACAATTTAAATATATATCCTGAAGTTGATTTTCTGTCACTGTCTCTTGCAAAATCTGCATCTGCATAACCAATCAAAGGAGATTTACAATTATTTTTCTTATAGATCAAAGTGTAACTTAT
This sequence comes from Ypsolopha scabrella, assembly GCA_910592155.1. Taxonomy (NCBI): domain Eukaryota; kingdom Metazoa; phylum Arthropoda; class Insecta; order Lepidoptera; family Ypsolophidae; genus Ypsolopha; species Ypsolopha scabrella. Next base: position 1,991,529 of record OU342972.1, on the reverse strand, counting down.
AGTTTCTTTTACATAACGTAATATTCGTTTTAATGCTTGCCATAAACTTTTGTTTGGTTTGCTCTGAAATCTACTTAAATAGTATACAGGCATAGCTAAATCAGGTCTAGATCCTACTGTAGCATACATCAGGGAACCGATAAGTGATCTACATTTGGGTTCATAACTTATATCTACTTCTGACTCGTCTAATTTGAAATTAGAATCCATAGGTGTTGTGCAACCTTTACAATCTGCCATACCCCATTTATCTAAAACTCTTTTCAAGTATTTAATTTGGTCAATATGAATTTCTCCATTTTCCTTTTTAATTGAAATCCCCAGATAGTTCAAAGTTGTTGCAGTCATATCTTTCATTCTGTATTTTTCACTTAAATACCTTTTCAATATATTTATTTCTTCATTGTCAGGTCCAATAATCAACAGGTCATCTACATATAGTAACAGGTACATTTCACCTTTTGAATATAAACAATAATCATTTGTAGATCTTTTAAAGCCATAGTCAGTAATTGTTTCATTAAAGTGTTCGTACCAGTATTTTGGTGACTTTTTTAATCCATATAGAGATTTGGTCAATTTTAGTACATGTCCTTTTCTAACATCGACACCTTGTGGAGGTTTTAAGTACACATCCTCATCCATACGTCCATAAAGAAAGGCTCCCTTTACATCCATCTGATGTATATCATAATCTTTTTGTGCAGTCACTGATAATAAAATCCTTAGTGTTTGTAGTTTTAAAACGGGTGAGTATGTATCTACTAGTACTTCCTTTTGTTGAAATCCTCGTACTACCAAGCGTGCCTTGCAAATATCTTTTTCTCCAATATTCTTTTTAGTAAAAACCCACTTGCTGTCAATAAAATTTTTGTTCGTTGGCTCGGGCACTTCTTTCCAAGTCTGACTTTCTTTTAAAACATTTATTTCTTCTTGAACTGCTTTTATCCAACCATTTTTGTCCTTTCTATTTTTGATTTATTCATAAGATTCTGGCACATTATCACCACATGTGAGTAAACTATAAAAAGTTTCATCGCTATCCTCATCAATAAGATCCAATACATAGTCTTTTTGCCACATAGGTTTCTGTATTTTCCTTTTACCTCTTCCTGTTTCCAAGCTCTCTTCCTGTTTCTTTTCCTTATATATTTTTGACATTTCTGCTTCTCTTTCTCTACATTCATCTTCCTTTTCTTCAGGTATTTCACTTCTTCTATCAGATGTATTTTTCTTCTGTTCTTCATATTCTGTCCTTTCATTAATCATTTTCTCAGGTATTTCTTCTTCCGGTTGTTCTGTTAAGTTCTCTATTGGTATCTGTGCCATATTATTTTTTTCATCCTTTTCTCTTTCATCAAACACTATATTCCTTCCTATCACTACACTTTTAGTCTCTTCATCATACAATCTATATCCTGCCATTGCATATCCAATCATAATCATTTTTCTTCCTGTATTATCCAATTTTTGTCTCAATGCCTTTGGTACATGATTATATGCTATACTTCCAAAAACACGCATGTTTATTACATTAGGTTTTCTTCCTTCCCATAATTCTGATGGAGTTTTATCTTTTCCGCTCGTTGGGCTTCTATTAGTGACATAAGCCGAGTATAACACTGCATCTCCCCAGAACTCTTTGTCCATTTTTGAATCTAGCAACACTGATCTTGTTTTCTCTACTAAAGTTCTATTCATGCGTTCTGCTACAGCATTCATCTCCGGGTTGTATGGTACTGTGTATTGAAGCTGTATTCCATTATTCCTGCAAAACTCATGAAATTCCCTAGTCACATATTCTTTTCCATTATCAGAGCGCAATTTTAATAAGTCACAATTAAAATGTTTAACAGCATAATAATAATAATCTTTGAAATTTTCAAAAACTTCAGATTTTTGTTTCATTAGATATACCATGACAAAATGTGTGTAATCATCAATGAAGGTTACGAAATATTTATATCCTTCTCTACTCACAGGTGTTATGGGGCCACAAACATCTGTGTGAACCAGTTCAAGAGGCCTATTTGCTCTATACCCTGTCCTATTAAATGGTTGTCGAGTCATTTTACCCAATATGCATGTTTCACATAATGTATGCTCAATAGAACCGTTTTTTAAATCATTCAACCCATTTACCATATCCTTTTTTGCCAAATTGTTTAAATTTTCCATTCCCAAATGACAAAACCTTCTATGCCATAATTGAGCACCGCCTGTAGTTAAAAAACAATTACCAACATTTGGTTTATTACTTTTTATTTGAATTTTATACAAGGAATTGTCCTGGTTACCGATCATGATCAAACTTGAGTATTTAAAAATTTTAACCTTACCTCTTTCAAACGTTACAGTCAAGTTTGCTGCCTCCATTTTAGACACTGATAACAAATTTTTCCTCAACTCGGGAATATAATAAACATTTTTTATGGTACAGTCCACAGATCTCCTACCTACGTAGCATTGCATCTCAATGTTACCAACACCAACTGCTTGCAGAGTCACTCCATTCTTTGCCGCTGCAATGTTTTTAGGGTTTTTTAACTCGATATAGTCCACAAATAAGTCCTTGTTATTTGTCAAATGGTCGGAACACCCTGAATCACTAACACTAATTACAAACTCTGTAAACTCACTACCCGCACTGTTTTCATTTTGAATTTCTGCATTAAAAGCTACACGTCCACTATTAGAGCTTTCAGCATGATATGAATGTCCACGACTACTAGATCTTCCTCTACTGTGACCACGTCCTCCTCGGAATACTCTTGTTTGTCCTCTTCCTCTGTAGGCACTTCCTTGAAATGTACTTTCTTGATAATTACTTCTCCCTGGTCCTGTATGTCCTCGACCTTGTCCTGAAAACCCTGGTCCTGTAAATCCACGCCCATGTCCTTGTCCTGAAACTCCTAGTCCTGTAAATCCACTTCTATTCAATCTGCATTCAAACTTCTTGTGTCCAGGCTTCCCGCAGGTGTAACACAGAAAAGCATTAGGAGAATTACTGTCTTCTTTACTTCTGTTTTTCTTCCTCTTTTCTTCTTCACCAAGTAACCTATCCTTGGCCATATCTACTGTCAAATTAGGTAAGGATTCAAGTGCTGTGACAATAATTTCATACGACTCTGGCATAGATAGCAAAATTACATTTATTTTCTCCTCTTCAGACAGACTACTTCCTGCGTCTTTTAGCTGGTTAAATATTTTCGTCATTGTCGTAAAATGTTCCATTAGCGGTTTGCTTTCTTCGTATTTCAAATCAGTTAATTGACGTCTCAGGAACAGCTTACTTCTTGTGCTTTTTTTCATAAAAATTTCCTCTAACTTCTGCAACATGTTGTAGGCAGAAGTCTCATCTTTTATAAAGTCCAAGTGACTGTCTGCTACCGCGCTTACTATGATGCTTTGAGCTTTTACTTCCAATTTCTGGTACTCTGGTGCACTGGCATAACCGGGCAACTGGATTGCCGGTAAACAATCGTGTTCTTTGAGTATGCTGCTTATACGAAATTTCCATGTTGCAAAATCTTCCCCTTGAAATTGTTTTATGTTGTGAAAACGTAGATCCGCCATCTTCTAGATTTTTCTCGACACAACAGGAACCAACCAATAACCACACCGGTCTCTTCTTTTTTTCTTATATTTTACTGATTAACCACGAACACTGCTACCACTGTTAGTTTTTAATTGTGAAACATGTTATTTATTAAATGAGAAAGCATTCTACTTTATATTTCTGTTTATTCGACATTTTTATCACATACAGAACTCAGACCAAAAACGACCTTCCTTTTACACATACTAAAACTTTACTTTTTTAAGAGACAACACAGACAAAAGACCACAGACAACATTATTTGAAATTGTAAAATTGCAACTTTATAACACTCGGTTATACTTTGTACGTGGCTTTCACCGCTTTATTCTTCATGCTATTGTGGGCATTATCTCATGCACGTGTAATATCTTCTTATTCATGAATCGAAGTACCAAGACAAACTCATCGGTGCATGCCCGGCCGGCGATCGAACCTGGATCTCAAAGATTGAGAGGCAGCGTTCTACCCCTGAGCTACCGCCGCTTTAACAAGTTATCTCTTCTTGTGTTGCTCGGTTATACTTTGTACGTGGCTTTCACCGCTTTATTCTTCATGCTATTGTGGGCATTATCTCATGCACGTATAATATCTTCTTATTCACGAATCGAAGTGCCAAGACAAACTCATTGGTGCATGCCCGGCCGGCGATCGAACCTGGATCTCAAAGATTGAGAGGCAGCGTTCTACCCCTGAGCTACCGCCGCTTTAACAAGTTATCTCTTCTTGTGTTGCTCGGTTATACTTTGTACGTGGCTTTCACCGCTTTATTCTTCATGCTATTGTGGGCATTATCTCATGCACGTATAATATCTTCTTATTCACGAATCGAAGTGCCACGACAAACTCGTGTGAGTTTACTGACACAATTAATTTAGTATAAAATATGTTTAATCAAATAAAATAACTTTTTATAACTGTTTCACCGTCAGAGTCATAAAATCATTTAACCCACCATTGACAGACATAAAATTGAGAACATGGGAATGCTGCTACATATGGTCACTTGGTGCGCACTACGGACCAGGACTCAATAAACAACACTGACATCAGACCTGGACTATTTATTGACACCAGAATCACAAAACTGTTACGTATATGTATACAGGTGGTCCAAATAGTGACGTCAAAGATTTTTTTATAGATTCCTCACACCTTGGTGTATCCGAAAATATGTCATGTATGTTCTGCGATCATTTTTTTGGTAACTCTGATGGATTTTTTGTAGCTGATTATTTTACGTAAGGAAGAGTGCTGACTAATGACAGTTATGTTACAAAAAAATATGTACAAAATTCATACGACGAAAAAAATGATTTTTTTAAGCCGCTGCGGTAGAAAATTCGCAGATACACATAAAAATTCTAAACTACCAAAAATCACGGAACATACATGGCATATTTTCGGATACACCTAGGTGTGAGGAATCTATGAAAAATTCTTTGACGTCTCTATTTGGACCACGCTGTATATTAAGACCAGGGTGCCATAAAAAGCAGCGTCATCTTGCGGTTTTCGGTATGCATCCCTGTTGTTCCAAATAAATGTCGGGATGTTACGGACGGGAACCGCTGGATGGCTCTTCAACCAAAATGATTTTTATTTTTGTTTCTAATAATTTATGTTAAAAGTAGGTTAGTAGATTAGTAGGTTAATCAGTCATAAGGTTGTATATAACATAGAGAAAATATGTTTTATAATTTATTCGACTGATGAGCCAAAATATATTTCAAAAATTAGAAAGAAAGAAAGAAAGAAAGAAATTTATTTGATGGAAAGTGAAAAACAAAAGAGAAACACACAAAAATTAACTAATGCTTATAACTAAAAATACATTAGGACAAATATTAAATAAACTAAAAAAAAGAACATCAACGTAAATCAATCTTGTGTCTTCACCGTCACCAAATTACCATATTTTTTGTTGTTTGTTATTATACCTTAAAGTGTTAAAACAAATATAAAATATTGTAACATTACAAATAAATAAATGAAAAATAAACATCTGTTTGTTTTCACTACATATAAATATCGAAATACTCATTAGTGATATTCGAACATGGGTCTTTAAATTGAGAGACCGGCTCCTACCGACTAAGTTAGAGCTGCCTAATAAAGACATAAAAATGTTCTATACTTTATTTTATATAATATTTTTGTCAGCACATGAGGCACTAATAAAATAAAAACCGGTCAAGTGCGAATCGGACTCGCGCACAAAGAGTTCCGTACCATTATCTATAAAAACGGCAAAAAAATCATGTCTGTTGTATGGGAGTGCGCGGGTCCGACTCGCACTTGGCCGGTTTTAGTATTTGTTGTTACATCGGCAACAGAAATACATCATCTGTGAAAATTTCAACTGTCTAACTATCACGGTTCATGAGATACAGCCTGGTGACAGACGGACGGACGGACAGACAGTAATAGGGTCCCGTTGGATACCCTTTGGGTACAGAACCCTAAAAAAGTAAAATTTCACAGAACAATGCATACGAATAATCTGTTTACAAAGAGTCAGTTTCTCATTCCATTTGAGCTCATGCCGAATTCTTTTCATGTGAAATTTCTCGTGTTTTAACTGTATTCATTCGTTCTGGTATGCAATCTGAATTAATTAGGGATCTCCACTTCGTTAGGCTCGGGCAGCCATTGATAGATTTTCCATTTATTTTTTTAAGGGTTCAAAAGGGCCATATTTTGCGCAATTGTTTTTAATTGACATACATAAAACCTATAGGTACATAGGCGTAACTAAGTAGGGGCCAGGGGACACGGACCCCCCCCAGACTTAGTAAATATATATAAGTAGTACAACTCGGTTTACGACAGACGCGGTCGCACCCAGGTAATTATACTCTTTGGTCGCACCGCAGTACGTACGCACGTTGTCTCTGTGACGCTCCCGCGCATTTTCGTAAATTACAGTGTATGTTGTGCATTGTATGGTTGCTTAAATACAACTTTTATAATAATTATTATCAAATACGTAAACAGTCATGGTTGAAGAAAACACTAGTACTGTTTCACAAAATTATTATATTCATATTTCCGACTAGTTTCGCCTTAAAGGCATTTTCCAGGTTTCAAATGTACGAGTTTGTCACAAAAGCTGTTCATGTATCAAATGAAATGCCTTTAAGGCGAAACTAGTCGGAAATATAAATATAATAATTTTGTGAAACAGTACAAGTGTTTTCTTCAACCATGATGATGTTTCACCAAGTGCCGACAATCGCAAGTATTAACCTAAACAGTCAGTTAATTGGTAGCCCTAGGGCGTGTTTAGGCGCGCGGCCGTGGGTATTGATTTCAAGGACACCGCCCAGTTAAACTACTGTTGTTACCTATACCGTGCCCCAGACTACCGTCTGAACTCCCAGAAATATGGGTGTCGTTGATGTAAAATATATTTTATCAATTTTGAGGCGTTATTTGTTTTGTTTTATGGTTTGAATGTGATCTCGTTGTACGTACGTATGGAGGTTATCTCTATTTACCTTATTACGATCACATAATTGAGAATAAATACTTGTTGATGGTTCCATTTTTAGGTGGTAGAGCTGATGCCGGGCTCGACTGTGGAGGTACCACCATCTTACTCGCAAATCCTTCCGAAGTTATTCGGGGGAGAGTAAGAGAACAGCTCTCAGGCAAAACCAGGCGGCCCACCATTGCCTGGAGCCGATGGATTCCGGTATATCCATCCCCAATTGCCAGGCCTTATATAAAACAGACTGGTGACGGGCAGCGGCGTCACTGGAGCAAGGGTTTCGGAACCGCGCTCACCAACCCGCCTGCACAGCGTGTGTGAATATGGGCATATCTGCCAGGAGGACGGCCAAGAGTGGCGAAATCCTGGAAAGGCCTATGTTCAGCAGTGGACGAAACAGGCTGATGGATGGATGGATGGATACATGCTTTATCAGAGCTCAAAAGAACCTCGGATCTCAAAAGTGCAATGTGCGCCTACTTTGCTTACGCATAGGCCTGGCGTATGGTATATTTCTCTAGGGTAATAGTATGCATGCTAAGCAACTATTCATTCTCCAAAATTCTCGCCAAAATTTACTCAATGACTAGTTGTAGAACCTATTTTATTAAATACAAACTACTTACAGTGAGTTTTTTAATTACCATGCCAAAAATAGCCTAAATTTAATAATAAAAAGATTTTTTATTTTGTTTAAGTATAAAATCTTATTGATATTTTTGTTCCTAAGATGTTTGTTTATCTAAATATATAAACGATTGTTTTCTTGTTTCTAAGCAGAGTCTACACTTAATAAATAAGCATATTAGTTGTAAGACTTGTAAGTTGTTACATATGTGTTAATGTTGTATAGACAGAACAGTTTATCTTCTGTGGTTGTATACTTAATTCAGCAGCGCCCTTGCAGGGTTCTTGTTTGATACTTTTATTATTTAAGACACCTTTTTGTACAACAAGAAAGCTTAGTAAATTTATCTTATCTTATCTTATCTTCGTGTTACACCGCATCGACACTATTACCGCCTATTCCTAAAACCGTCAGCCGGTTTACCCATCGAAAGAAAACTTTTATTTAGCTCCAATGTTGCATTCCCAATCGCGTCGTATTGAAAGCCCCTCCAAAGCCAGCTACAAGACAAGAGATGCAAAACTGAAAATAAACTCTCAAAGTCGTTACCCGAAGAGTAAATTCTATAAAACATATTGACAGCTGCATCGCGTGGCTGACTGATAGCTTCGTAACTCTCCAATCAGGAGCTGCAGACACATCCCGGGACAGTCCCGGGATTCCGGGACGAGGGCCCGAAGCTCGTATTTCCCGGAAACGTGCATCTTGCGTCCCGCATGGTGACCATGGGTTGTGAAAACAAATAAAAAGAATTAACGTAATTAATTAAGCTCAATGTTTTTTTCTTATTAACATAATATGATCAATCACTGAATGAGCAGCCTCCTGATTTTTTTTAATTTTTAATTTCGTTGAAGATCGGCACAACTATGAATATGAGAGGAAGGGAGTTTTTGCTGGACAAGTATGAAACGACACAAACACATATCGTCAAGACACGAATCCCCGAGGGGGTGTCAGAATAAATGTTCCCGAGTGTGAACTGTGAAATGCAAGTCACAGTCCACACCGGAACACCCGCGTTTCACCGACGATTATTACGTCCCAACGTGATGGGTGGTGAGCCTTATCGCCGTACTTCGGGCACAATTACACGGTTTTTAGGGCATGCAAGTTTCTTCACGATGTCTTCCTTCACCGTTCAGCAAGTGGCAAGTGTTAGGTATTAAAACACAAATACTACGCACATTAATTCCGAAAAACTCATTGGTACATGCCAATCCGGGATCGAACCTGGGTCTCAAAAGATTGAGAGGCCAGGCGTTCTACCGCCTAAACTATTATTGTTCGTTATTTGTAAGGTTTTGACATCTATTATATTTAATTGTTGACATGTAATGACAATTATGAATAAAATGATTATGATTACTACCGCCGCCGAAACAAATACTATATTTATTGAAGAAAATATAGTGCTTTCTTCAAACAATGTGAGGAAACTTCATAAATACGTAAATGAAAAAATACCAGTGTTCAGTACAATTCATTTACTTTGATTTTAACAGCAATGACATCGCAACAGAAATTGTCAATAGGAAGCCTATCACGCTGGCGTCTGTACACAGATTATATTTCCTTCAATGTTTAATCTATTTTCAACTAATAAACGCAAAAATCACAAAATGTTTCCTGGTATAAAATTATATTCTGACCCAAAAATCACATCTGCCTTTGTGTATCAACAAGGAAAGGATAAAGAATCAAAGAAATAACCAGAGAACGTAGCTCGGATTAGCGTAGTTTTCGGCATTTGAAATCTACTAAAGAATTGTTGCCGAAAAAAAGTCCACATCTGCAGACCCCTTACAACCTACATGGTCACCCTTCATTGTCAAGGACCGAGCGGCGAGAGTGTTAATACTTGTTAGAATGTCGGTTGTTCTCTGAATTCCTGCGTGATTCTGGTGCTTAGTACTCTGTGTACCTACTCGTATACTATATATTTTTACTCTGTGGTGCATTCGATTTATTATATAAAAGTTTCAATATGTACATACAAGTAGTTGATGTTGTAACTGTAAGATCCGGACCAATATCTGAACTTCAAACTGCGATCTATTGTTTCAGCAATAATGACAATTAAGACGGTTAAGACATTAATTTTAACTTAGTTACAATAAATATCGAGTTTTCTTTTATGAATAAATCCAACAAGTAACTAGAATTATTTGGTTTACTTAGTATTGTATTTATAAGTGTTTTTTGGGCTTCGTTAAACAGCTTTAGAGCAAGTTATTTTCCAACAACATTAAGATTTAAGACTATGAAGACTGCTCGATTTGAATTTGAACTAAAATTACCAACAAATAAAACAGGAACATATCGTCACGACATAAATTCCCGCAGGGGAGATCAGAGGTTTTCCCAAGTTTAAACTGTGAAATGTTAGTCACATCACAGCCCACACTTGGTACATCCACTTTTCATCGACAATTATTACTCGGGGGCGCAAGAGAACCAAACCGAAGCAAGCAGTTGTTTATTAAAGTAGCATAAGCTTTTGTTTCGTCTTTTTCTATCGTCATATTGTCACCGACGTACACTTCCGAGGGGTGTTACAGGTGTTTCCCACTATGGACGGTCACTAGAGCAGCTAACACACTACGCGCTTTTATGGGGTTAGCCACACACACTACACGCTTTTATGGGGTTATCCACACACACTACGCGCTTTTATGGGGTTAGCCACACACACTACACGCTTTTATGGGGTTATCCACACACACTACACGCTTTTATGGGGTTAGCCACACGCAGTACACGCTTTTATGGGGTTATCCACACACACTACGCGCTTTTATGGGGTTATCCACACACACTACGCGCTTTTATGGGGTTAGCCACACACACTACACGCTTTTATGGGGTTATCCACACACACTACACGCTTTTATGGGGTAAGCCACACACACTACACGCTTTTATGGGGTTATCCACACACACACTACACGCTTTTATGGGGTCAGCCACACACACTACACGCTTTTAGGGGCTTAGCCACGCACATTAGAGTACACGCTTTTTAGTGCATCACAGTGTTTGCCTTCATCATCGACCAGCGGTAAGTCTTATATACAAATACTTCGGACATAAATTCCGAAACTGTCATCATTAGTGCTTGCTGGACCCGCAGGAATCGAACCCGGGTTTCAATTGTTATACGAACTGAGCCGCCTGCTGCTGTGAGGATGTTGTACAAATACTACAAACGTTTTTGTAAAAAAATATATCATTAACTAACACGAACAAAGTGTAATTTGATACTAGTAAAAGGATAAAAATGTTCAAAATCGTTATCGTTTTCTCTTTAAACGATCGTTTATCGTTTAACCCTCTTTCCGATCGCGATAAGTAGCCTACTTTAGCCGTTTATTATACCCTCACCTAAACTTTGAAAGACTTAACCTGGATTTTACAACACTGCATAAAGATTATATCACCTTATCAATACCTAAAATGTCCTTATTGTAAACCTTTTTATGACAACATAAAGTTCAAGTTCGAAAGCTATAGATTTATAAAGAAGGCTACATACGAGAGTTCGTTTCGGCGGTTTTAATTGCAGACCATCTCGCTCATCAACATCTCTCAGTGTACTCTTAAGTTTAATCGCGACACACGTCCCAAAGCAGCTGTAGAGGCTATATTGAAGATCCTTAAGAACGTGTCTAGAGGAAATAAGTCGCGTGAGTATAACCGGCTTTTAGCATTAAGCATATTCTAAGTGGTGGTCCACACGTACCTGTCTCAATTATTCACATCTACGTTGAAATTGTCCAACCGGCCCGATGAATTAACACGCACTCTTGTATCACTACTATGCCTACGAACAAGAAGGTTCATTAATGCTGTTACGAAAACTACAGGCCCATACCTCTCGCCTCAGTTACAAGTATATGACAAGATTCTACTTCGCTTAGATCTCTTGTACAGTACTGATAAATAGATATACCGTACACTTTTTACAGTTCAAATACCCTTTGTAGTGTATCTGTTACGGGTAATACTAGAAGATAGGTTAAACCTAGGTTTGCCCGTGTAATCCTATACAAAACTTCGGGGGTCGCCTCGCTGCGCTTCGCTCGGCGCTCAATGTTTATTAACATGTCAACTCACTTCGCTCGTCGTCGCACCTATTTTTAACTTTTTTCGGCCTGTACCCGTAACATATCTACAAACTAAATAATCCGATATTTATCAGTGGACCATCACATAAATCGAAGCTCCGTTCAATGTTCGTGTAAGCGGACTTAAGACGTGACCACATACACATCCGTGAATATCATGTTGTAGAGTTTGTTAGAGCACAATGCCCAGTTAAGGGCCTACAAGCGACACATTGTCGTTCCCTTGAATAATAGTCGAGTTTTGTAACTCGGGGCACGTGCCGAAGAATTCGCTGAGAAACTCCACTGATTTCAGATAAACTTAGAGCTACGAAGAATTCAAAAATACGCCCGTCGTTCACAATGTACGAATTCCGTCAATGCAGACGTGACCCTTTCAAACATTAAACACGAGGGGGTGTCAGAGGTGTTCCCGAGTGTGAACTGTGAAATGCGAAGTCCACATCCGGTACACCCGCGTTTCACCAACGATTATTACGTCCCAACGTGATGGGTGGTGAGCCCTATCGCCGTACTTCGGACACAAATACACGCTTTTTATCGCATGCAAGTTTCTTCACGATGTTTTCCTTCACCGTTCAGCAAGTGGTAAGTATTAGGTAAGAACACAAATACTATGTACATAAATTCCGAAAAACTCATTGGTGCATGCCCGACCGGGGATCGAACCTGGGTCTCAAGATTGGGAGGCTAGCGTTCTACCCCTGAGCTACCGCCGCTTATGACCTTTTAATACTCGTAATACGCTTTATTCGATAACTTTATGAGTGCATAACAAGGCAGCAATAAAAGCAAATTCTCTAAGATATGTTTTTCTCTGAGGTTTATCGGTTACTTATTAGAAACTCATAATAATATTGTAATTTCTAGGAAAATAAAATACATGTAACACTATTGATCTAAACTAATCATTAAAAAAAGACACTAGTTAAATAGAAAATTCGTTTGAGTTCGTCCCGCTGGGGATTGGTACGAGTGCCTCCAAAAGACGGTCGGGGTCGTCCAGGTTTCTGCCGGTCTGACCCTTATCCACAGATAAGGTCCTTAAAGTGTTGGCGACATAAGCCACTACGTGTTTTTTTTCTTATTCTGGTATTTAGAGATCCGAAGCGAAAACTTCCGCTACAACTCGTATAATCTTAATTTTGAAAATATTTTTGGAATGTGACGTCATCGACATAGTTCTCATTTTATGCAGGTGTATAATTTTATTACAATCTAAATATTTTTTGTATGTATTTCCCGTATTTTTTTTTTTCATATTCTGTTTTTGTCTAGATTAACTTTGATCTGTAAAAAGTATACCTACTTTATGTATCTATTTTACAAAATAAATATTTCGATTTTGATACATTTTCAAACAACCAGACAGACACTGAAAGTACTCCATAAAAGTTACCGTTATTTTTAGTCAAATCAAACAAATTACAAAATGTTCGGTTTGTAAATATTAGCTTTTGTGATGATGTGAACCTGACCCAAACCATTAAAAATTTCACAGTTTGGGTTATGTAGTTCGTTTGTTTATTCTCCGCGTGGATACAGAGTTTACGAATGACTTTATATTTTAAAACTGACAAATGTGAGTGACAGATCTCAAAAGTGACAGTTGTTATGAGTTTAAAGTTGTCCAAATAAGGAAAATTTTAAACCACATGGTTTATGAACGCCCCCTTATCAAAACCCTACACTTGTCATCGAGCACCATTTGCATTCTACACATGTACTAATCTCTTTGAAACAGACTCGTACGACAAATGATTCAAACGTAAAAAAATATATTATACTGGTTGTTGATTTGGTCAGCAACTTCCGTTATAGGATAGGTTATATATAAATATTATATTAAGGATTTTTTTTCTTTATTTGTTTACGATATTTTGGCACCTCCATAAAACGACAGGTATGATGAAATTAACTCAGCACTGGTGGAGCGACGTCGCGGAGAGGTCAGGTTCCCGACTAGGTAGCTACTAAGCGCTTCGCGCCGCAGTGACCATTTATCAGTAGGCCTACCAGGAGTTTTGCTTACTATACACGTTAACGTCTGCGTAAAAGATTTATATGAGAAATTGTGCAGCGCCCCTAGCGGCTTACTACAGGAACCAGCATTTTTCATACAAAATATTTTACGCAGACGGTAACTTATATATTAAGCAAAACTCATGGTAGGCCTACAGGATAATTTGAGGCAAAATGAAAACGAGTATTTCCTTCTTAACTTTTTTGAGCCCTTTTTGAAATAAGCATCATGCATATTAATGACGCAAGTTGTGGATAAATTCAACAACCTGTATAATATCAAGACCTAACAATCATGACCCACATATTGAGTCAACAACATTTGTCGGAAGGAACCTAATAGTGATGCCCACTCGTACCATTTCAGTCCAGTGACATCAGAGCACCAACACTATTAGACCCATGACTGATAAACTGATATCACTAACGCCGCTCAATACAGACTACACATGTGTCTCTAGATTGATGGTACTATGTGGTACGGAATGCTCTATCTGTTATCATTTCGGTGACGGAGATCGCCCACGTCTGCCGTGATGTGGCTGTCTCTGCGGTCCATTGGCTCAAGCCACTGATCAAGAAAGTCGCGGTTTATCGGTTAGGGATATATACCGGTGTAATCATGACTTGCTCATTCAATTAAACCACATATTCTACTGATCATCCTCAACCAATTCCATAGAAACACTTTTGATAAAACGCGAAAAAATAAAAAGATCCCATAGAGGAGGACAAGGAGGTATTAAAAGTGTATACGGGGAAGTGAGTTTTTATTAAATATTCATTATGTGCTAATTGCACGCTAATTGTTTGGTATTTGATCAAGTCACGAACACACAGACAGACGGACAGCGGTATATAAAATAAACCTCAAGGGATTTGATCAAATCTCTGTTTTTTATATCCCTGCAACAGTTATATTATGAACGTCATCGACTGCATCATGCATCATGAGTGTTGAAAGTCATGCCCTTTGATATAATCAAAGGTTACGCCGTATATTTACAAATATGTAGACACCGGGACTTCGCTATTACGATTGATAAGGGATTCTCAGAATATTATATATATCAGAATAATATAGATATTATGTTATATATATTATATTATATATATTATATTATCACAATAATATGGATATCTGTATCTTTCTATACCTATTAATAATGAATTGGTGAGAAGTCCTTTATCTCACCGAACACTTTTGTGAAATTTTAAAAAGAAATTGGCACAAGGGCATACAAACATTTTTTTTATTTTTATCCCTCTGTTCCATTTTATCTATCTATTTGTCTTTTTAGGGTTCCGTACCCAAAGGGTAACCAACGGGACCCTATTACTAAGACTCCGCTGTCCGTCTGTCCGTTCGTCTGTCACCAGGCTGTATCTCATGAACCGTGATAGTTAGACAGTTGAAATTTTCACAGATGATGTATTTTTGTTGCCGCTATAACAACAAATACTAAAACCGGCCAAGTGCGGTCCTATACAACAGACATGATTTTTTTGCCGTTTTTATAGATAATGTTACGGAACCCTTGTTCAGACTCGCACTTGGCCGGTTTTTTTATTATCATCGTAGTAAACATGGTCAACATACAGGCTATAAAGATAGTTAATAAAATAACCGCCCAACCGAAAACTATCGTTAATTCATCGTAATAAGGTGACTTTTATTTATACAGCCAAACCCGACACTGAAAAAGTGGTTCAGTAGGGTCGGTAGAATATGTGGTTTCATTTAATGGTAGCACTCTATTTACACCCGGTATAAGGTAACTTTAATTTATGTAGCCAAACTCATACTGGAGGCTTGGTAAGTGATCAGTAACACGAATCGATAACACTTTTTTCTGACGTCCCATATTAATTGACTCGGGGCTGGGCTTGCGTTTGTAACGAACACGAAAAGAATAATTTACGAATTTCACAAAAAGGGTCATCGTAGCTTGTTACTGAGCACTTACCGAGTCTTCAGTAAGAGTTTGGCTGAATAAATTAAAGTCACCATAAACAGGATGTAAATGCAAAGTCAAGAATCCCTTTAGGGTATCAAAGTATACACGATTCTGATGTCTTTAAGAGAAAAAACATAAACCTTGAATTTTCACCAAAAACTCCAACATATTTCTAAGCTATGGCTACGCAGCTCACCGGCCTCCCCACACACCTAATTGCACCCCGCAACCCGCACCTCTCATCCGAGTGGCCAGCGACCAGTGAGGGTGTCCACGCGATTAGTGTATTTTGAGTAAAGAAAATCGTCTTATTATGAGGTACTGGTACTTATTTAGAGATCCCAGTATTTAAAATAATATCTTTACCGATCATACTAACACACCCTTAAAGGATTCTTGCCTTTGCTTTTACACCGGCAGGTCTACCACGTAATTCTGATTGTCATCGGTATGAACATCATATTGAACTTCATTACCATTGCCAGAGTCTGATTCGGACATATTTTGTAAAAATTTCAATGGCAATGAACGTCATGAACGAATGAAAATCTGCGTTTTGTTTATTCAATTTAGTTATGGGTTTATGCGTTTTCGAAGTTATTATAAACCAAGTTATTCCTAGATATGATCACCTATTTAATTAGTCTGATCCTCTTTTCGTATTGAAAAGAAGTTTTACAGTATATTTTGACTATAATTATATTTTCAAAAAGAGAGATCCGCCTCACTTATCAAACACTTCGTAGCTCATTGTGCGTAGTTCCACACAAAAAGTGACGTCTCGACATTTATAAAGTTCCTACTGAGAAATCTCGAGATTGTTATGATTGCAAAGTACATACGTAATTTTGCTTTTTTGTGAATGTGTTAGAAAAGGCATATTGTAAAGAGACATCTACCTACATACTAATAACAAAGTAGCAAAAAAGTCGTTCCCGTAGATTTACACTCAAGATAAATACCGTAAAGTTTGCGAAACGGGGCTCCGCTGTCCGTCTGTCAGTCTGTTTGTCTGTCACAGGGGTCTATAGCTTCAACCGTAATAGGGAGAAAGTTGAAATTTTCACAGAAACCGTGTTACTGTGACCTCTATCACGACCAATAAAACATATTCAATAAATTGGAATCTAAGGGGGTCCCCAAACCATAAATATCGAAAAATATTTTTAATGTCATTTGTTACTTACTGTAATACATTCAATTAAGTTTGATAATTTAAAAACTTAAGAACAAGGCGTGAAATCCCATAACGCCCTCGTGAGCGTTCAGTATGTGCATTACAAGCTGGTTAGATCAAATAGTTACAAAAATATTCGGTGGACAAGTATGGTGGAAAAATTCAACAGTCTAGGTAAGTACCTCGGTGGCGCAGTCGGTTAGTGCGCTTATCTTGATAACAAGAGATCGCAGGTTCGAATCCTGGCCCGAGGAATTTTTACAAATTCTTGTCGTTACATTTGTTTCTAATTTTATTTTCTGGTTTGTAATGCACTCTAATAATAATATTTAGAGTATTCCAAGGCGATGGATTTCGCAATAAACTTAATTAATTTAAAACAACAAAGAATGAAAATTTGGTTTTCGTACGAAGAGGTTGCCAGATTATTTTTCAGGAGCTTTTTATCGCCTTGATGTTGCTATGGCATCTGTAATGTTGTTATTTTAGTTATGTTTCCATATTTTGTGATGGTACGGAACCCTTCATGCGCGAGTCTGACTTGTCCCTGGCTGAATTATTTAAATATATTATTCCTGGAATATGGAATAAAATTACAAATGTAATTATAAAGCTCAAAAAACTGCTCCCAGAACAGCTCAAATAATAAACTGTATGCAAAAACTGTTTTTTTACAATAATGTAGTAGCCTGAAAACAATATTTTTTCGGTAGTCGAGAATTTAGCTGTAAACACGAAAAAAGCACTTTTTCAACACACTTGCTTATAAAGTGGCCCTTTGCATCGTTCTTAGGGTCATACTGCAGCATATTAAACACGCGTGCTTTTTACTTTACATTATTGCACTAGTGCTTTTTACATTACAGTTTTTTTTAATCTTAGCAAAGAGTTTTGATGTCTTGAGAAAGAGTAAAGTTTTTGCGAATAAATAAACTGTCTCAGTTAAAATGTAATAAATAATAATTTAAGTTTATCAAATTATAAATTTTTATCAACTATTAAATGAAATTTTTGTTATAAATACAAAAATATTTAGTTTGTTAATATTTGGCTGTTTGGCAATATTTGGCTGTTTGGCGGATGCGTCAGTGCCTCTATTTCCATCTGCGCAAAATACAAAACAAAATCCCCGCCGCCATATTTCAAAGTAAAAAGTCAGTTCATAGCTGTGGTTTCGATTATGTGGAAAAAAATACAGTGAAATTTTATAATTTTTCCTCGCAAGTGTGTTGAAAAACGTCGTATGAAACGCGTGAGCATTAGACATTACACTCTCGGCTCCATTACGGGCTGCGCAGCTCACTTGTATCATAATGTACTATTATGGAAAGTCCAATAATCTTGAAACTACTACATTACAATATCATTAAAGAAATGTGTACATTGTATATTTTGAAACACTAAGACTTGAGTTTTTGGCGTCATACAGTCAGTGACACAAGAGCGTACGGGGTGAAAATAAAAAATGGTGGACAAGGGGAAAGGGGGGATGCTACTAATGTATACAGCGGAGCAACGACTCTGATGCACAGTGCATGGTCTCGGGAAAAATATGATTGTTGAGTTCTATCTAGGTTTTGCTATGTAAAAGTGAGACCTAGTCTCAAGCCTAACCTTAGGTCTCTGTGAATATGAGCGCAAAAACTCTTTACTGTTAACCTGTAAGTGCACCTTGTTGTAGCATTGGTTGTAGGTAGCAACATCCATATCAGTAAATTCTTACAGCATTAGAACGGCCACCCGCGACGGCGATAACGCTCTTATCGCTGAACTTAAATGGTATTTATATTAATTTCCTCTCATTCAATTAAATATGTTATCGGGTTCAATTAATCGATCTCATCCTGTCCGTGGGGTTTATTGAAATATTAATAGTTCGGAAAAATGAAACAATACACCATTGTTCGATAAGGTTTGACGTCATACCTACGATAAGGCATACCTACGGTGAGGCATACCTACGGTACAGGTACACCTGCGGAGGTAATTAAGTGTTCATCACCTAACGATGGTGTGCATGGACGATTCAACAAAAACCCAAGTCTCTCGGGTTCGCTTGGTAAACTGCTTTGCGGACATGAGTGCACGCTGCAACGCTGTAGTGGGATAGCTTGTCGGAGCCGAACATCCGAAGAACATACAACATAGTCGAGTAAGACTGCAGGTCACGTAGCAAGACTGCGTGCATACTCAGCATGCCGGGGTGCTTGCAGTTAGAGTTGAAACAATCGTTGGTTGCATTTGTACCGTAACGAGCACATACTGAAGCTTACCTATACTTTTTTCCATACGGAGCATGATTGTGCTAGCTAACAGAAGTTAACACAGTGTATGATATGACTCCCGTAATAAAATGTAAAACTGTATGCATTATCCTTATCAATTTTTTCCTTTTCAGCTGAAAATAACTGGGTATTGCCGATATATGCATGTATTACCCGTTGACATCATCGATATTGCGCCATTTTACCACAAAATACGTTTCTCTACCTAATTTGCTTATCAATTCTGTCGTTACTGCGGTACAGCATGATGTCACGGTATTTGAATTATCCCTCATGAACGAGCTTATTCAAGTGGGAAAAAATTCGCGATAATTATGGAACAACGAGTCCTTATTAGGTAGGTTTCGGGTTAGTATAAATGGAGGAAAGTACATATACAATCAATCATTAGCACATATACACTCGCCATAATCACAAGGCTGTGTACAATCGATCAGTCTTAACAAAATCACCATGTCATCATTCACAAAATCATCATCCACCATGAGCGGAAACTCTGGAGAAGCCGTTCATCGAGACAACGGGGAAAAATCTCGGAAGGAGCAAGAGCGCGCGGAAGAAGAAGAAGAAAAGCGCAGACAAGACTTGGAGCGTGAGGAGAGAAAACGTCAGAAGGCAGAGCAGCGGCGACTGGACAGGCACTTGATGCAGTATGCACTAGCTTTGCGTGAGCAGGCATCGTGGCGTGGAACTTTCAACCGGCCGAAGTAGTGCTAATCATAGATATGATCATTTGTTTATATAATAAGTATTAGGTATTTGTGTACATCAGTATTGAGTATATTGTGCATGTGAGTGTTTGTTTTTGAAAATAAAAAAAAAAACTTGTTCCCGATACATAGTTATTTCATTTCAAAATGCATGCCGACTTACAAATGTCACGACATACCAGTTTCCTTCATGATACTAGATATTTAGGTAGTTAGTTTAATAATGATGATAATATATTGTACTAGTTCTATCCACTAAGATGTTGTACAATCTACATCCATGCATAGATAACCGTGGTCACTACACTTTGTAACACGATAGAGGGGCACCGCGACATGCTATGCAGCGATAGGTAGGTACGGTGCAGTGTTTAGGTAAGGTATCTGTCATACCATAGTCCTAACATTACAGGAATCATGAAAAGTATACATATTTAGAATTATAGTCTAACCAAACCTGTAACACCTATACAATGACAAATCTTAAGTATAAGTGAGGTGTATACGTGTATGAAGCACACGTGTATGTCCCGGTAATTTTCTATGGTCACTCATCAGTTTTGATTTCGTTTTGAAATACACGCCGCCAGTCGGATACAGATCATAAAATGAATATAGCACGGGTTTTCCCGAATATTTCAAGACAGTGCCAACTAAACGTGGGTTGCCGTAATACGCTGGAGCTACTTACGTTCGGCCGGCAGCCTGTAATAATATTTCGATGAAGGTCCCGTCGTCTGATCATATTTACCTATCTTTTGAGTAGTGACACATAGTTTGTTCCATATTTAAACGATAGCGTGCCATGTGGTCATACGTATTATCGGTCCATAAGGAGTTACAGATGTAACGCCAATTGCCGCCGGTCTTTGTCATAATACTGTTTGCGGCTTACATGCAGTTATTCATAGATATAAAGTTAAGAAAAACCTTATTTAGACGTCTCATATTCCTGTATGGTCAGCTCCATACCTAAACGTCGCAGATACACGTAGTCAGAGGCGAATGCACACTCAGGCCTTGCTCAAGACATATGATAAGCATATGCCAAGCATAGTTTGTGATAACGGAGCTTTGCATCCCATGTGCACATAACGCTAATCATCACGCCTTGCAACTTATCTGCGTTAGTGATGTGACGTGCTATGCAGCGGCTAGTAGCACGTTACCTAGACGTTACATCTGGTGCAGTCCAAGCTTGACTTGATTGTATCTAACATAGAGTGGTCACGAGAGAAACTAAATTTCAACTTGAAGCAACGTCAGAGGGAATGATCTCAGTACCTTACCTGCACAACTCTCCATCATCCTACACTCATAGGGGTACAAGAAAAAAAAAGTAAACATATTATAAACACAAATATTTATTTTAATAAGCGAACGTCACATTGCAGCAGCATTGCTGCACTATTTAGCACTATTATCACTGATGTTGCGAGCCGAGTGCAGCAACATTTCTGTGTCCGTCCGGTCACCCGTCGAATAGTATTCGAGGATTTGCGGATCACCTTCATGCACTTTCTGGATGACCTCTCTAAAGATTTCTTGGGATTCTTTCAGCAGAATCGCCGGGACCATGTACTTGGTTATCCACGCAGAGACGTGCGCCGTGCAGAAATGATGAAAGTGCTGTGGGATCCTGCACTCACGTCCCGGTGGTACCACTACATTAGGCCTCTTGCCGCAGGAACAGGTGTCCCCGGCGACCGCCTTGCACTTCGAAAAGCGAATCTTCTTTTCAACAAACTCCAGTATAGTGGGCACCCTCACGAGATCCCTCTCACCTGGCGGCGGCCCCCAAAATAAGGGCATGAGCCAGTCCCAGTTCACCATCAGACGATCTTCTTCTGGCCTCGTCGGATCAAAGTTGTAGCGGACGGGGCATGGCTTCCCGTTAAGGAAAGTCAGGTCGTCCAGCTGTCGTTCCGCCTGAAGAAACTGTTTGTATGCTTTGTTGAATTGCAGAATTTCGCCGGGGCTGAAAGGGGCCTCCTCGGGTATAGAAGGCCCGCGCCTCGTGAAGGTGTCCACCGGGAAACTGAGTATTCTGTCTTGGGACTGCATCTTGAGTTCTGGATGGATGTCACGGGACTCCTAAGTCTATACGATGTTCTTTCAGCAATGTTGACCGTGTAGTGTCTAGCCACTGACTGCCCACATAGCAATTTATACCACTCCAGTTGTTTATCGTACCGAATAAAGAAAACAATATAGGGATAATATCGATTTGGAATTCCCACAACCTCGCGTGCGGGTTATCGTTCGGCGCGGTAATTGGATCATTCCTAAAATAAACGAGTGAATATTAAAATATTCTTGGACCACGTCAGTCAAACTTTCATCCTTATGAAAATAGACGATTTACAATTCATCCTGCGCTCCCATACTGGGGCCCCGGGAGTCACTCACGTGTTCACATAGTCACTATAGATCGTATCACATACCTACGATAAAAATTACGCTACCAATTTGGGACATCGATAACAACGTTTAATTGCTGTACTCGATGCATTGTCTTAGCTCGCAACACCATAATATAAATGCCGGGCATTCATAGGGAAAACCAGGTCAAAAGTTTGTAACTTTAGTATACAGGTAAAACATACCTATTAAGCACATACGGCATTGTGTGCGCGATAAGAGCGTGTCTTAACAACGACAATGATGCAGATCGGATGCAGTTTTAGTAGGGTGAAACAACTAGTATGTGACTCTTGACCGAATACTGATAACACAGAAGATATAAACAAAATAGACTGGGTTTCTCCAAAACGCGAAACTGTTAGGTTATCGGGCGACTTAGTGATAAGGTATTTGACTCGTGTAAAAGCAATGCTGAGACCACGTCAGCCGATATTTAGATACACGTCGCACTTAGGTATCATCCCACTTTAGTACTCCTGTTTGAAAAAGAACTACAATTATAGCACTAGTGGATCTTGTGAGTGCCCGCTATGAATGCTGCGCTGCAGTCCAGCGTCATGCTTACATTATGCAAAAGTGGCAAAGCGGTGCATGGCCTATGAGAGGCGGGTGACCGCTGCATGGCAACAAAGCAGATAATTCTACAAGAAGTATGTTTATTCTAGGCGTTCTAGGTATCGTTCCGTGAGAACGTGAGCTGTAGGTTTCTGGCAATTCGGCCCCAGCTTGGATGCTGATGCTGCGGCCCCAGCAATTCATGTTACCTGCTGCTTTGACCCATACTCATATCACTTTAGAGGCGGCACATACAAAAAAAGTCAAAATTTTCGGAAATGCATCTGACCCCTATGCATTATAGAATCTTCATCACTGGGTACGAAAATAGTACCCTTGCCTTACCTAGATGTTTAATTTTGAAGTTATAGACCGTACGCTACCGTGTCATTGACTGTAATTCTATAAGTTAAAGGAATCGACCGAATCGAGGAAGATCGCGCTTATCCCAAGTCAAGGAATTCGTACTATAAATAAATATCTTCTGATGGTAAACAAACAATTCAGCCTCGCCCTTGGTTCGTCATTCTCGTACATCGTCTAATTAATTGTAGCCGACGTGCTGGTGCCGCCACTACCGCTAACTGCTTGTAATTGCTTCAGTTCAATTGAACAAATTACTATTTCTACCGGTACCGTGAACCCAACTTCTCTCTGTGTTAGAGGCGTTGAGCCGCGGCATTTACCGTTCTCACTATTACGTATTCAATCAATTATCTTCCGATACGAGTACACACCAATGACCTTGAAAACAGGGATTAAAGACAGCCATCACGCTCAAACCTCCATACAAACGCAAACACACAAAAAGAACTTAACAAAAGTGTACCCGAATGTGTTTACATTGTATGTGGTAAATTAATATTAATGTAGCATCGAAAATGTAATCTAGATTAATTTTAACCAAAAATAATGTTTGAAAACCTTTACAGTATTGCCAATACTTTGTTTATCGTCATCAATTTAGTACCCGCGACGAAATCGGTACGATTGTATTGCCTTAGCAAGTTTCATCGAGCGTGCACTTAATAGCTAAATGAAACGGTATGACATTTGGTCACGCCCACAACTGAGTTGCTGCGCTCATGGCGACCATCTTTTAGTTCCGGTTCAATTCCGATGATTTCTTAGAAAAAATATACCGGTCGTGAATAGAGTGCTACCTCTTCCCAAGAATCATACCCGCGCAAACTATTTTTAGTTAAGGAAATATTTGAGTTTCAAACAAAAATGCGTGAACTCTAACGCACCGACATAAAGGCGTTTTTTGAAACACCGTCTTCAGTAAAACAGCTGTTACGGTGCAGCGTTCTAAAATAGACCTTCTTCCTACGATATAAAGTCTTTAGGTTACATTTGAATATCTTTTTCTCTGAAGATTTGCGCGGGTATTTTTCTTCAGAAAGATTTTCAGTATGATCAGTAAAGTATGTGGTTTTATTTAAAGGTCGCACTCTATTTACACCCGGTATAATTAAACTATGTGTAAGATATCCAGAATCCAAAGTGTGATTGATGGATCATCATTTTTTATATTTATTAAGAACTAATAAATACCCCGGAAAAAAGGCAACAAAATGTAAACAACGCCATCGTGAGCCTTTATATTTGCATTATGTACTTGTTGTATCATAAAATTCGGAAGAGACATAGTGGACAAACTGGACAGGCCAGTGGCCCGAAATAGGCAGAGAGGGTTTGAACTTCGTCAGACATTATTTTCCCCAGAGAATTTGTTTCTTTGAAAAAAACACGATATGTTTAGAATTTACCTAATGATGGAATTCTCTAGTAATCTATATTAATAGGCTAGCATTTATCGTTTTCAGCTTTGGCGCTAATTTATGAACACCCCTTATAGTTTATGTGTTGACCAGCGTCCAAATCCGTTGATTGGTTCTCGAGTTAAAACGGAACATACACACAGACAGATAGACAGACGAAAATTCAAAAAATTGTGGTTTCGGCCCCAGTAAAATACCAATAACCCGTTTCATTTATAATTTTACAAGAATATTCAATGTACAGACACAACTCTTTTACTGCTTTATTAGATACTAGTATAGATACTACTCGGGGATTCGTGTCGTGACGATATAATATATATACATAATATATATATCATACCGTAAGTTGAATAATGAAAAAACAAACATACTTATGATAAAGATCAACTTAAATAACATAAAACACAAAAAACTATTTAATCTAAAACTAAACTTGTTCTACAAAAGGTAAAAATTTTTGTCCAAATCGATGCGGCCGGGCAGAGTGCCAAGAAGGCTGGCGGCATTACCTCGTTGGATGGCGAGACTAAGTCTTTATCCGAGGTATGCCCCCGCCCTCCTGTCACCCGAGGCATCAACCAGGCGCGACGCTATCTCTTTGAATAGACGTCGCGCGTCGGGTCCCCACGGTCCGAGGGTTTCGACGCCAAACGGCACAAATATGCATCCTTCCCCGAGGTTTGCATAATGCGCCGCTTGTTGAACTCTGCCATCAGCGCCGCAGCGCCAGCCTTGGCTGCGGTCGCTTGGACATGGGATGGGGCCAACGTATCGACGCAGGTCGCATCCCATACCAACGACCGGCCGTTCTGCCACGGAACGAGCGTCATGCCGTCGGGCCTCTTGCCATCGTCGCGTGCGAGTCCATTTGGCTCTAAAACTGCGGGAACGCTGGCGCTGGCAAATGCGCGACGGAGGACGTCGTTGAAGGCAGCGTGACGTGACATACGTCCAGCGCTGCGGAGGCATGACAAGCCGTGGTGGCCCAGTTGGTCAACCCTTTCTCCACAGCGGCACCGATGTGTTTCATTAATTTTTGCTCCTATCCGCAGGCCTACAGCTAAAGTGAAAGTTGTCTTATCCAGCAGCGTCCCAATGTTGGAGGATGGGATGGCATTTAGCCAATATCCCGACTCCTTTTCACTTGTAGCTAAGAAAAGAGCACGTTCTGCAGAATTTTGGGCACTTTCTAAAAGGTTCTTCTGAGTTTTGAGGCAAAGCGGCTCATCCCAAAGCCTTTGTGCTTTTGGAATTACAGGAAAATTTTTATCAGGACAGGCATCTGACCAAGCGGTTCTGGCCTCGGCCAAGTACGTGACCTCAACATCACCAAGTGATGGGCAAATGATACTACCGTAGAGGCCAAACGTACTATTGGCCGATGACAGGAACGCTGGTAAGGCAACACTTGAAATTTTGCGGATACTCAGACCTCCAAGTCTAACCGGCAGGGTTGCCTGGGCCCAGCTCCGGTCATTTAATTGACAATTTAGAATTTGAACTAGTATAGAGCGGATCATGTTATCTAGGGAAAGTAGTAGATCTGATTTCTTCCAAAGACCGGAGCATCGTAGAACGTAGGTGAATTTTGGTACGAAAAGACAATAGCGCATAATACATAGGGCCATGTGTGGGTTTATAGCAGTAAGTTTTTTTCATTTACAAAATCCGGAATGGAATCATCCAGAATTGGAGCTCCAAGGAGGCGGAAAGATTTACTATTGAGAATTTTTATGTTAGGAGCCAAATCGTTAAAATCTGAAATGATTTTCTTACTTTCACTTTGGGACACATGTTGGTTTACGTAAAATTCACAT
Source organism: Ypsolopha scabrella (assembly GCA_910592155.1). Taxonomy (NCBI): domain Eukaryota; kingdom Metazoa; phylum Arthropoda; class Insecta; order Lepidoptera; family Ypsolophidae; genus Ypsolopha; species Ypsolopha scabrella. Next base: position 1,964,948 of record OU342972.1, on the reverse strand, counting down.
TTTGTAGAATTTAGATTTAAACCGATTGTTTTAAAGTTGGTAATAATTTCTTTTAGGTCAGCCAGGACGATGTTTGCTTCACCTCCAAGGGCTCCGTCATCTAGGTACCATACATTGAATTTTGAATTTAACTTTGAAATATAAGGCTGTGTGGCTAGACTAAAGATAGCCGGTCCAAGAGGGTCACCCTGCTGGCAACCAACGGCCGAATACAGAAGATGGTCCCTGTATATTAATTTAGAAGGTGTGCCATAGCATTGCCAGAGATAATTATAAATATGGGGTATGTTTTCTTTGACGCTTGCCAGCAGGGCACCCCTGTCAACCGAGTTGAAGGCATTTCTGACATCCACCTTCAACACCACTTCTCCACCGCCATGTTGTACGAAGTTGAATAAAATGTTTTGTAATATTTTTTTGTTTTATTTGTTAGATAATAACATTGCATTTAACCTAAATAAGTAATTAATTGATAAGTAATTAATTAAACAAACAATAACTTAAGTCGTTAGAATATGTAAGAGTTAGATCATTGGCCTGTTTCACTTCTTGCCGCTTATCCAAAACTTATGTACAAAAATTAAAAGTATTTTGTATCCCCTATGATTTTGTATGAGTGTTACATAAACTATCAGGTACTTTCACAGCAAGTGGTGAAACAAGTCTTTTATCAATTAAAACCGCCTTGTTCACATCGATCTAACGAGAAACTCAAAGTCTTGGACTATATTTACAGAAAGTCTCGTTAGGTACCTACGTGCCCAACCACCTTACTGAGTGCAAATGTTTGTTCCATACTACCATGTTTAGTGCCAAGTTATTCATATTTTGAAGCCCAGGTACTTTTGATTACAAATAGAAAACTTAAAAACCTATAATAATATCATTGAAATTAATTTTAGGTACTTCTACAAGATATTAATTGCCACAGTTTGGATTTATACAGAAGAAAGGCATGAAATAGTCACAGATGGCTTCGCAACTCGAACCTCAGTGTGTCATTTTATCTCAGCTCTTTGGAATAAATAGATCAATTCAGGTATGTGTGTGATTTCATTTGGTTTTTTCGTACTTTTAAACAGGTTTTTTAAGTGTTTTCGTATTTACAAGAAATGACGTCATCATATTATTAATGGCTGTATTCATGTCAGGGTTAAAGATGCGTTCAAGAATTAAAATATGCGTATGGAAAAATATGGAAATGTATGGTGTAAACGTCACTGCAATGGACATCGCTTTTTTTTCAAAAGATTAGCACTCTTATTTCAAAAATCTGTGTACTAAAATCAGTTAACTTAGATGTGCTATTTTTGTCCACTTTTTTGAAAATACATCAATTCACATATATATTAATACACTAATAATATATATTATTAGTGTTTTTAAACACATTTTATAAGTATTTTAGTATTCACTAGAAGTTACAGTCTGTCAGAAAAGAGTTGAAATGAATATTGAAGAAACCATTTTTCTTTCGCCTGGTTGCACCAAACAAATAAGTACAAAATCTGTTAAATCGAGTTTACCGCGTTGTTATTTCATAAATATATTACCTAAATTATTCTACTTGAATGCTTAATGTTCAATAAAGTTCAATATTCATTTCAACTCTTTTTTGACAGACTGTACGTCATCATATTAGGTTAAATGGTCGAATACTTTAGACTTTAGGATGCGTTCAATAAAAATAAAAGATATCATTTAATAACGCGTATTTTAAAATGTGTCTACTAATAACGGTTTTCGATTGTATATATTGGCAAGAAAAAGAAGAAGCCAATTGCACATTGGTTCCAATTCTTGAAGCTTCGACGAAGAGGAGGGCGTGCGGGGGGGTACTGCGCAGTTGACAGCTAGTTAACGCCCGCCTTCAGTATTGACCTAAACTGTACTACTTTATTTGTCAGGCTTTCAACATTCAATGTGTCAAAATAGTTCAGCTGGTTCATACTTCAGTTTGTTTAAGCAATTTCTAATTTCAGCACACATTGGCTTCAGTTTTAGTCAAACTAAACAAACTCTTTTCATTAGTAAACAGAATGTTATTAGCATTATCAAAAACCATAGATCCAATATTTGGAATGTTAGCTATTTTCACAACCCGTGAATCATTTAAGGGTTTTTCTAGGACCACTTTGTAGATCCCATCTAACCACCAAGCATGCACTATTCCATCTAAATCAACGGTTAAGCCTCGGAAAAACGCATTGTTGGAAAGCCATACTAATTCTGAATTCTTAGCCAACTGCGTAGCGAACAAGCCGTAAGAACTTAAAAACACTACAACGTTATCGTTGGTAATCACAAACTTCTTAACAGATACTTTCGGTAACAGGACAGGTTCCTCACTCAAGTAATCTATTAGAACCGAATCGAATTCGTTCCCTTTCTTCACAACCACTTGGTTTTCCTTATCACGAACGAAATAGACGTTGTTTTTGTAAAACAAGGACACGATCTCGTCGCCATGGCTGCTGTAATGCGTAAAGTTCTTCACGTTAGCATCAAACTGGTAAATTCCGTCGCTGCCTCCCAAATATATCATCCTGTTATTCTGATCTATACTAAAAGTACCCAAGTTTAATGAGAGATTCGGTGCAGAGATCACACCGGTTGAGTTGTGATCGGTTAGATTAACGAATCCCACTTTGAAGTATTCTGGATCTTCGATTTTTGGTTCGTAGCTGAAGAAGAGTATGTCGTCAAATCGCAAAATGCCCATTTCCTTGACGACTATCCGCTTCCTGAAGTCTGCTTCCAAATCGAATAAGAAAGAGACGTTGTAGCAGGAGATGTTCACTCTGATACACGTGTCGCAGGGCATACCTGTCTCTGACTTGACCACTATTGGGATGATGATGAAAAGCCAGGCAAGAATCATCTTCGCTGGATCTGTAACAAAAAACATATATGATCTAATAGTTTCTTGTTAAAGGAATATTTTTATTTAATTAGTCAACTCACTGTTAGTTAATGGTTAGGTGATCACATGAAAACTATTTCATTTTATGCATTACATTTTGACTGCATTAAGTTACAACGTAAACACGCTTTAAAGTTTGTAAATGTAATGCAAACAAAATGTAATACATTTAATCACATAATTTTTTTGTGATGACTTCATTTTTAATAAACTATTTCCGCAAATTACATTAAAGCGCATTTATTGCACACTTTTTATTCAAAAGTAAGGAAAACAATATGTTGATATGTTGTTATTGTATAACGGAGGCTTAGTATTAGGGTGGCGTTTGGCACCCCTCCGGAACGGAACCCATGAATATACTAGAATGATACCATCATTTTTCTTATTAAAGACCACGTTTTTTAGGGTTCCGCACCTAAAGGATGAAAAGGGAAGCAATATGTTAAGATAATAAAAGAAATTAAATAAATAAATAAGACTCCTTTGTCCGTCCGTCCGTATGTCACAGCCTCGTTACTTTTAAACCGTTGAAGATTGCTTTATTTGCCCACACAATGCAGCATAATAGAAAAACAAAATTGCTAAAAACATAGTTACTAACTACTAAGTATAAAAGAGAGAACGAAGATCGTCCTTAAGATTCAATATGAGTATCAAATTGTAGGTATTCATGACAATATTGTTTATATATATATAACGCTGTAATTACTACAGATTTTAAAAACCACAAAATTTTGTTTTTGACCCCTTATCTACAAAACTAAAAACATTGTTACAAATAAGAACAAAAATTTTTTCTTTCCAAAATTTAACCACGATATATTTTACCTTTTGTAATTATTCGTATGTATATGGTACAATCATATCAACACGTGCGCGGGCATTACGTATGTTTGAATCGGTTACCAACTATGGTTGCTATTCACCAAAAACAGATACAAAATGAATTTCCAAAATAACCTTCAATGGGTATTGAACTATTTACGAATTGTGACGTCATTTCAAGTGCGACAATTCGATAGTACCTATATGTATGTTGTCGACGATAGGCAATCGGTTGGCGACTGATTTTACGATACAGAATCAGGAGGGTGGTCAGTGTCCCGGGTGACAGACAAGCTGGCATATTCCTCGTACAGATCCAGCGCGGGGACGTCGCTAGCATACTGAGCACCTTGCCGCGGACCAGTGGTTTGTGTGAAGCCTTTTATTTGTAAGGTTTTTTATTTATTATATTATCTTAGGATACTTTTTATATTTATTTCTGCGCCCGCGTTTATCCAATCGTTGCCCCGTTTTCGTTTTGGGAATTGTTTTATGAACATCCCTTATATTTTAGTTCCCGAGTGGAACGAGCATCCCTGTGGAATGAGTTTGAAGTGAAGTACTAAGCGTGACATGGATGATGAGCCCTATCGCCGTACTTAGGGCACAAACTTGGACCCTTCCAAACCACGCAAACCGACCATAAATGTGCGAACGGGATTTATCTATAAGCTCCATTGACTTCTCATAAAGAACAAGACACACAGTCTCTTTAAAAAAGTTCGTCGGAAAGTGTCCGAACGTGCGACGAGCAACGTAGCAAAAATCTTCAACCAAATTAAGACGTTATGTCGTTAACATAAGATGCAATGTCAGTTGTACGAAACCGTCATTCGTTTTTGTCCCCCCATCGCGGTGACTTTTTGAGGGAGATAGTGAGTCTAGTTGTTTATGAGAGGTCAATGGTAAGCTCCTAAAAATTCAAAAACAACTACGACAAATTCATGTTTGAAGCTGCTAAATACCTTTAAAATCCATCCATCCATCAACCTGTTACGTCCACCGCTGAACACAGGCCTTTCCAAGATTTCACCACTCTTGGCGTCTTCCTGTACAAAATGTCTATGGCCCGAAATATATCTATTCATTTTTATGTTTATAAAATACACAATTAAAGCTTTTTAAAGGAGTAAATATTACTATTTATTAAAATGTACATTTGATGTATACAGGTTGTAAATAGAGTGCGACCTTTAAATAAAACCACATACTCTACTGATCATACTAAACAACTTTCTAAAGAAAAATACCCGCGCACATGTTCAGAAAAGAAGATATTCAACTGTAACTTAAATACTTTATTTAACAGCTGTTTGACGGAAGACGCTGTTTCAAAAAACGCTCTTAGGTTATGAAACTGAAATATTTTTTAAACTTATAGTTTGCGCGGGTATATTTCTTGGGAAAAGTGGTTCAGTATGATCGGTAGAATATGTGGTTTCATTTAATGGTAGCACTCTATTTACACCCGGTCTATATTGTTTTTAGCTAGGAGCTATTTTATGACGGTAAAGCAATATTTTATGATCTCATTACAAACTAAAGAATCGATCCTTCAAAAATGCAGTAACCTAGTTCGGTTTACATTTCCTAGTAACAACGGACCTATAAAAGAGTAATTAAAGTAGAACTGCACTACAGCGTACTTCAATGAAGCCTTTAAACCAATCGAAGGTTTTTCCATTCTGGTATTTTATCGTGAGCCATGAAAAAAATGCTGCCTTCGGTCAAAAACTGAAAGACAGTAAAGTCGATTCTGAAGGCTTTTGGTGCTGTCAAAACTTGACATTTTCCAAAGTAATATAGCTTCTAAGATTATGTTTTATTGCGACATCCATCGCTTTGGAATACTCTAAATATTATTATTAGAGTGCATTACAAACTGGAATGTTCCTAAGAACAAGGCGTGAAATCACATAACGCCCTCGTGAGCGTTCAGTGTGTGCATTACAAGCTGGTTGGATCAAATAGTTACAAAGATATTCGGTGGACAAGTATGGTGGAAAAATTCAACGGTCTAGGTAAGTACCTTGGTGGCGCAGTCGGTTAGTGCACTTGTCTTGATAACAAGAGGTCGCTGGTTCGAATCCTGGCCCGAGGAATTTTTTCAAATTCTTGTCTTTACATTTGTTTCTAATTTATCTTTTCCTTCTTCTGTCTATCTGTTGGTAATACTATAAAACTATCTTGAAATGAAGAACATTTAGTTTGACAGCACTAAAACTAAAGTTAAAGCCTCCAGAATCAGCTTTAGTAACTCTGTTTAAGGCTCTAATAACTTTATAACATCATCAAAAAATATAATTGTGTATATTGAAAAAGTTTGTATTCATACATGGGAATAACAATATATTTTGAATAATAACCTGGTCAAGTGCGAGCAGGACTCGTGCCTGAGTGAGGGTTCTGTACATACCGTTTGAAACACAAACTTATTCCACGAGACACTTACGATCTTTAAACTCCAAGTATCCAAGGGGCCTAATTAAGTTGGACATTCATTTCAACAACATTTGGTGTGTGTGTCTCAATAATATTCGATACGCGGATGAGACAAAATCACCTAAACAGCTACCCAATATAAAGCTACCTGGGCGTGATGTTGAGGGCGTCACTAAATTTTTATACCTTGGCCGTTATTTTGTCTCAAATCTTGACCACCTTGCAGACATAAAATGCAGAATTGGGCAAGTCATAACTGCATTCACCTAGATCTCCAAAGTGCTTTCCGACCGGAGGATCTCATTGCAAAATGCACATCATAATATTGTTTTCCTTACTTTTGAATAAAACGTTTATAATAAATGCGTTTTATGGTGATCACATGAAAATTTTTCAATTTTATGCGTTACATTTTAGCTGCATTACATTACAACTGTAAACACGCTTTTAAGTTTGTTAATGTAATCCAAACAAAATGTAATACATTAAAGTACGTAATTTTTTTGTGAAGACTTTATAATTGATAAACTATTTCCGCAAGTTGCTTTAAAGCACATTTATTGCATACTTTTTATTCAAAAGTAAGGAAAACAATATTATGATGTGCATTATGTACCGAGAAAAAAAGTTACCCCCTTAAGATATCATGAGATGCTAGGTTTGTTCTACTCTGCTGCACGGATGCGAAACATGGACAATAAAGAAGGAAGCATGCGAGCGACTTCAGGCATTTGAAATGTGGACTCTACGCAAAATACTCAAAATATCTTGGACTGTCTTCACTTCTAATGTCAAAGTCCTTAAAATGTCCAATCGCAAACGGGAGCTGATGTCAACTGTCACGAAAAGAAAGACCGCCTATTATTTCCTTTTGTTCCCTCCAGAAATTATCAAGGTTGAATTGTTGAACCAGTCCCCCGAGGGCAAGATTCCCGGAACAAGAGCACCAGGACGTCAACGTCTCAAATAGATAGACCACATCAAAGAGTGGACTGGACTAAAGAGCTTCAGAGACTTGAAGGATATAAAAACCGGCCAAGCGCGAGTCTATGAAAATGGCAAAACAATCATGTCTGTTGTATGGGAGTGCGCGGGTCCGACTCGCACTTGGCCGGTTCTAGTATTTGTTGTTATAGCGGCAACATAAATAGATCATCTGTGAAAGTTTCAACTGTCTAACTATCACGGTTCATTAGATACAGCCTGGTGACAGACGGACGGACAGCGGAGTCTTAGTAATAAGGTCCCGTTGGTTACCCTTCGGGTACGGAACCCTAAAAACGGATCGCAAGCAATGTGATGATGACGAGTAATTTCTTCTTGAATAATTAAAATCGGTAATTTTCAATAACTTTTTTTTCTAGAATAATACATAATTGTGTACGGAATTTCAAGCTTCTAAGTCAACTGAAAGTACCCTATAGGTTTCAATAGTGAGTCAATTTGTATGAAATTAATTACGTAAAAAGCAATAACTTTTTTCCCGCGTTAAGTAAGCGTTAAGCCTGATTTTTAACAGCACTATGGGGCCGTAGGAATCTGCAGGAGGTGTTAGTTTCAACTTGATACCTCTCACGGGGCCCAAGAAAAGGGTCTTGACAGAGAGACAGAAAAAATCTAAAAATTACCTATATCAAATTATTTAGGACAAAATGTGAATCCGATTTAATTAGATCCTTTGAATACATATATGTAGAGTTTAATGGGTTGAAAGTGTTAAGTTTGTCTTTCATAAGTTGGTATTTTAAAACGGTTTCTACGGAATCCGCAGGATACATTCGATCACTTTTTTTAATGGAAACCAAAGTATTGTTTAATTCGATTCGAACTGGCTTTGTAATTTTTTATTTGCTTGTAAGATTTTTCAGAATCCATCAAGAATTTTCGGACAGGTTTATCATGATAAAATAAGTAAGCTAAGTAAAAATTATTTGTTTTCGACTAACGTTGTAAAAATACAGGTGACTAAGTTATAAGTAATTATGAAAGAAATTTAACAATTACTTTTTAGACTGCTAGTTAGGATTTGTTGTTAAATTTGTATAGTAATAAAATGTGATTGTGCTACAATGTTTGTTTTTTAATAACTTTAATATGAGTCTTTTTATACCCGAATATTTTCATCATGTATAAAATGACAAAGTTTCACGAATAAGTAAATGTTATGATTAATTCAAATAATATTTATGCAAATACCAGAGAAAATACCTGCAACTTTGTATTTATTGATATTACTATTTACAAAGGTAAATAAAAAATACGTTAAAGGGCGCTGCCGCTATAGGCCGATGGGTTTATTTCACACAATTATTGTATCACAGGGGAAAAGTCCCGTGGAAAGTGGGCCGTGTATAGATCAATATCTTCCCTCAGTCCACGCGCTTTGTGTCTGTTAAACATTTAACTATTTGATTCCATATTCACTGGAACTGGCGTTGCATTATGGAATTTCAATTGTGAACGCATCCGTTGTTATTGTTGCATTCGCAATTATTCAATTTTGATTGTCACTTTAGATTGATGTTTGATTGTTAGAAAGTGTAAAAAGTATAAAAAATACCTACCATAAGATTATGTTTTTATTGCGAAATCCATCGCTTTGGAATACTCTAAATATTATTATTAGAGTACATTACAAACTGGAAAAGATAAATTAGAAACAAATGTAAAGACAAGAATTTGAAAAAATTCCTCGGGACAGGATTCGAACCTGCGACCTCTTGTTATCAAGACAAGCGCGCTACCGACTGCGCCACCGAGAAATCACATAACGCTCTCGTAAGCGTTCAGTATGTGCATTACAAGCTAGTTAGATCAAATAGTTACAAAAATATTCGGTGGACAAGTATGGTGGAAAAATTCAACGGGCTAGGTAAGTACCTCGGTGGCGCAGTCGGTTAGTGCGCTTATCTTGATAACAAGAGGTCGCAGGTTCGAATCCTGTCCCGAGGAATTTTTTCAAATTCTTGTCTCTACATTTGTTTCTAATTTATCTTTTCTAGTTTGTAATGTACTCTAATAATAATATTTAGAATACCTACCATTTTTTTTTAAACTAGCCTTTACCCGCAGCTTCGCCCGCGTTCAGTGAATCTTTGCCCCGTTTTTAGCTTGCTTATGTGTTGACCTTGGTCACTACAATGATAATAAAACAAAAAACCACTTCCAAATCCGTTGAGTGGTTCCAAAGTTAAAAGCGTTAATTCAATATTTGTCCCGTTTTCGGCTTGGGCGTTATTTTATGAACACCCCTTATAGCCTATGTGTTGACTAGGATTACTACGATGATGATAATAAAAAAAACGCATCTTCTCACGCACGTTCTCGAGTTAAAACGGAACATACATACAGACAGACAGACAAACAAAAATTCTAAAAATTGTTGTTTCGGCCTCAGTACAGTACCAATAACCCATTTCATTTAAAATTTCGCGAAAATATTCAATGTACAGACACGACTTTTTTACTACTTTATTATTAGTATATATATATATTTCGTGTCACGGAAGATGTAAAATATAAAACATAAAACTGCTAAGTATTGTTTTTTGTTACAAAGCACAGACAACCTCAATGCTTTTCAAGCTTTAGTGAAACTTTGAAGTTACGAAACCGAAAATCAGCTGAACTGCCAGAAACACTGCAGTGAATCTGGTGCTTTACTTGAACTTTGGCCTTCGCTTTGGAGAAAATCAATAAAATCAAAAGTGAGCAAAACACGAACCTTTCAAGTAGCTCACAGAATTCCACCACTGTAATTCCATTTTCAAAATGACACTTCTTCAAATCATAAAAGTATTTTATGGCGTTCTTTTTGTAATTTATTTTTATTTTCGTTGAGGACAATACGACTGGCTGGTTTTATTCTACTCATGGCACTGGGCCGGCTTGCTTTGGTCTATACCATTGAGCCCGTGCGTTACCGCGAACTGCTAGGTTTTTTATGCGGCTAAGACTTATTACATAAGCTCTAATAGCACGCGATGACTGGCCTTGTTCGAGCAGGCTTAGGGCTTTGGTACTAAAATTATTTTGGGAAAGAGCTCGCCTGTAATCGATTTTTACGACATACGTATTTCAAATACAAATTCCTACAATCAAAATTATAGGGATGTCGAAAAATTATCCAATGATATTTGCAGTAAGATGTTTGACATCCCACTATCCCACTCCTGTCTGTCTGTCTGTCCGTCTGTCTGTTCGTTCGCTTATAACTTGAGAACCAATCAATAGATTTTGATGCAGTTTTCACTGAAAGATAAAGCATTTCTTCGGAAAGGTTTAGGGCTATGTATCATCACGCTATGACAAAAGGGAGCAGCGCAATGAGAATTTTAGTGAGACATATGGAAGGTTCGCCGCCGTAGCATTGTCGATCGTCGCGGGTTGAAACCCCGATTGGTAAAATTTGTTTTCACTTTTTTATTCTTTTATTTTATTTTCAGAAAAAATATTTCCTTTTGTAAAAGAAATATTAAAGATGAAATTATATTTCTTGACCGCGCAAAGACCAATAACTAAAATATTTTTATTTTCAAGTGCTTAGAAAACGCCATCTCTGGGAAGCTATCTTGGATAACGGCTCGGTAAGCTGGCGTTGAAATTGTTTGTAAGCTGGCGTTGAAATTGTTTTTATTTTAATACACTAGATGGCGCTGCATGTTTCAAAATATCGAATTTGACGCAGTCTGGTTCAAATCAACTCATGTTAAAGTTTTTCTACACTATTATATAAAGAAGAAAGATTTGTTTCTTTGTTTGCATATAATGGGTAATATCTAGAACTACTGAACTAACTTTAAAAATTCTTTAAGCTCTCAATAAGATTTTTAGTTAATCATATGGTATGTACGCTTTGCGTAGTCGTACGTATGTAGTCTCATCGTCGGGGTTTCAATCATCCACTGGTAAATGTTTTTTTAGGAGACCTCTCAAGTTTAAGTTTATTTGATCGGTATTGATGAGTATTTTTGTAGAACATGGTGACCAGGATCTAACTAACAAACAAACAAAACAAATTTTTTCTTTATTTCCTTATATTTCTAATGACGGGACTGTGGGAGGTGGGTACGGGATCTCCTCAACGGATAACAGCAGACCAGCAGACCCATCGAGTTTGGGCTTATTTTATTGGTCTTTATTAGCACTTTGGTAAAACATGGTGACCAGGGTCTGATGATGGGACTGGAAGGTAGGTACTGGATCTCCCCGACGGACAACAGCAGACACTTCAAGTTTGGGCTTATTTGATTGGTCTTTATTAGTACTTTGGTAAAACATGGTGACCGTTGCACAGTGTCGTTCAAAAAATCATATTCTTTTGTTTTCCTTATTTCTACAAAAATCTCTTCGACGCGGGCGGAGTCGCGGGCAAAAGCTAGTAATATTATAAATGCGAAAGTTTGGATGTATGTATGGATGGGTGGATGTTTGTTACTCTTTCACGCCGTAACTACTGAATCGATTGGGCTGAAATTTTACATGAATGTAGTTCTAGACCTGGAATAGGACATAGGCTACTTTTTATCCCATAAATCAGTTCCCATGGGATGAAAATGAGCTTTCAAATTTCTATAGATAAGTGATGTGTCACCCTTTCACACCATTTTTACCAAACCGATTAGGCAGAAATTTTGCATAAGTGTAGTTCTAGACTTTGATTAGGACAAAAACTACTTTTTCCATTTGTTCCCATGGAAAAACTATAAAAGAGACACACAAAATGGGAAACAGAGGCGCATAACACACACATTTCACCAGCTGTATTTACTGTAGGTAACAGTGCGAATAATATTGACTGATTTTATAGGAGTACACAAAAACTAATTCAACGCGGGTGAAACCGCGGGCAATAGCTAGTTGCTTTATATAATTGAAGCGGCAGGGTAATATAGTCAGTACGACGGTGACTCTCAATATTGAGGTTCAAGTTCAAATCCTACTATACTAGATAGAGCTGCACTGATTGGTTATTCATAAATGTTCATATTATTTCTTATGACTTCCTGAACGGTGAAGGCAACCGCTGTCCAGTCACTGTGGAAACACTGTAAGTATAACCTGTCCTACAAAGATGACGACTTAATCTGTGGAGAACCGTGAATATTCGCATACTCGTACATTGGTAGTTTGTGTCATACCTCTTCGGGAATACACGTCGTAATGATATATATTTTTAATATTAATTGTAAGTTACATTTAAGGCCCATTTCACAAAGTTACGCTTTTTCTATGGCGCAGGTTTATGGATTGTAATTTTCTTGGAATTTAGATGGATGCTATTCGTAATTATGTTTCTCGATCTAATAAAATGAAAGGATTGTCAATAAAATATCAGAATTCAATTGGTTAAATATCGTAGGTTATTCCGACATGAAATTTTACAAAAAAATAACATTTTACACTGGCGACATTAATCTGATAAATGTGGTAAAAGCTTTTTATACTTAAAACGATGGATAATAAATATTCTAGTACATTATTTGTGAACAAATTGATATTCTGATGCTTTGGCAATATTTTTCAGTAAAGTTATTGAATTTGAATTAATGAATTCTTTGTAACTAACAATGTAATTATTTTTTCGTAAACAATCGTAATAGATTGATCACTACAAAATAAAGTAGTTATTTGTAAATATGATACGAAAATTTATCTTACAGTATAAAAGTTGTCTGTCCCAAGATGGTAAATTAGGGACTTTAAATGTTTTTTTTTTGTTGATATTTATTTATTGTGTCAGCCAATATACAATTGTGCAAAAAACAGGGAAAATATTTGAGTACATAGATCTTAAACAAATTATTTGTATATGGGATACAAAAATTAACATGAAAAATGTGCCGATGGTAACTGTGGTAAATAAATTGTTATACAGTCACCAACGCCTTCCCATAGAGGAACGATAACTATACAATTTACGTGTAACATGGTAGAATAACAGAAAAAGTAAAATCATTAAAAATTAAAATTTGCATGCAATATACTCTAAAGGTGTGTGGGGGTGTACGGGGAGTGGGGGTGTGTGCGTGAGTGTGTAGCTGAGTCCGAATTAATGTAATAAATACAATAAATGTAAGAAATTATGGACGCTGAAGAATTGGTTGTATCGTCTACATTTATATATACTATTACTGTTTAATACCTTTTACGCAACTACTTTCAGAAGTGCCTCTGAATGCAGCAAGTTCAAGACCACAACCTTGCATTTAACTGTTAATCTTCCCACATTAAATAAAATCTTAACAAGAATACTGCTCAAACTACTGGATCCCCGTGAAAATGATGACAGAATGAGCGTCACGGTAGGTATTGTTGCATTCTTTTTGCAGCTTTGGTGAACAAATACAAAAGATGGTAGCGCACTGTCACACTGGTAGATACTTCATTATTTTATTACATCTATCTTTAACTATACTAATAATAAAGTAGTAAAAAGGTCGTGTCTGTACATTGAAATTTGTATTTGAATATTTTCGCGAAATTTGATATGTAATGGTAAACTTTAAACTTTCGCGATTTTCACACATTATTAACTTTGTATTGGGGTCTTACTCGCGATAACTAACAACATACCTTAATAGATATGTGCTTGACGTTTCATGTATGTTGTTAGTTATCGCGAGTAAGACCCCAATACAAAGTTAATAATGATATGTAATGGGTTATTGTGCTGAGGCCAAAACCACAAGTTTTTGAATGTTTGTTTCTTTTTCTGTATGTTCCGTTTTAACTCGAGAACCACTCAAGGGATTTGAAAGCGGTTCTGGTCACACATAGTTGGTGCTCATTAAATAACGTCCAAGCCAAAAGCGGGGCAAAGGTTGAATGAATGCGGACAGAGCCACGGGCAAAGGCTACTTTTTACAATAATATACATAATCGAATCCCCGAGGGGGTGTCAGAGGTTTTTCCGAGTGTGGACTGTGAAAGTGTGCAGGTCCCAGTCCAAACTCGTACCCGTAGCACGCAACTTGCAATGTGCCCCTACGGCAGGGTCTCCAGATTAGAGGTTTTTTCGCAATTTTGGGGACAAATTTTAGTTCTGGGGAACTTATGAACGAAAAAAATTGGGGAAATTATTGGGGAAGGAAATTTTGAAATTTTTGAAATTTTGTTACTATTTGGGAATCTAGAAAATAAGGAAAATGCAGTTATTTCCATTATCTTCACCCATACTACTGTCCAGGGGAAATGTTTGGGAAAGAAAATTTCGAAAGAAATGAATAGATGTGGTTAAAAATCTATTGCTTTGCTAAGATTGACGGCCTCATCAGATTTTACTTTTTAAATTTTTATCAAAAGTGTGGTAGGTGAATGTTTTAATAATTAAGGATAATATGTTATTTTCTTTCATTATACATAATTATGAACAATGTAAAATGTAATCAATTTCAATTTAATAAAAGCTTAGATAGTTTTAAGATATTTGGGAAAAAGTTGCTGAAATTGTATCTTTTTGAGGATTTGTTTGTCTTATTTGGGTAAAGTTCAGAAGCTCTGTCTAGTGCCTCTGCCTTACGGTATTTGAACCAACCACCTCTCAGTTAGCGGTCTAAATGTTCGAACCATAGAGACGGTCAGTAAACACCCATGAAGCTTGTGAGGTCTGGGTAAAGTTTTTCCCACTAATTTCTCTCTAATTTAGTTTGGCATGGCAAACTTATTTATTTAAATTTCAATAACTACTCCAAACTTTCAAACTCAGCAAAACAGAAGGGAATTTCCTAATGACCACTTCAAAACTTTATCCTAATGAACTATAAGTATTGATTTTAGTCGAATTGGTCGCCATGGCCGAAAACGATCGTAGCTAATCATTCATTTTAGAAACAATTAAAGTAAAACGGTCAAGTGCGAGTAGACCTCGCGCCCTGAGGGTTCCGTTCCATTCTGATAAGTTAATAGACTTAAGGTGGTAAAACAGAATCTCGGTGCAAAATGCACATCATAATATTGTTTTTTTTTTACTTTTGAATAAAAAAGTAGGCAAAAATTGCGTTTTAAAGCAATAATTAGTAATAATTAAGTTTTCACATTCAAATTCTATCATTTTATGATTTAGATTTTGATTGCATTCGATTAACAAACTTAAAAGCGTATTTATCATTGTAATAGAATGTAATCAAAATAACATAATTTTAATTGGAGAACCCTATTATTAGTAATCAATTTTAGCTAATTGCTTCAAACGGAATTTTTGAATACTTTTTGTTCAAAAGTAAGGAAATTTGATGTGCATTTTGCACCGAGATTCGGTTTTACCACCTTAAATTATTTGAATAAAAATTACAAACTTATCATTACCTAGAAACTGTGTGAAACAAAACTGCAAAATTAAGTTGGTCGAGTATTCCGGTACGTAACCATAAACCTATATTAAAAATCGGCGTTTTCAGTAATAGAGTATTAACACATAATATACAGGAAATTCCAAGTTTCTAACTAGATTAGTTTTGGAGATAAACCCCGTAAGTCCCCGTATTAAAAATGCAGTAAAATTGACAACTTTAATGGGCACCCACTTTATTTTTGGAGATAAAAAATATATATATATTGTGTCTCTACTTATTGAGTTCTAGATAATGACACCTCACACTATGCTGAACTCAGAACAAAAAAAAGTTCGGCTCTTTGATCATGTATGAAAATGAAAATTTAATTTTTAATTAAATAATTTCGGATTTAGGTAAAACCCATTTTTTCTTTACAACGTAATAAAAACTTATTCTACACTAAAATTACCTAACAATATAAATTACACTCTTAAACTTAAAAATAACTACAACAAATAAAATTGACCCCTGCGGCATGGTGTCCAAAACGTTGGCCACATTATGGGTTAACATTCTAAATAGCATATCCATATTACAGATTACCTCATTCCGTTTGCAAGCTAGAGACCCGTGCCCGTGGACGTGGTACGACAGACATTAATAAGACTGCGTTTTGCCCTTTTGGCGCGGAATCCTAAAAATACCGAAGCATGTACGTAAGTTCAATAAATCAATGGTTTCATTTATGAGTTCCACAGCCACTAGCTACGAGCTAAGAAGTAATAAAAAAATACCTGGCCCTCAATCCTGGCAATGGATTTTGTACGGATATGTATTTATTTATTTAATTGAAAACTTTTAATGAGCATTCCTTACATCTTGTAGGTTTTATTTGATGTGGTTTAGTTACTCTAATTTCCATCGCATGGTATTTATCAAGCTTTAAACAAAATATCTAATGACTGATATTGCGAATGCACAATAACGCCGGAATAGCCGCCCAGAGTAGATTTTTATAGCGTCGTTATTGATCCGTTTCGTTACATAGATATATCTAACGTTAGGACGTATCTAAGTCCAATACAGAATGCGTAAATGTCATAAAATAACTTTGTGTGTCGATTTATAAATACTTTTCACTACAATGACGTGGTACCTTCCGCTTGCCATGAGAAACGGGCGCTCAGATCTTCGGTACCTGTAAGGTAACTGAGGTAAATAAGGCCAGAAGTCTAAAAAGGCCGAGCAAATAAAAAACACACTTTCAATAATTCCATAATAATAAACGCACGCACACCAATTCGATGCACGCACCAAATCTTGGCAAGTGTAAGCTCGCTGCTTTTTTGTCAGTAGTCCTGTTTGTAGCTGTCCAAAATATTCAAATTTTTGCAAAAAATTCTACTTGTTGGATTGTGAATAATATCAAATCATTCGTAACTCTTTGTTGGATGTGAAACAAGGTGATTTTTCATTTAAGTAAATATTCATGAAATCCCATCGTTTTATATCATTTAGCTAGCAAACTAATAATAATAAAGCAAATGTCTAGGAGGGTAGTAAGACCTAGATAATTTTTTAGAATATCACTTTTTAAAAATGTATTTTTTCAAATGGACGTTATTATTTTACATTCAAATTAATTACTAAGTATGTTATTATTTTAGCTCTCATTTAAATTTAGTTTTTTTATTTGTTTCTGCTACTTGGGTCTATTAAGACCGAGGGCGATTTTTGCTCTCACAGAAATATTATGATAATTATTCTAAATTTTTTTGTAATATCTTGGTTTTATAAAATTGATACTTGCGATTGTCGGCATTTGGTGAAACTGGAAACACATCTTGAATAATAAACACTTGTACTAGTCTCAATTCAGTATTAAGTTTAGTACTATTCACTGAGACTAGTACAAGTGTTTATTATTCAAGATTGGTTTTATAAAAGATTAATTTAGTAAAATTCACTTAAATAGTTCATTCAATTCCAACTCTTTAATATTACGTTGGTATAATCAGACCCTAAGCTTTTTAAATCATATTAATCACGGTAATTTTTTGAAATTGATGACTGATTCACACGTATTAAAAAAAGGGAAATTTGTCACTTCTTCAAAATGATACATTTTATAATAAGACTCACCTTAAATAACAACCAAACTTTTATGAGGTAAGAAATCGAACTTTTTAAACAGTATTGTATGTAGTAACTTGTAGGAATAATAAACATTTGTGTACGTTGATTAATTGAATTAGGCGTTACCTTGCGGAAGTCCATCACTAAGTAAAGGATATATGCAAATTATATTCATATATCCTTTACTTATTTGTGTACGTATTTAAAATCTCGATCAAACGAAGTTTCAAAGTAACCTGTGCGTAATTGAGATTCCAATTATTCTTAGTATTTTGAACTTTTTCCGGCTTTATTTGCCTCTGGTACGTTATCCACTTTTCGCCCTTATCACAAGCAGAACAGCGGTAGGTCGGTTGTACCTAGGTTGTAGCTCGGTTGTAGCTCGGTAGTTGTTGGGCTGTAGCTCGGTTATAACTTGGTTGTAGTTGGGTTGTAGCTCGATTATAGCTCGGTTGTAATTAGGTTATAGCTCGGTTGTCGGTTGGTTGTAGCTCGTTTATAGCTCGGTTGTAGTTGGGTTGTGCACAGTATTTGTATACATATATATAAGGTGACTTTCTTTTATAAAACTTAATTCATACTGGAGACTCAGTAAGTGGTCAGGAACGACGTTCAATTAACAGTAAGGTAACCTTGCATGCCCTAAAAAGCGTATATTTGTGCCCGAAGTACGGAAATAAGGGTCACCCATCGCGTTAGGGCGTAAACAATGTTCGCTGAAACGGGAGTAAAGACTCAAGAGCACTTCTCATGCCCTCTGAAAGCGAAAACTGCATCAGCGCAACTTCACCTCGCAACGATATAAGTTCTAGTGAATCCGGAATTGAATCGAGCCACAAGCCCCTCACTCAGCCTGCAGCCAATTAGAACAGACTCGCCACGTGTCATTTATTAGAACAAGCGCGTGAGTGACGAAGGGCGGATCTGGGCCCGATGACACAAGTCCAATGAGGCTGATGTTGTCGGGGGTGATTGGGAATCCGTCGAAATAAGATTTTCTGATCTCGTTCCTATAATGTATTGAATTTGACAGCGATTTGAGATTTTTGTATCGTGTCGGGGACATGGGTGCCTCCGGTCGACGAGACCATTTAAGTCGAGATCTCTCAAGAGCTAAGTGCGAGTTTTCCATCGAATAACTTTACTAACGCGTGAATCGAGTTAAGCCGGGTTTCCAGCGCGTGTTTAGGCCTACACACTAGACGAAAACGTCTACACGGAATATTGTTTCGCTACATATTTTTCTTGATAAGTGTTTCCTGTATGCTTATCAGCAAAAACGTGTAGCGAAACAATGTTTTGTTTGTGTACACGTGTTTGATGTAGTGTGTAGGATAGAACACGCGCTGGCGCGGTAGTATAGTTATTCGATAGACAACTCGCACTTAGCTCTCAGACGCGTTACTAACAAATTATTTGTCGAAAATGGTTAAAATGTCGCAGGCATCTGGTTAAATTCAGTGACTTAACTAAATGACTAGGCTTTTGGTTTAAATGGTGGTCATAAAAAAATAACCACGAAGGTTACGTATGGCGATCACTAGCTACCGCTTCTCTTCTGCCTGATTTAATCAAATGCCTGCGACATAGACATTCAAAAGGGCTAAAGGCTTATTAATAATAATAAAATAAGTTATTATGATTGGTCCGCAGTGGCGTACCTAGGCGTGGGCGAAGCGGCCCCACGCCCGCCCACGGCCTCGCACTCAGAGGACCCTCTAGTGTGCCCCAGTTGGAACTCAACTAGGTACCATCAAAGACCGCGACCCATTCATTGATTACGTCAGACAACGTCCAAGTCCAAGTACGGGACAATTTACTTCTAAGAATCAGTTGGAGATGTCAACAACACACAAAATATAAATAAACAGAAATAAAACACTTCTTAAATTTCAAAGTTATTCGATGCGCCATCAAATTGAAGGGGACTGTTCTTAGTGAAAGAAGTAATACAAACGAATGAAACGGAACGTGTTTGTTTGTGGCTTGTAATATTTTTCAAAAAATGGCAATACAAAATGAGAAATAGTTTTTCCTAAACCTGAAATAATATGAAATAATAAAACGTAACGACAGGGTTATCTCTCGCTTATTCATCCTCGGCGTGATTAAATCGGGGACTCCCCAATCTTTGTTTTAATCTTGTGTGATTGAGATCGTGCAGATGTAAACAGTTCTTCATAAATAATATTGATATTATTTTTTCAACTTTTTTAAACTTATCACCAAGTGTACGTACAGTTTACACGTGATTAATTTACTATGTTTTGTTTGAGCTGCGACGACTGCTATATACCTATATATAGCTACTTATCGTTATGTATGTCTCATCCTGTGGTCTCATCTCAAACTTAGGATTAACCAAACAATTAGATATTTTGTGAAGAAATTTCATAGTTATCACCAAAATTTAATCACCAAAAATATCAAAATACGTGCCTATAAATTGTGATGAAAAATAAGTGTATACAGTTACAACCAAAAATTTTAATTTGAAAATTTAAGGAGTTCAAATATTAGGTATTTTTGTATCATATTAATTATACATACATATTATTACTGTGTAGGTGGTAGAGCTAATTCCGAGCTCGACTGTGGAGATACCACCATCTTACTCGGAAATCCTCCCGAAGTTATTCGGGGGAGAGTAAGAGAACAGCTTTCGACCGATGGATGCCGGTATATGTATCCCCAATTGCCGGGGCTTACAATACAATACAATACAATACAATATTCTTTATTGCACACCAAAAGAGAAATAAAAAACAATAAATTTTAAAATATAAGTTAACAGGGTACAATTGGCGGTCTTATCACTAAAAGCGATCTCTTCCAGACAAAAAATAAATAAAAATAAATCAGACTGGTGACGGGCAGCGGCGTCACTGGTGCAAGGGTTTCGGCACCGCGCTCACCAACCCGCCTGCCCAGCGTGTGTGAGTATGGGCATTTCTCCCAGGAGGAACGCCAAGAGTGGCGAAATCCTGGAAAGGCCTATGTCCAGCAGTGGAAGAAACAGGCTGATGGATGGATGGATGGATTATTACTGTACTAATTTGGTGACAATTCTACCATTTGGAAACAATTTTTTATTGATTTTGGTATTTAGCTTCTATTTTAGAAAATCGAAGTGCTGAATGGCATTATTTTTGTAAAGAAATAATTGACTATACGCGAATTATACGTACTTATACGCAAATTATAAAATGAAAACTTTTCTCAAATCGGTATGCTTTTCAATATTTTCTCTCCGCGCACTTATATGAAAGAAAATGGCCTCCCTGATGCGACTTCGCCCACGTCAAGATTAGTCTACGCTACGCCACTGTTGGTCTGTACCTGCTGTGTGAGGCGACACTGGGCCAGCCGTGATTGGCCGACTCATAGAGACGGTGAAGCGCATTGGAGCCGTCGCCATAGTAAACGATTGTGTCCGGCACAGTTTTCGTGGGGTAATGTTTCAGCGCTGATTGAAGCCACGAAATCTCCTGTCGACATATGATTCTCGTGAAAGGGAGTGATAGGTGTGTGAGGGGGCGATGACGCAAGATGGCGACGGTTCATTGGGTACATAACCAAAATATTCAATTAGTACACATGATTTACTACAAAAACTTAATTATCAAAAATCCCCCGTTTCAGCTATCGATCAACTTAAGTACACATAATTTATCAATGAAAACCGCGTCCGTGTGAAAATTATTATTTTCTCTTAATTTACGCTATCGCAGAATCGCACCGATCGTCGTAACAGCCACGTTGCAATGCGCGCTGATCTGAACGTTATTCCAATGTCGTTATTGCCGATATTTGTACCAACACACATCGAGCCGCTTACAAGTATGTAGGTCTTGTAGTTGATCTCGAAAGAAAAATACAGTACATTTTAATTATAAAATCGTGGATTTCACACGAACTGATAAATGGATGAGGTTTCTAATGTTATATGTACCACGGGAGTAACTTAGCTTAAATGATGACAATACGGTATCAAGATCCAAAGTTATGGCTTGAAAGATAGATTATATCTTCTGGACATGCGTCAAGCAAGCAACAATAGTTAATTTAGGTACATCTAGCTTAAACCGGTGCTCAACGTGGACTAAATCGGAAGATAAAACTAAAATTGTACAAAACAACCCCCTTTCGTTTATCGACATGGCGCTCATAACCGCTCAGCCCATAACCCTTGCACTTTTGAATTTCCTACGAACGAAAAGATTAAGCAAAAACGCTCTGACGAAACCCTAAAAACGTGGTTCCGGCTTTTTCCTCAAAAGAACGTCTAGTTTGAGTGATGACCGGTGATCTGTTACGGCCACATCAAAGCACAGTATAACTTCTACCGCATAGAAATCCAACGAAGGCACTAAATAGAGCAATCGTGAGGTGAGAGAGGCGTGGTGCGGTGAACGCTCGAGTACACTAGACCAATCACCCTTTCCGGACGGGACAAGTCAAAAGAAGCAGGTTTCTATGACGCGTCATTATGTCAGGTTGTCATGTATTACTAAACATGACATTATGACATAAAACACCTTTTAGAACACGGTCCTTCAACAGTAGAAAGATACTCGTAGATAAATAAACTCTTACACTCCTACTAATAAACGTGGAATAAAAGTTGTGACGAGGATTATCCTATGAATAAGCAAAATGTTTACTTATAAACTAGTAATAACTTAAACCTAGCATAACGTCGGCATAACAGTCCTTTGTACTGCTATTCCAGCCCCAACCCTTGTTTAAGTTCGGAATAACCTAATACCGAAGTGCGGCGTGCGTGATTTTGTGTTTGATTTATTTCCGAATTTAATAAAAATGGCACGGGCAGTTGAGGTAGTGGAGGAAACTGATTACCTGGCGAACCTCATCAATGACATGAAAAACGTTCAAAAGAAGAGAGGAGACATTTGAATTGTACAGCGATGAAGAATTTCGTGTAAAATATCGTTTTTGTTTGTTGTTTGTTTGTTTGTTTGTTTCCAAAACAGGTGTTATTGTTTTTGGATCAACTGATGGGTAGTTCTTTGATTATTGGCAAACGCGAGAGTAGTTTATCTTCTACTCTCCAGATCTTGATTGCTCTAAGATATTGGGGCCGTAATCAAGTAAGAATGCTAAAACTTAATTGAATGTGCCTATGCCATAGCTACCTTTCTTACTAATTAATTGCTCCAACTACTATTACACACAACAAAATAAGGGATGTAAATTTTCTTTCAACTCGATACCTACATAAAATGGTTATGAATTGTAATATTTCAGAAACAAGATGATGCGGCAGATATTCATGGGCTTAGTCAGCAATCATTCACAAAAGTATGCAGACGAGTAGCCAGGGCACTATTGGAGAAAAGATTTTCTCTCAATGACCAAGTCAAGACTCTGTGGAGCAAGTAGACCTACCCTATTGCTCTGTGGTCAAGACTATGCGAAAATTTGAAGCAATAGCTGGATTTAAAACAGTTGTTTGTGCCATTGATTGTACACATAAAAATACCCAAAGTAATGGGGCCTAGTTCAAATTTCTTTTTTTGCTCCCTCTAGTCTATGGATTTTGAATGAATGAGTAATGAGAGTGACGTAACGATGGAATATAGTGCCACCAATTTAACTGTTCAGTAAAATCATTCGCCGTCTCTTTCTAATTATACTCTTTTCTACCGCACTAGAAAGAGATGGGTGGATAATCCAACTGAACAGATAAGTTGGTCGCACTGAAGTTAGGTCGAAGTTATTCCGAGTTTATTTGTAAGAAAAGATTCTCTCCCTATTCTGACGTTGTACTCAGCATAACTATTCGTAGCATAAGTGTGTTATAAGGATGGTTTAGTACATTTTATTACTAGGGGACTCAAGATAAAAACATATTTCAAAGACTATTTCACATAATTTAAGTTTTTTTGTTTGTTGAACCAATATTTTTCAAAATATTACTTTTAATATAATTATTTTACAGAAGAAAGTGTGTACTTCCGAGCAGACCACTAGAAAAATTTACAAAAACAAAAAATATTTTTGTCTAAGTTTTTCTACAGGAATGGAATTTGAAAAAAATATATACTTACTACATGAAAATCTCAAATTGGTGCATTTTGTTTCATGGTTCTAGGATTTTTAGTTTAAGAGAAATAACGATGACATTATTTTAATTATCTTAAGGGCATCATCTTAAAATAACTACATAGAGTTTGACCTGCCAATACATACCTATGTATATATAGTAGCACTAAAAATCTTAGCAATTGCTAGAAGTGGCCACTGCTCTTATCTTAGCCTGTTGTTGCTAAAACGACACGTGGACAATTTTCATATAAACTATAATATGTAAACTATATTTTAGACATTGGCCATCATTGAGGTATTAACACGCAGAAGTAAATCTGGATGTGAGGAGCTCTAAGCCGTGATGCTAACCCTAGTACTTTTTCTGCCTGCCCAGAACGTTAACAATGGACAATTTGTACATGGTTTATTGTTTTTCTCTTTTTTTTAGCATAGAAATGTTTTGTCCCTTTCTACCAAATACGCAGCGATGTATTTGTACGCTCACGACCATAACACAATATATTAGACTTGTACATACATACATACATAATATCGTAATTTCGCTTGAGATCAAAGCCGTCGCTCCACTGTTTGTGGTTACACTATGATAATAGCGAAGGCTCAGGAGTTCACTGATTACGGCTACGTAATTTTTCATCTGGGACGGTTCAAAGATTTTGTTGCTAGATTTCTTTCTGCTAGTTTCTTTGTCTGTTCATTTGTTAGGTATTTGTGCAAAGGAAACCAGTCTGCATAATCTACAGCTAGATATTCAATAAACGTGGGCGGACCCGCGGGCATAGGCTAGTTATTATTATTAAAATTAGTTATTATGAAACCTAATCTCTGCCTACCCCAGAGGGTATGTGTATGTTAAAATTATCAAAAGAGACGGGGATCTCTGGGCCCAATTGTAATAAGTTGAGATATGGTTTAAGAAAGCGGTATTTCTTTCCTTTTCGAGATATAAAAAATCAGCTCAATTAACAATCTGGGAGACGAAAAATCTTGAAATTAATTTTATTGCACTGATGAAATAGAGTATCGATTACTTTAATCGATTACTGTGAATGATTTGAACAATTGAACATAAAAACACTTGCACCGGATGATTGATTCAAAATGAATAAATTTTACGATGTAAATACATTATTTCACTTATTGTCAGTTTAAAAATCTCATCTTTTTACATCTAGGCCCAAGAATGTATGACAGCGTATCCGTCTCCTTTATTTTTTTAAATTTCGTCATAAGTATTGTTGAACCGAAATTTTGATCACTTGCCAAGCCTACAGTATGAATTAGGCTGCATAAATTAATGTCAACTTGCATAATTTTGTTAGATAACTCATTTTCTTTAGGATACTTAAACCATACCTACATTGGAATAATGTAAGCCCTATAAAATAGGTACAAGATGAGTCAGCAAATTTTCGTTATTCAAGAGTCGCTTTATGTATGTATCCCCTTCTGTGAGAGAATCTAGAACTAGGTCGCACTCGCTGAGACTAGATCAAAGAGGTTAAGCGGCCCACGTGACATTTCTCACGTGACGTCACTTTAACTACGACGTCATTCTTTAAGAGCGTTCAGCAACACGCGCATATTTGAGGCAGCTTATAATGTACAAAGTTATATAAGGTGACTTTAATTTATGCACCCAAACTCATACTGGAGGCTTGGTAAGTGATCAGTAACACGAATGGATAAGACGTTTTGCTGATTTCGTAAAATAAAATCTTGACGTCCCATAGTAATTACTTACTTAGGTAGCGTTCCAAATCACTTTTTCAAGATTAAAATATTGCTCGCTGTCGGAGAAAAGTAGCTCGATGCTGGTTCCAAAACCAAAAAGTAGATGTTTTGGAACCAGCATCGAGCTACTTTTGTCTGACAGCGAGCAATATTTTAATCTTGAAAAGTGATTTGGAACGCAACCTTAGTCACCTCATACTTTGACAAGTAATAAAGTAGATACCTACTTTAACAAGTCATTCCCATTGATCTCACACTGAACAACTTTTATGCTGCGATTTAGAACCAAAAAGACCATTTGCAAATACAAGCCATGCCCACAAATTCCGTACATTCCGATTTTTTTATTCAATTCGAGTGCACTTTTACACAGCTTAGGTTTATTCAAAAATAGCAATACATTTTTTGCAACAAGCAACCACATTCTTAGAATCATTAGCGACCCGCCCCGCGACCAAATCCACTTTTCATCTCAAAATAAATATAAACCAATAAAAATGGAAACTTACGAGCCCGGAGGAGTTGAATTTTAAAAACGCTGAAATACGTTTAAACTAGACCCAACGAGAGATGGCACCTATGACGTTTAAATGCCTACCAAGTTTCATAATTGTTTATGGGTAAGTGTCACTAAAATAATCTAATACTTCATTGTTGCTGGCAGCAAAAAGTGACGTACTACTCGTTTCAAATTAATTAATTAATAAATATGTAAACTTACTTTGTTAAAGGTAATAGACAATATGAGACGGGTTGACTAAGATATGTTTTTTTTCTCGTGACTAATTCCCGCAGTCTTATATTTTTTTATGCCTTTACTTGAGTAGGTATGTATATGATTTTGTATCATATGTTTTATTTTGAAAAAAGGAATGTTTGCTAAGTTTCTTGCCCTTCTTCTTAGCAATACTAATCGAATGGTGCGGATGGTTAGGCATTATGTATATATAATATTTTTATTCTTATATTTCTATATTTTATTCAAGTGTATAACTTTATTACATTTTAGTAGCCCACCCTTAATATTTTTTGTATGTATTTCCCGTTTTTATTTATGAACTTATTTCTTAATTGCATTATGTATATATAATATTTTTATATTTTTATTCCTAGATTCCTCTATTTTGTTTATTTTTTATTTATTTAAAAACTTACGACTATCATTTATTTATGCAGGTGTATATTTTATTTCCCGTATTATTTTATATTTTTTTTATATTCTAAAGATATATTATATTGTGAAAATTAACTTTGACTTGTGGAAAGTATACTTAATGTATCTATTTTGCAAAAATAAATATTTTGATTTGATTTGATTTGATTCAATCATCGTTTTTCGATTTTATGAAGACTGTATAGCAAAAGTTTCTAATTTTTTCAAAGGGATAATGAGTAATGTTAGTGGCTGAATTGTAATCAATAAATAACGGATTCTATTCTTCTTAATCGTACGGCTCCGTCTATTTACAAACTATATCTTTTTATGATTAGAAAATTGTAAACCAGTTTTCTAGATTTTATGGCTGCTTTGTTAATGTAAGCAAATGCACATTTGCCATTTGTATTATTATGATTGTAGGTGGTAGAGCTGATGCCGGGCTCGACTGTGGAGGTACCACCATCTTACTCGCAAATCCTCCCGAAGTTATTCGGGGCAGAGTAAGAGAACAGCTCTCAGGCAAAACCAGGCGGCCCACCATTGCCTGGGCCCGATGGATGGCGGTATATCCATCCCTAATTGCCAAGCCTTATATAAATCAGACTGGTGACGGGCAGCGGCGTCACTGGTGCAAGGGTTTCGGCACCGCGCTCACCAACCCGCCTGCCCAGCGTGTGTGAGTATGGGCATTTCTTCCAGGAGGACCGCCAAGAGTGGCGAGATCCTGGAAAGGCCTATGTCCAGCAGTGGACGAAACAGGCTGATGGATGGATGGATGGATTATTATGATGCGTGTTGTATGACGTGTCAAATAAATCTATATTTTATTTACTCAAGTCGCCAGTCGCACTTGATTTTTATTTTTACCGAAATTAAAATGCACCCCATCACTAAACGCAGCTATCATAGGTGCCATCGCTCGTTGGCTCTTCTATAGTCCATGTTTTACTTTGTGGTTATTTTAACCTTATCCCCAAACCCTCAGAACAATAACTTCTATTCTATGCTCGAACCTTGTCACATTCCTCCCCCCCCCCCTTCTCCCAAAAATGAAATCCTGAATCTACGAACATACAGCCTAGATTTTTAATCCCTGTAAAGGCAAAAAACTGGTGATTGTTCTCATCTATACGAACAACTAAGTACTATCTATTGCTATAGAGACAAACCTGAATTCGCAAAAAAACACAGCTGTTCCATAGAAAACGTAAGACTACTACTAACCTGTTGCCCTCGGATCCGCCCGCGTTTATTCAATCTCTGCCCCGTTTTCAACTCGGGCGTTATTTTCGGTACAAGTATAGGTATAGCCTACCTATATTTTGACCTTCACTGAAAAAAAAACGGATCCAAATCTGTTGAGGGGTTGTCGAGTTAAAACGGAACATACAGAGATAGAAATAGATAATTCATTCAAAAACATTCTAAAAATAGTAGTCTTGGCTTCAGTACAACAATAATAATAACTCATTTCGTACAACCTAACACGTTAAGCACCATATTATGGTACCGCGATGAAGGCCGTAATTCGTTGCGTGTCATATTATGGCACGTTTTTCAGTCATATTATGACTGGTGCCCGTCCTTTTAGAATCGGACTTTTTTGGTCTGTGGTTTATTTTAAATGATCCCACAGGTTATAAATGTACATTGAAAACAGTCGGTTCAAAGAAAATAGGCTTGGAATTTAGAAAAAAGTCGAATTATCTGTGCCGTGGTGCCGCAAAATGGCGGGAAATGGCGAGTTGAGTGTTATTCAGTGTCGTGTTTGGAAATGAAAAATGTGTTTAAATATACACAACAAACGAGGAAAACATGCCTAGGTAAGTGTTTAATCGATTTAAAAAGGTGTTTTAAAGATTTTTACCCGTACTTTTGAATACGAAACCTTCAAAATACGGGTAACCTTTTTCTTTGTTTACCCGCCTTCCGTTCGATCATACTATTATTACGTTCCATGTGTTTCAATTAAAATACTGTTGTATTTTAGACAATTTATCTATCGATTACAACGATATACAATACATGTGGTATTTATGCAGGAAAGCCACAAAAACCAATAAACTAAACCGGTATAGCACCGGTACATACACGCTTGTAGGCGTCAAGGCAATCCTTACCTTTTTGTGTAAATTTTACTATGAATAAAGCATATTCTATTATATTCTATTCTAAACCACTTGACGCGCGGCCCGCACCGCCTCAAACAGACGTAACGTATTAAATCCAGCAGGCTCCGCGCGGTAAACAGGATCACGGGATAAAAATAAAAAACAATGTAGTACAGACACGACTTTTTGCTAGTTTATTATTAGCTTAGAATATTATTACTCTAAGATTATTAACATATGTAGATATGGATTTCCTTATTTTTGTTCACTTAACAAAACACATTTCTTTTACAGAGCGTTTGGTCAAAGAAGAATAAAAGGTCATTATAGGTTCTTTTGAAATCTTGACCGCTATTCCCCGCTAACGAGCCTCGTGCTGTTGAAGGTCCATAAATTATCACAAACGAGATCGCGTGCGTTCGCCCATTCTACCGGCTACACATGGGATTGCATGAGACGTTCAATTTGTTATTTATACCCTATGTGACCTACAACTGTGGGAATGTGTATGGGGTATGAGAGGAACCATGCAACTACCTAACTAGTCTCTGCTGTGAATTAGTTTTTTGTAGCCTTTGCCCTTGTAGCCTTTGTGTTGACCAGGGTCACTGGGATTGTGATAAGAAACCGCATCCAAATCCGTTGAGTGGTTCTCGACTTAAAACGGAACATGCATATAAACAGATAGACACAGACAGGAAAAATTCTAAAAATTGTGGTTTCGGCCTCAGTACAATACAAAAATACCTAACCCATTTTATTTAAAATTTCGTGAAAAAGTTCAATTAATAGAGACATTACTTTATTACTACTTTATTAATGCCACAGCCGGTTTCAACGGAAACTACAGTGTCTGAGCCTCAAAAAGGCTCATACGCACAGATTTCTCGCCGCCCCGCCGCCGCCGCCGCGCCGCCTGCCAGCCTCTCTGCAAAGAAGAATCTCTCTGCTACACGCGCGCCCACTGCGGCTCCCGCAACATGCCCGCCTAGTACCGCGGTTTGTGACAAGGATGGCTTTATTTTGGTTGAAAAACAAAAACGACGTCGTTGCCAAAACCGTAGTAAGCATGGCACGGCACCCACACCTTCAACTGGATTGAAGGCTGCATCGGCTACGGGTCAGATCTATCTATCCCGCGTGAGTGAGAGATCCTCACAAAAAGATATAGAAGATCATATCTCAAAATGCTACAGGGACGTATTGAGGGAAACTTCCGCATGGAAATAGAGCTGCTGACGTCAGAAAGACACACTTTCAGTCTTTCAGGATTCGAGTGTTGGCTGTCCATGCAAAATATTTCCTCGATTCTGAGTTTTGGCGGAAAGGGATAGTTTTCCGTCGCTACAGCGAGGCGCCAATGAAAAGGAACACCCCTAAAATATAGGCTAGCTAGTTTTTAAATATTACATTGTTACCATTAGATATTATAAGGTATATAGGCCATTACTTATTGTAAAATACTTGCCTGATAATAAACGATATTATTATTCTGTTTATGAGCAATTTCATCTCGGCTTCAAGAAGCCGGTAGTATCAGCACTTACGGGCCTAGGCCGAGTGAGTGTCATTGTTTTGGGTTGTTTGTGGTAGGCTATAGTACTTAAGTCTTGGTAGATTTAGGGAACGGAGAGACTGATGAAGTTGTTTGGGTATGACTCCAGATGCAGACAATACTATGGGTACAATGGTTACTTTTTGCAGTTTCCACATGCGTGTTATTTCGTCTTTCAGATCTGTGTATTTACTTAGTTCTTCAGCAATTGTAGTCTGTAAATTATGCGTATTGGGAACGGCGATGTCGATCAGTTGTGCAGTCTTATGTTATGAGTGAGTTTATAAGTCTGGTTCTCAAGAATACTTTCAGCGTTGTATTTGTAGTATGGTAATGGGGGGTAGTAATGAGTTTGTGTTGTATGGCAAGTTTTTGATGAAATATGTTTGCAATCTGGTCATGTCGGAATTTATAGTCAGTCTGAACTATTGATGAACATGCACCAGTTATGTGTTGTATTGTTTCTGGAGCTCTGCTGCACCGTCGACAAGTATCTATTGTGTTTGGTATTTTCATGATATCTCCATCCATCCATCCATCAGCCTGTTTCGTCCACTGCTGGACATTAGGCCTTTCCAGGATTTCGCCACTTTTGGCAGTCCTCCTGGAAGAAATGCCCATACTCACACACGCTGGGCAGGTGGGTTGGTGAGCGCGGTTCCGAAACCCTTGCATCCGTGACGCCGCTCTGCCCGTCACCAGTCTGTTTTATATAAGGCCCGGCAATTGTGAATGGATATACCGCCATCTATCGGTCCCAGGCAATGGTGGGCCGCCTGGTTTTGCCTGAGAGCTGTTCTCTTACTCTCCCCCGAATAACTCCGGGAGGATTTGCGAGTAAGATGCTGGTACCTCCACAGTCGAGCCCGGCATCAGCTCTACCATCTATATTATATCTATACTTAGGTACTAACGTGTTTCGACAACTTGGTCCTGGATGGCGAGCATAAACTCTCCCGTCTCAGGGAAGAGCTCACCGCGACTGAGCCATTCGTTCGACGCCGTCTTGTCGACGTGAGGTAGGTTCAGATCGCGATGATGTCCCCTATGAAGTGATGTTTGTGCACACTCATCCAGTTTAGTCTCTATGTCAGTCTGCCGTTGGTTATTTTGTTGGGACATTCTGCAAGTTTAATGGCGTGTACTTGTAATCGTTTTGGGTTATTGCATTGTGTAATGGAGAAATGTATGATTGTTGGTTATTTGCTGATTGTGAAGGTTAGTCACATCGATGATTCCTCGTCCACCTTCTTTTCTTGCTAACGTCAATCTTTGGATGCAGGAACGAGGATGGTGTTTCCTATTTCTAGTCATGGTGGTATTAATGACGCGTTGTAGGTTGAGTAATTCTGATTTTGTCCATGTTAATAACGCCAAACGAGTAGGTCAGTACGGGATCGCATAAGTGTTTATGGCTTTTATTACGTTTTTAGAGTGGAGGTCTGTTTTAACTATTGGATTAAGTCTAAGTTTCTGTAAAACGGATTTTACTTTTTTGTACTGTATTTCATTAGACTGATTTTATACAAGATATTTATAAGCCTCGTTCTGATCTAACGGGTCTATTTGCTCTCCGGTTTGCATTTCGTATGTGTGTTTGTAGTTTTGTCCTGCTCTAACTGAACTAATTTTGCATTTGTCTATGCCGAAGTTCATGCTTGTATCGTGGGAAAACATTTCTGTGATACGTGGGACGCACTATAAGTTTCCGGAATGAATATGAAAAAATACTATTAAAGGTACAAAATTAATTTATTGTTTTTCAAAATAATCTCCCTTGGCGTCTATGCACTTTTTCATTCGATCAAACCAGTTTTGAAAACTTTTGTGCCACTCCCCTGTGGTGACCTCTGAAACGTGTTTTTCATACTCCTCGACAGCCTCTTCTGGTGATGAAAATCGTTGACCGCGTAATTGGTTCTTAATTTTTGGGAACAGAAAAAAGTCACAAGGTGCCAGGTCGGGACTGTATGCAGGATGACTCATGAGTTCTACATTTTTCGTCTTCAAAAAGTCGTTTGTCTGTCTGGCCGTGTGAGAACTAGCATTGTCGTGGTGCAGGATGATACGGCGTTTACGGTTATTTTTACGGAGTTCGTCAATAACTTCCGGCAAACAAATGGTCGTGTACCAGTCACTATTCACGGTACGACGATTCTCTAAAGCAACAGTAGCCACGTGTCCAGTTTTATTAAAAAAAGAAGCAATCATCCGCTTAGATGCACTTTTCACGCGCGCCACTTTGGTTGGTTTCGGCTCATCTTGAAAGACCCATACGCTCGATTGCTGCTTTGTTTTGGGATCGTAGCAATAAATCCATGTTTCGTCACCTGTTACTATGTCCCACACCAAATTTGACGCACCTTCGTTGAATCTGGTAAGCATGGCACTGCACCAAGTGACGCGGTCCGTTTTTTGAGCCTCGGTCAAGTTGTGTGGGATCCACCGCGAGCACAGCTTTCTCACACCCAAATGTTTGTGTAGGATTGATTGTATTTGACTCATGCCTATTTCTAAGGATGCGCGAATTTCATGGTAGGTCACATGCCTGTCTGTTTCAATCATACGGCGCACAGCATCGATGTTTTTGTTGGTCACAGCGGTGGACGGCCGACCATCGCGAGATTCGTCACTGCGATTGATACGACCACGCTTGAATTCTGCAAACTGTTAGAAATGTAAACGGAACGCAATCATCTGCTGTCTCGTTCACTTATGTGTCATCTCCTTCTTGCACTGTCAACCGCCGCCATGTTAACTTGTGTGTCACCTCTCAATAATAAAATCCCTTCTAAATAAATCAATCTTGTCTCATTATAACCAATTCATCAGGTTATGGGCACCAGCTTGCTTCCCTGTGATTAAATTAAATATATTTTTTGAATTCAGACAGATTGTCATAGTTTTCCCCCAAGTTCGTAATTCCAAGCATCATGGCCGACCCCAAGACGACCATCGAAAAACTACGTGGTGTCGACAATTACGGCACTTGGAAGTTTGTAACAAAGATGTTACTGATACATGAAGAACTCTGGGACGCTGTGGAAGAAAAGAAGGAAAAAGATGACAAAACACAGAAGAAGGCATTAGCTCGTATTTGTCTTCTTGTTCAACCATGTGTATATCCGCACATAAGAAACGCGAAGACGGCACACGAGGCCTGGAGCAACCTTGAAAATGTTTATGAAGGTAAAGGCCTGAGCAGGCGCTTGTCATTGTTACGCACGTTGTTCGGGATGAAGCTCGATTCTTTCTCAAACATAGAGTCATATCTCACGAAGGTGGCCGAGATAGGCCAACAGCTTGACGATATAGGCGCTGGCGTGGAAGACAATTTTCTAGCTATCGTAATGCTGAGCGGGCTCTCATCAGACTACGACCCACTCATCATGACTTTAGAAAATTCGACTTTGAAACTCACAACTGAGTTTGTGAGGTCAAGATTAACTCAAGAATATCAGCGGAGACAAGAAAGAGACGATGCAAGCACAGCGCTGATTGTAAGGAAACAGGCAAAGGTGTTTCGCTGCTTCAGATGTAAGAAACCGGGCCACAGCATCAAGGATTGTCCTCGCAGAGCCAAGGATGATGGTCATTCAAAGGGAAAGAGTTCAGATAAGGCCTTGTTATCTGCGTTATCTGTTGAATTATCCAGGGATGTTTGGTATGTGGACTCGGGTGCTACCAGTCACATGTGTAATGACAAAGACATGTTACACAATTTCGTGTTTGACACTCCAGTATCGGTGAGTGTTGCGAATGGTGAAAAACTGATGTCATCGGGAAGAGGAAATGTGAAAATTCCTTTACAGAACACTTTAAGAACTGTAATTGATGTGTTATATGTACCTAAGCTAGCGACTAACTTACTTTCAGTCAGTGCAATGGCACGTAAAGGTTTTAGTGTAACATTTCAGGGAAAATTGTGTAAAGTTTGTGATGGCCATGAGGTAGTTGCAACAGCTAGATCTCAAAATGGTATTTATGTACTCAATACCAAAGGTGAAGCTTCTTTTGTTACTAAAGAGAAGTCATGTGCTGCGTCTGTGTGTGGAAGGGGGACAGATTTTGTTTTACCAACAGACCCAGTTGCAGAGGTGGCCGTGCCAGGATCTCAGGTTGCGTCCAGGGAGTCGCAGGAGGTTTGGCATAGAAGGCTTGGACATCTCAATGTGCGAAGTATGCAGCTTTTAAAAGGTATGGCTACTGGCATGGATTTTGATAACTCAACTTTCAAATCATGTGTTGCTTGTATTCAAGGTAAACAAACAAAGTTACCTTTTCCAAAGAAGTCCAAGAGTAGGGCAAAAGTCTCGTTAGGGCTTGTGCACAGTGATCTTTGTGGGCCTTTTTCAAAGAATTCATTTAGTGGATCGAAATACTTTCTAACATTTATTGACGATTTCACTAGGAAAACCTATGTGTATTTTCTGAAGTCCAAAAATCAAGTTTTTGATAAATTTAAAGAGTTTAAGGCTATGGTAGAAAATCAAACAGGGAATAAGATAAAGGTATTGCGCACTGACAATGGTGGTGAATATGTAAATAAATGTTTACAGGATTTCCTAAAGAGCTGCGGGATCCGTCACCAGACCACAGTACCGCACTCACCGCAGCAAAATGGAATTGCTGAACGAGCCAACCGCACCATAGTGGAGAAGGCCAGGTGCATGCTTCTCGATGCAGGCCTTGATCAGCGGTTCTGGGCAGAGGCAGTTAATACTGCTGTTTACCTGAAGAATAGGACACCAACCAAAGCTGTTCTGGGCACTACTCCTGAGGAAAAATGGTCAAATAAAAGGGTAAATATTACTCACCTTAGAACTTTTGGCTGTTTAGCTTATGCAATGATAGAAAAACGTAAGAAATTCGATTCAAAATGTAACAAATACATTTTTGTGGGTTACTGTGAAGAGACAAAAGGGTATAGATTACTAAACCCTTCACGTCCGTCAGAATGCATTAAAGCAAGAAATGTAACTTTCTTAGAAAATGAATTTTATTTACCAAAAGGTAAAAGTGATGAATTCACTGAGCTAATTCTAACATATTCTCACAATCAAAACTCTTCAACTTCTCATGAGATTGAAGATAATATGGGCAATGAAACTGTTCCAGAGTCACTAGACCAGTCCATGTCAGATCAGTCACAAGAACAGTCCATATCAGATCAGTCACCAGAGCAGTCAAGACTAGATCAGTCCTTATCAGATTTAAATGATGTAACAGGGATACCCAGTAATGCGGGATCTGATAAATCTACTATAATTCCCCGGGATAGTATTATATCAGTGAGTAGCCTTGAATCAGATGATTCGCGCGATGAAACTTACGTTCCAGGTGACACATCGATGGACAGTTCAGAGGAGTACACTGAAGTTGTGAACTTAGCATCGCAGTCTCCACACTTGTCCGAGATAAGCCGCTTTGATGACGAACCAGAGACAGTGGTACAAGCTTTGCAAGGAATAGAATCCAAGAAATGGAGAGATGCTATGTCAGATGAGTATAAATCATTTTTGGATAACAAATGCTGGACCATGACTGACTTGCCAGATGGGCAGAGACCTGTGAAGTGCAAGTGGGTTTATAAAAGGAAGAGAGGATTGAATGGAGAAGTATTGAAATATAAAGCTCGATTAGTAGCAAAAGGTTATACACAAAAATATGGCGTAAATTACAATGAAACTTTTTCACCAGTGGTGAGGTACTCAACTATTAGAATCTTGCTTGCTTTGGCCGCTGAGATGAATATGGAGATAGATCACCTTGATGTGAAGACTGCATTTTTGAATGGAGACCTCAAGGAGACCGTCTACATGGAACAGCCGGAGGGCTTTGAGGATAAAGAGAACCCGAACAAAGTCTATCGCCTGAATAAAGCGATTTATGGGCTCAAACAGGCTTCTAAGAGTTGGTATGAGAAGATAAATACAGTTTTAATAGAAAAACTTAACTTTAGAAAGTTTTCTTCAGAGCCATGTGTTTTTATGAAGAATCATGTTGGAACTGTGACTATTATAGCACTTTATGTCGATGACATAATCTTATTTTCGAATAACAAACAAGAGAAACTGAAAATTAAAGAGAAGCTTATGACTCAATTTGAAATGAAGGATCTAGGGCCAGCATATCACGTCCTTGGCATGAAACTATGCAGAAGGGATGGAAAGTGGACTTTAGATCAGTCTAGTTATATTCAAAGAGTGTTGGAGCGTTTTAAAATGTCTGATTGCAAGCCAGCATGCACTCCTATGGAATCTGGGCTGAAGCTTGTAAAAGCAGATTGTAATGAAAATAATTTTCCGTATAGAGAATTAGTAGGATGTATAATGTACATTTCAGTTTGCACGAGGCCAGACATTGCTCATGCAGTCAGCATACTCAGTCAGTTCAACGATAGTTATGCTGAAATACACTGGAAGGCAGCAAAACGGGTGCTTAGATATCTGAAAGGTACGGTTAATCATTGTCTTACTTATGAAAAGAGTAGTATGGGTGTCAGCGCCTACGTTGATGCAGATTGGGCCGCCAATGAGATAGATCGGAGGTCATTCACTGGGTTTGTCTTTAAAATAGGTAAGTCTACAGTATCATGGGAAAGCAGAAAACAAAAGACGGTCGCTCTTTCTAGCACGGAGGCGGAGTACATGGCACTCTCTGACGCATGTAAAGAGGCTTTGTTTATCAGAACTTTCTTGTATGAATGTTTAGGTACAAGTTGTAAAATTACTATGTTTAATGATAGTCAATCAGCACAAAAACTTTGTGTTAATCCAATGTATCACTCTAGAACTAAGCATATTGATGTCAGACAT
Source organism: Ypsolopha scabrella (assembly GCA_910592155.1). Taxonomy (NCBI): domain Eukaryota; kingdom Metazoa; phylum Arthropoda; class Insecta; order Lepidoptera; family Ypsolophidae; genus Ypsolopha; species Ypsolopha scabrella. Next base: position 1,927,895 of record OU342972.1, on the reverse strand, counting down.
CATTTCATTCGAGGAATTGTAAACAAAGGTATTATTGATTTAAATTATTTGTCTACCGATCAAATGACGGCTGATGTTTTAACTAAACCTTTAACTAAAGAGAAAACTGAAAAATTTGTCAGTCAACTTGGCTTAGCGGAGACAATTTAAATATTGTAAAATCAATTAATAATGTTACCTGTTCATTTTAAGTTGCATAAAAACTTTATAGCTTTTGTTTTAAGGGCCAGTTTGATAAATGATTGCATTGTTTAAGGGCCAGTGTTAGAAATGTAAACGGAACGCAATCATCTGCTGTCTCGTTCACTTATGTGTCATCTCCTTCTTGCACTGTCAACCGCCGCCATGTTAACTTGTGTGTCACCTCTCAATAATAAAATCCCTTCTAAATAAATCAATCTTGTCTCATTATAACCAATTCATCACAAACCAGCTATAAACAGTCGTCTTGCATGGTGCTTCATTGCCAAAAGCTGTTTCAAGCCGAGCGATGCTCTGTTGAGCTGTCAAATTACACTTAAAATCGTAGAAAATCATACTACGAAAATTTTCCCGAGTTAAATCCATGTTGATGCAGACACACAATTTTTTAAATGGCGCCACAAGGTAAAAACAAAAGACAGTCAGATGAAACAAACTGCATTCTACAGCCAAAGAGTTCTATTTTCAAATGTAGCAATAAATTTTTAAATATTGTTTATGTAAGTGGCCAGTTCCGGAAACTTTTAGTGTTACCTATGTAACAGCTAATGTTTCTAGGTCGTCGTGACTTTCGGAATAAAATTTCATGTATTAATTAATTATTAATCCATGCATGGTGGTTTCAAAAGTGATTTTGATTTCGATTTCCTGTGCTTGTAGTATTTTCAGTGTCGTCATATTTATTATTACTAGCAGAGATGTTGTCATAGGTGACAGTGATAATAAAAAAAAAGATTCTGTAAAAGGTCCGTGATGGTACCCGATCGAATTCAACAGCCTTTTCGAAAGCAAAAGTTCATCGCATACGATTCTGAATACAATAGTTAGGTCCCCAATCGCATTATACCATTTGAAAGTTCATTCGGAATTATGCGTAACTTCGTCGAGGTATAGGCAACGGTAGATCAAACGGGTTGCTATGAAATATTCAGGAGTTTGGATAAATGAGATCGTATTTCTGAAGCGAAATCCCTTTCTGTTTTTAAATCAGGCGGTTTTCGGAAATTGAAGGAGTAGCGCGGAGAGTAATTTCGCCACTGCATCGATTTTTGAGGGTAGGCGCTAAAACTTTAGCTGCTTGTAGATGCAGTGCCGTGCAGTGCGCCTTTTTATCGATGGATGATAATATATGATCAAACGAACTTACCATAAGTGATGTTCGATCATTATTATATGAAGTGCTTCGTTTGAAGATATATTTACCACGTAGTATCTCCTGTCTACTCGGCAACAAATACGCAATTTTCAGAGCAGAAACAAAACTGAAAAAATAAACTTTTCCTTGTCTCTGGTCCAACCCTATCTGGTACAACTGTCAACTTCATTCTACCGTTTGCGTGGCAACGATACATTCTAACCTTATCATTTTTGTTTATTTTTAAGTGCTTTCTTTGTTGAAAAGCCTTGAAAAAGATGTCCAAGAGACACAGAAATGAGGACGATAAGTTGGAGCACTATCTTAGAATATTTCGACGCATTGAACGAAGACAAAAAGAAGAACGAAACCGATTGCGTTCTGTCGCGGTTTACTCATACGATCCCGTTTTTCAAGAGGATTATTATGGTGATGAAAATAATACAGCAATTTTTTTTTATTCTAAGAGTGTAAAGAAGTTTGTTGTTTGTTGTGTACGAGATGCACAGACACTGTTTGAAATCTCTTTCGTGGTGTATACGTGATATGCACACGAAAAGTCTTACCTGGGTAACGTCCGTGAGGCATTGCGATGGTAATTATAATACATCTTCAAAAGATGTGATAAGGGGGCCACTACAGATCAAGACTCTCTCACCCCGGAGGTCGCCAAGGTCAATGAGCTGCAAAAAGAGGGGGGCGATGAAAACCAAGAGCTTCCAGCTGAGGAGAACTTGGATCCGGCTGTGTTGATGGCACTGGAAGACCCCATGGTCTGCAAGCCAAGGTATGGCCCCAATACAGGTGACAAATCTCTAATCTCCAATTATAGACCCATTTCACTGTTATGTGTCTTATCAAAAGTTATTGAAAAATTAGCAAATAAAAGATTAATAACCTACTTAGAATCAAATAACCTCATTTCTAAAAATCATTTCGGCTTCAGATCAAAAATATCAACAGAAGACTCCATACTCAAGCTCACAGAAAATATAACAAAATACATAGATAGCGGTGAGAAATGCATAGGTATTTTCATAGACTTGCAAAAAGCGTTTGACACCGTCTCAATTCCCATCCTGCTACATCGATTAGAAAGATTGGGAATTAGAGGTGTGGTCCTATTCTGGTTTGAAAGCTACTTAAAAGGAAGAACTCAGAGTGTGAGAATTAATCATCACGCGAGTCAGGAATTGTCTTGCTCGTACGGAGTCTCGCAGGGCAGTACCCTCGGACCGACCCTGTTCTTAGCATACATCAACCAATTATGTCAACTTAAAATTGATGACGCTGACATTACCATGTATGCTGACGACACGGCAATCCTATTTCATGGTCGGACATGGGACCAAACCAAAAGTAAGGCTGAAAAAGGTCTGTCTGAGGTAGCCAATTGGCTTGAAGACAGCCTTCTTACTCTCAATGTCACAAAAACCACATACCTCTGTTTCGCAAAAACGAGTGTATCGAGCCCTAAAAGTGATCTTAGGTTACAAATACACACAGAGATCTGTTGCAAACAAGAACAGACCATTATTTGTTCTTGTCCAGTTCTTAGTAGGTCTCAAACAGTAAAATACCTCGGTATCACAGTCGATGACAAATTACATTGGTCACCACATATCAGTACAATCGCAAAAAGAGTCAGAAGACTGATATACGTTTTTAAATCATTGCGTCAGGTAGTTGAATCGAATTTAATGCTAAAAATATTCAATGCACTTTGCCAAGCTGTCATCACATATGGGATCTGCTCTTGGGGTGGTGCAGGGAAAACTTTTCTTATAGAGGCGGAGCGAGCGCAACGAGTCGTTCTTAAAGTATTGCTTCCCTTGCCTTACAGACACCCCACCACAATGCTTTATGAAAAGGCACGGGTGCTTAGTGTCAGAAAGTTGTTCATATACCAGTGCATAAGGCGATTCCATAAATACTTAGCAACTAAGCAACTTGAAGTGCAAAGATCTGACAGAAGAAATAAGGTAGACAGATACGCAGCCCCCAGAGTTAATAGTGCATTTGCCAGAAAACAATACTACTATCTAGCTCCGTTCTTATATAATAAATTTAATAAGGTGTGCATAACCAAAACTTTCAGCAATCAACAAATAAAAAGTAAAATAACAGATTGGCTACAAAACTACGATTATAAAGATATAGAAAATTTGAAGTACAATAATTATTAATAACCTACTTCACATCTATGTGCATAGTATTCACAAACACGCGCACACACCCTCTCACACACACACACACACACACACACACCCTCACACACGCTCCCCCACGCACACACACACCCCCCACCCCACACACACACACACACCCTCTCACAATGATAGGCGTCCAGGCGCGCAGCGGAATTTGTGCTGTTTTCGGTTAATTTTATTATTATTATTATTACTATCCTTTCTTTTTTTTTAAATACAGAGGGTATTGTAATAAAATAACTCTTCATTGTTTTATCATCACTGAATGTACACATAGGAAGGAACTGGCTTCTGTTACACGGTCTTCCTTTTACAGAAGTTAGGGCTACATAAGTTAAGATACGATGATGGTAAATAAATAAATTAATTAATTTAAAAAAATATATATATAAACGGAGACCTTGCCCGCCGTTGGATGCTGATTTTAGAGAAAGGCATAGGAAAAGAAGCCAGGCAATTGCTGTTGGGCAAGCACTGCGCTGTACCTGAGAATTGCAAATTCTTAGAGGCACCTAAACTTAACCGGGAAATTGCAGCAGCTATTCCACTGGTAGCAGTCAGCAGGGACAAAAAGATCTGAAAGTCTGAGCAATCACAATTGGGAATCGGCATAGTGGCCCTTAATAAAGCCCTGATATCGTTGGTTATGGGTGATGACCCAGATAAGTTGCCAGTCATACAGCTGTTGAGTGAATCATCTAGAATATTGGCTGATCTTTCACCATAGCCAGACTATGGGAAGGCGAAAATTAATTACTCCCACATTAGACAAGAAGTTCCTGGATGTAATTAAGGATGTCAATAGAGATGAGTTTCTTTTTAGCAACAACTTGGCCGATAAAATAAAAACTTCTAAAAGTTTAGAAAAAAAAGTGGTGCAAGTGTAAAAAAGAGACTCCAAAGGCTCCGGTTTTAAACAGAACTTTTCCAAAACAGGAAGCTTGAGGCGGACACAAGAAATACCTATCATCTTCAATGATGACCAACCGCAGGCCTCCACTCCCTGCATCTCAGCCCCCCAAAAAAGGCCCGGCTGGACAAGCCTCGTACTCATTAACAGAGGTAGGTCATGCCGGCAGATTATATTTTTTTCAAAAGTCTTGGAGAAAAATAACTAAAGACGATGCCATATTGATCATCTTAAAGGATATTCAATCTATTTTCATAGTACACCATCCCAAGTTCATGTTCCAAGTACATTTAGCCCGGCTTCTCAAAAAGAGAATGAGAACATAAATCTGGCAATCTGTAAACTTTTGAACACTTGATAAGAGGAACTATATTTTTAAATTGGTTATTAGGTTATTGAATTCAGATAAATGGACAATTCAACAACTGGCACATGTAACTGGGGTCCTTATAGCAGCTTGTCCTGCCGTGGAGTATGGATGGGTTTATACCAAAATCCTAGAACGCCAAAAGTATCTAGCATTATCAAATAATACTGGCAATTTTGAAAGAAATTTTTCATTACACCATGATGCTAAGTTGGACCTTACTTGGTGGTCATCAAATATATACAAGGTAGAAAAACCCATGAGGTCCATGAGTTTCGACCTAGAAATATTCAGTGATGCGTCCCGAATTGGCTGGGGAGCAGTCTGTTATGTTATGACAATAGGTTCAATGGGACATGGAAAAGGCAGAAAGCAGTTTTCTATATAAACTATCTTGAGTTATTAGCCGTTTATCAAGCCTTGAAATGTTTTGTTAAAACCAAATAAAACCTTTGATAATGCTTTAACAGCGAAACCGGTAAGGGAAATTAATATAAATAAGTGGACAAGTACAAGTGTTTATCAAACAAAAAATAAAATTGTCACTATTATTAAGGGTGGACAATAGACCGCTGTTTCTTATATACACCGAATGGGAAGTATTCAATTTCCACACTTAAACAATCTAGCTAAGAACATATGGCAATGGTGTGAGGAGAGGAGCATATGGTTGTTTGCACCATAAATTAGGTCTTCGGATGATAAAGAAGCTGATGAGGAATCTAGAACCTTTAACCCAGACACATAATGGGAACTGAGTCACGTTGTTTTTGATACTATTACTAAGAAATGTCTTTTTTAGGCTTAAGGTTTTATACACAATACAGCAGTTTCTTTCTGAGGATGTTCGTAAGTTGCTTAGTGAAAGTTTGGTTCTCTCTATGTTTAATTTTAGTGATGTTGTGTACGGGCCTCGAATCTTTGCTAAGACGGAGCGTGCCATTCAACGCGTACAAAATGCGTGTGCAATAACTTTTAAAAAACATTTTAGACTTAATTTATTAAATGCACAAAAAGGAAATTGAATAAAATTGCTTGTTTATTAATATAATTATAATAAAACCTTATTTTTGTCTCGAATTTCAAAATAACTGGATCAATTGTAATTCAAAGCTGTAATGTATATTTGTTTTTTTTTTCGTGTAAAATTGTTTAATTAATTGATTTTGCTATATTTACCCCTTATTTTAAGATAATGAAAAAATGTATATATGTATGTGTACTTATTAATAATTATTATTTTAATTTCTACCTGCAAATTATATTTAATTTCTGTGTATCTGTATAAGATGGGACAAACTGAAAATCAACGCTGTGAGTTGCTTGCAACAAGCAGCATTTGTTGAGTTTGGCCCTTTTTGCCACTTAGTTTGAGTTTCTTGATTTATTTTTCTGCGTATTTCTTTTTTGTGACAAATAAATGTTTTTTCACTTTCGCTTTCACTTTCACTTGCCCTGTCATAGACCTCTTTGCATCAAGAGTTAATGCCAAGTGTGAGACATATGTTTCATGGAAGCGTAATCCTGAAGCAAGGAACATATTTTAGATGCCTTCACATTACAGTGGACTGATTACTACTGTTATGCTTTCCCGCCCCGCCCTTCAGTTTAATTTTGAAATGTCTTTAAAAGTTATGAAATGACAGAGCAACAGGAATTATGGTTTTACCCTATTGGCCATCACAGCCTTGGTTTCCTCTTTTGAGTGAATTGTTGGTGTCAGAACTTATGTTCTTTGATCCTAAAGACAATTTTTAACATTCTCCTTTAAGGACCAGCCACTCTCTCTGCCATCAACTAATCCTGATTTTGATTTCGATTTCCTGTGCTTGTAGTATTTTCAGTGTCATCATATTTGTTATTACTAGCAGAGATAAAATAACATAAAAAAAAGATTCTGTAAAAGGTCCGTGATGGTGTGCCTTTTGTTTCTAATTTATATAAATGACTTGCCTAAAACAATAAAAGATCCTTGCGTCTTATTTGCTGACGACATCTCCATACTTACATCATGCACTAATAACATAGAACTTAATAACAAACTTCAAACTATATTCACCGACACCATAAATTGGCTACACGACCATAACCTAGAGATTAACTTCAAAAAAACAAAATTAATACCGTTTCACCCCTTTCAAAAAACCCCGATTCATATAAATTTCACATTTGACAATACCAAACTCGAAGTAGTAAATGATTTTTTTTTTTTTTTAAATCTTTTATTTTAAAGAGAACTTGGTACAAATTTTGACCATGTCGTCCTCATAGGACCATCTTAATATAATTTACAAACAACTTAAGATCTAACACTTAAACCGAACTTAACTAATCTGTAAAGCATTCTGGCCTCATCAGAACACGGATGGGACAGAGTACTGTTACATCCTCCGACATCACAAAAAATATTATTATTACTAATTTGCCTCCTCAAGTTCTCATTCCGAACACACTCCACCAAAATATGGTAAACATCCTCAACAACACCACATTCGGTGCAGTTGGGAGAATCAACCTTACGCATTAAAAATGCAAATTTATTTAGTGGAATGTGTCCCGAACGAATTCTGAACGCATTTACAAGATCCTGTCTTTCCATATTACAAGAGTCAAACCAAGGATATCTAAAAGGGTCACATTGAATGGTTTTATACCATATGCCTTTACTTACAGATAATTCATTAAAATATTCTTTCCAAAGTTTAAAAACTTCCTCCTTCAAATATGTCAAAAGATCTGTGTAATACGGAAGAAATGAAATAGGGTCTCCATCGGTTAACGCTTCCTTAGCTAGAACGTCTGCCTTGTCATTACCATACAGATTTCTCGCTGCTTGGATTGCATATAGACACAAATATCAACTGGAAAGTACACACCCAAAATATATGTTCAAAATTATCTAAATTCGCTTATGCACTCCGCGAAGTAAAAAAGTCCACCGATCCAAAAACGGCTATCGTCACCTACTATGCTTATGCATATGCATGGCTTAGTTATGGCATTATCCTGTGGGGAAACAGCAATAATGCTTCAACCGTTTTTACTCTCCAAAAAAGGCTTATTAGAATATTAGTAAATATAAAAACAACCAACAGCTGAGACCTCACTTTATACTACACGAAATTCTCACACTATCTATATACTTGAAACCTGTAAGTTCGTCCGAAAGTACCCCGAGTTTTATAAAAAACGCGAAGATTTAACAAGTCGTACCCTGAGACCTAGACACGGATTAGCACTACCACCCTCTCAGCTAAAAATGCACTCTTCAGGACCATTGTCCATGTCTATAAAATTTATAATAAATTACCAAAAAGAATAAAAGAAGCAAATGATATTCAATTTTTTAAATTACTAATACAGCTATTGACCACAAAATGTTTTTACACTATCAACGAATATTTAAATGATAAATTATGAAATACAAATATATGAAAAGAAAACTGACAAATAAAACTGGGAATTTAAATATTTTAATAACTTAATAATTAATCTTTACTAATAACAATGATAATAAAAATAATAATAAATAATAAATAATACATAATAATAATAATGATAGAAATAAATTTCTTTATTGCGCAAAACTTACATACTAAGATACCTTGCTCTTCCATATAACAGGTAGGTAGCTATTAATTTTTCATGTAGCATAATAAGTTGCTTATAGTAGGATCTCCACAAATAATAAATCTATAATAATAAAATGCCGTCCTCTCTTATATTGCTGTGCCTGGACAAGGTCCATAATGATCTAATAATATTAATGTTTTTCACCTGTGTGGAATGTGTGTTCATTATGGAATGCAATAAAATATATGAATATGAATATGGTATCCTATCGAATTGAACAGCCTTTTTGAAAGCAAAAGTTCATCGCATACGATTCTGAATACAATAGTTAGGTCCCCAGTCGCATTATACCATTTGAAAGTTCATTCGGAATTATGCGTAACTTCGTCGAGGTATAGGCAACGGTAGATCAAACGGGTTGCTATGAAATATTCAGGAGTTTGGATAAATGAGATCGTATTTCTGAAGCGAAATCCCTTTCTGTTTTTAAATCAGGCGGTTTTCGGAAATTGAAGGAGTAGCGCGGAGAGTAATTTCGTCGCTGCATCGATTTTTGAGGGTAGGTGCTAAAACTTTAGCTGCTTGTAGATGCAGTGCCGTGCAGTGCGCCTTTTTATCGATGGATGATAACGATCGATATATTCGTTAGATAGATGATCTCGAATAAAGTAAAAATATCGATAGTTTAATCGGTACTATGATAGCAATACTACGAATATGTAGTAATAATAAAATTAATTAAACAAAGTATCGAATCGATACTATACGTGATTAACTTGGACGAATTATCGTCCAAGGTGATTAACTTGGAGATGACTTTGGAGTGATTAACAATACCACAGTATACTATGATAATACTGCGATGGACTAATACAATAGTTTTTATTTCATTTTATAAATGTAATGATATTTTTTTATCACTTAGTTTTATTGCTGGGCAATAAAGAATTTTGTTTTGTAATACTTAACCATAGATCGATAGTGATATTAATTTGTGCTATCGAAACGAAAGTAACTATAAAAGGTGACTTTAATTTATCCAGCCAAATTCTTACTGAAGGCTCGGTAAGTGCTCAGTAAAAAGGGTCATCCTTTTTGTGAAATTCGTAAATTATTCTTTTCGTGTTCCTTACACATGCAAGCCCAGCCCCGAGTCAATTACTACGTCAAGATTTTATTTTGCGAAAATAGCAAATCACATCACTTACCAAGCCTCCAGTATGAGTTTGCCCATTTACATAAATTAAGTCACCTAATATTAATAATAATAATACTTAATAAACATTTTATTGCACAAAAAAACACAGATAAATACAATTCACATTATTGAAAAAAACATGGCACAGGCGGACTTATTTCTAAAAGAAATTTCTTCCAGTCAACCAAAAAACGCAGGTAGATAAAATGTTTACAATTTGGATCTGAAAATTAATTCCAGTACAATAGATGAAATATGTTTATAAATAAGGTAACCTACTTACCAACCTAAAAGTATGCCTAACCTAACACACTAAACACTAAAATACCGTACTGACGCGCTTCTGTAGGCCCGCTCGGTACAGTGTTACGACTTAGTCAGGGTTCTGTTATGAATATTATATATTTATATATATATATATATACCGGGTGTAAAAGGAAAGGCAAGAATCCCTGTATATGGGGTGAAATTCAATCAACCGACCAAATTCATACTGGAGACTCGGTTAGTGATCAGGAACAAGGTCCAGTAATCCTTTTGGCCAAATTCGAAAAATAAATTTTTTGCTCCCGTACTGGTTGGACTAGTTCAAGTACAATTCCTAGTGCAGGCATAACAGTGCAAAAAAAATATATTTTTTTTAATGTTCCCCGAAGGGTCTTTGAACTTTGTTCTTGATCACTAACTGAGTGCCCAGTATAAATTTGGTCGGTTGATTGAATTTCACCTTGTATACACAGGGTGTAAATGCAAAGTCAAGAATCCCTTTAGGGTATGAAAGTATACACGATTCTGATGTCATTACGAGAAAAAAATATATGCCTTGAATTTTCACAAAAAATCCCATAATTTTTCTAAGCTATGGCTACGCAGCTCACTGGCCTCCCCACACACCTAATTGCACCCCGCAACCCGCACCCCTCATCCGAGTGGCCAGCGACCAGTGAGGGTGTCCACGCGATTAGTGTATTTTGAGTAAAGAAAATCGTCTTATTATGAGGTACTGGTAGTTTATTTAGGTTTAGGTTAGATGGTAGAGCTAATGCCGGGCTTGACTGTGGAGGTACCACCATCTTACTTGCAAATCCTCCCGAAGTTATTCGGGGGAGAGAAAGAGAACAGCTCTCAGGCAAAACCAGGCGGCCCACCATTGCCTGGGACCGATGGATGGCGGTATATCCATCCCCAATTGCCGGGCCTTATATAAATCAGACTGGTGACGGGCAGCGCGCTCACCAACCCACCTGCCCAGCGTGTGTGAGTATGGGCATTTCTCCCAGGAGGACCGCCAACAGTGGCGAAATCCTGGAAAGGCCTATTTCTAGCAGTGGACGAAACAGGCTGATGGATGGTACTTTATTTAGAGATCCCAGTATTTAAAATAATATCTTTACCGATCATACTAACACACCCTTAAAGGATTCTTGCCTTTGCTTTTACACCCGGTATATTATATTGGCAGTAGTTCCATTCAAGGACGATTGATATTTTTAAGCCATATTTTCTGACAGATGATTCATTTTTGAAATAGATTTTGTGAGATAGGATTATTATACATTTTTTGACAAGAGCTACATTTTTGTTTATCGAATGCTGTTATTCTTCTGAGTTCGAATCGATAGCATGTCCATACTTGGTACCCAGGTGCGTCGCCCAGTGGATTGTTATCAACTAGTCTAGCATAGCAAACCATATCTAACTCGATAGCGCTTGATCTACCTTCAAAGGGACAGACAGTGTTTATCGAGCTGTCAAAGCTCGATATGGTCTACTATGCTAGGTACCCAGGTGATCTAGCACACACACACCGACGATCCATCGTACTCGTACTTGCTCTCTGGCACATTGACTAACGCGACATGCCTGACAGCGTCAATAGGATAGATAGACGCTGTATTTCTGGGGCGTGCTAGGCACATGGGTAAATGTTTATAAAACACGAACAATAATTCATTACCTTCCGAACTGATTGTTTACAGATTTAAATAAAACACCGTTAACTTATTTAGCAAGAGTTTAATAAAAAAATGGAAAATAATAAATATCTCCAAATATTGAGCCTTAACGCTAGATTATCTGTGGGGTCCAAAAATACAAAAACCACGCACTTCACCACATGAGGTCAGAATGTGAGGTCGACTCTACTCCTGTTCTTAGCTGAAATGGTTTATAAAATACGAATAATAATTCATTACCTTCCGAACTGATTGTTTACAGGTTTAAATAAAACACCGTTAACTTATTTAGCAAGAGTTTAATAAAAAAATGGAAAATAATAAATATCTCCAAATATTGAGCCTTAACGCTAGATTATCTGTGGGGTCCAAAAATACAAAAACCACGCACTTCACCACATGAGGTCAGAATGTGAGGTCGACTCTACTCCTGTTCTTAGCTGAAATGGTTTATAAAATACGAATAATAATTCATTACCTTCCGAACTGATTGTTTACAGGTTTAAATAAAACACCGTTTACTTATTTAGCAAGAGTTTAATAAAAAAATGCAAAATAATAAATATCTCCAAATATTGAGCCTTAACGCTAGATTATCTGTGGGGTCCAAAAATACAAAAACCACGCACTTCACCACATGAGGTCAGAATGTGAGGTCGACTCTACTCCTGTTCTTAGCTGAAATGGTTTATAAAATACGAATAATAATTCATTACCTTCCGAACTGATTGTTTACAGGTTTAAATAAAACACCGCTTACTTATTTAGCAAGAGTTTAATAAAAAAATGCAAAATAATAAATATCTCCAAATATTGAGCCTTAACGCTAGATTATCTGTGGGGTCCAAAAATACAAAAACCACGCACTTCACCACATGAGGTCAGAATGTGAGGTCGACTCTACTCCTGTTCTTAGCTGAAATGGTTTTTAAAATACGAATAATAATTCATTACCTTCCGAACTGATTGTTTACAGGTTTAAATAAAACACCGTTTACTTATTTAGCAAGAGTTTAATAAAAAAATGCAAAATAATAAATATCTCCAAATATTGAGCCTTAACGCTAGATTATCTGTGGGGTCCAAAAATACAAAAACCACGCACTTCACCACATGAGGTCAGAATGTGAGGTCGACTCTACTCCTGTTCTTAGCTGAAATGGGTTATAAAATACGAATAATAATTCATTACCTTCCGAACTGATTGTTTACAGGTTTAAATAAAACACCGTTTACTTATTTAGCAAGAGTATAATAAAAAAATGCAAAATAATAAATATCTCCAAATATTGAGCCTTAACGCTAGATTATCTGTGGGGTCCAAAAATACAAAAACCACGCACTTCACCACATGAGGTCAGAATGTGAGGTCGACTCTACTCCTGTTCTTAGCTGAAATGGTTTATAAAACACGAATAATAATTCATTACCTTCCGAACTGATTGTTTACAGGTTTAAATAAAACACCGTTTACTTATTTAGCAAGAGTTTAATAAAAAAATGCAAAATAATAAATATCTCCAAATATTGAGCCTTAACGCTAGATTATCTGTGGGGTCCAAAAATACAAAAACCACGCACTTCACCACATGAGGTCAGAATGTGAGGTCGACTCTACTCCTGTTCTTAGCTGAAATGGTTTAGAATTTGATAGTCACCAAAAACATTAAAAAGGTAAATTGGTGAATGCCCAGCTGATATGGTCTTCTACGCTTTGTACATACTTTTCATGAGCTGAATTGTACAAAAATCTATTTGTTTTTTGTACATTCAAGTCATATTTTTGAGGCTAACGATCCGCAGCATGCCTATACTAATTGTAGCGATAACTATTAGCACTAAAGTCGAAATTTTTATGAAATGACACCATGACCGACCATATTGGCAACATACTGATGTAGGACAAAGTCAAAGTACCCGCAATTATTATAAGAGCTTGTAGAACTAGATGAATGAGAAGGGCAAAGAGGTGTTTTAGGATCGTAATAGATAGAACGATGTAGTCTCAGCCTACTTTTATAGGAGACAGGCGTGAGTATATGCACGGAGGATACAGCTGAAGTAAAGAAAAAACGATACAGTTCATCTCGCTTACTAGCACAGCTCCATCCCTTTCTTTCAACTGTCATAATTATATTTAATTGAAATTTCGACTTTGTGCGGCTTTTTGTTTATCAGCCGTTGCTAAAAACCATTGTTGGTGTCGCAAAGAACCCATTTCAGCTAAGATGGTCACATTTTACTCGAAATATTTTGAGCAGAAATATTTACATTCTATGTAGTAACAAAGTGAATAAACAACTAGCATTTATTCTAAATGATGTACCCGTGCAGATAAAACTCGTAAAACACTATTCACTTGTTTAAGTACATTCATATTTGCATCGTAGATCGGAGGTAAACAATGATTTTATTTTTTATTTTTGCGTCTGTTTCTCTGTGCTTTACGTAAATGCTAGTATTTATACCTAGATCAACTTGGTTCGTGACTTGTTTAGATATTTAATAGACAGAATATGCTATCTTTATATTTGATTGTTACACAAAATTTCTACTCAAAATATGTAAAAGTGCAAAGTACTGGACAATCGGATACATTGTATGATTTAATGATAGTTACACATTGGGAAGTTGGTAGCAGTACCCCTACATTTACTACTGTGATTCTTATCAATACAATGTTATAATTTACAAGAGTTTTAATGCCTAGATGTCGTTTAAAATAGCAATGATATAGGTCTACCGCTTAATTCGGTTTGTCCTTAGGTAGCTGCAAGGTGCGGGAGGGGTCTAATTTTACCCCTTCCCCCTCCTTCACCTCGCACCCCTAACAGTCCGACTGAGTTAAACGAATGACCTATGGATGATATTATTTTTATAAGTAGTCACAATGTTTTTTGAATTTGTTCAATTTTGAATTTGTTTAATTTAAGAACATAATGCAACCAATAACAGAAAAAAAAATTGAAAAATATATTGGCACGAAATTTTCTGTAACAACCACACAATGGACAAATAACTAGAACATTCTACCACAAGAAATGTTATTAACTTAATTAATCGAGAACAAAGAACTGCTTACTGAATAAAATATGCAAATTAAATGCAACGGGACATTTTTTTAAATATTCGAAACAAATTATTGTCGTTTCACAACTTCGGTATGTGAAAGTAGAACAAAGAGTCGAGGGTTTTGTGCATGAAATATCAGAATAATTTCAAAATTATGAACACACGATTTTTACTCCTTCTGTGGAGATTATTTAGTGAATAGGGTAGCGTTCCAAATCACTTTTCAAGATTAAAATATTGCTCGCTGTCAGACAAAAGTAGCTCGATGCTGGTTCCAAAACATCTACTTTTAGGTTTTGGAACCAGCATCGAGTTACTTTTCTCCGACATCGAGCAATATTTTAATCTTGAAAAAGTGATTTGGAACGCTACCCAAATTTAGAGTACTTGTAATAGACATACATCATCTGTCAATATTTGTTTCTAGGCTATTTTAAGGAATGTTTTGATTAAATATTTAAGTGTGATACCAGGCGTGTTACATTATAGCTTAATGAGCTCCACAATGCTTTATTTCAGTTTTACATCTGATTCAGTTCCGTCTTCGAACCAGATAAAATAAAAATAGAAGTATGTTTTGTTTTTGACTCAATTTATTTTTATGAACTTTTAATAACTAGACTTCATTAACCCACGGGCGCCATTCATAAAAAAATTAACAGTGAATATATATTTTCTATCTTTGAATAAACTGATGAGCGGTTAATATACATAATTTTAATCTTCTTACAATTAAATTACTTTAAAAAAGTATAAATTTCACGATAAAAGCGATTCAACTCCCATATTTCTAAATCCATTCAAACGCTACTAACACACGCAGTAAATTACAAAAAAACTATGTTTATCACATGAAACATGTATAGTTAATGTCCTAATGTAGCTGCAATTTCAAAATAACTGAAGAAATTCGTGCGCAATTGCTTAGAGCAGGATAGACAAATAAATATAAAAGCGTCACAGTAGGACTGAAGTTCAGCATTGTGGAGCCCTTTAAATAAACATTAATACATTTTCAATACACTTTTAATATGTAAATAAATGCTTAATAAGCTCATAGCTCTAACGATATGAAATATATGTAAGTGTGCTACCGAAAGAATGTGCTATTCGTTTAAAAATAAAACAATTATAAACATAGCTAAAATAATCAAGTACGTTAATACCTGTTAAGAGTGTTTTTTAGAATAAATCTTTTTTTTGACTAGTTTAAAATTACAGCTAGTAATAATACGTTATAATAATACAAGTAAATACGAAAGCATATGATCTGTTATTCAACACATTGACGCACGACAAAACCTAATCAAATTCATACAGTACTTCAGGCCACTTTCACAATCATTTCGTTTCTAGAAATGCGGCCTCATCTACACTGAAATCATTTTTAACAACACTTAACACGTCCCATTTGAGAACGAATGGAAATAATTTACATTAACATGTATGTATGGAAGCCATCTTATTTAAAGCACCGTAAGGGGGCCTAGTACGTGCTGTCGAGACAATGTCTTTCTACCATACTTGCTCTCTTGTACATAGACAAACGCGGTATGCGTGAGAGCGCAAGTAGGATAGACGATCTTTTCTTTGGCGCGTGCTAGTCACACGGGTCTTATGGAAAAAAAATAAGCTCTGAACACCATTTCACATTTTTAATTTAATTAAATAAGTGTTTTTAAAAACAATTTCAGATCATAACTATCTTTTCAAACCCGTCACTTTTCAAATTATTCTAAGACGAATAAAGTCCTGCCAATCAATTCACAATTTTTACTCGATAAAATTTAATGTAAAATGTAATATCATTAGGTAATAATATGTATATTGAGAATTTCTAGATTTATCTATTTGATAAAACGAAATCGTCTTTGGCGTATTGAGCAAAACTGTTATAACTTCATATGGCTTCATCTAGCAACACTAATCATAGCTGAAAATGCTTGTACCTATTTAAGAGACGCTGCATGTGTAATATTAAATTCGATACTGAACTATGACTCACTCAGAATTGGCCAAATTTTTATTATTTATTTAGTCGATTAGAAATTTCATCATTTATACACGAAAATCTTCAAAACTCCATAGGTATGCCCTATGTTTACAAGATCATTTAAACAATTGATTTCCTATTACAATATCTATGTGTAGATATAAAATATGTATATTTATAAATAAATGCATTTTATATGGCAAACGTAAACGCAGGAATGTCGTTAAATTATTATTTTCAAAGATTTGGTTCAAGTCTTAGCTTTTTAGTAGAGTCAAAATGAGCATTATGTGAGCACAGTACGTCAAAGTAAATGAGATCATAACGCGATAGTTATAGAGTAGATTTTTAAATGTCTTTAGCTAACTTATATAATTCTATAAATAAGATTAAACCGTACCATAGAATACGTAGTTATAGATAGAAAACTAGCTAAGAGTTTAAATATGTTATAAACTGTCATGTGTTTTGCATAAAAGCAGATATTTTTACCATTTCAAAGGGTAATAATGTAAAAAATACTTTTAGTAAATAAAATACAAAAAAACATCTCCAAACCGTATAAAGCCTCAAAGCAAGACGTTTATAACATAATATTGCAGAATTTAAATAAAAAATATACCAAAATACTGGATAAAACAACGTTCATATACAAAGAACGACGATATGATTTAACACTATGCGTTACAATAGCTAAACTGTGAAGATCCAAAATCTTAAAAAACACATGTATAATAGAAATTTGAACTTCCACGTAAAACGAGTCCATTTGAAATTCGACCGAAATAGAAAACAGTATGAAAGAATCTGAATTTTCTCCCAAGTAGGAATTATAGAGTTGCTATTGCAACGCACATAACGCGAAATTCAATAGTTCCACACTACAACTTTTCTGTTCTACTTGCGCTGTCACGCATACCACGATTGTTAACACAAGGAATGCAAGTTTTGTTACTAAACGAGTGATTCCATTTCGTCCACAACGCGATTAAAGTGGCGAACTATTCAATAACACAATCATATGACATCCTGCTTTGAACGTAAACTCATCGTCACAAGAGCTAATATCGGGTAACAAGTGGACGCTGGCCCACGACCGTACATAGAGTATTACGTATAGAGTAGACTAGTATTACTGATCCCATTCGGTCTCGGCGACCCCCTCCATGTTGTCTTGCTCCAACTTCAGGTCTATTTGCACTTTGGCGGACATCGATTTCATTATCTGGAAAGGATATTGATTAAATAATAATAATCATAATATTCTTTACTTCAGGCATCACATGACAAAATATACAAAAATATAATGACAAGGGCCCAGAGTTAGTAAATACCTTACAGACTAACATACATACAAAGTATAATACCAAATACACACACATAATGTCAGGAAGCTTTCTTCTTCATTGGTGCTTCCATATACCGTCGGTAGACGAATCCCGCTAACCAAAAATCAGGTCAATAATTAAGTCATAGGAATCAATGTTGGAAGAACGCCCTGAAGAGTAAGAAGAGAGGCTCTCTAACCAGGTGGCCTCTAGACATCCCCTCAGGGATATACTGCGTAACAATATGTTGTAAATGAGAGATCAAATTCTGACCCTCTCTGTAACTTTTGTTTGTATCGACTGGGATTTGCGTGCACGCACACACACAAATGTTACGTTCAACTGAGTTGGTTCCTGGGGTTAGTGCGGGGGAGTTGTGATGACGTGACATGAATTGACGCGAGACTTCCAAAGAGGCATGCGAGACGCGATGTAATAATTCCCGCAAGAACCGACTCAGTTAACTAGTAGTTAGTTGTTTTTATGTGCTTGATGTTGTTGGCGATGTGGCGTTCAGAAGTTTACCAGACAAACGATAAAACTCACACTCTCCTGCTTCTCCTTGGTAGTCTCGAAGGGCACGTGCGACTTGATCAAGTCGGGCTTCGGTTTCGGCAGTCGGGCCTCCTTATCCTTCGCCTCCTTAGCTTGGGGTGACGGGATCGAGTGCGCCGATACTGTTTAATCATACAGAGTGTATTAATTACGTGCTCACTAAATTAAACAACGTGCTATACTGATGAACTTTTGTTTTATGACTTTTGCAAATACATTTTTTTTGCCTTCCCATATTCTATCAATCGCGTTGTTTTAAAAGTTTTTCTATTGAAGTGATTCAGAATAATCTAAGTACGTTCTAAGTAAGTAATCTAAATTTTCTAAGTACGTCAATAATACACCCGGTATATATTTAGTATTTAGTAGACTATAAAATTAAATTATTTTGGTGACATACTGGAAAAAGGCACAGTCGGAATAGAAGAGATTGAAGTATTATGTGGGAATTTGTTCCATTGTTTGATAGCTCTTTTTTCAGGCCAAAACGGTCCCTAATATCGATATTTTGCACTCTTTCATTTAAGTTTTAGGTGTCAAACCGTAAGGAACGCATTTATTCAGTGCCTATTTTTCCATACCCAACATTCACTACATACATAAGTAGGAGTTGACTGCCCAAAAGTTAACTACATTTTCCGCATTTCCTTTTCTTTTAATGTCACCGTCCCACTTTGCATTGCAAGTAAAACATAAAGTAAGAGCAGGTACTTACAGGCCGCCATGCCGACCGGCTGCAAGTTCTTGGTCCGCGGCGCGACACTGTGCCCAGTCAGCCACGCCTTGCCTGCCAGCCACGGCGCCCACGTCACCAGCGTGGGGGGGAACAAGTCGTCTTGGAACAACTCGCTCTGAAACAACATTACATTCTATTTGCCAAAAACGTAACTTTAGTTGTGAATTCATTAAAAATCCTAAAAAACTACTAACCCGCGATAAATAAAGATATGATTTTGCGTATTTATGTCGCCGCCCTGTGGTTAAATCAGCCATTTAATTAAAAGGCTAGGTATTTAATGAAATGTCAGCATCCAATTATACGACTTATGGATGCTTAGCTCAATAGTTAAACGCAAACGCAACCTTTAACCAGAGGGCTGAATAGCGCTTAGCCTTTGGTGGCATAGTGTCAGTGTGGCCAAGAGACCATAAGCAGGAATTTTGACAATTATACCTCTACTAATTACTATTACTTTATTGAAAGTAAAAGTTTAAAAACTGAGTAGAAATGCCGGTGTTAAGGGTTAAAAGTCATATACATGAAAACTACTTAAAGAAAAACTTGTTTTTCCTAAAGCTTAGACAGTGAAAAGTTTGATAAAAATTATTCGTATTATTTTTCATTACAAAAATATATATAGTCATATACAAGATTCTATTCACTTTCCATTTTCTGAACATAACATTTTTCCAAATTTCAAGTTCCTCCGGTTCCTACGGTAAGTTACATATTATCCGCTTCAAATGCTATTAGGACAGGACCTTATTGAGTGTAATGAGCGCAACACGTTGTACAGTTTGGCGTAATTGTATCGTGTTATTTGTGTATATAAACAGCTATAAACAAGTGCGTGTAACCTTAATCCTGGGCACGGTGAAGGAGAGCGGCTCGATGTTCCCATTGGTGAGCCGCAGCGCGCGCGCGAACTCCACCTTGGCCACGTCCACCAGGTTCTTCTGTATGAACGCGATGCCCTGGTGCAGGCTCGGCGAGCGGTGGTGCGACAGCGCGCACAGGAACGGCGGCTCGCACGTCACCTCGTAGCAGTAGATCGTCGAGTCGCCCTACGGAATTAACCGAACGAAATATTACCTACGAGACACACACTACGACAACAACAACATCGTGACAACACGATCTGTAATAAGTAACACTTACCCGTCCAGTGAGGAACAAGGTGCCGGAGTCGTGGTCGAGGTGTATCTGCAGGATGGCGGGCGACACGTCCAGTCCCAACGTGCAGATCGGCGCCGACAGGTCCGACGCTTTGTACAGCACGATCTGTAATAAGTAACACTTACCCGTCCAGTGAGGAACAAGGTGCCGGAGTCGTGGTCGAGGTGTATCTGCAGGATGGCGGGCGACACGTCCAGTCCCACCGTGCAGATCGGCGCCGACAGGTCCGACGCTTTGTACAGCACGATCTGTAATAAGTAACACTTACCCGTCCAGTGAGGAACAAGGTGCCGGAGTCGTGGTCGAGGTGTATCTGCAGGATGGCGGGCGACACGTCCAGTCCCACCGTGCAGATCGGCGCCGACAGGTCCGACGCTTTGTACAGCAAGATCTGACGCTCCGATACTCTGACGAGAAACATGTTTGATAATTATTACTTCATTCTGTTTTTGAACTGGATACTTCTTTATTCGCATCTCGTCGAATGGAGCATTGTCAGACTTTGTTTTAACGAAGGAGAATATGTTTCTGATAATTCCCTTAATCAGTTGTTACTTAATGACTGCTCTAGGGGTTCGTTAGTTTGGTAACAGACGATTAGCTTACTATCACACAGACCACAGATGGGCCATATTTGTCATTGTTTACATTGTTGTCATGGCAACCGGCAACTAACACTGTTGTTCATGGCTATCTCGAAGACTCAAAATGTTTGACATTTGAACCAGGAAAACGAAATGTGAACCGATTTCTGTTGAATTTAACAGAATAAACGGTATTTCAAATCAATCGCCTTACCAAACACGAAATTTATAATGCGACTAGTGAAAAAAGTGCCCGTGTGCGGAAAATGACAAAACAAATAATGATATTTTGTTTTGGTTTGCTTAGAACAAATCTGGTATACCTCCTAATCCAGAAAGTTTCAATCAATATTTACCTGATGCAATTTTACTGTAAGATAGTTTCTTGACCCTGGTCGAGCAGACCTCAATAACGTTGCATTTCAACAAAACAAACTCACTTGTCAAATCCGGTGACGACTAGATGCGTAGAGGCTAGAGCCCAGACAACCCGCGCGCCGCGGCTGCCGGCCGGGCCCGGACCGGACCGGACCGGCTCCGGGGACGAGCGCGGCTTGTAGATCTGACGAGTGACACGTGCTTTAATGAACATTAACCAACTCGTGACCCGAGGTTCCGTACCTTTACACCAAACAAGCTAGTCAACAATATAAACACACACACACATACATACATATAGTCACCCCTGTCTCCCAGAGGGGTAGGTAGATACTATAGATTTCCATCTGCTACGATCCTGACACAACTCTTTCATATCCACATCCAAAGGTACAAACAAAACGTGAAAAAATAATTTGGTGGAGTCGAGAATCTAAAGTATGTTCGAGATAGCATGACATGGGTGACAGTTCGTAATTTTCCGTTTCACCCATACTCGCATCATACTGCATACACCCAGGTACAAAAGAAAATATTAAGTTTTAGAAAGAATGTATATATTTATTGCAAAAATACAATAAATTATTTATCTATAAATCGAAACAATAATCATAGTGTATTCGTTATATTTTACAAAAAAAGATTCAGAAAAGAATAATGTCTTTTTGCTACTTGATGCGTGGATCGGATCGTTAACCCATAGGGACTGACACTACATAATCGAAAATGCATCAATGAATCGGTGCGGCCATCTTATAGAATCGCGTCAGTATGAGTTCATCTTGTATGCGGCTTGTGTTTTCGTTGCGGTTGCTTTACGTGCCATTGGTTTTGACGTTTGTTACAGTTTTTGTTGATTTTGTTTTCTTATTGTTGTTTGTTTTTGGTGAAATGCCGAGAAAAACAAAAAAAAAACTTTGAACTCTCAAGCTTGTAAGTTATTGATTAGTTTAATTTAATTAATTTAGAAATTAACAAAAAGTAGTTTGGGTATTCAAAGATCAATCAAATGAAAAATCGATTTGATAGCCCTTGTTAACATTCTCGGTACTTAAAAAATCGATTCTATTTCGTTAGGGCACATAACTATAACTGACAACTTTGAACTGCCACCCATATCATGATAACTCGAACATACTTTAGTGTCAATCCACAGGAAATTCATCTACGATTTAATTCCTCTACCTATCACAATGCTCTCCAATTTTCACTTACCCTAATATTTCCATCCTTGCAGACGGTGGCTAGATACTCCCCACACGGCGACCAGTCCAACGCGAATATCTGATCCGTGTGACCTGGAACATACAAATATCGTCACGACATGAACCGTCCAGGGCGCGGGGGGGGGGGGGGAGCCGAGTGTGTCACCCACCTATCAACACAATAGCAGCAGTGGGCACGTCCTCGCTTAGGTCCCATATCTTGACGGTGTGGTCGTGCGCGGCGGTCGCCAGTATGTCGGACGCAGTCGGGTGGAAGCGGATGAGGTAGATCTTGTCCGCGTGGGCGGAGAACGTGCGGAAAGGCTCGTTCGTTGACTCTTGAAGGCCTACAGAGAAACAAGCAGTTTTGTAATATTTTATATGAAAGGAAAATGTTTCAAGAGAAGTTTGTTAAGTTTCAAAAGGAAAAAAAAATAACTTCACGAATGCCAAATCAGCTTACCAAAGGTGATACGCACTAACGTAAAAAATCAACTGATGAACGTTGGAACAAGGCCTTGGACGCGTTTCAAACTGTTGCTTTATAAACCTATATACTGAACTACTGTCGTCAACTGCCAGAGACCACTCCCAGACGCCAACGAAACGGATCAAAGTAGTCATACAGTTATCACACTGAATGTAGAGTGTAGTACGAACCGTTCTCGGGTATGTGCCACTCCCTGACGCCGCCGTCGTCGCACGCCACCATCAGTCGCTCACTCCGGAACGGATCAAAGTAGTCATATAGTTATCACACTGAATGTAGAGTGTAGTACGAACCGTTCTCAGGTATGTGCCACTCCCTGACGCCGCCGTCGTCGCACGCCACCATCAGTCGCTCACTCCGGAACGGATCAAAGTAGTCATATAGTTATCACACTGAATGGAGAGTGTAGTACGAACCGTTCTCGGGTATGTGCCACTCCCTGACGCCGCCGTCGTCGCACGCCACCATCAGTCTCTCACTCCGGAACGGATCAAAGTAGTCATATAGTTATCACACTGAATGTAGAGTGTAGTACGAACCGTTCTCAGGTATGTGCCACTCCCTGACGCCGCCGTCGTCGCACGCCACGATCAGTCGCTCACTCCGGAACGGATCAAAGTAGTCATATAGTTATCACACTGAATGTAGAGTGTAGTACGAACCGTTCTCGGGTATGTGCCACTCCCTGACGCCGCCGTCGTCGCACGCCACCATCAGTCGCTCACTCCGGAACGGATCAAAGTAGTCATATAGTTATCACACTGAATGTAGAGTGTAGTACGAACCGTTCTCGGGTATGTGCCACTCCCTGACGCCGCCGTCGTCGCACGCCACCATCAGTCTCTCACTCCGGAACGGATCAAAGTAGTCATATAGTTATCACACTGAATGTAGAGTGTAGTACGAACCGTTCTCAGGTATGTGCCACTCCCTGACGCCGCCGTCGTCGCACGCCACCATCAGTCGCTCACTCCGGAACGGATCAAAGTAGTCATATAGTTATCACACTGAATGTAGAGTGTAGTACGAACCGTTCTCGGGTATGTGCCACTCCCTGACGCCGCCGTCGTCGCACACCACCATCAGTCGCTCACTCCGGAACGGATCAAAGTAGTCATATAGTTATCACACTGAATGTAGAGTGTAGTACGAACCGTTCTCGGGTATGTGCCACTCCCTGACGCCGCCGTCGTCGCACGCCACCATCAGTCTCTCACTCCGGAACGGATCGAAGGCCCAGTCCTGGCATAACAATATGCATTTTAACGTACATCAAAAACCTACTTTTTAAGGTTAAATTTCAGTACACAAAACCAGAAATATTATTGTTAGCTGATCAATATACCCGTTGTACATGGACAGGAATCTTTTAAATGAAACCACACAATCTACAAACATACCTGCGGAAATAACAAACTATTTTCCTGTTTCCTTACTAATTTTGAGAACGGACTGTATTTTTAATGGACAGTTTTCAACGTCCCAACGTTATAGGGGTTGAGCCTTATCGACGAACTTCGAGTAAAAATAAACACGTTTTAGGACATCCAAGTTTTTCTCTTTAGTTTCATCAGCAAGTGGTAAGACCAGCAATGTTTCTGCTAACGAACAAATTGCTGCTCACCTTTTATTTTATTACTTGCTAGCGCTCGGGCTTCAAAGTAATGCTCGAAGAAACAACAAGTACTTTTCCGATCGACATTAAAAATGTACTATCACATAATTCTGAGTGTTACCTGTAGGGGTGCGGGGTGTAAGAGTGCGGGGGGGTGCAGCCCCGCGGGGTGCGAGGGGGGCGCGGTGGAAACGGACGTGGCTCCCACCGGCAGCTCTATGATGGCGACGCGCCCGCCGCCGCCGCTTACCGGCACCGCGCAACGGTACCCGTTCGCTGAAAAGAAAGAAAGAAAAATTAATTTATTGTCAAAACATGAGAAAAAAAATTAATAGATAGATAAACTCTTAAGCTAATTTGACAAAAGGTCATGCGCTCAGCAATGCCGCCGGATCATAAGCAATGATCCGAACAGCGCTGATTTTCAGCGCATCCCTGCAAGATTAAATAATTTTGTTAATACAAATGCAGAGGGTGCGTTTACAAAAACATTTGAATTGATGAAAAACATTTATACTATACATACGTTAAATGGTCTGCGATGCGACCATCGCACATAATGACTCCATCCATCCATCCACCTGGTTCGTCCACTGCTGGACACACGCCTTTTCAAGATTTCATCACTCTTGACGGTACTCCTGGAAGAAATGCCCATACTCACACACGCTGGGCAAGCGGGTTGGTGAGCGCGGTGCTGAAACCCTCTCTCTAGTGACTTTTGTTTGACAAATGTTGTTTTTGAAATTAGGTCTTAAATTACAATTTACTGGTTTTCAAGTTGTAAGCGTTCTTCCACATGTTATCTTCTGAATTCCCAACACCGACTGTATATAAGCAGAAGGTAACTAAATAACTAGAAAGTACTCTCACCATAGAACCCGTTGCACTCTCCAGATATCTGTCTGCTGACGTTCTTGATGTTCTCTACTTGCGTGGACTTGTGGCCCGGGGTGCCCTTCAAGTGGCGGAACTTCGACACTCGACCTTGACCAGGAAGACATTGAGTCTGTTATTGTACGTCGTTGATAAGGTCGCACACACAAATACGAGTATCATGGAAGCTATCGCCAACTTAATGAGTTTTGAATTTTTATTTACATGTCAACCTAACATGCTCCTCGCTTCGTTCGTCATCGCACCTATTTCTCACAAAATAATTGACTATTGACTTATGGATATATGAATATAATTTGCAATATTCCGCTACACAATTCTTGTCATGCTATTCAAAATGCAGACTCGTGCACCGCCCGCCCGCCCGCATAAAACACGCAACAAGCAAGCAATACGAGCATAAATAAGAAGCAAGAAAACTTATCGACACGTGTTTCGCCTCTGAACGAGGCATCCTCGGGATGTGTTGCTAGCTCGACTTCTCCACATCAGTTGCTGCGGAGAAGCCGAGCTAGCAACATATCCCGAGGATGCTTTGTTCAGAGGTGAAACACGTGTCGATAAGTTTTCTTGCTTCTTATTTAAGATTGCTTTGCTTTTAAGCTCGTATTGCTTGCTTGTTGCATGTTTTATACGGGCGGGCGGGCGGTGCACGAGTGTGCATTTTGAATAGCATGACAAGAATTGTGTAGCGGAATATTGCAAATTATATTTATATATACATAAGTTTTTGATGGACTTCCGCAAAGTAAAGCCTGTTTCAATCAATTAATTTACTATTGTATGATTTACTATTCTCAGTACGAAACTATTATTTCGGAATAAATCTATCATTTTGAGGAAAAAGTTTTATTCAAGGGGTGAACTATAATATTGATAACCGATAAACCATCTTTTATTTGAGATGCAAATTGACATTAATTTGTTAATTTAAACATAAAGACACTTTATTTATCTGAGAATCAAAATACTTCGTGGGGATATATCCATTAACTAGATCATACAAGTTGTTGACAATAAACCTTGATAACAGAAAATATAGTTCCCTACAAATACTGAGACAAAAAACAATACATAGAAACCCAAGTTCGAGTTTAAACTTTGCGTGTGTGTGACAATTTAATGCCGGCGACGAAATCGGTGCGATTGTATTGCCTTCGCAAGTTTTATCGAGCGTGCACGTAATAGCAAAATGAAATAGCATCACATTTGGTCACGCCCACGACTGAGTTGCTGCGCTCATGACGAACGTCATAAATGTATGTAAATAATGTAAACTGTTACCGAACACAGTGGACGTCCTCTTAGTGGCGACGTTGGGTACGGAGGCGCGCTTGTCCTCGCGCTCGGGACTTTTGCGGGATTTCAGGGAGTCTCTACGTCTGGAAACACAAATTAAAGTTTAATAGATCATAAATTCTAGGATTCTAACAGGGATATTGATGAAAATACCGGGAATTTCTTGATACAGATTAATTAAAACAGGAACACATAAACGCACGATCGTACAAGGAGGAAGGCAGCGCGCCAAGTGGCCGAAATGGGAAACAGTTTATTTTTCTTTTACTGACAGCGGAGGATTATAAAATGTCATTCCTAACAGTCCTGCACTGTCTCTCTCTCGGTCTTTCGGCCCAGCCAAGACCGCTTCTAGAGCCGAACAGCTCCAGTATGCATATGCACGAACATAATTTAAAATAATCACGAATGTCTCCAACACAGAAAAAAATATATAGTATATGCATTGACGTCTCATAAACAACTAGACTCACAATCTCGTTTCAAGTGTCCGCGATGCATCTTGTCACAGCTATGGGGTGACAAAATCGAATGACGATTTCGTACAACTGACATTGCATCGTATGTTAACGACATAACGTCTTAATTTGGTTGAAGTATTTTTGCTACTATGCACGTCGTACGTTCGGACACTTTCTGACGAACTTTTCTTAGAGACTGTGTGTCTAGTTGTTTATGAGAGGTCAATGAGTATAGGTCTAACAACATACTGCTATAACATATACTGCTAGTTTATGAAACTGCTACAGAAAAACAGCTCGCCTACGGCTCGTTTTTTAAACTGACACTCGTGTTTTAATACCTAGTTATGTATAGTTTCATACACTACTTTATCTAAACTCATGCTTACTAACCTATTTTCACAATCTTGGTCAAATATGTCGTTAGCCATCTTTGATTATTCTTGTAAAAGCTTGTTTTGAAAGTGTTCGTAATTTCCGTCGTTATTTCCAGAATGTCAGGTAGTGTCAAATTGTCATCACCAATCACTGAGTCAGAAATTTTAGGGCGAAATAATACTTTTGACTGATAAAACTACAGCCAATAATTAATAAATTTCCCCGTAAACTATGGCGCCGAAACCCAACAGTCGATGCGCATGCGCCCTAGCGCGCGCCGCTAGCCATAGTCAATAAGTATATGGCCGAAAATAAAGTTAACCTGTAACCTCCTTAGTTGGGTCGCAATATTATTTTGTACCTGTCGCCTACGGCTCGTTTTTTAAACTGACACTCGTGTTTTAATACCTAGTTATGTATAGTTTCATACACTACTTAATCTAAACTCATACTTACTAACCTATTTTCACAATCTTGGTCAAATTTGTCGTTAGCCATCTTTGATTATTCTTGTAAAAGCTTGTTCTGAAAGTGTTCGTAATTTCCGTCGTTATTTCCAGAATGTCAGGTAGTGTCAAATTGTCATCACCAATCACTGAGTCAGTAATTTTAGGGCGAAATAATACTTTTGACTG
Organism: Ypsolopha scabrella; assembly: GCA_910592155.1. Classification (NCBI taxonomy): domain Eukaryota; kingdom Metazoa; phylum Arthropoda; class Insecta; order Lepidoptera; family Ypsolophidae; genus Ypsolopha; species Ypsolopha scabrella. The sequence goes on along the minus strand of OU342972.1, from coordinate 1,899,559 downwards.
ATAAAACTACAGCCAATAATTAATAAATTTCCCCGTAAACTATGGCGCCGAAACCCAACAGTCGATGCGCATGCGCCCTAGCGCGCGCCGCTAGCCATAGTCAATAAGTATATGGCCGAAAATAAAGTTAACCTGTAACCTCCTTAGTTGGGTCGCAATATTATTTTGTACCTGTCGCCAACGCCTCGTTTTTTTAAACTCACACTCGTGTTTTAATAACCTCTTTATGTACCAGTTTCATAAACTACTATTTTAGATGAAAAAGGTAGGAGACAGATTTTTATCATTTCTATCCATCAAAAACTGTACAAAGTAGTACTTGGCCGGTCACCCGATAAACAAACATGTCAGATTTCTGGAACCGGCCAGTCATCGGATAAAATGCTGAAAGGGTTAATTGACTATAAAGAATGTGTAACCTGAGAGGCGCGGGCGAGGGCGGCGTCTCGGACTCCACGGCGACGCTGACAGAACGCATCTCGTAAGCGCGCCGCCGGTCCGCTATCGACTGGTTCACGCCCAGGCTGGCGCCGACACCGCTGCAACAGCAACACTGTTTAAGGGTGCTAACGCAAAATCTTGCACTCCAGTGTAAGGTATTTTTCGGTCTCGTGACGCGCTCACATAGGTGATGTGATTTGCAGCGATATGTTACAACTAAACACAAATGTGTTTGCATTTAGCTTAGTAATAGCATTTTCCTAATATTGTTTATGCATTTTCCTTTCGCTAGATGCACTAAGGCGCGGTCAAAAAGCGTCTTCTATCTGCTGGGCACGCTGCTGCTCCCTAGGTGAGTACGTGCGTACATCGCGTACCACAAGCTTGGGACCGCGATGGACGCGCAGACTGACACCCCAGCTGCAGCGTCTTCTACCTTCTGGGCACGTGCGTACATCGCGTACTCTGGATGACGATTCTCGCACATGCGACTATTTGCGAAGGCCGAAAGCAGGTGATTTTTACAAGATCTTTATGAAGAAACGTGTCAAACTTTTAAAATAAAAACCTGTTGTACATCTTCATAACATGCTTTACATGTCTTTTAAGATAACATGCTTTACATGTCTTTTAAATAGTTTCGCGGAATGAGTGCGCGTGCGACGAACGGCGACACAGGTTTCCCGTGCGAAGGCCGGCCGTTTGCAGTTAGCATTTAAGCAGAGCAACTCTGCGGGGATTGCGGGGCGAGACGCGGGAGGTCACCTGAACCACATACAATTTTCGAACCAGTAGCTCGGGTGCCGTCTGTCGGGGCTGACACGCGTCGTACTTTGTCAATTCATACAATAATTGTGCATTAATTAACGGTAAAATGACAGATATATTTAAAATAACAAATGGATAATATTTGGCAGCAGCACATCTATAAGTATTACACCTTAGTTGTGTAAACGTATTTACTTACATAAAGATATGTAAATGTAATAAAAGATGCATAATAAATATCTACGATTGGGTTTTATTTTTATTGTTATCAACTGAAATGCAAGTCACAGTCCACACCCAGTACACCCGCGTTTCACCGACGATTATTACGTCCCAACGTGATGGCATGCAGGTTTCACGATGTTTTCCTTCACCGTTCAGCAATTTTTAAACAAAAATATACTCCCTTTAAAAGGACCCAGAAACTGAAATATAAAATACTTACTCGGTAGCTTCGAACACCTTCCTTCTCTCGGCCGTGCTCGGAGTCTTCGGTCTGTACCCGGAATCCGAAGAGTTTACTTCCTCTTCGAGACTCGTGTCGGACTTGCCGTTTGTGTACTCATCTGTTATAACAATTTACCATAAAAAATTTACAATATTTCAGTAGATTTTGTGATTTCATACATAAAAAAGGAAATATCAATCGTTACGTGTCGTTTTTACGATTTTGTTTTTTTTTTATCGAATGTATTTAAATTGCATTGGAAAATATGTAATTCGTCGTATCCATGGGAGTGATAAACGAAATCGGTACACTCCACGATTCGCGTTGACTTCTTTCCTAAGGCAGCAGCCAGATATCAACAAATTAACACACTTACTGTGTCGATTCGATGTAACAAGACTTATTTGACAGGGGAAAACTTAATTTAAGCGTTCTTTCTTTTTCTTCCTGCATTGAAAAGACAATGACAGGACGCTTAAAATAAGGTTAGTCCTGTCAAATAGGTCGTGTTACACCGAATCGACACCATTGTCATTAAAGCACTCCAGACGATACTTTAATAAATACTAAAGTACTAGACAATACTTGAGTAAATACTAAAGTACTCCTCCTTTTTCTTACACCCCGCTTATAATTTTTTAGGCAATAAGCAAGATACAGTAAAAAACTTTTATCAGGGTCAGACTTAGTCGTGCGTGAACTGATACATTGTAGAAGTGTGCGTGAGCGTTATTGCCACAGACATACAGACCAAACATTAATAATATACGCATAGAGTCGACTTGAAGCAATTTTATCTCGGTGAGTTACCGGCTCTTTTAGATATTAATATTGCTTGTTTCCAAACAAAATATATACGATAGATTAGTTTAGGTATTAACAAATATGTTTCAAGCTTAAGCCAGCCAAAACAACCCATTTTTATACGTTTTTTCGTACCAAGTAGCTTAAATGTCGCTTGGTTTTTGTATGGAAACTTGCCAATGCTACTAAATCCTTAGGTTTAGTTTGTATGTCAGTGGTTATTGCGTAGCTCACGCAAACTTCAGCAATGTATACGCGCACGGACTCCTACAACCAAGCCTGTCGTGAGATACAAAGTACTGTACGTACGGTAGAAGCGCAAAATAGATAGGTACAGCAGCTACGGGTGACCTTGATTTTAAATACGTACTTGTCACACGTATCGCAAAACGCATGCACTCGTGACTACCGAGATCGTCGTATGTACACGTCTATGTGTGCGTGCGTCCGAAATCGCTGGTTGTAGGGAGCTAGCCTTCTGTATGCATTTATTTTGTGGTAGAAGTTACCTCTGTTGGCAATCTCCACATCGCTGGTGGGAGACAGAGACTTGTCCTTCTCTTCCGTCACCTCCTTCGGGGTGGAGGTGAGAGGGGTGGCGGGCGCGGGCGCGGGCGACACCGGTGATGTCACTAGAACCATTAATGTACGTATTTGATACACAGGGATATTTGTGGATCGGGTTTAGGCCTTCACAGCTGTGAAAGTGCTGATACTTTAGAAAAATATTAATTTCTTAGTTACCAAAACAATGATTGAAAGTCTACTCAATCAAATGTCTAGAAATAGCAACGAATTGTTTTTAAATCGCATAGTTTTCATGGAGAACGTCTTCGACAAGCTAAAATCCCACGCCAATTTTAAAATTGCAAGAATTCAGTTAAAACAGTCCTGAGTTATAAAATTATATTGAACAATATAGACTGAACAGTATGTTAAGCGATCTGCTGTAAAAACACCGTTACCACCAGACGCTCAGACCCATTGATCACATTTATAAGTCACTCTAGGTCACACTTATGAGTCTGAGCTGTTTTGTGTTGGGAATAACGCTCGAATACGTAATAAATTATACGAATAAATTATAATCAGGTTGGAATATAAAAAGTCTAAATAGAGAACTAGACTCCTAAGCTAATCATAATGTTTATCACTACAAAATATCCTTTTAGTAAAAACTGCTATGTTACAGACTCGCATACATAAGTTTTAGTCTTCATCTAAACAAATAATCCTTACTTGAAATTGCAGCAACTACTTATAAATCAGTACACTAATGATGTGAGATAAATAACTCATCGACTGTCGAAACTCAAGTTACAAACTCTAATATTATATTATCTGTGCTATCGATATAGTATCGCTGCGGGGATATGAGGGACAAATTTGGGATTGAGCCAATTATTAAATCTTCTTTGTTTCGAAAGAGCTGCTACCCTGTGGCTATAAAGGTATTTAATAATATTCTTAAGGATATAAAGAAACTTCCACTTAACTCATTTAAAAATCAATGATGTATGAAAAGTTTACACGATAAAAGAGTTCATGAAATATAATAATAATAATATTTTGGTTATGTTAATTTTATTAATTATATTATTTGAAAATGATTAATGTACGTTACTAACATATTGTTTAGTTTATAAGATATATATATTTTTTGCACACTGTTAGATTATGCTGACACTATATATATTTTTTATGATCTTGTAATACGTATACTCTCGCAAATAAACGTTTCAATTCATTGCGTGTTGCACATTACTACTGGTGATGTTTTATGGCCCCAAAATTTTCCTGGGAGTCTATGTTTTTATTTAAACTGCATGACTAGATATAAAAATAGTAATTCACATATAGAACGCTAATGAGGGCGTTATGTGAGATTTGTTTCGAATTGATCTTATCTATTTTGTAATGCATTCTAATAATATCTAGCTAGAGTATCCAAAACGATGAATATCGCTATAGAAACATATAAACGTATTGTAATTCACCTCCCATGTCCAGGTGATTAACTACTAACAAATAACTACGTCCAAATATAAGTAACAAGTCGTTTACCATCCGTGTTCAACAAGCACATGGCGCCAAACTTTCTAACGAGCACTTCGATTCTTATTCTCCCTGCAGCAAATTGTTAACTACGTACATTCCCGTAACAGTCGGTCAAACATGGTACTAGATAAATATGTCTCGAAACAGATGTTTATAGGTTATATTCAAATCAAATCAAATCAAAATAATTTATTTCGGATAAAAATCCATATTTTAAACATTAAAATTATAAGACAAACAATACAAAAATTAAGTTACACATTCAATACAATTAAATTACACATTCAATATAAAAATTAAATTAAATTAAATTAAATATCCATAGACAAGTCAACGCATTAGCCCGTATAAAGAATTGGGATGTTTAATACGCTGAACCCATAATAGGACCCTCCGTATTTTCAGCAATCACCCTCAGAATGCTGTTGTCACTGCCTCGAACTCTGCTCAGAAGTGAGACTGTTTTTTTGCGCAATATTGCCTGAAAACAGTCAGTACGCGCCTCGGCGAACATTCCGGACGCGCTGCAGCGCCACGGCAGTCCCAACAACATCCTGAACGCGTTATTGTATTGTAACCGCAGACCGCTGATGGACTTTTGTGTGTAGTTTATCCATAAGTTGCTTGTATATAAGGATGTACAATGCGCTTTAAATAATGTTATTTTCACTTGCTCTGTACATCTAGCAAACCTACGTGATAACATATTACTCCGGACCGCCAGCGCTCTGCGTTCCCTATCAATATCCTTGCTGTCAGTAAGGTCTTCTGTTACAATATGTCCCAGATATTTAAAGGAGTTGACCCTTTTTAGAGCAGTTCCATTCAGCGTAATCGGGGGAACAATACTAGGTTTTTTATTTGCTGCCTTAAATACAATGAATTCAGACTTTTTGACATTGACTTATATCATAAGCCTTTATTCCCAATATAATAAAAAACATAATAAATATTTAAAAAAAACCGGCCAAGTGCGTGTCGGGTTCCGTAGTTGCCCAGTACATTTTATAAGTTGGTCTACTAATGCAGATCGCGCCAAACTTCTAGTTCAGTTTTAAAGGGGACTAAAAGTTTGGCGCGACCTGTACTCGTAAATCTGTAAAGCCTGCTTAGCTGTGATAGTTTTCCTTTTAATTTCATTATATATACTACGTCTGTGAATTTTTTCACATTTTTATAAAAAACCGTGTAACCGGCAGGGGGGGAACTCTAACAAAAATTAGCACTTTAAAGTTTAATATTTCGCCAACGGATCCCTTAATCGAAAAATGGTTTTCACACACCCACAATGTTTTTGAACGACCTATCCAACGATACCCCACACTATGGGATAGACCAGAAAAAGACAGACAGACATGTAGATAACCTCTAGACATATAGATGACATGTTGATAACATGTAGACATACATATAGATGACATGTCTACATGTAGATGACATGTAGACATGTAGATGACATGTAGACATGTAGATGACATGTAGACATATAGACGACATGTAGACATAAACAGACCATTCACTGTAAGTCCCCTGGCTTAGGAAATGGTAGCACAGCAAATAATGCTGCCAATGGCTCACGTAGCATTCACCCTACTACACATTCATAATATTTACTTGACTGCGTTTTTTCATATATTAACTATACTACTCTGTAATTAAAACAAAATGTACAGAATGAAAAAATAAAAATTATCAATTTATTTGTATTTCGCAAACAATACGTATGATCTAATGGTATGAATATCTATACACGTATCTCTGTACTAAAACGGTATTTTTTATTTCTTGTTCTAGCTCGACGTTTGTTCTAAATAGTCGAGCTGCCGTTTTTTTCCGATATGCCTGCAAAAGTAAGTGAATAGCTAATTATTATTTGCCCATAAAATTGGCTTTATATTTAAAGCTGATATCCCTATTTTACTAACCCGTCATGGGAGCACTGACACGAGATCGAACCTGATCAAGAGGAACCACGGTGCATTGTTTGCATTTTCTCTTCCACAAAAACATCTCTTTTGCACAATTTTTCAACGAATTTCGCAATAATAAAACATAATTTATCAAATAATTTTGAAAAATCTGACTGTCAAACAAAATGACAGCAAAATCTTGACAAGCAGTGATGCCAACATGACTTCAGGGGACAAGTTATGATGAATGGTCTGTAGATGACATATAGACATGTAGATGACACGTAGACATGTAAACATGTATGTAGATGACATATAGATAACATGTAGACATATAGATGACATGTAGATATATAGATGACATGTAGATATATAGATGACATGTAGATATATAGATGACATGTAGATATATAGATGACATGTAGATATATAGATGACATGTAGAGTAGACAGAGAGATGTACTCACCGGAGTCGGACTTGTGCGTCCCCGGAACGGCGGGCACCGAGAACACCTTGTCGAAGGAGAACTCCTCGTTGCTCTGCGACGCGGAGAACGGCTTCGGCCCGAGCCGGGGCTGAGGGCACGGACATGAGAGTTACTGTAACATACTATCTACAAATCGACACACCAGCCAATAGGCCACTCGCTTGCGCAATGCAGACTGCTAGATGGACTACTAGGTGATAAGTGATTATAGTCCTTAGTTTTTCAGAAAATAAGTTTAAATTATATATTAAGCAGGGACTCTTGAGAAAAGCATATTATAAAATTAATGACTATTTGGATGATAGTGACGCTTGGTGTCATGAGAATATTGATTGATACTACGGTTCGTTTATTTTCTAACTGATTTGTGTTTCAAATCGTCTGTTTTTATGTAGACTAATATTTTTATATTGTTTTTTTATTATTATTTTGACATTTCTTTTTACATATTGACATGAACATTGTATAACTTAAACTTTGCATTTATTACTTAGTTGATAATCTGACTATCAAAAAAGTGATAAACTATATGAGACAGGTAGATGATGTTTTGCTTAGTATTTTAACTTGCTACCTCATTAGACAGGTAGACTAAGATATATATGTTTTTTTTTCTTTTTCCTCATGACACAATTTCCTTCTGTCTTTTATATTTTTATCCTTTTTTAATACATTGTTTAGTATTATTTTATATAAGTTAAAAAAACTGTAATAGTATTAAGCCATATTCAGAAAAAAAATACATGATCTTGCTAAGTTTCTTGCCCTTCTTCTTAGCAAGATTAATCGAATGGACGGATTTAGGCATTATATCTATTTATAGTTTATTTATCTATTAACTTATTTATTCACTGAATTATGTAGGTATGTATATACAATATTTTAATTTCTTACTTATGTTAGTATATATTTGGCTAGGCATTATATTTATTTATGATCTATTCAGTTTATTTATCAACTTATTTATTAATTGCATTGTGTAGTTATAATAATATTCGTATTCCAATAAGTCTTTATTTTATGCATTTAACTTTTGTAGCCCAACTTAAATATAGTTTTTTAATATATTTCCCGTATCAGATTTGCTTCATCATAAAATATTATTTTTATACGGATTAGATTTTACATGTAAAACGTATACTTTATGTATCTATTTCACAAATAAACAATTTGAATTTGAATTTATAATTAACTATCAAAGAAAAATCCGCCCACTCATCACACGTATTGCAAAAAGTGCGACTAGTGTGTCAGCAGCGGCAATTTCTTTGAGAGTACCTCCTTGTATATTAGAGGCGCGCCAAGCTCTAATATCGATTTATTTCTGGTATTTACTTTGCTTGCTGATATCTTCGAAACGTAACACAAATATTTATTTCCATTGATGTCAGCAATTGATTTTTATAAGAATTATCCGTGGCCGCAGCTATGAAAAACAAAAATGGCGGAGAGTAGATGGAGGCCAAAATGTTTGAACCCCTTTATAAAGAACAGTACAACTTATCTTATCTCGGTGAGGAAACATAGGTAAGTGATAAATTACAAACAACAAACTCCGAAAGTTAGATCAGTATACCTTATATCCAGAAATAGGCGCCGTCGTCGTTCGCGGCTTCGGTTTGGGCACCTCCGAATGTTGGTCTTCTCCGGAACCCCCTTCCGAGATCGAGGACCTCGGCAAGGGTTTCGGGGGCTGCAAGGGAACCCCGTTTACGTAGCTATTACTCCTGGATAGGGAGGTTTCATTTAAGTCTGTACAGTCAGTCTTTTCCAAGGAGTTGTCTTGCTCGGTGTCGGAGGAGGGATCATCGTTTTTCTCTGCATCGTTGTGTCCGTTGTCAGTTATATTTTTGTGGAATCCGTTAGTGGGCACGTCGGGCTTCATCGGAGATACTGCCGGCTCTTTCTTTTGACGCTCCATGCCTTTGATTAGGTCTTTGACGTTGACAAAGTCAATCCGATCTGCTTCGTCCTTATTTTCGGTCTGCGGCGACGGTTTCGGCACAGGTTTCGATGGTTCCTCGACTTTTGGTTTCTTGGGATCGGTTTTTTTAGGGATCGGCATCGCAAGTATTGTCTTCACCACTTCTTCTAGATTCCCTCGGTGAATCTAGGGATGTATATGAGGAACTTTTACTTGAAATATCGATAATATATATATCAAAAAGGATTTCGTATGACAAATAAAAAAATATGGTAAAAAATAATTCTAAACAAAATCTACTTACCGTTACCCTACAAAGCGTGCACTACGACCACTCCACATAAATAAAATTAATTCACTACTAACTACAAAGAAAATCACTCAAGTGTTAATAAAACCCACAAATTAATTAAAAACTGAAAATCAATCACAACACAAATCAAACAACACATATAATACTTAATAGACAATCACTACTTAGAACTAGTAAGAAATAAACAAAATAAAAACCTACCCTAAGTTACATTGTAGTGAGGCCACAAATAATATAATAAAATACTATATAAACTGAATAAATGTATCAATTACGTTTAAATTCATGCAAAATTGGAACCCGCAGCAATAAAACCGACTTAATCGAGTCTTGCATCCCATTTCTCACCCATACAACTATTTTATTAGCAAAAAACAAACAAAAGTTGTGAAAAGACTCGGTCGGTCGTTCAACATACGAGGGGTGGCTGATATAAAATCTCCTTTGTTAAAGAAAGTTTAAAAAATGTTACTGGCCACTATATTCTCGTATTCTTTGTTTATTCCTTTTTTAAAAATTATGACACTTATTTGTTTCTACGAGTTCAATTTTTTTTTGGCGCGTCTTCGTTTTTATCAAGTTGCAATAAAATTAAAAATGGATAAAATTGAGTATCGCGCTGTGATTAAATTCCTCGGTAAAGAAGGGAATACGCCGACGCAGATCCGAGAGCGCATGTTTAAGGTGTTCGGAGATTCATGTCCTTCCGAATTTGTAATAAAGTTTTGGTCAAAGCAGTTTAAACAAGGCCGTGTGAGCTTAGAAGACGATCCCCGTAGTGGAAGGCCCATTTCTGCAGTTACCGCAGATAATGTGGAAAAAGTGAAGAAACTGATCCTTGCCGATCGGCGAATTAAGCAGTGGGAAATAGCTAGAGATGTTGGCATTAGCAAGGAACGAGTTCATGAAATAATTCATGAACATTTGGGAATGTCCAAGGTGAGCGCACGTTGGGTGCCTAAAATGTTGACCCCGTTTGATAAGCAAAGGCGTGTGGAATGTTGTCAGTCATTTTTAGACTTGGTAAAGGATAAAGAGGAAGAAACTATCTTGCGAATAGTGACCTGTGATGAAACTTGGATTCGTCAGTGGGATCCCGAAAGCAAACAAGAATCGATGCAATGGAAATTTAAAGGGGAAAAACCACCAAGGAAGTTTAAGGTCCGGCTGTCAGCGGGCAAACTAATGGCAACCATTTTTTGGGATGTTGAGGGGATTCTTATGATAGATGACCTGCCAAAAAACACCACGATGAATGCTGAATACTATGCAAACTTACTTGACCAGCTACGCAAAAAAATAAAAGAAGACAGGAGGGGCAAACTTAGCAAAGGCGTTTTGATTTTGCATGATAATGCACCCGCGCACACGGCCTTTAAGGCGCGGTCATCTCTGACAAAAAACGGCTTTACAGAGATCAACCACCCACCCTATAGTCCAGACCTGGCTCCCTCTGACTACTTCTTATTTAAAAATTTAAAGAAAAATTTGAGAGGGCGCAGATTTTCAACAGACGAAGAGATGAAGGACGCTGTGAATGACCATTTTGACGAACAAAATAATAATTATTATTTTAATGGTATGCTGTCACTTATTGACAAATGTCGTAAGTGCATTTCAGTTGCAGGGGACTATATTGAAAAATAAAAAATAAATTATTAATCCATGTATTTTCTTTCATAGTCAGGTAGATTACTTTTCAGCCACCCCTCGTACGTCCACGCAAGAACATGATAGATGTACGAGCGAACGATAACCGACCGGATCTTTTTACTCCGGAGTATTCCCGCTGACTTCTAACACAAAAAGCAAACACTGTAACTACTGTGTATCGAAAGTTGGAGTTTTTTTAATCCCGATTCGCTCAGGGTTTACCAACCCGTGGGTTACAATGTCGCGAAATGCCTCACGACAGAGAGGTTGTCACATGTTTGCTATCGGTCGCATCGTAACGTATACTAAGTGAAATTAAATTAAGCGACCAAATTCATACTGGAGGCTCGGTTAGCCATCAGTAACGAGTTTTAATGACGCTCCAGGCGAAATTCGAAAAAAAAAATGTTTATGCCCCGTAGTGCCTGCACTAGGAATTGTACTTAAACTGGTCCAACCAGTAAGGAAGCAAAACAAAAGTTTTTTCGAAACTGGCCCAAAGGATTACTGAACGTAGTTTTTGATCACTAACCGAGTCCTCAGTATGAATTTGGTCGGTTGATTTAATTTCACCCTATATGTAAGAACTTCATCTGACCCATATATCATCCACTATAACCAGTGTTGCCGTACTGTAGAACGAAATAAAATATGCATATTTTTAATTTATATTCTAGACTAGCTTTTGCCCGCGGCTTCGCCCGCGTCGAATGGATTTTCGTGGAAATAAGGAAAACAAAAGAATATGATTTTTTTAACGACAATATGTAACGGTCACCATGTTTTTACCAAAGTGCTAATAAATACCAATCAAATAAGCCTAAACTCGAAGGGTCTGCTGTTGTCCGTTGAGGAGATCCCATATCTTTCTTCTAGTCCCATCATCAGACCCTGGTCATCATGTTTTTACCAAAGTGCTAATAAATACCAATCAAATAAGCATGAACTCGAAGAGTCTGCTGTTGTCCGTTGAGGAGATTCCATATCTTCCTTCTAGTCCCATCATCAGACCCTGGACACCATGTTTTTACCAAAGTGCTAATAAATACCAATCAAATAAGCCTAAACTCGAAGGGTCTGCTGTTGTCCGTTGAGGAGATCCCATATCTTTCTTCTAGTCCCATCATCAGACCCTGGTCACCATGTTTTTACCAAAGTGCTAATAAATACCAATCAAATAAGCATAAACTCGAAGAGTCTGCTGTTGTCCGTTGAGGAGATCCCATATCTTTCTTCTAGTCCCATCATCAGACCCTGGTCACCATGTTTTTACCAAAGTGCTAATAAATACCAATCAAATAAGCATAAACTCGAAGAGTCTGCTGTTGTCCGTTGAGAAGATCCCATATCTTCCTTCTAGTCCCATCATCAGACCCTGGTCACCATGTTTTTACCAAAGTGCTAATAAATACCAATCAAATAAGCCTAAACTCGAAGGGTCTGCTGTTGTCCGTTGAGGAGATCCCATATCTTCCTTCTAGTCCCATCATCAGACCCTGGTCACCATGTTTTTACCAAAGCGCTAATAAATACCAATCAAATAAGCATAAACTCGAAGAGTCTGCTGTTGTCCGTTGAGGAGATCCCATATCTTCCTTCTAGTCCCATCATCAGACCCTGGTCACCATGTTATTACCAAAGTGCTAATAAATACCAATCAAATAAGCCTAAACTCGAAGGGTCTGCTGTTGTCCGTTGAGGAGATCCCATATCTTCCTTCTAGTCCCATCATCAGACCCTGGTCACCATGTTTTTACCAAAGTGCTAATAAATACCAATCAAATAAGCCTAAACTCGAAGAGTCTGCTGTTGTCCGTTGAGGAGATCCCATATCTTCCTTCTAGTTCCATCATCAGACCCTGGTCACCATGTTTTTACCAAAGTGCTAATAAATACCAATCAAATAAGCATAAACTCGAAGAGTCTGCTGTTGTCCGTTGAGGAGATCCCATATCTTCCTTCTAGTCCCATCATCAGACCCTGGTCACCATGTTTTTACCAAAGTGCTAATAAATACCAATCAAATAAGCCTAAACTCGAAGGGTCTGCTGTTGTCCGTTGAGGAGATCCCATATCTTCCTTCTAGTCCCATCATCAGACCCTGGTCACCATGTTTTTACCAAAGTGCTAATAAATACCAATCAAATAAGCATAAACTCGAAGAGTCTGCTGTTGTCCGTTGAGGAGATCCCATATCTTCCTTCTAGTTCCATCATCAAACCCTGGTCACCATGTTTTTACCAAAGTGCTAATAAATACCAATCAAATAAGCCCAAACTCGAAGGGTCTGCTGTTGTCCGTTGAGGAGATCCCATATCTTCCTTCTAGTCCCATCATCAGACCCCGGTCATCATGTTTTACCAAAGTGGTAATAAAGACCAATCAAATAAGCCCAAACTCGAAGGGTCTGCTGTTGTCCGTTGAGGAGATCCCATATCTTCCTTCTAGTTCCATCATCAGACCCTGGTCACCATGTTTTTACCAAAGTGCTAATAAATACCAATCAAATAAGCCCAAACTCGAAGGGTCTGCTGTTGTCCGTTGAGGAGATCCCATATCTTCCTTCTAGTCCCATCATCAGACCCCGGTCATCATGTTTTACCAAAGTGCTAATAAAGACCAATCAAATAAGCCCAAACTCGAAGGGTCTGCTGTTGTCCGTTGAGGAGATCCCATATCTTCCTTCTAGTCCCATCATCAGACCCCGGTCATCATGTTTTACTAAAGTGCTAATAAATACCAATCAAATAAGCCCAAACTCGAAGGGTCTGCTGTTGTCCGTTGAGGAGATCCCATATCTTCCTTCTAGTCCCATCATCAGACCCTGGTCATCATGTTTTACCAAAGTGCTAATAAAGACCAATCAAATAAGCCCAAACTCGAAGGGTCTGCATTCTTACCAAATTTTACAAACGTTCGGGAATTATTATTTGTTACATAACTTCTAGAAAAGAAAAGTAAATTCCAAAAATTACGATAACTTTTTTTTCCGAAATCCGATTTAAATAAAATGAAGCCTATATTCTATTCCAAATTAAGCTCTGTACAGCTGTGGAAACTATATAAAAATCCGTTCAGTATTTTTAGAAATGTGCGTGAACAAACAGACAGACAGAAAAGAATTCTAAAAATCGTTGATTTGTATTACTTTTCTATTACTTTGCTTCAATGTACAGACACAGCGGTTTCTACTGTTTTATTATATTAGATTATTAAATGACTGAATAAACTTGTAATAAATTGTAATATTATTGTGAATAATTAATTAAAATTGATTCGACTGATGCCGGCCCCATAGTGGGCCGAAATATATTTCGAAAATTAATATTTTTTTATTATTAATACAAGTTAAAGGAAACTAAAGGCTTTATATAGCTAAATTATATATATTTATTTCTAATTAAAATTGAATAAAATATAACAATACTAACAAATTTAACATAGATTTAACTAAATGATTATGCTAACTAGTACTAACTTACTTGACCTAGGAATAATCTTTAATATTATGTACTTAAAAGGCATCCAGTTGCCCTCTCATGATTGCTATGCCCCAACAGGGCGTCTCCTGTACTTTTATAAATATGTAAGATTCTCTAAACTTGTGACATTGCAATAAATGATTTGAGTTTGAGTTTATATGTATATTGATGAATTTATCTTTTTTTGCTTTGTTACTTTTGAGAATTAATTTGTTGTAAACACGGCCATAAATACATTTTCTATCTTTCTTCTTTCAAATAAATAATGCACTTCGGCAACATTCAGTTTTCAAGTATTTCAAGTAGGGTTGCCACCTCTCCCATATTTCCGGGAGTCTCTCTCATAAAAACCTCCCGCCTCCCGGAATTATTCAGTAATAATCAAAACTCTCCGCAATTTAAAATTGGCGCCCAAATATGTCGGGGTCGAAGAGAAAATTGTTTGAATGCCGGCCGTGAGTGTACTTATATTATGTAAACAAAAACTTCGATATTTGGACGAAGGAAAGATATATTTTCAATTAAAAACAAAGGAAGAAGTGCAGATGCTTCTCAATTTTAAAATGGAAAGTATTTACGATCAAATATGATGAAAATATTTGTTTATTTTGAGATGGCCTCTCTCCCGGAACTAGAATAGAAAGTGGCAACCCTAATTCCAAGCTACTGAGACAAGATATAGCTCACTAATCTTAGACCCCGTTGCCATTCGTCGCGAGTACTACCGACGTGCGTTCTTTATTTCGTTCTACTGTACACGACTGTTACTTGCCTCATTGTCCCAGTGTCGTGTTACGAGCGCCGGAGTAGAGTAAACACGAACCTGTTGACAGTTGTCAGCGTGAGGGTGCAGCGAGATGGTGGGCACCGGGTGGTCGATGCGCTCGAGCCACATGGGCGCGCTCAGGTAGGTGACCCCGCCGCTCGTGTCCGGGTACAGGTCGGCGTGGTAGTCGCGGTAACTCTGAAATATGGGTTACTATCTTACACGTACCGTACTACTACTACTAAACAAACAAAAGGATTGGTGCTAATCACAGACAAGATAGCCAATAGACTGCTCATAAGAGGCAACCGATTTCTGTCAACACATCAGACAAATACGTCTGATATAAGGTTGCTGATTCAAAACCAGTGTTAGTTGCGTATCTGATACGAATCCACGTTCTCAGCTTCTATGAGCGAAAATCGTAAAAAAGGTAAAAAGTCGCAGAAAATGGTAAGCATGTTAAATGGTGTGGAAAAGTCAGTAGCCAATGTAACATTAAAACGAATACATTAATATTTCATGGGAAATTACCTAAATATTTAATACAAAGATTATTACAAAATCATCATGGTTCAACTTAAACTGGTCACTCTTGTGCTTGCGCACCTCGCTGATGTCTTTCAATCTGTCTCGTGCTCTCTTGTATTTTGTAGTATTTCTGTCTCGTTTATATCGTGCGGTCGTGTTAGGATAGAGGTGCGAGTTTATTGACCACTTACTTATTGATCTATGTAGATTATTAAAGGCCTTAAAGCAGTTTAACACATAAAAGAGGTTTACCAAATCAAATCTAATCAAAATATTTATTTTGCAAAATAGATGCATAAAGTATACTTTGTAGAAGTCAAAGTTAATTTTAACAATATAATATAGCTTTAGAATATAAAAAAATATATAATAATACGGGAAATATAATAAACACCTGCATAAAATAGAGGAATCTAGGAATAAAAATATTATATACAAACAAATACAAAAATACAAAAATATTTATTTCACACACATGGTAACATTTACAAAAAATTCAGTAGCTCCCAGACTAGACGATGGGTAGTCTGTTCCGTGGGTGCTGGTAGGTTGGTTAATCAAAAGTTTTGTCTTATATTTGGACAAGTGATAAATGTGTTATTTGTGAATAAGGTGATTAAGATCTATAACCTTAAAACTTATTTTAACCTAAGCCTAAAACAAAAAAGAACAAAAGCATTTTTAGGGTCTTAATCTAAATATCTAATAAGGACTCAACGCTACTAAAGAAAATAAATAGTTACCTATATAGAAAGAATATGTATAAATTAAGCGAGTGTTTATATATAATGGAATAGATAGTATTGAAATAAGTAATGAGTATGTATGAGTAATATATATATATATATACATATATAAGAGCATTATTTACTATTGATATATAGAAAATAAGAGAATATTCAAGTGTATGATATCTGTTCTCCAAATATACCTAATATATTTTCAGTATCGACATAATTTAAGTTAAGAAGCCATTTTTCAATTTTTCGTTTTGCTTCATGTACGGAAGCCAGTTTTAAATTGCATTCTTTAGCGACAATATTGTAGATATGAGGATGTAGGTAGGGAGGAAATCTTTGTGCGAATTTAGTTTTTGTCGCTGTTATTGTTGTCCTAAATACTCTTCTTCGAAGCAATTTATCGTATTCGGGAGAGTTAATAATTTTTCTGTGTTGGATTAGTGCTGCTCTAAGGATAAAAAGTTTTCTGATAGTTAAGACACCGCATTCTCTGTAGAGAGTTTCTGTGGGATAATCGATAGGTTTTTTAAACATTACTTTTAGAATTGATCTTCGCGCTCTTTCAATTGTGATAATATGTGTTTTAGATGAACCACCCCAGCAGCTTATACAGTAATTCAGAACGGATTGACAAAGAGTAATATATACGAGTCTTAAGGTTTCTTTTGAGGCACTATTACGTAGTAGTCTCATGACGTGGATGAGTTTTCTTGCCCTTCCGGCAAGGAAAGATATATGTTTATTGAAGTTGACTTTCTCATCGAGGAAAATACCTAGATATTTTATAGCATCGGTTCTTTGAATAATTTCGCAGGAACATGTGCAGGTGGATCGATCACAGGAATGTATTTTGATTGGGATGTTACAAATTGGTTCTGAAGCTGCAGTTTTGTGGAAACATAAGTATTTGGTTTTGGTTGTGTTTAGTGTAAGAAGATTTCTAGAAAGCCAGTTAGCGATTTCAGAAAGACCGTTAGTTGTTCGATTAAAAACAGAAAGCCAGGTGGTATCGTTAAAGATAATCGCAGTATCGTCGGCGTAACACACAATTTCTGCGTTTAAAGATGGAGATAAAGCATTGTTAATGTCATTTATGTAGATGATGAAAAGAGTTGGGCCTAAAATGCTGCCCTGTGGTACACCGAATTTCACATTTGAAGGATCACTGAGAATGTCACTAATTTTAGTAATCTGAACTCTGTCCGACAAATAACTGCGGAACCAATCGAGAGTAATGCCTCTAATACCTATGTTGTCTAATTTTTTCAAAAGAATCGGGATGGAAACCGTGTCAAACGCTTTTGCTGGGTCTAAGAAGGCACCTACACAACAGCGCCCGTTGTCAAGATGTGAAGTTATTGAATTTAGGAGAAGTGTGACTGCATCTTCAGTAGACTTTCCATGTCTGAAGCCAAACTGGGTTGGTGATAGAATTTCATTTGATTCTAGATATTTAACTAGCCGACGGTTTACAATTTTCTCCAACAATTTTGAGAATACTGATAGAAGTGAAATGGGTCTGTAGTTACATGGCATGCTTTTGTCACCAGATTTATGAATAGGAGTTACAGTAGCAACTTTCCAGGAATCAGGAAATATGCCATTACTCAGACTTAGGTTACAAATGTGTGATAAAGGTTTAGCTAAACTATTTAAGGCATACTTCACAAGGAGGTTTTTAAACCCATCTAGGCCAGGTGCACTATCATTTTTTAGCTGACGTACGATGTCTATTATTTCAGCTTCGTCTGTAGGAAGCAAGAAGAAAGATCCTGAAGGGGTAGAGGAAGAAGCAGCAAGTAAAGCAAGATTCGATTCGGTTTGACTCGTTGTTGTTAGTATTTCTTTTGCTAGATTTGTTCCTACTGAAGTAAAATAGGTATTGCAGTCGTTGATTGATTCTGATTTGCTTGGTTTATTAGCAAGTAGGTCAACAGAAGCATTTCTTTTAGCAAGAATTAATTCACATATGTTTTTGATTGCTTTCCATAGTTTTGTCGGGTCTTTGTTGTTGTCCACTAGTATTTTATTTTCAAAGTCTGATTTAACTTTGTGTAGAACTTTTGTGCAAAAGTTATATATATACATAATGCAATGAACAAATAAGTTGATAAATAAATACGGAAGATACATACAAAAAATATGAAGGTTGGGCTACTAAAATGTAATAAAGTTATTAATGTAATAAGTTTATCATTTAAACTTTTATTATTATTACTTATTGTTATTTAAACTGTTTGTTTTCATTTCACAAATCATGTCAATTAAATTTAATAACCTTTTATTTCCTTCCGGTACAGATGGTCCACATTCCCGAATGGACCACTTTGGTACTTTGGACTTTGTCTATTGTATTCGATTCTCATGCGAAACCTATCATGTATAAAAGATAATAATACATACTATCACAATCTACTTAACACTTCTGAGTTTAGATTTTGAATTTGTAAATATTTTGATATATACTAATAAATAAAGCATTATTGTGTTACAATAATATTAAGAAATAAGAAGGCAAAAACCACTTCATACATGAAAGTTATGTCGATAAAATATATCGTGTTTTAATTAAACCTGTCCCGTCCCTAATTCTACATTGTTAAGACACTCTAATCCGTTCCGGTAGGCCAAACTAAAATGTCTTCTATATTCTTTATGTGACAGTCTTCGTCATCGGAACAGAAAGGTTTGTGGGGCTGTTCGTAAGACGGAATGACTGGGTAGGGCCAATAGGATTGCAGGTACCGCGCTTCCTCATACCTCGGCTAGTTGACAGAATTGATTGTACGTATGATATTGAATATAAGCCGTCTTTTAGCTACATTATCTATGGTGCAACTTAATTTCCACAAAGTGGCGCCCACCTTAATCTGTCAAATTCATATTATCACTAAAACAACAGATCGCAGTCCGGATCGTGGCTGAGTTCACTCTTACAGGTTAATCAATAAACAGTAACTTTTTATAAAAAGTGACATGATGGCATTTTAGGTCGAAAGGCCTTAGGATGGAGACCACATACAGTGCCCGCTAGATCGACGACCTGAAGAACGTTGTGGGAGGCGGCTGGATGAGGAGGACGGAGGACCGCCAAGAGTGGCGAAATATTGGACAGACCTTCCTTCTATTGAGTTAGCCACAATGTGGACTGTTTGAGCGATGATGACAATTCAACAGACACATTAGTGGTGACTCCAGTCGTGAAGCAGCTACGTGCTTACCTTCCTGGGCACCTGGTACATGATGGGCACGACGGAGGAGCCGGTGAGCTGCAGCACGCGGTTCACCTCGCCCTCCATCACGCGCATCGCACGCTTCGGCACGAGGCACGCGCCCTTCGTCTGTTCACCTGCAATAGGTTTGAGCTTCACACACAGTTTGAGGAATCCCTGGAGAGAGCCACGCTAAAGTACTACTTAGTTTAGGTTATAGAGGACTCGAACTTATATAATAGAGTTCCTTTGTAACTTCACTCAAACAAACAATGATCTTTTGGTCAAGTTTGGGCTAATGTCTCTTACAGACAGAAGAAGTCTGGCCGACTCCGTTGTCCTTCGTAGTATATGCGTTGGAGAATACACTACACAAATAACTAAAATTTTAGTTTGACAGCCATAATTTACTCAATTTAGTGATTTTAACTTGTTTTGGTAATTTCAAGTCACATATCAGAGCTGTCATTTGATTGAATTTAAAAAATTTGGTGTGATTTAGGAGGGTTTATAAGACTTGCTAATTTTAGTTGGTGTGCCCTTCAGAATAGCAAAATATAGTGCTGTCACTTAAAATTACGTTATTTAGTAAGTTTCGGCTTATCGGCTTTATTGGCGGTTGTTCCTAGAGGGGTGTTAACTCGCCAGGGGGCGCTGCAATGAATATGTTTACGGACAAATCAACTTTTTTACCCACACTGCTGTTTATTTAAAATAAGCATATTAGATAAAGAGATTATTGAGTTCCTTTCGAATCAAATATTTTTTTTATAATTATTGTAATTTTCATTAAAACCAGGGGGTAACTCAGTAAACAACACCGTTTTTCCATTGTAACTCCGAAACAAACTCGTCTTCTGAGTTACCATAAATATTACAAGAAATACAAATATTTTTATTTCGACATGTTGCTAAGTTATCTATTAAGCGAAGAAAACCATTTTCGAAAAGAAAAGAGCGAAATTGTGAATTTTGTGGTTGATTACTGGCAATGCTCCAAAAAGTAGCGTGGGAGTCTATTGACGATCATTCCACCTCACGAATAACGTAGTGACATTTACCAGAATGCCTGAGTCCCTCGATGAGGAAGGGGTCGCGGTCGGTCAGCTCCATGTAGAGGATGGTGGTGTCCCCCTTGCCGGCCAGGAACAGCATGTTGGTGTCGGGGTCGAACAGCGGCATCAGCACGCCGGTGGAGCAGTCCAGTTCGAGAGTCCGCTGCGGCGCACTCAGGTTGCGCACGTCCCGGATCATTATCTGACGGAGCCGCGCCGCATCGAACCCTGCAGAGTGAATCGTGGTACAGTTCTCTTATTACCTAACTTCAATATATATCGCTTTAACCATCAAAGGTGCCGTGATTGGCTACAAATGATGTGTGATCGATCGTCTCTAGCCAATCACGGCGCGTTTGAATGTCATTGCGATGGATGTCGAAGTTAGACGATAAGGGCCCCTGCTCTTTCTGATAACCGAACATTAGATTACATAGCAAATACGTAAGCATAGATTCGATAAATTTGACAGAACAACTCGATAAATTCTTAGCAATAACTCTTATTGCTATGAAATAAGAGCTACATCTTTGTTAATCGAATCCAGGTCGATGATAATTGTGATGAAGTCGATAGGAAGTTCATACTCGTACCGCCAGCAAGGTTCGCGCCTGACCGCCTTGAGGGCTAGTTTTGTGTGCAGAGGCTCGCGGCAACTCCCGCTAGACCCCGCCCTGCTAGTGTTTAGCTAGTGCAAATAGTCTTGACTAAAGCTTAGACCATATAACACGGGACTAGGCAAGCGCACTTATCCCCCTCTGCCGAAGTACATGAACAATTTGTTCATGTAAGTTTGCTTGTGTGCGCGTTTTGTGTTTGTGTTGCAGCTTCTGATTTAGTGTGACATATAAATATTTCACAGGAGTGTGCGTGAATGAGTAAATGTGTGCTGTGCGTGTTTACCTCCCCTCCCGCGGAAAACGGCAGAATAATTTCAGTACTAAGAGTCGCGCTTTGCCAGGTCCCGTGTTAAATGGTCTAAAAACTAAAGTGACCAATGGATCCGAAAACACCATAACAAGTGTCTCTCATAGACTCTAATTGGTAAATAAAATAAAAGGCGGGGCCAGCTGAGATCGCCACATGCAAGCAACAAAGTTTTGAAACTGGTCAGGCGGGAACCTTGCTGACTGTACAACTGCGCCCTTATTGTCGAATTTTAAATCTATCGCGATACCTTTGATTTGATATTTGTACGATACCTCAAATGTCAAATTCAAAGGTGTCGCGATAGATTTAAAGTTAAATATTGTTGTTATGTTGAATAAAGTTAAATGTAGCTTTCTAAATCAAAGTAACATACAGTCGCCGTCAATAGAAATTGTGGACTATGTAAACAAAGCGCCATGTTGTCTTTGTCTATGAATAGGTGAACTATCTAGAGATGGGTAAGTATGTGATTTAAATATGTTAGGTGCTTAATTAATTTTCTTTATTTGATTTATCGCTAAAATATTCTGATGAATCGCTAGTCAAATCGCCCACGTTAATTACAAATGGTTCCGTCACAGCGTCGGTGGCCGTATCTATTATCCCATCCAGTTCTTTAACTTTTTCTTCTACTTTTAGGACATGAGCTACACATTTCGCCCACTGTTCTGGCCCGATCCGCGCCAAACCTTGGAGCAACAAAATCTTCACATCGTCCATTTTGAATGTTTTGTTGTTCCTTCCAACGTAACCTTCTAACACTCAACTCTATCTGGTTAAGCTCGCAATGATATGGTGGAAGGCGCAAAACTGTCACATTTTTCGATGCCGCCAACTCATCTACATACATTTTTTTATATTTTTGCTTGTCTACTTTAGCTATGAGATTCGCTTTGATTTCGGTTTCTTGAAATTTGATTTCTTTTTCGCGCAACCAGCTTTGGATAGCCTCCTTCCGCCAACTCATGTTGGGCGCCTTTTCGATTTGACGCGAATGATATGGGGCATTGTCCATTACTATGACGGAACCAATTGTCGTTGTTTCAAGGTAAAACACTATCCAAATCACAAAGAAAGATCAGTAAGAGAAGCCTACAGAGGCGTCGAAACGTCAAGCACATATCTATTAAGGTATGTTATTAGTTATCGCGAGTAAGACCCCAATACAAAGTTAATAAAGGGAAGCCAAGTCGTTAGAATACCGAAAACACAAAAGATTTTAGAGCAATGCTGGAAGATCACACAGCTCTCGATAGAATCACACACACGTTATGTCAAAGATTATGAAGTAACGCTATCAAAAAAAAGACGTAATAAAATTGCATCACGAATAAAATAGGTTTATATTCAAATAGATTCGTACATCACTAATTTTCAAAGACAATACAGATTCGATGAGAAAAAAATATGACAGCAATCTCGTCGCAGTACAGATTTGACTATTGATTCTATAATTTTCCGTAATTATCTGGTAATTATTGAATATTTCATGATGAAATACAGTGAATATCTCTATTGACGGCGACTATAAACTTAAATACTCCTTATTGTTCACCGAAATAAAACAAGTTATCAAAATATTTTAGCAGAAAGGATACAATTGGCGATCTTACCGCTTAGAGCGATTTCTTCCAGACAATCTTTGGGTGGAAGTTAAAAAGGATGAGATGGAGGTGGTGTAAAGAAGATATTTATGTAGTATACTAAATAATACTCAATATAAGTCAAAATTGACATTAGCGTTTGGGTGTTTGACGAGATTTCAGGTCCTCTTCTAGATTGTGTGTGGATAGGTACATACAATACTATTGGAGCAAAACTGAAATTGACAAAAAACTATAGTTCGATCCACTTTGGTCAAGTATTAGGGTTTCCAACTTTTTTTCTGGATGATGAGGGTCATAAGATCAAAGAAGCTAGAAAAAACAGAACTATCCATTTTTCCCAGGACAAATTGAATGAAATAAGTTAATTTTTAACATTTATCCTTAAAACATATTTTTCAACGGATCTTCTAGATCCAACCTTACGAATTATAAATTTATTATTATTATTTATTATTTGTAAAAACGAACAACAAAAAACGTTTCGCTTTAATTAAAGTTACTGAATATATAAAAACACTTTTTCCAGCTTGGGATACTAAACATTAAAGAGATATATTGAAAATATTTAAACTATTGTTGTTGGAAAATTACCTTATTGTTTTCATCAACTTATTTATCGAACAAACGTTTATCTCAATTAACATCTGTAGTTTGTAAGGCAGGACAAATTACGGGACAGGGCTTGTCCCGGCGGGATGTCCCGGGAACTGCGGGACGTTTGGCAACGCTATCAGTAGGGAGATAGTTACCAGTGGTGAGTATCCTGTCCTGGTCCCCGAGCCACACGACCCGGCTATCCTTGATGTTCTGATGGCTACTAGCGACGTCCAGCACGGCGCTGTCGACGCGCGGGTCAATGATGCGGACCTTCTTATCCTTGCACGAGGTGGCCAGCAGCCGCCCATCCTTCTTCCACGATGTGGACTGGATCACCTCCATGTGGTCTCGGTTCACTGTTCGTGTTCAAGTCACCACAGGTTTATAACTTGTGACATACACCTCACACAATAATAACAGCAAGCAATAGGTAAGTCGTCGCTACTAACAGTTCTAACAGCGTGTATCTCAGTTTTTAACATTCTCTACCTTAAAAACGTTTAAATTCTGAATTAAATAGAAAACCCTTAATATTTTTAACTGTTGATTTTAATGCCAAGAGGCCTAGCATGTTTAAAATGGTGTTAAAGTGGCAACCATGTTAGGCCCGCAGGTTGAAAATTTTGATTTTATAATTCATTTGTTTACTTCAAGGAGGGACACACTGTATAATCAGCCACTATTCTTTCATGCATCTAAAATTTGGCCAAGTACATTTCTAGTAGGCTTAATTTTCTTAGTGACACTTACCAAAAGCCTCTTTCTGTTTAGTAAGATCCCACAGGGCCAACTCATGGCCAGATGCGACATGTATGAGTCCATCAGCAACGGGATGGAAGCCCACATTCTCCACTCGACGCTGCTTCTGTGATAAAGAGCACTCTGGGGTCGACAGTGACTCCTTGAGGCCTTCTGGCGGTATATGCCAGACTTTCACCTGGACATGGAATATTAAATGACTTTTCTGACAAGGCCTGATTATGTGGTTTGACGTTATGTTTATATTAATTGGGAAATATGATAAAGGAATTTTAACACATTTGAGTGCCTGCTGTGGGTACGGTCATACCTGTGTGTCTAGTTCCCTTGCTTAGATGAAGTGGTGAAAATATAAGCAGGGCACAAATGGCTTCTTTTAGCTTCTAACTTGTTAGTTTAATCTTTTCATCAGAGGGTGGTTGAAATTTGGTTAACAATTAATCTAAGATAAACTTAACCTGTAGAGTGAATTCAAACTGCCAGAAGTCAATAGTAAATCATTCTACTGGTTAAGTAGTTCAAATTCTATAAGTCAGAAACAACAGTAAATTGTTAGTAGTTGATAAGTATAAATGGCATTGAACTACTTACCAATGAATCTTGAGATCCTGTCAAAAGCAACCCATCATGGAATGGTGAGAATTCCATATCAGTTATAGTATCAGAGTGAGCATGAAGTAGTGGCATTGTCTTGCTCTTTCTGCCACAGTCGTCGAGTGGCAACACCGCCATACTCGAGCCCACATGTTCCCAGTTGAAAGCCATAAAGGCGGCCGACGCACATATATTGTTCCCATAAGTCTGGTATGATCCCACGCATACATCCCGAATGCATGCCTCAGGTTTTGGCACAATTGGTGCAGCATTTTTATATTTAGAAGCTTTGAACCTCCATGCCATTTTGATCCACTTTTTTAGGTGATTCTCAGTCTTAAGTTGGAATGTTTGGTTGCCTCTCACTAAAGAGGCCTAGTATCTGAAATCAATATTTATAAACACACCTGTTACTATAGGTTTAGGAGATAGAACACTTTTGACTTGGCTTATACTGTTATTAGTACAAAAGTAAAGTTAGATGGACTCAAAACATAATAATCCAAGCGTAAAATCAAAAATCTACGTTATCCTCTAAAACAGGCAAACAATAGTCACAATTGATAGTCGTCGTCACGCAGATGTACCTCAGCAGTGGAATTAAAGGTATAATACGCTGAAACAAGATAATTTTGGGCAGGAGACGAAAAAAACACCTTTGTTTTGAATAACTCAGCCGGTCGAGTCAGCGACCGGAAATGCACCAAAATCAAGTGAACTGATGCGTAAACCACAAAAACTGTGAAAAATTAGTATGTGAATAATAATTTCGCCTACAATTGAGACAGATTACTAACCTTAACTTGTATAAAATACTCAAAAAACTATTTTTCGCAAAAGACACTCCCCCTAAACGTCGGCCATTTCAAGCGACAATAGTGAGGCGCCGATCGATAATTTCATTATTTTGACAAAGATGTGTCAATTTTGCATCGAATAACATCGAACTTGAATCGATTTTAATCAATGATTGATCTAATTTTGTTATTACAGCGGCTGTAGATAACAGCAACTACAAAAATATTTGCTTTTCTTGCAATAAAAGTAGGCAACTTGGCATTTTGGTAGGTCAATGTGTAATTTTTTGAATCGATCAGGCTTGTTTGGTGTGGCTAAAAAAACAGTACAATGGTTATCAAATTTTAACTACTCCGGTTATTGTTTTCTAAATGATGATAATGATATTTATTTTTCCTTATAATTCAATGAACAATTATATAAGTAATAATAACATCAACAAACAAGCTTTGTTTCAGTTAAACGCTTTGTCCACAAAGTTATAATTTATTTCACTATAGGTAACTAATCGGTTTCGTTTTTATCCATTCCCAAGGGGTTTTGTTTTGAGTAATAGGTGTACAGAAATACGCAGGTTTTTAGAGATAAACTAGTTTTTATTATTTAATTAAATTGCAGAGTACATTTTTATACTATTCGTAATCTTTGAATTTAACAATAACATAACCAAGTCTTCCTGTACTATTACGTAAATCTATAACAATATTTTAGGACATTACTTCATGTCGTCAATATTTCTAAAATATTAAATCAACAAAATATTAAATTAAATTGTTAACTTCTTCTTTCCAAAAAAATACAATTTGGAAATAAGAGATTCCTTATGTTTTAAGAACTTGATATTGTTTAAAGATTTGGTCAGCACATCAGCAGTTTGAGTATCAGTGGGACAATATTTTATCGAGATCTCGTTATTACAATACCTAGGTATCACACACACAGTGCAATAAAATTCTCTAGATATGTAACTGTTCACCGAAACATCTCAGTGACGAAAGCACGAAAGTAATATTGATGTTTTAAAAAAAGATAAGGATTGGTTGAAAAATAAAATGTATAGGTGTTTTTTGACAGCTGTCAGATGAGTATTCTCAATAGCCCATAGATGGCGCTGAATACATGGAAATCGAACTGTCATTTTACTTAGAAAATAATATTTTTATTGTCTTTGGCAAAGACAGCTTTGTTTGTGCTTTGCTTTGCTCAAACAAAACTCAAAACAACAACAAATACGAATTCAACTCCACACATCTTTTTGACTTATTTTGGATGAAAAGTTATAGAAATGCGTGCCTGTGCCTTTTTATCATGTAAAAATAAAGGAGTGCATACTTTCCCAGCAAACGAAATAATAAAGCACCTACAATTTTTATACTATGTCTCTGATTATATCGAACAGCTTTAATAACAAATGCGTGATTGCGTGTGTACAGTACAGCCTGACAAAAGAGTTGAAATGAATGAACCAAACAAACAAGTACAAAGTCTGTTGAATCGAGTTTACCGCGTTGTTATTTCATAAATATATTACCTAAATTATACTACTTGAACGTTTAAATTTCAATAAAGTTCATGAAAGTTCAATATTCATTTCAACACTTTTTTGACAGACTTAACAGAACACACAACAATACACTGAAAAATAAATTTCACATGAGAATTTCAGTGACTACTCCACCATCTATTATTTTTTTTATTTATTTATTATTTATTTATCTTCAGTGTAACTTAAATATATGGTACATTGTAGTATGTAAAGGTAAAAACCAGATTACATACTAAGTTTAGTCTTATTATATATTGTATTGTATAAAAGTACCTCGGGGAGCCCTGTTCCCTACACTAAGTACTAAAAGTACCTGTACGGTAGGGTTACAGTGATTCTCTAGTCGCACTAAATTATACATTTCCAGAAGGGAAGTCAGTACTACTGACCATAATAACAAAAATAAAAAAAAAACATGCTATTATAAACAGAAAAACAAAGAAAGATAATATACCTATGACAAAAAAAGCAAAAAAGAAAAACATATAAGAAAAACAAGATATAAAATCATAGTTGCATGCAATTACTGTATAGTTCAAAAATTTAGCCTTGTTTAATATTAATAATTTCTTTTTGTTTGTGTATTAAGTGAAAGTGTGTATCATATACAGTGTGTGTATTTGTTGAGTGCTTGTGTGTTTATGAGATTGTAGCTAGTATACAGATTACAGCATGGCACAATATTTTACAAGTAACTGTCTTGAGATGCATCATGATTCTATTTTAAATAATGCCTCTGTGTTATCATAGTTTAATTTAAGTAAGTATTCTGTAATTTTTTTCATGAAATCATTACTGTTTAAATGAAATATTGGTAAACAGATGCTAATTTTATTGTAGATGTAAGGTCCTATAAAATTTAAAGAATTTTGTCCAAATTTAGTTTTGCATAATGTGGTATCAAAAATACGGTCCTGTCTGCGTTTTCCTATACGCTTGAGTTGGTGATTTTGGTAGTTGACAGATTTATGTTGTCTCATCATTAATGCCTTTACGTATAGCTGTCTTATTGTAAGAACTGATATCTCTGAGTATAGCGTAGTAGTAGAAAATCTCATTGGTTTAAAAGTCATTACTTTAAGCAAGAGTCTTTGGGCTCTTTCCAGTTGTATTAGGTGTGTGGTAGCAGCGGATCCCCATGCTGTTATACAGTATGAGAGAATAGATTGAGCTAGGGAATAATACACCATTTTCAGGACTTTATCACTACCTACATGACGAAGATGTTTAAATATGTACACGAGTTTTCTAGTCCGTTTTGTCAAGGCTGTTATATGTTCCACCCAATTCAGATGCTGATCGACTATTACTCCCAAGTATTTAATCGATTTAGTAGAACAGAGTAAAGGACAGCTACAATATTGACTATCAACACAAGAGCAAGGGGCTTGACTGGCTGCGTTACGGATGTTATCGTAAATGTAACAAATTTTGTCTTTTTGACATTTAAGGTTAGTAAATTGTTCCTCAGGCACTCCGACACTACTCGAAGGCCCTCATTGGCCTTGGTTTCAACGTTTTTCCAATTTCTATCGTTGAACAATAGAACTGTGTCGTCCGCAAAAGTTATAATCTGACCGTTATTCAAATTTGTACCACAAAGATCATTAATATAAATCAAAAACAACGTAGGTCCAAGAATACTGCCTTGCGGCACACCAAAAACCACGCTTTCATAATCACTAAGATGATTACCAATCTTAACATGTTGTTGCCGATCACAAAGATAGCTGATGAACCAATTGTGAGCTATGCCTCGAACGCCTATGTTCTCAAGTTTTGTCAGCAGAATCTGAGAAGACACGGTATCAAATGCCTTGGCTAGGTCGAGGAAGATGCCTACACACTTTTGGCTTTTATCTAAATGTTTTGTTACATATTCAGTAAGTTTGGTGACGGCATCCTCAGTCGACCTGCCATTCCTAAACCCGAATTGGTTATTTGATAGTAAGTTATGGGCTTCCAAGTATTTTTTTAGTCTGTAATTAACTAGTTTTTCTAATATCTTAGAGATGCAAGGGAGAGGTGATATAGGCCTATAGTTTGATACTTCACCTTCATCACCACTCTTGTGTATTGGACATATAAGAGATTGTTTGAAAGCAGAAGGAAAAATGCCCGAATCAATGCTTCCTTGACAAATCTCCGTAATAGGCTTAGTTAGGGCAATCATTGATTGTTTTATAGCTCTGGTTGATATTTGGTCCCATCCTGGTGCTGAGTCTATTTTTAAGGATTTAATTATACGCTGTATTTCCTGCTCATCTGTTGGAAACATAGCAAAAGAATCAGCAGGTGAGTCTTTGTTAATGTTAAAAGCTAGGTCTTTTTCCGTATGATTATTCTTTTTAAGTATATCGTTAGCAAGTAATGAGCCTACATTGGCGAAGTATTTATTTATTTTATTGAGTGACTCATTTACGGTTTTTCCATGTTGAAGAAGTTCGTCGCAGTTGTTAATTTTGTTTGACAAGAAATGAAAGGGTTTTTTTTTAAAAAAAACGACTCATTACAAACATACAGCTTGGCAAAAGAGTTTGGAAAAAATGCAGCGCTATACCACACACTGCGAGCAAAACTGTATACTACGACCAAAATATTTAGTTTCATCTGTCACCGCGTCAAACTCTTTTTTGCCAAGCTGTAAAGTGAGTTTCATCAAGATGTCAATCACAAAATTCACAAATCTTAAAAATATTTACTCGATAGTACAATCAACTACGATGAAATAAGTACATCACTATCATCTGTTTTTTTTTAAATTAGGCATATTGAATATCCAAAAAAATAAATAATAATTCTTACTTACCACTTTCTTACCTTACCTTACCGGTCGGTGGTTGGTGGTCTAGGGCTTGGGGCTTGGACTTCACCACAGGAGATTGGAGAAAAATAATTAATTGAAATAAGTAATGTGTCGCCCGCTGCTCTATGGTTAAATGAGCAGCATAACTGGAATAGGTAGACTAGGTTGTTAAATGACGGCCTCCAATTAAACGGCTAAATGATGCTTAGCCCAATAGTTGAACGCAAAGTTTAAACAGAGGCACTTAGCCTTTGGTTAAATGTTATTATAACATATTGTTAGCCTGACCAAGAGATCATAAAATATAAAATAAATATTCATAACTCATAAAGTATTTAATTTTATCTGAAAATACGACCGACACACGCAAAGTGCAAAAACAAAACATGGCAAAAACTGAGTAGAAAGGCTGGAGTTGGTTGGACAGCTAGTCTATGTACCTAGTCCATGGACATACACACCGCTCCGGCTGAGGGACCTGGCACATTCTTAAGACCTCGGTCGGAAATACCGGCACTGATGGCGGGAGACCGCCGTCGAGTCACCTTCGGACTAGGCTCGGTGTACGTCAGATATTACTTTAGTCCGAGAGGTTTACAAGATACCGCTCGCGAAGACCCACCAGTGCCAGTGACCACAGAGGAAGACTCCAGTCCCGACCCCAACAAAGGGTCGGATGTACCTGTACTCAGACCGAGACCGACACCGCGATCACACAACAGTGTGGGGGACCGACGGAGGGGAGCAGCTGTAGAATGGAAGTGGAGCTGCAACCCACCGACGAATACGACCCCCACGATGTAGATGACGTGAAAAGGGGGACGGACGGGGACTCAGTGGATAGCGACATTCTCTTATCCTCTCCTGCCCGCCCCTCCCACTAATGTCATCCAAACTAACCTCCAGCAAAAGCAGGTAGCAGTAGCTAGCTACGCTGCACCGCATGATGGAAGTTAACTGGAGGCCATAGCACCATGGCAGTGCAAACGCATGATGGACAAAAAATGGGGACTGCGCCCAATCATAGTGCTGGCTATACAAAGCACTGATAAGACCTAAGGTCTCGCACGGTGCCGTTAGCTTAGGATGGACATCGAATACGTAGGTATACAGAAAGACCTGGAAAAGTTTCAGGCTTGTTAGCATGCTTACCAAAAGTTGCATGCGAACCACTGCAACCGTGGCCCTCGAGATAATGTTGGACATCCCACCACTGCATCTGTTCATACAACAGGAGGCAGCGGCTGCGGCGTTCAGACTCAGGGCAGCTGGACAGGGAAAAGCAATGACAGGGCACCACAGACGCGCATTCTTGTCCCACCAGCCACTAATGGACGCGCCGTGTGATAGAATCCCAAAAATGCATGTCTTCAATAGACAATACAACTTCCAACTCTTTGAGGAACCAACGGACCACTCTAATATCCATGAGATAAGGATATATACAGATGGGTCCAAAACAAAAGAGGGCGCGGGAACCGGAGCGTCAGCTGAACTTAACATTTACAAATCAACAGCCTGAGGTAAGTATAACACGATCTTCCAAGTGGAATGCGTCGTAGGGAAGCTAAAGGCCTCAACGCATTCGCATACTTTCTGATAGCACGCGGTACTCCGAACCGAGCCCTAAGCAAAACTACGGTTAACTCTGGTCTGGGCTCATACTACAATGTCTAAACCAACTGGAAGAGGTAAGCCGACACAATAAAGTAACCCTCCAGTGGATAAAAGGACGATAAGGCGGCCGATGTACGGGCAAAAAAAGGTGCAAAACAAAAACCGGTATACCTATATAGTGCTGAACCACTGGTACCTTTGCCTTTTAACCAGATAAGAACATGGCAGCGTGAGAGAACCATCTCTCAACATGCTGAACAATGGGTAAGCGTGACAACCTGCAGAAAGACGAAAGAGGTTTTACCCACCGTGGACCGTTCGTCTGACAAAGAAACTGCTACGACTTTAGAACCAACCTTCGCATGATGGTAGGGCTAATTACAGGACATAGCAACCTTGACAGACATTTATATATTATAGGTCTAGCAGACAGCTCTCTGTGCAGAGAAACGCCGACCCATGTGACTATAGACTGCGTGGGTGTCAGCACACAACGGGCCAAGATCCAAGATCCTCGGTGAACCGGGGACGCTCCGCCAGTCTCGTGGTGACTTTTGCCGCCTCTTGGGATTCTGGCGTGAGCTGGGATGGCTAGAATAGTCCAAAGTCCAAATGTGAGACTAGGTGCGGAAACCGAGCCCGCCAAAGAAGGCTGGTGTTAGGAGAGAATATGTAGGTTCAAAATCAAATACATATGAACTACTTTTCTGAAAGAAAAACATCAGAAAATAACTAAAACGGTGAAAGTTCTGATGAAAATGAATTATTGTTATCATTTGTTGTGGGGCAAGTCGAGGAAGGTAAACCACCGAGCGACATATAATTTACGAACAAGCAGTTCGGAGTATCGCCCCGCACAACTGCTCCGTCCGAACACTTTCGTTTGACAATAGGCTTGTACACAGGGTAAACAAAATATTATTCTATTTAGACCGTCATTTAGATTATCAAAAAATATTGGACACGTATTTTTTCTTTTGTCAATCAAACAAAAAATGACAGAGATAAAGCGCGTCAAAGTTTGGGAGTGGGGGAAAAAAGTAAAATTGTACCTAGATGTGACGTCCCGCGGAACTTCAGCGGGCTATATCTTCATTATTGTTTGTTTAATTGATTAAAAAATATGTGTCCAATATTTTCTGATAATCTAACTGACGGACTAACAAATTTTTTTTTGTCATCATGCTTATTGTATAGATTTTTAAACTTACTTTCTAATGATATGGCTACTACGACATATGTATATTATTTACTATAAAGCGTAAATAACTACAAAATAAAATAAGGTATGTATAAATAAAACAACGCTGTATAACCAAAGTGATCGTTTTATTTATTGCGAGTATTCTATAATCAGTTTCTTTGGTGAAATTAATTTTAATTAACCTTATAGGTACCAGAATTAAGTATTTAGACAGCATTTTCAGATCCAGGTGCGTCAATATTGCAAATAAATTCGTACCTATTTAAATAAAAGCTGCATAATATTGCTATTTATTTATAGGATAATAGATGAGATCAAAACTAGTGACATTTTACATTGAAAATTAGCGATATTTAACATGATAAATTAGCGATATTTAATATGGGAAACCACATAAAAAATTATAATACAGCTTTGCGAATAGAATAAAAACCGGTCAAGTGAGAGTACGACTCGGGCCCTGACAGTTCCGTACATACCGTTTAAAATATAAACTTATTTAACGTGCAGTAATTATAGACCAGCTTAACTTGATACTTGTGGTCTACAAAACTCTGCGTATTCCAGGGGTTTAATTGAGTTGAGCATTTATATCTTCCAGAATAACTGAATATAATTTTAATAACATATATTTTTTTATTGATCTCTTTGATCTTTCATTTTTATAACCATTTTATTTTATATATATACAAAAAACACGCTATTTCATAGTCAGATATATTTCGACAATTCTTATTGTCGGCATCAGTGGAATACACATAAAAATATTATAGTAATATGTACATGACGTAAAATGTTCTAATGGTGTGGATGATTGACAGACAGAAAAACCAAAAAAAAAAAAAAAAAATTGTGTGGTCTTTCTGTTGTGGAGATGCTAAAATAATTTATTTCTGTTTATTTAGACCTGGACCGTAATGGGCACCAAGCGACCATATATCCCTTCCCATGTTTTGAGTTGAATGTCTGTGAGTGGTGGAGAGAATGATTTTATGATGCGTGCAGTGAAGCAGTTATTAAAAGTCAGGTTGTGAAGTCGTGTGTGGGTAGGGATGGGTAGAGTGTTGTTTGGGTTGGAGTCTGATGTGTGTCTGTGTTGGTTAAGTCTGATGTGAAGATTATTTTTGGTTTCGCCAATGTAAAATGCAGGACAGTGCTTGCATTCCAGAAGGTAGATGCAATTAGATGTTTTACAGGTGCTGTTGGGTTGGGCATGATAGGTATGTGATGTGTGGTGTGTCATAATGGTAGTATCTGTGTTGATGATGGCGCATGTTTTACAGCGTGGCCGTCGGCATGGTGTAGTGCCAGGTGATGTGATTGTGTTCTGAATGGCTGGTTGTTTCTTTGTCTTGGTGACAATGGATTTAATGTTGGGATTTTGTTTATAACTGATCTGGACGT
Source organism: Ypsolopha scabrella (assembly GCA_910592155.1). NCBI lineage: Eukaryota > Metazoa > Arthropoda > Insecta > Lepidoptera > Ypsolophidae > Ypsolopha > Ypsolopha scabrella. The sequence goes on along the minus strand of OU342972.1, from coordinate 1,865,104 downwards.
TGTGAGGTAGAAGGTCTTTTGTATCATCGTTTTGTGTCAGGATGGGTTGAAAGTCTTTTATGAGTTTTTTAAGTTTGTAGCTTCCATGAAAATATGTGGTGATAAGGCGTGGTTGTGTGTTAGTGTTTTGTGTGTTTCTGTCGTTATGGTATCTGGGTCGATCGTAAATATGTTTGATGAGGAAGTTATTTGGATAGTTCCGATTTAGGAGGCCTGTGTGTATTTTATTTTGATATGTTTTGAGTGTGTTTTGAGTGTTGCAAATACGACGGCCTCGGAGGGATAGGGAGTATGGAATGGATGATTTTATGTGTTGTGGATGACAGCTATTGAAATGAAGGTACTGTAGTTTGTTGGTGGGTTTGAAGTGTACTGATGTCGTGATTTGATTGTTGTTGCCTAGTGTAAACGGCATTGTGTGGATCGGGATTTTAGGAATCAGCCCCTTTGGCGCTGCGCCTACTTGCAGACATCCTCCTAGAAATTGTACGCGTATGTAGTAGTGTAGCAGTTTATTGATGGAGGCTTTAATTTTGTTCAAAACTTCTTTCATGATTTATGTGAAATTTATAAAACAAAACCTAAGTCATGAGACCACAATAAACTCATTACAGGAAACCATAGTCAACTTATCATCCATTCAATTAACTTTCAGCGACAAACAATTGTTAAATAAAGGCCTAAGCTTCTGTCCCACAAAAAAAGTAGACCGCATAAAAATTGTAAATGACTTCCTAAATTTTGGCCGAAACTTACGCTGGAAACATTACTGGAAAAATCATAACCCATCGACACAAAATCAAATTCATGACGCTTTAAAACCATTTCAATCACCATCACAAAATGAACCACCTCCACTACCCTCCAACCACCCCATCGAAATGTTTATGTCAGGCATACTATCAAAATTGTCCGATGATAACTTTGTAACCAACTTACAAGAACAGTCAAATAATCTTAGCACAGAAGAGCGCACGGCCTTAAAAAAGCTTCAAAACAATGAGAATATTATCATTCTACCGGCCGACAAAGGATCAGCCACTGTTATATTAAATAAATCCGACTACATAGCAGAAGGCCTGCGCCAACTAACAGACACAAGCTTCTATAGTCCAGCACCAAGTGATCCATGCGGTCGGATCGTAGGTATCATCGAGGATATCATTCAAACCAGGGGTACAGCCGAAGGACTCTCCGAGAAAGACAAGGAACTCCTTTTACCAAGCCATCCGAGGACCCCACATTTCTATATGCTGCCCAAAATTCATAAGCCCAATCACCCCGGAAGACCAATAGTCGCATCATATGACTCGCCAACAGAACGAATATCTGCATTCATCGATTATCATCTCCAGCCAATAGTAAAAACCGTACCGTCCTTCATTCAAGACACACAACATTTCATCGAAACAATTCAATCACTTAATCTTCCTCCTAATGCACCATTACTCCTTGCCACTATCGATGTCACCTCACTATATACTAACATACCTCATAGTGCCGGTCTAGCAGCTCTCCACAATCATCTTGATATGAGACCGACACCTCATCAACCATCTACAAATTTCATTACAGACCTGGCCAAAATCATTCTAGAAAACAATTATTTTTCATTCGAAAGACAGTTCTACCACCAAATCAAAGGGACAGCAATGGGTACTCGGATGGCACCAAGTTACGCTAATCTGTACATGGCCTCCATTGAAACCAGCTTTCTTGCTTCTGAACCTCTTCAACCCCTGGTGTGGAAAAGATTCATCGATGATATATTTGTGATCTGGCCGCATGATATAGACTCCTTCAACAGATACTTCAATAAACTTAACCAATTCAGTCCATTAAAATTCACTCATGAAATTTCTAGCACTAATATCACATTTTTAGACGTAGACATAACACTCGGCAACAACAATCAAATCACGACATCAGTACACTTCAAACCCACCAACAAACTACAGTACCTTCATTTCAATAGCTGTCATCCACAACACATAAAATCATCCATTCCATACTCCCTATCCCTCCGAGGCCGTCGTATTTGCAACACTCAAAACACACTCAAAACATATCAAAATAAAATACACACAGGCCTCCTAAATCGGAACTATCCAAATAACTTCCTCATCAAACATATTTACGATCGACCCAGATACCATAACGACAGAAACACACAAAACACTAACACACAACCACGCCTTATCACCACATATTTTCATGGAAGCTACAAACTTAAAAAACTCATAAAAGACTTTCAACCCATCCTGACACAAAACGATGATACAAAAGACCTTCTACCTCACAACGTCCAGATCAGTTATAAACAAAATCCCAACATTAAATCCATTGTCACCAAGACAAAGAAACAACCAGCCATTCAGAACACAATCACATCACCTGGCACTACACCATGCCGACGGCCACGCTGTAAAACATGCGCCATCATCAACACAGATACTACCATTATGACACACCACACATCACATACCTATCATGCCCAACCCAACAGCACCTGTAAAACATCTAATTGCATCTACCTTCTGGAATGCAAGCACTGTCCTGCATTTTACATTGGCGAAACCAAAAATAATCTTCACATCAGACTTAACCAACACAGACACACATCAGACTCCAACCCAAACAACACTCTACCCATCCCTACCCACACACGACTTCACAACCTGACTTTTAATAACTGCTTCACTGCACGCATCATAAAATCATTCTCTCCACCACTCACAGACATTCAACTCAAAACATGGGAAGGGATATATGGTCGCTTGGTGCCCATTACGGTCCAGGTCTAAATAAACAGAAATAAATTATTTTAGCATCTCCACAACAGAAAGACCACACAATTTTTTTTTTTTTTTTTGGTTTTTCTGTTTTCAATCATCCACACCATTAGAACATTTTACGTCATGTACATATTACTATAATATTTTTATGTGTATTCCACTGATGCCGACAATAAGAATTGTCGAAATATATCTGACTATGAAATAGCGTGTTTTTTGTATATATATAAAATAAAATGAATATAATTTTCAGATATTTTTTTTATATAGGTACGTGTGCTATACTACCTATTTGTTAACGTAATTTCAAGTCTCTAAGTCAACTGGAAGTAACTTACAGGTTTATTGATTACGTAACTTATTTTATAAAAAGTTATTGGGTTTACCTGCGTTCCACCGACGACTATTATGAATAACATTTTCGGAAATTGAAGTCTAACAGGTAACAAATTAAACAGGCTATATTTGCAAAATACTAGGCATAGTTGCGGTTTTAAGCTGTAGGTACACAAGGCTGGCCTCTCTCGGAATCTGTACCCAAAGAGTAAAACCAGAACCATTATGGTGAGACTCCGATGTGTGTCTATCAGTCCGTCCGGCCGGATGCGTGATACATAACAATAAGGTTTGATCCTTTCAAGCCCGATATTCTTGTTAAAATAGGATTACCACATAATGCGGTAAAAAAAACAAAGTCAACACGAAATTTTGAAGATCACAAGTGATGCTGCAGGAAGTTGTGGAATTTTTAAGAGTTTTTCCTCGTCTACCCTACACTGATGAAACATCTATAATCCTATAAAACAGTCCACCGTTTAACCCAGACTGCTCCTTAGGTAACGGCGTGGTGCGGGACGCATACAATCTTCCCCCTCCCACACCGCGCCACTACCCAAGCTAAGATATACAAGCTAGGAAAACGGTTAAACTACACAGTTGCTATTTACATACATCAAGTGGTGAGTAAAATCAATTTTCCTGCCTTCGTCTCACAGAAGAGTCGAGTGTGAGAGAGAGACAGCTAGCTGCATGTAATAAATAAAATCGTTATGCTAGAAGTGCAAGATTAAAAGTTAGTGTGATGTAAAAATATCAAATATTCCAAAAATAGACACCTATCAATTAAAACAGGAAAAATAAATACATTTAACATCAGAATTAAACATTAACAATAAATCAGTTGCCAAAACATGAAACATGTAATGAGATATGTAACTACATATTTATATTTAGATACTAATCGTTAAGTCCATTAAGTTTAGGTTTTAAACTAATGTCTATCTTAATAGCTTTAGAGATGTGCAATCTTTAATTCAGTAGGCAAATGACATTTGAGCTACGTTTCTGATACTAAAACAACAACAAAAATATGTAAGTAGGAATTAAATCTTTGTATACAGTAAAAATGATGTCTTGGCAATAAATGAACTAAGCTATAACTGTAGTACTTTATATGGAGGCGGCAACATACAACGAAAACATTAACCCTTCTATTTAACGCTCAATCGGGTTTACAAATTTTAAGAAACGCCAACACTTTTACATTGCCTATATAGTCAGACAAAATAACAAAAAATACGAACACTCGAACTAAATATTAATTTGTTAACTTCAGAGCCAAACACTAGAGGTATTTACAAGCACATTTAACAGTAACAGTACCTGGGGGCGAAATTCGCACAACTTACTGTTACACATTTTGTTAGGATTCTTTATTAACGCAATAATTATCTACAGTACGCGCAATATTACTTGGCCGTCCGAGTAAAGGTCCTTTCTTTCTCTATTCCTAAAAACTATATCTTGCGCTAGAGAGAGAGCCTTACTTCGGGCGGTCAACTAATATTGCGCGTAATGTACAGTGCAGAAGGTGAGACTGGAGAATTGAGATTGTGTGCGTGCACACCATGTACATTGTGGAAAACAACTCTTACAGCAGTGCAGGCAAGGTCTGTTTTCAAAAAATTATGATTTGACTTTTATTTTATTCTTCTTTTGTTACGATGGATACTTTGTTTCCATGATTTATCAAAAATAGACCTTGCCTGCTCTGCTTTAAGAGTTGTTTTTCACAATATCAATGGTGTGCACGCACACAATCGCAATTCTCCAGTCACACCTTCTGCACTGTATGTGGTCATTAGTTTTCGGAACCAAAGTTACCATTAAAATATAAACTGAAGTAATTTCAGTACATTCCTTGCATTGTATGCAGTTTTAAAATATTACAGCGCTGGGGAAATGGCAACCCGTGATTGGCTGACAAGCTGTCAGAGTGACACATATAGCTCTGCTGTAAGTGATAAGGTCAAGCCGCACTAGGCGAAGTTGAGAGCAAACGAGCGACGCGGCACGGCGCACAGTGGCAGGTAATTTACGTTTCATATACATAGAATACAAATTACGGTTTTTGAACAAAAAAAAATGCAAGGTTGTTACAACCAACTTGTTGTTCAAAAAACATGGGGAACTTTTTCTCCTCACGCACAGTGATTCGAAATTAAAAATTAAATAGTTTTTTTTTGTATCGAACAAATCACGTTATGCCATTTTTTTCACGATTAGTTCAAACTGTCAAACTTCCATTGATTACTAGGTATAGCAGGACCCAAGGTGAGCAAGATGAACTACAGCACGCGCGCATCGACTTGCACGTTTGGCCGCTACATATATTTAAACTTTCCAAATTTGCACTGCATTTTTAACTGAAAATGTATATATTTCTAGATGAATTGGGGTGGAGTTGCAACAAGTAAGTGTTAACTTGTAACTTTATGATGAAACCATCCTTCCCAAGCACTTTGATTCGAAATTACGAAAAAAAAAGTTTTTGTTTTTAAAGAACAATCACGTTATCTCATTTTTTTACGACTCGTTCAAACTGTCAAGCTTCCATTGATTTCTATGTATAGTGGGACCCAAGGTGAGCAATATGAACTATTGCACGCGCGCATCGACTTGCACGTTTGGCCGCTACATATATTTAAACTTTCGAAATTTGAACTGCAATATGTTACTGGAAATGTATATGTATATTTCTAGGTAAATTAGTGTGGGGTTGCATAAAATAAGTGTTAACTTGTAACTTTATGATGAAACCGTCCTTCCCAAACACTGTGGTTCGAAATTACGAAAAAAAAATGTTTTTGTTTTCAAAGAACAAATCACGTTATGTCATTTTTTTCACGACCAGTTCAAACTGGTAAAGTGGATGGTTCAAAGCAATTTTCATACAAACTTGTGGGAACCAATAACGATGACACAGAAGTATTATAAGTACGTTTTGTTACTATTTTATACAAGTTTCATTGAATTTAAACCGCGTATAATCAGTTTTTCTACAAACAAAATGTTTTACAATCTAATTTTGCTATTTCAAAATTTTGTTATCCAATGTATGAGAGTTTTAGTATAAATTTTAATGTATATCTATATCATTTCCAGAAGCCTTGTGCTCGGTGCCTGGATAACTTTGGGGTTCCTAATATTCCATATTGTGATAGTTCCTCTGATCTTCAAGTATTCCAAGACATACCAAAGAATGATGATCTTCGGCAATTTTGGTATGAAACATTTTTATTTACCTAACATTATGCCGTTACACATACTCACCTTCGGCTCGTGCCGCAATCACACGAGTCGAGAAAAAGTTTCTCGCACGAGTATCGTATAATATTTTATAGCACGAGTGCGGAAAATGCAGACTTTACGCAAGCGCAGCGTGCGTAAAGCGGTCATTTTACGCACGGTGTGCTATAAAAAAATATTGAATGTTCTGCTACGTTGTTTCACTAATACATTTATCAGAACATCTTACAATCGGTTTCAGCGATTTAATCAACATTACATAATATCTTATTATTTAGTCATCCAAATTGTAAACATTATTTATAATTATTGTGTAAAATACATTTAATTTGTCCAATTGTTTTCGCCTGATGATGTCCATTAAATCGATGAAACCGGTAGTGTGATCGCTCTGACAAATAAATAAGCGGGTGTAAATGGACAATAGCCACATACTCAACTGATCACACTGAACAACTTTTCCCAAGAAGCATGTATACCTGCGCTAATCTAAGAAGATAACTTTAACTTAAGGACTCTATGTCGCGGGAGGAAGGTCTATTTTAGAACGCTGCACGTGAACAGCTGTCTCACGGAAGACGCTTGTCTGAAAACACGCCCGTATCTCGGTGCGTTAAGAATAACGTTAACTTGCTTAAAAAAAAAAGTGCGGGTATTTTACTTTGGAAAACTTGTTTAGAGTGATCAGTAGAATATGTGGTTTCTGTAAAAGGAAGCTGTTTATTTACATCCGGTGTATAAGTAGAACAAAGTACAAGTTTCAATATGTTTTCTTTCACTTAAATAATCGTATTTAAAAAATATTAAGTATTTGATTATAAAACTGTGATGAACCCACAAATCTAGAATTCAGAAACTTTTTAAATACATATTAATTTGAATATTGGTCTTTACTTGTTATTGTCTGTACTACATTTTGTATTTTATTAAATACGGTACTTGACCCAAGAAGAAATACAGTACCTGTACCAACAAGTCATACCTAAAAGGCCAAGAAAAACAAGCATAAAACAAACCATAGACAACTCACTACCTTTTACATTCTGTAAAAATGGTTCAATATCAATTTCAATTCCACATTGTTTGGAAAAAAATATCCAACATGTACTTTTTAACTGTCATTCGACGTCACAAAATAAATAAATAATAAAACATAAGTATCCTGATACCTGCCTACAATAAATTATACTTTATAGAAAATAAAATAAAATCAAGCTTTTAAAATCAATGGCAAGCGTCCCTCGATGCGATATTATTGAATGATTAATATCAACAATATATATAAATAACGAAATCTCTTCCTCCACGCTATGTACGTTACAACATTAAAAGCGAATGGAATGTCCTATACATATAGATATACACTATATATTACATTACTAATAATTTCAAACACTACATAAGACTTTCTTTAAAGTGAGTTTTATGTTGTTGGCCATTTGTGCTTTACAACTTTACCAGAGGCTGGAGAGCAATTGGCCTCCCGGTTTATAAGTTCAAGGGAATCCGTTACGGCCTCGGTACAAAACTTATTGTTTTTGTTATCCTTGAATAAAAAAGTATTAAATAAATATGATTTATGGTATTTAGCAACCATAGTTTAATGTCAATAAGGCTCGTCATAGCAAAGTTGTGTTATTTTATGCATTTAGTTGTAAATTAATGTCCACAACAAACTTGAACACGATTTAAAGTTTGTATAGAATAGAAATTCACGTTAAATAAAATTTTACTAAAAAATACCGAAAGACATATCACGAAATAACATAAAACGGATTTATTTTATATTTTTGATTCAAAAATGATATAAGCAGTTCTGTATTTTGCACGGAAATCGTAACTGAGAAACGACATGAAAAACCAAATCTTAGATGTACGCGATTCGGAAGCGATCGAGAAGCACAAACGGTTCGGTAAGCGTAGCGAGGTCCTCTACTTAAGCATAAAGTGTGAACGAGACAGGGTAACATAGTCGATCCGTACCTCGCCCGCACAAATTGCTATCATATGACTCCGTTGAAAGGGTTAAAATCGCATGAATTGCCGCGCGACCGTACATAATACAATCTGTTAATTTATTGACAATTATTGTCTCATAGTGTTTGAAATCATTGAAGTTTTATCGCTATTTTAACACTAAACTAACACTTCAAAAGATGTTTATATAGCTGTGACATTCTGCTTGTTGATGCGTCCAGAAGATAGTCTCAAACGAAAACAACAATAGTCGTTCAACAGTCTTTGAAAGTGTGTGATGGGCAGTGATCAAAATAGGTAGGAATAATTTACCTAAAGTTGACGACAAGATATAACATAGAGTGGTTGAAACCACGAAATGTGTTCATTAATTTTATTTGTTTATTTTCATCTTATTCCCGGAAATATGTATACTACATAATGATCATGAAATTACTCACATTATTGCAAGGAATCTTCTCATGCTAAACTGTTTCCAGGGTCCTGCGATTCCATAATTAACAATTGTTAAACCCAATGCAATAACTAGTTGAATTAATGAATGAATGATGTTGCCAACTTAATATATAGGTAAATTAGCCCTATAACCTTGGGATTAAACCTGGCCGCTGTTCTATACATCCTCCCAAGCACGTATCCAAATATACGTCCCCCCCCCGAATTTGGCGTGACGCACACGGAACCGGGAATGCTTATTCATAACTACTGTAAAGTACATTTTAATAAAAATGGTGCGGTACTTTTGATACTTAATGTTATAGTACAGTGATTACAGAGTTTCCTTTACAATTCATATTGTTGTGTTAATGAATACTCCCCCCTCACCCCCGAAACAAGTCTGGATACGTGCCTGCATCCACCTCTCACTTACAAGTTACAACTATCAGATAGCATAAAGAACAAATACTGTCAATCGCTCGAATCCCATAATGTAATGTAATATGTCAGATGTGCAGTTAGTCTATGCTGACATGCTGACGGTAAAGCCATTTATTAAGGGCAGTCATTTTTAATCCCACGATATCTATTGGTAAGGGTTACTACACCTACCTATTTCGATCAGTGATAACGAGCACTTACAATAGCTTCAATACTACGCTATGCAATATGATAGAGATAAATTCGTTATGTTATAGTCTAGGAGCTCCGTAGACAACAGGAGCTGTCGCCGACAGAAGTCGTCTTGCCGTTGATCGGGCCTAAGCTGCCATCGTACTTCGGCAGTTCCTTGCATTTTGCTTGCTGGAATTTTCAAAATCGTTCGTTTAATCTCGTATACTACTTAAAATATGTCTAACTAGATCTAACCAAGGACTGACTGATGTGTGCAAATTGACACACACACAGGTGTAACGCAGCGTATATTTTTACTAATCAAGAAATTAAGCTAGCTATTACAATAGTTTGTGATTTGTGCAACAGATGGAGCTATCTGCCAGGTAAGTTTAATACAATTTTTAGTTATTTATTTTAATTACTAATTTGTCTTTTCTTTCAGGTAAGCGCGGGGCACGCGTCTTCTACAATGTCGCGCGCAATCACTTATTTTGGTTCGATGTGCGAAATGGGTGAGAAACGAAGTCGCGCGTCATCATACTACAGGCGCTGGCCACCTTATATTTAGTTATAAGAATTTTTCAAGTATTTAACGGTGCTAAAATTATGAGGTTGTGACATACGGACAGACGGACGGACGGACAACGGAGTCTCACCATAAAGGTTCCTTTTGTACCTTTTAGGTACTACGGAACCCTAAAAAGGAGGCAGGGGCGGCACAAAGTAAGAAAGAAAGAAAAGCCTATACTTGAGAAAATTCTAAATCCGGCACTGCGAAGATCAGGCCTACGTATTATGTTTAAACAAAGCTGATTTCTTTTTAGCCCCTTCAGACTGGGGTCACTCACACCGCTGTAACTATACGTACTTCGTTTTCCCCTTTCTCATGGTTTATTCGGGTTTTTACCTGCAACTTTTCCCGCTGACCTCATACAATGCCAGAGGACAGCTTAGTTTCGTCTATGATGTTTATGCGTTCGTCCATAAATCACGTGACACTAAAGTGCGCGGCAGATAAGTCTGCGCGTGAGCAAAATCATAAATCGTAGACCGCCAAGTTGTTGTTATGTCAGGTGTACCTAGTGAGTGTGTAGAATGTCTATCATTTTAATTAGTTTTCAGTGGTCAAGCTTGGCAATCATCATGCCAAAGGTCAAGTAGTAAAACGTTAGTAACGCCACCAGTCGCGCGCAGACTTATCTGGCGCGCACTTTAATAAGGAGAAGGCGGCTATTGTCCGATGTCACTTACGTAGTGGGGAGGTAAAACCAGCCGGCTGGTCACGCGGTGACTACAAGTTATAAGAATCACTTATAGTCTCTGCATCTTGCCTTTTAAATGTATAATGATTAAAGTCACGTGACTAGCGTTGGTATTTATCCGAGTAAAAACTCACCAGCGGATAAATACTGAGTCTTATCCATATTTATCCGGATATTTACTCAAAAGCAGGATAAATACTATTCATAATTTTTTTATTCATACACTGTGACAGGATGGGGTGTAACTCGTTGGGAACAAACGTAAAATCAAGGTTAAAGATTTAACACTACTTTTCAATAACTTGAAGCAGTCCTACACTACAACATCCAATATACTCACTGTTTTAATTAGAATAATACTATTAAGATATCTGTGCTATCTCACGTGACATTGGGAGAGAAGAATAAGAATGTCAATAAGTTGTCACTAGGGGTAGGGGGTTGGAAAACAAAATTCAGTAAAATATGCGTCACGTGATTCACGGACGCTCCCTAATTACAACTCAGAACCAATCTTACCTCCATGAGTTCGACAGCTATCTCCATAAAGAGCCGTTCCACATTCTCCGCTTCCTTGGCCGAGGTCTCCAGGAAGTACATGCCGTGTCTCTGGGCGAAGTCCTCGCCGATGTGCCGCGGGATCTCCCGGTCTTCTCTGTCTGTCTTGTTACCTGGAGTGGACGAGAACATTCGACTCAGTAGAATGGTGCGTAACATACATACAACGGGTAAACCTGCATGCCCAAAATAGGGTGTATTTGCGACCGAAGTAAAGCGATAAGTGACAAGACTGAGCGGTATGTATCGCACTGGGACATAAAAATCGACAGAGTGTTTGCTGTTTCAGGATCTTGACATTTATTGTAAAAAACTCTTTTTTATGATCCTAGTATTTGTGTTCCGATCAGACCATAATAGCACCATCAAAAAAGTGGCATCTTGAAAAAAGATACAATACGTTTTTGTGTTTTAATGTTAATGCAGAATGTTCTAACAGTCAACGTCATCCCCTGGAGGACTCGCAACAAGCTCATGTCAAGCCTAACCAGAATACCAAAATATGCTCTCAGTAATTTTTTTTTTACTTTCGAGTTTTTTTTTATCTTTTCCTATGGCAGTAGCGTCTATTTTTTGCCAATATCAAGTACAATCTGACACATTCAAATGCCTTCCATTGCACTTTTGTGAATTTCGAAAATTTTAGACTAGTTTTTCGGGAGCAAAAGTTACACAATTTATAATACCAAAGTTAAAATTTTATTTATTGATACCTTGTTATATTTTGCTATTGATTAAGTCAAGTCACATGAGGTCCAAAAACGTAGTACTAAAAAAGGACATACTGTCTATTGGTATAACAAAAGCAGGCACGTATCCAGACTATTGTTTCGGGGGGGACATTAATTGAAACAACAATGTGAATTGTGAAAGAAACCTCTGTAATCACTGTACTATAATATTATTATCTATCTAAAGTACCTTACCTTTTTTTATTAAATAGGACATTACTGCTAAGACCAGAAAATAAGCAATCCTGGACGATAAAGTTAAAAGTTTTATATACGAGGCCAGGATTGATAATAATTCATCGTCGAAGCAAGTATAGTGCTTTTCTCAAAAATAAAATGAGACATTTTCATGTTTTTCATGATAATCAGTTATAATATAACAAATATAATAAACTGACTTGGAAATATTAAAAGTTACTTACTTGCTCATATTTGGGCGATTAGTCATGTTTATTGTTATTGATTTCTTCAGCAAAGCATTGGTGGAGTACAATCTTATATCAGAGCCCTATTCTGAACTCATTTTGTAATTTATTTGCACAAAATACTTACAACTAAAACTAATAGCACCATAAATTCCCGCTTTTACGCAATTTTTTTTATTATTGCCAGCTGGGCAAAGGTATCTACCGCCATGCAGCCTTCTAGCCTTCATGGACAACGCCATCTAGAGGAACGCTAAGTACTACGAAAAAAAAAACAAAGAGAAAAACCTCCTTAGTCTCTTATAAACATAGACACGGATAGTTTTAAAAAGAAAACATATGAAATATACTCTGTGAACATATGATATGTAATGGATTTTCATACGAATATCCTGGACACTTTTAATAGCTCGCCAGGATGAAGTATTTTCTGGTAGGTCTTTACCGTATGTAATGGTAATATTACAATGTATTTTTGAGAAAACGTACTTTACGTGGTTATGCATAAACATTCCCGGTCTTGTGTATGTCACGCCAAATCTCGGGGGGGGATAAATCCCACCTATCCCCCCCCCTGGATACGTGCTTGAACAAAAGGTAAATACGGTACGTTCTGGTAACGTCAACTGAAAAATGTACCTCTTTTTAGGGTTCCGTACCTCAAAAGGAAAAAACGAAACCCTTATAGGATCACTTAGTTGTCCGTCTGTCTGTCAAGACCCTTTATCTCGGGAATGCGTGGAGGTATCGCGCTGAAATTAAAACCATATACTCAGGTCTACAGTTCTTTGAAGCTGTGAAAACATAAAACTTGTAAGTTAACGTAAAAAAAAGATATGGCCGTTTATGCCACACAAAACGTACATTTCGACACTCTCAAGGGAATCAAAATTTATAGGGTATTTCCTATTGACCTAGAACTATGAAATTTGGCAAATAATACTGTCTCATACTACAAGTACAGGAAAAAAATTGAAAACTATATATTTGTAATTAAATCATAAAAAAATAATTAATTAAATTTCATAAAATGTTTATAACTAGCTTTTTCCCACGGCTCCGCCCGCGTGTTATTGGTTTAACGACATGCATTTTTCCGGGATAAAAAGTAGCCTGTGTTAAGTTAGGGTATAAGCTATATCCATTCCAAATTTCACCCATATCTATATCAAAACCTAAAAATAAAACCATATACATAGGTTCAACTCAAACTAAACCCTATGTTCAACATAAAACAAATAACCCAAACGATAATATCGACCGCAGTTTTATTTTGAATTTTGATAATGAATAGTACACTAAACAACCTTAATGAGATGGATAACACAAACATAGCAAGCGCTTTTGTTTGTGACATAGCTGAATTCCCCAAATATATTAAAATTAAAGACAAAGACTTAACAGTCCTCTCACAAAATATACGAAGTATATACAAAAATTTTGATGATTTTGAATTAACCTTCACAAACCTTAACATGGATGTAGACGTAATTATTTTGACTGAATGCTGGATTAACTCGAATAAACCCATACCTCATTTAGATACCTACTCATGCTTTTCAACAACTAGTCACCTGAACCAGAGTGATGGAGTTGTCACTTATATTAGAAACTCAATTAATGCTAACGTGAAAGAAATAATTCTCGAACACGCATCTTGCATACAAATTGAACTTGAAAATAATACTATTCTTGGTATATATCGCTCTCCTTCAAATATAAATGCGGAAATTTTCATCAAATCATTGGGAAATCATTTAGAAACCATCAAGGCACATAATAATGTAATAATTACTGGAGACATAAACATCAATATTATATCCAATGTAAATGAAGAAAATTATGAACGCCATAATAAATTCAATTATCTGAATATGTTATCTACAATGGGACTCTTACCTGGACATTTTTTGCCTACTCGAAATGGCAATTGTCTTGACCATTTTATTCTTAAACTGGAAAGAGACCTAATTTCTGCTCAAATAGCTGTACTCAATACAACAATTACAGATCATGCCATGATTATTCTTAATCTAACAAATATAAAAACCTGTAACTCTACCCCTAAAACAAAATTAATTACAAACTACGAAGATGCGGTCACTAGTTTAGTGAGCGAAGATCTGTCAATTTTGCTTCTCAGTGATAGCCCTGATTTCGTTGTTAACCATCTAATAGATAGCATAAATAAATCATTAAAGGAAAATACCAAGGAAATTAATATCCCTAACAATAAACGCACCATCAAGCCTTGGATGACTTCTGGTATACTACGTTGTATTCAAAATAGAAACAAAATGCAAAAAAAAGTTAGACTAGACCCATATAATGATATTCTAAATATAACTTATAAAAGATACCGTAACTATTGCAGTAAACTTATAAAGAAATTAAAAAGACAATATGACAGAGAACTGCTGGTAAAATCTACAAAAGACCCCAAAAGCCTTTGGAATAATATCAAAAAATTAACACACCTTGCACATGCTAAAACTAAAAACCTTGAATTATTGGATAATAAACCGTCTCCCATTGAAGCGGTTGACTATGTTAACGACTTCTTTGGAAATATAGGGAAAAATCTGGCTGAAAATATTTCATCAAGTAATGATCCTCTCCTCTCTGAAGTTCCCAAAATTACTACTACTCACAAACATAGTTCATCATTTGTTTTGCTTGAGACTACACACGAGGAGGTCCACGGGGTGCTTATGAGCTTGAAATCAAATAGTGCTCCTGGGTGGGATAAAATAACGACAAAATTTCTTAAATTGGTTAGTAATGAAGTCATTCCGGTTATTTGTCACCTAGCAAACCTTTGTTTCAACCAGGGTTTATTTCCTGCAGCCCTAAAACAATCTATAATAACCCCTGTTCACAAGGGTGGGGATGGTGTTGATGTCAACAATTACAGACCAATTTCTGTATTGACTGTGGTTTCTAAGATTATAGAAAAATTACTTAACAATAGGCTTCTTTTGTATTTGCATAATTTTAACATTTTATCAAAGTCTCAGTATGGCTTCCGTCATGGGAAATCCACTGAAGATGCTGTTGAAGCACTTACTTCATTGATTGTAAATAATTTAGATCAGGGAAATAAATGCCTAACTATTTTTCTAGACCTTAAAAAGGCGTTTGACACCATTTCTGTTCCTATCCTTTTACGTAAACTGGAATTGATCGGCATTAGGGGCACACCATTGGAGCTACTCAAAGATTATCTTAACTGTAGGAAACAAAGTGTTAAAATAGGTAAGTACATGAGTGGTTCTATCAATATAACGTATGGGGTCCCGCAAGGTAGTGTACTGGGCCCAACCCTATTTTTAGTGTATATAAATGACCTATGCAACGTAAATTTAACAAATGGTAATGTGATCTCATATGCTGATGATACAGCATTGGTCTTTTCTGGTGCCTCTTGGAATGAAGTCAAAGAAATGAGTGAACTTGGACTTGCCCAAGTCGCTGAATGGTTAAAATGTAATCTCCTTACTCTTAATATAAAGAAAACTAATTATGTCTGCTATAGTATATATAACAGTGGTCAGCCGGATACGGATTGTAACCTTAGAATTCACAATTGCGGGAATAGGGCTCGGGTCGGATGTGATTGCCCAAAAATCAGTAAAGTTGCCATGATCAAATATCTAGGAGTCATGATAGACCAACGCCTTTCTTGGTACCCGCATATCGAACTTGTATCTGGAAGGATCAGAAAACTTATATGGATTTTCAAAACCTTAAGATATGTAGCTCCAGTAGATTTATTAAAAACTTTATATGTGGCACTTGCACAATCTATTATATGCTATTGTATTCCAGTCTGGGGAGGGGCTTCTAAGACAAGGTACATAGAAGTAGAAAGAGCTCAACGCCTATTATTGAAAGTCATGTTTTTTAAACGACGAATATTCTCCACTGATTTATTATATTCTACGTATCAGCTACTAACAGTAAGAAAGCTATATATTTTAAATACCACCTTGAGGCTACATAAACATTTAACGTTTGACCCTACTGTTCTAAATAAGAGAAGGATGGACCTCATAACCACATCTGTATCTAGCACAAAGACCTCTTTCGCCAGACAGCAATATACTAGACAAGCAACATATCTTTATAAAAAGATCAACAAACAGCTTAACATATATTCTAAAACACTATATGAATGTAAAAACTTAGTAACTACTTGGATAAAAACATTGAATTATAACGAGACGGAGAATTTATTAAATGTCATTGAGTAGCATTCGTAAATATCATACGGTCATCATACTTAAAAATTATGTAACTTATTACTATGGTTATCTTCAACCAAACTGATATTGATTTCAATTATTAGGTATTGCAGAAAATTTAGGTATTCACACACACAGTCACACACATTTCACATCCACATACACACCCTTCTTAGTGTCCTTTTATACATCCGATCCCAAGACAAAGTCATAAGGCTAGGAAGGATACACAAATAAAAACATCCTTACACAATCTTCATGCATACTCCCTACATACACAATTCACACACACCCTCACACACCCTAGTAGTAATAAATATTAAAATATATTAATTTGTTAGGCACTTTTGTAAGTAAAAGTATATGTTTTGTTTCTTTACTTAATTTCGTATTTTTAGCTATAGGAGAGCGGGGACTCCTACTACAGGTATTTTCATACCCAATTGGAGAACTCGAACTTAATGTATTAATTGTTTAAGCACGTTAAAGAAATAAAGCATTTTTATTTTTTTTTTTTTTTTTTTTTTTTTTTTTTTTTTTATATCTGTTCAGCCGTTTCAGCGTGAAAGAGTGACAAACATACACACACACACACACACAAACTTTCGCATTTATAATATTAGTGTGATTTGTACCAACAAATTTGTATGGAACCCTCGGTGGGCGAGTCCGACTCGCACTTGTCTTTAGAAACAAGCGCCACCGAACGACAGAGATAGAGCGACAAGCTCCGACAGTGGTGCGAGCGAGACAAGCTACACAAAACAGACCCATTGGGCCTATATTTGCAGTGGCGTGCGGGAGAAGCGGGGTATCGTATCCTCCTTTTGTTTTATCTAAGATATTGTCCAAAAAAAACTAGCATAGATAATTTTCCATCTCACTTTAAAGGCTGTCGAACCAAATCTCGGTGCAAAATGCACATCATAAATTTGTTTTCCTTAATTTTGAATAAAATGTATGCAAAAATTTCGTTTTAAGGCAATTGGCGGAAATTTATTAGTAATAATTAAGTTTTCACATTTAATTTTCATTTTATGATTTACATTTTGACTGCATTCGGTTAACAAACATAAAGGCATATTTATCGTTGTAATCGAATGTAATCAAAATGTGAGGCATAAAATAACATGATATTAATGCAAAAAAATTTAAAACGCAATTTTTGCATACTTTTTATTCAAAAGTAAGGAAAACAATGTTATGATGTGCATTTTGCACCGAGATTTGGTTCGACCACCTTAAACAAATGACTATCTGTCACATTCTAATCTAACTAGAGTTTCGGTTAAAATGGGGCAGATAGCCATTTGTTTAACATAAGTTAAAGTGATTTAGAAAATTACCTATATTGTCTATATAGATATATGCCTCCGTGGTCTAGTGGTGAGAGCCTTGGGCTCTCAATCCGGAGGTCGTGGGTTCAATTCCCGTGGGGAACACACATAGTGGAAAGTCACTTTTTTTAATTGTTCTCAGTTTGGTTAGGACAACGCAGGCTTGAATCACCTGATTGTCTAAAGAAGCAAGATGATTCCATGCTTCGGAAGGCACGCTAAGCCATTGGTCCCGGCCACTTTCTAGTAGAGTGGTCGTTACATAAACCACGTCAGAGGCCGTAAGGCGGTTTAAAAGCTCTGACACCAGGGCTTGTTGGGCCGATAGGCCTTGCAGCCCACACGATAAGAAGAAGAAGAAGACCTATATAGATATTTATTTGACAGTATATCAGTATATCGTTATTCAGTATTTCATTTGTTCGACATCATATGGATTAGAATACTTTGACTACATCAGCTCTAATATGTAAAAATGATTTTTTTTATTCTCCAAAAGTAAAACGGAAATTGTTATACCATTAAAATAAATACATTTAGCTAGCCTTTATTTAGGGAGATAAGGTGGGTTTATAAAAAGGGCCAGACCTGTTTCTACCACCAGTCTTCCAGAGGGGTAGGCAGACTACAGATTATAATCTGCTACGATCCTGACCTACCTCTTACACTTCCACCACATTTATCAATTCAGTCATACAAGCTCTTCTATTATGGGTGCTTTTGACTTTGCCCTTCTTCAATATGTAATATTTTATTTTTTTATTTAAAATGGAACACATTACACACAACAAATTAAAACATAAAACTAAAATTCTGATCTGGTGATCAGTAACAGGCCTTCACAAAATTCATAATTTTAAACAAGTTGTAAACACAAAGCAGACATTATTTACAGCAAGTACTAATTTTTTTTAAATTATAAATACAGGGTTGGGCATATTAAGTGTCCTACTTTCTTAACTTGATTTCTTATCTTTATATATTGAAACTTTTTTCTTGTCATTAAATTTATTCATTGAGTATGTATCTAACACATAACAGGAAAGTATAATACGTTAACTGCCATATCATTTGTTTTATGTATTTTACAACTCCTCCTACAAATGCACAAACAAAATTTCAGACTGTGCGAGATTTGGAGGAAACTGAAACACTTGACCATTAATATCAGGTACATATCGCAGAATTTAAGCGATTCAAAGAAACTGGATCATGGCCAGACACCATCTGTTTGTGTCGAAAATATCATCAAATATGTTAGTGAGGGAATTAGACGAAGTGCTAGCAAGCTCTCCAAAGATGTGAAAATATCAAGGCGATCGATGAGCCATATTCTGCGAAACAATCATGGATTAGAAGCCTACAAAAAACATAAACTTCATGGATTGAATGAAGCTCAAAAAAAACTAAGGTGAAAAAATGCAGAGAGTTACTTGCTTGGCATACAGACGATGACAGAATATATTCAAACAAAAAGATGTTTCTATTACAAGATAGCCATAATCAGCTGAACAATATCCCTGCTGAAAAATTTGGCAGTCATGGTATGGAGTGTAATATCTCCAAGAGAAAAGTTACCATTTCACAGAATCATTTGCTGGGAATGCAAAAAGCTTGTATGGGGACAATTATTTCTGTTTTCAGCAAGATAGTGCTCCCTCCCACAGAGTTCAACTCACTCAGGTCAGGACTGGAGTCGAGCTAATTTGCCCGATTTTATACCATGTAAATAATGACCTTTATCTTCACCAGACTTGAATTTACTGGGCTTTTCCATACGGGGATACATGCTTAGCAATGTCAGGTGTACACAGGGCCTCAATTTGGATTCATTCAAGAAGCAGTTGGTTAAGATATGGGATGACATATCAGAGGAGGTAGTGCATGCCGCATGCAATTCATTTTATGGAAAAATGCAGTTATTCAGGTAAAAGGGGGGGGGATTTGTGTTATGAACTGATTTAGGGACCTTTAAATTGTACTTAGCCAAAAAATATACAGTTTTAATTTTTATGTAATTTTAAGACTTACTGCCTTTTCAAACTAGGACACTTAATCTGCCCAACCCTGTACAGAACTATTATTATTAACCAACACAAACAATATATACAAAATAGGAAAGTAAGATTAAACTCAACAAAATCTTTGCTAACTTTATTAACTTTGTATTGGGGTCTTACTCATGATAACTAACATCATACCTTAAACGTCAAGCACATATCAATTAAGGTATGTTGTTAGTTATCGCAAGTAAGACCCCAATACAAAGTTAATAATGTGTGAAAATCGCGAAAGTTTAAAGTTTACTATCTTTGCTAACTGTTCCTAAAATTGGTCAAGGATAAGTAAAAAATGTCAAGATCCAGGATAGTTTGACACTTCTCGTTATATTGTCTTAACATTCTAGTGATTGGTGAATTAAGATCCAAGTAAGTTATGCTAGTGGGACAGCAAAACATCTTAGTGATGGGCTTATGAGGCATATCCACCGCGGATGAACTTTTAGTCTGCGACCGATATCTGCGCCGTGCGCATCGATTAACCTTGGTGTGATCCCAATTTGTGAACATAAGCCTAGCAGTGCCAACCATTTCGTCAGACCTTGGAGAAGCTTCATACCCAACCCCAGCTGGTGGAGTCATACTGGAGATGTTCAAGGTGAGTGATTGACATTGTGGAATTTGGCGTAGACTCATTACAACCCTACATCATTCCGGTATTACTATTCTTAACAAATAGGTATCTTTAATTTAGAGTAGTTATCGAACATATTTTTGGCCCTTCGAACCCTAGATCCTATGGATTTTAATCTATTTAAATCTTTTTGATTGCGAGATTCTACCCCCCACCCTGAGAAAACCACGGGTGTCAATAAAAGGAGAACATTTCCTAAGGGATGGAACAAACTTTCCATTCTTCAGCATCTTAATTTCAGATGAAAAGTGGTTCTCTTGAACACATTTTATAATTGAGTCGTGAGCATTTTGAAGCTCTGAAGTTTTCAAAGGTCCTACACAACGATCCTCCGATTTAAGTTCCGAAAAGGACATAGCACCACGTCTGCTCTTCTACATATAGTGGATGACATTTTATTATCCTCTAACGATGGTCAGGGTACAATTATGGTTTTGCTCGATTTTAGTCGTGCATTTGACTGCGTAAATATCTCAATACTCCTGTCAAAGTTGAAATGCATTGGCTTCTCCAACGCAGTATGTAAATGGTTTTCTGCGTATTTTTCAGATCGTAGCCAGGTAGTACAGTGTGTTAATAATACGGGTCAAATTGTAGAATCTAAACCCCTACCTATAACTCGCGGTGTTATTCAGGGCTCAATTTTAGGGCCGATCCTTTATGCGATTTATACGTCTAGTATTACCCAAGCAATTCAAAACTCGCGATACCACCTTTATGCTGATGATACGCAGCTGTATGTACAAGCGCCAGCAAAACCGGATGATATAAGCCCAGTTACCTCAAAATTAAACAATGACTTAGGTGCAATTTTTCAGTGGTCACAAAAGCATAATCTGGTACTGAATCCCAAGAAAAGTGTTGCAATTATATTTGGGACCAAGAATCAAGTTACCACAATTAAGGCACTTAATCCTGTTATAAAGTTAAATGATACAGTGATACCAATAAGCAATCTAGTGCGAAATTTGGGGCTCACTATGGATGAACAGTTGCGATTTGAAGATCATGTTCAACAGAAAATTGGCAAGTGCTTTGGTGCACTCAAGTCCCTTTATAAAATGAGGCCATTCCTCTTTTGTGTTTTTTTATGGCATTTATTTACATTTATGTACTTAAATTAAAATATTTACATGGTACTCACATGGTAACACTACATACCTACATATACATAAGTAGACAATTTTCAATTTATTAAATAAGTAAAAGCACATCATACATGTGTATCAATCACAATCAAAAACAGTGATATGTTAGGTGTTGTTTAACTTTATTTATTGTTCATTTATCCCTTTAACAATGAGGTATGTATATCTATATTCAGAGTTTTTTTTTTCGTGTTATTTATTTCTTTTTGTGTTTAATGTAACTGTTTCTTTTGTAGACGCACCCTCTGCATTTGTATCAAAAAATTATTTAATTTTACAGGGATGCAGTGAAAAACAGCGCTGTTCGAATCATTGCTTATGATCCGACAGCATTGCTGAACGCATGACCTTTTGTCAAATTAGCTTAAGATTTTATCTATTATTATAATTATGTTATTTTATTTTTTTTTTCTTGTTTGGCAATAAATGATATTTTTCTTTCTTTTCTTTCTTTCCTCGCACAAAAGGTTCGCCTTCAGCTCTGTAACAGCCTTGTTCTCTCTCAATTAAGTCACTGTGACATAGTATTTGGTCCATGTTTGTTTAAAAAAACTGTTAAGGCTATTCAGCGCGTCCAGAATGCGTGCATGCGATTTTGCTATGCCATACCTAGGAGGGACCACATTACGCCTCATTTGATTGCAAGGGGGGTTTTAAACATGGCAAATTTTAGGGTATTAAAACTAGCGTGTCTAATGTTCAACTTATTAAATAGTAAAACCCCTGGGTACCTGCATGAAAAGTTGGTATGGTCCTCTAGAGCTCGGCGGCCACAACTAATTATTCCCAACCACACGCTTGTCACTACCAGGGGCTGCTTTAAGATAGCAGCATCTAAATGCTGGAACGTGTTACCGCCACCTGTTTGCGCGGCTAACACACTAGTCACCTTCAGAAAAAAATGTCACAGATGGCTGCTTTCTTCGCAGTCCTTGGCTGGTGGTAGGCCTATGGTTCAGTAATGTGTCTAATAATATAAATTGTGTAATGTCAACTGTCTTAACTTTGTTTAACTTTATATAATTTTGGTACTTTTGCTTTCTAAATTATGTGTGTTTTAATTTGTTTATTTATTATCTTTCTTTTTTGTGTGTTTCTTGTTAATTAAAGGCTAAGGCTGAAAATCGGCGGCTTTTTGTTTAAATAACAGACTGTCATAAGCAGAGTCTTAGACCGATTTGTCTCTTTTCATGTATAAAATTATTGTGTATAAAATTTATTGTGTTTTTTGAGACAAATAAAAAGCTTTTATTATTATTATTATTATTATTAAAGGGCACTGACACAAAGATCTTCTCCAAGCAACTGTGGACACTTAAACTAATCCTAAAGGTTCCATCACTCTAGTTTCATAAACTCTATATGCCCAAACCACCATAGCACTCCTAGTTAGTACATCTTTTTACATCAAAAGGTTTCCAATAGATTTACTTACCAACTAATATCCTCAGGACCTTATTATTAGCATACTCTTCTATTTCTCTCAGCCAATCAGGGAGGCAGTCGAATGTGGGCTGGCAAGATATGTCATACACTAGGATCAATGCATGGGCCGATCGGTAGTAGCTCTGCGTTATAGACCGGAACCTCTCTTGGCCAGCTGTGTCCCATATTTGTAACTGAAATGGAAGCGTTATAAGCAGTAAGCACTAGATGTGATAACAATTTTGAAACATGGATATTCATTCAACTTTGGGTTCCTATTAGTACAACAAAGAGCAATAATTAGAGTACTTCATAGCTGACTTACCTTCACTTTTTCTCCATCAACTTCTACGGTTTTGATCATGAAATCTACACCAATAGTCGCACCTTGGCCTGGAGGGAACAGGCCTTGAGTAAACCGTCTCACTAGGCACGTTTTACCCACCCCCGCATTGCCAACTAACACCACTTTAAAGAGAAACTTATAGTCCTCCATAATTAGCTACCAACAAACCACATTTGTTGAAATTCCACCAGAAATACAGCAATAAATTAAAAAAACTATTTGTTCCGCTTGATGAACTGAGGCTTTTCAATGGCTGATATGACAATGATATACTATCAGCATTGTTTAAATTCGATCAAATGTACATTAAGATAAGATTAATAAAAGCCGTACATATGTACATAGGTAAATGTTTCTTTTCGATAATTTCTTCTATTCTAGGAGATTCACTGACTGATTTTACCAAAGAGTATAGTAACTAGGATTTTACTTTTTACATTACAAAAAAAAATGTTTTCTTTTTTCTTTCACCGCAGATGAAATAAATTAGTAGTGGAGCGGTTATGAAATCACAGTTTCACAGTAACTCTCAATTTTCCACAAAAACATCACATCCACGACGATTAGTTCAGTTTGATCGCTCGCCGACGCCCGGCGATCATGTCATGACCATAGAATAAGAACTAAGATCATGACATTTCTTCAATGACATTATAACCTTGTAGAGGAGGCGAATAACGTTTAAGAGTGGAGTTAAGTCCCGTAATTCTAATATCTTTTGGAATAGTTAGATGACATGACTAGAAAAGTTCGCACGGAGTGATTATCTCTAGTACATTACGGAAGTACTTTAAACATTAGGTATAATTTTCAAAATAACGTAATGTTGGTATGTAAAAGAAATATTTGATACAGGCTTTAGTAGGATATAAACTGGTCTTAAATGCGTTATGGGTTTTAATATTGAGACCTGTAACGTAAGGAGTAGAGATATAGTCGTTTTTTTTTGTTTTGCCACTCCAGGGAAACTTCTACAATCGGTGCGAAGTAACATGTGAATACTGTATACATTATTAACATTCTGATAATCTCGCACTGCACGGCAAAATACGGATCATAGTCGAAATATATATTTGAGAATACTACTTCGGGGGAAACTCCCGCAATTGTGCAAATTTAATTATACCTTTGATTCTGAGTTTACTAGTAGTTGAAGGAATAGAGAAAAACAAGAGAGTAGGTATCGATCATGAATAAAAATAGTGTTCTACTAGTGGCTCTCAAAGGCAGGTGTTTTGTTTTAAACAAATAGGTATAGTATGTCCTTTGGTTAACTCGGGCCAAAGTTGAGTAAATTAATTTATTACATTACACAGGCTGTATCTGTAAACGTGAGTTGAAGAACTTTTACAGAAATCCGGTTTGACTTGAGCTTTGTCACACTAGGTAATACAATATTCCTCCCTACAGTAGTGCAACGCCTTACGTTAGGTACTTACGCTGTCATACGCAACACAAATATGAGAAATAAAAGAATCGTGATTATTACTATTCTAAGATAAACATTTATTGTTCATTATACAGACTGATTTGTAATTAGATGCAATCTTTTGCAGAGGTTGTAGAAGAGAACAATTGCAGTGATTCGACCAAATAATGCCTTATGCAAAAGTGAACCATTTCTGAGATATTTTGAATTTAAGCTTTTTTTTCTTAAGAAAGCTTTAAAAATATATTTAAAAAAAACAGCCTATATTTTAATTTTTTTTTATTTGTTTCGCTTTAATAACATCCCAGCCAATAAATAATAATCCTAAAATACACATTATTGACGTGAACCTTGACACTGTGCTCCAAAACAATTGAAGACTCTTGAAAATCGCAAAAGATTAACACAAAAATGCTAGGTTAAAACAAAAAGTCTCTTTGCAATTTTCTGTGCGTATAAGCTTGAAAACATTCGCATTTTACTAGGTTTCGAATGAGATACAAAAATATTAAATTGACAGAGGAATGATAAAAATATGGCCAAAACAATAGGAGCAGGTAGAAAAAAATTATTAACGGTTAAATTAGAAAACAATGGATTATAAACTTACATTTTGTATGCTTAAGATGTGTTTCTAATATTTAACGTCAAATGATTTTTTTTTATAAATATATTTTTTTCTAAACAAAAAAAATCATTTACTGTTAAATTAGAAAAAAAATGAATTATACACTTAAATCTTGTATGCATAAGATTTGTTTCTTATATTCTACCTGCTCCTACTTTTTTGGCGATATTTTTATCATTCCTCTGTCAATTTAAGATTTTTGTATCTCATTCGAAAGCTAGTAAAATGCGGATTTTTTCAAGTTAATACGCACAGAAAATTGTAAAGACACTTTTTGTTTTAACCTAGCTTTTTTGTGTAAATCTTTTGCGATTTTCAAGACTTTTCAACAGTTTTGGAGCACAGTGTCTAGGTTTACGTCAATAATGTGCATTTTAGGGTAATTGTTTATTGGCTGGGATGTTATCAAAGCGAAACAAATAAAAAAAAAAATATATTGGCTGGTTTTTAAAATATATTTTATTAAAGTTTACTTTAGAAAAAAAGGTTAAATTCAAAATATCTCAGAATTGGTTCACTTTTGCATAAGGCATTATATCGTCGAATCGACTGTAATTGTTCTCTTCTACAACCCCTTCAAAGGATTGCATCTAATTACCAATCAACCTGTATACATTCAAAATAATTGTGATTAGTACAATTCTTATGTAATTATTGTTGATTGTGGTGGGGGTAAATAGACTGCTACCATTAAATGAAACCACATATTCTACCAACCCTACTGAACCACTTTTCCCAAGAATCAAACCCGCAGACACCCATAGTTTACGAAATAATTGAGTTCCAAACAAAAATGCGTGAACCCTAACGCAGCGATATACGGGCGAGTTTAACTCGGCGAGAAACTTGAAGCTGTTTGAGGTTCACTCTCTCTCTAAACTCACCCGTATGTTGGTGCGTTAGGGTTCATGCATTTTTGTTTGGAACTCAATTATTTCCCAAACTAAGGGTTGCCGTTGGGGGATATGATTCTTGGGAAAAGTGGTTCAGTAGGGTCGGTAGAATATGTCGTTGCATTGAATGGTGGCAGTCTATTTACATCCGGTATACATTGTAGCCTTCAATACGGTGACTGACTCATTGATTGACATGGTTGTTTGGGTGGAAGGGGGGGTTTGACAGTAAAGTGATGCAGGGGGGGTTATAGTCAACTATTATTTGAGTACCAATAAAATCTGACATTTTAAATTTTTGACATTTGACTTGGTTGGGGGGGGTCAAAGTGAGGTCGTTTGTATGGGATTTTTGCATGAAAAAATTTTTTCTCTCTCACCAGAGAGACCAGAGGTCAAACCTATGAAGTGTATCCATGGAAAAAAGTTTGACTTTGACATCTTTAGTAGTATCCAGAGAAACATTTTTGACATTTCCTCCAATTTCCGTTCCCGTTGAGATATTTGTCATGGGAAAAAATTCCTACTGGATAGTTGGTCGAATAAAAGTTCTTTGGACCCCAAAATTTTCAGAAACCACTCCCGGAAACCAAAATTTTTTTTTTATTTAAATGTTTGAAAAATAATTGTTTTGGCCATATCTCCGCGACGGTTGGTCTCGGACCCCCCAGACTTGGACCTCGGTGTTCCGAAAAAAGTTGTTTTTCATTTAAAAAAATTTTATCCAAGGCGCAAAAAAAATTTTGTTGTGGCCATATCTCTGCGACGGTTGGTCTTGGAACCCCCAACTTGAACCCCAGGGGTCCAAAAAAAATGTTCTTCTTTTTCAAGTGTCAAATCTTTTTCGGCCCATATCGGTTGAAGCTAGGCCCCTGTTCCTGGGGTTTTTTAAAAGGTCTCGACAAGATCTACCCGAATATGCAAAAAAAAATTGGGTACCTTTTGGGTCCCTTTGAGTACCATGGCTATATCTCGGGAACGGTTAGAGCTAGAACTACTGGGTTTCCACTATAGTAAACGGCTCAAAAAAGGCTACTTGATGACAAAAAAAAATTGTCATTTTGACATTTTTTTTAATTGCTATAACTTTGGAACAGCCGGTGGTAGCGCTTCCGGGTTAAGACTTGAATGATGGGCATCACGGGTTCTTTCCGACCGAAAACAAATTTTGACATTTGACAGCTGCCAAAAATATGTCAATCACGTTTATTCAACCGATTGCCTTGAAACTCAGTTGCTACACATTTTTAAGGTCGCTTTATGTGTTCCAATAAGCGAGGCCGAAAGCCGAGCCGGTTTCACTTAAATTCGGCCGCAGGACGAGTCCGGAGGGAGCATGCGCAAGGTTACGGAGGCCTGACTTAGCCAACGCAACGCACGACGAGTCCATCAACTTTTACAATTCCTTTGCGGCCGAAATAAAGTGAAACCGACGCTGCACGCACCACCTCCTCTGACATGTCATCTCATATCTTAACCAACCATTTCTTGAATGGATCCAAATTCAGGCCCTATGTAATCCTGATATTGCTGAGCATGTATCCCCATATGGAAAAGTCCAGTAGATTCAAGCCTGTAGAAGATAAAGGCCATTATTTCCATGGTATAAAATCGGGAAAATTTGCTCGACACCAGTCCTCTTGAGTGAGTTGAACTTTGTGGGAGGGAGCCCTATCTTGCTGGAAACAGAAATAATCGTACACATACAAGCTTTTTGCATTCCGCAGCAAATTATTCTGCAAAACGGTCTCGGTGTAGTATTTTTTATCGATTTTTACACCTCTGTTGATAAAAAGTAGCGGCAGCATTCCTCTTGGAGATATCGTACTTCATACCATGACTGCCAACGCACTTTGAAATTATTGTACGGCTATTTTTTCAGCGGAGATATTCCTCAACGAAACACTATACACGCGATCGTTCTGTTGATTATGGCTATCTTGTAATAGAAACATCTTTTCGTCGGAAAATATTATGTCATCGTCAGCGAGCCAAGCAAGTACAGTCTATCAAAAAAGTGTTGAAATGAATATTGAAGAAACTATTTTTCTTTCGCCTGGTTACACCAAACAAACAAGTACAAAATCTTTTCAATCGAGTTAACCGCGTTGTTATTTCATAAATATATTACCGAAATTATACTACTTGAACGTTTAAATTCCAATAAAGTTCATTAAAGATTCATATTCATTTCAATACTTTTTTGACAGACTATAGCTCTCTGCATTTTTTCACCCTAGTTTTTTTTAGCATCATTTAATCCATGAATGTTTTTCTTTTTGTAGGCTTTTAATCCAAGATCGTTTCGAAGAATACGGCTCATCGATCGCCTTGATATTTTCATATCTTTGGCGAGCTTGCTAGCCGGATTTCATCTAATTCGCTCACGAACACATTCGATGATCTTTTCGACACGAACAGATGGTTTCTGGTCAGGTCCGGGCCTGATTCTCAATGATCCAGTTTCTTTAAATCGTTTTATGGTCCGCGATATGAACCTGATATGATCAAGTGTTTCAGCTTCCTCAAAATCTCGCACGGTCTGAAATTTCGTTTGTGCAATTGTACAACGAGTTCGTGTTTCGCTTCCGTTGTTGTAAAATACAGAAAACAAATGATATGACGTTAACGTTTTACGTTAGATACATACTCAATGAATACATTTAAAGACAAGTAAAAAGTTTTAATATTCAAAGAAAAAAAATCAAGCTAAAAAAGTAGAACACTTAATCTGCCCAACCTGTATACACCTAGTTGACATCATACTGAGCTGAAAAAAAATAGTCAGCAGCATTGTGGAGGGGGGATTATGCGTCAGCTGCTCTGTTGAGAAAAGTTTCAGCCGGCGTACTGTTACCTTTTTTTTTGACCACTTTAGCAACCTTTCACACCCAAACTCACCGCTACTTGAGCAGCTGAGGCGGTGAATTCACATATTAGTCAGTCATTAGTCATGTCATGCGAGATCTACGTCATTAGTCATGTCATGCGAGATCTACGATCGATGTCATTATCAGCCGGCTTACTATGACTTTTTTATTTGCAACGGTACCTCCCGGACTATAAGTCCAATCCTTACCTAGGTAGCATTCCAAATCGCTTTTTCAAGATTAAAATATTGCTCGCTGTCAGACAAAAGTAGCTCGATGCCTGGTTCCAAAACCTATAAAGTAGATGTTTTGGAACAAGCATCGAGCTTTTAATCTTGAAAAGTGATTTGAATTGGAACGCTAACGTAATTAGGATGTCTGAGGTTAGGATGCCGATAAATCAGATGGTGTCATGACATGAAGTTGAAAACACTGACTGTTTTGTTTGCAGAGTTGCCAGATCGTCTTAAATAGCATTATTTTTGTCCTTTTTGGCGACGAACCGTCCTTTTTTGTCCCTTATTTATCACCCATCCATCGTCCCTTTTCGGACAAGCCAGAATTTTAATGTATTGTACATGAAAACATTGGTACTAATTTTGTCGTTGAATTTTTGTGTATAAATTACATTTTAGTCTCCAGCCCTTGGGTCACCAGAGGCGTCGACCAGGCGCAATGACACAGTTCTCGGAACAGTCGTCGCACATCTGGGCTCCATGGCCCAAGTGCCTCAACTCCAAACGGCGCAAATATGTAGCCCTCGCCCTCGCCAAGGGCGACATATTTGCACCGTTTTAGAGACTCCGCTGTCTCTGCAGCTGCGCCAGTCCTGGCCAACCTCGGCCTGTTACAGGTTGCCTTTATGTGGGACGGGGCAAGTGTGTGTGCTTAGTTTTCAAAGCTGAACTATTAAAAAAAGATATTATTAAAATAAAATAGCTACCTAATCCTATAATTTTAAAATAGAGCCCGTGTCGCGTCGTCGCATCGTCCGAAATTTGAATTGACGCAGTTGATGCCAAAAACGAAATAATTTTGAGGCACATCATGCGTGAATGCGCAAAACGGAATGAATGTTATCCTAATTTTTTGTGAGGGTGGTGTGTGTGTTTGTGTGTTGAATCCGATGAGGCAAAATGCGCAAAAGAGATGCCCATATACAGACTCTCATTAGATAGGGCAAGCAAAAAGATTTTTTCAACATCACATCAAAGCAGCGTTGCCGGTGGGGTTATTTTTACTCGATTTCAGGTAATTTAGTCTCTAAGCAGGTTTGTTGAAAGTTACCATGACTGCCGGTAAAAAAACCTGTACCGACAGTAAAAAAAAGCATAAATTTCTTATTTATTTAATTGTCTTGATGCGGCTACAGCGCATAATTGAACACATCTCTACTATTTGTGTGTGTGTGTGAGAATCATGATATAAGTGAGGCTAATCCACCCTAAAACGACGTGCAAAAGAGATGCATACACAAATTATCAGTACAAAGCACGATTATATTGTTGTTTGTTCCGTTTTGTTTTGTGGCTTGCTCTGAAAAGTTATAAATACTATAAAACGTGAAAATTTCGAGAGAAAAGAACCTTTAAAATCAACTTATTTAATTACTAGCGTTTGCCCGTGGCTCCGCTCGCATCTAAGAGATTTTTGTGGAAATATGGGAAAGAAAATATGATTTTTTAAACGACTGTATGCAACGGACACCATGTTTAACCAAAGTGCTAATAAATACCAATCAAATAAGCCCAATCTCGAAGGGTCTGCTGTTGTCCGTTGGGGAGATCCCGTACCCATCTCCCAGTCCCATCATCAGACCATCACCATGTTTACCAAAGTGCGAAGAAGTGTGTCAGGATCGCTGTAGATCGAAATCTGTAGTCAGGTTAAACTGATACAGTTTTCTCGTATGGGAAAAAATCAATACATAAACCTGGCTGTAATCACTTTTTCAAGCTAAATATTAGCAAGAGTAGTAGAGTAAGAGTAGTCACATTAAACTGATACAGTTTTCCGGTATGGGAAAAAATCATTGCTTAAACCATAGTATTTAATGTATCTATGCTTAAAACCTGGATGTTGTCACCTTTTCAAGCCTAATATTAGCAAGAAGTGTGTCAGGATCGTTGTCGATGGAAATTTTTAGTCAGATTAAACTGATACAGTTTCCTCGTATGGAAAAACAACACGTTTTATCACGTAGAACTAACCATTTGGACAAGGTAGGCTGATAAAGCAGCGAAGCAACGTTTTTTCTCCCGACATGGTTCACAAATATTGAATTTTCAAACTGAAAACTTACTTTCATTATAATAAAATATAGCCTATGTTATACAACAATAGTGTAGCTTTTTACAAAATAAAGAATTTTTAGAATCGGTTCAGTAGTTACAAAGTTTACCTCAAACATACAAACAAACAAACGAATCTTTCCTTTTTATATAATAGTGTAGAAGAGTCGATAAGTTCATTGTTCATAAATTTTTCTTTTTATTTGTCCATTTTCACCAAAATCGAATGTGAATGTAGGAAATTCTTTATTATTTTATTTGGTAACTACGACTTAAAATATTAAACTCCACTTAAAATATCTTTAATTGTATTTTTTTCACCTTATCAAGTAAAAACACTTTAAAACAAACACATTCCTGTTAATTAATTTTTAAAGATTATGGGAAATGTCAAAATGAAAACAAGGTATTTAATATTATTTTATTTCATCTTTTGAAAAAAAGACTACCTATTATTCACAAAACGGGTAATTACTGATTCGGTTTCGGACTTTTTCTAGTTTGACTACCGGCAACACTGGTTTGACAGAACATGGTTTTGTTTGAGGGAGGAAATAAATTATGTATTACTTCTTTTTCATTATTAAATAACCACTAACCACTCATGCAAACAAACAAAATGTCTAGTATAAATTACACTACTCGCACAGAAGGCCAGACAAAAATAAACACTATAATATGGACAGTGCCGAACTTCATCCCTCTTCTAGAGAATAAGTCAACCAGAGAATTTCGCACTGATAAAACTAAAGATCCAGCTGTTGATCTTGTGGACCCAAGGTTTCAGTTAAAAATGCAATTCCTTGGAAGAGATAATGATATAATCGAAATTTACTACCTTTCACCAAACCCTGTGTTTTTGAAATCAATTCTAACCATATGCCTTAAGCGTTTTGAAGAACGGTCTATCGTCATCAAAGAATATCATACAGTGCAAGCTAACAAATGGCAGTACTTGGCCACTCTGTTCAAACGGGACATAGCTAGTTATGATGGGAGAGACGTATTCCTACTGAGCGATGGCAGTTTACGCCTTAAGTTTCAGTTCATGGTGTCTAACGACATTAGAATTGATCGTACACATGTTCCTGAAGCACAGTTAAGCAATGATTTTGAAAATCTACTAAATAATGGTTTGTTCTCAGATGTTACTATGAAATCTGCTGAAAGCATTGAATATAAAGTCCACAAGGCTGTACTAGCAAGCCGCAGTGCAGTTTTAAAAGCCAATTTCGAACACAACACAACTGAATGTTTGACTAATATTGTTGAATCTCCCCTGGAGTCAGATGTTCTTAGAGAAGTCTTGACATTTATATACAGTGATAAAGCACCAAGAGTTGATGAAATACCAGAGAAGTTATTGGCTGCCGCAGACTACTATCAACTGAGTAGGCTTAAAAGTTTATGTGAAGAAGCATTGCATAAGAAATTAACAGTTGAAAATGCCATAGAGACTCTCCAACTGGCTGATTTACACTCAGCCAATACATTAAAACAACTAACATTGGAATTCATTAAAGATGGACAAGCCAGACTTATTACGAAAACAGAAGGTTGGGCAAAAGTGAAATCAGTTGAACTAATAAAAAGAATATATGAATATATCATGGCTGATGATAATGATCCTGATATTAAATAAAGTGAAAGAGTTATTTATTTAATTATAAGTATTATGTAGACATGCAATCCATTTATTATTTGTATCATATGCTATGCAAATTATTGCAGTTTATTAATATGAAGTTATCTCATAGGTATGTATGTAGAAAAAATTATATATCAAAATAATGTTAAGATTATCATGATAGTAATCCTGTATTAACCCCATAACTCGTGGCAGGCTCCTGCCTAAGGTAGATATAAATTTCATTAAATGGCTCAATATGTCATTTATTAACATTCTTGAATCAAACTAAAACCAATTTATTCTATAACTGTACACTATAAAAATATTTTTTAATTATTTTCGAAACAAAAAGAAACTTGCTTTTCGGCAATCTTGTAGAACTAATACTGCAGTTGATTTGAGCACAGTAAACATGGTGTTACAGGACTACAGTAAAATAAATCATGATGAATTGATTGTGTTCTTAGGTAAAACTGAAAAAAAATTATTATTAAAAATATTTATAAGTGTCGCAACAGTTTATGAGCGCTGACCTTGACTGCACTAGTAATTTTTTCTCTACCACACTTGGTAATTTCGTGCGTGAGTGAACACAAGAGCTAGTCCCCCACCATGTTTGCGGAGCGCTCATAAACTCGTTGCGAGACTTGTAAATCTATGATTATTTGATGACGATGGATGATTTGCAACTTTCAAATACACTAACATTGTGATTATTCACAAAGTAAATAAAAGGCCATGTTTAAACAATTATTGATGTGCTTGTTTTAATCTCATTCATTATGTATGAAAAGAATTTTAAAATGAATTTATCAACAAAAATAAAGTTACATACAAAACCAAATTTTTTTTATTAAAATAGTTTTAAACAACTATAAAATAAATGAATTATAATTATGCTGCAGAAGAATGTGTTTTTCTATTTTTCCTG
The DNA here is from genome assembly GCA_910592155.1 of Ypsolopha scabrella. NCBI lineage: Eukaryota > Metazoa > Arthropoda > Insecta > Lepidoptera > Ypsolophidae > Ypsolopha > Ypsolopha scabrella. Next base: position 1,830,846 of record OU342972.1, on the reverse strand, counting down.
CAACTCCAAACAAATTCACAATAGATATAAAAAAATATTTAAACATTACACCTTCCAATGCTGTAAGTAAACTTTAGATGTTAGATGGTGTTTTGATGCTTTATTTTATTACAGTAAAAGCAACTTAGTGAATATCTTTTTATGAAAAAAAGAAATTTGCAAGTCAGTTAATCTGACACTTGAGTAAGCACCAATGAACTTTTGAGAATTTATGTGCAGCAAATTTGTATACTTACCACTCACTGATGGTACTTACTAACTTACTGACCACCTGCATGATCTGATGAAGCTCACCCCCTATCATGTTAGGAGTGTTCTGTTCTAGTGACAGGTCACCCTCTGAAACACCTGTGACACTCCTTTGGACATCACAACACAAAAAGTTTTGTTCTTATATATTTTTTGTTATAAGTGTTGACATTTTAATTAAAAGAACTTTTATATAAGAAAAAACAAGAGTGACTTTTCCTTGCATGTAAGTTTCAATAAAATGTGAATAGAATTTATGTAACAGTTCAGTAGTACCATTTAAATAATGCACATAGGAATCTATGACAAAGGTAGCATTTCCAAAAGCTTTTAATACAATCCTTGGCAGATAGTGGATGTTCAGTCAGCTATATACAACCAAAATGACACCCTCAATTACTTTGGGTTTCGCTTGTTTGCTCAAGTTCTAAAATTACTTTGATTCAAAAGATTCAAAATGTTTATTTGTAAAATAGATACATAAAGTAAATGTTATACATGTCAAATCTAATCTGTATAAAAATAATATTACGGGAAATATATATAAAAAAAACTATATTTAAGTTGGGCCACTAAAGTTATACACATGCATAAAATAAAGACTTATTGGAATAATAATATTAATAAACATAATTATAAATAAATTGATTTTACTTACAACTTTAGATTTGGCTATAATCGAGAATATGGAAACTGGCAAAGATTTGTATGTGCATTATGTGTGTGACAGATCAGTAATATACATGGAATTAACAAGTTAGTTGGATACAGTTGAGTGTTACGTATTTTCATCACTATCACTGCTACTGTCACTGGAACTATAATTATTCACATTCACCCTGTTTGTATTTACAAATAAATTATCTTCATCCATAACCTCAGTTTCTTGCTTTTTGTTAGCTTCAAACTCTTTTGGCCACACATTATTGTCTTTGTAATATCTAATGGAGTCTTTGTTCATTATTTTCACTATTTCAGCTTTTACTTTATCACCTTCCATTATTGGTTCAACTAGCAAATAGTCGCCCCGTTTGACCCATATATTTTTCCTGAATTTTGTCGGCATTGATACGAGATAGACTTCTGCGCTTGAGGACTCAACCTGGGAAGGTAAAAAGTATATTTGTTTACGATAATATTCAATTAATATGCGATACCTACTAGGTAAATCGGTAAAAGAACCATCCATCCATCAGCCTGTTTCGTCCTCTGCTGGACATAGACCTTTCCAGGATTTCGCCACTCTTGGTGGTGTTCCTGGAAGAAATGCCCATACTCACACACGCTGGGCAGGCGGGTTGGTGAGCGCGGTGCCGAAACCCTTGCACCAGTGACGACGCTGCCCGTCACTAGTCTGTTTTAAATAAGGCCCGGCAATTGTGGATGGATATACCGCCATCCATCGGTGACGACGCTGCCCGTCACTAGTCTGTTTTAAATAAGGCCCGGCAATTGTGGATGGATATACCGCCATCCATCGGTCCCAGGCAATGATGGGCCGCCTGGTTTTGCCTGAGAGCTGTTCTCTTACTCTCCCCCGAATAACTTCGGGAGGATTTGCGAGTAAGATGGTGGTACCTCCACAGTCGAGCCCGGCATTAGCTTTACCACAATAAACCAACAAAAGACTAACCTCATGCAAATTATTTCCTTTGCTACTGAGCACCCTGACAACACTTTGATTTTCCTTAGGTAGTTCGTAATCGTCCCAAAGTATCTCTTTGAGAACATGTTTTCTCTTTGTTGTTTTAGACATGGTAAAGAAAATAAAGTCGAACGAATTACGACTACAACATAAAAATTGTAAACAAGAGAGGTTTTATTTATTTAGGTTATAAAATAAACGTTCTCAAACATTTTATGACACTTCATGGGTATGTTCCGAAACTACTCATATTCACAGTACAAACGGACACACAAACAAATTCTCACATAGGGGAAGATTTCATAACTATAGGAACTATAACAATGGAGAGAAGACTTATTAGAACCGTAATAATTATGCGAATAAATCGAATAATTTTGGTAGAAACTGGAGCCCCCGAGGCTCAGCTGCTGGCAGAGGTCAAAGAACCGGCCACGACCGTCAACGCCGCAGCAATCCTCACGTTTCACACGTTCAGCGAAATCAGTTTGACCAGCAGGCGCAATGCGCATTGCAGCAAATAAATGTAGGTAATGAATGACTCAGGTAATTCTAATCAGTTTTTTCGAGACTAACTTTGTTCTAAATATAAATAATGGTATAGTAATAGCATGCGACGTTCAATCTCGCGATTTAAACTTATTAGTGGACAGTGGTGCGTCCTTATGTGTAATTCGATACGAATGGCTAGAAAATAAGTTTGATTTATTGAATAGATTACAGATATAAAATTTTACTATAAAAGGAGTAAGTGCTAATTTAGTCTCTGAAGGACATATTTACTTACAATTTAAATGCAACGGACTTAGTTTTAATCAAAAGTTTTATGTATTTAAGAATTTTTCATGCTCAACAGACGGAATTTTGGGACAAGATTTTTTCTACAAGTATAGAGCCCTTATTGATTACCAAAATTCTACCAACCAAGGTGAATCGGTAATAATAGATATTTTGGACAAGACATATTATTCCACCTCAATGTGAAGTGATACGTTATATACCTACTCTGCACTGTTCAGATCATTATCTGAACATTATCATAGCGAAGGAAATTAATCAAATTCAAATTGTTTATTTGTAAAATAGATACTTAAGTATACGTTTTACATGTCAAATCTAATCTGTATAAAAATAATATTTTATGATTAACAAATATGATACGGGAAATATATAAAAAACTATATTTAAGTTGGGCTACAAAAGTTAAATGCATAAAATCAAGACTTATTGGAATACGAATATTATTATAACTACACAATGCAATTAACATATAAGTTGATAAATAAACTGAATAGACCCTAAATAAATATAATGCCTAGCCAAATATATACTAACATAAGTAAGAAATTAAAATATTGTATATACATACCTACATAATTCAATTAATAAATAAGTTAATAGATAAATAAACTATAAATAGATATAATGCCTAAATCCGCCCATTCGATTAATCTTGCTAAGAAGAAGGGCAAGAAACTTAGCAAGATCATGTCTTTTTTACCAAGTAGTTTTTTTCTGAATATGCCTTAATACGTGGGACGCACTATAAGTTTCCGGAATGAATATGAAAAAATACTATTAAAGGTACAAAATTAATTTATTGTTTTTCAAAATAATCTCCCTTGGCGTCTATGCACTTTTTCATTCGATCAAACCAGTTTTGAAAACTTTTGTGCCACTCCCCTGTGGTGACCTCTGAAACGTGTTTTTCATACTCCTCGACAGCCTCTTCTGGTGATGAAAATCGTTGACCGCGTAATTGGTTCTTAATTTTTGGGAACAGAAAAAAGTCACAAGGTGCCAGGTCGGGACTGTATGCAGGATGACTCATGAGTTCTACATTTTTCGTCTTCAAAAAGTCGTTTGTCTGTCTGGCCGTGTGAGAACTAGCATTGTCGTGGTGCAGGATGATACGGCGTTTACGGTTATTTTTACGGAGTTCGTCAATAACTTCCGCAAACAAATGGTCGTGTACCAGTCACTATTCACGGTACGACGATTCTCTAAAGCAACAGTAGCCACGTGTCCAGTTTTATTAAAAAAAGAAGCAATCATCCGCTTAGATGCACTTTTCACGCGCGCCACTTTGGTTGGTTTCGGCTCATCTTGAAAGACCCATACGCTCGATTGCTGCTTTGTTTTGGGATCGTAGCAATAAACCCATGTTTCGTCACCTGTTACTATGTCCCACACCAAATTTGACGCACCTTCGTTGAATCTGGTAAGCATGGCACTGCACCAAGTGACACGGTCCGTTTTTTGAGCCTCGGTCAAGTTGTGTGGGATCCACCGCGAGCACAGCTTTCTCACACCCAAATGCTTGTGTAGGATTGATTGTATTTGACTCATGCCTATTTCTAAGGATGCGCGAATTTCATGGTAGGTCACATGCCTGTCTGTTTCAATCATACGGCGCACAGCATCGATGTTTTTGTTGGTCACAGCGGTGGACGGCCGACCATCGCGAGATTCGTCACTGAGATTGATACGACCACGCTTGAATTCTGCAAACCAGCTATAAACAGTCGTCTTGCATGGTGCTTCATTGCCAAAAGCTGTTTCAAGCCGAGCGATGCTCTGTTGAGCTGTCAAATTACACTTAAAATCGTAGAAAATCATACTACGAAAATTTTCCCGAGTTAAATCCATGTTGATGCAGACACACAATTTTTTAAATGGCGCCACAAGGTAAAAACAAAAGACAGTCAGATGAAACAAACTGCATTCTACAGCCAAAGAGTTCTATTTTCCAATGTTGCAATAAATTTTTAAATATTGTTTATGTAAATGGCCAGTTCCGGAAACTTTTAGTGTTACCTATGTACTATTACAGTTTTTTTTAACTTATATAAAATAATACTAAACAATGTCTCGACTTCAGGTGCATAGGGTCGGATGTAGCACATTGTGTGAAATTCACTTTTTCCTATATTCTGTATCAACTTTTTTTTCTCTTTTTTTCTGTCTTGTTACCGTATTTCTATCTCTTTTCATTCAAAAGATTGTTTTCCAAAATTAGGTCCTATGTTCCCTTTGACTGGAAAGCATATGGTCGGTAACTATAGAAACATTGAGATGCCAGTAAGAAAATATAAAAAACAAAAAAAAATACGGGACTGATCTAAACAAACGTTGTTTTGGCAATTATCTTTAAGAATTTGCATGGGTTCGATCTTTACATCAGACTTTATGCCTCAACAATTTTTTATTCGTTTTTATAGTTACAATAATACACGACCTTATGCTCCAAGTCTTTCATACTTTTACCTAAGTAAGAAAAGGACGACCTCGCCCCCCTTCCCGCAAAAAACACGCCAAATGAACTTTTGAATTTTTGTCCGTTACGTTAGTAGTGTTGTGACCGCTGTCAGTGCGCACGCTTTTTACTTGCTGTATGTGATTATTAATTTAAAAAATGAATCGAAGAAACACGAGAACCGAGAAAATCTTTGAAAAGCTTAACGAAATTAATGAGAATGGTAAGAGCATGTTTTGTTAATGCTAAAAAATGTAACCTCAACATGTTTTAAATTAAAACTTGCTTACGTATATTTGCGATAAATTTTACGTTTTCTCCAATATTTGTGCAAAACTTTCTGTGAATTAATACTAAAAACTGCAAAGACGATTGTGTTTAAGGTGGTAACAGAGGATTTCGTTGCAAAATGCACATCTTAATATTGTTTTCCTTGCTATTCAATTAAAAAGTTTGCAATAAATACGTTTTATTTGTATTTGCAAAAATCGCCCAATATTAATTATGTTTTCACAAAAGAATTTTGTCATCTTAGGGATTAAAATATTGAATGCACTAAATTAACAAACATTAAAGCATGTTTTTAGTGGTAATGTAATGCATAGAATGGAATAATTTCCTTATGAAAACCTAATTAATAATAAACTATTTCCGCGAATTGCTATTAAACTCATTTATTCGATTAAAAAGTAAGGAGACCAACGTTATGTTGTGCATTTCGCACCGAGATCCTCTGTTACCATCTTAAATCTGGTAGGTAGAAGAAGAATTAGATGAAAACTGTTGGAAAAAACAATGAATCACTGAGCGGTATTATAATTGTTACTCAATTAAAAACGTTATAAATATCATAAAATACCAATTATTGTACTACTTTTTCAGCATCAACATCATCGCTGCAAGATAAAATTAGGTATCCAACATACAACTCACCAAGACAAGTACATCCATTCCTTGATAGCGATAATAGTAATGATGAAGATTCTTGTCCAACAGCTGAAGATTATAATTCTTCTGATTCTGAATGTAATAATATTCAACGGGAGAGAGTGAAAAAAAAACTTTTTGCTGATGATCTAATAACAATCACCGATCTTCAGAGAGTAGATCGCGCAATCCATATGCAACATAATACAAGACCACCACCGCAAGATGAAGAGTCAGAAAATGAAACTGTATTAGCTCCCGTCAACAGTCCTAATCCTAATGTTCAAAATGAAAATGTCTTAGCTTCTGTTCCAAATGATATAAACCAAACGAGGCCAGTAGCAGCATCAACAACAAAAAAAGAACCAAAAAAGAGGAAAAGAAATCAAGACTGCTGGAAACGAAATATAGCTAAGAAGGCTAGAATGAAGGGACTACCATATAAATCAAGTGTTGCAAAAAAAAACAAAGATATAGAAGGAAGAGTTTTAAGAGATCCTTGCTCTTGTAGAATAAAATGCTTTGAAAAATTGGATGCAGAAAAAAGAAAGACCATTTACGAAGAATTTTGGCAAACGTGTTTAGACTGGGAGCAGAGAAGGCATTATGTTGCAGACAGAGTTACAAAGACAAAAAAATTGAGAACGAAGGTGGACAGCAACTTTGACAACGACAGAAGAAAATACAACTTCAACTATACATTCAAAGTTCACGATGAAATAATACCGGTATGCAAGATAATGTTTCTGAATACCCTGTCGGTTGGGGAAAAATTCGTGAAAATAACAATTGAAAAGAAAACTGAAAGTGGTTTAACTGAATCGGACAAAAGAGGCAAACATACACCAGCAAACAAGACAGAGGAATCTGTTGTCAAATCTATAGTTGACCACATTTCATCGTACCCGAGCTATGAAAGTCATTATTCTAGAGCAAGGAGCTTAAGAAGGTTTCTTGGTCCCGAACTCAATGTAAGTGTGATGTACCGACAATACGTTACAAAAATGAAAGAAGAGGGAATGGAAGAAGAAAAAATTCCAAAGAACTGGATTTATAGAGATATCTTCAATACAAAATTTAACCTGTCTTTCAAGTTACCTGACATTGACACCTGCGACGACTGCGACCGTTATCAAAGGCAGATTAGAGACTCAATTGACGAAGAAGAAAAACGAGACATAATTGATAAGAATGAAAAGCACTTGGAAGAATCAGAGCAAAGGTATAATGCTAAAGAAAGAGATAAAAATGAATCTATAGGCAATAAGGCAAAGAGAGTTCTATCCTTAGATTTACAAAAGTGTTTACCAACCCCGAGTTTGACCAACACCCAATCCTTTTACCTTCGAAAACTCTGGACACTAAACCTCGTGATAAATGATACCACAACGAAAAGTGCTTCTAATTTTGTTTGGCCCGAAAATATCGCAGGAAGAGGGGGAAATGAAATTGCCAGTTGCATTTTGAAATGGGCGGAAAAAAACTTACAGGATTCAGAAGTTGAAGAAATTACTATATGGACTGATAACTGTGCGGGACAGAACAGGAATACTATGGTTATCGGTTGCTACTTTTTCCTTCTTTCAAAATATCCATCGCTCAAAGTAATAAACCACAAATTTTTACTTAAAGGGCACACTCACATGGAGGCTGACCATGTACACTCGATGATTGAAAGGAAAAAAAGAAGGTTGAAGACTATGGAAATAGTTATTCCCCACGATTGGGCGCAGTTCATCAAGACATGTGCCGGAAAAAACCCTTTTTTCGTAGAAGAACTAACAAAAAATGATTTCAAAGATTTCCAAAGACTTTTCAAAAAATCTGCTCCGTATGTGCAAAAGAAGAAGGATTTTAAAATATCGGAGACAGTATGGTGGAAGTTACAGAAAGCAAAACCAGGTGTTTTATTTTACAAAAAGTCTTTTAATAACGACGAAACTTTCTCTGAAATTAATTTCACAAGAAATATTAAGAAACCTGCTCCAGTTCCTCAAGATTTGCCTCTTCTACGAGAAACAGAAAAGCCCATTTCATCAGCAAAATACCGAGACTTACAGACACTTTGTCAATGGATCCCAAAAGATTTCCACGAGTATTATAAAACTTTATGCCATCAAGAGCAAGCTAGTGATGTTCCAGATATCCCAGACTATGAATAAATCTGAAAAGTGATGTTTCAGATACCCCAGATTATGAGTTAGTCTGAAAAACAATATTTGATTGTTTAAAACATGATACAAGGCTGATTAAAATAGGAATGCTTATTTTGATTAATAAATAAAAATTAACAATACAAGATTTAGATTTAAATACTTAATTCCAAGTGTAATAATTGTTATGTTTTGTTTTTAATGTATGGAAGAGTTATTATCGTCGTAAATATTTATTTTAATTCATGTAAATGTGATTTTTAAATACACAAACCTAAATGGTGTATCGTTTAAAAAAAGATAAACTGTTCTGCTACTTTCTTTAATTTTGTTTTGATTGTTTTTTTTAATTATAAGTGATATTGTATCGGAGTTTTGTATTTGTTTTAATTAATTATTTTCTGCATAAGTGCAATTTTGTTAAAAATTTAGTATTAAGTCACATAAATAAAAGGTAGAAAGTATTGCTTTTATTTGGACAAGAATAAACTCTTCTTTTTAACATTATTATTATATATTCGACGTTTACTTTATTCCCCCTAACTGTCAGATATTTATGTTTTTAAAAGTGTATTGTGTTTTAATTTTGGCACAAGGGCTCATTTAAACATAGTGACTACTGTAAACGACAATTTTTATTATTTTCCGAATCATAAAGTCGTATTTAGGTCGCAAAAAAAGAAAAAAAAAGGTCGCAAATTCAGTCCCCAAAGGGATTTATATGTTTTAGTGAAAAGCAAAAAGAATTATATTTAAAAGAAGCCCAATTTTTTTTTAATTGTCAGGAGCACAGAGGCTTATTTTATAGATACGTCTAATAAAAAGTGAAGGTAGTTTGATTTGATTTGATGGCATAAAGACGGTTGTTTGAAACAATCCTAGATTTTATGCATAATTATTACCAAAATTTTATGGCATAAAGTCGTATGTTATCATATGACCAAAAATATTCCTTGAATTCAGAAAAACATTAGTGGCAGAACATATTATATAGATATGTATCCCGCTTGGATGATTTAAATCTAGAACCGAGGTCGTATGTTACTACCCTTTTTGAAATAAATGAGCCGCACACCCAGGTGAAACCCTTAACGCAGTCCAATGACTGTTTTTTTAAATCTTAATAAACATGCCTTTCACATGGTCTAAGATTTTTTTCTTAAAAGCTAACACTCGTTGATTTATAATTTTTTCTAAGATTGTTTTTGCTCTGCTATAAAGTTTGTAAAATGTCATATCCGACCAGATGCATCTGAAGTCGAGATGTATTAAAAAAGGATAAAAATATAAAAGACAGAAGGAAATTGTGTCATGAGGAATATATATATATATCTTAGTCTACCTGTCTAATGAGGTAGTAAGTTAAAATACTAAGCAAAACATCATCCACCTGTCTCATATAGTTTATCACTTTTTTGATAGTCAGATTATCAACTAAGTAATAAATGCAAAGCTTAAGTTAGGGGCCGTTCAAGTATTACGTAAGCAGATTTATTACAATTATTTACCCCCCCATCCCCCTTGTCAGCAAAAGTAAGCAAAGCTCTTACCCCCTCCCCCCATGCTTACGTAAACATTTTTCAATTATATATTTTTTTTATATTATAATGTTATAATTATAATTTTAAAAATAAGAAAATAGATTTAGGATAGAGATTAGATTTTACTGATACAATATTCAACATAGAGTAAGGGGCAAAAATATACCGATGACGTAATCATCATCTAGACTCCCCTACCCCCCATGTCATCGAAAATAAGCAAAACAAAGACCCCCCCCCCCCATAGTGCTTACGTAATACTTGAACGGCCCCTTATACAATGTTCATGTCAATAAAAAAACAATATAAAAATATTAGTCTACATAAAAAAAGACGATTTTAAACACAAATCTGTTGGAAAATAAACGAACAGTAGTATCAATCAATATTCTCATGACACCAAGCGTCACTATCATCCAAATAGTCATTAATTTTATAATATGCTTTTCTCAAGAGTCCCTGCTTAATATATAATTTAAACTTATTTTCTGAAAAACTACGGACCTCCCTTGGAAGTTACCCCTACAAAAGAGGTGCCTACTTTTGCAAGTCTAATTTTTGAAAAAGCCAGTTTATGTTTCTTCCTAGTGTCTATAGAGTGATTCTCACCGAGCCTAGGGAAATTATCGATATTTTTTCTGATATATTTAATAACTTGGTAAATAAACTCACAAGGAACTGTTAAAATATTAATTTCTTTGAATTTTTCTCTTAGTGAATCCCGATGCTTCATATTGTAAATAGCACGAATTGCTCTCTTTTGCAAAATAAAGACTGCGTTTATATCCGCAGCTCTACCCCACAGCAACATACCATATGACATAATGCTGTGAAAATAACTAAAGTACATCAATCTAGCAGTATCCTCATCAGTAATTTGCCTCATCCGTCTAACAGCGTATGTGGCTGAACTTAGTCTACCACAAAGGCCTTCTATGTGGGGACCCCACTGAAGACGAGAGTCTATAGTAATGCCTAAAAACTTCGTTTTGTTGACTAACTCTAGCTTGGACCCCTGCAAAAGTAGATCAGCATCTACTTGAATTACATTTGGTAATGTGAATTTCATACATTTTGTCTTTTTCCCATTTGAAACTAAATTATTCGCAGTAAACCAATCAAGAATCATACATAGAGTTACTTTCTCATCATCAAGGATATCTTTATGTCTATTAACTTTAAAAATAAGTGACGTGTCTTCAACGAATAGCACTATCTCAGATAAGTCTTTAACCAAATAAGGAAGGTCATTTATGTATATTAAGAACAATAAAGGCCCCAATATGGAACCCTGCGGGACACCAATTTTATCTAATGCTCCAGCTGACTTTACTCTGTTAATATCTACCTTTTGAATTCGATCACTAAGGCATGACTTTAATGACGCCAAAGATTTGCCCCTAACCCCATAGTTAGCCAATTTGCATAAAAGGGTTTCATGATTAACGCAGTCAAAAGCTTTCGAGAGGTCACAAAAAACACCGAATGCATCCTGTTTTTCTTCCCAAGCATCAAATATGTGCTCCTGCATCTGTAGTTGACCTCCCTCTAGTAAATCCATATTGTTTACAATGAAGCAACTTATTTAAGTTAAAATGAGATAATAATTGATTTAAAATTATTTTTTCGAAAACTTTACTCAGAACTGGTAAAACTGACACTGGTCTTTAGACGGGTCTTCATGGTAACTTGATTTAAAAATAGGGATCAATTTACTCAACTTCATTAAATCAGGGAAGACACCATCATCTATACATTTATTAAAAATTAAAGCCAAATAAGGAGCTATTAAATCCATGACGGAACTTATAACTTTAACAGATAGGCCCCATAAGTCCTCGGTTTTTTTAAATTAAGAGATTTGAATGCCTTTATAACAGTGAATGAGTTAATATACTTAAAAGCAAATACAGAATCGCACTGTGGCACGTGTTCACTTAACAGATACTGGGCAAGTAATGGACTTGAATTCAAATCTTTAGTTGTCAAGGAGGGGATGTCAGTAAATAATTGCTCAAAGGCATTTGCAACTTCATTGTCTCCTGTAACAGTTTCATTGTTAATATTTAACTTAAGTTCATTATTTCGCCTTTTACTCTTACCAGTTTCTGTATTAATGATATTCCATACTGCTTTTATTTTATTATCGGACATTTTAAGTTTTTTATTCAGAAATATGCTTTTTGCTTTTAAACAGACCAATTTGAAAATACGCGAGTATTTTTTGAAAAATTTCAAAAATTCATTATTATTATTATAAGATTTTATGTCGTAAAATTCATATAAATGTTTTCTGCTTTTATAAATACCTGGTGTCGCCCAGTCACTGAAAGTTATTTTACTAGCGTTTGAAACTTTTTTCAATTTAAAAATATTTTCAAACACTTTGGAAACGATGTTAAATAAGTCTGAAAATAGATTATTTGGATCAATTTGGAGGGGATTAAATTGTGGTATAATTGCTTATTGCTTCTAAGCTTGCTTTAAAACATTCTACTTTGTGAGATGTAATCGGCCTGCAAAAGGCTTTTTTTGGCAATTAGTTCACACTTTGCATGAAGGATATAGTTTGGCCACAGTGATAGGACTGCAAACGGTTGATGACCTTATTGTCTGAATACTCGCAATCACAGAATATATTGTCGAGGCATGTTGCTGTATCCTGAGTAATTCTAGTTGGTTCTAAGAAAACATTAAACAAATTAAACGTTTTGAATAAATTAATTAATTTCGAGTTCATAACCGACTTTTCTAGGAGATCTACGTTAAAATCTCCACTTACTATAACTTTTTTCTTTGAATCAAATAATAATTTTAGCACTTCCTCCATTGTTTTTTCAAAAATATTATAATCTTGTCCCGAGGGTCGGTAGACACAAAGAATTATGTATTTACTCATTTCTATGCAAGCTAACTCTACTTGGTGTTCTACAGAAAGTTTAACTAAATGTCTTTTCTTTCTTTTGCTTTAATATTATTTTTGACGAGAATCATAGAGCCACCTTTTTGTAAAGTTAACCGGTTGTAACAGCTAAGAACATTAAAATTATTAACATTAAACTACATATTATGTTCTGGTAAGTGATGTTCAGTTAAGCACAAAATATCCGTTTTTGATTCCTCTAGGAATAACTCAATTGAAAGTATTTTGCCGAGGAAGCCGCCCTGTATGTTTTGATGTACCAGCTTAAAACCAAATTACAATTACAATTACAATTTTGTTAGTACTGGTACCAACTGTGTCAATAGGGACAAAATTATAGGAACTATTATGATTACATAATATACCATCAATAATGACTGGTATTGAAAAGTTTCCTGTTACACTTATTGTAACAGATTCATTACAAGGTAAAATGCAAGTTAACTTAGTAGTTAATTGTTTCTTAAAATAATGTGGCAGGTATAATTTACCTTTCGTCAAAACAAAATCACGAATGTAAGAATTCGTGTCCAAGTATTCAATATCAATTTTGTCACTGTGACCAATTAAAAAGTTATGCATGCAAGTATTTAAATTATTTATATTACTTTTTTGTGACCCTGTTACTAATTCAGAGTAAGGGAATTCACAAAGTATAATTTTTTTAACGCTAAGTTTTAACATCAATTCCAGGTATTTTAGTAGGTCACTGTGTGTGATATCCATACTATCTCCCACCAACAAAGCAATTGTATTAGGAAAGGTATTTTTGTAGCAGGGGTTATCGCAAAGTCCAAAGATGGTAAAATTCCATTGAAAGTTTTGAACACAACCGAAAATGAGTTGAGTATAAATTTTGCAGATTTAGAGGTCTATAGTTTATGCAATTTTGAAGTTTGTAATTTTGCGGAACGGACAAATTCTGCCGATAGAGTTGAATTATTGTTTGAATTATTGAATTTGCCCAGTTATTTACAAGCGAACGAAAGAAGAAGTGTTGAGAACATTTGTTCAAAATATGCCGATGTTTTCCACCTTCCTGGAGATAAGTTATCTATGACTAATTTATTGGAACATAAAATTAACTTCAAGGAAAATGTTAGTCCGGTTTATACAAAACCTTATCGGATCCCTCATGCTTTAAAAGGAGAATTACAGAAGCAAATTCAGCAGATGCTTGATAATGATATCATCAAATCAAATCAAATCAGCGTTTATTTGTTCAATTTTTGGTGTGTACATTTAGATATTACATAAGGGTAGATTATTTGTTCTCAAAAATCTGCCAATGAAGGCGTACAAATATTTAGGTACCTACCTAGTTTAGCATGCATTCTTAAATTGGTAAATTAAACATGTCAATTATAAAATTCCATAATATTTACAATGTCCAAAATAATAATAAAACAATGTCATGTCAATAGTATTAAAATTGAATATGAATACAAATATCGACATCATTTCAAATTCTCCCTAGAAGCAAAAAACTCCTTCACAGAGTAGAAACAGTGGTCGAGTAACCATGTATTTATTTTACGCTTAAATTCGTTATGCGGTAAGTTTTTAATACCATCAGGTAGGGCGTTATAAACTTTTACAGCCATATAATAAACATTTTTTTGTGTCATTCTTAGTTTACATGTGGGGATAAACAATCTGTCACCTACCTTACTTCTTTGTGATCTTTGTGATACTTCCTTCTTTTGAGGGAAATATTCAGGGTGTTGACGAACAAAAATGACTATCTGTTTAATGTATAGGCAAGGTAATGGTAATAGCTTCAACTTCATGAACAGTGGTTTGCAGGATTTTTTGAAATGTACCCCACATATGGCTCGGAGGCATTTTTTGGAATTTTAAATACTCTGTCCACCTTACTTGAATTGCCCCGCAGAATCAAACCATACTGTAATATGGATGCAACATATGCATGATAGGCCGTAATTGAGACCTGTAATGAAACAACTTCCCTTAGACGTCGAAGAGCAAATATAAACCTATTCAGTTTAGTGCAGACCATCTCAACATGTATTTTCCATTTGCAGTATTTATCAATATGGAGACCAAGAAATTTAGTCGAATTAACTTCTTCTATTTGCGTGCCATTGTAGTTAATATTTAGTTCCACTGGGCGAGCTCTATCTGTATGAAACTGCATTAATTTTGTTTTACTGATAATAACTTGTAAATTGTTTTTGCTTAACCAGTCAATTATTTTAATTACTGTTTCATTAATATCATTTTCAAATTTTAACTTATGCTTACATTTTATTAAAATTGTTGTGTCATCTGCGTACAATATGGTCTCATGGTCAGTTATATTTGGAAGATCGTTAATATATAATAAGAACAAACTTGGCCCCAATATACTGCCTTGCGGAACTCCAAAACAGTTGAGTTTGTATTCAGATCTATATTTGATAACTTTATCGTTTTCGGCCAGGCAACTTATTTCAGTACACTGAAAACGATCCTGAAGATAGCTTTTTACCCAATTGCTTGCAACCCCACGTATCCCATACTTATTTAGTTTATTCAAAAGCAGGTTATGGTGCACAAAGTCGAAAGCCTTGCTCATATCAAAGAACAAGGCTACGATAGGTATTTTATTATCTATAGATTCTGTTATTGTTCTAATAAGTTGAAAATTGGCTAAGGTCGTAGATTTGCTCTTTATAAATCCATTTTGTTCTGGCCCTATTATATTAAACCTGTTCAAGTAGCCGTTAAGTCGTTTTAGAAATATTTTTTCAAATATCTTGGAATGAATAGTTATGAGTGTAACGGGTCTGTATTTGTTTGGGTCTTTCTTATCACCATTTTTATGGAGAGGTTTTACAATTGAAAGTTTTAATTTTTCAGGAAACTTACCTTGAGTAAGAGATAAATTAATAATATGAGACATAGCATGTGAGATATAAATGGCACATCTTTTTAATAATTTTGTTGGTATTTCATCATAGCCTACAGAGTTTGTGTTGTTAAGCGACATTATTATTCGTTGGACCTCTTTTGGGTCAGTAGGATATAGGTAAATGTTAGATGAGAGATTTTCCAGGTCTGTCTTTTCAGACATCCCTGGATTTTGAATATTGGTACTGCTTATGAAAAACTCATTAAATGAAGTAACTATGTGAGCAGGTGAAACACGCCTAATTCCATTGACAGTCAATTCCTCTATACTATTTTTTTCAGATGCATGATGAGACATATTAGTTTTAATTAAGTTCCAAACAGCTTTACATTTGTTATTGGAGTTAATTAGATAGTTGCGATTACCAATCTTTTGAGATTGTAAAATACATTTCCTCAATATTTTATAATATGTTTTATATCTAATTTTTGCATTCTCTTTGTCAGTTCTTGCTCTTTGGTATTGAAAGTATAATTGACGTTTCTTGTTAGCGCATTTTTTTATACTTTTTGAGATCCATCTAGTTTTATTGGGTTTTATGATCTTTTTAATTGAGGAGACCACCTCGGAGTGGTCAAGCCCAGTTTTACTGGTTCCTAAAAAATCAGACAAGACAGGAGAAAGGAAGTGGAGACTTGGAATAGATTATCGACAGTTAAATAATAGAATTGAAGATGATAAGTTCCCTTTGCCTAACATTACTGAAATTTTAGATTCAAAGTAGGCAGTATATACTTTTCTAAACTTGACCATTCCCAATCTTATTATCAAGTGACCTTGTCACCAAATTCTAGGAAATATACAGCATTTTCAGTCGACAAGATGTATCAGTTAGCACTAGATAAGGATTCACGAAAATTTACAGCTTTTACTACTGATAAAATGTATCAGATGAAACGCTGCCCAATGGGACTAAAAACTAGTCCAAGTGTTTTTTCCAGATTAATGACAATTGCCATGTCGGGATTAAATTATAAGCAATGCTTTGTGTATTTAGATGACTGCGTCGTGATAGGAAATTCTATAGAAACTCATAATAAGAATCTTATTGAAGTATTAGAGCGATTACGTAAGGTAAATCTTAAATTATAAACAATGCTTTGTGTATTTAGATGACTGCGTCGTGATAGGAAATTCTATAGAAACTCATAATAAGAATCTTATTGAAGTATTAGAGCGATTACGTAAGGTAAATCTTAAATTATAAACAATGCTTTGTGTATTTAGATGACTGCGTCGTGATAGGAAATTCTATAGAAACTCATAATAAGAATCTTATTGAAGTATTAGAGCGATTACGTAAGGTAAATCTTAAATTATAAACAATGCTTTGTGTATTTAGATGACTGCGTCGTGATAGGAAATTCTATAGAAACTCATAATAAGAATCTTATTGAAGTATTAGAGCGATTACGTAAGGTAAATCTTAAATTATAAACAATGCTTTGTGTATTTAGATGACTGCGTCGTGATAGGAAATTCTATAGAAACTCATAATAAGAATCTTATTGAAGTATTAGAGCGATTACGTAAGGTAAATCTTAAATTATAAACAATGCTTTGTGTATTTAGATGACTGCGTCGTGATAGGAAATTCTATAGAAACTCATAATAAGAATCTTATTGAAGTATTAGAGCGATTACGTAAGGTAAATCTTAAATTATAAACAATGCTTTGTGTATTTAGATGACTGCGTCGTGATAGGAAATTCTATAGAAACTCATAATAAGAATCTTATTGAAGTATTAGAGCGATTACGTAAGGTAAATCTTAAATTATAAACAATGCTTTGTGTATTTAGATGACTGCGTCGTGATAGGAAATTCTATAGAAACTCATAATAAGAATCTTATTGAAGTATTAGAGCGATTACGTAAGGTAAATCTTAAATTATAAACAATGCTTTGTGTATTTAGATGACTGCGTCGTGATAGGAAATTCTATAGAAACTCATAATAAGAATCTTATTGAAGTATTAGAGCGATTACGTAAGGTAAATCTTAAATTATAAACAATGCTTTGTGTATTTAGATGACTGCGTCGTGATAGGAAATTCTATAGAAACTCATAATAAGAATCTTATTGAAGTATTAGAGCGATTACGTAAGGTAAATCTTAAATTATAAACAATGCTTTGTGTATTTAGATGACTGCGTCGTGATAGGAAATTCTATAGAAACTCATAATAAGAATCTTATTGAAGTATTAGAGCGATTACGTAAGGTAAATCTTAAATTATAAACAATGCTTTGTGTATTTAGATGACTGCGTCGTGATAGGAAATTCTATAGAAACTCATAATAAGAATCTTATTGAAGTATTAGAGCGATTACATAAGGTAAATCTTAAATTAAACCCCTTAAAATGTGAGCTACTTCGTACAGAAATTTTATATTTAGGGCATAAAATCACGTCTCAAGGTATTTTTCCAGATCCCGAAAAAGTTGAAACTTTGAAAAATTATCCAAGGCCAAATGACGTCGACGAAATTAAACGCTTTGTAGCTTTTGCGAATTATTATCGACGATTCATACCAAAATTTGCAGATATCGCACATCCTTTGAATCAGTTATGTAAAAAGAATGCACACATCAAGTGGACTTCTGAATGCGAAAAAGCTTTTCAGACCCTAAAAAATTGCTTAATGTCCCCACCTGTATTAGAGTACCCAGATTTTTCAGATACTAACATGTTCAGATTGCAAACTGACGCCTCAAGGGTAGGTTTTGGGTCAATTTTGTCAAACAGTAACGGTAAAGTGGTGGCTTATGCTAGTCGAATTTTAAAACCGGCAGAAACGAGATATCCGGTTATCGATTTAGAGCTCTTAGCTATTGTTTGGTCAATAAAACACTTTAGACCTTATTTGTACGGCAGAAAATTCAAAATAGTAACAGATCATAAGCCACTTATCTATCTTTTCACTATGACCGATCCCTCTAGTAGATTAACGAAATTTAGATTGTATTTAGAAGAGTACGATTTTGAGATCGAATACGTTCCGGGTCGGCATAATGCAGCTGCAGATGCGTTGAGTCGACTTCCGCTAACGTCTAAAGACCTTAAGGAGATGAAAGAACATACTATTTCAGTCATGACTAGAGCACAAGCTAAGTCAGCAAACCAAGGACAGCTCGTAGACTCGACGAACGAGGAAACCGTCGTCGTCTCAAGGTCTGATCAACCTAGAACGATGGAAATTCTCAAAAGACCAAAAGACGGAATAGAATTAATTATTTGTTCTAATAGTCAAAAAATTACAATTAATGAACAGCACTATGCTAGTAAATCAGGAAAGTGTATTTTTATACCTTCTAGTTCGACTATCTTCATTACTTCTCGATCGTTATCTACTGTACCGGTGTTAGCGAGAGAATTGGAGTCATTGTGCCGACAATTTAATATAAACGAGCTCGTAATAGTTAAAAATAAATTAAATGATAAGTACGTACATAATTTATTAAAGAAAATGAAAGAATATAATTCTATTATAGCGCGATTTCTGATTACGAAAGATGTTACTCGTATTACAGACAAAGACGAAAAAAAGGTAATTTTAAATGACTTTCACATCCTATCTACAAGCGGTCATGCAGGGATTAATAGGATGATGAATAATATAAAAAAATATTACTACTGGCCTGGCTTAAGTATTGATGTTGAACAATTTCTGAAAAAGTGCAAAGAGTGCCAATTCTCAAAACACTCTGTTAAGATAAAGCAACCGATGGAAATAACTACCACGGCTAGCATATCCTTTGAAAGGATTAGTTTAGATTTAATGGGACCCTTCGAATTAGATAGTAATAATTTTAGGTATATATTAACTATACAATGTAACTCGACGAAATATGTAGAGGCTTATCCTTTGCTGACAAAGGAAACCAATGAAAGTGCACAGGCATTCGTAAACAATTTTATTTTACGTTTTGGAATCCCAAAACAGATTCTTAGCGATAGGGGTACTGAATTTATGTCTTCGACCATGACAGAGTCTGTAAATATTTAGGCATAGAAAAACTCAATTCCACAGCCTACCACCACGAAACTTTAGGTTTCTTAGAAAATTCCCATTAAGTTTTAGCAGCTTTTCTGAGAACGCAATGTCATAGTAGTAGGACCGATTAGAGTTCTTTGATACCATTTTGGCGTTTCTCTTACAATACTTCTGTACATTCGCACACGAAGTATACGCCATACGAATTAGTTTTTGGCAAATTATGTAATTTACCAAGTAACTTGAACTATAAGATCGACCCATTGTACAATTTTGATTCGTATCCACTAGAGTTAAGATATAGATTACAGAAAGCAAGAAATGCAAGTAACAGTCCACATCCGGCACACCCACGTTTGACTGACAATTATTACGTCCCAATTAGACTATTTCTAGTTTTAACTTTTAAACGTTCAAAGTTTTCTTTTAACATTCATAATTCTTTTCTGGCTCGTAATTAGATCTATGTATCGATGCGGCAAACTATGCAAAAAAAAAACTGTGACGTTTTACGGTGTCTTATAAATAAATTATGTATTACTATTGCCAAAGCCGTTGAAAAATGTGATTAAAAGAGATTGTGCCATTGTGAAAGGTACGCCTTTTGTGAAAGAGAAAATGCAAACAATGCACCGTGGTTCCTCTTGAGCAGGTTCGATCTCGTGTCAGTGCCACGAAGGGTTAATAAAATAGGGATACCAGCTTTAAACATAAAGCCAATTTTATGGGCAAATAATAATTAGCTATTCGCCTACTTTTGCAGGCATATCAGAAAAAAGCGTTCACATTAAGAGGCCGGCGAAGCATTTGTAGTTCATACAAATGAAATACCAAAACCATTTGTAAATCATTGATATTTCTTGGGGTAGTGTGTGTTAATTCCGATAGAATTACAGAATATCCAGGTTTTCAAATATATATTTTGAAAGGACACTGATTTAAAGACGAGATATAAGAAAAATTATTTTACTCATATTTCCTGTTTACATCAGTGTTCTTATTTGACATATATGTATTTGGGAACATAGATTTTCCGTAATACAATCGGAATAAACACACCCTACTTCAAAAATTTGTTTAATTTAAAAATTACTTTGGTATTTCGTTTGTATGAAATTGCATGCATTTAGTTGTGGACAATTCAATCGTCAAAAACGTAAAAAACGAGAGCTCGACTATTTAGAACAAACATCGTCGAGCTAGAACAAGAAATAAAAAATACCGTTTATAGATATTCATACCATTAGATCATACATATTGTTTGCAAAACACAAATCAATAAATAATTGATCATTTTTATTTTTTCATTCTGGACATTTTATTTTCATTAAAGAGTAGTCTAATTAATATATAAAAAACGCAGTTAATTAAATATTATGAACGTGTAGTAGGGTGAATGCTACGTGAGCCATTGGCAACATTTTATGCAGTACTACCATTTCCTAAGCCAGGGCTAAGTTCAGTTTGATCGCCCGCTCACGTTCAGCGATCATGACATCTCTTTTGCACGCGTTGATTTTGTATCTGCTATCCTGCTGTCAGTGATGAGCGGGCGATCAATCAAACTGAACGCGGCCCAGGGGACTTCTTATGGTGAATGGTCTGTAACAAAACAATAAAAAAACGATTACTTAGGTTACGTTTGAAAACGAGTGAATTTCACTCGGAGTTATGCGAATTTCACCCTAGAGCGTTCAAAAATTGACCCGAGTTAAACCGAGGGTAACCGAACTGTTACCTGACAGTTGCTCGGAAGTGTTTTGAAACGCTCATCATTTATAAAGGGAAAAAAGTGAAAATTATTATTGTGATAGTTGCATTAGGCTCGTAGGAAAGCTCATTTATCTATTTTTTTTTTGTGACTACAAAAGGCAATTTCAGTTTCCCGCCCTTGAATTAGATTTGAGACTGACGTTTGTTACCCAGACTCGTTTTAAAACGTTTTTCTCACTGAAATCACTCGCAAGCGTTTTAAAACCAGATGTTCTCGCTCTTTATTTTATTTAGCTCTGTCTCTTTCTATTAAACGAATGAAATTTCGCACTACCATCGCACGTTCTGAAACGGTTCCTTTTTAATTCAAGAACCAAAGAATAATTTTAAAGAAAATTGTCCAAAATAAAACAGCCATATCAGGGCTCTTATCGAGCTAAAATCTACTATGCATCTCTTAAGAATGGGTGATGCTATCTACCTACGGTTGCGTGCGCTAGAGTCTGTATCATGAACAAACAAGTTGCATACGGCCATACGGCGTTATAAACGTTATCATAACATCAGTGGCGTAGCGTGCCATATACGGACCCTGTATCAAAATTTATTGGGGGCCCAAATGAAGGGTAAAGATTTTTCGCAAAAGGAACAAAAACGCTCGCATTAAGTTAAAATTATTATATATGAATTATAAGTTATTACTTACAATAAATGTTCCTATGAGCTAAGTTAGCCAAACAATTCAAATCAAATATACCTACACTTTTCTGGCCTGTTTTTCGGGAAACTTATTTGTTAAATCATCCGTAGCTACATTTGACTATTTGAATTTTTTCTAGATTTTCTGCCTCTATAGAAAATATGTCTTTTTTCCGGGAAGTACGGGTGAGATTGTGGGTAACATTTTACTAATTTTTGCTTACACACATTCGGGGCCCCTGTAGCCCGGGGGCCCCGTATCATTGATACGGCTGATACGGCGGTAGCTACGCCCCTGCATAACATCATTTTCAACACACTTGCTTATAAAGTGGCCATTATTGCAGCGCTCTTAGGGTCATAACATAATGCAGCATATTAAACACACGTGCTTCTTACTTTATTATTTTAGATATTAACAGAGTAAAGTCAGCTGGAGCATTAGTTACAATTGTTGTCCCGCAGGGGTCCATATTGGGGCCTTTATTGTTCTTAATATACATAAATGACCTTCCTTATTTAGTTAAAGACATAACTGAGATAGTGCTATTCGCTGACGACACGTCACTTATTTTTAAAGTTAATAGACATAAAGATATCCTTGATGATGCGAATGTAACTCTGTCTATGATTCTTGATTGGTTTACTGCGAATACTTTTTTTTTATGGGAAAAAGACAAAATGTATAAAAATCACATTACCAAGATGCTGATCTACTTTTGCAGGGTTCCAAGCTAGAGTTAGTCAAAAAAACGAAGTTTTTAGGCATTACTATATGGAAGTGACTAAAGGGCCGAAAGTGGTTACCTTAGTTTTTATTTTGTTCGACCACTAGTGGCCCTATAAATTACAGAACCATTAGCGGTCTCCTTATTTTTAATTTAATTCGACCGTAAGTAACGAGACTTGCTTCGCTGATATAGAGTCAACACTACAACTGCAGCCCGATGTATTAAACTTATCATTTTGGTTCATATTCCAAAGATAATAAAGACTTTGACACATGAGGCCTAGGCTCGATCTCCAGTAGGGCAGCAATACACCAATGAGTTTTTCGGAAAGGAAGTTTTTCGGTTAGACAAAACATGTATCATGCAATTTAGACAAAGACTTCAACCTGCTCAATTGGACATTTCGTATTGTAATCATGACATTAAAGATATTGACATAACTAAATTCTTAGGACTACACATAGATAATAAACTGACATGGAAACACCAAATTGACACGATTTGTAGAAAATTAAATCAGTTTTCTTTTGCACTGTACATGTTGTCAAAAGTTGTAAACCTTAAGGCAGTTCTTAGTGCTTACTATGGTTTTACTGAATCCACTCTTCGATTTGGAGTAATCTTCTGGGGTAATTATACTGACAAAAAACGGGCATTTATAGCTCAAAAGAAGTGTGTCAGGGCAATGAAGCATCTTCGAAAAAGAGACCATTGCAAAAAACACTCCATAGAGCTCGGCATACTTACCCTTCCATCACTCTATATATTAGAAATATCCGTTTTTGTAAAATCGAATAGACATTTATTTAACACTTTCAAAAGCAAAAGGTGCCAACACATGGTTGCTTCCTTTATCTCCAATACTGCTGTGTTTAGCAAAAGTGTGCGAGGCGGCTCCTAAAATTTATAATAATTTACTTGTTGCCTTACGAGAGATAGATAACTTGCGCAATTTCAAAATTACTCTTAAAACATATTAATTAAAAAAGCCTACTACACAATTGACGAATTCTTGAGTGATGAAGATTTTGAATAGTATCTTCCTGTCCTGTCATAAATGCTTAATTATTGGATTTTTTATTTTCCATGAATGCCTGTATTGTAAAACGTTTCATGTTTACTATTTAGGAGAAGTTATTATTATTGTTTCTTTAATAAATTATGTAATGTAGAACCTAATGTAATGCATGACTTTATTTAAGATTAAAAATTTGTATGTCTACAAGACGCAACATATACGGCTCATAATGTATGTTATATCATCTAACTTACCTATGTTGACAAATAAATGATTTGATTTGGAATTTATGTGCATAGTAAAGTCAATTCTGCAGGCTTTCATTTTAGTTTTAGTGGTATTGTAGTATATCCGCTTTGAAGACATTGTGGGTGTCTCGCACACGCCCCGGGAGTGAGTCAGTCGTTGTTGAGCGAGCGTGACGAGTAACCGCGGTTTGTGTAATCGAGCCATCGTGTGTAATCAGTGTCTCAAAAAGTAGTGACATTACATGTGGCGACGAGAGAAAAGGTATGTTGTACTTTTAAATAAAAAGTTCGTGAAATTGAAAAGATGAAAAATTTTATTATCGTAGGTACGAGTAAGTACTTACATAATCGTGTAAAATAAGGTACTAGTGGTGTGTGCGTGCGCATTACAAAATGCAAGTAAGATGAAAGGGTTTGAATGAGTTGGATTGTAAAGAAAAGTTGGAGTAAGTAATCAAAACAAAAAAAAAAAAATTAACATGAGTTTGCAAAGATGGCAGAGTAAAATTCAGGTCAACTTTTGTATTTTTGAATGAACCCAGTATAAATTGAACCATAGTCGTATGCATGGAATGAGGCCGTGTGGGTCAGCTTAAGTTTGCTAGCCTTGCTCGGGTGTCGTCGTGCCCGACAATATGGCGCCAGCTACTTAGTTGCCACGACGAACTAGTCAAATCAGGTTTTAAAATGGAAGTTAACATTATTTATTGATTATTAATAAGAAATAATTTTCATTTTACTGCTTGGTGACACCATCGCTCAAATAATTGTCATAGCAATAAAAAATCACAAATGATCTAGTAGATATTCTCGGATCGGAGCAAACCGGCGGAGCCGCCAATTTTTAAATAGTGTTGTGTTGTATTCTTACGAGTATTTTCACTAGGATTACGAGATCGAACAAACTAACTATTGAATTCAAACGAGCTAGTTATTGGATAATAATATGTATTTGGACATAATTGACAAGCACATGTAGATAACCATAAAAACCAATTCATCTCGAACAAAGCTGTGTCCCGATTTGCTTTTTGCAACAGGACCGCTTACAACTGCGTTCCTTAATACACACACAACAGTTTCCTCCCCCTTAAATAAAGGCTAAATAACAAAGTAATTGAGTGCTTCTAATCATCTTTCTTACACACTATTTTAAAAACATTAGTTTTGTTAAAAATCTAATCTTGTTAACGAATTTATTAAGTACTTCTAATTATCTTTCTTACACACTATTTAAACAACATTAATTTTGTTATAAATCTAATCTTATTACAGGTTTTCTTACCCTGCCACTTCTGCGCGGTTCAAAGGCACTTGATACAGACTTAGAAAGAGCAGGAGACACCGGATCAGAAATAGCACTTGATACAGACTTAGAAAGAGCAGGAGACCTCGTGTCAGAAGTAGCAGTTTCACAATTCTGTAAACTATCGTTACAATCTCTATAATTATGGTTAAAATTATTACTCTTATTATAATCTATATCATTTTTCCCTCCTTCTAATGAAAATGAATCCTGGACAGGTTTACTCATAGGGCTCTGAGGTCTAGGAAACTCCTTACTAAAACTGGTGTTGTCTATTATCTCAGGCAGAGAGTGGTTCCTGAATTCAGTCTGGGGTAATATTTCATTACCTATTTCTTTAATTTGGTCGATGTGTCTACGCCAAACCTGACCATTGTCCAATAACACTTCATAATGCAATTTACCTAAACATTTTGTAACTCTACCAAATTTCCATTTTTCGGCCCCCAAGTAATTTCTGGCGGCAACTCTGCACCCTAAAGATAACACTCTGACCTTTCTTTCATCCTCAGAATTTGGTTTTAACAATGTCAATTTACTTCTGGGCTTATAACTGAACAACAGATGTGCTGGTGCTTGTTTGGTTGTGGAATGAGGGGTAATTCTGTACTGGAACAAAAATTTATTTAGATTTTCTTGTAAGTTTGTCCTATTTGCCTCTAACGATTTAAGCTTTTTCTTTAACGTCTGTACAAAACGCTCTGCCTGGCCATTTGTTGCAGGGTGGTATGGCGCCGACCGTTTATGTATAATGCCATGAGATTTCAAGTAATTTTGGAATTTAGGATTTACAAATTGGGGTCCATTATCACTTGCTAATACTTGTGGGTACCCATATGTGCTGAATATTTTTTCTAAAGTTGCGATAGTGGTGCCTGTTTCAATGTTATTTAAAATGTGAATTTCTGGCCATTTACTGTAAGCATCAATCAGTAAAAGAAAGTAAACACCCATAAATTTACCAGCAAAATCTATGTGAACGCGTTCAAAAGGTAATGAAGGAGTTTCCCACTCGTGTTTTGGAGCTAACGTTGGGTTATTTTGGTTGATACAGCATTGCAAACAGTTAGCCACCAATTTTCTAACATCTTTATCAATCCCTGGCCACCAACAGTAACTCCGAGCAAGGGCAAGCATTTTGTTTATTCCGAAATGAGCACTATGTAATTCTTTCAAAATTATACCCCGAAATGTAGTTGGTATAACCACACGATTTCCTCTCATTATACAACCATTTTGTAATGTGAACTCTGACTGATCAATTCCGAAACGTTTTTCATGAGAAATGTGTACCCCTCTGACTAACCCATCTAAAAGGGTAGTCAATGACTGATCATCCTGTGTGCCTTTTGCTAGTTTTTCTGTACTTAAGGGCAAAGTCTGGATTTGATGAATTTGGAAAATTTCTGCCTCTTCAATAAAGTCACTCTGATTACTGAGCGGTAACCGAGACAGTGCATCAACATTAGTATTTGACAAGGAACTTTTGTACCTTATGTCATAATTGAAAGCTTGTAAATATATTGCATAGTGTTGCATTCTTGCTGCAGATAAACGTGGTAAAGATTTGGTTGGAGAAAATATCTGTACTAGTGGTTTATGGTCTGTATAGAGAATGAATTTTCTACCATACAAATATTGGAAGAATCGTTTCACTCCAAAAATTATGGCATAAGCCTCTTTATCAATCTGTGCCCACCTTTTTTGGGTGGCATTTAATGTTTGGGATGCAAAGTGAATAGGCCGCTCAGTACCATCAGGCATGACATGTGAGAGTATGGCACCAACCCCAACAGGTGAGGCATCTGTGGCCAAAACCAAAGGCAGTTCTGGAGAGTAATGAGCTAACACCATATCAGATGTCATTTGCTTCTTAAGGTTCAAAAAAGCTTCCCTACATTTGTCTGACCATTCCCATATTGTCTCTTTACGCAATAATTCATGCAGGGGTTCCAGTATTTCAGCGAGATTTGGCAAAAACCTACCATAGTAATTAACTAACCCCAAAAATGCTTGTAATTCATGTAAATTTTTTGGTTCCGGAGCATTCAGTACTGCCTGTATCTTGGAAGTTAACTTGTGAATACCCCTTTTACTTATTTTGAAACCACAGTACTCAATTTCCTCTTGTAAAAACTCTGACTTTGATAGGTTCACTTTTAAACCGAATTCTGAAAGTTTTGAAAATACCAACTTAAGTCTAGCCAAATGCTCCTCATCATTCCTACCAGTCAATCTGATATCATCAATGAAAACATGTACTCCAGGTATGTCTTTTAGTATACTTTCAATCTTACGCTGCCATTTAGCTGGAGCACAATTAAGACCATACATTAAGCGAGTGCATTTGTAAAGTCCCTTATGAGTATTCAGTGTCAATAGGTGTTGATCCTCCTCCCGGACCTTCCATTGTAGGTATGCATTTTTTAGGTCCAGCTTGGAGAATTTTTCTCCACCAGCTAACCCTGCAAACAGCTCATCAGCAGTTGGCAAAGGATGCTCATCGACAATCAACATTTGATTCAGTGTAAGTTTATAATCCCCACATAACCTATACTCCCCATTTGCTTTAGGCACAGGCACTACTGGTGTGGCATATTCACTGTAATCTACTTTTATTAATACCCCAGTTCTGACTAACTTATCAATTTCTTGTTCGACTTTTTCTCTGATAGCAAATGGCACAGGCCGAGCACGGTGGAAAATTGGCTTAGTATCCTTTTTCAAATGTAAAGCGACTGGTTCACCCTTTATTTCACCCAAGTTTTGTGAGTCAAACAGATTGCTGAACTCTGAAAGGAGGGATTTTAAATAGTCAGAAGTGTTACCTGCTATAATTTGGTGCGTCTGCTGTGAAAAAAATCCTTGGAAACATCCCCAGCCAAAACGGTTAATCCACTCTCTGCCTAGAAGACAATTGTAGTTACCCTCTACAACATATAGGATAATGTTGTTCACAGTTGTTCCCTTTATTGTAGCATTAACATTGATTTTACCTAGAACTGTCAAAAATTCATTAGTATATGTTCGTAATCTCAGTTTAGTTTGCCATTTTAAGGCATTTGTAAACTGGCATCTATTTGCCAAATGTGGTCCTCCACATCTGTAGCACTTGATAAATTTGTTATGTTTATCTTTTGCCGGGTTTTTCTTAATCTCAGCTACTGACTGAACGGGTGCCACCTGAATATTTCCTTGAGCTTCTAGTGATACTGCAATTTCAACCGCCCTGGTCAATGTTAATTTTGATTGCTCCAGTAAACGTTCTTGAATCTTGTGATTTCTAATTCCACAAACTAACTGATTCCGAAGAGCTGTTTCCAAGAAGTTCCCAAAGTTACATGTTGCAGCCATTTTCCTTAGTTTTGCTACATATTCTTTAATTGACTCACCGTCTTCTTGAACACGATGGTGAAATTTATAGTACTCTGATATTTCCACCGGGTCAGGGTCAAGGTGGTTAGTGAGAATTTGGATATTTTGGTCGTAGGTATTTTGTTCTGGAGTTGACGGCGAGACTAGATCACACAGGGTGTCAAATTTTTCTGTCCCAATATAGTGCAATAAGTACATATTTCTTGTGGTTGCATCCTTGATTTTAAAGAGTGTAAAAGCTCCTTCCAAACGTTTAACCCACCTTGAGAAACGGCATCGGTCTGCCTCGAAGTATTCTATGAAATTCGCTGGTGGTCCATCCGTCGATTCCATGGTGAAAAACAAAAGCTCGTAGGTCCGTCTTCAGTCCTCGTCGCCAAATATTGAATTCAAACGAGCTAGTTATTGGATAATAATATGTATTTGGACATAATTGACAAGCACATGTAGATAACCATAAAAACCAATTCATCTCGAACAAAGCTGTGTCCCGATTTGCTTTTTGCAACAGGACCGCTTACAACTGCGTTCCTTAATACACACACAACACTAACCATCGCCGTGAATGTCGGGTTATATCTCAAAATATCTAATGAATCCTGAAAAATTTTTGAAATTTAATGAATTATTTCGATTATACACAAAAAAAACAAACAGGAATAAAAATAATTAAAAAAAATATGAACGAATGTTGGAGGTTTTTCCGGTCAAGTAACCGATTTTATGGCGACACTGTTACAAGTGAAGCGGGTTTTAATTCAATCGATCTGTCCTGTCCACGCACCGTAGCGCAAAGTGATTATGTTTTGTCTGAAAAAAAAAAAAAAAAAAAGTTGATGCGCTAGACAAACAAAGGTTTGTGTCCGACAAAGGTGGGGCGCTAAAAAGATTAGTTGTTGACAAAGGTCAGAAAAAAAGTAAAAGTGCTAGACAAACAAAGGTTTGTGTCCGACAAAGGTCGGGGTGCTTAAAGGAAAAGATCAGTTGTTGACAAAGAAAAAAAAAAAAAGGTAAAAGTGCTAGACAAACAAAGGTTTGTGTCCGACAAAGGTCGGGGTGCTTAAACGAAAAGATTAGTTGTTGACAAAGGTCAAAAAAAAAAAGTTAAAGTGCTAGACGAACAAAGGTTTGTGTCCGACAAAGGTTGGGGCGCTAAAAAGATTAGTTGTTGACAAAGGTCAGAAAAAAAGTAAAAGTGCTAGACAAACAAAGGTTTGTGTCCGACAAAGGTCGGGGTGCTTAAACGAAAAGATCAGTTGTTGACAAAGGTCAGGAAAAAAAAAAAGTAAAAGTGCTAGACAAACAAAGGTTTGTGTCCGACAAAGGTCGTTGTGGTAAAAAACAAAGCCTTCTGTGTGGTGTGTGTGTGTTCTTATAGTAAACAAAGAATTCAATTTAGAAATGTCATGACAGTTAATGGTTGGGTGTGTGTATGATTGCTTGACAAAACAAAGGTTTGCAGCAGAAAATCTTCACATTTTTGGTCATTTGTCCCCAGGTAGCCCTAAACGTTACTAAAATGGCACAGTCACTTACCCTCGAAAAGTTCGATTGTGAAGGAGATGCCACTTCAGTGTTAGTTCGGTGGGAGAGATGGAAAAGGGCATTTTCTATTTATGTAGATGCGACAGGCATTAAAAAGGATATACAAAAACGTGCGAGCCTTTTGCACCTTGGAGGACTAGAGCTCCAAGAAATATTTTATAATATACCAGGGGCTAACATAGAACCAGCTGAAAATGTAGATGTTTTTGAAACTGCAATAACAAAACTGGACGATTATTTTGCTCCAAAGCAAAATAAAATTTATGAACGTCATCGTTTTAGGTTGCTCAAACAAGAATACAACGAGAAATTCAAGAAATTTTTAATCCGTTTAAGACAACAGGCCGATAAATGCCAATTTCATGACAAAACCGAACAGATAATTGACCAAATTACGGAAAAATGTTCATCAGATGAACTTAGAAAAAAAATTCTTCAGATTGGTGATTCTGTAACACTAGATACCATAATATCAGAAGCAAATTCTTTAGAAACCATAGCATCACAAATGGAAGATTTCAAAAAAGGAGATTCGTCATCCCAAGAAGTGAATAAAATACATCTCAAGTCAAACCAAATGTCAACAAATATTTCAAAGCAAGTATGTACAAGATGTGGAAGTTTTAAACACCGCCCGGACGATTCACGATGCCCTGCTAGAAATAAAAAATGTTTTAACTGTGGCAAAGAAGGGCACTATGGACGATTGTGTAAGACAAGGGGAATAAAAAGAAAATACGAAGGAAAAAATGAAGAGAGTTGTAGAAAGTGGAAAAAAATAGGATTTGATGAGAAGTCTACGGAAAAAACAGGTAGAATTAACCAAGTGACAGAAAATGAAGGTGTTGATTATATTTTTCATTTAGATGATGATATTACTGTGGATTGTAGAATTGGAGGGGTTCAAGCAGAGATGTTAATCGATTCAGGCTGTAAGCACAATCTTATAACAGCAAAAACGTGGCAAGAGCTAAAACAAGACAGAAAGTTTTTCTTTACTGAAATGAAGACTCCTGATAAAACATTCTTGGCATATGGAAGTAACGTTCCTCTAACTCTAAACGGATGTTTTCAAGCAAATCTTCAAGTGGGAGGAAAATCTGAGAATTCTACGTTCTATGTAATTGAAGATGGTACAAAAAATCTTTTGGGCAGGATAACAGCCACTTCATTAGGAATATTAAAAATTGGCTATGACGTCAACCAAGTGGATGTTAGTGTTTTCCCGAAGTTCAAGGATGTCAAAGTCGAAATACCAATCGATGAATCTGTAATTCCAGTAGCACAACCCTACAGAAGAATCCCTATGCCACTGGAAGAAAAAGTTGAGAAAAAAATATCTGAGTTAGTAGACCGGGACATAATAGAAGAAGTTAAGGGTCCTTCAAGATGGATATCACCAATTGTGCCAATTTTAAAAGACGATGGGCAAGTACGTCTCTGTGTGGACATGAGAAGAGCAAATAAAGCAATTTTGCGTGAAAACCACCCACTTCCAACAATGGATAAGCTGTTGCCAAAAGTGAGCAAAGCAAAATTTTTCAGCAAATTAGATATGAAAGATGCTTTCCACCAAATTGAACTGCACCAAGATTCCAGGCACATTACAACTTTTATCACAGGTAAAGGACTATACAGATACAAACGTTTGATGTTTGGGATATCTTGTGCTCCAGAAATATTCCAGAAAACACTTGAACGAATATTGCTAGGATGCGAGGGTGTCGTTAATTTTATTGATGATATTCTTGTGTTTGGACAAGATATTCAAGACCATGATACGAAGCTTCAAAAGGTTATGAAAGTATTACACGAAAATAATGCTGTACTAAAGACGGAAAAATGTCTCTTTAGAGTAACAAAAGTGGAATTCTTGGGACATGAATTGACAAAAGATGGTATCAAACCACTGGATAAATACATAATGGCCATAAAAGAATTCAGAGCTCCAGTCACGGTTGGAGAGCTGCAAAGCTTTCTAGGTTTTGTTAATTTTGTTAACAAGTGGGTTCCAAACCTAGCAACCACAACAGAACCCCTAAAAGAATTACTTAGAGACAAACGAGGTAGTACCTTTGATATTCAAGATCGATGGGGTCAGAGCCAACAGACAGCCTTTGAATCTCTCAAAGCGCTACTCACCAAAATCCCTACACTAGGGTACTATGATGTGAAAAATAAAACGATAGTAATTGCAGATGCTTAGATAAGGACCCCACCTAGTTGGACTAGGTACCCAGAAATTAGGAAAGTGAGGAAAGGATTGTACAATAACCAGTGGGAAGATGAAGTTAAAGTGTACAAAATTTTCCAAACGGAGTTATGTTTCTATGAAGGGATACTATTGAGAGGAACAAGAATAGTGATTCCCAAAAAACTACGTCAAACGATTTTGGATGCTGCACATGAAGGTCATCCAGGCATTGTAGCAATGAAAGCACGTCTGAGAACTAAAGTTTGGTGGCCTAAATATGACAAAGACGCCGAAAATATGGTAAAATCATGCAAAGGATGCACTCTTGTTTCCGCACCGAACCCTCCAAACCCCCTAAAACGACGCGAGTTACCGAATGAATCATGGGTAGATTTAGCAATGGATTTAATGGGACCATTGCCTAGTGGTGACTATATTTTTGTTGTCATCGATTATTTTAGCCGCTATAAGGAGGTGAAAATCTGTCGCAAAATTACAAGTTTAGATATAATTTCACACCTTAATGAAATTTTCAGTCGCTTGGGATATCCTCTTTCAATAACGGCGGATAATGGAAGGCAATTTTGTAGCGAAGACTTCAAGCAGTTCTGTAAGGACAGAAACATACTCCTTTATAATACAATACCTTACTGGCCTCAGCAAAATGGCGAAGTAGAACGTCAAAATCGCGATATACTGAAACGGCTAAAAATTTGCCAAGCTGAAAAACGAGACTGGAAAGAATGCTTGCTAGAGTATCTAATGATGTACACCGCATTCTATCACAGGAAAAACACCATCTGAGCTTTTTTTTAAAAGGCAATTTCGAGATAAAATTCCAATGACAGGCGATATGAGTCATCGTCCAGAAGAGGAAGACGTTAGAGACAGAGACAAAGAAAGAAAGGAGAAAGGTAAAGAATATACCGACAAGAAAAGAAGAGCACAATATTG
Organism: Ypsolopha scabrella; assembly: GCA_910592155.1. NCBI lineage: Eukaryota > Metazoa > Arthropoda > Insecta > Lepidoptera > Ypsolophidae > Ypsolopha > Ypsolopha scabrella. The sequence goes on along the minus strand of OU342972.1, from coordinate 1,797,457 downwards.
TGAATTGGAACCGGGTGACAAAGTTTATGTAAAGAATACACATAAAGAAAATAAATTAAGTCTTAACTATGAGCCTACCACCCACACAGTGGAAAAACGAAATGGAGGAGATGTAGAAGTTCGAAATGATGATACAGGGATGCTTTACAGAAGAAATGTGGTTCACTTGAAGAAAGTCGAAGGGAAATGGAAAGCCATTGGAGATGTTGATGAGGAAAAAATTAATAATAGCGAATCTGAGAGTGAAGGTACCGTAGAGTAAGTTAATTGATCGATAGTAACAGAATGTTGATAATTAAAATGATTAAAAGTAACAAATGAAAAACCGTGTTTTACTATCCTAAGAATTATATTAATTTCCGTTTAAAAAATTATAAAAAGGGAGGGATGTAGTATATCCGCTTTGAAGACATTGTGGGTGTCTCGCACATGCCCCGGGAGTGAGTCAGTCGTTGTTGAGCGAGCGTGACGAGTAACCGCGGTTTGTGTAATCGAGCCATCGTGTGTAATCAGTGTCTCAAAAAGTAGTGACATTACAGGTATCAAAACTGATTTTTTTCCAAAGTAATTTTGCTTCTGTTCTTAACACTTAAGAACTTTTTTGCAATATTTTGACAACACTAAAATTAAAGGCTTCAGAATTGGTTTAGTATTTGCTAATACTTTATCACTTGCTGAAAGGTGGGAAACAGCGTGAGGAAACCTGCATGCCCTGAAAAGCGTGTAGGTATTTGAGCGCATAGTACGGTGATATGGCTCACCACCAGTCACGTTGGGACGTAATATTATTTACATTACTTCGGGGTTGAAACTGCCTTCCACCTTCTTTACATGCATAGGAAATGGTGTAGTATTTTAACTATGAATTCATTGACCTCTCATATGTACGGATTCTAGGTTTTTAATTTTACAGGACACACATGTTTCATTTTTTCAATCAATCGGCTATCGTGTTTCCACAACTGAACACAATGTTTGATATCATAGTCTCTTATAAATTGGTTCAAAAGTTCCAACGAAGAGAATTCTGGATAATTCTCAGTCATTTTAACTCACAAATAAACACTAAACACCAAACAAACAGAGGTTATGCTTTTGTTGTGGTATCGTATCATCAAGTTGCTTACTGACTGAAACTGCTAGTACAATATCGATGCTTTCCCAAGGCTCGGTGAGCAGCACTCTATAGACACTAGGAAGAAACATAAACTGGCTTTTCCATTCCTATTAGACTTGCAAAAGTATGCAGACATCTCTTATGTAGGAAAGAAAGAAAGAAAGAAAGAAAGAAAAAAAGTATTTATTCTGAGTAATCGATATTGACAATACAATTTTATTACACATGTTCTTAAAATACACGATTATCCCAAAAATGGAAATAGACTCAGCGATGTGCCATCTGAAACAATTTTCAGATGACGCTGATTTTCAGCTATTCCCATGCTGGCCCCAGAATATGTCAAAAGACAGCGAAGGCTATTCAGAGAGTGCAGAATGCGTGTGCGCGTTTCTGTTATAAAATACCGAAGCGCGCACACGTCACTCCATATCTCAATGAACATGATCTCCTGAACATGGAAGCTAGAAGGGTGCTACATTTGGCTTCACTCACTTATAAAGTAGTTTGGAACAGGAGCCCAGAGTACCTATTTGATAAATTTAAATTTAGAAGAGATGCTAATTGCATCCATACCAGATCTAAGGATCTTAACTTATTGTGTATCCCTAAACATAGGCTTGCCGGTTTTAAAAGATGTTTCACTTATAGAAGTGCAAAGATTTGGAATAATTTGCCGCCACCAATAAGAAATAAATTTATAACAGACAAAATGTTTAAACTTACATATAAGAAAGCACTACTTAAGCTACAAAAGAAATTTCAAAACTTGAAATGTCCTAGACAGTACATGTTTTTAAGCTGATACTCTTGGTACCTGTAATTAAAATCACCTTATATTATATTCATTACTTATTATAAATAGTTAGACACATAATAATTACCTACTCTTTTTATTTTATTTTGGGTCGTTAATTGGTCTGAAAATTGTGTTTTTTTTGTGTAACGACTTGATAACTTATAAAAAATTGCTGATTATAGATGAGCGCTATCTGCTTGTACAATTGTTTAAGTATTATGCAGGATACAAAAAAGATGTACACTGCACTACAATAGTTGAAGGATGACAGAATTAGAAGTTCGACTAAAGTTTCTCTTACATCTACAGTTAGATACTCTCTGATCCCATACAGAACTTTTAACTTAAAGAATGCGTTCCTAATTTTTTCATGCATGTGAGATTGAAACTTTAGTTCTTCGTCGAAAATTACACCGGAATCTCGGCTTCCTTTACAAATGGAAGTTTTTGTTTATCTATTATAATATTAGGATCTTGATCCAAGACATATTTTATTTGGTGAGTAGTTCCCATTACTATACATTTAGATTTAAGTGGATTAAGAACTAAACAGTTCTTTTGTGCCCATTCAAATATGTTCTTTAAATTATCATTAATCTTCACGACAACCGATGCGGTATCTGCCTGATTAAACGAAGAGTAGATTTGAGTGTCATCGGCATATAGATGGCATTGGCAATGCTTAAGTAATTTTGGCATGTCAGCAGTGTAAATTGTAAAAAGTATTGGGCTTAGTATAGATCCTTGAGGAGTACCTCTTACTAATTGAGACAGATCGGAATTTAAAATTTCTCCGTTCTCATTTACTGTAGTAACGAATTGTGTACGTCCCGACAGAAAAGACTGAAACCATTTGCACGTATTATTAGAAAACCCATAATATTTAAGTTTAGCAATTAAAATCTCCACACTAATACAGTCAAAAGCTCGCGAGTAGTCTAGTAGGACCAAGATACTTGCTAATTTATTATCGGAAGCAGCAATAATATCATCTGATACTTTTAAAAGCGCAGTTTCGGTTCCATGACCGCCCCGAAAGCCTGACTGTATATTTGGAATTATGTTCTCGTTAGCTAAGTACCAGATTATTTGGTTTTGTACAGCCTTTTCTATTACTTTGGACATAACTGGTAACACACTTATTGGGCGTAGATCTTTGTAATCGCTGATATTACTTGATTTCGGTAACGGTTTTATAACAGCCATTTTATAACTATCAGGATAAGTTTGTCTTGCGATTGACATATTTACTATTGCAGTTATAACAGGTAGTGTATAGTGTAATGTTAACTCTATCATTTCAATGTTGATACCGTCATGACCTTTAGCGTTCGTTTTTATACTGGAGATAATTTTTTCGACATCTCTTTGATTTACTGGGGTAAAAGTAAAAAAGCTTTTATTATACCTCGAAGTTTCAAAATAGTTTAGAAGATGTTGGTTGACATTGTTATTTCCAGGTACATTCAAGAAGTGTTGATTCGTTTTTTGAGGATCATTTAATTCAACAGGGACGTCCGTTGGTTGTTTGGAATAAAAAAGAGATGTTTTTTTGAAATGTTGCCACATTTTGCCAGGATTATTCTTATTATTATTTACGTAATATTTGAAATAGGCAACTTTTTCCCTATTTATTGTTGAATTAACAAGACGTTTTAGACTTTTGTAATATTCCAAGTCACTATCTCTTTTACTCTTATTAGCCTTGCTTAGAGCTTCATCTCTTAAGCCCATCATGAACCGAACCATATCTGTAATCCAGGGCTTGGATTTATCAAAACATTTTAATTTATGAACTGGTGCATGCGCATCGAATAAGCGAGTAATATAATTATTAAAAAGATCTACCATTAAATTGACATCACTTAGATCTAAAATTTTGTACCATGGTGTATTAACAAGGTCTTTTTCAAATGCATGGGGACATGGTATAAGATTTTACAATAAACTTCCAAAGGAGGTCCTTAGTTTTTCAGAAAAGAAGTTTAAATTATATATTAAACAGGGACTCTTGAGAAAAGCATATTATAAAATCAATGACTATTTGGATGATAGTGACGCTTGGTGTCATGAGAATATTAATTGATACTACTGTTCATTAATTTTCTAACTGATTTGTGTTTTTCAAATCGTTTCTTTTTATGTAGACTAATATTTTTATATTGTTTTTTTATTATTATTTTGACATTTCTTTTTGCATATTGACATGAACATTTTATAACTTAGTATTTAATAGTAGATACTTTAACTGTAAAAAGAAAAAAAAAGTGATAAACTATAAGAGACAGGTAGATGATGTTTTGCTTAGTAGTTTAACTTACTACCTCATTAGACAGGTAGACTAAGATGTATTTTTTTTTCTTATGACACAATTTCCTTCTGCATTTTATATTTTTATCCTTTAGTTATTAAACTTTAATACATTGTTTAGTATAATTTTATATAAGTTAAAATGACTGTAATAGTATTAAGCCATATTGAATAAAAAATACTGATAAAATAAGACATGATCTTGCTAAGTTTCTTGCCCTTCTTCTTAGCAAGATTAATCGAATGGGCGGATTTAGGCATTATATCTATTTATAGTTTATTTATCTATTAACTTATTTATTCATCGCTTTATGTAGGTATTTACAATATTTAATTTTTTTACTTATGTTAGTATATATTTGGTTAGGCATTATATTTATTTTCAATGCAAGTGCTCGTAAAGTTCTGTTTTATATGCGTCTAATCCGTTGTCAAAGTCAACTTTACCGCACTAGTGTTTAATGGTTTCATGTTTTTTAAATTTATTTTTTTAGTTTTGTTTTCCCTACATAGTGGGGAGACAAATGAACTTAGCTCATACAGCCATGTCCGAGGTATGTTTTATATTTTTAATTTATCGAAAACAGTTGCCAGTCTTATCTTGTGTACCATAGATAGACATGACAGATTCAGTTTGATGCGTTCATAGGCTGCGTTCAGTTTGATTGATAAAATTAAATGAAAACTGTTTAGACGACATTTGGAGTAGGTAGTAACTCTACAAATTAAAAATTCTGACGAAACTTCACCAACCAATCTTTTGATACAATATACAAAAAATAAAAATATATCGTCACGACATGAATCCCTGAGGGGGTGTCAGAGGTGTTCCGGGTGTGAACTGTGAAATGCAAGTCACAGTCCACACCCGGTACACCCGCGTTTCACCGACGATTATTACGTCCCAACGTGATGGGTGTTGAGTCCTATCGCCGTTCTTCGGGCACATAGGTTTCCTCACGACGATGTTTTCCTTCACCGTTCAGCAAGTGGTAAGTATTAAATACTCTGCAGATAAATTCCGAAAACTCATTGGTGCATGCCCCGCCCGGGGATCGAACCTGGATCTCAAAGATTGAGAGGCCAGTGTTCTACCCCTAAGCTACCGCCGCTTTTTTTTTGATAGCATATAGGTACTTAACAAGAAGGATACTGAAATCTGGTTAGTATAAACTTTTTGGTAAGTAACCTCATTTAATCGTAATATGAATAAGAACTTTTTGATTATAATGCCAAAAGACAAAAAGTTCGCAAAATGATACTGGCCACTTGCATTCTCTGTACAACATTTAAGAAAAATACAATGTTATCGATCGGTGTTCCTCGTTAACAACATTCTTTGTGTCTAAAGAATAGGCAATATCGGGCAGCCATTGTTGTTAATATATATGTACTGTAGAATAAGCTGATGAAGTCGTATTCATGTTATGTATGGCTGAAAGCAGCCTTCGAAAGCATCAAACTGAAAGCAGCTGCTTGATTCCGTCAAGTCGGCAAATTGCGTGCAAAGAAAAAGAAAAAGAATGCCCGCCTAAAGTTCATTTGGAGTATGTATTTATTGTTTCTTTGTTTATTTAATTACATTTAATTTATTTACTCCCACTTTGCATTGAAAAACGTGGTATGATACTCGTGCGTAAGGGCAATAACTTACTCGTAACGTTTAGAACACTCTCTTATCGCTCGTGTTTCAAATCGTTCCTCGTATGAGCTATTGTCTCCTTTACGCACTCGTAGCATAAACTACTATTATGGTCTATTCAGTTTATTTATCAACTTATTTATTAATTGCATTATGTGTAATAATATTCTTACTCCAATAAGTCTTTATTTCATACATGTGTATAACTTAGTAGCCCTACTTTAAATATACTTTTTTTTATATATTTCCCATAAGTATCATATTTGTTTCATCATAAAATATTATTTTTATACAGATTAGATTGGACATGTAAAACGTATACTTTGTGTATCTATTTTAGAAATAAACATTTTGAATCTTAAATCTTTACATTATCGCACTAGTGTTTTTTACAGTACAGTTTTTTTTTTTAATCTTAGCAAAGAGTTTTGATGTCTTGAGAAATAGTTAAGTTTTTGCGAATAAATAAACTGTCTCAGTTAAAATATAATAAATATAATCATTTAATTTTATCAAATTATTTATTTTTATCAACAAATTCACTCGAATTTTTGTTGTACGTAAATACAAACAATATTCAGTTTTTTAATATTTAGCTGTTTGGCAATATTTGGCTGTTTTTCGGATGCGTCAGTGCCTCTATTTCCATCTGCGCGCGCATAAACAAAATGTCCGCCGCCAGTTTTCAAAGTAAATTGTCAATTCATAGCTGTGGTTTCGATTATGTGGAAAAATAAAGAGAAATTTTATTATTTTTTCAACAAGTGTATTGAAAACCGTCGTTTGAAACGCGTGAGCATTAGACATTACACTCTTGGCTCCATTACGGCCTCGCCATTCGGCTCGGGCTGCAATCCCGCCTTGACTGTAATGTCCAACGCAGCTCACTTGTATCATAATGTACTATTACACAACATATATCTACTTGTAAGTAGGTTACTTCCGAGTATTTAATTGTTATTATTTTTTCAAAATACATCCATATACTCACGCCTGTCTCCTAAAGGGGTACACAGAGTCTGCAGATTTCCATCTTCTACGATCCTGATACACCTCTTTTACTTTTACATCCATCAATCTATGTCATAGATACCAAGGTAAACATAATTTGCTTATTATGTAAAGCACCTACTAAAAAAACCTGACATTTCGGTTCCAAAATGTACCTACATATCGACAGCTACAAATGAATTCCAGGGTACCTAACATAGTAGACCATATCGAGTTTTGACAGCCCGATATACACTGTCTATCCCTCTTTAGGTAGATCAACAGAGTGAGACAGAGCACTGTACTAAGCGCTATCGAGCTCGATATGGCTTGCTATGCTAGACTAGCAGGTGGTCGCTTGTATCGATTTCTACGTCTAGGAATCACCTGCCACTTCTGTCGGCGCGGCGTTAACCGTAAATAAGTTATCAGGCGAAGATTGACATATCAATTATGTAGGTCCCTATTGTAGTCGACCGACATTAGGCAGCCGCATCGAACTCACTGATAACCACACCCATCGTTGACCATGAAGTATGGTAGCATAACCCTATGCGGCTTTCTCATCTACACGAACATAGCTCTCATATACAGTCTATCTTGCGATGAAATCACACAATTCCCAGAAGAAAGAAAGATAACGCTCCAAGAATTAGGAACAACCCCAACAAAGGACCTAGTCGCGTGCCTCGCTCACCTCAGCAAAGATAAAATGGCGCCGGAAGAAGCCGAGTACATCTGGAAGGCTCTCGTGAAGTTCTACGAGGGCGCGATAAACGTCCCCGAGAGTGTGATGATGTTGCTACACTGGGTGACGCCAGCCTTGCAGCCGGAGGACTACGCCAATATCACTTTGAGCAGTATCGACGTCATCACCAACTTCGGGTTCAGCTATAATCTCAGCCAGGCGCAACTGGCTGCTATCGCCGAGCGAGTGCGCGAGGACTTCGCTGGCAAGGAGCCAGAAGACTACACGTACTACGATCTGACAGCCCTCAGGCAGATCTTGTGTGCTTTCAACAGGACAGAGATCGAGAGGATCCGACCGTCGGCTTATCGTGAGGCTGCCACAATCTTGGGCAAGCTGGAGTCGTGTCCTGATGACGTCGTTCAGGGTTTCGCGGCTTTAGCCGTACAGCCTTCGGCTTTCGGGAACCCGTCTCGGTGGTCAGATGAGGTCGTAGAATCCATAGGAGTAGTCGCTAATCAAGTGGTAGCGCTAAAAAAAGAGGCGGACGCCTAGTTTAAAGGAATAAATCATATTACCTATTTACAAATTAATAGTTTGAATCTAAAAGATGGTGTATATAGGCGAGGTGAGTTACGTTTAAGAGTGGAGTTAAGTCCCGTAATTCTAATATCTTTTGGAATAGTTAGATGACATGACTAGAAAAGTTCGCACGGAGTGATTATCTCTAGTACATTACGGAAGTACTTTAAACATTAGGTATAATTTTCAAAATAACGTAATGTTGGTATGTAAAAGAAATATTTGATACAGGCTTCAGTAGGATATAAACTGGTCTTAAATGCGTTATGGGTTTTAATATTGAGACCTGTAATGTAAGAAGTAGAGATATATTCGTTTTTTTTGTTTTCCCATTTCAGGGAAACTTCTACAATCTGTGCGAAGTAACATGTGAATACTATATACATTATAAACATTCTGATAATTTCGCACAGCACGGCAAAATACGGATCATAGTCAAAATATTATATTTGAGAATACTACTTCAGGGGAAACTTCCGTAATTGTGCAAATTTAATTATACCTTTGATTCTAAGTTTACTTCATTCGCCACATATAAAAAAAACAATTTTGTTAATGGAAGTTCAAAATCTTCAGTTACCTACGGGCGCGGAATGCCCTTGGCGACGCAGGGGCGAGGTAAGGGCGCGCGGGGAGTACCGGGCGGCTGAGCGCATATTTTACGAGCGGTGCGTTAGGTGGGCATCTACAATGGATTTTGAGGTGTATTGCATCATTTGCCAAGAAATTTTATTAAGTGGCAATGACACTGTTGACATAGTTCGTGAAAAAGTTAAATAATTTATTACACTTATTATGTCAGTATACAAATAGGTCGATTATATTCATAAATCAGGTAGCTAAAGGAATAGAGAATAACAAGAGAGTAGGTATCGATCATGAATAAAAATGGTGTTCTACTAGTGGCTCTCAAAGGCAGGTGTTTTGTTTTAAACAAATAGGTATGGTGTGTCCTTTGGTCAACTCGGGCCAAAGTTGAGTAAATTAATTTATTACATTACATAGAGTGTATCTGTAAACGTGAGTTGAAGAACTTTTACAGAAATCGGTTTGACTTGAGCTTTGTCACACTAGGTAATACAATATTCCTCCCTACAGTAGTGCAACGCCTTACGTTAGGTACTTACGCTGTCATACGCAACACAAATATGAGAAATAAAAGAATCGTGATTATTACTATTCTAAGATAATAATTTATTATTCATTATACAGGCTGATTGGTAATTAGATGCAATCCTTTGAAGGGGTTGTAGAAGAGAACAATTGCAGTTGATTCGAAAAGTGAACCATTTCTGAGATATTTTGAAATTAAGCTTTTTTTCTAAGGTAAACTTTAATAAGATATATTAAAAAAACCAGCCCATATTTTAGTTTTTATTTATTTGTTTCGCTTTTATAACATCCCAGCCAATAAACAATAAGCCTAAAATGCACATTATTGACGTAAACCTTGACACTGTGCTCCAAAACAATTGAAAACTCTTGAAAATCGCAAAAGATTTACACAAAAAAGCTAGGTTAAAACAAATTCTCTATGCAATTTTATAACATAACAATAACATAAATACTCTTTATTGTTCACCAAAATAAAAAACAAATTTTCTGTGCTTATAAGCTTGAAAACATCCGCATTTTACTAGCTTTCGAAAGAGATACAAAAATCTTAAATTGACAGAGGAAAGATAAAAATATGGCCAAAACAATAGGAGCAGGTAGAAAAAAATCATAAACGGTTAAATTAGAAAACAATGATTATTATTAAATTACATTTTGTATGCATAAGATTTGTTTCTAATATTTAACGGTAAATGATTATTTTTTATAATTTTTATTTTTCTAAATAAAAAAAAAACATTAACGGTTAAATTAGAAAAAAATGTATTATACACTTACATTTTGTATGCATAAGATTTGTTTCTAATATTCTACCTGCTCCTACTCTTTTGGCCATATTTTTATCATTCCTCTGTCAATTTAAGATTTTTGTATCTCATTCGAAAGCTAGTAAAATGCGGATGTTTTCAAACTTATGCGCACAGAAAATTGTGCAGACACTTTTTGTGATAACCTAGCTTTTTTGTGTAAATCTTTTGCGATTTTCAAGACTTTTCAACAGTTTTGGAGCACAGTGTCTAGGTTTACGTCAATAATGTGCATTTTAGGGTTATTGTTTATTGGCTGGGATGTTATCAAAGCGAAACAAATAAAAAAAAATATATTGGCTGGTTTTTTAAATATATCTTATTAAAGTTTACTTTAGAAAAAAAGCTTAAATTCAAAATATCTCAGAATTGGTTCACTTTTGCATAAGGCATTATACCTTTATAGTCGAATCGACTGTAATTGTTCTCTTCTACAACCCCTTCAAAGGATTGCATCTAATTACCAATCAACCTGTATACATTCAAAATAATTGTGATTAGTACAATTCTAATGTAATTATTGTTGATTGTTTTTGACAATATACCGGGTGTAAATAGACTGCTACCATTAAATGAAACCACATATTCTACCAACCTTACTGAACCACTTTTCCTAAGAATCAAATCCGCGGACACCCATAGTTTAGGAAATGATTGAGTTCCAAACAAAAATGCGTGAACCCTAACGCAGCGACATACGGGCGAGTTTAGAGAGAGCGTCGTCCGTGAAACTTGAAGCTGTTTGAGGTCTTCTCTCTCTCTAAACTCGCCCGTATGTTGGTGCGTCAGGGTTCATGCATTTTTGTTTGGAACTCAATTAATTCCCAAACTAAGGGTTGCGGTGGGGGGTATGATTCTTGGGAAAAGTGGTTCAGTAGGGTCGGTAGAATATGTCGTTTCATTGAATGGTGGCAGTCTATTTACACCCGGTATACATTATAGCTACAATACGGTGACTGACTCACTGATTGACATGGTTGTTTGGGTGGAAGGGGGGGTTTGACAGTAAAGTGATGCAGGGGGGTTGTAGTCGACTATTACCTGAGTCCCAATAAAATCTGACATTTTACATTTTTTGACATTTGACATTTACATCGTTTGCATGGGATTTTTGTATGAAAACATTTTTTTCTCTCTTACCAGAGAGACCAGAGGTCAATCCTATGAAGTGTATCCATGGAAAAAAGTTTGACTTTGACATCTTTAGTAGTATCCAGGGAAACATTTTTGACATTTCCTCCAATTTCCGTTCCCGTTGAGATATTTGTATGGGAAAAAATTCCTACTGGATAGTTGGTCGAGTAAAAGTTCTTTAAAAAAAATACAAAAAAAAAATACAAAAACATTTATTTTCTCAAAGTACATTGATACACAAATAATATTACTAACATGTAGGTAGGTAAACAAAAATATTCGCATATAAAGCACAAGACAAAGTTTGTACAGTACTATGACAAACTAGAGAATATTTACAAATACAAATACAAAATACAAAAATACAAAGACATTTATTTTCTCAACGTATATTGATACACAAATAATACTAACATGTAGGTAAGTATACAAAAAATATTCGCATATAAAGCACAAGACAAAGTACTATGACAAACTAGAAAATATTTAGAAGAATATAATATACATTTGAGCATTTGGTACAATAAAATATTAGCAACAGACTACGCACTAAGTCAAACTTGTTACGCGCGAGTCTAATCTTTGATTGCCAGTAAAAGTTCACATGTGGGCCAATTTCTCATAGAGTATTTATTTATTATTTACTGTTAGTCTTTAAATAATTCAAGTCTAATGACATAAACTAAAACTTAAGTAACTAAAACAAAGTGAAATTAATATTATTTATTTTAGAAGACTCCTGCATGTGTGTAAATATAAGATATAATAAACATAAATATAAAATTATGTAATATATAATTTATTTATTTAAATTATAACTGTACATACATAGTTTTTATATATAAGAAATAGATAAGGGAGTAGGTATATACTCGTAGGTATTAAAAGGGAGGAAAAAGGACCTTAATTATTTTTGAATTTTTAGAATGGCTTCGGTGGCGTCATAATTTAAAGTCAGCAACCATTTTGTAATTTTAGTTTTTGCCTCCCATGTACTGCAGTTTTTGAGGTCACACGACTTGCATATTTGTTTATAGATGTAGGGAAAGGAGAAAGCGCTGAACCTTTGAGCAAAAACCGTTTTAACCAACGGAGTATCAATATTGAGACGACGCCGGCGTCCTATACGAGCTTGGTGAGAACAGGAATTTAGCTCTGCTCTGTGGTGGGCAAGCCCTATTCTTAGGAAGTATAGCTGTCTAACCGTTAGTATCTTCGCTTCTTCGTACAGCACATTGGTAGGATGTCTATAAGGTTTTCTTAGCATTACCTTTAGAACGGATCTCTGCGCTCTTTCTAATAAAAGCATAGTTGTTTTTGCACAGTTACCCCATGCAGTAATGCAATAAGAAAGAATCGACTCGCAGAGCGATAGGTAAACAAGTCTTAGTATAGCTCTATCAGCACTATTACGCAACAGTTTCATTATACCTATAAGTCTTCTTACGCGAGTGGCTACAGTTTTGACGTGCTGTTTAAAATTTAATTTTTCATCTAATACAACCCCAAGGTACTTTGTTGACTCGACTTTGCTAATGCTTGTGCAAGCACAGATTGGATGCGAGGTATCAGTGGATGGGCTATACCAGTCATTACATGTGTGTACGCTAATGCTGTGCTTGGGCGGAGGGCCAGAGGCAGCAGTTTTGTGAAAACATACATATTTTGTTTTATCGACATTGAGGGTCAAAAGATTTGTTTGGAGCCACTTGGCCATAGTTGCCATCCCCATTTCAACTTGATTGAAAACATTTGACCAAGAAGTGTCATTAAATACTATTGCAGTGTCATCAGCGTAGCATACAATTTCAACTTTGGGATTGTTTTCAAACAATTTTGCAATGCTATTTATGTACAATATAAACAAAGTTGGCCCCAGGATACTGCCTTGTGGCACTCCATAAGTCAATGTTTCGAGATCACTGACGTAGCCATCGACCTTGACACACTGCCTACGATTCGTTAAATAACTGCGAAACCAATCAAGGGCAGTCCCTCGAATACCTGATAGCTCCAGTTTTCTAAGGAGTATCTCTATGGAAACGGTGTCGAATGCCTTCGCGAGATCCAAAAAAACGCCGACACAAGCCTGACCAGCATCTAATGCTGAGGAAACCGTCGATAAGAGCTGTAAAACTGCGTTTTCAGTGGATTTGCCGCGTCGAAAACCAAACTGTCTAGAAGATAAAAGTTTCTGGGATTCTAAAAAGTCAATCAAACGTTTATTGACAATCTTTTCCAATATTTTGGAAAATACACCTAGCAACGAAATAGGACGATAATTCGACGGGATATTTTTAGGACCGTTTTTGTGTATTGGGATTACTACAGCAGTCTTCCAATCACTAGGAAAGTTGCCAGTGGATAAACTAAGATTATATATGTGAGTTAAAGGGTCTAGAAGCTGATTACATATACTTTTTACTAACGAATTTTGAATGCCGTCAACCCCAGGAGCACAGTCATTTTTAAGTGTTTTAATAATTGATTCAATTTCGTATTTATCTGTTGGATGCATAAAGAAAGACTTGGAGTTAGAGTTCGCCGTTTGATTTAATTGAGTGACTAAATCCATATCAGTTGTTCCTAATTTATGAAGTGTCTCCATTGCTAATGTTTGACCTACAGTAGCGAAGAAATTATTACAGGATGTAAGAGATTCTTTAGGGTTATCTAGTATATGGAGTAGCTCAGAAGGAGCTTTGGATTTACCTCCTAATTCACAAATAGATTTAATAACCTTCCAGAGGCTTTTTGTATTATTTCTGTTTTCCTCTAATTCCTTAGTTTCATGTGTATGTTTCAATCGTCTTAGTAAATTATTGCAATGATTCCGGTATCTTTTATACGTTATCTGTAAAGTTATATTACTTGGCTGTTTGCGAACTTGACTATGTAGTTTATCTCTGTGTTGCATACAACGCATGAGACCAGGAGTAATCCAATCTTTTAAGTTATATTTAGAACGACTAACAGTAACCTCTGAAGTGTGCGTTTGCACAATTCTATCTAGTTCACCCATAAGAGAGCGGGCTGCTTCCGAAACGTTTGTTTGAGTCATCAAGTCAGTCCAATTGCGATTTGAAAGATCGTTGGAAACTGCGGCAAAGTCAGTTATAAATCGTTTCCTTTTTCGTCCCGGTTTAACAACTTCCAAGTTGAATGCTGCCATTGCTATATCATGATCAGTTGTTGAGGTCTTGCAAACTAGACCGATTGCAGTTTGTTTTGTATCTATGAGGATATGGTCAAGACAGGTTTTATACCGAGTAGCTTCGGTAATGACATGTTTTAACCCAATTTCCGCGGTCATGCATAGATATTCACTAGCTTGCTCTAGACGTCGGGAATCGACTTCATCTGGTAAAATATTGATATTTATATCACCAGCAATAATCACTTTCTTATGTTGTTGAATAGGCTTTATATGTGATTCTAATGATGACAAAAAGTTTTTTGTGCAACGGAAGGATGGGGATCGATATATTCCAAAAATCGTGAATTTACCTGGAAAATCCACAGCTAGACATTCTGCATCTTTTATATCTGGCTCACAGATATTGGGATCCCAGATTTTATTTACATATACCACCACACCACCTGCCGAATTATTAACGATTTTACTGTAGTGGTGAGTATATTCCGGAATACTTGGAACTGCAACAGTCTCCGTTAAATGACATTCAGTGAGAATAATAATATCGAAAGGTAGGTTCACCCTTTTTAAAGTAACCAGGAATGAGTCAAAGTTCTTTGTAATACTTCTTATGTTGTAGGTAAGTATTTTGAAATTGTTAGTGCCATATAAGTTTTTCTCGCAGTGTTCTGGTAAATCAACGACATGACAAGAAATAGAAAGAGTTTTATCTATATCCTGTTCTAGCTGTAACTGAATGGTAATAATTTAAATTTGCACTTAAAAAGATTTGATTTGTGAGTTGGTGATTTACTTGTCATGTGAGGTCGACTTAATAGGGGTGACTGCGGCAGATGTTGATGTTTAGAGGTGTATTTATGGTACATATTTACATGGGTGTGGGTTTGTTTGTGATAAATATATATAATATAGTATATAAAGTACAACTTAGGGGGAGTCTTCACATTCATTAATATTTGAGCAATAATTTTAAAACATGGCATGCATAAAAAAGTGTTCACTACAAATAAGCTACTCAAATTTGCAGCTAAAAAGGAGGATAGTGCATTCGTATTACTGGGTGGTGACATTATTTCCAACAGGGAACTCAGCGAGAAAAATAGGACCCAACTTGCTATCGAGATCATTTTCTTTGGACCCCAAAATTTTCGGAAACCACCCCCGGAAACCAAAAATATATTTTTTTTTATGAAAAAAAAATTGTTTTGGCCATATCTCCGCGACGGTTGGTCTCGGACCCCCCAGACTTGGACCCCGGGGTTCCGAAAAAATTTGTTTTACATTTAAAAAAAAATATCCGAGGCGCGAAAAAAATTTGTTTTGGCCATATCTCTACGACGGTTGGTCTTGGAAACCCCAACTTGAATCCCAGGGGTCCAAAAAAAATGTTCTTCTTTTACAAGGGTCAAATCTTTTTTGATTCATATCTCCTAAGCGGTTGAAGCTAGGCCCCTGTTCCTGTGGTTTTTTTAAAAGGTCTCGACGAGATCTACCCGAAAATGCAAAAAAAAATTGGGTACCTTTTGGGTCCCTTTGGGTACCATGGTTATATCTCGGGAACGGTTAAGAGCTAGAGCTACCGGGTTTTCACAATATTAAATGGCTCGGAAATGGCTACTTGATGCCAAAAAAAATAGACATTTTGACATTTTTTGTCATTTTTTTTAAATTACTTTAACTTTGGAACGGCTGGTGGTAGCGCTTCCAGGTTTGGACTCGAATGACGGGCATCATGGGCTCTTTCTGAAAGATTGCAAATTTTGACATTTGAAAGCTGTCAAAAATATGTCAATCACGTTTATTCAACAGATTGCCTTGAAACTCAGTTTCTGCACATTTTTAAGGTCGCTTTTTGTGTTCCTATAAGCGAGGCCGAAGGCCGAGCCGGTTTCACTCTAACTCGGCCGCAGGACGAGTCCAGAGGGAGCATGCGCGAGGTTGCCAGGATGAGCGCGCGCTTCAGGAGGCCAGACTTAGCCGACGCAACGCACGACGAGTCCATCAACTTTTACAATTCCTTTGCGGCTGAGTTAGAGTGAAACTGGCTCGGCTTTTGGCCTCACTTATTATAACACAAAAAAAAACCCTTAAAAACGTGTAGAAACTGAGTTTCAAGGCAATCTGTTGAATAAACGTGATTGACAAATTTTCGACAGTTGTCAAATGTCTAAATTTGTCATCGGTCGGAAAGAACCCGTGATACCCATCATTCGAGTTCAAACCCAGAAGCGCTACCACCATCCGTTCCGAAGTTATAGCAATTTAAAAAAAAGAATGTCAAAAAATGACAAAAATGTCAAATGTCAAAATTTTTTTTGCCAAGTAGTGGCCGTTTTGATGCCATTTACTATGGTGAAAACCTCGTAGCTGTAGCTCCAACCGTTCTCGAGATAATCCAATTGCGCGGATTGGGCCGATTCGGCCGATTTTGGCCGAAGTTTTTTTTGCATATTCAGGTAGATCTCGTCGAGCCCTTTTAAACGGACCCCCTGAACAGGGGTCTATCTTCATTGGTTTGGGAGATATGGGCCGAAAAAGAATGGACACTTTGGAAAGAAAGAGATTTTTTTTGGACCCCAGGGGTCCGAGTTTGGGGGTTCCAAGCCCAACCGCCACGGAGATATGGCCAAAAGAAAATTTTTTTCGCGCCTCGGATATATATTTTTTTTTAAATGAAAGAAAACTTTTTTCGAAACCTCGGGTTCCAAGTTTGGGGATTCCAAGACGAACAATCGCGGAGATATAGACGAAACAAATTTTTTTTCTTCAAACATTAAAAAAATTTTTTTTTTTTCGTACCCTTGTGTGGGTTCCGAAAATTTTGGGGTCCGAAAATATCATACTCAACCGAATATACAGTATGAATTTTGTCCCATACAAATACGTCAACTTATATTGAAACTACTAAAAATGCGGGGGGGCTTACGAAAAACGACTGAATATACAGTATGAATTTATTCCCATAGAAATACGTCAACTTATATTGAAACTACTAAAAATGCGGGGGGGGGGGTTACGAAAAACGACCGAATACACAGTATGAATTTTGTCGCATACAAATACGTCAACTTATATTGAAACTACTAAAAATGCGGGGGGGGGTTACGAAAAACGACCGAATATACAGTATGAATTATTTCCCTTACAAATACGTCAACTTATATTGAAACTACTAAAAATGCGGGGGGGCTTACGAAAAACGACCGAATATACAGTATGAATTTATTCCCATACAAGTATGTCAACTTATATTGAAACTACTAAAAATGCGGGGGGGTTACGAAAAACGACCGAATATACAGCATGAATTTATTCCCATAGAAATACGTCAACTTATATTGATAGTACTAAAAATGCGGGGGGGGGGGGGGTTACGAAAAACGACCGAATATACGCTATGAATTTTTAAAAACGATCGAATATACAGTATGAATTTTTAAAAACGATCGAATATACAGTATGAATTTATTCCCATAGAAATACGTCAACTTATATTGATAGTACTAAAAAAACTACAAAACCGAATACTCGGTATGAATTTTCCCCATACGAATTAAAAAAAAAACATAAATACTACCAAAAAGGCAAAAATTCATACCCAGTAGTAATGGGGGGGGGGGGGTTATAAAAAAACGACCGAATACCCAGTATGAATTTTCCCCATACGAATAAAAAAAAAACATGAATACTACCAAAAAGCCTAAATTCGCCAGCTCAATCCCATACAAGAATCCTATACAAAACAGGGTTTGGGAAAACGCCAATCCCCCCCCCTAAAATTAAAAAAATTAAAATGTAGCATTTTATCTCCAGTCTGAATTACTATCTACTAAAATACTTAATTACGCTGACCACTTCTATTGGTATTTAAGTCAATGTAATTTAGCCCGCTTGCCACTTCTATCTGTTTATTAGTCTGTGGTTGTACGATATACCTACGTATATACCTACTCGTACAACCATTTTGTAAAATTAAGTATGTTCCGTGTGAAAATGCCCATATTTTATAACCGGCGAATGAGGTACTAGCCAAAAGGCTAACTTTGAGATAAGTTCTAAAACTGCAGACATTTCCCCCGAAGTAGAATGTCAGATAAATATAAAAATACCTTTTCCGTATGACCCGGCCAAAGTTGCGAATCGGGCAATGAATGAAGACTATTTCTTAATCATATTGCCAATTCGCGCAAACTACAGTCATTTCCCCCGAGTCACAATCGCACATTTGCAAAAAAAGTAAAAATAGTAGTTCCGTAATTTGTATCCCAAACTGCACTTTTGGCAAACGTAGATCAGGTTGCACCGACAACAGATAATTTTCCCTCGAAGTTATAAACAATAATAGCATTCACCCCTTTCCATCCCTTGCCTAAGGGATGGTTCTATTGGAAGTTACCATAGAGGTAATTTATTAGTCATCTATCACATTTAAAAACTTTTAAGTTCGAGCAGTGACTTAATGCCACTCTTTTGTAAAATATGAGCTTACTTGCCCCGCCTAGGAGTAATTTCCTAAAACCTATGGGACGGACGCCTCCTAATTTAGGGCAGTAAATCGTAATTATTTACATATTGCGTAGTTAGTTGGTGTTATAGCTGGTAGTTTTCTAAAAATAAAGTTTTTTGTCCAGCGACGAACTTTCAAAATTAAAGGTACTTTGTATGAAATATATTAGATGGTTATACTAGAGTCCGCGCCACCGCGTGATTATAAAAGCCTGTTGATTTCGGCCAGGTACTTGGCCCAACCCAATTCAATATACTCTATGGGCCCAACCACTCGGGCTTTTGAAGTAGACACGCTCACTTTGGCCGAAATTAGAATCTCATTGGCCGAAATGAACAGGCTTTTGTAATGATGCCGCCCCACCACTGAAGTCCTTGGACGAAGTCTTTATTGACTTTAGAATATGAAACAAAATGCCATAATCGATCGGACTTGAGTGGTGGCGCGGACTCTATACGATTTTGGGGAAGAAAACGCAAAGCTATTTGCAGATGGCGCTGCTAACACTTGGCTCATAACAAATCATCTGTCATTTTGGATTTTTTTGTGATCTTCGATACTACAACAATAAAACCTAGAATTGTCGTTTGATTTGCTATGGGGCGGTGAAAAATGTACTCTACGTGGACAGTTTCTCAGTTAAAAGCTGAATTAAAGAGCCGAGGAGCTTCAGTAAAAGACCGAAAAGCTGATCTGGTTACCAAGTATTTACATTCTCTTTTTTTCCTAATTTTGTTAATAGTTTGATAGGTTTTATGTTATTTACCGGAGTTGATAAGGTATTTTAACTATACATGGTAATTTTAGTATATTTTCAATGCTTATCGTGATATTAATAGTAGCGCTGTGCTTCCTCCGATAATCTTTGGATCTTGGGGGCCTTTTCCCATAGTTTTTTCATTCGTAAATCTTTAGGAAATGAATGATTTCTATTGTTATTTCAACCAATCGCTACAAAACGCGGCATTATTTCATTAATACTAGTTTAAGTTTTTTGTAAACTAAGTTTCGTATGGTATTTGACAGATACTGAAGCTTTCTTTGGGTCAAGCGACCGCAGCGCCCTCGGTGGCAAAAATTGCCATTTTTCTTCCCTATTCACAGTATTCACATACTTTATGGCCAGATAATATAAACCTTGGAATTCGAGGCAATGATTATTTCCTATTATGCTTATAGGGAAACATCTTGTTAAATAAGACACTTGTACTTGTCCACAGGATTATATTTTCACTTAATACGCCCGACCGGTTTCGCTTATAAGCATTGTCTAGGGCTTTATTACATAAAAAATAACTTAAATATTATTTAAGTTATTTTTATATATTAATATTATATTATTTAAGTTATTTTTTATGTAATAAAGCCCTAGACAATGCTTATAAGCGAAACCGGTCGGGCGTATTAAGTGAAAATATAATCCTGTGGACAAGTACAAGTGTCTTATATTATTTTACAGTGCATGCGACAACATTTGTATATTATTTTGATTTGTTTAAATATTGTTTATATTTGTGTTTTCTTTGTTTCTTGTAATTTTTTTTTTTAAACTGTCTCGTTTCATGTACTGTATATATTAATAAACGTTTTTCTTCTTCTTCTTCTTCTTCTTCTTCTTATTTAACAAGATGTATAATAAGTTCCACCAAGTGCCGACAATCACAACCATCAACATCTTATAGGGAAATATGGTAAAACCATAAATAAAACTCATAACATACTAATATTTAAACTTTATTAAACAGCAACACGACACTTGTCCAACACGTGACGTATGTCCAAGGACTCGCCGCTCGGTATCCCGTAGCCCTTCTCCAAGCCGTGCGGGTTGGAGGGCGTGGCGCAGCTCAGCGTGGACTCCTTGCGCAGCGCTTGGTCCACCTCCACGGAGCTGAAGAACGACACTGACAGGGGCAGGTCACGCATGCCCACCCTGGAATGAGACGTGTCACGGTACAGGCACAAAATAAATACATACAGAAGGCCTGCTCTGTTCCATACAAACAACGATTCCGGGCACACGCACGCACACATAGACGCGTACGTACGACGATCTCAGTAGGATTCGGTCGAATGCCAGTGCACGAGTCTACTGAGATCGTCGTACGTACGCGTCTATGTGTGCGTGCGCCCGGAATAGCTGATTGTATGGAGCTGACCTTCTGTAGATATATATTTTGTAGGTTTGATGGTCGGGCGACGCCCACCTAACATCCCATCTCTTTTGCACGCGTTAAATTTGTATACGTCATCCTACTGTCAGTGTTAGACGGGCGTCGGTCCTTGAAGACGCTTCAATCGGCATAGCGTCTATGTGTGCGTGCGCCCGGAATCGCTGATTGTATGGAGCTGGCCTTCTGTAGATATATATTTTGTAGGTTTGATGGTCGGGCGACGCCCACCTAACATCCCATCTCTTTTGCACGCGTTAAATTTGTATACGTCATCCTGCTGTCAGTGCTAGACGGGCGTCGGTCCTTGAAGACGCTTCAATCGGCATAGTGTCTATGGTTAAAATTCATCTGATCCAATCCCTTTATCTGTGTATCCCATAAATAACCAAATAAAATAAAAAATAACCGTTACTCAGATACAGAACCTATTATCCGTTTCAGATGCTATTAGGATAAGACCTTGTCACACCTGATGCCTGCGTACGTTAGCAACGTTGACGGAAGCGGGTGAGTGAGTAAGAGCATATCAGGCAGGTATGAGAAGGTCCTATCCTAATAGCATCTGAAACGGATAATACAGTTAGATATAACATAATAATTGATCTAACGTACGAAGACCTTTTTTAAATTTCGCGTTATTCCCGTTTCATAGCTTTATGATATGATACAAGTTTACGCTTGTAAACACATAAACACACACACTATTGCAAGGTGTCGTGACTACACGTGACGGTCGAATTCTCATACTTTTTTCGGCCTTTCTTCAGTGTAATGTGTAACGTGCGATAAGGAACTTCGTTCCAATACCTACCCTGGATTAAAAAGTATAATTAATTCGTTAAATGTGCTTGTTTGAAGAGACGTTACCTTCACTATGGGTTAGGGACCGTCCATAAATCACGTGACGCAATGTTTCTTGAACTTTGATGTTTAGAGCTCGTCCACCCCGTCCCCTGAGTGACATCTCGGTGACATTCTAGTAGAAATCTATATCATGTGACATTTCATATAAGCAATCTGAAAAGGTTCTTTAAATTAACAATAATTAGTATCAGTTGAGGACAACCCCCTTCCCCTTATTAGCGCCACGTGATTTATTGACGGCTCTTTACCGTTTTGTTGACGGAACTCTTAAACTGTATACTTAATTACCTTTGTGAACAAAACGCTCTCGTCAGTAGATTAGTGAGATGAAGCGCGAGGGCTCCCTCGTACTTAGTCTCCTCCGGCACCAAGTATCTCACCTCGTCGTGGAAACTCAGGCAGAATCTGGAAACGAAAGTATCTTAACATTACTAGCCATGGGCGTCGGAAGGCGAAAGTCTAGGGGGGGCGACCTCTTATAAATTATATCAACGGGATTTATAGTTGAATAAAAACTGCCAATCGGTCTTGTCTCTCGTATGCCCGCTCTATGTGTACTTTAGTACAATTTTTTACTATTCTATTCTGTTTCCAGGGGGGGGGGCATCCTAAAGTCTGGCTAGGATCTGACACTAAACCAAATATGATGACGTAATTTCCTGTAAATACTAGAATGCTTATAAAATTGGTTTTAAATGCACGAATAAATGTAATATTGAAATCACATTCCTAAATTGCTCTATTTATTCTAAAAAGTAGACAAAAAAGCACATTGATTTTTAAAAGACGAAATACGAATAGTTAAATCTATCAATTGCCATTTCCACCTGTACGCAGATGACTTGCAGGTTTATGTTTCGACTACTCCACGTGATACACTAAATGCCGTTTCAACATGGGCGGATTGTAACAGTTTAGTTTTAAATCCAGCCAAATCAAAATACATGATTCTAGGTTCTAAACAGCAAATTAATAGATAATCTATCGCAGGAAAATCCTCAGATCGCTATTCAGAATAGATCCATAGAAAGAGTGACTGAAGCGCGCAATCTATAGTCGCCGTCAATACAAATTGTGGACTATGTAAACAAACCGTTTTCTCAATTTTTCTCAAGGTTCTGTCACGGAGTCTCACTGAACATTATTCCAAATCATGAAGCATCAAGTCTTACCTGCCATTCACTGTATTTCATCATGAAATATTCAACAATCACCAGTTAATTACGGAAAATCATAGAATCAATAGTCAATTCTGTACTGCGTCGAGATTGCTGTCATATTTTTTTCTCATCGAATCTGTATTGTCTTTGAAAATTAGTGATGTACGAATCTATTTGAATATAAACCTATTTTATTCGTGATGCTATTTTATTCCGTAATTTTTTTTTGACAGCGTAATTCATAATCTTTGACATAAACGTGTGTGTGATTCTATCGAGAGCTGTGTGATCTTCCAGCGTTGCTCTAAAATCTTTTGTGTTTTCGGTATTCTAACGACTTGGCTTCTCTTACTGACTTTATCGTAATAGTAATGGACAATGCCCCATATCATTCGCGTGAAATCGAAAAGGCGCCCAACGTGAGTTGACGGAAGGAGGCTATCCAAAACTGGTTGCGCGAAAAAGAAATCAAATTTCAAGAAACCGAAATCAAAGCGAATCTCATAGCTAAAGTAGACAAGCAAAAATATAAAAAAATGTATGTAGATGAGTTGGCGGCATCGAAAAATGTGACAGTTTTGCGCCTTCCACCATATCATTGCGAGCTTAACCCAATAGAGTTGATATGGGCGCAAGTAAAAGGTTACATTGGAAGGAACAACTAAACATTCAAAATGGACGATGTGAAGATTTTGTTGGACCAAAGTATGGCGCGGATCGGGCCAGAACAGTGGGCGAAATGTGTAGCTCATGTCCTAAAAGTAGAAGAAAAAATGAAAGAACTGGATGGGATAATAGATACGGCCACCGACGCTGTGACGGAACCATTTGTAATTAACGTGGGCGATTTGACTAGCGATTCATCAGAATATTTTAGCGATGAATCAAATAAACATATTTTAATCACATACTTACCCATCTCTAGATAGTTCACCTATTCATAGACAAAGACAACATGGCGCTTTGTTTACATAGTCCACAATTTCTATTGACGGTGTCCAACCTCTTGAATATTAAATAGGAACATTTTTTGTACGAATACATTTTTGTATAGTTTAAGTTTACCTTAGTCACAGGTAGATGGCGCTGCCGTCAGTTACATCGCAGTATAGATTTATATTTGCTACAATGTGATATTTTAAGTTTAAATTTTGTAAACCAATCCAAAAACCTGCTAATATACGCATAGTATATGACCTCTATCAATTAATATAAATGGTGACACTCTGAAGCAGATAAAACATACAAAATTCCTAAGCATAATAGTGGACTCTGCTCTCACTTGGGAACCTCACATCTCAGCGCTTTGTGGAAGACTGAGCGGAGCTTGTTTCGCTCTCCGTCGTCTGTCCGTAATACTCCCAACTAAAGAAGTACGCTCTTGCTACTTCTCACTTTTCCACTCGGTGCTGTGCTATGGGTTGGAGCTCTGGGGAGATGCTGCCGAGTGTAAACGTCCTTTCATACTGCAAAAAAGGGCTATCAGAATACTTTCTCATGTACCTCTAGACGAACACGCTAAACCTTTATTTATAAAGCTCAAAATTTTAACCATGACTTCACAATACATCTACAACGTTTCAAAGTTTGTAAGAGAAAACCCAGTTACTTTTCCTACAAAAGCATCTTTCCAATCCTACCTAACCCGCCACTCTAATAAACTCCATATACCTAAACATAAATTATCTAAATCCACAAAGTCCGTCTATATAGCAGGATCAAAAATATACAATGCGCTTCCTGATGCAATCAAATCTTGTAAAGAAACCACAACATTCCTAACTAAACTAAGAGCATGGCTAATTGAAAAATCGTTCTATAGTATTAAGGAATATTACACTTCAACAAATACAAAATAAACTAAAAATTAATTAAATTTAAATTTCAGAAAATAATGTATAATGTAAAATACTATAATCATAATGAATATAATTTGTTAAAGATTTAAATGTTAAGTATAATATTTTTAACGTTAAGTATAATTTATTGTAATAAAATAACGAATGTCATATCATATAACCTGACCTAACAATTGACCTGTAAATAATTTTATTTATTAATAAATTGAGTTTGAGTTTGAGTTTGAGTATTTCAGTCAGTGTTTCATTTTTGGGACTTTTGTTCATGGTCCTTTGAGTCGGTTAAACGGCGCAAGGAGTATTGGAGCAAGTACGTCCACGAGTGCCGACGCAGTGGCCGATTGTCGCTGATGGTGCTGGCTTCACGGAGCCGCTGCCAAGGAAGGAAGTACGAGATCATCGGTCTCTTGGACGGAAGCTGTGGACCCTATCGTGACGTCACAGGAAGGACGTGACGTCAACTCAGCCGAGGAAAAAGTGTTGTGAGTGAAAAAGTTAAACTGTGAGTACTCTATTCTAACTTTACGTAAATTTGGAACATAGACTTTAAAGTAAAATTTGGACTTGTAAAATTTTTAAAATAAATACTTTAGACTTAGAATAATTCTCTTAAAAACGTTGAGACGGGGAACCTATGCCCAACTTTTGATAGACTTTCAAACACTTAGAAAATTTTTGAAGATTCAATTTGGACTTGTCGTTTTTCGTAAAAAACTTATATGCTCAGCCAGAAATTATAATTATATTTTAACAACGATGGAAGCACGAATTCATGTACAAAATGACGTATTTAAGAGAATAAAGAAAGCCAGAGCCAATTTTAAAAAGTCACCAAAAGATCGACTGTCCAGTCATTCATACATAAGTACGAGACTAGAGACGTTGGAGGAACTGTGGTCTCAATTCAATTTAACTCATAATCAGATTGTTCAAGACTCTGATGTTGACAAGTTAAAAGTTACTGATTATGTCACAACCGATGTGTACGATGATTGTGAGGAACGATACACGGATTACAAGTGCGAGTTAAAAGACGCACTCAGCAATATCGTTAAGCCTTTAACTGTACAGTCTGCTACTTCTGCGACCGGAGGAGGGACAAGCAAACAGCAAAGCATTAAGTTACCAAAGATTACCATTCCTTCGTTTTCGGGGAAGTATTCAGAGTGGACAAGCTTTCGAGACTTATTCGTATCTTTAGTGCACAATAACAGTGAACTTGATGAAGTACAAAAGTTGCATTATCTGAAGAGCCATTTGACTGAAGAAGCAGAGCAGTTCCTACGCTATGTCCCAATAACAGGAGAGAATTACAAGCTGTGCTGGCAGCAGTTAGAAGAAAGATATAATAACAAGAAATATCTGGTCAATTGCATATTAAAGAGATTTCTGAGCCAAAGAAACATTACGACAGAGTCCTCAAGTGCATTAAGAGAATTATTAGATACTACAAATGAATGCCTTTTTGCTTTAAGAAATTTATCTATTGACGTTAGTTCATGGGATACAATTGTTATTTATATTCTATGTCTAAAACTAGATGGTGAATCCCGAAAACAATGGGAACTTAGGGTCAGTGAATCTTCTAAAGAACTACCAACTTTTGCTGAATTAAAGGAATTTTTAGAAACCAGATCACGTGCGTTGGAGTTCATAGATCCTAAGTTGGCCAAACAAACTATGTCACCAAAACATATAAATGTCACTTCACACAACAATCCTAAAATTTTTCATGCAGCGAAATTGTCATGTATCTTTTGCTCTGAAGATCATCGTCTTTGTAACTGTAAAAAGTTCGCAAGGGGCGACACTGATACTCGACGTAGTTTCGTCCAATCCAATAAATTGTGTTTTAATTGCCTCGGTTCTGGTCACACAGTTTATGCTTGCCGCCAATCCTCTAGATGCCGTCTTTGTAAAAAGAAGCATCATTCATTACTACATTCCAAAAATGTCACTAATTCAGCAGAACCTTATCATTCAGCTGATCAGGGTGTTGCGCTAGCAACTCCATCTACATCACAGCAGGAAGAGCCTACAAGCAACATCACAGCTTGTTTTTCTAAACCCAATGGTCAAGTTTTACTTGCCACAGCATTAGTAAATGCTAAATCTCACACAGGCTCTCTAGTAACACTCAGGTGCCTTGTAGATCAAGGTTCTCAAGGCTCATTTATATCGGAATCTGCGGTTCAACTCCTTGGGCTTAAAAAGAACCCACACAAAAGCGCCATAACTGGTCTTGGAATTGATTCATCTAGTTCGGTAACCTCAAAAGCGAAAGTTTCGATCGAACTAAAATCACTTCATAGCAAATTCAAAATTTGCCTTGAAGCTTTTGTGCTCCCCAAGCTCACATCAGTACTTCCGGAACGACGTATTGTTGTTGAGTTTTGGCCCGAGTTGTCTGATATCAGTTTAGCAGACCCATCATTTGGTACTCCAAATAAAATTGATCTGCTCCTTGGAGCGGATGTCTATGGACAAATTTTATTGGACGGTATAATCAAGAGTTCACCCGGTGCACTAATTGCTCAAAACACCACACTGGGTTGGATTCTCTCAGGTCCAGTTCAAAACAATACCGTATCCAACACAATTTTGTGTCATCATGCCCATAGCACTCATGAAGTTGAGCTTCTGAAGAAATTCTGGGAGCTTGAAGATGATAATAAGATTAATGATCAAACCCAACTCACCGAAGAAGAAGAAAAGTGCGAACAGATCTTTGCGGAAACTACCAAAAGAGATAATTCAGGACGCTATATTGTCAGATTACCATTCCGTAACGAAGATCCCAGTTGTAAATATGGCAACTCAAAACAGATTGCAATAAAACAATTCTATCAGCTTGAAAGAAGGCTAACCAACGATCCTAAGCTAAAAGCTGAGTATTCTTCTGTGATAAATGAATACAAACAACTTGATCATGCTGAAGTCGTACCGATAGAAGAAGTACATAAACCAGACGCAGTATACTTACCTCACCATGCTGTGATTCGAGACGATAAAGATACGACAAAGGTACGAATAGTATTCAATGCTTCGTGTAGAGGCACAAACGGTGTTTCGTTGAACAATGACCTATTATTAGGTCCAACACTGCAGCATGACTTGCGCCACATCATTATGAGATGGCGTACCTACCCAATTTGTCTAGTATCAGACATTAAAAAAATGTACCGACAGGTGAAGGTATCAGATCCTGATACAGATTTTCAGCGTCTTGTTTGGCGTGATAACCCGGGTGAAGAACTTCAACATTTAAAGCTTTCAAGGTTAACCTTTGGAACTGCTTCCGCACCTTATCTGGCTGTGCGTACTTTACTTCAAGTCGCTTACGATGATGGTAAAGATTTACCTGCAGCTGCTGAAATCATCCTAAAAGAATTTTACATGGACGATCTTTTGACGGGCTGTAATTCCGTGGAAGAAGGTAAACGAATTTATGTGGAAATCACAGAATTACTTAAGAGAGGTGGTTTCGAACTACAGAAGTGGAGCAGTAATAGCGAAGAATTGCTTAAAGAAATTGATGAAAAGCACACTGTAAAAGAAGGGAACCTTAAATTAAAGACAGGTGAAGTTTTCAAGATCCTTGGACTTACCTGGAACCGAAAGACTGATGAGTTTGAGTACGCAGTGCAACTTCCAGCTCTCACCTCACCAGTAACTAAACGTAAGGTACTATCTGATATTTCACGGTTATTTGACCCTCTCGGATGGCTGGCGCCAGTGATAATCTCAGCCAAAATCTTTACTCAGAGTTTATGGCTATCAGGAATTGAGTGGGATGACGAGCTTCCCCCAAAATTACTGAAAGACTGGCTAAAGTATAGAGCTGATTTAAATGAATTTACCAAATTCAGCCTCCCACGCTGGATCAATACAAGCAAAGATGATAAACTTCAGGAATTGCACGGTTTTAGCGACGCATCAAATAAGGCTTATTCCGCGGTAGTATACTTACGGGTAATAGACAACCAAGGAAAGGTTCATGTTTCATTGATTGCTTCCAAAACCAAGGTAGCTCCTATCAAGCAAATCTCTATCCCAAGATTGGAACTCTGCGGAGCCGTACTGCTTACAAGACTATTGCTTGAAGTGTCGAAAGTAATGAGTCTTGACAAACACACCATTCATGCATGGACAGATTCCCAAGTGGTCCTTGCATGGCTGAAGGGTAATATACAGCGATGGAAGACGTTTGTTGCAAATCGGATGTCCGAAATCTTCACCTCGCTGGAACCTCAGCAATGGTCGCATGTTTCTACAAAAGACAACCCTGCAGACTGCGCATCCCGAGGCATACCGAGCAAGGATGAAAGACTTTGGAAGGAAGGTCCGATGTGGCTGAAAGAAAAGAAAATTAATTATAAAAGTGATAAGGTTCAAGAAACACATTTAGAAGAGAAAAAAAACAGGTTTTGTTTAATAAATACCTGCAATGATGAAGAATCAGATCCAGCTGAAGAGATAATTTCTAGGTTTTCTTCGCTGAGAAGGCTTATACGTGTGATTGTTATCTGCAAAAGATTTGCTAAACGTGCTAAAAAGGATAATGTAGACCAAATTGAAAATTGGCACACCAGCACTGAAATAAAAGAAAGCCTAAAAATATGTATTAAAATATGTCAAGAAAAATATTTTAACGAAGAATTGACAGACCTGAAAAAGAAAAAAGAAATTAGTAATAAAAGCAAACTTACCTCCCTGAATCCTGTTGTTGATGAAGACGGGATACTAAGAGTCGGTGGCAGACTACAGAACGCTTCAATCAGGGAAGAAATGAAACATCCAATCATACTTCCTCGAATATCACACTTCACGGATTTAATCGTTGCTGATGCTCACGATAAGACATTACATGGTGGTCCACAATTGATGTTAAACTATTTACGATCCGAATATTGGATAGTCGGAGCTAAGGAGCTAGTTAAACTCTTCGTTCGCAAACGCGTACATTGTGTACGACATTCAGCCCGAATCAGACATCAATTGATGGGACAGTTGCCAGCAGTAAGGGCAAGTGCATGTCGACCTTTTTTGAGAAGTGGCGTTGACTATGCAGGACCTATTAATATCAGAACTACAAAGGGTAGAGGCCACCACTCATACAAGGGATATATTTGCTTGTTTATCTGTATGGCAACGCGCGCGATCCACCTAGAAGCAGTAAGCGATCTTACATCTCAAGGGTTCCTAGCTGCTTTCAAACGGTTTGTGGCTCGCCGTGGTCACTGTGCAGATGTATATAGTGACAACGGAACAAACTTTGTCGGTGCTGCACGTGAATTAAAGACACTTTTTCTTGAAGAACAATCGAGCATAGCAATAGAAATTGCTGATCAACTTGCTACGAATGGGACAAACTGGCATTTTATCCCTCCCCATAGTCCCAATTTTGGAGGCCTTTGGGAAGCCGGTATAAAGGCAACAAAGCACCATCCGAAGCGCATCATTGGAAACACAACATTAACATTTGAAGAAATGACTACACTGTTATCACAGATAGAGGCTTGTCTAAATTCAAGGCCTATTTCAAAAATTACTGACAATCCTGGGGATCCAACTCCATTAACACCAGGTCATTTCTTAGTAGGCGAACCTCTGGTCTTAGCACCTGACTCGAACTATGATACTGCAAACGTTTCTACTCTCAGGAGATGGCAACTCACACAAAAAATGACTCAAGATTTTTGGCGTCGTTGGTCACAGGAATACTTAACTCAGTTCCACCATCGTTACAAGTGGACCCACAAAGTTCCCGAACCCGAAATTGGAGACGTAGTGCTAGTAATGGAAGATGATCTTCCCCCAGCCAGATGGCTGTACGGTGTTATCGTGGGCAAGCATCCTGGACTGGACGGAATTACTAGAGTGGTCAGTTTGAAATGTAACAATAATACTATTAAACGACCGATATGTAAATTGTGTTTTTTACCTAATACTTCCTAATGGAATTAATATTTGATTCTTGTGGATTAACCTATGTATCCTTTGTATTTTGATTTTGTTTGATTGTTTTAGTGTTACAATTGTCAGGAAAATTTGAAATTTGTCCTTGGTGGGCAGAATGTCCAACCTCTTGAATATTAAATAGGAACATTTTTTGTACGAATACATTTTTGTATAGTTTAAGTTTACCTTAGTCACAGGTAGATGGCGCTGCCGTCAGTTACATCGCAGTATAGATTTATATTTGCTACAATGTGATATTTTAAGTTTAAATTTTGTAAACCAATCCAAAAACCTGCTAATATACGCATAGTATTTCAGTCAGTGTTTCATTTTTGGGACTTTTGTTCAGACGGCGACTATAGGTTTGTTGATCGATGGACAGCTCCGTTTCGAAAAACACGTTTCGGAACTCGCACGCAACTGTTTTTATAGACTCAGAACAATTTATACGATCCGTGATTTTCCAAGGCTGAGATTCAGAGTGCATTTGGAGTCCGAACTCAAGAGGAACTCAATCTTACAAACGTCTAGAGTGATCTATGAGATCACGTCACTTTTTGACGCTTGTAAGATTGATTTCGGACTCAAAATGCACTCTGAATCTCAGCCTAAGTGTTGAGCTGCGGGTACTTTTATGCGAAAGCTTAATTTTATCTAAACTTAATCACTGTCTTACGGTTTATGGCGCATGCTTGTTAAAAAGATCACAAAATCTTATCCAAAGAATCCAGAACGCCTGTGCCCGTTTTTGTTTCAAGATCCCTCCACGGACTCATGTGACTCCTTTTCTTAATAATGCGGGTATTTTGAAAATGAAGCAAAGACGGGAACTCTACTTTGCAACAATGTTATTTGGGATAGTAAAAACTAAAGTCCCAGAGTATCTGTATGAAAAACTTGCCTGGTGTGGTTCCATTCATTCATACAATACACGAACTGGATGTCTACTACTCACGCCATCACACAAAACTGCGGCTTAAAG
Organism: Ypsolopha scabrella; assembly: GCA_910592155.1. Classification (NCBI taxonomy): domain Eukaryota; kingdom Metazoa; phylum Arthropoda; class Insecta; order Lepidoptera; family Ypsolophidae; genus Ypsolopha; species Ypsolopha scabrella. Next base: position 1,765,609 of record OU342972.1, on the reverse strand, counting down.
GTAGTTTTCGGTATCTCTCAACTAAGTGCTGGAACAATATTCCACCTCCCCTTAAATCACGTCTAAATCAACTTTTAAACTGAAATATCGTTCCCATTTACTGTCTCTTCAAAAGATTCAGCGATAATTTTTACAATACTACTATTGCGATAACCATTTCTCGTATTTGCACACTTGTTGTTTGTACACACATTTGTTTGTATGCATTGACACTATATTGACATTCTATTCTGTATTATTATTACTTTTTTATTAAATAATGACTTTTATCATTTGTAAACTTTCTTATTAATTTAGTTTTTAATTAGACAAGTCAACATCGACTATTTTATTTTCATTCAAGTTGGTACGGGTACTATGAGGAGTACCATGGTACTGGCTGAATAATCTCCCTGAGCCAGGGCCAGTTTAATATTTTACAGTGCATGCGACAACATTTGTATATTATTTTGATTTGTTTAAAATATTGTTTATATTTGTGTTTTCTTTGTTTCATGTACTGTATATAGGGTGAAATTTAATCAACCGACCAAATTCATACTAGAGACTCGGTTGGTGATCAAGAACTAGGTTCAGTAATCCTTTTGGCCAATTTCGAAAAATATTTTTTTTTGCTCCCGTACTGGTTGGACTAGTTTAAGTACAATTCCTAGTGCAGGTTCTACGGGAAAAAATTTTTTTTTTTCGAATTTCACCTGAAGGGTCATTAAACCTTGTTCCTGATGACTAACCGAGTCTCCAGTATGAATTTGGTCGGTTGATTTAATTTCACCTAGTATATTAATAAACGTTTTTCTTCTTCTTCAGGAAGTCGGCGGCGGCGCTCTGCACCGCCCAGTTGTGCTTCGTGCCCTCCCACCGACCTGTTTACGAGGGTTTAGTTACTATCTCTCAAAAGGAACGTATCTGACCTGTTGTCGGGCAGCCTCCACCGCATGCACACCAACATGAGATGCAGGAAGTCGGCGGCGGCGCTCTGCACCGCCCAGTTGTGCTTCGTGCCCTCCCACCGACCTGTTTACGAGGGTTTAGTTACTATCTCTCAAAAGGAACGTATCTGACCTGTTGTCGGGCAGCCTCCACCGCATGCACACCAACATGAGATGCAGGAAGTCGGCGGCGGCGCTCTGCACCGCCCAGTTGTGCTTCGTGCCCTCCCACCGACCTGTTTACGAGGGTTTAGTTACTATCTCTCAAAAGGAACGTATCTGACCTGTTGTCGGGCAGCCTCCACCGCATGCACACCAACATGAGATGCAGGAAGTCGGCGGCGGCGCTCTGCACCGCCCAGTTGTGCTTCGTGCCCTCCCACCGACCTGTTTACGAGGGTTTAGTTACTATCTCTCAAAAGGAACGTATCTGACCTGTTGTCGGGCAGCCTCCACCGCATGCACACCAACATGAGATGCAGGAAGTCGGCGGCGGCGCTCTGCACCGCCCAGTTGTGCTTCGTGCCCTCCCACCGACCTGTTTACGAGGGTTTAGTTACTATCTCTCAAAAGGAACGTATCTGACCTGTTGTCGGGCAGCCTCCACCGCATGCACACCAACATGAGATGCAGGAAGTCGGCGGCGGCGCTCTGCACCGCCCAGTTGTGCTTCGTGCCCTCCCACCGACCTGTTTACGAGGGTTTAGTTACTATCTCTCAAAAGGAACGTATCTGACCTGTTGTCGGGCAGCCTCCACCGCATGCACACCAACATGAGATGCAGGAAGTCGGCGGCGGCGCTCTGCACCGCCCAGTTGTGCTTCGTGCCCTCCCACCGACCTGTTTACGAGGGTTTAGTTACTATCTCTCAAAAGGAACGTATCTGACCTGTTGTCGGGCAGCCTCCACCGCATGCACACCAACATGAGATGCAGGAAGTCGGCGGCGGCGCTCTGCACCGCCCAGTTGTGCTTCGTGCCCTCCCACCGACCTGTTTACGAGGGTTTAGTTACTATCTCTCAAAAGGAACGTATCTGACCTGTTGTCGGGCAGCCTCCACCGCATGCACACCAACATGAGATGCAGGAAGTCGGCGGCGGCGCTCTGCACCGCCCAGTTGTGCTTCGTGCCCTCCCACCGACCTGTTTACGAGGGTTTAGTTACTATCTCTCAAAAGGAACGTATCTGACCTGTTGTCGGGCAGCCTCCACCGCATGCACACCAACATGACATGCAGGAAGTCGGCGGCGGCGCTCTGCACCGCCCAGTAGTGCTTCGTGCCCTCCCACCGACCTGTTTACGAGGGTTTAGTTACTATCTCTCAAAAGGAACGTATCTGACCTGTTGTCGGGCAGCCTCCACCGCATGCACACCAACATGAGATGCAGGAAGTCGGCGGCGGCGCTCTGCACCGCCCAGTTGTGCTTCGTGCCCTCCCACCGACCTGTTTACGAGGGTTTAGATACTATCTCTCAAAAGGAACGTATCTGACCTGTTGTCGGGCAGCCTCCACCGCATGCACACCAACATGAGATGCAGGAAGTCGGCGGCGGCGCTCTGCACCGCCCAGTTGTGCTTCGTGCCCTCCCACCGACCTGTTTACGAGGGTTTAGTTACTATCTCTCAAAAGGAACGTATCTGACCTGTTGTCGGGCAGCCTCCACCGCATGCACACCAACATGAGATGCAGGAAGTCGGCGGCGGCGCTCTGCACCGCCCAGTTGTGCTTCGTGCCCTCCCACCGACCTGTTTACGAGGGTTTAGATACTATCTCTCAAAAGGAACGTATCTGACCTGTTGTCGGGCAGCCTCCACCGCATGCACACCAACATGAGATGCAGGAAGTCGGCGGCGGCGCTCTGCACCGCCCAGTTGTGCTTCGTGCCCTCCCACCGACCTGTTTACGAGGGTTTAGTTACTATCTCTCAAAAGGAACGTATCTGACCTGTTGTCGGGCAGCCTCCACCGCATGCACACCAACATGAGATGCAGGAAGTCGGCGGCGGCGCTCTGCACCGCCCAGTTGTGCTTCGTGCCCTCCCACCGACCTGTTTACGAGGGTTTAGTTACTATCTCTCAAAAGGAACGTATCTGACCTGTTGTCGGGCAGCCTCCACCGCATGCACACCAACATGAGATGCAGGAAGTCGGCGGCGGCGCTCTGCACCGCCCAGTTGTGCTTCGTGCCCTCCCACCGACCTGTTTACGAGGGTTTAGTTACTATCTCTCAAAAGGAACGTATCTGACCTGTTGTCGGGCAGCCTCCACCGCATGCACACCAACATGAGATGCAGGAAGTCGGCGGCGGCGCTCTGCACCGCCCAGTTGTGCTTCGTGCCCTCCCACCGACCTGTTTACGAGGGTTTAGTTACTATCTCTCAAAAGGCGAAGGTTTAGCAAATGAAATTTAATTAATTGATAAATACAAGTTAAGTAGGTATAATGTGCAAGAAGTGAAGGTATGGAAAATACTCTGAGGCAGGTTGTTAAGATGATGTAGCGGAAGCCGTAAACGTAGTTGAAGTGGTCCATACGAACTACTTTTACCATGGAACCAAACTTCAAATCGCGAAAAAAATCATTTTCACCACCGATATCAGACATTCAACTTAGAACCTCGGAGAGCTCGTACATATGGTCACTTGGTGCTCAGTACGGATCAGGCTTAAACAAGCAGCGTTAGGATGAAGTTACTTGGTGCAGCCAGATATAAAAATAGTTTGGTGGGCACGAACTTACAATCACGTTTATGGCACCTATACATACTTTTTACAGATAAATAGGCTAGATTTAGGTTAGGAGGTAGTGTAATTTTTTATTTTTTTAATGCTTCATTGTGACTGATGCCGGACCAAGGAGAGGGCCCGAAATGTATTTCACACTCAATTTAAATAATGTTATTAAGTATATCATACATAAGGTCCTACAATTCAAAGAGAAAAAAAAATTGACAGATGATAGAGTATCCCTAACAGTGCACATTCCAGCGAAAAAAAATGTTCTTGCGCGCTCTTTTTTTTACCTTTCCATAGAAATTTAGTCAGCTGGTTGAACCACTTTGTACCGGGAAGTGAAAAAATTAAAATGTTTTCTTCTTTTGGAATTTGATCAGTTAACGATACATGATCTACCCTAGAATTATTTTCACTTATGTATATATGTACGTGGGACCTTATGTATATAGGGTAGAATTAAATCAACCGACCAAATTCATACTGGAGACTCGGTTAGTGATCAAGAACTAGGTTCAGTAATCCTTTTGCCCAATTTCGACAAATGCATTTTTTTGCCCCCTTTCTGGTTGGACTAGTTTAAGTACAATTCCTAGTGCAGGCACTACGGGGCAAAAAATAATGTTGTTCGAATTTTACCTGGAGAGTCATTAAACCTTGTTCCCGATGACTAACCGAGTCTCCAGTATGAATTTGGTCGGTTGATTTAATTTCACCTAGTATAAACTTTATGAAAAAATAACAGTTATTATTCCACAACATCATCTTAGAACCCTTTGCATGACGGTAATTTTAAATTCAATAGCCAATATTGAGCTTTAGCGAAATAAAGTTTGAGCCCTGAGACCTATGCTGGTTTAAAACTGTTTTGAGGTTTCAATACCTCGATTTCTCATTTGAGAATATCAAGGTGAACGATACTTAAGTATGAAATGCAGCGCTCTGACTACCCAATTTGTTGCTTAAGCATCGCTTAGCGAGATTCTCTCAAAACTGGGTAACTGTCTCACATTTAATATTTGTAGTAATGCTGCAGTTTTCAAGCCTATGTATGTTACACCGAGGTTAGAATAAATGAAACAATATTGTTCATGCTGTCACATTAGTCATAATCATAATATATTTCAGACTATACTATTATTTCATACATTACGCAACTTTACACTACTTACTACTTTACACATTTTAGTATAAGTTACTTTGTTAAGTCTTTTCGAGAAAATTGTTTTGAATAATCAGTAAACAAATTATGAATGTAAAAGATTTAAAATTAAGCTTTGCAGCAGACTGTTTCCCTAGCACGCTTCATTGTGCAGCGTATTTCTAACCTGCTTACGCTTTAATCAACAAAAGAGCGAGTGTGACAATAAGACGCTGTAACTATGCCGCGTGCTAGAGCTGATATCTTACCTAAGTCATGCTGCAGGGCGCGGGATAGACGTCCTGAGAGGAATGCTGTTGAAGGCGCCTCGGAATCTGCGAAAAGGAACGGTGCTTCGTCCGTTTATCATAACCTGAATATCCATAAAAAGTATGTACAATACATTGACCTCTCATAAACAACAAGACACACAGTCTCTAAGAAAAGTTCGTCAGAAAGTGTCCGAACGTGCGTCGTGCATAATAGCAATAGTGCTTCAACCAAATTAAGACGTTATGTCGTTAACATAAGATGCAATGTCAGTTGTACGAAATCGTCCCATAGCAATGGCAAGATAGATCGCGAGTCTGTTTTATATAAGGCCCAGCAATTTGGGATGGATATACCGCTATCAATCGGTCCCAGGCAATGGTGGGCACCTGGTTGTGTTTGTTTGAGATCTGAAACAAACAATCAACAACAAACTTTTTCATCTACCCGCTGTATGTACGAATTATGCCGACAACTCTCCGTTAGGACGCATCGCCCGCCAATATAATAAAAATGTCTATGACTGCGACCTATTCTCTTCAACTAAGGTCTCTTTTAAAAACCAAATTAGCAAAGTTCTTCTTGATTCACATTTTAGTGAATGACTCTTATAACGCATTAAACATCACTTTTAATTCATTCAACAACCCTTTCTCCCACACCCTATCATACACACACACAAACCCTTTCATGCACACACACAAATACACCCTCATCCTACAGGCTCTGTTTAACCATGACTCTTTGAGTCATTTATTCTTGTGTAATTTAACATTTCTCCGTGTTTTATATGTTAATTATGTATCTCCAGTAATTACTTTAATGTTGTGAATTTTTATGTTTTAAAATCTTCTATGTTACTTTCATTTCTATGTTTTAAAATTAGTTTAATAATGCATGTCATTTAAAACGTATGTTAAACCCAAAGTGGGTTATGAACTGTCAATCTGGGAACAACTGTTATTGGCCATATGTACTAATTTTTATCCTCTAACTTATATTTTTTGTAATCGCTGTTGTTGTTCTAAAAACCAAATAAATAAATAAATCTGTCCTCTTACTGTCCCCCGAATAACTTCGAGGAGTTTTGCGAGTAAGATGGTGGTACCTCCACAGTCGAGCCTGGCACCGGCTCAGCTCTAACATCTATAAAACCGCATTGAAAAGCCACAATAACCAATCACAGAAACATTGTTGTGATGAGAACACTGTACTTCTCAATCACAGAAACAACTGAAGCGTTCAAAGCAGAAGCGAATAGATGCCGCCGGGCGGGAAATGAGTTTATTTCTATTGGTCGGGCGAGCAGGTACATTGTTGGAACCTGAGTCTTGTCGTACTGTAAGAAATAATTTGTGATAATTTGTCAGTCCACTCTTAGACACAAAATACGGCCTACCAATAACTATAAGTCAATATGCTTCAATACAAATTGTGATCTAGATAATAATTATTTTAATTAATGGCTGTAGGAAGTTCTTCGAAATTTACAGCCTAAGTGCAAATACCATCTACATAAAGCTGAAAGAAGAAATAGATAGGAAATATGATTTATAAAAATTACAAAAAGAAGTGGAGACAAGACGCCACCTTGTGGTACGCCAGCAGTAGTGTCACACCAAATCAAATTAAAATAAGAAATTTTGTAAAATAGATACATAAAGTATATGAAAAAATAAATTGTCCGTTGGCTGGGGGTTGTTTCAAACCCAATTATTATAGAAATAATATACACGTTAGAAACTTGTTTTCACTTAGAACATAATACAGGGAAGTAGAACTTAAGTTTGACACAATCTGGAGCTCCTGAGGCTTATAAAGTGTCCCGTTGGTTGGAGGTCGCCTGTAAAATCGTGTCGTTCATCCATTATGACGGAACAAATGAAAAATTAGATTGGATTCGATAGAACTAATCTGGAACTAACTCCAACAACTACTACATCGTCATAGAACATGGGGTCCCGCTGAGTGTAGGCACACGATAGATTAAGCAAGGATATATGAATATAATTTGCAATAACTTATATTTAGCGGAATATTGCAAATTATATTCATATATCCTTACTTAGTGATGGACTTCCGCAAGGTAACGCCTATTTCAATTAAACACGATAGATTCAGTGTCGCGAGATATACAGTTCACGCAATCTTACTCGTACTTTGCCGCCCGAAGATAGGCTATCTCTCTCGCGCAGATATAGGTATTTAGGAAGAGCGAAAGAGAAAGACCGCGCGATGTGTAACGTCTACGTACCAGCAATTTCTTCTAACTTGTTGAACATTTCGGACTCTGTGCCACCGACCCACTTCGGTTTCTCGAACATTTCGTCGACGGTTTTGCCGCTCAGTTTGGCGAGACGCATCGCTTGATACCCTGGCATTTCTACCACCTGAATAGCATAACATATATAAATTATCCACAAATTCTTGTACATATATATATGTGGAATAAAAGTACAAGAATTTGTGTATAATTTATTCAAGATGATATTCCACCAAGAACCATCAATCGAATCCATCCAATATAACATATATATATATATAATACTAGCTTTTGCCCGCGGCTCCGCCCGCGTCGAAGAGATTTTCGTGGAAATAAGGAAAACTTTTTTTTGACTTTTTGAACTGCAATATGCAAGGGTCTCCATGTTTTACCAAAGTGCTAAGAAATACCAATCAAATAAGCCCAAACTCGAAGGGTCTGCTGTTGTCCGTTGAGGAGATCCCGTACCCATTTTCCAGTTCCATCAGCAGACCCTGGTCACCATGTTTTACCAAAGTGCTAATAAAGACCAACAAAATAAGCCCAAACTCGAAGGGTCTGCTGTTGTCCGTTGAAGAGATCCCGTACCCATATTCCAGTCCCATCATCAGACCCTGGTCACCATGTTTTACCAAAGTGCTAAAAAATACCAACAAAATAAGCCCAAACTCGAAGGGTCTGCTGTTGTCCGTTGAGGAGATCCCGTACCCATCTTCCAGTCCCGTCATCAGACCCTGGTCACCATGTTTTACCAAACTGCTAATAAATACCAATCAAATAAGCCCAAACTCGAAGGGTCTGCTGTTTTCCGTTGAGGAGATCCCGTACCCATTTTCCAGTTCCATCAGCAGACCCTGGTCACCATGTTTTACCAAAGTGCTAATAAAGACCAACAAAATAAGCCCAAACTCGAAGGGTCTGTTGTTGTCCGTTGAGGAGATCCCGTACCCATATTCCAGTCCCATCATCAGACCCTGGTCACCATGTTTTACCAAAGTGCTAAAAATACCAACAAAATAAGCCCAAACTCGAAGGGTCTGCTGTTGTCCGTTGAGGAGATCCCGTACCCATATTCCAGTCTCATCATCAGACCCTGGTCACCATGTTTTACCAAACTGCTAATAAATACCAAATAAGCCCAAACTCGAAGGGTCTGCTTTTGTCCGTTGAGGAGATCCCGTACCCATTTTCCAGTTCCATCAGCAGACCCTGGTCACCATGTTTTACCAAACTGCTAATAAATACCAAATAAGCCCAAACTCGAAGGGTCTGCTCTTGTCCGTTGAGGAGATCTCGTACCCATATTCCAGTCCCATCATCAGACCCTGGTCACCATGTTTTACCAAACTGCTAATAAATACCAAATAAGCCCAAACTCGAAGGGTCTGCTTTTGTCCGTTGAGGAGATCCCGTACCCATTTTCCAGTTCCATCAGCAGACCCTGGTCACCATGTTTTACCAAAGTGCTAATAAAGACCAACAAAATAAGCCCAAACTCGAAGGGTCTGCGTTCTAACCAAATTTCACAAACGTTCGGGAATTATTATTTGCTACATAACTTCTAATTACTACCAGTAGCAAAGTAAATTCCAAAAATCTTTAAATGAACTTTTTTTCCAAGATCCGATTTTAATGAAATAAAGCCTATATTCTATTCCAAATTAAGCTCTGTACAGCTGTGGAAACTACATGAAAATCTGTAGTTTTTGAGAAACAGACAGACAGCCAGTAAAGACTTCTAAAAATCGTTGATTTGTGTTCTATTACTCTTGTTTAGTCACCCCCTTTCTATTTGTATTACTTTTCTTCAATGTACAGACAGAGCGGTTTCTACTGTTTTGTTACAAGTATTTATTATCACGACATGAATTCCCGAGGGGGTCAGGGATGTTCCGAGTATGGTCTTTTACCTTTCCCTCGAGATCTTCATCCATGAACCCCTCCATGTACCGAGTCCTCAGCCTGTAGACGCGCCTGCCCTTCGTCGTGGTGAACATCTTAGCGGCCTTGCTCTTCGCTTCCGCGTTTGTCATCGTCGGGTTGAACTGTTTCAGCAGCCTCTCCGCGAAGTTCTGCCCGGCCCCTGTCACACCCACCGTGCCAATTAATTACTCACTCAGAAAACTAAACCACATCCTATACTGATCATACGAAACCACTTTCATTGATATCTTTTTAAACAAAGCGATTAAAAAATTTACTTCTTTACACAAGTTTTTAATACGTATCGTCATTTTCTATGGGAAAGCGAAAAAAAATGTATTTGCAAAAGAATTCAAATTCAAATAATTTAGTCTGTAAAATAGAAACAATAAAGTACACTTTCTACATGTCAAAATTAATCTTAAGAAAAAACAATAGAATATGTAAAAAAATTATAATAAATAAATAAATATTTGTTAACTCTCAGCCAAGGGCGTCGGAAGGGTGGGGCAGAGGGGGGGCAGCAGCTACCCCTTGAAAACAGAATGGGACAGTAAAAAATAGTACTAAAGTACACATACAGCAGTCATGCGGGAGACGAGACCGATCGGCAGTTTTTGTTTACACAAAAATACGTTTTTTTTTATTTTTTAACTATAAATCCCGTCGATATCAATATAGGCCAAACCCATACCGGAGACCCGGCAAGTTGCAGAACCAAGGCTCAACATCTTATATAGTAACATTTTAATATATCCATAAGCTGACATACCATAAATCCTAGCATAATTGATGACTTTAGCGTGGTCCCGCGATATCCCGGCCGCTTTAGCCGTCAGCGAGTGCAGGTCGGTGTGGTTGTGCTTGGACCCGGCGAGCACTGACCACCCGAACGCGGTGCCACCCGCCAGCCCCACTGTACTGTCCCCTAGTAATGCTGCTATCCATAGTTCCTGGGAAAGATAACGGGTGTAAGAGAGAGAAATCAAATTATTAGCGTTGCTGGCCGTCATGCAAGTCGGCTCACTGGCTCTAGATATAGCTATAGCAAACAGCTACAGTTAGATCTGAGTAGACAAATACCTGCGAGTCGACGTCGGCCCCTACAAACTTGTACCCGGGGGGCGCCTGCACCATGGCTCGCAGTTCTGAGCCGATCCGCTCTGTGTGAGCGTTGCTGGCCGTCATCCAAGTCAGCTCACTGGCTCTAGATATAGCTATAGCAAACAGCTGCAGTTAGATCTGAGTAGACAAATACCTGCGAGTCGACGTCGGCCCCCACAAACTTGTACCCGGGGGGCGCCTGCACCATGGCTCGCAGTTCTGAGCCGATCAGCTCTGTGTGAACGTTGCTGGCCGTCATCCAAGTCGGCTCACTGGCTCTAGATATAGCTATAGCAAACAGCTGCAGTTAGATCTGAGTAGACAAATACCTGCGAGTCGACGTCGGCCCCCACAAACTTGTACCCGGGGGGCGCCTGCACCATGGCTCGCAGTTCTGAGCCGATCAGCTCTGTGTGAACGTTGCTGGCCGTCATCCAAGTCGGCTCACTGGCTCTAGATATAGCTATAGCAAACAGCTGCAGTTAGATCTGAGTAGACAAATACCTGCGAGTCGACGTCGGCCCCTACAAACTTGTACCCGGGGGGCGCCTGCACAATGGCTCGCAGTTCTGAGCCGATCCGCTCTGTGTGAGCGTTGCTGGCCGTCATCCAAGTCGGCTCACTGGCTCTAGATATAGCTATAGCAAACAGCTGCAGTTAGATCTGAGTAGACAAATACCTGCGAGTCGACGTCGGCCCCTACAAACTTGTACCCGGGGGGCGCCTGCACCATGGCTCGCAGTTCTGAGCCGATCCGCTCTGTGTGAGCGTTGCTGGCCGTCATCCAAGTCAGCTCACTGGCTCTAGATATAGCTATAGCAAACAGCTGCAGTTAGATCTGAGTAGACAAATACCTGCGAGTCGACGTCGGCCCCCACAAACTTGTACCCGGGGGGCGCCTGCACCATGGCTCGCAGTTCTGAGCCAATCCGCTCTGTGTGAGCGTTGCTGGCCGTCATCCAAGTCGGCTCACTGGCTCTAGAATGTTTAATGTAATCAACTGTAGTGTCAGAGGTTTTTTAAATCCTTTGGGTATGTCCTAGAGTTGGTAATAAGTACATTATAAGCTAAATTAAGTAGTTACGTAGAGAGAATACGCATACACCCACAATTAAATAATGATTATTTCGCTCCAATGTGGTCCGAGGCACATCCCAAGTAGCAAAATAGTCATATAATAATTGACTTATAAGACTAAAGGTCTTATAGAAATCTAATAGACGCATTGGCTTAGATCACAAGTCTAACAACAGTATCTTATAAGACGATCTGTACTACAAGTACCTTCGATCCTGTTACTTAGTTTTATAAACGTTTACAGGTTTACTTTATACGACTCTTACTAGTCCTCGCAGTCTAATAAGCGCTGGTTATAAAACTAATTAGGTAAAAAATATTATAGGGCTGATTTGTCTAAGCCGTTACTTCTAATGGATCGTTGCACCAAACTAGCACGCCCCCGAACTTTTATGGGTAACATTCTACCTATATGTGTCCTACGTTTGTTGTTATTAGAGTGGTCGGCCATCCACGGCCATCTTGTTTTCATTTTATAATTTGTTGGAGAAAGCAAGAGAAAATAAAAATGGATTTAAGCAGATGGAAAAGATTTTAGCGAAGTGGCAGCTAGCGACAAAGAGTTATGAAAAATAACCATGAAATAAAATCGGGGTTGGAGTTCGGATCGCTAGTGATACCCTCCTTGAATAAAGTCTTGTGAAATCTTTCGTGGTTCCGTACAACGTGAAATTGAATAAGACATAGAAAACTATAATAACAAAACGCAAATAAAATGTTTTCACCGAGAAAAAGGAAGTACTGACAGTGACATAAAATATAATTATTTTGCATCCCTGCACTGCCCACTATGTACGTCGAAATGAATTTAAAAGATACATTTTACAAATACTTCAAGTGTTTCAAAGTAATTCTGACACTATCCTGAAGATATTTGCATTGATAAAAAATTACCCTACCATAAATAACCCACCACCAGTAGTGGCATGCGCTAGATTGTTACAGGACCAATTACACCAATAGCGACACGCACCAGAACGTCACAGGACTAATCACGCCTATTCAGTGCGTTTTTCGGATCTTTAAAGGACAATTTATCTTGTAAAAGTACCTAACAAGATAATTATAAAATTGAAGTACACTTTACCGGACTGTAATAAAACGCCTATACGGCGTAATACTCCTATAAATGCGGTTCTATAAACGTTTTCAGGCGTTCCATAGGACAAAAAAGTACATGGTCCTAGGACACTTACAAGATCAAATTTTGCTACTTGGGATACCCATTTCGACGTCACGTCGTGTAATAATAAAAAAGTACTGTTCGCGCAACACTCAAGTTGAACGCGCTTCGTTCACATTGTGCTAATCTATTTTTTGTAGACCGCTTGCGGTGGTGTATTCATTTTGTTTGTTTTTAATTTTGCTTCTTGTCTATGATTTTTGACAGAAATGACTTGTTAATTTTGGCTCCCGGGTTTTGATTGTGAAATAAAACGTCGTCTGAAGGGTTTTTAGAGATTCCTGCTTCAGGGACATGTGTGTATTAAATAAGGTCTTCTAGTGAAACCGTGTTGGGGAATTGTGCTCGTAGAAGCCGGGCTAATTCCAGAAAAATACTTTCAAGATTGCGTCAGAATCTGGTGACACGTAAGCAGCATTCGTGGCCACATTTCCTTGATTTCCTGCTGATCCCTCCTTGTCTTTCCCCTCCATCCTACCGGCTCGGTCAACAGCTGGAGCGGCGAAGCGGCGCAAGCAGTGGATAGCAAGAACCCCAGATTTTGGACCTCTGGAGGTATCGTGACGCAGTCACTATTTTACTGGATTTATGTGAGTGTCCTGTTTGTTTATTAAATTGTTCATATGAAAAACCTTGTTACTGTCCGCTGGTGTTGTTTATTCTCGTATTGGGCCCGGCCGAGAAAATCTCTGTGCAAATCAGACGAGTAACAGGGTCTTTCATACATTTTGTTGGTAGCAGAAAGCATTTAAGTTGCTTATTAGCTACATTTTCTGGTAGCATAGCGCGGTTAAGTTGTTTAATATCGGATATTAAACAACCCCGGACCAAGATATATTCTGTTTATATAGGTAGGTAGTTTGTAACTTTGTAACCTAAAGCGAGATCAAATAGAATATTTGTTATTTCTCATACTACAGTACTCGGACTGTGTATATGAATAGGTTTATGTAAGCTGGAAGGATATTTACACAGCTCCTTTAGCTTTAGGTATTATATTATATGTTTGTATTGTGGATAAACATATAACTTTATTAGCGCTGTTTAGGTTGTTGTACACAGATTTAAATTGTAATTGTTAGACCTTGTTGGTGTAACTTTATAACTCGGTTGTTTGTGTTTATATAAGATATTTGGTTATAATATAATATCACGACCTATTGTAGGCTTGTTTGAGAGCACTGTTACAAGGCAGTTAGTTTATTTATATTAATAACATTTTGTATTTACCGAGTTACTGTGACAACTTCTTTGAGTGTATACATTGGGGCGCTTTGTGGTTTGTGACATTGTCAGTTCCGTCTTTAATTGTTTGTATTTCTCAATTCCCGGTCTACAATGTCGAAGACTTCTCCGAGGAACATCTTGGCCAGCCAGCTGCGCTGGTTTGTCAGCGTTCAAGGCTTGTTGGCTCGAGCTGATCGGGGCGATGCAGTCCTGGAGCGGTACTCACAGATGGAGCGTCGCCTCGAGAAAGCTGAGCAGGCGCTCATGGAGCTGTTGGACCAGGAGCTGCCACCGGAGGTAATGGCTAGCATTAACGGTGATATGGAGCAGATAATGGATATCTATAATGAGACTACGCAGGTGGCATGCACAATAAAGAGATTGCAGTCTGGGGGTCCGGATGTCAAATTGGGCACCAGTAGTCAAGGGGTAGGGTTGCATAGCAGACTGCCTACCTTAGAGCTTGGTCACTTTGATGGATGTATGGAGCAATGGGTCGCCTTTAAGAATATGTTTACTTCTTTGGTAGACGGTAGACAGGATCTGTCCAACGCACAGAAAATGGCGTATTTGATGTCCAGTCTACAAGGGGAGGCTAGATCATTGGTACAACATCTGATGGTTGAGGAGCATAACTACGTCATCGCATGGGAGTTATTGAACAACAGATATCAGAACGTCCGGTTGTTAGCAGACGCGCATGCGAGTCAGCTGTTAGGTCTACCTCGGGTTACGTCTAGATCGCATATCAGGGCTCAGTTACTCACACCCGTTACAGTGGCGTGTAACGCATTAAAAATGTTGGGACTACCAGTGGATGAATGGTCGTATCTGTTGGTACACATAATTTTGAGCAAGTTGCCGGCTGACTCTCGCTCACGGTTTGAACGCGAGATGGCAGAACGGGACGGCAGTGCCTTGCCTAGCTTTACGGAATTAATGAGATTTTTGGAGTTTGAAGCTAGGGCTGTGGAGTCGTCTCCGTTGGAAGTGGCGCCACCTAGCGGGAGTTTGGGAAGATCCGCTGGCACATCGCGACGCAGTGACGCCCAGGGAGTGCCGCCGTCCCGGGGACGTGTGGCAGCTCGCTTGGCTGCGCTGACTGCTGCCGTGGGGGAACCGACATGTCCTCAGTGTGGGCGTTTGGGACATGCTTTGCGGAGGTGCCCTGAGTTTGCTGAGCTGCCGGTCAGCGAAAGGCGGTGCTTGGTAAAAGCCAAGCGCTTATGTTTTCATTGCATGGAAGATCATTTCGCGCGCGATTGTTCCAAGCAAGGTACTTGTTCTGCATGTGGAAGAGCTCACCATTTACTGCTGTGTGCTAACAGGTCTGGTGCGCCGGCTCCGGCACCGCAGCGCGGACCTGCTGCGAGAGGGGGAGCAGTCTCCACGTCGCAGCACCAGCGTCGCGCTACGGGCGGGGGAGCAGCCTCACCGTCCGCACAGCAGCCATGTCCGTCGAGGGACCCACGTCCAGGACGAGGCGCGCACCCGTCGGAGTGGAGAGAGAGTTCTCGGGTGAGTCATGCACACCCTAATAATTTTGAGGAGCATGCACCTGCGGTACAGGGCTATACTGCGGGCCCGGCTAGGAGGCCCCGGGGTTGGGGGTACTCCACGGGTGAGGGGCCCATTCAAAATTATAGAAGTGGTCCCCACGTTTCTGCAACTGCGGGCCCGTCTCGGGACTCTTCGAGGGAAGAAGGCCCTACGGGCGGGGGCTTCACTTCACCGGTTAGTGGACCTCAATTTCCCGCGCCAGTGCCAGCGCCCACTGGAAGGGAGTATAGTCGGGAGGAGCCGCAGAGATACTCGCCGCCGTCTCATGAGTACCCGCGGGTAGAGTATCACCCACCTTATTTTAGGTATGGGAGAGCGGCAGGCTACGCCCCCCCTAGGATGGCGATGTGTACTCGCTCACCATATGTAGGGCAGTGGGTTCACCCTGGGTTGGCGAGGCCGAACAGCCAATAGCTAGCTTGCCACTCTACTAGCGCAGAGCCGAGGACGGTTCTGCTGCCCACTGCAATAGTTTGCATATGGGGTCCCCGTGGAGATTCGGTTAGGGTAAGGGCTCTACTGGACTCAGGGGCACAAGGGTGTATGGTGACTACACGGATAGTTGATATGTTGGGTTTGAACTTGGAGCCTTCTTCGGTGCCCCTTCTTGGTATTGGGGGTTTAGAAGTTAAACGTTTGGTAGGCCGAACTCATATAAGGTTTTCTTCGGTACGTTCCTCCACTTTGAGGATTGCAGCTGCAGCTATGGTTATGGATGATATCGTAGGCTGGCAGCCCTCCTCAGATATCTCCCCAACTATACTATCGTGTACGTCTAATTTAAATTTAGCTGATCCCAGGTTTTATGTTCCCGGCCCAGTGGACGTCCTCTTGGGCTCGGATGTATTGGGATGGATTCTTTTGGGTGCCCAGAAGGCACTAGGCACCTCATCACTGTTGGCGGTGTCCACCATCTTTGGACATGCTGTCTTGGGACCAGTCTTCGATGACTACACTCCGGATGAGTCGAGGGTCGTCAACACAGCATCCCTGGCTAAGACGATGCAGCGGTTCTGGGAGGTAGAGGAGCCTCCCATGGTTCCGAGGGTGGACCCGGAACATGCAGAATGTGAGGCCTTCTTTCAAGCCAACACTACGAGGCTAGCTTCAGGGAGATTTGTAACGCGGTTGCCTTTTACAGCATCCCCTCCTATTCTTGGACAATCCAGAGCACTGGCAGAGAAGCGACTGCTGGCTATGGAACGGCGCATGCAGCGTGACCCAGTGCTACATGAGAAATATATTGACTTCATGCGTGAGTACGAAGCACTAGGTCATATGTCACCGGCTCGAGTAGATTGGAGCTCTACTGAGCATTACTTCCTACCTCACCATGCAGTATTGAAGGCTTCTTCAGGAAAGCTGCGCACCGTGTTTGACGGGTCGGCGCCTACCTCAACAGGAGTCTCGTTGAATTCGTGTCTACACTCTGGGCCAAAGCTTCATCGGGATGTCATAGATATAATTTTAAATTTCAGGAGACATCAGGTGGTGTTTGGAGCCGACATTAAGATGATGTTCCGGCAGACTGTCATTCATCCTGACGACAGGCGTTTCCAGTTGATTCTCTGGCGGGAGCACCCAGAGAACCCAGTGACAGTCTACGAGCTCAACACCAACACATATGGTTTGAAATCAAGTCCATATATAGCTATAAGATGCTTATTAGAACTGGCGGAGCGGGAGAGGGCCCGCTACCCGCGTGCGGCAGCCGTACTGACACGTGACCTCTACGTGGACGACGTGTGTACTGGGGCCCAAACAGTTGAGGAAGAGGATATTTACGAACCGTTGATAGTCAAGGACACGTCAATGTTGTGTTACTTCTAGCGAAAAGCAAGGTTGCTCCCATACGTACTCGTCTTACTGTTCCTAAATTGGAATTAAGCGGAGCGCATCTTTTAGCTAGATTACTGAATCATATATCTCGGGAGTTAGCTGCCAATGTTGATTTTCAGGATGTGTATGCATGGTCGGATAGTCAGGTCGCGCTAGCATGGTTGCGCGCGGCTCCGCATACCTTAGAGATTTTTGTAGGAAACCGGGTTTCGCAAATTCAGAACATGGGTATTCATATTAACTGGAGGCATGTCCCAGGTGAATGTAATCCTGCAGACTGCGCATCGAGGGGCTGCACAGCGCCGGAGTTGGTGTCACATGCTTTATGGTGGGGTCCGGAGTGGCTCAGGGGACCTGAGTCTTCTTGGCCTGTTCAGCAAGTAGATAGGACGACCCAGATTTTACCAGGGCTGCGTGTGCATGCTTTAGTTGCAGAGACCGATTTAGATCCTGATTGGCTGACTGGGAGATATAGTAGTTTGGACAAATTATTGGCGGTTACTAGTTGGATTAAGCGTTTTATAAATAATTGTCGTAACCCCCAAAATAAACAGTTGTCGCCAGTGGTTAGTGCCGAGGAGCGTCGAGATGCACTGCTTCACTGGGTCAAGGTAGTGCAGGCGGACCGTTTCAAGTCTGAATTGCAGATTCTTCGCGATGGACGTGCCAAGCTGAAGGGAGCGGTCGCTAGATTAAATCCTTTTCTGGATTCACAGGGTCTTCTGCGTGTTGGAGGTCGACTTCGGAAGGCTGACCTGCCATACGGAAGCCGTCATCCTCTGCTGTTACCCAAGGAGGGTCCTTTGGTAAAGCTTTTGGTATCTGACCGACATGTTCGTAACTCTCATGCGGGACGCAATGCGTTATTGGCGATATTACAGCGGGAGTTTTGGATCTTGTCTGCTCGCCGGGTAATTCGCAATGTAGTTTTCTCCTGCGTTCCTTGTTACAGACTGCGAGCCTCATTGATGCAGCCTCAGATGGGAGATCTGCCGGCTGACAGGATCACCCAGTCGAGACCATTCGAAGGAGTCGCCACGGACATGGCAGGCCCGTTCTCGGTCAAGACCTCCACTCTTCGTAATGCTCGGATTGTTAAGGCTTACCTGTGCGTATTTGTGTGCTTGTCCACCAAGGCCGTCCATTTGGAATTAGTGTCCTCGTTGTCCACGGAGGCCTTCGTTGCTGCGTTAGACCGTTTTGTTTCGCGTAGGGGTCTACCTTCATTGATCCGCTCTGACAATGGCACAAACTACCAGGGTACCTCAAACTATTTGAAAGATGTGTATAAATTTTTAGAAAATAATTGTGTTAGTTTAAGTCATATCTGCGCCCAGAGGGGGATAACTTGGCGGTTCAGCCCGCCAATTTGTCCACACTGGGGTGGGATTTTTGAAGCCGCCGTGAAGTCAGCCAAGACCCACCTCCGCCGTGTCATCGGGGAGACCGTTTTAAGCTTCGAGGAGCTCGTCACTATGTTCTGTAAAGTTGAGGCCGTCCTCAATTCTCGTCCTCTCTGTCCCCTGTCATCTGATCCGAACGACCTCGAGGTCTTGACTCCTGGCCATTTCTTGATTGGGCAGCCTCTTACTGCCCTGCCGGAATACCCCTGGAGGGAAGAACGTACAACCCGGTTGTCACGTTTTCAAATGTTGCAACAAATGGGCCAGGACTTCTGGAATCGTTGGTCGTTGGAATATCTGCATTTGTTACAGCAGCGGGTGAAGTGGACAGACAGGACCGAACCTCCGAAAGAAGGAGACTTAGTTTTATTGAAGGATGCAAATTTGGCATCTCTACATTGGCGCCGGGGTCGCATTATCAAGTTAATATACGGTGGGGATGGGACTCCTCGTGTAGCTGAGGTGTTGGTTGGAGGTTCGATTTTGCGACGAGCTGTAGCAACACTCTCCCGGCTCCCGATTGATTGAGCTAGCGTTCTGATGGGGGCATCAGTCCGGAGCGGGGGATTGTTCGCGCAACACTCAAGTTGAACGCGCTTCGTTCACATTGTGCTAATCTATTTTTTGTAGACCGCTTGCGGTGGTGTATTCATTTTGTTTGTTTTTAATTTTGCTTCTTGTCTATGATTTTTGACAGAAATGACTTGTTAATTTTGGCTCCCGGGTTTTGATTGTGAAATAAAACGTCGTCTGAAGGGTTTTTAGAGATTCCTGCTTCAGGGACATGCGTGTATTAAATAAGGTCTTCTAGTGAAACCGTGTTGGGGAATTGTGCTCGTAGAAGCCGGGCTAATTCCAGAAAAATACTTTCAAGATTGCGTCAGAATCTGGTGACACGTAAGCAGCATTCGTGGCCACATTTCCTTGATTTCCTGCTGATCCCTCCTTGTCTTTCCCCTCCATCCTACCGGCTCGGTCAACAGCTGGAGCGGCGAAGCGGCGCAAGCAGTGGATAGCAAGAACCCCAGATTTTGGACCTCTGGAGGTATCGTGACGCAGTCACTATTTTACTGGATTTATGTGAGTGTCCTGTTTGTTTATTAAATTGTTCATATGAAAAACCTTGTTACTGTCCGCTGGTGTTGTTTATTCTCGTATTGGGCCCGGCCGAGAAAATCTCTGTGCAAATCAGACGAGTAACAGGGTCTTTCATACATTTTGTTGGTAGCAGAAAGCATTTAAGTTGCTTATTAGCTACAAGTACTAACCCATAGAGTGCTACAAACGTGCCATCTGTACACGTCACTACTACAACCATAGACAAACAGAGTTCCTGAGATGGAATATCTACGAGTATAACAGAGTGAATGACGCAGAAATCACGAATGTAAAATGTGTAAAACTGAAACTGCATACCGTCTTGTAAGTGTCCCGGCGACCACAACGCTCGGTATGATGGCGCCGTATCTTCTCATGTCCTTCTGTAGATGTTCCGGGAGCCGATGTTTGGGCAGCCAGACCACTTGCTGGCCGATTATACGTTGTCTGTTGTTGCGCCAGTAGGACATCATGCGGCCGAAGTTTAATACCTTCCAATGAAAATTAAAATAAATACATTTTAATGTTAGGTTGAAGGTAAGGATTACAATTTTAAAAAGGAATTTTCTTTACAAGAATTTGTCTGGTTATGGGAGGTTTATGATGGGGGAGTTTATGTCCTTAATCAATCTCCGCCTCTTCCTGGTTTCCGGAGCCTTCATCCGATTGTCGTCTATCCCTCTCTGGATAATGTCCCTCAAACTCCGCCCAGCTGTGTGTAAAAGATGGGGCGCAATATCTGATGCAGAATGGATATTCCACTGTAGGGAGCTACTATTGTATGGCTTAGGTCTTCTGGGACTCATCATAGAGTGGTCTTTACTTTAAGCAAGAAAGAGATACGTTTATTAAAACATATTATAATAATATTAAAAACTGTTAAATAGTACGAGGGGTGGCTGATATAAAATCTCCTTTGTTAAAGAAAGTTTAAAAAATGTTACTGGCCACTATATTCTCGTATTCTTTGTTTATTCCTTTTTTAAAAATTATGACACTTATTTGTTTCTACGAGTTCAATTTTTTTTGGCGCGTCTTCGTTTTTATCAAGTTGCAATAAAATTAAAAATGGATAAAATTGAGTATCGCGCTGTGATTAAATTCCTCGGTAAAGAAGGGAATACGCCGACGCAGATCCGAGAGCGCATGTTTAAGGTGTTCGGAGATTCATGTCTTTCCGAATTTGTAATAAAGTTTTGGTCAAAGCAGTTTAAACAAGGCCGTGTGAGCTTAGAAGACGATCCCCGTAGTGGAAGGCCCATTTCTGCAGTTACCGCAGATAATGTGGAAAAAGTGAAGAAACTGATCCTTGCCGATCGGCGAATTAAGCAGTGGGAAATAGCTAGAGATGTTGGCATTAGCAAGGAACGAGTTCATGAAATAATTCATGAACATTTGGGAATGTCCAAGGTGAGCGCACGTTGGGTGCCTAAAATGTTGACCCCGTTTGATAAGCAAAGGCGTGTGGAATGTTGTCAGTCATTTTTAGACTTGGTAAAGGATAAAGAGGAAGAAACTATCTTGCGAATAGTGACCTGTGATGAAACTTGGATTCGTCAGTGGGATCCCGAAAGCAAACAAGAATCGATGCAATGGAAATTTAAAGGGGAAAAACCACCAAGGAAGTTTAAGGTCCGGCTGTCAGCGGGCAAACTAATGGCAACCATTTTTTGGGATGTTGAGGGGATTCTTATGATAGATTACCTGCCAAAAAACACCACGATGAATACTGAATACTATGCGAACTTACTTGACCAGCTACGCAAAAAAATAAAAGAAGACAGGAGGGGCAAACTTAGCAAAGGCGTTTTGATTTTGCATGATAATGCACCCGCGCACACGGCCTTTAAGGCGCGGTCATCTCTGACAAAAAACGGCTTTACAGAGATCAACCACCCACCCTATAGTCCAGACCTGGCTCCCTCTGACTACTTCTTATTTAAAAATTTAAAGAAAAATTTGAGAGGGCGCAGATTTTCAACAGACGAAGAGATGAAGGACGCTGTGAATGACTATTTTGACGATCAAAATAATAATTATTATTTTAATGGTATGCTGTCACTTATTGACAAATGTCGTAAGTGCATTTCAGTTGCAGGGGACTATATTGAAAAATAAAAAATAAATTATTAATCCATGTATTTTCTTTCATAGTCAGGTAGATTACTTTTCAGCCACCCCTCGTATTTACGAAATATATGTAGTTCTATAAAATTGGAGGTGGTAGAGCTGGTGCCGGGCTCGACTGTGGAGGTACCACCATCTTACTCGTAAACACCCCGAAGTTATTCAGGGGAGAGTAAGAGGAAAGCTCTCTAACAGGCACATCCAGGTAGCCCACCAAGCCTGGGACCGTTTGATGGCGGTATATCCATCCCGAAATGCCGGGCCTTATAAAAGAACAGACTGGCGACAGGCAGCGGCGTCACTGGTGGGAGGGTTTCGGCACCGCGCTCACTAACCCGCCTGCCCAGAGTGTGTGAGTATGGTCATTTCTTCCAGGAGGACCGCCAAGAGTGGCGAAATCTTGGAAAGGCCTATGTCCAGCAGTGGACGAAACAGGCTGATGGATGGATGGAAAATTAAACTCTTAGGTCACATACGCACTACGCGGTTACCGCCGCTGCGGCGCGTCGCTCGGCCTACCGCAAGGTGCCATATGTATGAGAACCACGATGACTGAACGCACTAGCTGGCCGCATGTTTTTGCGGTTGCAAGGAAAACGCGGCAGCCGCCTGTGACTGGCCACTGGTACACTCGTGCGCACCACGCGGTTGCAAGTTAGTCGGCGGCTAGCCTTTGTTCGTGCATGAAGTAACGATGGATATTTTTGACACGGAGATTAATAATTCTTCAAATGACTTGGTACTAATTCGAGTGTAGCCGAAAAGTTCAACTTCATACTGTTTTAACTCACTAAAAAGAGTAACAAACAGTAAATTTTCACTAGACAATTTGTAGCAGAGGATGAATGCAGTACTTCTTCTACATGCTTAAGTAAAGGTACACCACAACTGCAGTCTATTCAACGTCAATTTTGAAACTGACCACCGCACAAGGCCAAACGCGAATTGCGTTTTTGATTTGCGGCGGACCGTAACGTGGCAGGCCGCAGTTCCAACCGCATGTTGCGGCACTCCGCGTCAGCGGCTACCGTCTAGTGCGTATGAGCCCTTAAATGTATTATTACAAATGTTGAAAGTATGCATAACTGGACCCGCTGGACCGACGACCTGAAGGACGTTGCGGGGGGCGGCTGGATGAGGAGGACGGAGGAGCGACATGAGTGGCGACATTTGGGAAAGGCCTAGGTCCAGCAGTGGACGAACACGGGCTGATGGATGGATGGATGGATTGGCGTAACTAGGATTTGTGACTGGGGACCATCAACACAACTGGTATCAGTTCTCGATAATGTGATAGTAATAAGATTAATAGATATAATCCTCCATACAACGACATCACATACAAATCAACAAACAAAACAAATATCACCTTAAATTTGATAAATCATCTCTTTACATCAATGAAACTTGTATTTCTGAGGGGGGCAGACGGTACTCATGAAATGTTGAAAGTTAAATAACCTTCTCAGCGTCCGAGCCCTGCGCAGCGAGCACGTTCTGGCTGAACATGTCGAGGAAGTCTTTAGCGAGGGGGTTCCCCACTTTGTACTTGGGGCCGTCCTTGTGCGGCAGCCGGAGGAAGTGGCAGCAGTCTGGAACATTGTCATTAGAAGCATAATACGGTATAAACGCATAAACAATATTGTCCACTGGAAGCCACGAAGCCTACGAAAAACTGTCTCATAAATCTTTTAATCATGTTTCTTCCGTTAAGAGGCCTGTAGTCGGCGGCTTGAAGTCAGTCGCGCACGGGGTCCCTATGATTGCTATTTCATTCTACATTCAAGTTCGGGTTATAGAGCACTGACTGACTGTTATTGGTTGGCCCGAACGTTCATTTCCCGAGCTCGTACGGAACTAACCGAACACTAAGCTAACGCGAGACAAAGTTCATGTCTTGAAAAAACTCGAGAATGGTTTTGGGTCCTCCTATGATTTCAGGAGAAATAACCCAAAAATCGAAATAAAAAAATTATTTTTGAATAGTATAAAATATACTATGCTGTGAACCTAAAATGATTTGATTTGTTGTATCGCTTCTAGGACATTACGGCAGATAAACATTCATGAAAATATGTGTAAAATCCAGGACTTTATACGCTTGTAACTTTTGCATGTATTTGATTTTGATAAATGTTTTAGGTTAAAGTCATGGATATTGTATGGGATATGTTGAAAAAGAACAAATAACAAGCATGTACCTATCAATAAGGATATTATCAGCGAACAGCGCTAGTATGGGAGTTAAGGCGAATAGAGTCGCCTTAAACTACGAATTTTTGTATAATTTGTACTAGCGATTGTCGGCAGTCGGTGAAATTTAAAAAACATCATCCCTGTCGGAATTAGTGTTAAATTTTAAAATAAAACCAGTGAATCAACACGTACAAGTGAATTTAATTATGGCGTATTTTAGGCATCTGAGTTTTGTATGAGTAAATAAATGACAATATTGCTACAATAATGGTCCACTTAAAAAATATAATTTATTGAAAATATACGAGTAGATGGACAATGCCAATTTTGCTATCAATAGTAGAAAGTGTCGTATTTCCATCTCAGCACGGCCACTTTTGAATGAGGATAAAGTATCTACCTACAGTTAGCATAAGATTACCTACAGAAATACAGGAAATAAAAAGTGTTGTGTTATTAATAGTTTTATCTATATTACAATTTATTTACGAACGTCTATAATACATTCATTAAATTTATTATTTTAATTAATATGGAAAAAAAACACAAAGCATTGTTTTCTTTGCAAAATTATGCTGCAATAGTAGTTTATGAAACTTCACATAACTATGCATTAAAACACTCGGTTGCTACTATTAAATGACTCGCCTACTGCTAGTTTTTTAAACTCAGACTCGTGTTTTAATAAGTTGTTTATGTACCCAGTTTCATAAAATATTTGTTAAATTATCAATTTTAATAATCAATAACCTAATTAAAAAAAAAAATATCGTGAGAGGTGTTCCCGGGTATAGAGTATGAAATGCATGCAACTGTTTGTATAGCTCCATTGCATCTGCGCACGAGTGGTGGTGCGAGTCTGGCGAATCGGCATAGGCTTAACTGGAGAAGGGCCAAGGGGGCGTGGTACTTGTTGGCCGCCGCCTGCTCGTCCACTCTCCTCCGAGCGTACCTTGTAACTGCGTGCCGCACCAGACGCCTAGCCCATGGTACTTGTTGGCGGCCGCCTGCTCGTCCACTCTCCTCCGAGCGTACCTTGTAACTGCGTGCCGCACCAGACGCCTAGCCCATGGTACTTGTTGGCGGCCGCCTGCTCGTCCACTCTCCTCCGAGCGTACCTTGTAACTGCGTGCCGCACCAGACGCCTAGCCCATGGTACTTGTTGGCGGCCGCCTGCTCGTCCACTCTCCTCCGAGCGTACCTTGTAACTGCGTGCCGCACCAGACGCCTAGCCCATGGTACTTGTTGGCGGCCGCCTGCTCGTCCACTCTCCTCCGAGCGTACCTTGTAACTGCGTGCCGCACCAGACGCCTAGCCCATGGTACTTGTTGGCGGCCGCCTGCTCGTCCACTCTCCTCCGAGCGTACCTTGTAACTGCGTGCCGCACCAGACGCCTAGCCCATGGTACTTGTTGGCGGCCGCCTGCTCGTCCACTCTCCTCCGAGCGTACCTTGTAACTGCGTGCCGCACCAGACGCCTAGCCCATGGTACTTGTTGGCCGCCGCCTGCTCGTCCACTCTCCTCCGAGCGTACCTTGTAACTGCGTGCCGCACCAGACGCCTAGCCCATGGTACTTGTTGGCGGCCGCCTGCTCGTCCACTCTCCTCCGAGCGTACCTTGTAACTGCGTGCCGCACCAGACGCCTAGCCCATGGTACTTGTTGGCGGCCGCCTGCTCGTCCACTCTCCTCCGAGCGTACCTTGTAACTGCGTGCCGCACCAGACGCCTAGCCCATGGTACTTGTTGGCGGCCGCCTGCTCGTCCACTCTCCTCCGAGCGTACCTTGTAACTGCGTGCCGCACCAGACGCCTAGCCCATGGTACTTGTTGGCCGCCGCCTGCTCGTCCACTCTCCTCCGAGCGTACCTTGTAACTGCGTGCCGCACCAGACGCCTAGCCCGTGGTACTTGTTGGCCGCCGCCTGCTCGTCCACTCTCCTCCGAGCGTACCTTGTAACTGCGTGCCGCACCAGACGCCTAGCCCGTGGTACTTGTTGGCCGCCGCCTGCTCGTCCACTCTCCTCCGAGCGTACCTTGTAACTGCGTGCCGCACCAGACGCCTAGCCCGTGGTACTTGTTGGCCGCCGCCTGCTCGTCCACTCTCCTCCGAGCGTACCTTGTAACTGCGTGCCGCACCAGACGCCTAGCCCGTGGTACTTGTTGGCCGCCGCCTGCTCGTCCACTCTCCTCCGAGCGTACCTTGTAACTGCGTGCCGCACCAGACGCCTAGCCCGTGGTACTTGTTGGCCGCCGCCTGCTCGTCCACTCTCCTCCGAGCGTACCTTGTAACTGCGTGCCGCACCAGACGCCTAGCCCGTGGTACTTGTTGGCCGCCACCTGCTCGTCCACTCTCCTCCGAGCGTACCTTGTAACTGCGTGCCGCACCAGACGCCTAGCCCGTGGTACTTGTTGGCCGCCGCCTGCTCGTCCACTCTCCTCCGAGCGTACCTTGTAACTGCGTGCCGCACCAGACGCCTAGCCCGTGGTACTTGTTGGCCGCCGCCTGCTCGTCCACTCTCCTCCGAGCGTACCTTGTAACTGCGTGCCGCACCAGACGCCTAGCCCGTGGTACTTGTTGGCCGCCGCCTGCTCGTCCACTCTCCTCCGAGCGTACCTTGTAACTGCGTGCCGCACCAGACGCCTAGCCCGTGGTACTTGTTGGCCGCCGCCTGCTCGTCCACTCTCCTCCGAGCGTACCTTGTAACTGCGTGCCGCACCAGACGCCTAGCCCGTGGTACTTGTTGGCCGCCGCCTGCTCGTCCACTCTCCTCCGAGCGTACCTTGTAACTGCGTGCCGCACCAGACGCCTAGCCCGTGGTACTTGTTGGCCGCCGCCTGCTCGTCCACTCTCCTCCGAGCGTACCTTGTAACTGCGTGCCGCACCAGACGCCTAGCCCGTGGTACTTGTTGGCCGCCGCCTGCTCGTCCACTCTCCTCCGAGCGTACCTTGTAACTGCGTGCCGCACCAGACGCCTAGCCCGTGGTACTTGTTGGCCGCCGCCTGCTCGTCCACTCTCCTCCGAGCGTACCTTGTAACTGCGTGCCGCACCAGACGCCTAGCCCGTGGTACTTGTTGGCCGCCGCCTGCTCGTCCACTCTCCTCCGAGCGTACCTTGTAACTGCGTGCCGCACCAGACGCCTAGCCCGTGGTACTTGTTGGCCGCCGCCTGCTCGTCCACTCTCCTCCGAGCGTACCTTGTAACTGCGTGCCGCACCAGACGCCAAGCCCATGGTACTTGTTGGCCGCCGCCTGCTCGTCCACTCTCCTCCGAGCGTAGTATGTGCGACGTCCCATGTCCTCCTGAAAGTAATCAGAAAACATTCTTGTCTTTTATATTTTTTTATATTCCATTTTCTGTACATCTGTATACCGGTGTAAATAGACAACTGTATTTATATGAAACTACATATTCTACTGATCATACTGAAAATGGAGAGAGTCGACACGTCAGAGTCGTTCTAACATGATACGTTGACTAACAAACACAAAAATAATACATACAAATATTGCAAAAAAGGGATGGGTGTAATTCAGTGGAGGACGAAAGATAAATGCAAAAAAAAATTTTTTTCTTAATTAAACATAGCCGCGAAAATTAAAATCTGACAAATATTGTTATAGCATGCACCGCCTTTGCACCGCGCTGCGCGGCGAGGTGGGGGGAGGAAAGGAACTAGCATGGGTTCACAGGAGGTCGATATTGTCGGATCTTACGAGATTGGTTTACAATATTTTTAAGGATATAAACTTTTTATATTTATTAGGAAATATGGTACTATTATGAGGTAAGTGAAATAAGTAACCAGGTACGTTATATTAAAATTATAATTTTTATTTTAATATTTTATGTGTTATTAAAAACTAAACTTTTAATTAAAATCAGCATGATTTATACAACGAAAAATAATTAAATAAAAATTATAATTTTTATTAATAACTTGAATAATACGAACTCATGCTACTCTTTCCTCCCCCCGCCCCGCCTCGCCACGCGGCGCAAAGGCGGTGCATAGCGGTTGGGTCCAGGTCAAGTGATATTTCATTTTATTTGCATGTATTTTTTTTTCTTTTTGGTAATGTATTCAGTATGTCAGTAGGTAGCTGTGTATTTACACCCGATACAACCTTAAGATAGCTGTATATTTACACCGTTATAATCTTACGATAGCTGTATATTTACAATCGTTATAATTTAAAAAAGCTGTATATTTACACTCGTTAATATGTTCGCGCAACACTCAAATTGAACGCGCTTCGTTCGCAGTGTGCTAATCTATTTTTTGTAGACCGCTAGCGGTGGTGTAATCATTTTGTTTGTTTTTAATTTTGCTCTTCTTGTCTATGATTTTTGACAGACATGACTTGTTAATTTTGCTCTCTCCCGGATTGATTGTGCAAAAAGGTCGCCTGAAGGGTTTTAAGAGATTCCTGCTTCAGGGACATGTGTGTATAAAATAAGGTCTTCTAGTGAAACCGTGTTGGGGAATTGTGCTCGTAGAAGCCGGGCTAATTCCAGAAAAATACTTTCAAGATTGCGTCAGAATCTGGTGACACGTAAGCAGCATTCGTGGCCACATTTCCTTTGATTTCCTGCTGATCCCTGCCTTGTAGTTCCCCTCCTCAATACCGGCCAGCAGCTGGACCAGCGAAGCGACCCAAGCAGTGGATAGCGAGAACCCCAGATTTTGGAATTCTGGAGGTACCGTGACGCAGTCAATATTTTACTGGACTTGTGTAAGTGTCACATATTATTATTAAAACTTTCTATTGAAATACCCACTTGTTACTGTCCGCTAGTATCGTTTATCTCGTTGTGGGCCCGGCCGAGAAAATCTCTGTGCAAATCAGACGAGTAACAGGGTCTTTCATACATTTTGTTG
Source organism: Ypsolopha scabrella (assembly GCA_910592155.1). Classification (NCBI taxonomy): domain Eukaryota; kingdom Metazoa; phylum Arthropoda; class Insecta; order Lepidoptera; family Ypsolophidae; genus Ypsolopha; species Ypsolopha scabrella. The sequence goes on along the minus strand of OU342972.1, from coordinate 1,736,658 downwards.
GTAGCAGAACGCGTTGAGTTGATTATTATCAACATTATATTTTATAGATATCTGTATATTTACACTCGTTATAACCTATAGATAGCTGTATATTTACACTCGTTATAATCTAAAGATGGCTGTATTTATACTCGTTGTAGGCGACGTAATTAATTGTTTATGTATTTAATATCTACCTTGTTGTAATTTACAGTCCACTTTTAATTTTAAGCATTTTTAGATATTAAATATTTTGTACCTGTGCTGCCATCTGTTGTCAATAAAGTAGGGATCGACGCGCATCATTTCGGTCAATCAGTCATTTTTATTTTTCATTCAATTCAATGAGCGAGTCTCCAACGCGAAAACCGACTGCGCACCGATTCCTTTTTTCTTTATAAAATCGAAAATTGGGGTTTTATTTGTTTCATCGTCTACAATTGCTGGTCTTCGAGCCGAATCTTTGTGCCAATGTTTAAAACACCGCCACATAGCATTCGAACAAGAAAACAGTTGGAGAAGGAATTAATGGTGGAGAAATCGCGCAACGACCATGGCGTCGTTGGTGACTCAAACGTTCTGGAAAGTGATGCCAAAAGCACAAAATCTGCTCCATCACACAACAAGGACCTCATAAAAGAAGAGGCTATGAAGTCTAAATCAAATATTTTGCTTCCGGACCAACAAGAGAACAAAGAAACGTCCGTGATCTCATCAAGGGCGAAAAGGTCACACGTGTCTCGGCGCTCAAACACGTCATCGATGGCTTTGCAAAAAGAACTGGAGCTTGCAGCTGCCGAAGCAAAGGCAAAAATACAAATGGAGCTCATTGACAAGCGTCTAGAGGTAGATATGGCACGTCTCCAGACGCCGAAAGCGGATACTGACCGCAGCAGTAAGTGCACAATGAAGGATCGACAAATTTCCGACGTCGACAAGTGGCTGGAGCACAGCATGGAGCACCTACAGCGTCCACCAAAGGTACTACACGGGACGCTGCCACCGGCTCCAACGGTTCCCGCCCTTGCCACGACCACGCATAGTATGGATCCTCTAGACAGCATCAAGGTACTAGCGCACGAACTAAAGAATATAATGGGCAACTCATCACAACGTGATGATCGATTCATCACTCGCCTCGCCACGCCACGGGATTTGATAAGTTTCGACGGTGACTGTATCGAGTGGTTGCACTTCAGGAATGCCTATTATGAATCAACTCGTGTGTGTCAGTTTAGTGACAGTGAAAACTTATGGAGGTTACGTAAAGCGTTGAAGGGTGACGCCTTTTTAGCTGTGACAGACCTACTTATCGGGAACACTTCACCAGCAGATGTTATGGCAGCTCTGGAACTCAGGTTTGGCCAATCCGATAATATTGTTCAAAAGATTTCAAATCAATTGAAAAACTTACCTGCACTACCTGCATCCTACCAACAAGATATCATCAGTTTTTCTGTAAAAATAAGTAATTCCGTAGCTACAATCAGAGCACTCAACAAAAATGAGTATCTAAGCAGTCCAGAGTTAGCTACGTCAGTATTATCTAAGCTACCTAATACTCTGATCGGTAAATGGACGGATTATGCTTTTCAGCGAATGAGCACAGGTCAAACAAAACTAGAATTGTTAGCCACATTTCTCAAAGATGAGTCGAATAAACTGTCTGTTGTTGGTTTTTCTCTGCCACAGGAAACCAAAAAACCTGAAATTCGACGGCAAGAACTTCGAAATCAGGTGTCCCGAAACCCTGAACCTCGAAATGGTATTTTTACGACCGGTTTGGTGAAGTTATGCAAATTTTGTAAGAAGGCAGATCATCCCCTCCCCGAATGCAAAATGTTCAAAAGAGCAATGCGTAAAGACAAATGGCGATTTGTAAAAGGACAAGGTTTATGTTATTGCTGCCTAATAAATCGCCACGACAGGAGTACATGCCCTGAGCCGGTATGTGACATAGAAAACTGTGGATACGCACACCATCGCTTATTACACTTCAAAAAGTCATCGAGCGAGGCCGCTGAAGTCAACACAAGTCAAGGTCATCGAGAAAACCCGCAGTCTTCGCCGAGCGCCACTGTGGCACACATCGGGTCAAACAGTGACGCCGTATCATCATCCCCGTCCGGTGACGTCATGCTGAAGGTTGTACCTGTTAAGCTACGGGGACCCAACGGTATTGTGCATTCGTATGCACTCCTCGATGACGCCGCTTCAGTGTCAGTTATTGATGTGGACATAGCAAACGAACTAGGACTAGAGTGCGAGCAAACCGGTTCAATAAAATTCGTAGATGCGTTCGGATTAGAAATGCAACAATGTGCCGCTAAAGTGTCTCTCGAAATATGTGGTGAATATAGTGTAAATTCTTATCATAACATTATGATGCGTAAAGTTAATTTGAAATTGCCTGTACAAGATTTATCGATTGTCCATAATTTACAATGTGAGCACTTATTAGATGTTAAAAAATATGCCTGTAAAGAACGTGTTATTCCAAAGTTGTTAATCGGTGAGGATAATTACTTTCTAATGGCCCCCGTCGAGTTAAAACAGGGCCGTAAGAATGATCCATATGCGACTCGGTGTCGTTTGGGATGGACCATTCATGGGTATTGTGGTCGCACTCACTACAACGGTAACAACAACGAAAACGTAAGTACATCTTGCAATATAAATCACATCGCTCACTCTGATAACTTTTTGTACTCAGATGGTTCCGAAGAATTAGGTCAACTCAATGATCTGATAACAAAATCATTTGCTTTAGAGTCTATAGGAATTTCAACCTTACGCCGAGAAAATACAGCTCATATTCGAGCGACCGACATCCTTGATAGTACATCGAGGCAAGCTGGGAATCAATGGGAAGTTGGGTTACCTTTTAAAAAAGATAACTTCGCTATTAACTTCGATAACTTGACTATTCATACGAATTAGCGAATTCTCGGCTACAATCATTGTTTCGAAAATTTCAGAAAGACCACGACTACGCTGCAAGGTACAATCGGGAGATGGGTAAGCTGTTTGAAGCTGGGTACGCACGGGTACTTGCTGACGAGGAGCGCGCGGACCACATCTGGTATCTGCCACATTTTGGAATCCAGAATCCGAATAAACCAGGAAAGTTAAGGATTATTTGGGACGCGGCCGGCAAAGTTAAAGGTACCTGCTTAAACGATTACTTACTAACGGGTCCTGATTTATATAATTCATTATTCGGAATAATGTTGCGATTCCGAGAACAATGCATCGTTATCATCGGAGACATAAAAGATATGTTTTTACGTATTAAAATACGTCCAGAAGATCAACATGTACTTAGATTTTTATGGCTCAATTGGCAAGCGAACCCAGATAGCTGTAATGTAACGGTAACTAAGCCAATGGTTTGTGTAATGCAAAGTTTAATTTTTGGTGCAACCTGTTCTCCTTTTATAGCACAATATGTAAAGAATAAGAATGCATTGAAGTTTGAGGATTTGCATCCAGATGCTGTTCAGGTAATTCTTAAAAATCATTACATGGATGATTGTTTACATTCGTGTGATAGCACTGAAAGTGCAATAAAACTTGTTCATGATATCACGCTAGTTCATAGGAGCGGTGGTTTTGAGATGGGTCGATGGGCAAGTAAAGTCGTTTGCAATAGAATCCAACAATCATGTAAACAAACCAAATTGTCACGATTACTCCGTAATCACATACATTTGACGATCAATTATGAACATAGTCTGATTTCAACGAACGCACCATTGTTTTCACATTATCTTCAACACGATTTAACTTGTATTTATAAGTTAAATTTGTTAAAACATTTGCAACGTAAAAATTTCGAAGTATTTGACAAGCTGTCATCTTAGTTTTTTACTCATCGAACTCTATAAGTCATTGAAAAGTTAGTGTTGTTCGTAATCTGAAGTAATCTTTTATTTTTAATTTAATAAATTATTTTAATTTAATATTATTTGAATACAATAAAAATTTTTTTTCAAGAGCTTAATATAATTAACCAAAACGGATTGTATCCTAAGCCATAAAAATAATGGTTAGTTTTTAAAAATTGACAGGTGGCCATTTTGTTAGAATTGTCATTCACAGTCATTCACTGTTCTGTGGGTTCGCTGTGCATTAGTGTTTTCTGTTTCCGATTTCTACGACTTTGCATTCTCATTTTGGACTTTTGTTTTGCTTTACGATTTGGCTGGACATATTTTTCTTGGAACGACGACCTTTGCACGGCATCACGGACTTTGATATAGCATACGATTGGTATTTTTTCTCAAGGAGTAATCAGGAGGTAAGAATGATTTAGATCTATTACCTACAACGGAAATCTATTAGACGCACTTTAATATTGTATTGCCCTCGTAACTAATTATTTGAATAGATCACAATTACTGAAATGTATGTGTGTAAAATTATATTTGTTTTTAAGGTTATAATGAGCGAGCCGCAGCCAGGTTCGTCGGGGACTGCTCCGCCGCCGCCGGTCAAAAAACCAAAATTGGCTGTTAAAAAACAGTTATCGCAAAGGGAGAAAAAAATTTTGGTGAATATTTATAATCACTTGGAGAAAACCTCTCACTATGACATCACTATGGGCATAGACAATACGCTGTCAATGTCAGTCCGCCATATTTGTTTACATGATTGTTGGATTCTATTGCAAACGACTTTAATAGCAAACCGGTTTTAGACAGCCTACCGACTGAAGCGCTCGCTCAGTCTGCATACAGTTCAAACATGGAGATACGAACGCGACTGAGCGCACTCTGGGATTGATATGGCATCCGGCAGATGATTCATTTGGTTTTCAGCTTTCTTTAAACCGAGTGCCACAGTCAATTTTAGATGGTACAGAACCACCGACAAAGGCAAAAATGTTGAGTATTATCATGTCAATATATGACATACATGGATTTTTGTCACCGTTTCTAATAAGAAGTAAAATTCTACTTCAGGATGTGCATCGCAGCGGCGTCGACTGGAACTGCCACATCCAACCGGAACAACATGCATCGTGGGTGAGGTGGCTCAACGATCTGTAACAACTGGAGGCGTTACGTGTACCGAGGTGGTATCACAACGCAGGTACGTGGACACAATGTTATAACGCGCCGCCCAACTCAACTGATAACGATGCAATCGTAGATACGCAACTGCATGTTTTTTGTGATAGTTCGCTAAAAGCGTACGCGACGGTCATATTTTGGCGCTTCACACGTGCGGATGGCAAGGTGCTTGTTTCCTTTGCTGCTAGCAAAGCTAGAGTAACACCTCTACGACCCATGTCTGTACCCAGGTTGGAACTACAAGGAGCACTAGTAGCCGCGCGCCTGGCTCGTACAGTAGAAACAGAACAAACATGTTTAAAGTCAAGTAAACGTTATTTTTGGACAGACTCCAGTACCGTATTGCAGTGGATTCGAAGCGATCCTCGGACCTTCAAATCTTATGTTGCTGAGCGGCTTGGTGAATTAGACGAGCTAACAAAGATGTCAGAATGGCGACACGTCCCCTCTAAGCTGAATGTAGCTATGTAGCCACTAAAGAGGACGCACTGCCACTTAAATTTAGTGACGTATGGTTTCAGGGACCCGATTTTCTTAGAAAGCCTGAGGAGGATTGGCCCAAAGACTTGAAGTCTCCAAAGAAGGCAGATGAGACAGCATGTGAAGATAGAAGCATCAACTTGATGACGTCACGCGATATTTGTCTACCCAACGAAGCCAACGTCTCTTCATGGATGACTCTTCTACGTTGTAGGGCGAGGATTTTGTTTTTGTTTAGAAAAAAACAAGGTAAGAAGAGTCATATTGACGTTGAGCTGATGAAGGAGGCAGAGGAACATCTTATGAGAAAATGTCAAAATGACACATTTGCTGAAGAGATTCTATGTTTAAACCAAAACAAGGCTATATCATCCAACAGCCGTATCAAGAAATTAACGCCTTATCTTGACGAAAAGGGAATACTTCGAGTGGGAGGACGAATTGATAAGACTGTAGGGATCAACACCGCTTCAATGAGACCTCTCATACTAGACGGACGACACAGAATTACGCATCTACTCGTTGAATATCACCACCGACGTGCCTTACATGGAGCCCACGAACTAGTCGTCAATGAGCTGAGACAGCAATACTGGATAGTGCAGCTCCGCCCTACTGTGCGAGCAGTAGGAGCGCGATGCTTATTCTGCCAGTATCGCCGCGTCATGCCGAAGCCACAGCGTATGGCTGATCTTCCAGCTGCACGTCTGCAACATGGTCGGCGCCCCTTCAGTTTTTCGGACTTAGATTATTTTGTTCCTATGGAAATTACCGTGGGACGTAAAAGACAGAAAGTGTATGGCGTTTTATTTACTCGTCTCACCGTACGTGCGATCCACATAGAGCTGACAGACAGCCTCACTACTGATGGGACGATCATGGCGTTAAGAAGAATGGCTGCACGAAGAGGTTGTCCTGTAGTAATATATTCTGATAACGGAACGTGTCTAAGAGGTGCTGATGCAGAATTAAAGCGCAGTCTTGCAGAGTTGAATACAAACAAGCTACGTGATGATGGCTTAGCAAGAGGCATTGAATGGAGGTTTCATCCCCGGGAGCACCGGAAATGGCAGGAGCTTGCGAGCGAATGGTGCGTTCTGTTAAGACTGCACTGAAGGTGGCTTTAACATCACGCGCTCCACAGCTGGAAACTCTCTCCACTTTGATGACGGAAGTGGAAGCTCTCGTAAACAGTCGTCCCATCACGCACGTATCGTCTGACCCGAGCTATCCTGAAGTATTAACACCCAATCATTTTTTGATAGGTACATCTTCAAATGGACCACAATTCGGTAGGTATGATGAAGTTGACCTCTGCCTTAGGAAACGTTGGCGTATAGCACAGAGATTGGCAGACATGTTCTGGGGACGGTGGGTCCGAGAATATCTGCCAACCTTGCTGCCAAGACAGAAGTGGACCTCTGAGCAGAGACCGTTACAGGTGGGTGATTATGTAATATTAGTTGATTCCAAAATAGATCGTGGTTGTTGGAGACACGGTGTAGTGAGTGCGACACACGCGGGACAAGATGGGCGCGTTCGTATTGTCGACGTCCGCACACGCACGGGGGTGCTAAGACGTCCTGTAACACGCGTCGCTCTACTTTCACCGACGGATTTTAGTGCTGACCTTCAAGTTTAGTTTTTTTTAGTGTAGTCAGCACTAAGGGGGCGGCATTGTAGGCGACGTAATAAATTGTTTATGTATTTAATATCTACCTTGTTGTAATTTACAGTCCACTTTTAATTTTAAGCATTTTTAGATATTAAATATTTTGTACCTGTGCTGCCATCTGTTGTCAATAAAGTAGGGATCGACGCGCATCATTTCGGTCAATCAGTCATTTTTATTTTTCATTCAATTCAATGAGCGAGTCTCCAACGCGAAAACCGACTGCGCACCGATTCCTTTTTTCTTTATAAAATCGAAAATTGTGGTTTTATTTGTTTCATCGTCTACACTCGTTATTACAACATTTAAAGATATGTAATTAAAACGCTAAAAGAAATTGTTTGTAATATTTTAATAGTTTCTTTTTAAAAAGAAATACACGAAACGGATTATTTCTGATTCGGTTTCAGGCTTTTTCGTTTTTGACTGCTGGTAACATTAAATCTGTTACAATGATAGACCTAGTACAATGAAGATAATGATGTCTAATGCTAATCATAGTCGTAAAACCATTACGTTCAAATGATCTTCACAACAAAATAAACGCTGCTCAGGCTTCATTCCAGCCAGACTCCACATTACTTCCTTGCACTACTTCCGTTTTAAGAGTTCTCATGAATACAAACAATTTTTGTCGGCAAATTTAGTGTCATTTAGTGATATTTACTGGGTCAATTCATCTTAATCTTCTTAAAATCGTTATCGTACTCTTCTTGTTCAGATTTAGTTAATACATAAATATCGAATCAAAATAATGTAAATCAAATCAAAGCCGTTTTATCTGGCTTCCTATAATGTGTCTCCGTACATTAGTTTCGCCAATATCTAGTTTTAAGTGAATAGACTTGCTGGAAGTTTTCAAGTTAAAATTTGGTTAACTTGAGTTTTGAAGCGTTAACCTACAACAAAATATAAACAACATTACTAAGCAAGTACACAATATATACACAGAGGAAAATAAACATTAATAAAACCGTAATATGTTACCTACAATAAATACTGAATATTATTAAAACACTAGTAAGTACCTATACAACACACTATGCTACTTTTATAGTTTTATATTATTTAATTTAATAAACTTACATAACGTGTATACAAAATAATGTAAATTTTGGCGGTTGTTGTTGATGCAGTCAAACTTCAAACGTCAAACCAGAACCAGTAGACAAAGACTTTGTTCTTTTTTAATGTTTTTAATAGTCAGATATAAGGTAAAAGTATCAATCTCTTCATTCTCTATGAATAAAAAGGTCGATTTAGCTTACTTTATGACGTCACCACAACAAAACTTGGGAAAATTATAAAAAATTAACTACTTTTATTTTAAAAGATATATATACACATTTTTTGCTTATTTTAGACAGATTTTCATTAAAAATATATAAAACAATACACTTGTTTTATATATTTACAAACCCAATTTTCAAAAATAAAATCTGTCGAGTGAAATGTGAAAACGGAAAGACAAAGGTCTGAAAAAACACGTGTTAAAATTTCACATTGATCAGATAAGGGAACAACTTTTAAATTATTTGATATAAACATAGTTATAGGTGGTAGAGCTGATGCCGGGCTCGACTGTGGAGGTACCACCATCTTACTCGCAAATCCTCCTGAAGTTATTCAGGAGAGAGTAAGAGAACACCTCTTAGGCAAAACCAGGCGGCCCACCATTGCCTGGGACCGATGGATGGCGGTATATCCATCCCCAATTGCCAAGCCTTATAAAAACAGACTAGTGACGGGCAGCGGCGTCACTGGTGCAAGGGTTTCGGCACCGCGCTCACCAACCCGCCTGCCCAGCGTGTGTGAGTATGGGCATTTCTTCCAGGAGAACCGCCAGGAGTGGCGAAATCCTGGAAAGGCCTATGTCCAGCAGTGGACGAAAAAGGCTGATGGATGGAAACATAATAACAACTAAAGTAAATAGTTCACTTATTTAACCTAGGAATTGCTGGAAATAAGACCCATTTTCGGGATTGCATAGAATTCTTCAATTGAAACCGGTTTTACTTTTTAACATTTTGTACTTCTCTTTTATTCATTAAAATAGAAAGGAAATGAACTCGTGCTATCTCGCCTATGAAATATGTACATTGCGTGGCAATCAAAAAGATTCACAATGGTGACTACAAGGCATTAAATCATCAGAAATAAAATAAAATGCAAGAACGTCATGGTGTCTGTGCATTGAATATTTTCGCGAAATTTTGAATGAAATGGCTTAAGTATTTGATTTTTAGAATTTTTGACTGTCTGTCTGTATGTATGTTCCGTTTTAACTCCAGAACCACTCAACAGATTTGGATGCGGTTTTCTTAAGTATATTTTAGGGTGTGCATGTGGTATGAGTATATAGTTATATATATTATTAATATTATTATATCATAATTACATAAATCACATGAATCAATGTAACACCTTCGGGTGACTTACGAGGGGTGGCTGATATAAAATCTCCTTTGTTAAAGAAAGTTTAAAAAATGTTACTGGCCACTATATTCTCGTATTCTTTGTTTATTCCTTTTTTAAAAATTATGACACTTATTTGTTTCTACGAGTTCAATTTTTTTTTGGCGCGTCTTCGTTTTTATCAAGTTGCAATAAAATTAAAAATGGATAAAATTGAGTATCGCGCTGTGATTAAATTCCTCGGTAAAGAAGGGAATACGCCGACGCAGATCCGAGAGCGCATGTTTAAGGTGTTCGGAGATTCATGTCCTTCCGAATTTGTAATAAAGTTTTGGTCAAAGCAGTTTAAACAAGGCCGTGTGAGCTTAGAAGACGATCCCCGTAGTGGAAGGCCCATTTCTGCAGTTACCGCAGATAATGTGGAAAAAGTGAAGAAACTGATCCTTGCCGATCGGCGAATTAAGCAGTGGGAAATAGCTAGAGATGTTGGCATTAGCAAGGAACGAGTTCATGAAATAATTCATGAACATTTGGGAATGTCCAAGGTGAGCGCACGTTGGGTGCCTAAAATGTTGACCCCGTTTGATAAGCAAAGGCGTGTGGAATGTTGTCAGTCATTTTTAGACTTGGTAAAGGATAAAGAGGAAGAAACTATCTTGCGAATAGTGACCTGTGATGAAACTTGGATTCGTCAGTGGGATCCCGAAAGCAAACAAGAATCGATGCAATGGAAATTTAAAGGGGAAAAACCACCAAGGAAGTTTAAGGTCCGGCTGTCAGCGGGCAAACTAATGGCAACCATTTTTTGGGATGTTGAGGGGATTCTTATGATAGATTACCTGCCAAAAAACACCACGATGAATGCTGAATACTATGCGAACTTACTTGACCAGCTACGCAAAAAAATAAAAGAAGACAGGAGGGGCAAACTTAGCAAAGGCGTTTTGATTTTGCTTTACGGCGCGGTCATCTCTGACAAAAAACGGCTTTACAGAGATCAACCACCCACCCTATAGTCCAGACCTGGCTCCCTCTGACTACTTCTTATTTAAAAATTTAAAGAAAAATTTGAGAGGGCGCAGATTTTCAACAGATGAAGGACGCTGTGAATGACTATTTTGACGATCAAAATAATAATTATTATTTTAATGGTATGCTGTCACTTATTGACAAATGTCGTAAGTGCATTTCAGTTGCAGGGGACTATATTGAAAAATAAAAAATAAATTATTAATCCATGTATTTTCTTTCATAGTCAGGTAGATTACTTTTCAGCCACCCCTCGTATGTTATGTTATGACACTACTTAATCGAAGGGAAATATTCCTTAATTTTGCATAAATTGATTGACCTTTTAAAGACTGTCCAGTTTCAAGCGAAGACATTTAAAAATATATCGACTAATGATGTACTTAATTTTGTCCTTAAGTGTGCTGACACGCGTTTGTACGAATGACAACTGACACTCAGCTAAGCAACGGCGGACGTCAAAATGGCGCCAATAAATTCGACCAATGATCGATGAGGAATTTACCCGCGCAAATGTACTGTCTTGTATAACGGGTCTATAAAAATTCGCACCTTTCAAAAAATGGCCTACTGCGCAGGTACATCGATGTTACTTATTTTTGTGGTACTTCTGTACCCGCTTGTACTTATGTATATTTAAAATTCTACTACTACCCTCAGTCCATGGAACACATAAATTTATGTTAAATTTAATGGCGTTTAGGGTACGGTGTAATGTCATAGAAATCGACCCTTATGATTGTTTGACTTTGATCGGTATCATGAAAATACAGGTTATGTTTTTTTTTTTAATTTCACTGGTTAGAATTCCAGCTCGAGCAGGAAAATCTCGAATGCAGTTTAACTTCCTTTTAAAAATAAAGGAATGTTTCATTTCAGTAAAACTTGCTATCTTCGTGAAACCTGAAGCTGTTTACGGACGACGCTCTCTCTAAACTCGCCCGTATGTCGGTGCGTTAGGGTTCACGCATTTTTGTTTGGAACTCAATTATTTCCCAAACTAAGGTTGTCCGCGGATATAATTCTTGCGAAAAGTAGGTCAGTAGGGTCGGTAGATTATGCGGTTTCATTTAATGGTAGCAGTCTATTTACATCCGGTATAACAAATCTTGCTATCATCAATATTTAGGGTACGTTCCCTCTTAACCACTGCCTTTTTTACAAACTGTGTATGTCGCAGGCATCTGGTTAAATCCAGTGACTTAACTAAAACTTAACTAACCTAAACTACCGCCTCTCTTCCCTAAACTACCGCCTCTCTTCCCTAAACCACCGCCTCTCTTCTGCCTGATTTAACCAAATGCCTGCACATATAGACGGACAAAATTAACCCATGGGCTGCATTCATAACGTACGCCGTTTAAGTGGTTTTATAAACGAAAACTCGGAATCGAACCTGAAATCGAGAAAAATAAGCAGTTGTTTCGTACATTTTGTTTGAACAGGTTTCCATAGTTTTGTTTTTGTTTTTGTTTTGTTTATATATTGACGAGTACTACGAGAATCACCAGTTTTCGTTTTCAAAACCATTTAGATTTCACCGTGTATTACACAACAAAGAAATTAATTGTTTCAATCCTTGACGAGACGAGCGGATAAAATCCCAGAAAATTGCGCAATATCCCACTATCCCACTAATATTATAAATGCGAAAGTTTGGATGTATGGATGTATGGATGGATGGATGTTTGTTACTCTTTCACGCCGTAACTACTGAACCGATTGAGCTGAAATTTTACATGAATGTAGTTCTAGACCTGAAATAGGACATAGGCTACTTTTTATCCCATAAATTAGTTCCCATGGGATGAAAATGAGGTTTCTATAGAACCTTTCACGCCGTACCTATTGAACTGATTGGGCTAAAACTTTGCACAAATAATATTCTGGATCCAGAATGGGACAAAAACTGCTTTTTATCCCATAAATTAGTTCCCATGGAAAAGGTATAAAAGAGACATACAAAATGGGAAACACAGAGGCGCATAACACAAAAATTTCACCAGCTGTGTTTACTGCTGTTGTAACAGTCCGAAAAATATTGACAGATTTTATAGGAGTAAACAAAAACTAATTCAACGCGGGCGAAGCCGCGGGTAAAAGCTAGTCTTACAATAATATCTTAACTGCTAGAACATAGATACCTACAAGTGTCTTTCGATTTTGCCTGGCAAATGGCTGGTTGACCTTCAAAAATTACATGACCTTAAAATTATTCACACAAATACTCATTATGCAGCAAACATATTCACATATGTAGGTACATAACTAACTCGGTAACCAACTGTGACTTAGTTATGGTGTCGCCTGTGATAAAACAGGTAAGTCTCATATGTATTTATATCTGCGAGTATACAGGCTGTCCCAAAAGTCAACGTTATCCCTTAGAGGGCTAATAGGTCAGCCCGTGGCTGTCCAGAATATCAAAATATGACCTCAGTAAAAAGTCGGTAGTTTCGGTTAGTTTTTATGAGTTCGTAAAATTCGACATCTTAGAGGAGTCTTTTCAGTGCCACAGCTACACAATTCCATATTCAAAGATTCTAATTTTCGTTTCGCAATCTTGAATAGCCCTGCTATTGATCATAGTTCAAAATAAAACTAATATGATACGCGTTTGTAATGAAAAAAAAAACATTTTTGTTCGAATTATAAGTTTTCTATTTTTTATTTTCTAACTTTGACTCTTCATACTGTGAAAAAAATGTACTACGCTTATCCATCCATCCATCCATCAGCCTGTTTCGTCCACTGCTGGACATGGGCCTTTCCAGGATTTCGCCACTTTTGGCGGTCCTCCTGGAAGAAATGCCCATACTCACACACGCTGGGCAGGCGGATTGGTGAGCGCAGTGCCGAAACACTTACACCAGTGACGCCGCTGCCCGTCACCAGTCTGTGTTATATAAGGCCCGGCAATTGTGGATGGATATACCGCCATCCATCGGTCCCAGGCAATGGTGGGCCGCCTGGTTTTGCCTGAGAGCTGTTCTCTTACTCTCTCCTGAATAACTTCAGGAGGATTTGCGAGTAAGATGGTGGTACCTCCACAGTCGAGCCCGGCATCAGCTCTACCACCTATAACTATGTTTATATCAAATAATTTAAACGCAGATTTATTATGCAATTTTATGGTTTCGTACCCGAATCCTGAACCAATTTAATTTTACAGTTTTGTTACATGAATTTCGTGGGTGATTGTAGGTTTTTAATTTACTCTGTTAACTTATTGAAGGCACGAAACCCTCAGGGCGCGAGTTCTACTCGCACTTGACCGGTTTTATTTAAACTTACAACAATAATTAAATATAAATAAAAAACAGCAATCATGTTAAACATTTAAATACACTAAGTATACAAATAATATAACTCAGTAAATCACCACTCCCTCCACAGATCATACAACTTTTATTAGGATTATAAAATGAGAAAATAAAGTTATTTATTCCCACAAGTGACATTTTGATTCACACAACAGATTAGACTTTTTAGGGTTCCGTAGTCCGACAAGGAACCCTTATAGTTTCGCCATGTCCGTCTGTCCGCGGCTTAGCTCAGAGACTATTTGTACTAGAAAGCTGTAATTTGGCATGGATGTACCTACAGTCAGCAAAAGATAAAGGTATACAGGCCCATCGCAAACACTTCACTTTGATCCTAATACCTACAGGTAAGTAATAAATGAGATAAGGTATACTAGGTCAATAAATACAAACATGTGCTATTGATCAACCAAGATTCAATCAAGATTAAGATCAAAGTGTTTGCGATGTGCCTTCATACCTTTATCTTTTGCTGACTGTACATATTAATCATGGTGACAAAATGGTAAAATAAAATAGCGAAAATAAAATTTTTAAGGGTACCTCCCGAACACGTCAATTGGGGATGAATATTTTTTCTCGTCTATCCCATAGTGTGGAATATGGTTGGATAGGTCGTTCAAAAACATTGTGGGTGTGTGAAAACTATTTCAATTTGGGGATCCGTTGGTGAAATATTAAGCTTTAAAGCGCTAATTTTTGTTAGAGTCAAGTGTCCCCTCCCTGCCGGCTAAATGGTTGTTTATAAATATGTGAAAAAATTCACAGAAGTAGTATATACATATAATGAATTTGAAAGGAAAACTATCACAGCTAAGTAGGCTTCACAGGTTTACGAGTAGAGGTCGCGCCAAACTTTTAGTCCCCTCTAAACGACAATGGCCGTTCTTCGGGAGAGCAACTTCCAAGCGGACTAGAAGTTTGGCGCGATCTGCATTAGTAGACCAACTTATAAAATGTATTGGGTAACTACGGAACCCTACACTGCGCGTGACCCGACACGCACTTGGCCGGTTTTTTACATTTGCATTTATGCAGAGAAGGTACGCAGCGGCTTAATGAGGAGAGGTGTCTATTACTTTAGCCACTACTTTGTGCGAGGACCAAAATTATTGTTGTTGAATTGTAAATTTTATTTGGTAAATAAACTAATTTTAACCCATTCCTACTAGCTATTATAAATAGTGTCTAGATAAAGTGATTAATTTATCACATTATCTACTCAATTTATGTAATATCTGGCCATTATGTATAATCGCTATTTAATCACTTTGTCTGTAACATATATATTAAATTATTATAAATTGTATTAATAAAGTTTTTTTTTACAGTCATGGATTGTTTTAGGAGTTTTTTTGAATCTATTCACTGGTGGACTGGTCCTATCATTTCCTTATTCACTCCTATCGGAGCTGAGACTACCAGACTCATCGATCAAAATTGACTTAAACACTGGATCTTGGTTAGGTAAGAAAAGATAATGTTCGTCACTCATTAGCTCGATTGTAACTCATTGATTGATTGTTAATGATTCTCATGATTGTTCTCAGTCTTGGTGCTTCCGATAAGAGGATCAGTTGTGGAATTTTGTAAGAAAATCGTATTGATTTGACAGCCAAAAACGTACGATTTATAAAAAACCCTAGTTATCTGTATGAAAAATTAATAAAATAATCCTTAAAACTCTCTAGTCAGAATCAGAGGCTGACTCAAGATTGCTGCCTGTAAATGCTGGAATGTTATATCACCGCCTATTCGCGACGCTAGAACATTACTAACATTCCGCAAGCAATGTCGTAGATGGTCGCTTTTGAAGCTGTCCAAGAATAGTGGTATCCCTTTAATTCATTAGTGCTTATTACTTCAATTATATTTCAATTTATAAAAAAAATAACATTGTTATAATTATAACAACTGTTAGTTTAATTATGTTGACATGTTTTAAATATTGTATATTTTAAATTTCACATTAGTATTGATTGTGTTACCCTACTTTATTATTAAAATGATTTTGTTGTGGTCTACGCTACGTCCCTTTTAGGTTATGTTTGAAAATCGTCAGCTGTTTGCATATCCAAAAGCTACGTGCCGACACTTAAGCCTTTTTGTCTTCAATCAATTATTTGTGTCCATTTAGTGTCGATTTTTTTCTAATTTAATTTTATATTTTGTCAAGTTTTTTTTTTGTAAATTTATATAGAACATCTTTTTATTTTATTTTATATGCTTAGCCGAATAGCCATTTGACAATCGAAATCGTACGTTTTGAATTGTAAATTAATACAATTCTCGTACACAATTGCACCTCTGATCTGATATAAAAGCATCATAAAATGGAACTTTTAAGGTGAAAACCTACTCGAACCGCAATAGTAGATCTGTCTTTAAAGATCTACTCCTCCTATACAGGTGTTATCCTCATCTATAGAGATAGTCCTATTTTATTTTTCGTATTTCACAAAAGGGTTATTAAAACCTTGGTCCTGACCCCTTACCGAGTCTCCGGTATGAATTTGGCTATATAAACAAAAGTCACCTCATATATCAAGGTTTTTAGCTTTGATGTCCATCCGTCTGCAGCATTACAGGTATAACCTGTAGATTGTTCACGCTGTACATGTGATATTGTTCTATTTTCAGCATCATCTCCAATGTTGGCGACCATCATCGGCAACATAACCGCTTCTATTCTAATGGAGTGGATTGGACGTCGACGCACCTTCGTTCTGATGCTGCTACCCGCTGCCTGCGGTTGGATTCTCATCTACTTCGCAACCAACGTCACTACTTTGATGATCGGAAGGATTATGGGAGGCATCAGTATTGGGCCAATGCAGGGCTTCGGTGGGATTCTAATTGGAGAATACGTTTGCCCGGAACATAGAGGGATATTCCTCGCTTTCAAATCGGCTGCTGTGAACTTGGGAGTTATGTGGATTCACGTTATGAGCCTCTTCTTAAATTCGAGACAAATAGCTTTGCTAGGTTTTTGCACATTGTTGTTTATATTTTTGAATTCATTAACTTGGCCCGAAAGTCCGTCGTGGTTGGCCACTCAAGGAAAATTCAAGAAAAGTGAGGATACATTTTATTGGTTGCGCGGCACAAATGAGAAATCAATTAAAGAATTCAACACATTAATTCGAGTTCAAAAAGAAAAATTGGCGGAAAACCAAACAAATGTAAAGTTTCAAGAAAGAACTGTTATTTTTCTCAAGAAGTTCAAGAGAAAAGATGTTTACAAACCCTTATTGATTGCTTGTTTGGGTAGAATATTGCTGGAGGCAACAGGTAGGCATAGTTTCCCACCCTTCGCTAAGGATATGCTTTATGATATCAACGATGCCACTTCGTCACTCAATGATTATATAACGTTGACCATCGATATTTTAGGCCTCTCGAGTTGTTGTCTTTCAGCAATTCTGGTAAAGTTTTTTAATCGAAGATCCCTTCTGTTTTATAGTGCTATACCAAGTTTAATACTGATGCTGTGCATGTCTGGATACTTAGCATTGGTTTCGCAAGCGATAATTTCCAATACAAGGCAATGGATTCCTTTAGCTACATTGGTTGTTTATTTTGTTGTAGTAAACCTTGGTTGTTGTACCATACCCTACTTGGTGTTAGGTGAATTGTTTCCTTTACATTATAAAGGGCCTGCCCTGATGGTTTACGAAATATTTTCCAGTATCGCGCTACTAGTTACTTTAAAAGTAATTCCCATTGCGTTAGATGCCATCAAAATGCAAGGTCTGTTTGCATTAAATGCCTTCGCTATGTTAGTTCCACTAACGTACATGTACTTAACCCTTCCCGAGACAAGGAACAAAACTTTGCAAGAGATAGAAGACTTCTTTAACAATGGGAAGTTTGATCAGAATGTGGAGATCGGTGGTGATCAGAGTGGTTTGATGCTAAGTGAAGATAAAAACACGAACTGAGTGTACATATGTATAATATGTAAGAGTATTTATGTTATGGACTAAGTGATTAAGAGGTCATTTTTCATAATGGCCGGACATTTTAAAATGACTAAAATGTAAGGGCAATATGAGAATAACTGTTGAAAATATTAAACTTCAGTCACTGAAAAATACGAATTCATTGAAAATAAAACTAAAACAATTTTTCTCAACAGAGTACCCATCATAGTAGAATTCGAATATCCAGTATTATGTTTATTTATTTAATGTTTATTTATTTTATTTAGTTTAAGTATTCATTTAATTTAAGTAGGTTCATGAATTTGTAAGTATATGTGTTTATGCCCTAGATAAGTAATTTTCTGTTATGTATTTTCATCATAATCTCCTTTTTACACCTTCCATGTTATTTCTTTGATCTATCTCTCTGTATGCTTCCAAAGGTTGCCTGGAAGATATTGCTATTAGCAATAAGTGCTGCCTTTGTACACCATATTTGTTTGTTTCGTTTATCTGTCTCCCATGTAATTTTTGTAAATGTGCAAAAAGTGTTATAAATAAACTGACCAGGCTATATAAATAATGTCCGTCGCCTTTTGACACAATACAGTATAGTTAATAAATCAACGATAAGAAAAGTATATAACTATCAATTATGTTATAACTTATAATAATGTGTTCGGTTGGACCATTTGTGCCCGAAGTACGGCGATATCACGCTTGGGATGTAATGAACGGGTGTACCAAGTGTGGAATGTGACTTACAGTACAGTTCACACTTGGGAACACTCCTGACACTTATGTTATATAGACTACTAGTTAATATAGACTATAGTGTTGATAGTTTTGAACGTTAACTTATTTATTAACTATTTTAGTTTGACTGTTTCAATTTCTGTACCCATAATTTAATTACAGTTTATTTCGAGCGCCAAATATGTTTGGAACTATACCTATATATGGCCATTTATATGAGTACTAGCTTTTGCCCGCGGCTCCGCCCGCGTCGAAGAGATTTTCGTGGAAATAAGGAAAACAAAAGAATATATTTTTTTAACGACAGTATGCAACGGTCACCATGTTTTACCAAAGTGCTAATAAATACCAAACGAATAAGTCCAAATTCGAAGTGTCTGCTGTTGTCCGTTGAGGAGATCCAGTACCTACCTTCCAGTCCCATCATCAGACCCTGGTCACCATGTTTTACCAAAGTGCTAATAAAGACCAATCAAATAAGCCCAAACTCGAAGGGTCTGCTGTTGTCCGTTGAGGAGATCCCGTACCCACCTCCCAGTCCCGTCATTAGATCCTGGTCACCATGTTCTACAAAAATACTCATCAATACCAATCAAATAAACTTAAACTTGAGAGGTCTCAGTTCAGTAGTTCTAGATATTACCCATTATATGCAAACAAACAAACAAATCTTTCTTTTTTATATAATAGTGTAGACGTAGACGAACTTTAACGTGAGTTGATTTGAATCAGACTGCGTCAAATTCGATATTTTGAAACATGCAGCGCCATCTAGTGTATTAAAATAAAAACAATTACAACGCCAGCTTACTGAGCCGTTATCCAGGATAGCTTCCCGGAGATGGCGTTTCTGACTTGAAAATAAAAATATTTTTGTTATTGGTTTTTGCTCAGTCAAGAAATATAATTTCAGCTTTAATATTTTTTTATAAAAGGAAATATTTTTTCTGAAAATGAAATAAAAGAATAAAAAATAAAAAGTGAAAACGAATTTTACCAGTCGGGATTTGAACCCGCGACGATCGACTACGCTACGGCGGCGAACCTTCCATGTATTTCACTAAAATTCTCATTGCGCTGCTCCCTTTTGTCATGGCGTGATGATACATAGCTTTAAACCTTACCGAAGAAATGCTTTATCTTTAAGTGAAAACTGCATCAAAATCCATTGGGTGGTTCTCAAGTTATAAGGGAACGAACAGACAGACGTTGTATTTTATATGTATAGAGAAGATTAACGTTCACATAAACAATTACTTAACATTTATAATATTAATGTATTATAATAGCTTGTTGTCCGCTATCCGCCTCAGTTATAAACTGCCCTTCGCCGCTTTATTTCCGACTAGTTCTACTAATAGACTGCTGTTGTTATTTTCATAACATCTTCACGTTTTTTGCATAAATAAATGTTTATTTATCGTTTAAAACGCTTTTCATTTAATACGAGCTTTTGCTCGCGGTTTCGCCCGCGTGTATTGTTTTTACGACTGGCCTCATATGTTAACCCAAGGTTTTCGAACACAAAAAATATAACAATGAAATCTATCGATCAGATCTGAGACTAAGCAATCCATCCATACATCGGCGTGGTTCGTCCACTGCTGGACAGGCCGACCGAGATTTCGCCACTCTTTGCGGTCCTCCTAGAGGTAATACCTATACCCACACACGCTGGCAGACAGGTTGGTTGGTAATATAGCGTGATGATACATAATTTAACACTTTGTTATTTGACATTGACATTCAATTCTAATAATTTTGACACAGGTATTGTATTTAATTCTCCAAGACTTTGTTTCATTTTTTTTAATAATACTTAATCGTAATTGGGTGTCTGCTAATTAATATTCATATGCCCATATGGGTAGAACATGGAGTGTACTGTTAACTAATTTTAAGACCTATTATATTGTTTGGCACATGTTCATGAATAAACGCTACTTACGTACTTACCTACTTGTACTAATAAAAACCTTATCAAAACCAGTTTAGTCGATAGACGTCGCATTTTATATATGTAGTATCCGTTTCAAATGCTATTAGGACAGGACCGTGCATCTCATTTACGTTGCTAAAGCACACAGGCATCAAGTACGACAAGATGAAGATGATTGATCTACACAACTAACCTCCACCTTCCTGGTAAGTTTCTCCATGGTAGCACCGGCGCTGTCACCTCCACCTTTAGCGTCCTTCACGGGACAAGTGGCGACGAGCTGGTCGAGCGGCAGCTGCGGCGCGTCGTCAGCGTCGTACGTGACCGGCCGGTTGTGCGTGAACGGCACCAGGAAGCCCCACTTGTCCGACTGTGAGTGGTGGAGGGGGTACCCCTCCCACGTTAGACGGAGGAGCTTCGGTGTTATCTGCCGAACGGAATGTACATTGGTCTAAAGGTGTAGTGCAATGAAAAGGCTCCAACTCAGCATGATAGCTTTGATTTAAATGCGCTGATGCTTCGCATTTTGCGTCTAAGCACCAAAAAACTTATAAATAGTAATGTTCTGTATTCTTAACGCTAGAGTCCTATTCGCACTTGACCTGTTTTTTAGGGTTCCGTGCCTCAAATCGAGAAAACGAAACCATTAGGTTCACTTTATTGTCCGTCTGCCTGTCCGTCTGTTAAGACTCTTTTTCTCGAGCCTCGTGAGAGATATCAAGTTGAAACAAATACCAACTACAGGATTCTGCTGAGAAATAAAAATCTGTCTTCTTACAAACCCAAAAAAGTTATAGTTCTTTAAAGTAATCAATCTCATTCAAATTATCTCACAA
Organism: Ypsolopha scabrella; assembly: GCA_910592155.1. Lineage (NCBI taxonomy): Eukaryota > Metazoa > Arthropoda > Insecta > Lepidoptera > Ypsolophidae > Ypsolopha > Ypsolopha scabrella. The sequence goes on along the minus strand of OU342972.1, from coordinate 1,715,231 downwards.
TAGAAACCTATAGGGCACTTCCAGTTGACTGAGAAACTTGACATTCCGCTCACAAATAGTTCTAAGAAAGGAATCTAAAAATGACCCATATTTTATTATTCAAGATACAGGATGTAAATGTAAAGTCAAGAATCCCTTTCCTTTAGGGTATGAAAGTATACACGATTCTGATGTCATTACAAGAAAAAAATTTACCTTAAATTTTCATCAGAATTCCATCATTTTTCTAAGCTATGGCTACGCAGCTCACCGGCCTCCCCACACACCTAATTGCACCCCGCAACCCGCACCCCTCATCCGAGTGGCCAGCGACCAGTGAGGGTGTCCACGCGATTAGTGTATTTTGAATAAAGAAAATCGTCTTATTATGAGGTACTGGTACTTTATTTAGAGATCCCAGTATTTAAAATAATATCTTTACCGATCATACTAACACACCCTTAAAGGATTCTTGCCTTTGATTGTACACCCGGTATAACGAAGAACCAACGAAGATTTGTTGATCGCTTATAACAAGCTCGTGTTTTAAACGGTATGATGTACCAAACCCTCAGGCCCCAAGTCCTATTCGCACTTGACGTTTCTAAATAACAAGTCAAATCCCCTTACCTGCATACTAGTGGTGATGTTATTGGCGCCTGGCATCCAGTCCGGATCTTTCCCTGGCTTGGTGCACAGTTTCCTGTACCACGCTGGGTACCCCGCTAAATATGGCCGCTTCACCGGCAGTAACTCTTTCAACTCGTAAAGATACTCGAACTTATTGTTTAAATGTTCTATTCGAGTATCGTTTTCTCGTTTATTTAATGCTTTCAACGCTATATGATCTATGTATTCTTGACTTAAGACTTCGGTACTAAAGTTCTTCTGTGTTTGTTTAACTTTTTCTTGTTTTGGTTCATCGTCTCCAGCTACTTTTTTCTTGGTTTTCCCGGTTTGTTTCTTTAACTTTAATGTTTGTGTCGACCAGTCTTGATCCCACATCCAGAGGTCTTGCTTGTATTGGTCGTCGATCATCAGTCGGCAAGCCTCGTCCGCTTTGAGAGACAATAGCTGTCTAGTTTCGAGCTTAAGGTCTTCGAAGACGGTATCAGCTGATTCTATGTACTGAATCCAGTTTGAGTTTACTGGTAAATACGCTGAGCCTGGAAAAGGTGATACTTTATATTCACATTCTGATCTGGACATGGCTCTGTAATGAGGTTAACAATATAGGAATTGAAAATGGTGTATTATGCTTTGGTCGAGTTTGATTTTTCAAGACAGCGCCGGATTTAGGGGAGGGCAACCGGGGCTGAAGCCCAGGGGCCTCCACACAAAAGGGGCCTCCATATAAGAGGGGTCTCCACATAAGAGGGGTCTACACAATTGTTGTGATAAAAAAAAAAAACCCTTTGACAACTGTTTGATGCATACCCAACTCTTACGCAACGTTTAGTCAAAATGCGGAATGCCAAACACACTATCAGCCATCTTTAACAAAACGGTGAATTCAGTAAACATTTTAATCTTAGGTTTGTCTGTCATGCGTATTCAATATACCCGCAAGTTATTTATATCGTTTATTGCACGGACATCTAGCAACAGAAAGATTGTTTAAATAAATAATTATATATAAAATTATGTAATTAAAAAGCCCCTGATGATGCTTATACATATAGTGAAACCGGTTGGGTAGTGTAGAATTAAATATTATCTGTGGAAAAGTACAAGTGTTTTTTTATCACAACAATGTTTGATAAATTCCACCAAGTGCCGACAATCTCAACTATCAACTTCCGGGTCTACACAAGTTTTCAATGTTGTACACATACATAAAATCAAGTAAGTACAAGTTGCATTAAGATATTAGGGCTCGCGATGTTTTTTTTTTTCTATTTGTATTGGCTTTGTCCATGAGAACTGTATTTTTCGTTTAATCTTACTTTTTTAAGAAATCCATCCATCCATCCATCAGCCTGATCCGTCCACTGCTGGACATAGGCCTTTCCAGGATTTTGCCACGCTTGGCGGTCCTCCTGGAAGAAATGCCCATACTCACACACGCTGGGCAGGCGGGTTGGTGAGCGCGGTGCCGAAACCCTTCCACTAGTGACGCCGCTGCCCGTCACCAGTCTGTTTTATATAAGGCTCGGCAATTGGGGATTGATATACCGCCATCCATCGGTCCCAGGCAATGGTGTGCCGCCTGGTTTTGCCTGAGAGCTGTTCTCTTACTCTCCCCCAAATAACTTCGGGAGGATTTGCGAGTAAGATGGTGGTACCTCCACAGTCGAGCCCGGCATCAGCTCTACCACCTCTACGTACATATTATATTTGTTTAAAAACAAATTAACTTTTTTGTTATTTTTTTTATTTTGACATATTTATTAGATTCTTGTATCATGTATGAAATTCAAATGCGGTGTATATTGCAAGTGAAATAAATAAATGAAATGAAATCAACGTCATAGTCGAGTGGAAAATAGAAGGGAAGTTTCAGAGACCTTAAAAGGCCGTAACCAAGAACTGAAGGATCTAACTGTGGACAGAGAACGATAGAAGATACTGTACCGACATGAGCAGACTCTTAAATTATATATATTGTTTATCTAACGTGAAGAAATAATATTTGTTATGATATTGAATCTTTAGTTATTCATTTTAGTTTTATGATATTAATGTTATTTAAAATAAGGTTAAAAATTTAAAATATTATATAGGTACCTTATTTCAATTTAATTTGCAATCAGAGAAAATCTCTGTTTGACTATGTATTATTATTATATTTCATATTTGTATGCCAATTTGCACATAGCATTGATAGCTAATTTATAATTTAAGATATATACAAATAAATAAATTGATTGATTGATTTTAAAATTTAAATTTTGCCTATCTGCGTTTATGTGTTTGCGATTCCCGTATATACTACTGATCTGATTTAAATGGGGTATCCACTGTCAAATAACTTGATATCCCAGGAATAATGTTGGCTTTAATTAATCACGATACGGTATCTATCCCCGTAATCTTAAATCTTTAAATAAGCTACACATAAATAAAGCTAATGCAATAAATACCAGATGCAAACCTAGCTCCAGCATCCCCGCCAAAGTGACCGGATGCGGGACCGCTCGAGAAACAGCGGCAGTAGTTGCGTTAGTACAATAAATACCAGATGCCAACCTAGCTCCAGCATCCCCGTCAAAGTGACCGGATGCGGGACCGCTCGAGAAACAGCGGCAGTAGTTGTGTTAGTACAATAAATACCAGATGCCAACCTAGCTCCAGCATCCCCGTCAAAGTGACCGGATGCGGGACCGCTCGAGAAACAGCGGCAGTAGTTGCGTTAGTACAATAAATACCAGATGCCAACCTAGCTCCAGCATCCCCGTCAAAGTGACCGGATGCGGGACCGCTCGAGAAACAGCGGCAGTAGTTGCGTTAGTACAATAAATACCAGATGCCAACCTAGCTCCAGCATCCCCGTCAAAGTGACCGGATGCGGGACCGCTCGAGAAACAGCGGCAGTAGTTGCGTTAGTACAATAAATACCAGATGCCAACCTAGCTCCAGCATCCCCGTCAAAGTGACCGGATGCGGGACCGCTCGAGAAACAGCGGCAGTAGTTGCGTTAGTACAATAAATACCAGATGCCAACCTAGCTCCAGCATCCCCGTCAAAGTGACCGGATGCGGGACCGCTCGAGAAACAGCGGCAGTAGTTGCGTTAGTACAATAAATACCAGATGCCAACCTAGCTCCAGCATCCCCGTCAAAGTGACCGGATGCGGGACCGCTCGAGAAACAGCGGCAGTAGTTGCGTTAGTACAATAAATACCAGATGCCAACCTAGCTCCAGCATCCCCGTCAAAGTGACCGGATGCGGGACCGCTCGAGAAACAGCGGCAGTAGTTGTGTTAGTACAATAAATACCAGATGCCAACCTAGCTCCAGCATCCCCGCCAAAGTGACCGGATGCGGGACCGCTCGAGAAACAGCGGCAGTAGTTGCGTTAGTACAATAAATACCAGATGCCAACCTAGCTCCAGCATCCCCGTCAAAGTGACCGGATGCGGGACCGCTCGAGAAACAGCGGCAGTAGTTGTGTTAGTACAATAAATACCAGATGCCAACCTAGCTCCAGCATCCCCGCCAAAGTGACCGGATGCGGGACCGCTCGAGAAACAGCGGCAGTAGTTGTGTTAGTACAATAAATACCAGATGCCAACCTAGCTCCAGCATCCCCGCCAAAGTGACCGGATGCGGGACCGCTCGAGAAACAGCGGCAGTAGTTGTGTCAGTACAATAAATACCAGATGCCAACCTAGCTCCAGCATCCCCGCCAAAGTGACCGGATGTGGGACCGCTCGAGAAACAGCGGCAGTATTTGCGTTAGTACAATAAATACCAGATGCCAACCTAGCTCCAGCATCCCCGTCAAAGTGACCGGATGCGGGACCGCTCGAGAAACAGCGGCAGTAGTTGCGTTAGTACAATAAATACCAGATGCCAACCTAGCTCCAGCATCCCCGTCAAAGTGACCGGATGCGGGACCGCTCGAGAAACAGCGGCAGTAGTTGTGTTAGTACAATAAATACCAGATGCCAACCTAGCTCCAGCATCCCCGCCAAAGTGACCGGATGCGGGACCGCTCGAGAAACAGCGGCAGTAGTTGCGTTAGTACAATAAATACCAGATGCCAACCTAGCTCCAGCATCCCCGTCAAAGTGACCGGATGCGGGACCGCTCGAGAAACAGCGGCAGTAGTTGAGTTAGTACAATAAATACCAGATGCCAACCTAGCTCCAGCATCCCCGCCAAAGTGACCGGATGCGGGACCGCTCGAGAAACAGCGGCAGTAGTTGCGTTAGTACAATAAATACCAGATGCCAACCTAGCTCCAGCATCCCCGTCAAAGTGACCGGATGCGGGACCGCTCGAGAAACAGCGGCAGTAGTTGCGTTAGTACAATAAATACCAGATGCCAACCTAGCTCCAGCATCCCCGTCAAAGTGACCGGATGCGGGACCGCTCGAGAAACAGCGGCAGTAGTTGCGTTAGTACAATAAATACCAGATGCCAACCTAGCTCCAGCATCCCCGTCAAAGTGACCGGATGCGGGACCGCTCGAGAAACAGCGGCAGTAGTTGCGTTAGTACAATAAATACCAGATGCCAACCTAGCTCCAGCATCCCCGTCAAAGTGACCGGATGCGGGACCGCTCGAGAAACAGCGGCAGTAGTTGCGTTAGTACAATAAATACCAGATGCCAACCTAGCTCCAGCATCCCCGTCAAAGTGACCGGATGCGGGACCGCTCGAGAAACAGCGGCAGTAGTTGCGTTAGTACAATAAATACCAGATGCCAACCTAGCTCCAGCATCCCCGTCAAAGTGACCGGATGCGGGACCGCTCGAGAAACAGCGGCAGTAGTTGTGTTAGTACAATAAATACCAGATGCCAACCTAGCTCCAGCATCCCCGCCAAAGTGACCGGATGCGGGACCGCTCGAGAAACAGCGGCAGTAGTTGCGTTAGTACAATAAATACCAGATGCCAACCTAGCTCCAGCATCCCCGTCAAAGTGACCGGATGCGGGACCGCTCGAGAAACAGCGGCAGTAGTTGTGTTAGTACAATAAATACCAGATGCCAACCTAGCTCCAGCATCCCCGCCAAAGTGACCGGATGCGGGACCGCTCGAGAAACAGCGGCAGTAGTTGTGTTAGTACAATAAATACCAGATGCCAACCTAGCTCCAGCATCCCCGCCAAAGTGACCGGATGCGGGACCGCTCGAGAAACAGCGGCAGTAGTTGTGTCAGTACAATAAATACCAGATGCCAACCTAGCTCCAGCATCCCCGCCAAAGTGACCGGATGTGGGACCGCTCGAGAAACAGCGGCAGTATTTGCGTTAGTACAATAAATACCAGATGCCAACCTAGCTCCAGCATCCCCGTCAAAGTGACCGGATGCGGGACCGCTCGAGAAACAGCGGCAGTAGTTGCGTTAGTACAATAAATACCAGATGCCAACCTAGCTCCAGCATCCCCGTCAAAGTGACCGGATGCGGGACCGCTCGAGAAACAGCGGCAGTAGTTGTGTTAGTACAATAAATACCAGATGCCAACCTAGCTCCAGCATCCCCGCCAAAGTGACCGGATGCGGGACCGCTCGAGAAACAGCGGCAGTAGTTGCGTTAGTACAATAAATACCAGATGCCAACCTAGCTCCAGCATCCCCGTCAAAGTGACCGGATGCGGGACCGCTCGAGAAACAGCGGCAGTAGTTGTGTTAGTACAATAAATACCAGATGCCAACCTAGCTCCAGCATCCCCGCCAAAGTGACCGGATGCGGGACCGCTCGAGAAACAGCGGCAGTAGTTGTGTTAGTACAATAAATACCAGATGCCAACCTAGCTCCAGCATCCCCGCCAAAGTGACCGGATGCGGGACCGCTCGAGAAACAGCGGCAGTAGTTGTGTTAGTACAATAAATACCAGATGCCAACCTAGCTCCAGCATCCCCGCCAAAGTGACCGGATGTGGGACCGCTCGAGAAACAGCGGCAGTATTTGCGTTAGTACAATAAATACCAGATGCCAACCTAGCTCCAGCATCCCCGTCAAAGTGACCGGATGCGGGACCGCTCGAGAAACAGCGGCAGTAGTTGTGTTAGTACAATAAATACCAGATGCCAACCTAGCTCCAGCATTCCCGCCAAAGTGACCGGATGTGGGACCGCTCGAGAAACAGCGGCAGTATTTGCGTTAGTACAATAACTACCAGATGCCAACCTAGCTCCAGCATCCCCGTCAAAGTGACCGGATGCGGGACCGCTCGAGAAACAGCGGCAGTAGTTGTGTTAGTACAATAAATACCAGATGCCAACCTAGCTCCAGCATCCCCGTCAAAGTGACCGGATGCGGGACCGCTCGAGAAACAGCGGCAGTAGTTGTGTTAGTACAATAAATACCAGATGCCAACCTAGCTCCAGCATCCCCGTCAAAGTGACCGGATGCGGGACCGCTCGAGAAACAGCGACAGTAGTTGTGTTAGTACAATAAATACCAGATGCCAACCTAGCTCCAGCATCCCCGCCAAAGTGACCGGATGCGGGACCGCTCGAGAAACAGCGGCAGTATTTGCGTTAGTACAATAAATACCAGATGCCAACCTAGCTCCAGCATCCCCGTCAAAGTGACCGGATGCGGGACCGCTCGAGAAACAGCGGCAGTAGTTGTGTTAGTACAATAAATACCAGATGCCAACCTAGCTCCAGCATCCCCGCCAAAGTGACCGGATGCGGGACCGCTCGAGAAACAGCGGCAGTATTTGCGTTAGTACAATAAATACCAGATGCCAACCTACCTCCAGCATCCCCGTCAAAGTGACCGGATGCGGGACCGCTCGAGAAACAGCGGCAGTAGTTGTGTTAGTACAATAAATACCAGATGCCAACCTAGCTCCAGCATCCCCGTCAAAGTGACCGGATGCGGGACCGCTCGAGAAACAGCGGCAGTAGTTGTGTTAGTACAATAAATACCAGATGCCAACCTAGCTCCAGCATCCCCGCCAAAGTGACCGGATGCGGGACCGCTCGAGAAACAGCGGCAGTATTTGCGTTAGTACAATAAATACCAGATGCCAACCTAGCTCCAGCATCCCCGTCAAAGTGACCGGATGCGGGACCGCTCGAGAAACAGCGGCAGTAGTTGTGTTAGTACAATAAATACCAGATGCCAACCTAGCTCCAGCATCCCCGTCAAAGTGACCGGATGCGGGACCGCTCGAGAAACAGCGGCAGTAGTTGCGTTAGTACAATAAATACCAGATGCCAACCTAGCTCCAGCATCCCCGTCAAAGTGACCGGATGCGGGACCGCTCGAGAAACAGCGGCAGTAGTTGTGTTAGTACAATAAATACCAGATGCCAACCTAGCTCCAGCATCCCCGTCAAAGTGACCGGATGCGGGACCGCTCGAGAAACAGCGGCAGTAGTTGTGTTAGTACAATAAATACCAGATGCCAACCTAGCTCCAGCATCGCCGCCAAAGTGACCGGATGCGGGAACCGCTCGAGAAACAGCGGCAGTAGTTGTGTTAGTACAATAAATACCAGATGCCAACCTAGCTCCAGCATCCCCGTCAAAGTGACCGGATGCGGGACCGCTCGAGAAACAGCGGCAGTAGTTGCGTTAGTACAATAAATACCAGATGCCAACCTAGCTCCAGCATCCCCGCCAAAGTGACCGGATGCGGGACCGCTCGAGAAACAGCGGCAGTAGTTGTGTTAGTACAATAAATACCAGATGCCAACCTAGCTCCAGCATCCACGTCAAAGTGACCGGATGCGGGACCGCTCGAGAAACAGCGGCAGTAGTTGTGTTAGTACAATAAATACCAGATGCCAACCTAGCTCCAGCATCCCCGTCAAAGTGACCGGATGCGGGACCGCTCGAGAAACAGCGGCAGTAGTTGCGTTAGTACAATAAATACCAGATGCCAACCTAGCTCCAGCATCCCCGCCAAAGTGACCGGATGCGGGAACCGCTCGAGAAACAGCGGCAGTAGTTGTGTTAGTACGCGCCATGTCGCGATGACGTCACCGGCGCAGTACGACATCAGCTGTTGGAAGTTGGCGTGCACGTCGTCCATCGACCCTTCGACGAACACGTCGCGGGTCTGTTTGTCCACACTCGTGCCGCAATACAGCTTGTGCACCTGAAAAACAACAACGAAAGCTCAAAGAATATATTCTTTCGTTCTGAACACTTGGCATGGCATGTGTGTGTCATGTTAATTTCTTTTGACTTTTTTTATATTGGCAGTTTAAATGAAAGACTGGAATGCCAAAAAAGTTATGTAGGCACTCATTTATTATTACCGTTATTATTAGGGTAAACTAATAATTCTGTCAATGAACGCTCTTTGTCTAGATGGAAATGGTTGAATGAATGAAGTGAATGAATGAATGAAGTTTTTGAGTTCAGGGACGTATTTCGACTATAGTATGTTCGAGATTATTCTTTTCTGAATCTTTTTTTCTTAAATTTAACGAATACACTGTGATTATTGTTTCGATTTATAGATAAATAATTTATTGTATTTTTGCAATAAAGATATGTATTCCTTTTAAAACCTAATATTTTCTTTTGTACCTTGGTGTATGTAGTATGGTGTGAGTAGTATAGGTGAAACGGAAAATTACGAACTGTCACCCATATCATGATAAGTCGAACATACTATAGTAAGGAGGTAAAACGGGCCTACGGGTGTTGCTAGAGGTGGGGACGGGTCCAGAATTAATGGTTTTTTGCTTCTATGTCAAAAGCAGCGCGTTCTAGCTAAAAAGCGGTCAGAAATAAAATCAAACCTATAACATTTTCTACAAGATTTCCCGCATCTCTTATAGATCCTCTAAATACGACTATGAAGTCAAAAACCCTGATCCAACCATTTCCATCTAGAATGTTTAATTGACTGAATTATATTAGGATATCTACTGTTGGATATAGATAGGTCCATATAGCTTACCTGCCTACCTTTTGACAGCGTATGTTAGTAACACTGTATAGTTGGAACTAAACTTTCGCACGCATTCATTACGAACTATCCAGGAGTAGTACGCAACATTCTCGTATATTTTCTAGTTCCAGATGTGTATCGGCCTTGTATACAACGGAAACACGCCATTTTGACGTATGTAGTCTAGTGATTCGGCCGTCGCAACCACCAATCCGCGTGTTCAAACCCATTAGGACATTTCTCCAGTCTGCGTGGTTCGGATGGCTTAAGTTTAAGTACAGCGATAGGGCTCATCACGCTTTGACTGTAACTTTCATTGTGCTGTCCATACTTGGAAACACCTCGGTATTATAGGGCCTCGTACCAGAAGGGTGCTAAGCGGGACCCTACTGTACTACAATACGGTTAAAATCAGTTAACGATTCGGCTTTTCTCGGATATCATCGCCTAAATCCCGAGACGGAAATGACACGAAATACATTACCGCGATTTCTTTTAGGTAGCATTCAATTTGAAGTACCATAAACGCAATGTATAGCACCTGCCAAGCTGACATTACTAACCGGTAGACCTAAGAAATTTATTATGCAGAAGTGACATGAATTTGAACATTCATTATTTACTGAAGCTATACTTGTACACAATATATAAAAAAAATACATATATAAGTCAATATTTTACTGTTTGATGTAAGTAACAGTACGATATTACGTCGGATTAATAATTAATTTTTATTGACACTAAGAAGTCATACTGTCAAAATAGTCAATTATTTTTCTTATTTCAATATAAAGGATGTGTTAGTTTTGAGCTACAAAGGAGGTTTTGTTGCTCATATCGTTCTTGTATTGTATTCAATAAGACAACGAGTAATATAATTGAAGGTCATATCTGTAAATTGATAACTCTATGTGAGAGATGAGGGATTCACGACAATTACCGAGGTTTGCCGAATCGTTAACTGATTTTAATCGTACTGTACTAAGCCTAAGCTGCTTGTCTGCCATAATAAGTGGCAGTCGAATTTTTTACTTTACAGAGTACGTGTTATGGCCTCTTTCCCGTATTATTATTTTTCCTTTTCATATTCTATTGTTTTTGTAAAGATTGACCTGTAAAATAGTAGATTGTTATACCAGTGCATAAAACAAGCCATATTACCGAGTGGCTCAGGCAGCTATAGTTCGAGGTAATATGGCTAGTTTGTAGCCGAGTTTAACACTCTGATTTTCACTTCGATTGCGAGGAAATGAAACTGTGATATTGTAAACAAATATTTATTCCGCTTCTCCAATACATGAAATTCTCATAACTTCTAAGATATATTTGCTTAGATTTTGGCGGCAATATCTGCTGAACAACTTACTTTGCGTTTCTTTCCATTAATGTGTTAGGAGTAAGTATTATTTCATCATCACTTGATGACATATTTAACACTCAGTAATATTTATTGCAAATTTAAATAATCAAACAACTAAAAATGTAGGTACTGCTGAGAAAAAACAACAACTCTTTCCGGCCACTTCTTTTTTTTTTATTCTGCAACGATTGGGAAGGCAAAGGTAACTTGCCCACACAGCCATGTCTAAATAACGTAAATAAATAATTAGACATGCATGTCTGAGGTTTATTTATTTTATATCATATTTGTTTTAGTCACTGTATATCCTTCTGAGCATCGTCTGAAGAGTCCGTGTTCATCGCTGTCCTGTAAGTTCGCGCTAAAATGATAGAATCTTAGCGCGAACACTATTGAGTCTTAGAAGAAGTAAACACTTTTATGCACTAGAACATAAAATGTAGTTTTAGTCCGCTTACCATTTTATCCATTTTACAAAATAAATATTTTGATTTTGATTTTATAAAATATTCAAGAAATTGAAATCCAAATATTTTATATCCTCACCTCAGTAAGACTATTCAAGGAGCTAATATCCATCCAGTCTTCGGGCGCCGTCTCGTTGTCTTTCTCCTTGGCCTTCAGCATGGCGCGCTGGTAGCTGGTGACGCCGCTCACACATGTGTGCATCGACATCGTGTCCATGAAGCTTACACCTGCAATATTGAGCCTTATTACAGTGGCGTAGGGCTGGACATGTACTTACATTTGCGGCAGTAATATACCGTGAGAATAGTCGACATCGGCTACCTTCGGCATTATAAATAACGCATTAGAGCATGTTTTTTTTTAAACTGAGGTCCCAGCAAAGATCGCCCTTTATTTACTGGAATGCGTGTACACTCAGAGGCCTACCATGAGTTTTGGTCACGATACACGTTACCGACTGCGTAAAATGTTTTGTGTGAGAAATTGTAGTTCCTCTCGTAAGCCACTAGGGGCGCTGCACAATTGCTCATATAAATATGACGGCGCATCCTATTGCGCCATCTATTGGTTTAGGATATCAATCGGAAAAGGGCCGGTCCGACTCTGGTGAAGCGTCATATCTATGGTAGCGCAGTGGCCATCTTGCATCGATCGTCACTCTGGTACAGGGAGCCGCGCGCGCACCAAGTTCTGCGACGAATCGTAAATTTCCATTGTGCTTTTTGTTGTGTTTTGTTAATTACCTAACTATTGCCATTAAGAATTAAAAATTTGTGCAGTGATTTGTGACATGGACCTATCGTATTAAATTAAAAGTTCAAGTTATTCTTCTTTGGAATTTCCATTGTTACCACTGATTGAATTGAATACCCACATACAAGAATAAATTATGAATTAATAAGATGAAGACCATCCTATGTATATATATATATTACGCAGTCGTTAAAGTGTATCGTGACCAAAACTCATGGACACAGCGACAAGAAAGCAACTTAAAAATCTGAAGACTGTCTGATCAGTTGGGTGCTTTAGACGGTCTGGACCACCTCCATCCATACTCTGGAGAGTTTTCATCAGATCTTAACCGAATCCTTACCTGACGGAGAACCGAGGCTTCCAAATGACCTTGTTTGTATAATAATGTTGCTTTTGGCGGTCAATTGTGCTGCTAAGTGTAGTTATACCTTCAGCTCAAATGGCCCAGTAGATTTTGAGAGAAACAAACAACTTACCAGTTCTATCCAACCAATACTGCTCTCTAATCTTAGCCCGATCGTAGGAAACATTGTGACCGACGACTATTCTGGGCCTCTTCAGGTCACCACAAGGCTGGTCCAAAGCATCAGTCTCCAGAGGAATCAAATCCTCATAGTTGACATGGTCGTGGTATTTGTGCTCCTCACCGTTAGCTACAGGCCGGCTGACCCAGCCGTACCTGGAAAATTAAGAAAAATTATTAGCCTCTTGAAGGGTTAAGTTATTGTTTTGTATGATGTTGATGTGATTTAAATTCGAGGATAATAGCTAACACCTAAATTATCTGTATTTTCATTTTCGGGACAAACAAGTAGAACAACCATAAGAAGTTAAAATTTTCCACAAGGTTACATAGTAGATAATTAAAAAAAAATTGTATCCTAAATTAAATGAATTTATGAATCCTCAAAAAGTAAAAATATTGAAGTTATTCCGAAAAAAAAAACTTACCAGGCTTTTGAAGACACTGCGCAAGCCAAGGTGGGCCTTGTGCCTGCAGACATAACGACCTCCACATCAAAAATTAGGGCATCATCTGAGGGGCAAGGCACAGGCTCTGGAGGGTCTTCTCCAACATATTTACACCAACCTGCTGTTTTGGACCATTTCTGCAATATAAAGGAACTTATACAAATACCAAGGAAACTTGTCAGGATGAAATCTGAACCACTTCATGAACAGGAATCAAACAGGGTAAACCAAAACATTTTAAAGTCCATAAGACCTATGGGATACACATGTATAGGTTTGAGTAATTGAGGATCTTATCACATCATTTGATAATTTTCTCATTTGTTAATCTTGTTCTGTACCACATACCAAAGTTAAATTTGGCTATTTGGCCCATCATTACAGTTACGCTGTAAAATATAAAGTTAAACAAAAGTTACAAAAGACAAGCCAGTGAACTGGGAGCGCCTGAAAAAAATAATTTAGAATACTTGTATCCTAAAATCTGACCAAATTTACAACTCTTTGAGTAAGAGCCAAAATCAATAATGTTTGAATAATGCAACTTTTTTGATGTTTCTTTTATGGAGACCCCACCTAATTTTATTTTTTTATGTTTGTCGTGATTGAGGCCACAGTAACACGTATTTTGTGAAAATGACAACTTTTTACCTATTATGGTTGAAGCTGTAGGCCCCTGTGACACACAGACAGTGGAGGCTTAGTAATAGCGTCCACTCCTTGAGTATTGAACCCTAAAAATAACCGAATTACCCATGAAATGAGCATCCCTTTAGGATAAAATTACCTTAGGCATAGGTGGAAGCTCACCATCAACTAGCTGTTGGAGCAGTTTTCTGTATGGACCGCTCTGCTGCTCACCAATATTGTAGAAATGTTCAACAACGTCCTTCCCCTCCAGCTTTGGTAGCGTTATCTTGACATCAGGTAAGTGAGCACAGTCTCTGTAGTCGATTCCATGCCTTTGCAGGTGGTCTTGGCAGCTACAAATATTATCATGTTCAATGCACATGAAGAATTCGAGGTTTCATAGGTTGTGATATGAATGATGTGATTGACTAACAACCACTAGGCCAGGTGAGTGAAATTTTGGAAAGGGAATTGGAGATATAATAGAGGACTCATCACTCCCATATGAATTTAGGGGTTGGCTTTTGAAATCATCTGCCTTAACTTGGAGTATGTGACAATTCATTTGAGTCTAGGGGCCCAAACAGTTACATTTTTCATTGCTGGCCACCATTTAAAGTCTTTTACAACATTTTCGAAGGCGCACTGAAAATTGGTCTGGTCTAAAAACCAACATCTGTACTCGTAGGTTAAAACTGTTCAAAAACCGACTCAGCGCACCCAGACCAGTGATGGCTGGTTCAAATCACTAAGATAACTAATATTAATATCACTAAGATAACTAAGTACTTTAATGTGTGATTTTAATTCAAAAGTGATTGCACAATTGGCATCAGAAAAATCATGCCAGGTCAACCTTAAATATGTACAGGGTTGGGCAGATTAAGTGTCCCACTTTTTTAACTTGATTATTTTTCTTTAAATATCAAATCTTTTTTCTTGTCATTAAATGTATTCATTGAGTATGTATCTAACACTCATAAACGTAAAACGTTAATGTCATATCATTTGTTTTCTGTATTTTACAACAACAGAAGCGAAACGCGAACTCGTCGTACAATTGCACAAACGAAATTTCAGACAGTGCGAGATTTTGAGGAAGCTGAAACACTGGACCCTTAATATCAGGTTCATATCGCAGACCATAAAACGATTCAAAGAAACTGGATCATTGAGAATCAGGCCCAAACCTGGCCAGAAAACATCTGTTTGTGTCGAAAAGATCATTGAATGTGTTTGTGAACGAATAAGAGGAAATCCGGCTCAGTGTGCTAGCAAGCTCGTCAAAGATATGAAAATATCAAGGCGATTAATAAGCCGTATTCTTCGAAACGATCTTGGATTAAAAGCCTACGAGAAAAAAAAAATTCATTGATTGAATGATGCTCAAAAAAAAAATTAGGATGAAAAAATGCAGAGAGATACTTGCTTGGCATGCCGATGATGACAATATTTTCCAACGAAAAGATGTTTCTATTACAAGATAGCCATAACCAGCAGAACGATCGCGTGTATGGTGTTCGTTGAGCGATATCTCTGCTGAAACATTTACTGTACAAATGTTGCCACTACTTTTTATCAACAGAGGTGTAAAAATCCATAAAAAATACTACATCCAGACCGTTTTGCAGAATCATTGCTGGGGAATGCAAGAAGCTTGTATGGGGACGATTATTTCTGTTTCCAGCAAGATAGGGCTCCCTCCCACAAAGTTTAACTCACTCAGGACTGGTGTCGAGTTAATTTTCCCGATTTTATACCATGAAAATAATGGCCTTTATCTTCAACAGGCTTGAATCTACTGGACTTTTCCATATGGAGATACATGCTCAGCAATATCAGGATTACACAGAGCCTGAATTTGGATTCATTCATCAAACAGTTGGTTAAGATATGGGATGACATATCAGAGGACGTGGTGCGCGCCGCATGCAATAAATTTTATGGAAGAATGCGTAAAGTTATTCAGGCTAAACGGGAGAGATTTGAGCTATGAATTGATATAGAGACCTTTAAATTGTACTTAACCAAAACATAAAGTGTTTTAATTTTTATGTAAATTTAAGACTTTTACAGCCCTTTCAAACTAGGACACTTAATCTGCCCAACCCTGTATAATAATATTAGGTTAAAAACACACAAAAAAATAGTCTATTTACTTATATGAAAAATATAATTCTGTTAGGTTTTATACAAGTTGAGTAAGTTGAACCACCAGTTCCCTGGAGCACGAGCCCTCACTGACCCTGACTCCATGCAGTCTTGTGGTTACTACCCCTCGAGTGTATATCAAAAGCCTGATGGGGCCCCAGTGAGCCGCAGGTGACCAGTAAGCCGAAGCTTCTGAGGTGAGCATAGGTGACGGAGCTGCACTGAAGTAAACTTGTGTCAAAAAAAGTCATTTCTGACTGATAAGTTTAAGTGATCAAAAATCGACGTCTGCACCAGCAGGTTCAAATGGTTCTAAGATCAATTGGATGTAGTTACGTTACAAAGGACCAAGCAACAAAATTTCAAAAAATGAGTTATCAATGGGATGTCGTTTTAGGATTAAAATAATTCACCTGAAGTGGTTTTCATACAAAACTCAACCCTACTGCCTTAAAAATAAGGGGTGAATCAAGCAACATCACAGTAATGTCTTAAAGTTGAAATACTTTGTGGCTCATTTTACTTGGGGTGGCGCATAATCCGTTGTTACGTAACTACGTCCAATTCTGGGAACTAAACTTGAATTTTTGTGAAAATAGAATAAAGTTCTGTGAAACAATGACAAAGTTTTAAGGCTATTTTCATTTAAAAAATCGATAAAATAATAACGGCGCGTTTCCAGCAAGAGAAATTTCACCAAGGGGGACCTCCCTCTGCCCTCTACCCCCACTTCTGTCCCCCCACCAAAGTCAGGTAGAATGATTCAGGAAAAAATTAACCGAATTTAGAATTAAAACCGTAGATTTATTAGATAAATTACTGGATTTTATAAGCAAATTAATGACTCACACAAAAGATTTTAATGAAATAGCAAATGATAAAACCCTAGTAAGTTAAAATTTACCTTTTCACTATCTCTGGGTTTAGACTAATACTGGGACTAGAATTATTGAATAACTGGTCATATATATTTCTTGATATCATCTGTATATTTACTTCGTTAACTCTGAATTCTACAGAATCACTTTTTGATAGTTTTATGTGTTTCTTATCTTTGAGGTTATCTGCACTATCTTTGTTGTTTTGTCTAATGATCTTTACTATACTGGTAGGAAACATATCACAGTAGCATCTCTGAGGAATTTTGTGCAATTTAGTTAATTTTTTTAGTAATATTTGCGTTTGTTTACTAAACATTTTCCGACAATAACAATACTTTCGCGCAGTGACTGATTTTTTTAGCTTTTTACTGCCTGAATACTTGTCCTTTCAGCCAGTGAGTGACTGACATTATAGGAAACATTTCAAAACGTGCGATCATAGTGCGAAATTACACTCACTCGTTTTTTAGAAAGAGACAGATCTATATAGGAGCAGGGTTGGATTTTGTACTATAACTATAGTATTTATACTATAATTTCATGCATCGTACTATATACTATCCATATCTAGGGATAGTACAACAAAATACTATAATTTCAGAACAGAGTCTATAATTGTCTTTTGGTCGAGAATTCCCATGAACCTTTTCTTTCGATACTCCACTTGTTCATACATTATTTTTGCAAATTGCGCTTTATTTTATAATGAATAGAGTTTATAATACTGTGACTTATTTATTATTCTGTTTGTACGAGTGTGCATTGAAGTCGTTTGAAGTAGTGTGTAAGTGAACTCTTTTTAGAAAGAATATTCAGCAAAGTCAACCAAACGAAGACTAAAATAAGAACAAACTGGCAACACAATCTATAGACGCCATTTTGTTGTCTTGTGACGCTATTAAAGTCGGTAGCAAAAGTGGGAATTGTACCCTAGTGAGGATATGCTAACGAGATTAAATTCTCAGCAGCTTGAATCTAATATGCAAGAGCTAATAGACTTAGAAGAGTAAATTTTTCATGTTAATTTTAAATATTTGAACTATTGTTACATTAGTAATAAAAAGTACTATAATTTTGTACAAAATACTATCCTTTTTGTATTTTTGTGCTATCTTTTTCAACGCACCTAAATCCAACCCTGTATAGGAGCAAGTTTCGCGAAAAACCAGTTTCGCGCGGTCGAGCGACAAGCGTGCACGTATCTGTACAACGTCGTCACATACAGTTGCGATATTTGCGAGCTGTCGCAGGTTAATCTGTATTTATACGAATAAAAATGCTTGAGTGCGGGAAATGCAAGGCAAATATGACGGAGGGAGCCTTATGTAGCATGTGTCATCAAATGTACGATTTTGCCTGCGCTGGAATATCGGAATCAAACTATCGCAAATTAGGCAAAAACAAACCGTTCTGGCGCTGCCCCTACTGCAAAAATCTCGCTGCATCTCCATCTCCAGCTCACCGGGATGCATCTGCTGCAGAAGTATCGCACAGCGACCCAGATTCCAACAAGAAACTGGACATTATGCAGTCTCAGCTCCGCAACATATTAAGTAAGCTCGGCAATCTGGATGTCCTTGTTCAAGACTTGAAGGCGATCAAAGAAGAGATTGGTGATGTGAAAACGTCACTAGAGATGGCTCACGACACGATCAGCTCATTTACTGCACGGATCGAAGGATTGAAAAATAATGTAAGTAAGATCAATACAAGAGGTATCGTCTGTTATACTTACCCTACAAGCTGCGCTAAAAAATATGCAAAGTGAATTACAAGAGAGTGAACAAAGGAACAGGTCTAACAATGTGGAAATTAAAAATGTGCCCTTCCACAAGACTGAAAACCTGTTTGATTTGGCAGCGAAAATAGGTGATGTTATTAAATGTCCCGTTACAAAACAGGACATCAACATAATCACTAGAGTGCAAACTAGACAAAAAGATGCCATAAAACCAATCATATTATCGTTCACTAATCGTTACCTGAAAGAAGATTTCATAGCCGCATCACGTCAGCATAAAGATTTAACGCAAAGCACGATTGGACTAGGTGACAAAACGAGAATCTACATAAACGACCACCTGACTGTACACTTCAAGAACCTACTTTTGAACGCCAAGCAACGTCAACGTGAAGTGGATTTTCAGTTCGTATGGTTACATCATTGCAAGATCTTAGCACGAAAATCTCCAACGTCAGCTGTTTTTACCATCAAAGCAGAAGAAGATCTGTTGAAAATCAAGTAAATAGACACTGTATTTATTCTAGTAAGAAAATTAATAATACAAATAACTATTGTATACACCTTATTACGTATATTATCTATGTTGTGTCAATATTCATATATTGGGTAGTCCCTACACAAGCGATCAATAAATATTATTACTATAACACATACACAGCATCCACTCATTTAAACTATATTATTAAAGTATATGTACAACTATCTTATTTACACGTCATTAACAAATATCAATACAACCTATACACAACATGTATTTATTTAAAATTTCCTATCATTATATATATATATATTCCATTCCTATTTACACATTATATATACACATCTTCTACATCTCGTATCATATCGCACTACAAAATCAACAATACCTATAATTCTCTTAACTCATTTCATTACCAAAGCCTGTATAAAAATAGCTCAAATTATTCATTGTATACAGAACCAAAAGCGATTACAGAAGCGGGTAGTAACTGTCTTTTATCTCAGCGCAGTGGTCTCGAATCAGTCCTCATTATTACAACTCCAATACCTATTACTACTCATAGTTGTTACACCCGTGACCTAGCTAAGCTGTACGTCACCACTGAGCATGTAAAATACGTCACCACTGTGAACGTAGCTACACTAAATGAGAATGCCTTGTTGCCCGGACGGCGGCGGCGGCAGCGCGGCGACGGCTGGCCCAAAGAGTATAGTAACCATTCCTATACAGCTGGGCTGGCCGCGAGTCGAGCCTGCTTGATCTGCAATTAATTATCTACGCATTCGTATCAGATGACTCAACGTCGTCGGTGAAATTTGTTTCAATGATAATTATTCCTGTCAACGTCAACTTTGAACTCTGTACTGTTGAATACACAAAAATATATTGTTTTAGTTACTACAGTGAATCTTAACGTGTATTATCAAAACGCAAGAGGTTTGCGTAGTAAGGTAGGCGTATTTAAAAGAAATGTTTTACTAGGTGGCTATGACGTAATTGCAATCACGGAATCGTTGCTCTTGGAGGGTGTTAGGAATAGCAAGCTCTTCGATGACCGATATTCGATCTTTAGACTTGACAGACGTTACGACTTAACCGGACAGACTCGAGGCGGTGGGGTTCTTGTTGCAGTGCGTCGGGAGTTTTCAGTTTCCGAACAGATTGACTGGAGATCTTCAGCAGAGGATTTGTGGGTATCCTTAAAGCTCAAGGCTGATCACAACCAAGTATACCATTTAAATCTATGCATAATGTATCTTTGTACTGAGAAATCAGGCAACGCTTTTTCCACACAACTTATGAACTTCTCAGACAAATTATTCGATATATATTCCTCGAACCCAGATCAAATTTTCCTTATTATTGGTGATTTTAACCTTCCCAATGTAACGTGGCAGGAAACAAATCATGAACCATCTAGTTTAATTGTAAACTCTCAGACACATTTTTTTGATACAATAGGCCAATGCAGCTTTAATCAATTCAACACGGTTAAAAATATTAATAATCGCATTCTCGACTTGATATTCTCAAATGCGTTGTGCATTGTGTCGCCGTGTGACGATCCCCTTGTTCCTGAAGATCTTCATCACAGAGCATTGGAGGTAGACTTTCACATTGATAATATGATTTTTCTTCCATATAAGGCTAGGACTAGATACATATACCATAGAGCAAACTATGAACATATAATAAACCATCTAAATGAAATACCATGGATTCTGCATTTATATAAATTTAGCCTCGAAGAAGCTGTTACATTCTTTTATAATTCACTTTATAAAATAATAAAAGATTTCGTTCCCGTTAAAAAAGAAACAAAACACACAAAACCACCATGGTATTCGGATGCACTACTGAAAATATTAAAAGAAAAAGATAAATATCATCGCAAATATAAAAAATACAATAATTTGTCCGATTACAACTCTTTCTCGGTGCTTAGGAAAAGAGCGAAAATTGTTGAAAATATTTGCTTCACCGAGTATATGGGTAATATCGAAAATAATATTATTGCTGACCCATCCAGTTTCTGGTCATATGTAAAAAAAAATAATAAAGGTTCTAATAATATTCCCTCCCTCATAAATTACGATGGTCACTCGTTGGACTCCGGGAAGGACATTTGTGAAGCATTTTCCGACTTTTTTGGAAAAAACTTTTCGCCTCCCTCAACCGGTAATGTCAATCTCATCCAGTTTCCCCAGACTCATCTTATTTCAGGTATAGAGATTAATCTAACTAGTTTACTCACGGTGTTAAAATCATGAGATCTTAAAATAGGGGTAGGTCCAGACAACATTTCTCCTGTATTTATAACAAATTGTGCCGAAGCATTGGTTTTGCCCTTATCTATTTTATTCAAACGTTCCGTTAATGAAGGTATTATGCCGATTTTATGGAAATCTGCGTACATAACACCAATCCACAAAAAAGGAGATGTAAATTTGGTTGATAACTATAGAGGTATCTCGAAACTATGTTTATTTGCTAAGGTATTGGAAAGGATAGTTTATGAGCAGACTTATGAAGCGTTAAAGAGTTCTTTCTCGTTAGAGCAGCACGGTTTCCTGAAACAACGATCAACAACTTCGAATCTTGTCCTAACTCATGAGCATGTTACAGCTGGAATGGAAGAAGGTAGTCAAGTAGATATAATATTCACGGACTATAGTAAAGCTTTTGATCGCATAGACCATGTACGGCTTATAGAGAGGCTTTACTCTTCAGGTATTCATGGAGATCTTTATCGATGGTTCCAGTCATACGTCAAAAACAGGACCCAGTCGGTTGTGATAAACAACTATAGCTCACAGTTCCTTACGGTTCCCTCGGGTGTACCACAGGGCTCACTCTTAGGTCCACTCCTATTTATTTTGTTTGTAAACGATATAGCTGGCTACTTCAGGTCTGCGAGGATCCTTCTTTTTGCAGATGACATGAAAATTTTAAAGCCAATCCGAAATAATCAAGATTGTGTCGCCTTACAAGAGGACCTTCGGCGGTTTAAGGATTATTGCCACTTAAACAAACTCGACCTCAATGTTTCTAAGTGCTATGTCATGTCGTTCTCATGTAAATCATCTGTGACAATTTTTCCGTACGCCATTAAAAATCATCTTCTACCACGAACAGACTCAATTAGAGATATAGGTGTCGTACAGGACTCTAAACTTCTGTACGATAAACATATAGAAAGCATATAATAGGGCTTCTAGAAAACTAGGGTTCATAATTAGATCGTGCAAGCATTTTAAAAACATAAAAGCCATAAAAATTCTTTATTGCTCGTTCATTCGAAGTACACTTGAATATTGTTCCCAAGTTTGGAATCCCATGTATGCCATATACATCACGAGAATTGAAGGGATACAAAAACGTTTTCTCCGATACGTGGAATACAAAACTGGAGTAACTGATGCTACATACGAGGCACGATGCAAGAGACACCATCTGCTACCACTTGACGTCAGACGCAATATTGCAGATGTAGACTACCTCATAAAAATAGCTAACGGAAATATAGACTGCCCTGAACTCTTAAGCTATATCAATTTACAAGTTCCCAGGTCTGCCAACCCTCGTCACCAGAGCAAATTACACGTTCCCGCTGTGCGTACTAACTACAGGCAAAATACGTATACAATACGTGCAGCTCGGAGCTTTAATACGTTAAGTCATAAAATTGATATTGACCTGTTTCATACAAGCTCAGACACATTTAAGAGACTCGCAGCAAATCTATTTTTTAAGGAGTGATATGAAGAAGGTTTAGGGGCAACCACAAATAAACTAATATTTTACGTAGGTATAGATACAGCTTTGTATTATATATATATATATATATATTTAATATATATTTATATATTAAATATATATATATTATTTACAACAAGTAAGTATATTATAATAATATTACATTACACTGATTGTTTTTCTTATTTATTAGGCAGTTCACAAATCAACTGTATTTATATTAAATTGTGAAAACTATAGGCTAACTTGCATTACCATGTTATG
Source organism: Ypsolopha scabrella (assembly GCA_910592155.1). Classification (NCBI taxonomy): domain Eukaryota; kingdom Metazoa; phylum Arthropoda; class Insecta; order Lepidoptera; family Ypsolophidae; genus Ypsolopha; species Ypsolopha scabrella. Next base: position 1,692,261 of record OU342972.1, on the reverse strand, counting down.
TTAAGTTTCGATTTAAAGGTGTTTGTTTTCCTATCATAAATAAATAAATAAAGTGAAGTAAAAATCTGGTTGCACCAGTCAGGTGGCCCAGTGTGATTTTCGCATTACTCCGAAGCGTTTCAAAACACTTTCTTGCAACTGTCAGGTAACAGTTCGTTTACCCTCGGTTTAAATCGTGGCCATTTTTGAACGCTCTTCAAATTCGCATCACTCCGAGTGAAATTCACTCGATTCGAGACGAAACCTTAAGTTTGTTCCTTTTGTCGTTTGTCGAAGACGATTCGAGTGAGCCCCGAACGACTTTACTTCTAGCTAGAGCCACTGGCCGTTTGTGCAACCAGATATTTTCTCTTTCTCCCATATAGATCTGTCTCTTTCTAATAAACAAATGAAATTTCGCACTATGGTCGCACGTTTTGAAACGCTTCCCAACTAGCTAAAGTGCGTTCAAAACCATTGGTTATTAATTTATTATTTTCAAATCATGCAACTTTAAAAAATTGGTTCTACGATCAAACGTAACATTACAACATTAATTTCTTGCAAACAGAAGAGAGGCGAAATGATAATTTAATGAAAGTGTATGAATAGCCATTTGCGGCTTCCTTAGTTTTAATTTTATTCGACCGCTAGGCATAGGTTGCGACGACGACCGAAGCGAGGACGAGCGGTTAAGTTGACATGTAAGTACATAATCATAAGGGAGCCGAGCGAAGCGGAGCGGAACGAGGCCCCGTCGTTCTAACAGATTTCACGATATGCAGAGAAAATAATTTTCCGATGACTTACGGTTCAATAATTTATAAAATTAAAGGACCGCTACCCTTTCTGAACTGTACATCGCTAATTGAACTTTATTGGTTCGTGTAATTATCTTATTTCCCTTATTAGTATATGCATATTATTTTTTTATTCTAAAGATATTTATAGTAAAGTTTAACTTTGACTTGTTGAAAGTATACTTTATGTATGTATTTTACAAAATAAATATTTTGATTTGATAAGGAAGATATTACAACAGCTTAATAATGACTTACGGTTCAATAATTTTAAAAATCAAAGGACCGCTAGTGGCCCTTTAGTCACGTACTAATATTAATAAAATTTTACTGGTTAAAACTACTAATTTATTTCATCTGTGGTTTAAATTCTTAATTATGGAACATGGACAGAAATAACACTCATACAGCAAATAATTTGGTAAAAAAAAGTTGTCTGCGATATGTATCTGTAATAAGTAGAAAACACCAAGGTCCTTTGGTTCAGTTTACTAACTTACAGTTCTAGTCTGTACAGAAGGCGCGCATGATTATGTGTCGTATTACTCGCCCTTCCTTGTTTTATCTATTTGCAAGTTGCAAGGCTCTCGAAACTGAAAAATAAAACAAAATATTTTGCAAAGGTTATCATTTATTACTGTGTCACATATTCATTGCATAATACTATATTGATTAATACCTATATGAAAGACCATAATTTTATAACTTGCAAGGGAATAGAAATAACATTTTATGGTGCATACTTAAAATTAAAATAAAGGGAATGTTTTTGAATAAATATGACTTGTTAATTAGTTCTTAGTTGGTAGTCTCCATTCTGGGTGATGTATCGAACCCAGGGTAAGGCTTGGTAGCCACTCTTCTCAATAATCTTCAAATATCTCACTTGAATGCCAGAAGTTGTAAAGTATGGGATCTCGAATTTGACTTGAATTGGTGGTTTTCCATCGACATCTTCACATTCAACTGATGGCAGACCGAAGTGGGCTCTCATCAAGTATTCTTTACCACCTGGGAATGACTTTATCGACCAAGTAATAGCATTTTGCTCTGGAGTGTACTTCACACTTCCAATAGTAGTCTTGAATTTTGGAGAGTCAGCATCGGCTGGGACGGGAATGATAATTTCAACATTGTTAGCAGTTGAACGTCTTTTAAATTGTGACTTAGCTTTGATCATGTACTCAACTCTCGAGTGAGCATGCCGTTCAATCACAGATTCAATCCAAATTAATGGTTTCACATGTGTGTTAAGTCTGTATGACATCAGTTCAAATTCACCATCTGGTGGGATGAAGGAGATTGTTCTGTCATTTTCAAAACGTGACAATCTCACACACTGATGAAACTTTACATCTTCCAGCTCAACAGACTTAGACTTTCCTCTTCCAGTGCTTTCAAAGAGTACCTTGTCATTTAGGCCTAAGCGTAGTTCTGGCATGCCTGATAAATACACCCTCATTTTGATGGCACCAACAATCTCACTCCTCAATACATTGCCATTAGAATTGGCCAGCAGGTTTACAGACTCTATGACATCCAAGAAAACCTCATTCTTTCTGTATTTAATGCCCTCAGATCTCCAAGAGACGGCGTTTGTAACAGCCATTGGAATTCTGGGTTGCATTTCTAGCTTATGTCCTTCCTGGGTTATGTATTCTTGCAGAATCTTACTGTCAGTGGTCTGCGGGTAGCCAAAGTCAATCAATTCATCAAGCAACTCATATATAACCACAAAATTATCTCTAATGCTCTCTTCTTCAAGTTCTTTGAAGTACTCAGTCATAACTTCCACAATCTTGTAAAGAAACACAAATACCAAGGCAATGTTAGCATTTTTCTTAGTGGTTGATACGATGTACAGGTTGTTGGTCTTGATGAACGCGAAGGTACACTCGCTGGTCTGCAGCAGAGGCGTCAACATGCCGTCTTCCTCCTTCTCCATTAGCAATGGCATAAACTTGTCAATGACGCCCATGTCCACGTCTCCTCGGTAATTCCTGGATATCAGGACTTTGCCCTTCACGTCCAGTATGTAAATAGCCGAGGACGACATTTTGAGGCTGAAACACAGGTACTTTCAGGTCACAAACAACTTATCGTACAAACCAGTTTCTAGGTTAATATGAATCAAATTTTATGGTAGGAAATGATCGTATGAAGATGAGCTTTGTCATTTTGGCCAGAAAATATAGATTTACTCACTGAATTACTCAGGTTTTAGTACAAAAATCTACATTTTACCCCACATACGTGGGTTCGAGATGACGCAATTGACAGCTAACTTTTTTTTTGTATTTTATGGCCTGGTTACATCGACCTTTAGGCCAAATGACAGCTAACTGACCAGTGCTCAGTGTTGCCGGTAGTCAAACTAGAAAAAGTCCGAAACCGGATCAGAAATTACCCGAATTACCCGTTTTGTGAATGTAATGTTTTATTTCAAGGGAAGAAATGAAATATTAAATACCTTGTTTTTATTTTAACATTTCCCATACCTATTTAAGAATTAACAGGAATGTGTTTGTTTTAAAAGTGTTTTTAATTGATAAGGTGAAAAAATGTACAATTAAAGATATTTTAAGTAGAGTTTAATATCTTATGTCGTTGTTACCAAATGAAATAATTATCAAAGAATTTTTTACATTCACATTCACACCATTTTGGTGAAAATTGACAAATAAAAAGAATAATTTATCAAAAATGAACTCATAATAAAAAAAGTTGATTTTAAAGGTTCCTTTCCCTCAAAATTTTCACGTTTTATAGTATTTATAACTTGTCAGAGCAAGCCACAAAACAAAACGGAACAAACAGCAAAATAATCGTGCTTTCTACTGATGATTTGTGTGTGCATCTCTTTTGCACATCGTTTTAATGCGAATTAGCCTCACGTAAATCATGATTCTCACATTTTGTGACAAATAGTAGAGAAAAATATGATGTGTTCAATTATGCGCTGTAGCTGCGTCAAGTCAGGTTTTTTTTTATTGACGGTACAGGGTTTTTTACCCGGCAGTCATGGTTACCTGCAAAAAACCCGCTTAGGGCCTAAATTACCTGAAATCGAGTAAAAATAACCGCACCGGCAACGCTGTTTTGATGTGATGTTGAAATAAAATCTTCTTCCTTACCCTATCTAATGAGAGTCTGTCTGGGGGCTTCTCTTTTGCACGTTTTCCTTCATCGGACTTGGGTTCCTTAGTCTGAGATCGGATTCAACCTCAACTCAACACACAAACACACACACACCATCACACAAAATAGGGATAAGATTCATTCCGTTTTGCACATTGACGTATGATGTGCCTCAAAATTATTTCGTTTTGGGCATCAACTGAGTCAATACGATTTAATAGGAGAAAAAATATTTCGTCGCAAAATTACCCGAAATTAGCCGGCATTCATGATTACCCGCAAGATACCCGCTAAATGCTTAAATTACCTGAAATCGGGTAATAATTCCCGTACCGGCAACGCTGCCAGTGCTGCCAGATAAATATTTTAGAATTATGGAAAAACTTTCCATTTAAATTATGGCATACCCCAAAATATATGTTTTCGTGAATAAAACAAAAAAATATATATTTTATTGTTAACTCAAGAATAATTAAATTATCGTCATCATCGTCTGACATGTTACTATTATTTGTAGGGCCCGAATTTTTGATGCGGATGCAGAACGTTCAAAATTTCAAAAAATCCACAAAAAAAAAACGAAAATTATATTAAACGAGCCTATGCCCGCGGTTTTGCCCACGTTTATAAATGTTTTGCCTCATTTTTGGCTTGGGAGTGATTTTATGAACACGCCTATGTGTTGCACTTGCATAGGGTCAGTACGGTGGTGATAAAAAAACCGCATCCAAATCCGTTGAGTGGTTCTCGAGTTAAAACGGAACATACATACAGACAGACAGATAAAAATTCCAAAAATTGTGAGTTTGGCCTCCGCAGGCCCGGATTTAGAAACCCAGGGGCCGTTAGGCACTTGACAGAAAAATTTGAAAACAGAAAAAAATAATGTTTAAGGAGCATGATTGTTTAGAACAAAAACAAACACTTCTGTGTATTTAAATAACAAAACAAGTATAAACTACACTTTTATTAGGAGTTACCATGCCGTCCACTACCAGGGCAATGTTTTGTCAAATTGAGCAATAAGTCTCCAAGAGCTTTCCCTAAACAAAATTTTGGCAATTTTTTATTCAGATCTTCGCCCTGGTTAGGACCCCCTTGGGAGCTGGGCCCCTAGGCAGTTACGTATCCAGACTTCTATTTCGCGGGGGGACATTCACTGAACCAACAATGTGAATTGTAAAAGAAACCTCTGTAATCACTGTCCTATAATATTAGTAAGTATAAAAAGTATCGTACCTTTTTTTATTAAAACGTACTTTACAGTGGTCATATACATGGGCGTCGGGAGGGTGGGGCAGAGGGGGGCAGCAGCCCCTCCTGCAAACGGAATGGGACAGTAAAAAATAGTACTAAAGTACACATACAGCGGACATATGAGAGACAAGACCGATCGGCAGTTTTAGTTTGCTCAATAATAGGTTTTTTATTTTTCAAATATAAATATAAATTTATATCTGAAAGAGGTTGCCCCACCCTAGACTTTCGTCTTCCGACGCCCATGGTTATAAATAAATATTCCCGATCCCATGTACGTCACGCCAAATTTCGTGGGGGGGATAAATCCCACCTATCCTCCCCCCTAGATACGTGCTTGCCCCTAGGCCAGTGCCTTGCGGGTCTAAGCGGAAATCTGAGCCTGGGCGTCAGTACAATAATAAATAATAACCAATTTCATTTAAAATTTCGCGAAAATATTCAATGTACAGACATCACATTTTCACTATTATTAGTATAGAAGATTAATATTTAGTTTCTGAACGAATAAACATTGAAAGATGAGTGTGTGCCTTAAGTGTTATCTAAATATTAATTTAATCTCTCCTTGTCTTCCATTTTTTGTGTAATTGTACTTTTCTAAGATTAAACAGAAGAGACTATTCTTCTGGCAGTATCTTCGGCTAAATGCTAAACTACATTCACTAATTGCCTGTTAGAGCTTTAAGATTATTCATCAGTTTCATCCTTGACTGCATGAAAGTCGCATTGGATATTGGAAGGATTTAAATGGATTTTGATGGAATTTGGTCAAAAATATGGTATATTGAGCAAAATTTTGGTGCGATAGCTCAACATTATGTTTTATGGAATGAGACTCAAAAATATGGTTCTGGCATCACTGTAACTGAAGGCGCCCGCCGCCCGCCACTAGGGTGGAGTTTTTAATTCGGTGAACACGTTTGACAGTTCGAAAAGCATTATATTGCCACTTTCCAGCCAGTGCTGCTCTTATCGATATCATAAAATATTGGCGGCTACATGATGCGTTTTTGGAGTTTCTTATATTCAAAAAGTCATAGGTCAAATGACGCAAAATTTAACAAAAATATAACATTACACTTTTTCACCATCTTTTTCGAAAGTTATTTTTGTTTATTTCGAAGTGGTCTTCTTATGTTTGCTTCACAGTTATTACCGGAAGTAAAAACTTGCAATTTTATTTAAAAATCAGTAAAGGAAGCTCTTAATATCCAAAGCATATGTGGCACCGTAGGGTCCGTCTAATCTAAAACTGCACACCACTTCACTCGAGTTTATGCTATCCGTTTCAAATGCTTTTAGGACAGGACCTTGTGCCTGTGTGCGTCAGCCACTATGTGCATCTCATTCGCTCACGCACTTCCGCCAACGTTGATAACGCACGCACATAGACATCAGAGGTGCAATTGTGTAAGCCAATCGTATTCAAATTCGATGGTCATATGGCTATTCGGCTAAGCAAATCGTACTTTTTCGGTTGTCAACAACAAAACAAGACAATTGTATTAATTTGACAGCCAAAAATGTACGATTTCAATTTTCAAATGGGCTAATTTGCTTAGCCGAATAGCCACATGACAATCAATTTGAATACGATTGGCCTTACACAATTGCACCTCAGGTATGACAAGGTCCTTTCCTAATAGCATTTATTATATAATAATATACACTAGCATTTATTATTAAAATCGAATCTCATTCCGATTAAAAATGTGTTAATGAATACGTACTTTATTTCGATCCATACTTTTCATCTTGCGAATATTTGGACAACTATAGAAACAAAAGGTGCTACAGGCGATAGTAACTGCTAATTTGATGTGCCTATTCTACTCCAGCAAATAAATAATTTATCATAATGGTATTTTAATCAGCTAACTTGATCTAATCGATATCTTTTAAACATCTTATTTTACAAGGGAAACGTTTTTATTCATAATATAAAGTAAATAAAACATATATGAATGCAGTCTGTCTAATAAAAGCTGAGAGTAACTTTACCCAGATTTTTTTTCACCTTGTTTCCATATCCGTGTCAGGTAAAGTTGTTCGGCTTTTATTTGATAGACTTTACGGATTTATCAGAGCACCAAACGTCATGCTGCAGTCAATATCGATATCGACATATCGATGTATAGCATCCCTATTTATTTTTTTCGAATAATGGCAACACTATTTGTCAAGAGTGTTCGCCGAATTAAAAACTCAAGTTTAGTGTTGTCACCTCAATTTTATTCTTGTCACTAGCTTTTTATAAGAAAGTCACCATATTACATAAAATTCCATCAAAATGTCGCCAAATGTACGGAATACCAGTTAGAAAAAGTCACTAAAATGTATGAAATGTATAAAACAAGCATTTCGCTAAATTGACTAAAATTCCGGTAGATTGAGCGACAAAGCCGCTAAGGCGGTTCATTATAGAACCCTAGGGTAGGTAGGAACACCGGGGTTGCAACACCGAGTTTTTGAACAGGTTTGGCCGAGTTGCTACACTACAAACGTCATTTCACATATCTCCAATAGACTTCATATTGATTTATAACTAATTCAAAGATTACAGTATTCTTTATATGATGTTCTCCCTCCGCAAATCCCCCGTCCCGCTAACTTCAGCTTTCTGCTGACTTTTGTATATAGTCCTTTCAAAGATTCAAAAGATTCAAAATGTTTATTTGTACAATAGATACATAAAGTATACGTTTTACATGTCAAATCTAATCTGTATGAAAATAATATTTTATAATGAAACAAATATGATACTTACGGGAAATATATATAAAGAAAAAACTTTATTTAAATTGGGCCACTAAAGTTATACATATGCATAAAATAAAGACTTATTGGAATAATAATATTATTGTACATAATGCAATTAATAAACAAGTTGATAAATAAACTGAATAGACCATAAATAAATATAATGCCTAACCAAATATTATATACTTACTTAAGTAAAAAATTAAAATATTGTATATACCTACATAATGCAATAAATAAATAAGTCAATAGATAAATAAACTATAAATAGATTTAATGCCTAAATCCGCCCATTCGATTAATCTTGCTAAGAAGAAGGGCAAGAAACTTAGCAAGATCATGTCTTTTTTTATCAGTATTTTTTTTTTCAATTTGGCTCAATACTGTTACAGTCTTTTTAACTTACACAAAATTATACAAAATAATGTATTAAACTTTAATAACTAAAGGATAAAAATATAAAAGACAGAAGGAAATTGTGTCACGAGGGGAAAAAAATACATCTTAGTCTACCTGTCTAATGAGGTAGTAAGTTATAAAATGTTCATGTCAATATGTAAAAAGAAATGTCAAAATAATAATAAAAAAACAAAATAAAAATATTCGTCCACATAAAAACAAACGATTTGAAATACACAAATCAGTTAGAAAATTAACGAACAGTAGTATTATGGCTAGAATCAATATTCTCATGACACCAAGCATCATTATCGTCCAAATAGTCATTGATTTTATAATATGCTTTTCTCAAGAGTCCCTGCTTAATATATAATTTAAACTTGTTTTCTGAAAAACAAAGGACCTCCTTTGGAAGTTTATTGTAAAATCTTATACCATGTCCTACAAAAGAGGTGCCTACTTTTGCAAGTCGTATTTTTGGAAAAGCCAGTTTATGTTTCTTCCTAGTGTCTATAGAGTGATGCTCACCGAGCCTCGGGAAAGCATCGATATTTTTTCTGATATATTTAATAACTTGGTAAATAAACTCACAAAGAACTGTTAAAATATTAATTTCTTTATATTTTTCTCTTAATGAATCCCGGTGCTTCATATTGTAAATAGCTCGAATTGCTCTCTTCTGCAAAACAAAGACTGCGTTTATATCCGCAGCTCTACCCCACAGCAACACACCATATGACATAATGCTGTGAAAATAACCAATCTAGCAGTATCCTCATCAGTAATTTGCCTCATCCGTCTAACAGCGTATGCGGCTGAACTTAGTCTACCACAAAGGCCTTCTATGTGGGGACCCCACTGAAGACGAGAGTGTATAGTAATGCCTAAAAACTTCGTTTTGTTGACTAACTCTAGCTTGGACCCCTGCAAAAGTAGATCAGCATCTACTTGAATTACATTTGGTAATGTGAATTTTATACATTTTGTCTTTTTCTCATTTAAAACTAAATTATTCGCAGTAAACCAATCAAGAATCATAGATAGAGTTACATTCGCATCATCAAGGATATCTTTATGTCTATTAACTTTAAAAATACTTTTGTATACACGTTATGTAAGTTTATTAAATTAAATAATATAAAACTATAAAAGTAGCATAGTGTGTTGTATAGGTACTTACTAGTGTTTTAATAATATTCAGTATTTAATGTAGGTAACATATTACGGTTTTATTAATGTTTATTTTTCTCTGTGTATATATTGTGTACTTGCTTAGTAATGTTTTTTGAATTTTGTTGTAGGTTAACGCTTGAGAACTCAAGTTAACCAAATTTTAACTTGAAAACTTCCAGCAAGTCTATTCACTTAAAACTAGATATTGGCGGAACTAATGTGCGGAGACACATTATAGGAAGCCAGATAAAACGGCTTTGATTTGATTTGATTTATAACTGTAAATTTGACGTCTCTATACGAACCTTGCGAACCCTGCTCAGAGTTGGTGTTGAAAAATTCGACACCGGTACACCGGTGTAGCGACACTGCTATTTTTGAACGGTCGGGGTTGCGACCCGTTTTAGTGTTGGAACCCGGGGTACGAACCCAAGCCGGTGTGAGTTTTTTTCTAAATATACTATAAATAGATATAATTCCTAAATCCCGTAAGTTTTAATACGTACCTAGCATTTTGTTACAATCGTGACTTGTGTTTCAATTTATAACCTAAAAACCGACAAAGAAGGGAGCGATGGGCATGGCGAGGAGTAGCGCGAGCGGCAAGACGATTAAGGCAGTCACACAACGTCCCTGCCCTCTTCCCGCACTATTTCCCTCGCTCATCGTCGAGTGTGTGGCTGAAGTGATAAAAATAGCCTTATCCACTCTTGGCTCGACTGTGGAGGTACCACCATCTCACTCGCAAATCCTCCCGAAGTTATTCGGGGGAGAGTTAGAGAACAGCTCTCAGGCAAAACCAGGCGGCCCACCATTGCCTGGGACCGATGGATGGCGGTATATCCATCCCCAATTGCCGGGCCTTATATAAAACAGACTGGTGACGGGCAGCGGCGTCACTGGTGCAAGGGTTTCGGCACCGCGCTTACCAACCCGCCTGCCCAGCGTGTGTGAGTATGGGCACTTCTTCCAGGAGGACCGCCAAGAGTGGTGAAATCCTGGAAAGGCCTATGTCCAACAGTGGACGAAACAGGCTGATGGATGGATGGATGGACTCAGGTAAGAAGCACAATCGTTATTCTTACAAATAATTGTTGTTATTATTGTCTATCCTTCAAATGATGAGATATAGAATTCTGTCATGGTGTGGATGTCTATGAACTCGAAATGTTTGCTGTGAGTAGTTTGCTCCCTCTAAGTCTGTGGTAGTTTGATGGTTTAAAGACTTATAATTGACTTTTAGTACTGTCAGCGCCATTCGGAACCCGGCCAAGACAGACAAGAGCTGAGTTCAGTTTGATCGCCCGCTCTCGCCCGGCGATCATGACATCTCTTTTGCACGCGTTGATTTTGTATATGCTATCCTGCTGTCAGTGACGAGCGGGCGATCAAACTGAACGCGGCCCAGACAAGAAAACCTTCCTTTTTAAATTTCTCTGGTTTCTTTCCCTTCTTTCTTGTGAAAGGTTATCTGTTTTTATTTGCGATTACAAATGGTTATTAGCAATGTTTTTAGCTTTTTAGCTTCGTATTATTCCACTTGTGAGTCTTGCTCTTATTCATTGGGTCGTCGTTATTATAAATTTGCCAAAAACAATGGTACCAGTTGGTGAAGGAAGACAAAATAATCCTTTGGTCTTCTTGGATATTTCTATCGCCGGAGAGAAAGGTTCGTGCATATTATTTCAATTCATATTTTATGGATTGCAAAGGTTGAGGGCTCAAGTCGTCCCTCGTTTTTGGTCGCCGTTATCCAATATTACTTATCTATGTTATTGTTTTGTTTGCAACAAACATTATCTATTTATGATATTCATATATAAAATGTAGTACATACCTAAGTCAATGTCTATGAATTAAGGCCAAACTTCCATACAAATAAAACAAGTAAGTAATTTGTTATGTTATGTACATATTGACCCTTATTCTCATTCTAGGAATTTTAAATATAAACAAGCGCAGTGAATCAGGTCTACAATTCATGCACATCAAAATCTAAAATTATTATTATTCAAGGGCGTAACAGGAGGGGGGGCAGGTAGGGGCAGCTTTTTTATGTTCTATTATTTTTGAAGCAAATAATTTTGACCTGTAAAAAGTATGGTACTTAATGTATCTATTTTACAAAATAAATATTTTGAATTTTACTGTCTTACAACATACTGTAGGTAAGTTATATTAGGGACTACTGAACTCGTGTATCTCATCTCATCATACTCCTTCTCCTTACAAACCTTACAAACACAGTGTTGCCAGGTACAGCCTTGAGTTTGTGGCTAAACTTAGCTCAAAAAGTTGCCAGGTTGAGTATTTTTTTTCACCTTAAGTGGCTAAATGTATGGAGCCTGAATCCTCAAAAAGTAGCTATTTTTATGTACTTCCAAAAATTTTACCAATTTTCTGCCGAAGAGAGTATAGGAGAACGAGAACTTGTCATAGATGCAGAGCAAATTCCACTAGATGTTGGTGTTGAGGTAAGACTACCAAGAATAGTTGGGAGATAATGGCACCGGGCTAATACTTCAGCTTTATGTTTGAAAGAGTATTTTAGGAGCTCTGAGGCATGCTGAAAATCACTTATAGTTTCGCTATGTCCCATGATGTAAGAATTTTAGTATGAGTGTTAATATCAGTCAATGATATTCAGCTCAGGACATGGGAGTCGTCTCACATCTGGTCGCTTGGTGCCCATTACGGACCTGGACTAAATAAACAGCACTAACTTACAGACAGACCAACCTCATCGAAATTTTTCTGATATTAACACTCATACTAACATTCTCACATCCCCTCTCAATCACACACACTCACAAACACCCTCTCTCCCTACCCCACTCACATACTCATCTCTATAAAAAAAAGGTAGGTAGATAGATAGATCTCTTTTTAATACTAATTGTCACCATGTCATTTTATGTGCCATCATTTCATTGTAAGTGTCATTATTATATCAACTGATGCAGGGCCCAGTAGGTTCCGAAATATATCTTGAAATTATTATTTTTTTATTCTTTTGTGCACATATATACTCAAATATAATAAAAACCAAAAATATAATAAAAAACAAAACAAAAGAACAAGCTAGTAAAGTTTATATAAATTTATTTTAATATATATAATGTAATATATATACTATATGACCACTTACCGAGTCTCCTATTTGGCTATATAAATGAAAGTCACCTTATGTATAGAGTCGATCTTGTGGTCGTATTTTCTGGGACTGTGTTTGTTGTGTATGGTAACTAACCTTAGTGTGTTTCTTCTATGGGCTTTTGTGGTCTGAATAAATGATTTTTATTTTTTATTTATTTATTTTTATTTGAAAATGATTCTTCCTGCGTGAGCTTTTTGTATAGAAAGCATGGCGGGGGCCTTTGTAGACTAGGCCCCTTATATATATACCTAGTCGGTTCTTAAATACTGTCACTGGCCATTTATTTTAAAAATAGAACACCTAGAAAAAAAAAAGAAATGGTGTTCGATTTTCAAGTATTTTTTGATTAATAATCTGCCAAATCACAATTACATTCTTTCATTTTTTACGATGAAGTGGACTCGCAAAGAGGACTGAGTAGCAGTAAGTGCATTGCATCGTTGCGGCCATCCACCGAAGACGATATTCAACTTGCTTCAAAAATTAAAAATCACTAAGAGGTTCGTGTACCATACCATCAAGAGGCACAATGAAACCTCTAGTGTCGATGACGAGAAAAGAACTGGCAGACCTCGTTCCGTTAGGACTTCAGGGGTCATCAAAGCAATCAAGGCGCGTATTGCAAGAAATCCCCTCTGCAAGCAGAAACTGATGGCTTTGGAGATGGGATTAACCAGAAGTACCGTAAAAAAGTAATCAATGAAGACCTGGGACACGAGCTTACCGAAAAAAGAGTGGACATCTTCTGAACGCGCGTCTGATAGCTATGAGAGCCAAAAAAAGCAAAGTTTTGCTAAAGCGGTACGCAAGAAACAGACACCGCGATATCCTGTTTACAGACGAGAAAATTTTTAATATTGAAGAGAAATACAACAAAAAAAATGACTGGGTGTACGCTACCAGCTCTGCGGCCGCTGGAAATGCCATTCCTAGAGTGCAGCACGGCCATCATCCATCATCAGTTATGATTTGGTTGGGAGTGTCCTACTATGGCCCTACTGAAGTGCATTTTTGTGAAAAAGGTGTCAAAACCAGTGCAAAAGTGTACCAAGACACGGTTTTAGATCGCATAGTAAAAGATCTGCCCCAGACACTCTTTGGAGGACGGCCATTTGTGTTTCAACAGGACTCCGCACCTGCTCATAAGGCCAAAACAACTCAGGAGTGGTTCGAGCGCCAGAATATCGAGCTAATAAGGCATCAAGATTGGCCCTCATCTAGCCCTGACCTCAATCCACTGGATTACAAAATTTGGCAGGAATTGGAGGAGAAGGTCTGTTCTAAACCTCACAAAATTTTGAGCAGCCTAAAGTCATCATTGATTAAAGCAGTATGAATATGGTCCATGCTGCTATTGATGATTGGCCGCGAAGATTGAAGGCTTGTGTGAAAAATGGTGGCAATAATTTTGAATAAATTTTGTGTTTAATGTAAGCTAATTAACTTACCTTTTTTAAAAAAAAAAACTTTTTTTGAATATCATGACTAGTTTTCATTTTATAGCCAATTTTGTTTGTGACAGAATTTAAGCACCGACTAGGTATATATATGTCTTTGTCCAGTCCGACACTACCTCTTACCTCAGTTTGAGAGCCACTTCTAATTAGTAAATAATGTAAATCTCCAGCTGGACGTGTGGTGATAGAGCTAAGGAGTGATGTGGTGCCGAGGACAGCTGAGAACTTCAGGGCTCTGTGTACTGGAGAGAGAGGACTGGGCACCAGCGGGCGCCCCTTACATTACAAGGGGTGCAAGTTCCATAAAGGTATGATACAATTACGTAACTTCTGTTGTAGGTACTTATTTCAATGTTTCCATGGTTTCCTAAAAATATTAGCTCCAAAAACCACAGTGTCTGCTCTATTTATTAGGGTTCTGTCAAAAAATGGAAACTGTTTTAGTAAAGCTTATGTGTCTATCTGTTTGCAGCAGAACTCTAGAATGGTTAACTGAGCAACAATTTGGCATGTAGGTGGGGAATTAATCAGTGTTCCTGGGATAAATATGGAAAATCTTCAATATAATGACATTCTAAAATATTTGGAAAATTATTGCGGGGTATTTTTTTATATCCATTGGTCTTACGCATTTGAGAGTGAAAGCAGCAAGTGAAGTGATTATCGAGTCGAGGTAAAAAGCGGCACGGCCGTACCATCCTTTTCTCGAAACAGTTCAGGCCATTTTCGACCCCCCTATAACTTCGTTGTGGATAAAACTAGAAACCTGAATTTTCAGTAACCAAGCAAGCATTGTATAAACACGGTATATTTCAAATTTCACTCAATTTGAACCAGTAGTTTAAGAATTATAACTAGTCAAAGTTTCTCAATTTTGTCACTCACTCACTCACTGACTGACTCATCTTCTAGCAGCAAATATGGAATACAATTTGGGGGTGCTAACTTTCTGGACAAGAACGGAAATCTTAAAACCATTTCGAGAAATATGTTTTCTGTACAGTTGCTACTTATCAGATTAATAAATAAATCTATACTTTTAAAGATATTTTAACAAAACACAATGAACTTCATTTGACTTATCTATGACGTCATGACATGACATTTGACATGCAGTGCATTCCGTGTCGCGACATAATCGATTATATCGCGTCTATCATCATTCCGAGTCACTGTGAGCCCGATAATTAATCAACCGCCAGAATTCATATTGGAGACTCGGTTAGTGATCAGGAACAATGTTTAATGAATCTCAAGGTAAAACTGAAAACAAAAAATTGCTCCCGTACCTACCTACTGCCTATTCAGTCAGTATGGAAACAATTTTTTTTATGATTTCGAAAATAACGATCATTGAATTTTGTTCCTGATCACTAACCGAGTCTCCAGTATGAATAAGGGTGATTGATTAAATTTCACCTTGTTTATCATAGACGAAATCCTTAACGACGCCATGTTGTGATATGCCTATGCTTCAGAGCGTTTCCACTATGAGCGATCTATGAAAAGTGCTAGCTGGCCGGTGGCAATTTCAAAAATAGGTTTTTCGAAGAATAAGAGCATTAGTTAAATCATGATTATAAGATTGTAGTTATTTATTTCTGGCAAAAATCAGGGTGAGGGATCATTCCCTCTGTGAATGTGGCATGTATGAAGGGACTGTAGATCATATGTTCTTTGAGTGTCAAAGATTACAGTATTCTTTATATGATGTTCTCCCTCCGCAAATCCCCCGTCCCGCTAACTTCAGCTTTCTGCTGACTTTTGTATATAGTCATTTTGTATACACGTTATGTAAGTTTATTAAATTAAATAATATAAAACCATAAAAGTAGCATAGTGTGTTGTATAGGTACTTACTAGTGTTTTAATAATATTCAGTATTTATTGTAGGTAACATATTACGGTTTTATTAATGTTCATTTTCCTCTGTGTATATATTGTGTACTTGCTTAGTAATGTTGTTTATATTTTGTTGTAGGTTAACGCTTCAGAACTCAAGTTAACCAAATTTAAACTTGGAAACTTCCAGCAAGTCTATTCACTTAAAACTAGATATTGGCGGAACTAATGTGCGGAGACACATTATAGGAAGCCAGATAAAACGGCTTTGATTTGATTTGAATAAAACCCAAAATAATGAAATTAGTTTCATAAAATAGTCTACATTTTCAAACTAAATTATTAAAAAAATATATATCAGAAACATGCATGGCTAATTAGTTTTTAGTGTATAAATCAAGGAAAAACTAACATATTTTGCAATTTCCGTCCAGTTTTCTACATACACCAACTGCATAAATAACTTTGTAATCCCTTATAAATATATAGGATTTAATTAATTACACATAATTATACATTTGCAGTTGTAAGTAGAAGGTACCGGAAAGGAAAAAAACTAGGACTATCTGCAAAAAGAAATGAGATGCCATTAAAAACAAAACTTGTAAGAAAATCAAGTCTCGCAACTTAGTTCTTCTACCGTAGAAGTTGTGAGATCCATGTAAATCCAAGTTGGTTAATTTATTCAGTCCCTACTTAAGGGACCTTCTGTCTTAAGTTATTACATAATTAGCTAACCTAACAACATCTTATAGTATGAATATTAAAAATCTATTATGTTTTAAATAAATATAGGTAGATCGACTTCGCCATCGCATAAAAACAAAATGTATCTCACAAGTAATATATATTTCATTAAATTGGAATATTTAGTGCGATTGCCAAGTCAATTTATTTATTTAAAACATAAAAGATTTTCAATATTGATATGGTCACTATAAGATGTTGTTAGGTTAGCTAATTATGTAATAGCTTAAGACAGAAGGTCCCTTAAGTAGGGACTGAATAAATTAACCGACTTGGATTTACATGGATCTCACAACTTTTTACGGTGGAAGAACTAAGTGGCGAGACTTGTTTTTTTTTCACAAGTTTTGTTTTTGATGGCATTGGCATTAGGCATATTATATTCAGTATGTAATGGGCAGTAACAAATCCCCTTTTGTAATGATATCATGCCGGAACATGACAAGTCGCTTGGCGGCATGGAATGTGTCAAGGTCAAAGCTTACCACCAGTTGAAGGAAATTAATTGTGCCTAATGAAGCTGTTCATTCAATACAATTACGTCCGTATTGTATGCAATTGTGGCGATTTGTTACACAACTTAACTTATTTGACAGGACTAACCTTATTTTAGGCGTCCTGTCCTTGTTTTTAGGGTTCCGTCGAAAAGAAAAAACGGAACCCTTATAATCACTTAGCTGTCCGTCTGTCTGTCCGTCTTTCCGTCCGTCCGTCTGTCTGTCAAGACCCTTTATCTCGGGAACGCGTGGAGGTATCGAGTTGAAATTAAAACCATGTACTCAGGTCTACAGTCCCTTGAAGCTGTAAAAAAATCAAACTTCTAAGTTAACGTATAAAAAAGATACAGCCGTTTATGCCGCAAAAAACGTATATTTCGACACTCTCACGGGAATCAAAATTTATAGGGTATTTTCAGTTGACCTAGAACTATGAAATTTGGCGAGTAATACCGTCCTATACTACAAGTATAGGGAAGAATCTGAAACTATACATTTGTAATTAAATCATAAAAAATATAGTCGGAAAAAAACTGCAAGACTCGATTCCTGAACTATTTATAATATGTACCCACAAATGGGCGAGTCCGACTCGGACTTGTTTTTTGGATACAGATAGAAAAAGACAGTATGCAATCAAAATCAAAATCAAAATTAAAATATTTATTTTTGCAAAATAGATACATTAAGTATACTTTCTACAAGTCAAAGTTAATTTACACAATATAATATGTCTTTAGAATATAAAAAAAATATATAATAATACGGGAAATAAAATATACACCTGCATTAATAAATGATAGTCGTAAGTTTTTAAATAAATAAATAAATAAATAAAAAATAAATAAAATGGGGGAATCTAGGAATAAAAATATTATATATACATAATACAATGAAGAAATAATAAAAACGGGAAATACATACAAAAAATATTAAGGGTGGGCTACTAAAATGTAATAAAGTTATACACTTGCATAAAATATAGAAATATAGGAATAAAAATATTGTATATACATAATGCCTAACCATCCGCACCATTCGATTAGTATTGCTAAGAAGAAGGGCAAGAAACTTAGCAAACATTCCTTTTTTCAAAATAAAACATATGATACAAAATCATATACATACCTACTCAAGTAAAGGCATAAAAAAATATAAGACTGCGGGAATTAGTCACGAGAAAAAAAAAATATATCTTAGTCAACCCGTCTCATATTGTCTATTACCTTTAACAAAGTAAGTTTACATATTAATTAATTTTAAGCCTTTAGAGGAATCGTACAGTATTAAAATATGCTAATTATTAATTACAATATTGAATAAGATTATTATTATTTATTACACCATGCTTCATTATCATCCAAATAATCATTGATTTTATAATAAGCTTTCTTAAGTAGTCCCTGCTTAATATATAGTTTAAACTTATTTTCAGGCAAACTAAGGACCTCCTCTGGAAGCTTATTGTAAAATCTTATACCATGTCCTACAAAAGAGGTACCTACTTTGGCAAGTCTTAATTTTGGAAAAGCTAGTTTATGTTTGTTTCTGGTTTCAACAGAGTGGTGCACACCAAGCCTCGGGAAATTATCAATTTTTTTTCTGACATATCTAATAACTTGATAAATAAATTCACAAGGGACCGTAAATATATTAATTTCTTTAAACTTTTCTCTTATTGAATCTCGGTACTTCATGTTATAAATAGACCGAATTGCTCTCTTTTGCAAGACAAAGACTGCTTCTATATCCGCGGCTCTACCCCACAACATTATGCCATATGACATAATGCTGTGAAAATAACTGAAATATACTAATCTAGCAGTATCTTCATCAGTAATCTGCCTTATGCGTCTAACAGCGTATGCGGCTGAACTAAGTCTACCACAGAGAGCTTCTATGTGGGGACCCCACTGAAGACGAGAGTCTATAGTAATACCTAAAAACTTAGTTTCGTTAACTAACTCCAGCTTGGACCCCTGCAAAAATAAACTGACATCTACTTGAATTACATTTGGTAAAGTAAACTTTATACATTTCGTCTTTTTTGCATTTAGAACTAAATTATTTGCAGTGAACCAATCAAGAATCAGAGAGAGGGTTGAATTCGCGTCATCAAGTATATCGTTATGTCGATTCACTTTAAAAATAAGTGACGTGTCATCTGCGAATAGAACTATCTCAGATAAGTCTCTAACTAAGTAAGGAAGGTCATTTATGTATATTAAAAACAATAGGGGCCCCAATATGGAGCCCTGCGGAACACCCATTTTGACTAATGCTCCAGATGACTTTACTCCATTAATGTCTACCTTTTGAAATCGGTCACTAAGGTATGACTTAAATAACGCCAAAGATTTACCCTTAACTCCATAGTGATCTAATTTACATAAAAGTGTTTTATGATTAACGCAATCAAAAGCTTTTGAGAGGTCACAAAATACACCGAACGCATCCTGCTTTGCTTCCCAAGCGTCAAATATGTGCTTGACTAAAGCAACTCCTGCATCAGTGGTTGACCTCCCTTCAGTGAATCCATATTGTTCACTGTGAAACAACTTATTTAAGTTAAAATGAGATAACAATTGATTAAAAACAATTTTTTCGAAAATCTTACTAAATACTGGTAAAACTGAGACCGGTCTATAGTTGGAAGGGTCTTCATTGTCGCCTGATTTAAAAAGAGGGATCAATTTACTCAACTTCATTAAATCAGGAAAGACACCATCATGTACACATTTATTAAAGATTAAAGCTAAATATGGAGCTATTAAATCAATGATACAGCTTACAACTTTAACAGATAGGCCCCATAAGTCCTCGGTTTTTTTAAAGTTAAGAGATTTAAATGCTTTAATGACAGTTTGTGAATTAATATGCTTTAACGCAAATACAGAATGGCACTGAGGCACGTGATCACTCAAAAGATCCTGTGCAAGTCTTGGACTTGAATTTAAGCCTTTAGTTGTCAAGGAAGGAATGTCAGTAAAGAATTGTTCAAAGGCCTTCGCAACTTCTTTATCTCCTGTAAAAACTTCATTGTTAATGTTCAATTTTAGTTCATTATTCCGTTTGTTACTCTTCCCAGTTTCAGTATTTATGATTTTACATACTGCTTTTACTTTGTTATCGGCCATTTTAAGTTTTTTATTCAGAAATATACTTTTTGCTTTCGAACACACTAATTTGAAAGTACGTGAGTATATTTTCAAATGTTCAATAAATTCAATATTATTATTGTAGGATTTTATGTCGTACAATTCGTATAAATGATTTCGGCTTTTGTAAATACCTAGCGTTGCCCAGTCACTAAAAGTGATTTTATTACTGTTAGAAACTTTCCGCAATGTAAACGTATTTTCAAATTCTTTGGAAACTATGTTAAACAGGTCTGCAAAGAGAGCATTTGGATCATCTTGGAGAAGATTAAAATGTGGTAATTTAAGTTCTAAGTTTGCTTGAAAACATTCTAGTCTGTGAGTTGTAACAGGCCTGTAAAATGCTTTTTTGGGCAATTGTTTCACACTTTGTATGAAAGTTACAGTTTGGCCACTGTGATCAGACTGCAAGCGGTTAATAACTTTATTGTCTGAGTAGTCACAATCACAGAATATATTATCAAGATAAGTTGCTGTATTTTGGGTAATTCTAGTTGGTTCTAAGAACACATTAGACAAATTAAATGATTTGAATAACTGAATTAATTTCGTGGTCATAACCGACTTTTCTAGTATATCTACGTTAAAATCTCCACAGACGATAATTTTTTTCTTCGTATCAAATAATAACTTTAGCACTTCTTCCATTGTTTTTTCAAAAATATTGTAATCTTGTCCCGAGGGTCGGTAGACACAAAGAATTATATATTTACTCATTTCTATACAAGCCAATTCTACTTGGTGTTCAACAGAAAGTTTTACAATGTCTTTTCTTTCTTTTGACTTTATATTATTCTTGACTAGAATCATAGAACCACCTTTTTCTATAGTTAATCTGTTGTAACAGCTAAGAACATTAAAATT
Source organism: Ypsolopha scabrella (assembly GCA_910592155.1). Taxonomy (NCBI): domain Eukaryota; kingdom Metazoa; phylum Arthropoda; class Insecta; order Lepidoptera; family Ypsolophidae; genus Ypsolopha; species Ypsolopha scabrella. The sequence goes on along the minus strand of OU342972.1, from coordinate 1,671,030 downwards.
ATTAACATTAAATTGCATATTATGTTCCGGTAAATGGTGCTCAGAATGAAGCTTAAAATAAATGCTTAAATGAAGTTTAGTTCCGTCAAATAAGTTAACTCGTGTTAAACCGAATCGACACCATTGTCTCTCCGCATGAACCCATGTATAGTGGTTGCGTGTCGGACCCACGGTACCACTGGCTCATACCTCTGAGGGTACGGTGGGGATTTTGTATGGCTGCTTCACGTCACTATTCCGGTAGTTGTGTTTGTGTTAATAGTTTTCAAAATGGCGTGGATCTTGAATTACGTTTAGCCATTTCGAAACTTATCAATACGGACACAACTACCGGAATAGTGACGTGAGCAGCCATAGAGTCACTACCTACGTTAAGTCACACCGTACATGGTCACTTACATGTGACAAAGTTTTTTTTAATATTGCAGCTGTAAGACAGTTCATGGTGCAGAGTGGAGACGTGGTGAATGGAGACGGCTCTGGGGGCGAGAGTATTTATGGACCGACATTCCCCGACGAGAACTTTACATTAGAAGTGAGTATCCACAACCCTTACCTACAGCATAAATATACCAAGCGTATGCGGCGCGGTGCTGCCTAATCGCACTTCGACAAATATGCTTAGCGCCGCGCTTTTTAAACTCTTACGGGAAGAGTATTATTAGCAGAGGTCTGAATAGTGTGAGTTTTTAAGAACCAATGACGTCAAATTCATTACGAAATCTTAATATGGATATGCCTTCTAATACCGGGCATTCCGGGAAGTACCCTATTGTAGGTTTTGATTATCAGTCGGTTCCTTAGTAAATTTTGAATATGATAATACGCATTGAAAGACTTAAGGGTCCGCGCTCGCTGAAAAAGGTCCTCTAACGCTTTTGTTTTTTAACTGTCTGCCTCGCTCTAATCCTTTCGAGAATCTTTTCTTTATCATAATTTTTGATGTGTTACTATAGTTCTGAAATATGTTTTGTCATATTATTTCCCTAATTAATTAACAATACCGAGAATACCACAATGCCAATCGAGAGTTTTTCTTGAAATTCCTGATTCTTTTCTAATGTCACTAAATCTTCACAAAGCCGGACCCTGCTTTTGCCTGATTTAGGGATACTTGAATTTTTTTACAGTACATATTCGATGCTATTACCTTAGTATTATTTGAAAGGTGTCAAGCAAGTCGCGCGTAAAGAAAAGCGCCTTGACACGGACAAACAGACGACCAAACAGAACCAACTCAAAGCAATTCTAATGCAAGTTAACACAATAAATGCTCGATCACAGTCCGTGCCGGTGACGTGACTTAAAATATCCAGCCAATGAAATAGTCCTCTCAAACCGCGGTACATAACGCTCTAATTGTCCACAGCACGACGTCGGCGTGCTAAGCATGGCGAACGCGGGGCGCCCCCACACCAACGGCTCCCAGTTCTGTGTGACGACGGTGCCCTGCTCGCACCTCGACGGCACCAACGTGGTGTTCGGCCGCGTCGTCTCCGGCCTCGGGATCCTGGAGGAAATACAGACGTACAGCGTCGGGGACGACTGCCGGCCTGCTCTTGTATGTGGTTTGTTTGTGCCGCTATCGATCGAATCAGTGCTGTAGCGCCCCCAAACCATAAATGATAGCACTGATAGTTTAAATTTTCTTGGTTATGTACTTGGTTTTCGTTTGTGAACTCCCCACCTCAAAATAAATTCTTTCTTTGTTTCAAACCAAATTAAAGATTGACTTCGTAGTTTACATTGCTAATACAAAAATTTACCCTACTCGTTAACTTAATTCATAAACTTTGACTAAAAAGTTAATATACAAATAGTATGCATATAAATTAAACTCACTTGTGCATGTTTGGCCGGCAGGTTTCGAATGCGGGTCTCAAATTTAGAAGTACTACCGCTTGAGCTACCGCTGCTAAAATTTACTGAATGTAGTATCCATCTTTGCCCCCAGGACTGTATAATACAAGACTGTGGAGAGATGAGAGACTTTCCCGCGTGGGGCATCCCTTGTGACGACGGGACGGCCGACCGTCTGCCCGAACACCCGGACGACTATCGCCGTCCGTTTGTCACTGTAAGTATAATACAAGACTGTGGAGAGATGAGAGACTTTCCCGCGTGGGGCATCCCTTGTGACGACGGGACGGCCGACCGTCTGCCCGAACACCCGGACGACTATCGCCGTCCGTTTGTCACTGTAAGTATAATACAAGACTGTGGAGAGATGAGAGACTTTCCCGCGTGGGGCATCCCTTGTGACGACGGGACGGCCGACCGTCTGCCCGAACACCCGGACGACTATCGCCGTCCGTTTGTCACTGTAAGTATAATACAAGACTGTGGAGAGATGAGAGACTTTCCCGCGTGGGGCATCCCTTGTGACGACGGGACGGCCGACCATCTGCCCGAACACCCGGACGACTATCGCCGTCCGTTTGTCACTGTAAGTATAATACAAGACTGTGGAGAGATGAGAGACTTTCCCGCGTGGGGCATCCCTTGTGACGACGGGACGGCCGACCGTCTGCCCGAACACCCGGACGACTATCGCCGTCCGTTTGTCACTGTAAGTATAATACAAGACTGGAGAGATGAGAGACTTTCCCGCGTGGGGCATCCCTTGTGACGACGGGACGGCCGACCGTCTGCCCGAACACCCGGACGACTATCGCCGTCCGTTTGTCACTGTAAGTATAATACAAGACTGTGGAGAGATGAGAGACTTTCCCGCGTGGGGCATCCCTTGTGACGACGGGACGGCCGACCGTCTGCCCGAACACCCGGACGACTTTCGCCGTCCGTTTGTCACTGTAAGTATAATACAAGACTGTGGAGAGATGAGAGACTTTCCCGCGTGGGGCATCCCTTGTGACGACGGGACGGCCGACCGTCTGCCCGAACACCCGGACGACTATCGCCGTCCGTTTGTCACTGTAAGTATAATACAAGACTGTGGAGAGATGAGAGACTTTCCCGCGTGGGGCATCCCTTGTGACGACGGGACGGCCGACCGTCTGCCCGAACACCCGGACGACTATCGCCGTCCGTTTGTCACTGTAAGTATAATACAAGACTGTGGAGAGATGAGAGACTTTCCCGCGTGGGGCATCCCTTGTGACGACGGGACGGCCGACCGTCTGCCCGAACACCCGGACGACTATCGCCGTCCGTTTGTCACTGTAAGTATAATACAAGACTGTGGAGAGATGAGAGACTTTCCCGCGTGGGGCATCCCTTGTGACGACGGGACGGCCGACCGTCTGCCCGAACACCCGGACGACTATCGCCGTCCGTTTGTCACTGTAAGTATAATACAAGACTGTGGAGAGATGAGAGACTTTCCCGCGTGGGGCATCCCTTGTGACGACGGGACGGCCGACCGTCTGCCCGAACACCCGGACGACTATCGCCGTCCGTTTGTCACTGTAAGTATAATACAAGACTGTGGAGAGATGAGAGACTTTCCCGCGTGGGGCATCCCTTGTGACGACGGGACGGCCGACCGTCTGCCCGAACACCCGGACGACTATCGCCGTCCGTTTGTCACTGTAAGTATAATACAAGACTGCGGAGAGATGAGAGACTTTCCCGCGTCGGGCATCCCTTGTGACGACGGGACGGCCGACCGTCTGCCTGAACACCCGGATGACTATCGCCGTCCGTTTGTCACTGTAAGTATAATACAAGACTGCGGAGAGATGAGAGACTTTCCTGCGTGGGGCATCCCTTGTGACGACGGGACGGCCGACCGTCTGCCCGAACACCCGGACGACTATCGCCGTCCGTTTGTCACTGTAAGTATAATACAAGACTGCGGAGAGATGAGAGACTTTCCTGCGTGGGGCATCCCTTGTGACGACGGGACGGCCGACCGTCTGCCCGAACACCCGGACGACTATCGCCGTCCGTTTGTCACTGTAAGTATAATACAAGACTGCGGAGAGATGAGAGACTTTCCTGCGTGGGGCATCCCTTGTGACGACGGGACGGCCGACCGTCTGCCCGAACACCCGGACGACTATCGCCGTCCGTTTGTCACTGTAAGTATAATACAAGACTGCGGAGAGATGAGAGACTTTCCTGCGTGGGGCATCCCTTGTGACGACGGGACGGCCGACCGTCTGCCCGAACACCCGGACGACTATCGCCGTCCGTTTGTCACTGTAAGTATAATACAAGACTGCGGAGAGATAAGAGACTATCCTGCGTGGGGCATCCCTTGTGACGACGGGACGGCCGACCGTCTGCCCGAACACCCGGATGACTATCGCCGTCCGTTTGTCACTGTAAGTATAATACAAGACTGCGGAGAGATGAGAGACTTTCCTGCGTGGGGCATCCCTAGTGACGACGGGACGGCCGGCCGTCTGCCCGAACACCCGGATGACTATCGCCGTCCGTTTGTCACTGTAAGTATAATACAAGACTGCGGAGAGATGAGAGACTTTCCCGCGTGGGGCATCCCTTGTGACGACGGGACGGCTGACCGTCTGCCCGAACACCCGGATGACTATCGCCGTCCGTTTGTCACTGTAAGTATAATACAAGACTGCGGAGAGATGAGAGACTTTCCCGCGTCGGGCATCCCTTGTGACGACGGGACGGCCGACCGTCTGCCCGAACACCCGGATGACTATCGCCGTCCGTTTGTCACTGTAAGTATAATACAAGACTGCGGAGAGATGAGAGACTTTCCTGCGTGGGGCATCCCTTGTGACGACGGGACGGCCGACCGTCTGCCCGAACACCCGGATGACTATCGCCGTCCGTTTGTCACTGTAAGTATAATACAAGACTGCGGAGAGATGAGAGACTTTCCTGCGTGGGGCATCCCTTGTGACGACGGGACGGCCGACCGTCTGCCCGAACACCTGGATGACTATCGCCGTCCGTTTGTCACTGTAAGTATAATACAAGACTGCGGAGAGATGAGAGACTTTCCCGCGTGGGGCATCCCTTGTGACGACGGGACGGCCGACCGTCTGCCCGAACACCCGGATGACTATCGCCGTCCGTTTGTCACTGTAAGTATAATACAAGACTGCGGAGAGATGAGAGACTTTCCCGCGTCGGGCATCCCTTGTGACGACGGGACGGCCGACCGTCTGCCCGAACACCCGGACGACTATCGCCGTCCGTTTGTCACTGTAAGTATAATACAAGACTGCGGAGAGATGAGAGACTTTCCCGCGTGGGGCATCCCTTGTGACGACGGGACGGCCGACCGTCTGCCCGAACACCCGGATGACTATCGCCGTCCGTTTGTCACTGTAAGTATAATACAAGACTGCGGAGAGATGAGAGACTTTCCCGCGTCGGGCATCCCTTGTGACGACGGGACGGCCGACAGTCTGCCCGAACACCTGGACGACTGTCGCCGTCCGTTTGTCACTGTAAGTATAATACAAGACTGCGGAGAGATGAGAGATTTTCCCGCGTGGGGCATCCCTTGTGACGACGGGACGGCCGACCGTCTGCCCGAACACCCGGATGACTATCGCCGTCCGTTTGTCACTGTAAGTATAATACAAGACTGCGGAGAGATGAGAGACTTTCCCGCGTGGGGCATCCCTTGTGACGACGGGACGGCCGACCGTCTGCCCGAACACTCGGACGACTATCGCCGTCCGTTTGTCACTGTAAGTATAATACAAGACTGCGGAGAGATGAGAGACTTTCCTCCCGCGTGGGGCAACCCTTGTGACGACGGGACGGCCGACCGTCTGCCCGAACACCCGGACGACTATCGCCGTCCGTTTGTCACTGTAAGTATAATACAAGACTGCGGAGAGATGGGAGACTTTCCCGCGTGGGGCATCCCTTGTGACGACGGGACGGCCGACCGTCTGCCCGAACACCCGGACGACTATCGCCGTCCGTTTGTCACTGTAAGTATAATACAAGACTGCGGAGAGATGAGAGACTTTCCCGCGTGGGGCATCCCTTGTGACGACGGGACGGCCGACCGTCTGCCCGAACACCCGGACGACTATCGCCGTCCGTTTGTCACTGTAAGTATAATACAAGACTGCGGAGAGATGAGAGACTTTCCCGCGTGGGGCATCCCTTGTGACGACGGGACGGCCGACCGTCTGCCCGAACACCCGGACGACTATCGCCGTCCGTTTGTCACTGTAAGTATAATACAAGACTGCGGAGAGATGAGAGACTTTCCCGCGTGGGGCATCCCTTGTGACGACGGGACGGCCGACCGTCTGCCCGAACACCCGGACGACTATCGCCGTCCGTTTGTCACTGTAAGTATAATACAAGACTGCGGAGAGATGAGAGACTTTCCCGCGTGGGGCATCCCTTGTGACGACGGGACGGCCGACCGTCTGCCCGAACACCCGGACGACTATCGCCGTCCGTTTGTCACTGTAAGTATAATACAAGACTGCGGAGAGATGAGAGACTTTCCCGCGTGGGGCATCCCTTGTGACGACGGGACGGCCGACCGTCTGCCCGAACACCCGGACGACTATCGCCGTCCGTTTGTCACTATAAGTATAATACAAGGAAAGTATACTTTATGTATCTATTTTACAAAATAAATATTTTGATTTGACTTGATTTGGCCACACTATTGAATTGAGATTCTCTTGTTATCTTTGTTGTAACGTGATAGGGACGGAAATGCTATAAACAACTATGAACTTATGTGGACACTTTTAAATTATTCTTAGGTTATTTATTTTCGAGAAATATTTGAAAAGTTATGTGAATTTTCATACTTACGCATAGAAAGTTATAACATCACGTTTGGAATGTTTTGTGGAGTTGCTTATACACCATTTGACAATACAACTACGCATTTTATGTTTTTTTTTGCAATATTATATGTAAAGGTACTCGACGACACACTTCACGCGCGGCTGTCACGAGACTGATCGAGGTGCGGCACTTATATGCCCACCGTGGTACTTATTTTCAAGCGCGTTTATTGTTCCATTTGTAATAGTTCGGTGCACTTACCTTGAAATTTACGTTTTTAGAGGTTTGCTGTTTAAGACATGATTCAAATGTTTAGTTCTAATCGGACATAGATCTAGATAGTGTCAATGGACTCAGCCTAAAATATTATAAAAACATTCCATAGACACCACACAATTTTGTGTTTGCGTTTGAGCGTAGTGGCTGTTCATAAGTCATAAAAAAGTAACAGAAATTTACTTGTTCCAGCTAACGGAACTAATAGAAGGTATAAAGCTGGTGAAGACGATCGGTAACGGACTGTTCGAGATGGGTCGCTACCGCGCCGCCGCCAGGAAGTACATGAAGAGTCTCAGGTACATTCGTCACGTGAGAGACAGAGCGAGGAAGATAACCGACGAAGATGAGAGGCTCAAGTGTAAGTAGAGAACTACTGTGTTTTCATTTTCAGATAGCGTTGGAAGTGAGATGAAGGAAAACATATACGAAGAATGGTGGCACCTTCCCGTGTCTCTACTTAATAGCACCTTATTCGCTTGGACTTCCATACTAGCGCAGTTTGCTAATATATGTAATTCCGGAACTGGCCACTGCCATAACACTATTCGAGGGTCGGAGTCCCTCAAACGGACAAAAACAGAATCCGGCATTCTCACTTTGGATGATGGGAAATATTTAATTGTAACAATATATATACACTTGCTTCTCTGTAAAATGAAGTTCAAGATAATTAAAAAAAAACCGGATAAGTGCGAGTTTGACTCGCGGACGAAGGGTTCCGTGCCATTATCTATAAAAACGGCAAAAAAATCATGTCTGTTGTATGGGAGTGCGCGGGTCCGACTCGCACTTGGCCAGTTTTAGTATTTGTTGTTATAGCGGCAACAGAAATACATCTTTTGTGAAATTTCAACTGTCTAACTATCACAGTTCATGAGATACAGCCTGGTGACAGACGGACGGACAGCGGAGTCTTAGTAATAGGGTCCCGTTGGTTACCCTTTGGGTACGGAGCCCTAAAGAGCGTTCAAATTAAGTCGCTTGGAAAAACCGTAAAAAAGGGGAGCTCCGCGATTTAGAATAAACGTCGTCGAACTAGAATAAGTAATAAAAATACCGTCATACTCGTAGTACAGAGATACATGTATAGGTATATCATACCATTAGATCATACGTATTCTTTGCGAAATGCAAATCAATAAATAATTTATTATTTCGATTTTTTCATTCAATACATTTTTTTAATTTCGTTAAAGACTAAGTAATATAATTAGGTTTCGTTTCGAATCGAGCGAATTTCACTCGGAGTGATGCGAATTTCACCCTAGAGCGTTCAAAAATGGACACGAGTTAAACCGAGGGTAAACGAACTGTTACCTGACAGTTGCACGAAAGTGTTTTGAAACACTTCGGAGTAATGCGAAAATCACACTGGGCCGTCTGATTGGTGCAACCAGATTTTTGTTTCTCTTGCTCCTATATAGATCTGTCTCTTTCTAAAAAACGAGTGAAATTTCGCACTATGATCGCACGTTTTGAAACGCTCCGTTAATATATTACGTAAAATTACGCAGTTATTATGAATGTGTAATAAAGTGAATGCAATGCAACCCCACATGCCTACTGGGACTTGTTATCGTGAACGATCTGTACTAATAATAAAGTAGTATAAAAGTCCTGTCGATAGCTGTCATCTTAAAGAAAAAAGTTAGTCCGCAAATAAAACAGGCGCTAGTTACAAATAAACGGTGTATTGGTGTCCAGGGTTCGCGGTGACGAAGACGTACCGGCTGCAGTGCAACCTGAACCTCGCGGCCTGCTTCATCAAGTTGCAGGACTACGGGCCCTGCATCAAGAGTTGCCATGAGGTGAGACAACGTCCAACCCCGCCGCCCGCTCCCCGCGCTCTTCCCTGTAGCGTAGCGGGCGTGCTTCCGAGTAACAGTTGAATATATAGCAGGTAACAATGGAAAGGCATCTTGAATTAAGACCATATAATTGGAGCTGTCCATACAAAACTCACAGTAGGTGTTCAAAATTAGTAAGAAACGTTCAGTACGATCAGTAGAAAGTGTGGTTTCATATAAATATACCTGTCCGTTCGCACGGTTATCCGAGTATGGACTGTGTAATGCAAGTCGCAGCTCACACTCGTACACCCACGTTTCACCGACGTTTATTACGTCGCCGCGTGACTTGTCGCCGTACTTAAAGCACAGATATTTCACCAAAAAGCAAGATTAAAACAATTATGAAAATTTTCAACAATAAGTCAAAAATAAGTGAGACGACAAAATTCGTACCCTAGTTTTAATGAAAAGGCGCTTTTGCGCTGAAATATTTTTGAATTTCCCAAGTTTTTTTTCCAAGTGTCTCCTCATCTACGCTCCAACCGTAGTGGTTTGCAGATTAGTTCAAACGATTTAAACATTTTAGTACTTTTGATGTGCAATAAACACTTAAATATTTACATAGCCGAAACAGGATTATCGTATACGATGGCAAAATTAAACTATATGTTTTTGTTGTATTTTGAGGTACTACAGTTGGACGCACAGAACGAGAAGGCGCTCTACAGACGAGCACAAGCCCACTTCGCCATCGGGAACTACGACGACGCGCTCCAAGACCTCAGGAGGGCCGACCAGGTCTCGCCGAACAACAAGGCGGTTCTCACACTCCTCGACCAGGTCAGATCCTCCTACAAACAATACAACGGGATCCAAAAACAAAGGCTGTCCAAGTTTTTTCGTGAGCACGACCAAAAAACGGCCTACGACTCCTCAACCCCCTGATTTAAGACTGAAAGTATGGATTTATCCTCTCTGAGTTTAATTATAAACCGACCGCGTATAGTTGGTAAAGACTGCGGTATGTTAGTTGATAGGGTATTGTACAGAACTCTGATGACATAAGGCTGCTGGTTTATGGCAGGAAGAGTAACCGAGTGTCTTAATAGCTAATTATGTGTAGTTGTGATGTATAGTATGTAAATAACCCGGTCATGTGTGAGTAGCACTAGCGCCCTGAGGGTTCCCTACCAATTAAATAAGTTGCTAACCTTAAATGACATAATTATTAGCATCTGGAAAATGTATCAAACAAAACTGCAAAATTAAGTTGGTCGAGTATTCGTTGTTCAAATGGAGTATATAACACATACGATACAAAAAAATATCAAATTCCACACTAGTTTTCAGTTTTTTAGATAGACCCCGTAAAGAATGGTCATAAATTGACAACTTTGATGGAACCCAAATTTCTTTTTTTTTTTGAGATAAAAAAAATGATAAAAATATTTTGTAGTCTATTCAATGAGTTCTAAACATTGACACGCTCCTTTTTCATGCCCGCGGAAAATTTATTTAATTTAATTTTCAATTCAATATTCGGTTTTGGGTCAATAATCTACATAACACATCCAGATCTTAACCTCATTTCGTTTGTAAGCTATAGACCCGTGACATTAAGACAGACAGACAGCAGAGCGACATTAATAGGGCTCTGTTTGTAAGCTATAGACCCGTGACATTAAGACAGACAGACAGCAGAGCGACATTAATAGGGCTCTGTTTTGTAAGCTATAGACCCGTGACATTAAGACAGACAGACAGCAGAGCGACATTAATAGGGCTCTGTTTGTAAGCTATAGACCCGTGACATTAAGACAGACAGACAGCAGAGCGACATTAATAGGGCTCTGTTTGTAAGCTATAGACCCGTGACATTAAGACAGACAGACAGCAGAGCGACATTAATAGGGCTCTGTTTTGTAAGCTATAGACCCGTGACATTAAGACAGACAGACAGCAGAGCGACATTAATAGGGCTCTGTTTTGTAAGCTATAGACCCGTGACATTAAGACAGACAGACAGCAGAGCGACATTAATAGGGCTCTGTTTTGTAAGCTATAGACCCGTGACATTAAGACAGACAGACAGCAGAGCGACATTAATAGGGCTCTGTTTTGCCGTTTGACACGATTAAAGTCAGCAATCAAAATCAAATTGAAAGCGATTTTGACCATGTTAGTTTCGATACGGTACCCTGTACTGTAATAACTATAAAAAATGCTAACAAGTAACGTATAAATAAATTATGTTTTATATGTTAATGCAAGTAAATTAACCCTTACAGTATATGCTTGACTTTGTTAGTGTTGCTACTTTAAAGGACATAATAAAATCGATTCTGAAGGCTTCAATTTTAGTTTTAGTGCTGTCAAAACTTGAATTTTTCAAAAGTAATATAGGCAGCTTCTGTTTTCAACATTAAAAAATTATTTTAGAATGAAGTAAATTTAGTTCTGACAACAGTAAAACTAAAATTCAGAATCGGCTTCAATGTCTAAAAAGAATGTAGGCAAATCTTTACATGTTTTTTTAAACATTGTACATGGGTTCAGAAATTTTAGTGATCTGTTAGCTTTCCAGATCCGTCCATACGGAACGAATATACGCGTGAAAGTACGGCCTTTAGCCTATCTCCTATCACCATCCATCCATCCATCAGCATGGTTCGTCCACTAATGGACATAAGCCTTTCCAAGATTTCGCTACTCTTGGCGGTTCTCCAAGTAACCCTCGCACCTGTGACGCCGCTGCCGGTCACCGGTCTGTTTTATATAATGGCCGGCATTTAAGGATGGATATACTGCCGTCCCAGGCAATGGTGGGCCGCCTGGTTTTGTCTGAGAGCTGTTCTCTTACTCTCTCCCGAATAACTTCGGGAGGATTTGCGAGTAAGATGGTGGTACCTCCACAGTCGAGCTCGGCATCAGCTCTACTAAAGTAAGGTCAACGAGACGAGATAAAGAATGTGAACAATCGGACCGTTACTGAGTTGTCTCTATCCTTATCTCTCGTACCGCTCATACGCAATAATGACGTCAGTTGGTCGACGACAGCTGTCGTTGCGCGAGTCGTGTGGTACAGGTAAGCAGTCAGTACCGCAATTACCAACATTTGGTCCGCCGTTTTGTGAACAATTTCATACCTGTTTGGATTGCGTTCAAAGTAGCGAAAACATCGATTCAATAGCGTAATTATTATGCCGTAGCCAAAATAGACAAAAAATAATCTTCACAGTTTGTTGGGATGAGCTCAGAAATGAATTATTTTATAGAATTTTTATTTTTATAGCGAAATTGTCAACATGATTGATAATACAATAGATCGTTTTGTCATAAATACGGCTGATTCGGACTATTCCGACGAATCATCTTCGACTAATACAGACTACGACAATTAGAATAGGGAGTTTAAAATTATTATATAATTTATTCGAATAAAAATTTTTTGAACCCCTGAAAGTTTGTTTACATTCTTTATCTCGTCTCTCTCGTCGTTGGCCTTACTTTATCTCCTATCACATCGTGATGGAAATAGTAAAACGCTACCACATCAGTTTCGCACCGCTGTCTTTACTTTGTTTTGTTCAGATTTAATTCAAGGTTTGCACTCTACTTCCTCTGTTTTATTAAACATGCGGACAATGTTGCTTGTTTATAATGTAAATGATGAAATGTTTCCAATAAACAAGCAAATGTATGTATTGTAAACACTGACTGATATTTAAATTGTAAACGTAGATTGTAGCAATTATGTGGGATATTATCACACAATTTATTTTTCGAAAACGAAATGAACACAGACATATATATTATGTATGTCTGTGGAAATGAAGCTTGAATAGCCACATGTCAAATAATTATTTGGTTGATAAAATTAATTGATAACTGATAATCACCCAATAGCAATGCTGTGTCCAAGTTTTCTCAATAGTGAAACCGAAAACATATTTAATGGACACTGATAAGAGTCGAATATTGTATGAAGCACAAGCTAAGGAAGTTTCTTATCTAAACTAATAATAAAGTAGTAAAACAGTTGTGTCTGTACATAGAATATGTTTTAAGTGGCGTGTGTTATTGTTATTAATACTGTTGTAGCAAAAACTACAATTCGAACCAACCATAAATTGTAACAGGCCCTTTTGTATATTTTTTCTGAAAATATAGACTAAATCATGAAGATACATACTGTTCTTTAACTTTCAGGTGGTATTTTTATAACGAAATTATTATTTGAAAATCAGTTTGGAGAAATGGGAATGTGACGTAATAGTCATACCGTTTAGGCTCAAGAGGGAGAGTTCCTTGACGTAGAGAAAGAATGAAAAATAACAATTAATAAAACCTGAAGATGGGATTACTGAAAATAAAAAAAACAGACGTCGGTTTTGAAATTACTTTTTTTTCTTGTGGGCAATGGCCTATTTCCTGTAATTCCTGAATGACATGACTATTACGTCATCAAAGGTAATAATTCAGTTCTTGAATATTTTCATGTATATCTTTTGTATTTCAAGGAGAAAAAAATTTATACTTTTACATGACCTTAAAAAAGTCTATTCCTTTCAAAAAAATCGACAATTAGGTGCTGTTATGGTATTCTGGACCATTCGAATTGCTTTTTTATTTATTTGAAGGTGAAAGTTAAAGTTTTGGGGTCCTCGTGGTTGCACCCCGCCTTAAATGTCAAGTATTAGCAATTAAGTCTGATTCGGTGCGGTCACACCATGTATTCAACCTCAACTGCCCATATTTGCGTTAAAATGGCAGCTACGGGCATATCTACATAAATGGGACGGATAAAATATGATTATTGAAAGAATCGGGATCGTTGGAACCTGAAGGAAGATATAGTAACTAGAATACAAAAAGGAATACCCAATGGTTTGGGCATATCGAGAGGATGAATGACAGTAGAGTGACAAAATAAAATGGTGCGCAAGTGCAAAGTAAACCTCGAACAGGGCGTCTTATTGAGGGGCAAAGTCAAAAAAACTCTGAATAGAAGAGGTTTTATATTATCTATAAAAGTTACAAAAAAAGTTTTTGGGCATAGAAAACAGATTGAACTGGTAGGCCGTATTTAAAAAGATATTGATATAACCAAATTCTAGAGACTCGGTATGTGGTCAGGATTAAGGAACAATGACCCTGTTTGCGTAATACGAAATATATTTTGTGCCTGTATACTTGGTCAAGTACAACCTCGACTCAGTACAGGAAGTCTAAATTTTATTTAGCGTATTTCACAGAAAGGGTCATTGAACCTTGGTCCTGACCACTTACCGAGTCTCTAGTATGAATTTGGCTATATTAACCAGTCACCTTATAGAGGCAGGTAGTAGACTACAGTCTTAGACCATATAACACGGGATTAGGCAAGCGCACTTATCCCCCTCTGCCGAAGTACATGAACAGTTCATGTAAGTTTGCTTGTGTGCGCGTTTTGTGTTTGTGTTGCAGCTTTTGATTTAGTGTGACATATCAATTTGTGGCAGGAGTGTGCGTGATTGAGTAAATGTGTGCTGTGCGTGTTTACCTCCCCTCCCGTGGAAAACGGCAGAATAATTTCAGTACTAAGAGTCGCGCTTTGCCAGGTCCCGTGTTAAATGGTCTAAGACTACAGTAAGTATAGCAGCCATATTGTTTTGCGCCATAAAATGAGATGGAACTGTAAAGGCTAAACCGCTCTAAGCGGAGATGAGATGCGACACAATATAGTTTGCGATATTTGTGCGGCTATACATGTTCAAGAACAACCTTGACTCAATCAGTATACGAAGTCTAAATTCTACTTTGTCTATTTCACAGAAACGGTACCTTGGTCCTGCCACTTACCGAGTCTCCAGTATGAATTTGGCTAGATAAACGAAAGTCACCTTGCATATTTAACTATATTTTGTCGTTGCATCTCAGTTCCGTAGTGTGGTATAAGCTTCAAGCGCGAGGTGAGATAATTAACTTAGATACGTAAATGAAAGTGGTGTTGATTTGTTTGTAAACTTTGAAAAATGTGATGTAAATATATTTTTACGGAATGAACTGTGTCGTATTAAGCTACGTAGTAATTATTTGTAAATATTAGATATACAAATTATTTTGTGAGACTTTTAGGATGTCACAAATCATGTTGGTATGATTACTATTTTTATTTTGTAAGTTTTTAATGTGATACAATGATAAACCTGCTCACCATAAAATGATAATAAAATAGCTACGTGGAAGAAGAAATAATGCTTTTTTTTGCTACCTATCTTTAAATAATCTAGCATGTATTACTCTATTAATATAAATCCTTGTCTATAAACTATAATAACTTGACATTGCGGTACCGCGCCTTAGGCAGCTGAGCGGGGAGGGGAAGAGAGGTCGAGCAGCTGTCAATTGCGTCCAGCGACGTTGCCCCTGCTAGTGTTGCCAGATGTCCAGATTCAGTCAGACATGTTTGGCTTTTTACGATCGTGTCCGCTCTGCCGGCTTTCTGCTTTTAGATTTAGAAAAAGTTTCCGTAATTTAGAATGACGAAAAGCAAGTAGCTTTTTAATTTTAAATAAGATCTTTCATTTATTCTTGTATACTGTCGAAGAGCCAAACTTCCATAACAACTCTGCAACAGGATTAATTATTAAACTAGGTCACGACACCGCAATCGTATGCATCTACCGTTTCCCATCAAATAAAGACATCGATTCTTTTAATAAATCGCTTGAAACAATTTTACCTTCTTTATCAAACTTCAAATCAGTTATTATTACAGGCAATGGTCATTGATTACAGGCGATATAAACCATGACATTAAACCATCTAGTACTGAGTCACTCAACCAGTGCTCTGAGGACTATCTTAACAATCTCGCTCTTTATGGTTACCTACCAGCGCACACTTTGCCCACAAGACTCAATGCTTGCTTGGATCATGTCATCTTGCGCACAAAGCTTCCAGCCACCACTATCCTCTTTGAATCAACGGTTACTGATCACTGTTGTACTCTCTTTTGTCTCAAATGTCATCAACAACGTAATTTCGCTGTGACATCTGTTTCAAAAATAAATTATGAAACTATGAAAACACTTGATATGTCTCCTATCTTCTTGTCTACTGACTCTGAATCAAGTGTTGACATGATCGTTATGTTATTGTCTAAGGCCATTGATGATAATACTACAGTGACCACCTTGCCAAAGAGGAAGCGGATTATCAAGCCATGGATAACCCCAGGTTTGGTTAGATGTAGGTATAAAAAATAGAGACAACCTGCACAAAAAAACAAAAAAGTCCCCGGAAAATGAAATACTGAAACTGTCTTACATTAGATACCGAAACTTCTGCACAAAAATTTAAAAAAAAGTTAAACGTGTTGAACACTGGCCACTTTCCTACAGCTTTCAAGAAGGCAATTGTAAAACCAATATTTAAAACCGGTGATAAAAACGTTATTAATAACTATCGGCCTATTGCTATTCTTACTTCACTTTCCAAGGTTCTTGAACGCCTTATAAATAATAGACTAATTGGATATCTCGAAAGTAACAATGTCTTGTCCCCTAATCAATTTGGCTTCAGGAAAAACAAATCGACAAATGATGCAGTACACGAAGTTGTAAATCACATTGTTAGCAACCTCAACAAAAATCAAAAAGTTCTTACTATATTTCTTGACATTTCTAAGGCGTTCGACACCGTTCCTATCCCACTTCTTTTACATAAACTGGAAAAAATTGGCATAAGAGGTCTCCAACTCATTCTCTTCCGAAGCTATCTCACAGGACGAACACAGGCGGTTAAAATAGCTAATAATTTCAGCAGCGAACTCCAAACGTTGTATGCCGTTCCACAAGGAAGTATTTTGGGACCTACTTTATTCTTAGTTTTCATAAATGACCTCTGTAACCTTATAACACCTTCAGGTAAAATTACTTCGTTTGCTGATGACACCGCAATAACTTTTTCATCGTCATCCTGGTCAGACCTTCAGGAAAAAGCCCAACAAGGTTTTAATTATATTTTTGACTGGTTTCTTTCCCACTTCTTAACGCTAAATACTTCTAAAACAAAGTTTATCACCTTTTCAATTTCGTCAACTTCACAACCATCATCTCCCCTTTCACTCTTTCCACACTCTTGTTCTAGCCCACCATCAACTAACTGTAACTGTCCATCAATCTCACCTACCGATTCCATAAAATACCTTGGTATTATTTTAGATGAGCATCTAAATTTTAAGCCCTACATTAATCTCCTTACTAGTCGAATACGAAAACTTATCTTCATCTTTAAAACTATTAGGCATGTTGCCAAACCTTCTGTCATTCGCACTATTTACTATGCCCTGTGTCAATCTATTTTATGTTACTGCATCACCTCTTGGGGTGGTGCAGCTAAAACAACGTTAAAACCACTTGAGATTGCGCAACGTGCTATTTTAAAAGTTGCTACTTTTAGTCCTATCGGTTTCCCAACAACTGAATTATATAATCACGTCCAAGTACTAAATGTAAGGCAACTATTTATACTTCAAACCATTCTCCATCAGCACCAAATAACACCTTACAAACAATTAACACAACGCCGTAAAGACAGAATCTGTTTTATTCCCAAAACAAAAACTGAATTTGCCAAAATATTTATCTTCTATCTCGGACCTTTCCTCAATATAACAAAGTCAACCTACATTTACCCATACTCGGATTACCTCGATATCAGTGCAAGAATAGTATAACCTCTTTCCTTTTAAAGAAAACATATCAAACAAACAGAGAACTTTATTAAAAATCTATAACACTTACTTATACTTTTCTTTTTATATAAACAGACCTCCTATCTATACATTTTTACTGTACTCTCATCTAGACACCCTCTCACCCTCACCTTTTATGCACCGTCTACAACTTTTTTTCTTTTTTTTCTTCACGTAGACTTGAACGCATACCGCACTCATGCACATACCCTCCACACACTCACGCAAACACCCTCTCAACACTTACACACACACCCTCACACACCCTTACACACACACAGTTATACTTATATAAAATATCGCATAATTGATACAGTTTTAAATGTTAAGCCGATAACCCGTCCTTTTATAATATTTTTTACCCCATTGTTTTTCCAAGGAAACGGGGCTGTTATTCATTTCTACAGGCGTAAAACCCTATTTAGGATAACAGCAAACATTTGTTATTTATACTACATGTTAATATTAGATTTTAAGCTCTGTGTTTTTATGTCTCTTGTATCCCCTTTTTACGTAATAAAATTATATTCTATTCTATATTTCCATAAGAATTTATAATATTTTTCATATTGTGATAAAAAAAATTTTAAATTTATGTTTTGCCTGATTAGAGTTATATTTTTTGTATTCATATAGTTAATAGACTACAGAAGACTGAAAGCTTTTCACTTTCAGCGCTTACGGTTGAGGTATTGGTACGAACAAGTGAGTAAAGTTTAACGATATCTATCATTAAGTTATAATTAACAGGAGCTAAACAATGACCTTGATTTGTGTCTATGTTTTCCCTTATTACTGATACAACCACTGAACGGACTTTTTTATTAACTGTTACCTCGAGAGGTTTCTTATGGAAAGTTATGTACTATTGAGCTACAATTAAAGGGAGGTAAACAGTGACTATATCCGAGGAAAAATCTGAGAAGTGAGTGCCGAATGCACTTGTTACAGCGCAGGAACCGAGAATAAAGGCTAGTTTCAAAAAAATATATGTTTCCAATAAAACGCAACTTATGTTGATATAAATAAAATACTATGTCACATTTTCTTCATATTTTTATAAAACATAATAATTACAGAATCTAACATATCGACAACAACTAAGGTGGGTTACTAATTAAATTGAAAACCTTTTGTGAGGACGGCAAGTGTCTTTGGAACCTTAAACATTACAATATTGCATTTTAATTAAACTGCCATCGGAGATAATTGCGCAGTAACAGCAAAATCCAACGGAACTTTCTCCGATAGCACACTTATATACACAATGTAAATAAACAGGTAACATTATACTCAGAACAACTTTTCCAAGCAAGCATGAGATACCATCATGAGGTTTATAGGCAAACCGGATAACTGAGTGTTCGCCCGCGACGCTACAGGGGCGCGGGGGACGACGACAGAGGGGACCGCGTGGGGAGCGGGCGTATGCATCGCACTGCAGCACAAACCCGCCCCCCGCGTCCCTGTAGCGCCGCGGGCGAGGACCGACTTATCCGCCCAGTCTAAAATCAATGTTGCCAAGCACGTATTAAGATAGGGGTCACTATTCTGTATAAATAAGACAATGCTTGTCTTGCAACTCATAATTGTTAACCATTATAGTGAGCTAGAATAATGTGTTAACGACTTAAAACGTGTACTTAATGGCGAGTTTCTGGCGGAACCATGAAACCAAATCCTGAATACGTACTTTAATGTTACCTATTTGGTCCCTGATCAAGTGGTAGGATTATAAAGTATCTATTAACAGTTCTGCTTACAGAATACTCCGTCCATTAAAAATACAATCACATACCAGTATTTAATTCAGAAACAAGACGGCTATTCTGCACATGCAAAAAATTACCAAGGCAGATTTCGGGTGATTTTAAGAGATTTCGTGCGAATGTATTGATTTTTAAAATTGAAAACCTATAGTTCGCATTCCGTATGTTACTATGTATTTGATTATGATTAGGCCCAGTGACTCCACCTTACATGACCTTTATCATACTGGGAACAGAAGTCGAACGTTTGATATGGCGAGTACTTTAGTACAGCCAGATATGCCAGAATAGCCATCGAAATTAAAATTAACAGTCTCTAATAAAACAGTTGTTGTGTATATTTTTAGAGACCTTAGGTATGAGAAGGGTGGAGTGGAGGAAACGTGTACACGTACTTGCTAACGGTGCCGCCTCAACCATTTTACCATTCACTATTGTATTTTTTAATGTAGATAATCGACAACATTACAAATTAATTATGGGTGCTAGACTAAACACCATTCCGAGGTATTAAATTTTAAAAACAATTTCCTTTGACTTTAAGTTCAATTTGTTTAAAAAAAATCAACTGTCATATCATGTGACAGTGGACATAAACGTGCCAAGCTGTTTTTTTAATTTTCGATTGGCAATGTACATCGACTTTTGAAATCCTCAGATGCGACTTACGTCCTTTTAGAATGAGTGAATAAGAAAACATGAAATTATGCAGGGAAAACGTAAACTAAAACAAAATAAAAAAATACTTCAGCTTCTTTTTTTACACAGGCTTTCAATATAGTTATTAAAAACAAATGGTTAACTAAAATGAAATGTTGTCGATTATCATATCAATTGTCATTGTATTCATTCAAAAACTTGACTGTTATACAAAATTGTGATTTCCAATTAAATCTATAAATACTTTAAAATAATGAAATAAAAAATGAGAAGCGTTAAATGACTAGCATAGAGCATGTCTTCAAAAGATTTTAAAATATTTAAAAAGAGATTCTATATTAAAACATAATATATGTTATGGTGTAAAAAGTTGTGAGCAAATTAAAGCGAAAAGTGCAGTTCTAGTATTACTTTGTCTTTTAAAATCTTATCTAAAAAACATGTAACTTCAAATAATTTAACGGAATTAATTTACTGGTTAATAACAATTTTTCATGTTTTACAAGCTTTAATTCATGTAAATGAAAGATAAATATGAAATGTATAAGTATTGCAGTGAAAGTAACTTCTATACCTTGACCGTAAAAGCTATAACGAGCCTTAAGTAGCTGTAGCTGGGCGGGGAGGGGGGAGGGGGCGAGCAGCTGTCATTTCGTCCGGCAACGTTCCCCCCGCCGCGTCTGTCGCCACCCAGGGCGCGGTACAGCGCTTGCGGTCAACGTATAGCTCAGGACATTAACGACCATAGATAAAGGAAACAAGGGAGACATGGTGAGGGGGCGTGGCGCTCGCATCTGGCCTAAAATAGGCCTGATACGAGACCCAATATCAATAGAGATGTGTTGTATATGTGTGTGCGAGTCCGTGGCTACGGGCTGATGCACCGCCTTCTTGTTGCATGTGTAATATTAGTGTACGTGAGAAATATGAGTACGTGTGCCGGACTTACAGTTTTTGTGTTAGTGAAGTTAATGGGAGGACCGCGGAGACATCTGAACAGTAATAAAGAAAATCTCCCTTCTTTCCTTTACCCATGTTGACAACGATGGCAATCCCATAAACACTGCACGTAATAGCATTACATTTGGTCACGCCCACAACCAAGTTGCTGCGCTCATGACGTCCATCTTTGATAACTGAAATACCACGTACATATCTCTTTCTACCTCTTCACCCAGGCAATCTAGGACACTCATTTTCTACGATTATTAGTTATCTAAAAGTAGCTATGCTTTGTAGGGAATGCTAATGTGTCTTCAAATGCAATGGCTAAGTTTTTGTAACTTGCAAATATTTTTACGCAAGCATATAGCAATTTAAAATGCAGTTTTTGCATTTTAGCTGATGTTTTGGAGTCGTAATGATCTATGGTAGTGTTATAAAAGTTACAATATCTTTCTTATCTAAAATGCTTCACATTATTTACATGTCATGATTTAAGATACATTCACAGATATTCTATCTCACGAAGTCCGTTTGTCTATGGTTGTAGTAGTGACACTTGTACAGAAAAGCGCGTTTTGTGTGTGTGGAGCGTTTTGTTGCGCTCCCGAGGGCAAGGGCGGATCCAGAGGGGGCACAGGGACACGCCCCCCCCCACAGACGGCTCAAATAAAACAAGGACCTGGGAGATTAATACGTTGCTACGTTTCAGTGTTGCCTTAGGACCATTTGTACCGATTTTTATGGTTTTATCACCATTTGCAGTATTTTTTGGCGTACCGCTAGGACTGTAAGGTATAGTGCAATTACAATACGCTACACTTTTTATCTATACCTATTTGGCCCTTATGCCCTACCCAAAAATAAACCGTGGATCCGCCCTTGCCCGATGTTACGCACGCAGGCTCTACCACAACCATAGACAAACTGACTTCGTAAGTAGAACATCCGTAGCAATCATAATGTTACACCACATCCCGTGCAGTGGCCGAGTTTATGGACATTCTATGGGTAAACCTGATTTGAAGTTGAAACTTTATAAAAACGATAATTTTGAAAAAAAGCTCTGGAACTATTTTTAATTGCTTAAAAAAATGACGAAGCTGCGCGAGTCAAGATACACTGTATTGCATCTCGCTTACTCACATGGTTTTGTCCTTTTCTAACTGTCTTCATATCGAAATAAAACATTTATCATCTTTATAGATTTTAGTACACAAGAATTTGGCTTTCTACAATTATCTTCTACATTCACATGTCAATAGCAATATTTTTTTTATATTAATTAATATATATTTAACTCTTCTTGAGCCTTTATATATGTTTTAGTAATAAGTAGGTATGAACAAAATAACATTTATTTTATTATATTCGATATATTTCGGCCCACTGTATGGGGCCGTCATCAGTCGAATGAATATTTATTTTAGTTTTAATATGTTGTAACATGACAGTTCGGAAATGAGACTGTGCAAGTAAGTGAGATGGACCGTCTCGTTTCTCTTTCACACGTACAACTCTTTCCTTTTTCCAGTCTGTCACTTTACTCCATTTAATTAAAAAGTGACATTTGTCCAATATATTAACTTACGCTGTAAAGCAGCAGCCATGATTGAGTTATTCATTTAAAATATAATATTTAACAGGTACGTTACAAATTACAACAATTTACTTTAAATGCTATCAACGTTTACAGTTTCATAATTTAGCGTTTGGCAGTGAATTTTGTGTTTTAAAACTATTTACAATAAGGTTACATTCACAATGAAGGGGTCTCGGGAATAATCGTCTATTGCATTGTTTTTCAAAAAACGTTATTCGTGAGCCCCGTTTTGTCGGACCAATTAACTTTTTAAAGTTCTATTTATTATTAAAAATGAACTCAAACGAAATTATAATTATTATCGATCCTGACTCACAAATTTTTGGTTTATTTATGTTTATTTGGAACCGAAGTTTCCTACTTGGGATTTTGACCAACAATTTATTTATTTGATTCAAGATCAATTAACATGAAAGTGTACCGATTTGAAGAATTAAAAGTAAAACTGTACATTGCATTTATATGAGAAAAACACCATCATTGGAATAAAACATTGCAGCCTCAACCACGAATAGTATCAATATAACAGCACGATATTTATAATTAAAAATATATTAAAAAGTATAAAATTAAAAGAGAGCAAGATTAGCGCATATTCGATTCAAAATCAACAACCACTGTTTGTGACGTCTAATTAAAATTATTTTCTATTAAAACACTGTTCAAAACAGATAAATAACTTCTATTACTAATGTCATAGAGACGTTCTTAATATAACATGTTAAAATTCCCACAATCGATTGACTAAATACATTTCAAGTCGATCGATTGTATATTTTAAATCGAGAAGTTTGCATAGCTGCCGTCTATTCTAAAAAAGCTTAGCACAAACATAAAATACAGATAATTTATATTAGTTATTATAATACTTGGAATGCAATAATTCTTTGTTCTTTTTCTCACAGATGAAAGTGTCTAAAATCTAACTTATACCATTTCCACATAAAACCCATTCAGACTTAAGCTTTTAGCATAATCTTAACATACATTTAGAAGTAGATCTTGCATTTTGCATGCGCTATCAGTCGGTGAGAATACTGTTATCTCTTTCTCCTGTCGCCGTCTCTGTCGTGTTGCCGACGAGCGTATCTATACTTTGCTCGTTACGTTTCTCTTGTATGACGTCGACTGTTTCAAATCCGGAAGATTTCTCACTGGAAGTAATATTGTACTATAATTATTACACAAAGGTGCAACGTGATTCGTTTGGTTTTTAGATAGAACGCGATAAAAAATGTTCGCTTTTATAATAAACATATATCGTCACGACATGAATCCCCGAGGGGGTGTCAGAGGTGTTCCCGAATGTGAACTGTGAAATGCAAGCCACACTTGTCAAGTCCCATTTGGGACACCCGCTTTATACCGACGATTATTACGTCCGGAACGTAGTGGTTTGTACTATACTCACACTGGGTCAAATTCCTTAATGACAAGAGGCGAGGGCAAAACAGGCGTAGCCGGGAGCGTGGCACTAGTCAACGGCAGCGATTGGGGCCGCTTCAGCCAGTTGCAGCGCTCTTCCTAACAAACAATGTTTTATTTACATTTAGGAACCGATTCAAAACATGCCATGGTAGTGTGAAATTTCACTCGTTTAATAGAAAGAGACAGCGCTAAATACAAGAAAGAGAGAGAACATCTGGTTTTGAAACGCTTGCGAGTGATTCCAGCGAGAAAAACGTTTTAGAACGGGTCTGGGTGACAAACGTCAGTCTCATGTCTAATTCAAGGATGTGAAACTGAAATTGCCTTTTGTAGTAAAAAAATATATATATAGATAAATGAGCTCTTATGAGCCTGATGCAACATTCACACTAATAATTTTCACTTTTTTCTCTTTATAAATGATGAATACATTTTTAAAATTTTGAATTTTGTCCAAAACCCGGCAAAACTCCGAAGTGAAAACTGTCGGTTTAACTCTAGTCAATTTTTGAACGCTCTAGGGTGAAATTCATATCACTCCGAGTGAAATTCACTAGTTTCGAAATGGAACCCTAGAGTATTCAAAAGCGATGGATTTTGCAATAAAACATAATCTTGGTTAATGAGAACTGTGTATTTCTGAAGGTCTAACGCAATAGCGACGACCGCGCCATCCGTTTCCTAAAAACAAGGCGTGAAATCACATAACGCCCACGTGAGGCTTCAGTTTGTGCCTTAGGAGCAGGTACATCAAATAGTTAAAAAATTTGGTGTACAAGTATGGTGGAAAAATTCAGCGGTCTGGGATGAGTACCTCTTGTCTTTTTTCAAAATCTTTTCTAGCTTTTAATGCACTCTAATTAATTTAGAAAAAAAAAATTGTATTTTAATAATTATTTTCGTAATTAATTATTGCCAACTAACTGTATTTTTTTAAACTAGAATATAGACATCTTGTTAAATAAGACACTTGTACTTGTCCACAGGATTATAATTTAACTTAATACACCCGACCGGTTTCGCTTATAAGCATTATCTAGGGCTTTATAACATAAAAATAACTTGAATAATATTTACATGTTAATTTTACAACCGGTCGGGTGTATTAAGTTAAATTATAATTCTGCGGACAAGTACAAAGTGTCTTAATTAACAAAGATGTTTAATAAGTTCCACCAAGTGCCGACAATCACAACCATCAACATTTTAGAATATAGACATTTTACCAAATTTTTAAAGGTCAAATACATCGGCAGAGCTTAATAAAAGGAAAAAAATAACAATATATAAAAACCTGTGGCGTCATAACAGCTATAATGTCAGTCTGCGTGGACACCGGAGACGCTTGGCTCTTGATACTAGACACTGCGCGCAGCACCTCCTGCATGCAACCTTGCAACTCTACAACCTGGTGGACACCGTTCAGAATTATGTTTATTGTCAGATTAAAGTTTTGCATTAATAATATTCAATCACAACCACCACCTAAGTAAATACTCTGACAGCCACATGGTCTTGCAGTTTGCACAAGTTAAATATTGTAGAATACTGTATTCCCGTCACCCGAGGCTGAACGTAGCGCGCTGGAATATAGTGAATGCACTCACCTGTGTTTGCAGATTGAAGCAAGTTTCAGTCAACTGTCGCAGAACTTCGGTGTTGTCATCACCGTCTAACGCTTTCTTCTGTGTGTCTGGAAATATTACATTGTTTAGAACGTATCCTATAACGGACAAAAATATATGATAAATTATTTGTTCCCACGTTAAGGTGTCCATGAGCCTAGGCTGAAGCGCGCTCAGTACGTGGGATAGCGAAGGCAGAAGAGGCGTTAATCAGTCAGTCTGGGTACTTCCGCTAAATCTACGTAAGTCGTAACGGACGAAGGACGAACACGTCGAGTCGCTTGGCGGCATGGTGACGTCACGAGGTAGTGCGCCCCGGGAGTATTTGCAGTAATCAGTGTTTGTAAGTCGGTTTAGGCAATTTGGTGAGACTCTTTTCGTGCACGTTACGTTGAGAGCTCGGACGAATTTAAGCCAAAGCATCACCGGTGCGAGTGTTAGAGTTAGTACTAGTAACATCAACTCTATCATAATGTTAAAACGGCTTAACCAACGGACGGATTCCAATCTACCAAAATCTATACTAATAATAAATTTGTAAAAAGTTCGTGTCTGTACATTGAACATTTTTGCGAAATTTTAAATGAAATAGGTTATCACTATTTTATTGAGCACAAAACCACAATTTTTAGAATTTTTGTCTTTCTGTATGTATGTACCGATTTAACTCAAGAACCACTCAACCGAGGCGGCTTTTTATTATGATCGTAATGACCCTGGTTAATATACCGGGTGTAAATAGAGTGCGACCATTAAATGAAACCACATATTCTACCGACCCTACTGAACCACTTTTCCCATACCCGCGGAAACCCTTAGTTTAGGAAGTAATTGAGTTCCAAACAAAAATGCGTGAACCCTAACGCACCGACATACGGGCGAGTTTAGAGAGAGCGTTGACTTGAAACAGCTGCGGGTTTCACAGGCGACGCACGTACTGGTATTTGACCAAAAAACCTGGCCAAAACCTATTTAATGTAATTAATTATTATTTTTTTATCGGTATTTGTGTATTAAAGTATGAATTAAAGAAAATATTTCATTGCATAAGAATAAAAAAATACCCTGACTGACTGGTGACTGATCTATTAACCCTGGACCTAGGTTTCTTTTATGACGTAGAGATCCGCTTCGAAAAATCTTATTCTGGCATCCAAAATGGATAAACCAAATTTGAAAGTTTCACGATTTTCTTCCTTTTTGTTACTCAAATCGTTAAAGGAACTTGATGTCGCACCACAAATATAGCAACGCATTATAGATCTTGTTTCAGTAGCAGCATTGCATACCTTCCCATCTACCATTGTCGGTAACAAAATATGTTTGATCAGAGCTGCTGCTGTTTTTTGGAGATTTTTTTCTTGATCCCCAGTGTATTCAATTTCTTTGTCTGTAATAACATTGGTCTCTTTTACAAACCTGATTCTGATTGGTCGACAATACCTGGGAGATGAGGGTACGGGATTTGCCCACATCACTTTATTTCTACTTAATGGTCTTACGGGAACAATTGAGCTTTGGAAGATATTGGCGTCACTGTTTTCATCGTTTTTGAATTTTTGTTTAAATTGAGTTTGCTGGGACCCATCACAACCCCACTTGTAAATCAGCACCTAATTTTTCTTTTCATCTGCTGAACAAGTCTCTAGAACTTCTTTTATGTATTTGCATAATCTTGTGGCTGTGTGATCTAACAAGTCTTGAAGCTTAACCTCAGCACTATTTTTATCAACAGATATCGCTTCTTCTTTTGGATAACACTCTTGTTTCGCTTTTTACAGTATTGAGTAGCAGGGAAAGATACTTTTGTTTGCCTGCTGGGTCACTTCGTATTGACTCGGATCGGATCGGAGCTGAGATCGGCCTCCACAAATATGGATAAAGCTTCTTCAGGTGAATGCTTTGGAGGTATTTCTGTTTGACGAGTCTGGACAATAGTTTGACGAACTTTCATGGCCCGGCTGGGAGATTTCGTAATTTCGTGGATTACATTTGCCATATCGTTCGCACCTGCAGCTCGATGACTCATTTTAGCAACGTATGCCAATTCAGGTACGTTCTTCCTTAAGTCCTTTTGTTGTACGGTCACTGGATTCCTGGAAAATCTTGCTCGGTCGTCCCCCCCTCAGCAGGTATTAACCATGGCGGCAGGTAATGACATGCAGCTGTTCAGCCATTGTTCTTCTTTACGAAGAAATCGAGCTTCTGTTCTATTGCTTGAGAGCCATTTACACTTGTAATTGGCCTTGAAGATGCTTAATTTATTAAGCAATGTACTTTCTTGCGCAGTTGGATATTTTGGTGATCTGAATAACATGAGCATCCAGATACTTGAATTTACGATCCAACAACCTTTCCGAACAACAACTTATGACATCACGAAGGTATCTCCGAGTTAAATGTTTAATTGAATAATATTAATTATTATGAAGAGATCCAAATATGTTATTAAAAAAAAATGTGCAAAGTGGGGCAAGATTTTTCAATTCAAAATAGGAGAAGAAGGTTGGAGCTTTCACACAATATTAAATTTAGTGAAAAGAAATGCCGAGAACATATTTAAAAAGATAATAAAAGAAAAAAAATCGAGGAAACATTTTTAATTTCCAGAGTCAGGTTAAGACACCAAAATATGTTGTAAAAATAAAAAGATATGACTGAAATTAATTTATAATGCAGTACATACCTTCATCTTCAACGTCCATTATAAGTCTTCTTGAAAACAGTCGCACGAAAATAATGACAAAACAATATCAAACTCACAAAATTGGAAAGCCGCGAACAAAGACTTGCGTGTCAAGCAAAGGCTGGGTTACAACTGAGGGTTGACGGTTCAATGATAAGCGTAGACCAGTAATATTGGTGTCAAAATGAGGTCCCATGTATCTACTTGGTCAGTAGTTAAGGGTTTTCTTATTGAACAAAGTTTACGAAAGAGTAAGTTTTTTGGTCAAATACCAGTACGTGCGACGCTCTCTCTAACCTCGCCCGTATGTCGGTGCGTCAAGGTTCACGCGTTTTTATTTGGAATTCAATTATTTCCCAAACTAAGGGTAACCGCGGGTATGACTCTTGGGAAAAGTGGTTCAGTAGGGTCGGTCGAATATGTGTTTTCATTTAATGGTCGCACTCTATTTACACCGGTATAGGCTATAAGGGGTGTTCATAAAGTAACGCCTAAAAAAATCATTAGGGTAAGACCATGCCCTTCCAGCACCAGTGTCGACACACCCGCCTTGCCCGTTGACGCAGATAGCATACCTTTCTCCTGCAAGGTGGAGACCTTCTTCCAGAGCGCGTTGTGGCTTGCATCTGCAACTGTTGTATCTTCCGTTCGCTGTCGAGCGCCGCCTTCGTCGCCTCCATGTCGCAAGTGAGCCTTCTGGGATCATTAACTTAAGACCATGCCCTTCCTCATGAATGCGACAGCACCAGTGTCCGTTGACGCAGATAGCATACCTTTCTCCTGCAAGGTGGAGACCTTCTTCCAGAGCGCGTTGATGGCTTGCATCTGCAACTGTTGTATCTTCCGTTCGCTGTCGAGCGCCGCCTTCGTCGCCTCCATGTCGCAAGTGAGCCTTCTGGGATCATTAACTTAAGACCATGCCCTTACTCATGAATGCGACAGCACCAGTGTCCGTTGACGCAGATAGCATACCTTTCTCCTGCAAGGTGGAGACCTTCTTCCAGAGCGCGTTAATGGCTTGCATCTGCAACTGTTGTATCTTCCGTTCGTTGTCGAGCGCCGCCTTCGTCGCCTCCATGTCGCAAGTGAGCCTTCTGGGATCATTAACTTAAGACCATGCCCTTCCTCATGAATGCGACAGCACCAGTGTCCGTTGACGCAGATAGCATACCTTTCTCCTGCAAGGTGGAGACCTTCTTCCAGAGCGCGTTGATGGCTTGCATCTGCAACTGTTGTATCTTCCGTTCGCTGTCGAGCGCCGCCTTCGTCGCCTCCATGTCGCAAGTGAGCCTTCTGGGATCATTAACTTAAGACCATGCCCTTACTCATGAATGCGACAGCACCAGTGTCCGTTGACGCAGATAGCATACCTTTCTCCTGCAAGGTGGAGACCTTCTTCCAGAGCGCGTTAATGGCTTGCATCTGCAACTGTTGTATCTTCCGTTCGTTGTCGAGCGCCGCCTTCGTCGCCTCCATGTCGCAAGTGAGCCTTCTGGGATCATTAACTTAAGACCATGCCCTTCCTCATGAATGCGACAGCACCAGTGTCCGTTGAAGCAGATAGCATACCTTTCTCCTGCAAGGTGGAGACCTTCTTCCAGAGCGCGTTGATGGCTTGCATCTGCAACTGTTGTATCTTCCGTTCGCTGTCGAGCGCTGCCTTCGTCGCCTCCATGTCACAGGTGAGCCTTCTGGGAACAATCGCATTTTACTCACTCAATGGTTGCTTTTCATTTATGTACAGTCATCTTAATTTTGTTTTTCAAATGCAAGTGCTCGTAAAGAGCTATTTTATATGCATCAAAACTGTTGGTAGAGTCACCACACTCGTGTTTTATATTTTTTAATTTACCGAAAGTCGGCTACACTGCAACTATTCCTTGTGTACATAGGTGTTATTTTTCACTGTTTAACGGCTCTGGATACTGAATTCTTCTAAGCCAGTCATAGTATTGCACGATGTTACATTTAACTTTAATAATTAAATGTTTTTTCTGAAATTATTTTTATTTATTTACTCTTTGCATTCAAAAACGTAGTATGATACACGTGCGTAAGGGCAATAACTTACTCGAGTGTCGCTTATCGCTCGTGTTTCAAATCGTCCTCTTAAGCTATTGCCTCCGCACTTGTAGCATAAACTACTATTAAATTTTATTATTAGAGTGCATTATAAACTAGAAAAGATGAATTAGAAACAAATTCACAGTTCTCATTAACTAAGATTATGTCTGAAGCAACACATATTGTAGCGACGACAGCGCCATCTGTTTCTTAATAACAAGGCGTGAAATCACATAACGCCCTCGTGAGCGTTCAGTATGTGCATTACAAGCTGTTTAAATTAATTAGTTACAAAAATATTCGGTGGACAAGTATGGTGCAAAAAATCAACGGTCTAGGTAAGGACTTCGGTGGCGCAATTGGTAGCGCACTTGCCTGGGAAACAAGAGGTCGCAGGTTCGAATCCTGGCAAGAGAATTTTTTTCAAATTCTTGTCTTTAAGTTTGTTTCTAATTCATCTTTTGTAGTTTGTAATGCACTCTAATAATAATATTTGGAGTGTTCCAAAGATTTTCATGTAGTTTCCACAGCGGTACAGAGCTTAATTTGGAATAGAATATAGGCTTTATTTCATTAAAATCGGATCTCGGAAAAAAAAGTTACAGTCATTTAAAGATTTTTGGAATTTACTTTTCTACTGGTAGTAATTAGAAGTTATGGTACGGGATCTCCTCAACGGATACAGCAGACCCTTCGAGTTTGGGCTTATTTGATTGGTATTTATTACTTGCACTTGCATATAGTTGTTAAAAAAATCATATTCGTTTGTTTTCCTTATTTCCACAAAAATCCATTTGACGCGGGCGGAGTCGTGGGCAAAAGATGGTACTACAATACAATTTTAAAGTGACCCTATATTACTTACTGTATATGCTGTCTCGCTCTGGCGGCCTGTATCGCGTGGAGGATCCTCAACGTATCCTTGTTCAGGTTCCTACTTCTGTACCCCCTCCACATCTTCTGTATAGTGACCGCCGCCATCGCTTCTGCGCTCAGCTTCTTCTGCCTTCTTTGGTTTGACGCTTTAACTACTTCTAACTTATCTGACTCTAGTTTCTCGCTTTGGTTCTTGTCTTCCGTCTTCATGCCATTCAGTTTCCCGTTGAGGTGTTTAGTGTCGAGGATGTCGGCTCTGGGTAGACTGCCCTTCCGTTGCTCCAGCTTGGGTCTCAACTTGGGGCTGGAGGTGGCGCTCTTGGGTTGTTTCGGTGAGCCGTTAATGTTCTTGTTTATGGTCCTCGGTTGCACGATCTGTCTCCGCTCCTCGTGGAGACTGCTGTTGCTGGAGGAGGTGTTGGATGCGTTGAGTGTTGACTTCTGTGGCGGTTTGTGTATGTCGTATATCGGGTCCTGGTAGTCGGGACTCATGAGCGACTCTGGCACGGGAACCATTTTGGAGGCGGCTTCCAGTGATTGGTTGGCTGGTTTGGTTTCTGGAAGGAAACCTTCGGTCAAATACCAGCAAAGCATACTTTATTTATAAGGATATATTACATACTAGTTTTTTCCGCGGTTTTGCACGCGTGGAAATATCTTTCAATCAATACAGCTTTTATCGACAGTTTTCGGCTGGGCAGTTATTTTAACAACACCCCTTACAGCATATATGTTGACCAGGGTCACTACAATGGTAATTAAGAAAACCGCATCCAAATCCGTTCAGTGGTTCACGGATTATAACGGAACATACATACACACATTTTTTTATATACAAATAGCCCATTTAGCCTCATTATCAATTTCGCGAATAAATATTCAATCCACAGACACGACTTTTATTGCATTGTTAGGTTCCGTTTCAAATCGAGTGAATTTCACCCTAGAGCGTTCAAAAATTAACCCGAGTTAAACCGAGGGTGACCGAACTGTTACCTGACAGTTGCACGAAAGTGTTTTGAAACGCTTCCGAGTAATGCGAAAATCACATTGGGCCACCTGATTGGTGCAACCAGATTTTTCTTTCTCTTTCTCCTGTATAGATCTATCTCTTTCTAATGAACGAGTGAAATTTATACACTGGTGGACAAAAAAATCGACTCAAGCATTGCTGTCTTACATTCAAGGGAATAACCCAATCATACAAACATAAACATATGAAATATATATATCATTTTAAAGGTATAGGCCTCCACCTTTGAATAAATGCATTTTGGTTTAAAAGTATTCGCTATACAGGACGTGAAATTCATTTACCGTATTTGAACAGTTTTTACCTCGTACAGATACGTACGCGTTAAGCTCCCTTTATCCCGTTAAAAGGACGTGCAATATTTTTTTTTCCTCACTTGCTTACACAATTTCAACCTGTTAACACCTACCCTAGTTACCCAGTGATTACGCCATCCGAAAATGGACACCACGCCATTAGAGGCCACTCAAGTGCTTGCCCTATTGCGATTGGGGTGGAACCAACGAAGCGTGGCTGCAGAATTACACCTAAGCCAATCAGCTGTCTCCAGAGTCTTCAGACGCTTCGTAGAGACCGGCGGCGTCATTCAGAGGCCAGGGTCTGGCAGAACAAGATGCACTTCTGAGCAAGATGACCGCTTCATCTTTTTAAGTTCTTTAAGAAATCGTCACATGACCGCAGTTGAGATCCAACAAGAACTCAGACAAGTACGAGATCGGGCTGTAAGTCGGCGAACGATCGCTAGAAGACTAAAGAAAGCTAACCTGCCACCAAAAAGACCAGCAACCGGGCCCCAACTGACCACAGGTCATCGGCAAGCGCGACTTCAATTTGCCGGAGAACACGTAAACTGGACCTTGGACCAATGGCGCTCCATTTTGTTCTCTGACGAGTCCCGAATGTGCTTGCATGGCAACGACGGAAGAGCACGGAAGAGCCTATTACCTTTAAAATGATTTACGGATTATGTAAGTTTATGCTTGTATGATTGGGTTATTTCCTTAAATGTAGAACAACAATGCTTGAGTCGATTTTTTGTCCACCAGTGTAGTATAATGGCAAACTACCCGACCGTCGGACAGTTTTTATACTGGTATGGCGAGTGATTACTGCCTTTGTTTTCAATTAATTAACTCAATTATTATTTAATGACTTGTTTTGTATAAATTACCTTGCGATTTTCTACTAGATTAAGCTTTTCATGTATTTTTTATTAATAAATAAATTCATTGATTCATTCATTCAGTATAGATTAGAAGAGTGCAATACAAGATTATTGTCATCTTCACAAAATTGCCGTTCCTTCAGTTCGGTGGTACTTACGTATAGCTTTTTGTTGACGTATTACCCAGAGCAGTTGTTAAGTATAATCAGTACAATTTCGGTAAGATTCAGATGTAACCTTGCGTGCTGGTAGCGTTGAACAGCCCCGGCGAGTCGAAGCTCTGGCTCATTACGTCGGCGGATGACGTCACGCACGGGGACGCGTGCTGCGGGGTGAGGGCGGCGTGGTAGCTCGACGTGAGGCGGTCGGGGGACCGGCCCATGTGCCGCGCCGTCATGCGCGCTGGGATATAAGTTGTCTTTTCGATAAAATAAAGCCCTGGTAGCACGGATCAAACTAATAGAGAACTAGACCAGCCCTCTTATTGTCTTACTTCAATATCCATCACTATAGGCTTCAAAGGTGTCGTGATTGGCTATAAACGATGTCATTTCTAGCCAATCACGGCGCGTTTGAATGCGATTGCGATGGATGTCGAAGTTAGACGATAAGGGCCATGGGTCGATCACAATTGATCGAATCAATCACAACCCGTTCGCGAGTGATTGAATAATCGATCTTAAACAGATACGATAATTTTTGACCCACTGCAACCGTACGTAAAACAGAGAGATAAACGCTACCAAAACTAAATTAGACTTTATGTACAAATAATTAGAGTGTTTAGCAACTCGGAAAAGGACCATGAGTAACTTTGGACCAATTACTCAACAGTGATAAATCCTATGCCGTATGAAAGCTTTTAGGGTATTATTAATATCTTATTATGGCAGCTCCATAGAATTCGAGCGCGAACATGGTGTTTTAGAACGATTTCAATACTGAGAAAGCATCAAAATCATATTAACAAAACTGTAAAAAAATATTTTCGAATAGAAACGCAGGACGAGTCGTCAAGTCGAGGCGATGGTCAGGTGATGTAGCTGTCCTGCGTTTCCATTGGTCGAACGCTTCTTTCAGAGACAACACTTGTCGTGATGCTACCGGGGCCGGTTGAAAGTTTAAATATATTCTACAGTGCAGAAGGTGAGACTGTAGAATTGCGATTGTGTGCGTGCACACCATTGACATTGTGGAAAACAACTCTTATAGCAGTGCAGTAAGGTCTATTTTTGAAAAATCATGGAAACATAAATTATACATCGTAACAAAATAAGAACAAGATAAAAGTCAAACCATAATTTTTTGAAGAAAGATCTTGCCTGCACTGCTATAAGAGTTGTTTTCCACAATGCGAATGATGTGCACACACACAATCGCAATTCTCCAGTCTCACCTTCTGCACTGTAAGCATGCGTCCACGCTTTTCAGTTTTCAATCTTCAGCCATTGCGTTAAAGTTGAAATTTGATACAGAAGGACCATTAGTGCTCTTTTTGACAGCCAGCACAGAATAGTGAAGTCAGATTGAGCACCCTAATTTACATATGAACCCTATAACGTCTTTTTATTGTTTAAAATAGTGGCTGCTACGACAACCGAAAAACCTGCGATCACGAAAAACTAAGTTTTATTAAATAACTCTTTAAAATCGCTTCTTGGGGCTCTTTTTGATACGAAAATGATATTATATATCTAACTTTAGGCTCATTAGTTCGCACCATACATAGTATAAATAGTAACTCGATCAAAGCCTTTGTATAGATTAAGGTTTCAAACTTATTGAAGAAAAAAAAAGGAAAATTGGCATGTTTTCTAAGTTTCTTGCCCTTCTTCTTAGCAAGACTAATCGAATGGGCAGATGGTTAGGCATTATTTTTATTTATGGTTTATTTAGTTCATTTTTCAACACATTTTTTCATTTCATTATGTATATACAACGTGAAATTTAAGTCCTTTTTTTAACGGAAACTGGTGATAGTACTCGTCCATATGAACAACTTTTACTATGGAGCCAACCCTGAAATTGTGAAAAAAATATCAGCTGTTCCATAGAAAAGTTAAATACTCGACCCAAATGTATGAAACAGTTGATATTTTTTCACGATTTCAGGGTTGGCATAGTAAAAGTTGTTCATATGGACGAGTACTATCACCAGTCTTCGTTAACAAAATGACTTAAATTTCACGTTGTATAATATTTTTATTCCTATATTTCTCTATTTTATGCAGGTGTATAATTTTATTACATTTTAGTAACCTTAATATTTTTTGTATGTATTTCCCGTATTATTATATTTATTTTTTCATATTCTATTTTTGTAAAGATTAACTTTGACATGTAAAAAGTATACTTTATGTATCTATTTTACAAAATAAATATTTTGATTTTGATTTTTGTGAACTATTTTTTTTTTTCTATAATTTTATTCTTTTCGTTTTGCACCATTTTTGGCTCTTGGAATTATAATTTCCTATCCATACATATTTCTTTTACAATTTTGAACTTAATTTAGTAGTGTGAAATTCAAGATGTGTATTAATGACTGTAATATCGATAAGTGACTTACATTGCATCCTCGGCGACTGCAGCTTCGGTTTAATTGGACTGTGATTGTGCTCCTTCAGTTGTTGCTGGTGATGCTGGGCCTGCAACAAATTATACACATTATAATACATGTCCAGCAGTGGACGAACACGGGCTGATGGATGGATGGATAATACATTACAATACAACAACCTAGTAGTCACGTCATTATGTTAGTAAATATTTAAATTTTGCAATATTTAAAATTTTGGCAAAACAGTGCCTTTTAAAATATCTGTACCAGATGAAAGAGACCTTATACTTTGGTACACAACAGAGAAACGGGTTATCAGATGTAACAAAACGGTGGCGTGCCTATGCGCCTTAAGATAGAATCCGGCGACCTACCTGTTAGCTGCTGTTACTGAATCCATCCATCCATCCATCAGCCTGTTTCGTCCACTGCTGGACATAGGCCTTTCCAGGATTTCGCCACTTTTGGCGGTCCTCCTGGAAGAAATGCCCATACTCACACACGCTGGGCAGGCGGGTTGGTGAGCGCGGTGCCGAGACCCTTGCACCAGTGACGCCGCTGCCCGTCACCAGTCTGATTTATATAAGGCCCGGCAATTGGGGATGGATATAACGCCATCCATCGGTCCCAGGCAATGGTGGGCCGCCTGGTTTTTTTGCCTGAGAGCTGTCCTCTTACTCTCCCCCGAATAACTTCGGGAGGATTTCCGAGTAAGATGGTGGTACTTCCACAGTCGAGCTCGGCATTAGCTCTACCACCTAATAAAAATGGTACTGAATACACAATAGTTATCGACACGGTAAAGTGGACGTTACCTTGCTGAGAATGAGGCGCAGTTTCCTCTGGTCCTCGGTCTCTAGTGCGTCGGCAGTCAAGGGGCAGGTCGACGCGAGATACTCGCACAGTTCCTGATGTTGTCCCGAGTGGTAGTGGCGCCCTTTGCCTTGACTGTACAGCCATTCTGCTTTTAGACTGAAAAAAAAATACATTATCCCCTTAATGTGCTAAATGTATCAGAATCTTTGAGACTTGTGTTCTTTTTCGGTAAGAAAATCTAATAAGATTAAAATAATATAAAGTTAGGGTTGATTTCTTATGTACCAATATCCTTGTAGTTGTAACGTTTCTGGTAGCTGCCCTTTATGTCCCATCCTAACTTTCCACCCAGTGTACAATATATTTACTTTGTAATAATATAGATTTAAAAGTTGTCTTGATTATAGCTGATATTACTTTGTAACCAATCTAGAATCGAGATTAAAACTTATTTACTGAAATATGGGATTGTGTTACAGATTGTTTACTACACAAAATCAGGCAGTTTACTACGTACTTACTACTACTAATAACAACAAAAAATGCCTACAATGGTAACAAGTCAGGTCATCGTATATTAGACATTACACTTGGATTGTATTTTAAATACAAATACCGTACTTTAATTTTTATCTTTTCAACTTATTGAGTTTTGTTACGTAAATATAATTTGATTTATTCGTCTTTCTGTAAAATATAAATAGTAAAGTCGCCGTCAATAGAAATTGTGGACTATGTAAACAAAGCGCCATGTTGTCTTTGTCTATGAATAGGTGAACTATCTAGAGATGGGTAAGTATGTGATTAAAATATGTTAGGTGCTTAATTAATTTTCTTTATTTAATTCATCGCCAAAATATTCTGATGAATCACTAGTCAAATCGCCCACGTTAATTACAAATGGTTCCGTCACATCGTCCGTGGCCGTATCTATTATCCCATCCAGTTCTTTCATTTTTTCTTCTACTTTTAGGACATGAGCTACACATTTCGCCCACTGTTCTGGCCCGATCCGCGTCAAACCTTGTTCCGACAAAATCTTCACATCGTCCATTTTGAATGTTTTGTTGTTCCTTCCAACGTAACCTTCTAACACTCAACTCTATCGGGTTAAGCTCGCAATGATATGGTGGAAGGCGCAAAACTGTCACATTTTTCGATGCCGTCAACTCATCTACATACATTTTTTTATATTTTTGCTTGTCTACTTTAGCGATGAGATTCGCTTTGATTTCGGTTTCTTGAAATTAGATTTCTTTTTCGCGCAACCAGTTTTGGATAGCCTCCTTCCGCCAACTCATGTTGGGCGCCTTTTCGATTTGACGCGAATGATATGGGGCATTGTCCATTACTATGACGATAAAATCAGTAAGAGAAGCCAAGTCGTAAGAATACCGAAAACACAAAAGATTTTAGAGCAACGCTGGAAGATCACACAGCTCTCGATAGAATCACACACACGTTTATGTCAAAGATTATGAAGTAAAGCTGTCAAAAAAAAATGACGGAATAAAATAGCATCACGAATAAAATAGGTTTATATTCAAATAGATCCGTACATCACTAATTTTCAAAGACAATACATCTGTATTGTCGATGAGAAAAAAATATGACAGCAATCTCGACGCAGTACAGAATTGACTTAAGTGTGTTGTATAGGTACTTACTAGTGTTTTAATAATATTCAGTATTTATTGTAGGTAACATATTACGGTTTTATTAATGTTTATTTTCCTCTGTGTATATATTGTGTACTTGCTTAGTAATGTTGTTTATATTTTGTTGTAGGTTAACGCTTCAGAACTCAAGTTAACCAAATTTTAACTTGAAAACTTCCAGCAAGTCTATTCACTTAAAACTAGATATTGGCGGAACTAATGTGCGGAGACACATTATAGGAAGCCAGATAAAACGGCTTTGATTGATTTGATTGATTGATTGACTATTGATTCTACGATTTTCCGTAATTATCTGGTGATTATTGAATATTTCATGATGAAATACAGCGAATGGCAGGTAAGACTTGATGCTTCATGATTTGGAATAATGTTCAGTGAGACTTCGTGACAGAACCTTGAGAAAAATTGAGAAAACGGTTTGTTTACATTGTCCACAATTTCTATTGACGGCGACTTTAAATAGCTTTTGCCACAAGACGGACGACGGTCAAGATATCTATCGGGTTGGCTATAGACGTCCGGTTCTTGATTTTAATCATGATTTAAGTTTAGGGGGATTGTTTAACTTTAGTTTAACCCTTTTCCGCTGTTTTTTATCACCGGAAAAGATTTTTTAATTATTTACGATAGTAAATATAATATGCAAAATATGCGTATCGCAGAACAAAATTCTGTCAATTTCGTATAGGGCCAAGAGGTTAGTTGTCAAAAGCTGGCAAAAATGTGTAAAAAGAAACGCAACACTGTTTGGCTAGCGGCCATTTTGATTTGAGCCATAGCCTCCTTTAATTCCAAAGGAGGCTATGTTTGAGCGCATCTATCATTCCGTTTCGCGGTTTTTTTTGTGGAGAAGCAATATAACAAAATTAAAAAAGATGATTTTTTGGAATTAATTACAGCTATAAAGCATGTCTTTAAACTGAAATAAATCATTTAAACATAAATTGCATTTGGAGTAGAATTCCTTCGCGAAATCGGTGAGAGTGGAGAAGTCCGAGTAGCGGTGATTAAGCTAGCGAAGCCAGCCTTCTAGCTTGTCCATAGAGTGTATATAAAAAATCGGAGGCGTCGAAGGAGCGCGCCATCAGCGACGACGACGACGAATTGCACGGTGTTAGATGCCGCGCTCCGAACGCCGAAGCCGATGCAAAAATGACACAAAATGTGAGGTTATGATTTTACCAGAAATTGTTATTAAGAGAACATTAGATTTTTGTTGGAGGGACTTCAGGGAACATTCCTCCATCCTCCCCAACCCTCTCTTTTTCCCTCTCTTTAATGTTTTAGGCACAAAAAAGTGAGGTTATAATAAAAAAAAAAAGATGTACTTCCGGACGGGGGGAGGAGGTTTCTAGGGGGAGGGGACCCTACGCAGGTAACGGACGTCTATAGTTCTACCTATCTATCTACCCGTCTGTCACGGTATGACATATAAGAAAGGCACCATTGCACTTGTAATGTCCATCTCCGTATGTAAAACATCCAATCATCACACGGAGCAACTTCGCGCAAAACTGACAATAAACTGCTATGTACCCACTCGTTATATTGAAATGAGCTCTTAAACTAACTGTGCTGGCTGCGAGACCAATCCGCAATAAACGTGAAGTGGAGTGAATACTAGCAGACTGAGTGACAATCAACGCACAGCCTAAACGGCCGAACATAAAGACATGAATTTCAAATAAAATGTTCCTTGAGGCGCGTGGAAGAGGACTAAGAATTTTTCGAAATGATGACACACGTAAACCGATTTTCACGCGACTCGCGCAAAGGCGCAAGCCACATAGGATCGGGCACGGGCGTTATTCCATTCCATTAAAATTTCGTACAAAACGCATGGAAATAAAGTCACAATTTGAATACACCGAATGGTATGCATCGGGCGTGGAACGGGCGTCCGTGCCAGAAATCCGGTGCGTCTGTCATCGCGCTCAGGAGGGGAAAAACGGGAATTATACACAAAGTACAAGAATTTGTGTATAATTTAGTTAAAGATGATATTCCACCAAGAACCACCAGTCGAATACATGGATGAAAAGGGGTTTGAACTTTTGAATTGAAAAGTCGTTTCCAACGGGTACAAAGGACAGTTTAATGTTATATCCCAAATCCAAGCGGTGTCGGTAAAATAACCGCCAAGGCAAAAACTGACGATATTACTCAAACATTGAAGAAGCAAAAGCTAGTCTAATACAATTGTCTAATAATATGTCTAGTACCTACAATATTTTTGCTGGGAGTTGCTTTTTGACGAAGCGTCTAATAGGATACGGATGGATATGCACATGCAAGTTTTCTTTCATTTTATTACGACTTTACTCCAATGTCATAAAAACTGCCACTGTAAATCTTTCTGTTTTTTATTTATTTACCTTTCAATGGCGCTTACGACGAATCCGTCGATCGACTTGACGCTCATGATCCAGTTTAGAACGAATGGGCGATAGTCGAAGCCTCTGTATATAATGTTATAAGGAAACAATAACGATGTAAGGGTAAACATTACATTATAATAATAACTGTAATCAATAATCATATATGTTACCGGCCAAAACAAATTTTACTCCGAATTAGTTCTTCGGAAATCCTTCAGAGTAGAAGAGAGATTTAACAAAGAAAGCTTACGACTAATACATTTTATTTTCCGCCAAACTACATAACAGTTTGTTGGCAGATGAGCTCTTAGATTTATAATAACAAGTACTTATAATTTATACCTACTTACAATACAAGCTTACCACATTTATTTATAAAAATATTTTTATGGCATAATATGGCGAGTCACGCCACCGTCATAAATAACCTAAGTGGTTATTATTTTATGACATGACAACACTTTGGCCTAGGCCAAACTAGATTGTCCTAAAATCAGATTTGGCTGGTAACGATTTTTTCTGTTGTTTGTGCCCGCACACAGAAACATGGCCATCAGCGAAGGGTCCATAGAAGCCGATTCCCAACGGCTTACCTTTCAGAAATCCTGACTCTCCCTCCGTACCCATACTTCAACTAATCTTCCACCCCTCGCCATTGGCCATACATATATTTACATTAAAACAATATGCACACTGGCGTGGTTTTCTAAATTTCTTAATGTACGTTGTTTCAGAAAAGGATACAATTTGTCCTTCCCCGCCATGGCGACGCAGGGGTTCCCCTGCACGGTGAAGCTGTCCAGCCGGCTGAGGTGCACCAGGTGCGAGACCTCGTTCAGGTCCTGTATGTTGTTGTGGGCCAGCCCGAGGTGCTCCAGGTGCGGGGGGAGGTAGCGGTCGCACTGCCGCAGGTCTATTACACGGTTGCGTTCTAGGTTCAGATGCTGGAACGTGTGTTGTTACGTTAGTGTTGGGTGATGCTCGTGGAATACCAAGAAATATTTAAAAGAGTAAAGAAACGGTATGGCGTTATCTAGTCTTACAAGTTTTTCTATTTCAGCATAGCTAGCATAGATAACACGATTTGTCTCTCGAAGAAACGTTTGACCAATGGACACGCGGGACGAGTCGTTTTGTCGAGGCGATGATCACGTGATGAAGCTTACCTGCGTTTCCATTGGTCAAATGATTCTTCAAAGACTAACTTCTCTATTATTTTCGTCCATGTTAACTATGCAGGTGCTCTAGAATGGCGCCTTATTTAGTCATTAATTCTACGGCGCCCTGGGCTGCTTTTACCATATTATATTTGTTTAGTCTTTCATTCATCCTTCCCAGGCATTTATTTTCTTATTATAGTCCTATAAAGACATAAATAAATTATCTAGGTATACTTTATAATAATAAATTAGTAAAAAACTCGTGTATTTAATGTTTGTGAAATTTTAAATGGGTATTGTATATTTTTGTTTCTAATAGAGCCAGTTTCTGAATTAAGAAAATCTCGCTAGGTAAATATTTCAGTCAATCACACACACCGCTACATTTCAAAGTTAAGCACTACTAACTCGAAATTCTCAACTGTGAAATCGGGGTTTGTCTGATCCGTTTAAACTCGAGAAACACTCAACGGATCTGAATCCGTTTTTTTTATTATCATCTTAGTGACCGTATATACCCAGTGTTGATAAAATACAGTCAAGCCGGAAACTGGCGACAACGCCCAAATAAGGTACATTGATTGAAAGAGATTTCCACACGAGCGAAGTCGCGGGCAATAGCTAGTAAAATATAAGATGTGCTAAACTGTAGGTCTCTTGAGAAAGGTTTGAGGTATACATTATGTATATCACCGTGTTAGATCTGATTCTAGTATTAAAGAGAATTTAGATGACATGGAAATTTTAATTCTTTACTTACTTTTGACTCATTACTATAATTTTGTACGCCATTAGGCAGATCATAACATGTCAACAATATAATATCTTACCTACCTATGTATCTACAAATATTGATTGATTGAGTCTAAAGGGATTTGAGAAGTAAAGGAAAAGGCAACAGGTGAGTTAGTGTGTAGGCATACCTTGAGACTCTTCAAGTAAGAGATATCAGCCACAAAGGAGATCTGGTTGTTGGACAAATCTAACAGTTCTAAGTGCATGTTGTTGTTCAGATGTTCTATCGACTTTATGTTGTTCCCTGCAACAAAACGAACATGGAGCTTTTCATTAACAATAACATTGCCACTGTATTTATTAAAACAAATGATTTTAAAATAAATGAATGCTTTTGCCATTGTAGATTAGTTTTGGTTAACTTTTTGAGGTTTACAACTGTATGCCGACAAACAAGTAAGCAATAAAACTGTTCCTTTCAAGTAAGAAACTTCATCTGTAAGTTGATAGTTGAGATTGTCTGCACTTGGTGGAATTTATCAAACATTGTTGTGATGAAAACACTTATAGTTTTCCACAGATTATATTTTATACTACACTACCCAAGGTTAGGTGGTAGAGCTGATGCCGGGCTCGACTGTGGAGGTACCACCATCTTACTCGCAAATCCTCCCGAAGTTATTCGGGGGAGAGTAAGAGAACAGCTCTCAGGCAAAACCAGGCGGCCCACCATTGCCTGGGACCGATGGATGGCGGTATAAATATCCATCCCTAATTGCCAGGCCTTAAAATAGACTAGTGACGGGCAGCGGCGTCACTGGTGCAAGGGTTTCGGCACCGCGCTCACCAACCCGCCTGCCCAGCGTGTGTGAGTATGGGCATTTCTTCCAGG
Organism: Ypsolopha scabrella; assembly: GCA_910592155.1. Classification (NCBI taxonomy): domain Eukaryota; kingdom Metazoa; phylum Arthropoda; class Insecta; order Lepidoptera; family Ypsolophidae; genus Ypsolopha; species Ypsolopha scabrella. The sequence goes on along the minus strand of OU342972.1, from coordinate 1,627,433 downwards.
GGGACCGCCAAGAGTGGTGAAATCCTGGAAAGGCCTATGTCCAGCAGTGGACGAAACAGGCTAATGGATGGATGGACACTACCCAACTGATTTCACTATATAAACCATTGCACCATTTTATTGCACGGACATCTAGCAACAGAAACATTCTTTAAAATAATTATGTTTAAATGTAAATTAAAAAGCCCCTGATGATGCTTATATAGTGAAACCGGTTGGGTAGTGTAGTATTGAATATTATCTGTGGAAAAGTACAAGTGTTTTCATCACAACAATTTCATCTGTCTTTTAAAAAAGTAGCTTGGACATAATAATCTACCATAAGTCACACTATAAGGGTTCTTTTTGTTACCTTTGGGTATGGAATCCTAAAAAATCCCACTGCATCAGTAAAGTAAAACCCTACACATCTCACCTGCCAGCTTCAACACTTTCAAGTAGATCATGTCCTTCAGACCCTCGATCTGCAGGATCCCATTGTTGTTCAGTGCCAGCACTCGCACGTTGGTGAGTCGGGACACTCCATGCATACGGAGCAGGAAGTTGTTGCAGATAGACAACTGGAACAGTTTTATAGTAGAACTATTCATTTTCAATAACGACTGCTTTACAATATACATCCAGCACGATTGTGGTTCCGAGCCATTCAGACATATTGTAAACATCAAAAGTTGAAACTTGTAATATGGATAGATTAAACATTACAAGCCTAATATTATGTAATTTATCTGGTGAATGCTCAGGACTTGCTGCTTATTGGCCAGAAGTTAACATTGATATTAAATGATAACCAGTGGTTGGCACAGGTAGTGCCATTTGAAGTGAACAACCTCAAACATTATGAATTATATGGATATACCCCCAGGATCCCAGGATTCTAAAATTCTATTGATTACCTATTTGCTTTATAGGTAGCAATATTTCGCTTTTATAGTAGCTTTTATTTCAGCGGAATAATAATGATATTAATACTTAATAATAATCAAATCCTGCCAGGGTTTATATGTTGCTGTCAAGTAACAAATTTATTTCCTTTTGTATTGATAATTAAATGAGAATCCCAGAAATCAAGATCTAATCCCAGAATAAGGGCATGTCCACTTTATGCTAGCATTCATGAATGGCACTACCTACTCTGGTGATAGCTGTTGCAAACTTTTTCTTTAAATCAGAATTGTGAGCAAGAGCTTATCTATTAATCATCTAAGGTTTTTTTGTATAATATTATTTTTAGATGGTAATTTTTGGTTCTTTTCCTACAAAAATGTAAGTTAAACTATGAGCAAAAAAATACACACTTTGTAATATTGGAGAAATGCTTATTAGTTGAATAGCCTGACAGGAGTCTATGTTAAATACCTACCTGCAAAGAACCAGGGTGGTTAATTTGGAAAAAGTACCTCAAAGTCTGATTAACTTAATAAAACCTTATCAAAACAAGGCATTTGAACATTCAGTATCTGCCTGGCCAAATATTACTACATAAAATCAATTCAACATTTGCATACTTTGAGTGTTTTTGCATAGATAATCAAATATTAATAGATCTAGATGGACATTTCATTCTTGCCAGCATATTTTGGACTGCTTTAAATACTTCTAAAATTTGGTAAAATCAATAAACAGAAACATTATTTAGATTACAGTCAAGTTATGTAGATTAATGGTTTATTCTACACATAACTCACTGTGTGTGGGAACCGTGGGAGGGTAATGAAATGTCGCTTATTTAGAATTCGTAAGAGTGATAGGCGCAATTATTTAATAAAATATGGATTTCACCGTAACATGTTTTGGACCACACTTACGTTTTCAACTCGACTGTACGTGTCGATGTTGTCGAGCCGCTGTAACTCATTCTGATCAAGGATTAAATTAATAATCGGCTTCGATTCTTCGGCAGGCGCTTTCTCTAATTTCTTGAGTCCACGCCTCGAGAGATCCAAAGTTTCTTTGTTTACTTCATCTGTGGACGGGATAAAATAAATTAATAGTTTTTAATATGTGCAGGATAGTACAGGGTCAATGTTCATAAAGTTACATACCCATTTTCGTTGTTTTACAGCATTATTTTATTTATTTACGAAAATGGTGCTCACTGTTTTCTACAGAAATCAACATTTGAGAACTAGCATTCTGAAACTATCTATTGTTGAAGAGTTATTATTGTTATTATTTTGAAATTATTAGCTGCAGTCAAACACTGTAAGTGAATACTATTATTTGTAACTTTATACAGTAACTTTTAAATGTTTTTACTAAACCAAGCGATCGATGGTATGGCGAATTATGGTTAGTAATAAATAAATTAGTCATGCAGACTCATACAAGCATGTATGATTGTTTTTTTTGCCTACATTTGCCAAGCAAAACAGAACAAGTATAATGTTGTCGTGTGAACTTGTGCGATAATGTTGTGTAACGTATGTTGCTTAAATTTTTGATTAAGAACGGACTTCATTGACTATTGCTGTTCCCAAAATTGCGAAATTATAGTATATACTATAAAAACACGAATCGATTGTGTAAAAAAATCAAATAGTACGGATAGATAATGTCGATTTCTGACAGCACTACTACGCGGCGATAGTGGCGATTGAGGTTAGTGAATTTATTTTGAAAAATATTGTTTTTCCTTTTTTACTTCAAAATAAATGCTTTTTACCATCATAGAAATACCAAACACATGATATCTCTGTGTTGCGCAAAGTTAAAACTTGTCTTTTCATTCAGTTTTTACGATATTTTTGGAGGGACGCGTCCGTGACACTTTTTGTATAAACTTTGTTTCGCTTCATAAACTCCACAACTTCACAGTTTCTTAGGAAAACACTCATTTGTACCGTTACTTGCATTAGTGTAATTAAATAAGACAAATTTAATAAAATTTCTGACTGAAACACAGCATGTTAGATTTTCTATTTATAGCTGAGATGTAACCTCTATGGTGTTTTAGGCGGGAGAATGGCATTGGTGAAGGGGCTGAGGCCACTTCAGGTGGCTTCCATCATACTGTTCGTGCGGATTCTGTCGGTTTTCCTGGTGCAAACCTGGTATGTGCCAGATGAGTATTGGCAGACGCTGGAAGTGGCCCACAAGCAAGTGTTCGGATATGGCGCTCACACCTGGGAATGGGACAAAGGAATCAGAAGCTATCTTTACCCGAGCGTAGTAGCAGCCTTATACTGGGTTCTGAAGGTTACAGGACTAGACTGCCCTGAAGCTGTGGTAAGTTGTAGTTAATACAAGGTATTATTATTTAATCTAAAATTATAATCCATCTCTGTGGTATAGAGATTCAAGTACTCAACCAATAATCCAGAAGTCGCAGGTTATAGTCCTATAGAAACACCTGTGCATTTGGTCTGCGTGCATTAAGCTTACTGCATGCAGATCAAACCAGTTTGTGCCTGAAGTATGGTGATAGGGCTCACCACCCATCATGCTGGGACTGAAACCGTGATGGTATGAGCGTGGACAGTGAAGCAAGCCACCATTGTTTACCTGTTTCATTTATTTGCAGTCAATGTATGCAGACCACTTTTCACCTAATTTAAAATGCAAATTATAATAATTAGCATAAAGTAAACCCAAGAATGAATATGCAAATATTTTTCAAAGAAACTGTCCTTATATTACCATGTTTTATCCTCTGTCAATGGTAAACAGAATAATTGCTTTTCCCTGTGCCTCTATCTGTACAGGCAAAGAGACTGCCCTGTGCTGCTTGATAGATAGATAAAAATGTTTATTCATTTGCACAGTACACAGCACACACAATCAAATAGTTACAATAAAAATAAAAACACTAATCATAACATTACACACAGTGTAATATACATATATTGCATGTACGAGTACTGTTCAAATGACATTGACCCTGGCTCAGCAAAATGTTGCAGTTAAAACCTACAATGCTGGTATTCTGCCAGCACCATAGTACCCAAGACGGAACTTATTCTACAGACATTTATACATGGATTGGTGTTATTAGAAAATTAAGATTATTAGAAATGTATGATTATTTATACCAGATTAATTATTATACTATTTATTTATGAATTTTACATGTATTGTTAAATATAAATGTTCCTTGTTGTTCTTTTAAATCAGGGTTTCTTTAAAGGGTCCATGACATGAATATCAGAGGTCCAGCACAGCCACTCGTTCACTCTTAACATATTTATCATACCAAAGTCAAACAGCAGCATCATACTCATTAACTTAGTTTTGATCCAATTTTAAACGTAAACTAATCAATAAAAGTGATTTTGAATTTTGTTTGGTTTTCCTTTTCTAAAATAATCTTCATGCCTATAAAAAGTTCAAGAATTACTGTCTTATATCTTAAATTTGATATAATTTATACAATATCAAATCAAAATATTTATTCTGTAAAATAAATACATAAAGTATACTTTTTACAGGTCAAAGTTAATCTTTACTAAAACAATAGAATATGAAAAAAAAAAAGAATATAAAGTAAATGATTTTTTTTTCATACTTAATTGCTACAAAAAAAAATAATGATACAGGAAATACATACAAAAAATATTTAGGTTGGGATCATTGACGTCTCATAAACAGCTAGACTCACACTCTCACTCAAAAAGTGTATGCGATCCATTTTGTCACCGCTATGGGGTGACAATATCGAATGACGATTTCGTACAACTGACATTGCATCTTATGTTAATGACATAACATCTTAATTTGGTTGAAGATTTTTGCTACTATGCACGTCGCACATTCGGACACATTCTGACGAACTTAGAGACTGAGTGTCTTGTTGTTTATGAGAGGTCAATGGTTGGGATACTAAAATTAATATAGGTAAAAAAATATTTACAAAAACCTAAAAATGGTCAAGGTATTATTAGAAATAGCATTTACATGAACTGAACTATTTGCTGTACTAAACACTACTATAACAGATCATCGTCTAATTTTCTTAAAGCTTTCAAACGTAATAACCACTGACAAACCATCTAAAACTAAAACTTTTATTAATTATGATAAAGCTTTGGACACTTTAAAAGATAATAATCTGTTAGACTTATTATCAAATAATGATCCCACTGTAGTAACTGACACCTTATTACACACACTAAGGAAAAGCTTATTAGATAACACCTTAACTATGACAATCCCGTGTAAAAATCGTATAATTAAACCATGGATGACATCGGGCGTTTTGCGCTGCATCAGAAACAGAAATAAGATGCAGGAAAAGTTGCGTGCTGACCCCAATAATGCGATCTTAAAAATAACATATAGAAGATATCGTAATTATTGCAATAATCTCATCAAAAAACTTAAACGAAAATACGAGAGCGATCAATTATCTAAGGCTACCAAAAATCCTAAAACTCTATGGAATGCTATTAACAAAATTACTTATCGTAAACGTAACAAGACCGAAAATGTTGAATTATTGGACATCAAATCGTCTCCGAGTGAATCTGTCCAGCATGTAAACAGTTACTTTGCTAATGTTGGGAAAACATTGGCTGAGAACATTATTTCTAACAGTACATCGAGGCCACGGAATACTTCTAATCACTTACCAACATTTCAAAATTCATCTTTTGTGTTAGCAGATACTAATCCCCAAGAAGTGTATACTGTATTACGTGGGACGCACTATAAGTTTCCCGAATGAATATGAAAAAATACTATTAAAGGTACAAAATTAATTTATTGTTTTTTAAAATAATCTCCCTTGGCGTCTATGCACTTTTTCATTCGATCAAACCAGTTTTGAAAACTTTTGTGCCACTCCCCTGTGGTGACCTCTGAAACGTGTTTTTCATACTCCTCGACAGCCTCTTCTGTTGATGAAAATCGTTGACCGCGTAATTGGTTCTTAATTTTTGGGAACAGAAAAAAGTCACAAGGTGCCAGGTCGGGACTGTATGCAGGATGACTCATGAGTTCTACATTTTTCGTCTTCAAAAAGTCGTTTGTCTGTCTGGCCGTGTGAGAACTAGCATTGTCGTGGTGCAGGATGATACGGAGTTTACGGTTATTTTTACGGAGTTCGTCAATAACTTCCGGCAAACAAATGGTCGTGTACCAGTCACTATTCACGGTACGACGATTCTCTAAAGCAACAGTAGCCACGTGTCCAGTTTTATTAAAAAAAGAAGCAATCATCCGCTTAGATGCACTTTTCACGCGCGCCACTTTGGTTGGTTTCGGCTCATCTTGAAAGACCCATACGCTCGATTGCTGCTTTGTTTTGGAATCGTAGCAATAAATCCATGTTTCGTCACCTGTTACTATGTCCCACACCAAATTTGACGCACCTTCGTTGAATCTGGTAAGCATGGCACTGCACCAAGTGACGCGGTCCGTTTTTTGAGCCTCGGTCAAGTTGTGTGGGATCCACCGCGAGCACAGCTTTCTCACACCCAAATGTTTGTGTAGGATTGATTGTATTTGACTCATGCCTATTTCTAAGGATGCGCGAATTTCATGGTAGGTCACATGCCTGTCTGTTTTAATCATACGGCGTACAGCATCGATGTTTTTGTTGGTCACAGCGGTGGACGGCCGACCATCGCGAGATTCGTCACTGAGATTGATACGACCACGCTTGAATTCTGCAAACCAGCTATAAACAGTCGTCTTGCATGGTGCTTCATTGCCAAAAGCTGTTTCAAGCCGAGCGATGCTCTGTTGAGCTGTCAAATTACACTTAAAATCGTAGAAAATCATACTACGAAAATTTTCCCGAGTTAAATCCATGTTGATGCAGACACACAATTTTTTAAATGGCGCCACAAGGTAAAAACAAAAGACAGTCAGATGAAATAAACTGCATTCTACAGCCAAAGAGTTCTATTTTCAAATGTTGCAATAAATTTTTAAATATTGTTTATGTAAGTGGCCAGTTCCGGAAACTTTTAGTGTTACCTATGTACTAAACCTTAAATCTGACAGTGCCCCTGGCTGGGATGATATTTCAACTCAGTTTCTGAAAATAGCCCACGTTTTTGTTGTTCCAGTTATCTCACACCTGGCTAATCTGTGCTTTAACCAAGGCATCTTTCCAACAGCTCTCAAAAAAGCAATAATTATACCTGTGCACAAGGGAGGAGACAGAGACGATCCTAGTAACTATAGGCCTATTTCTATTCTGCCTGCTATTTCTAAAGTTATAGAAAAACTAATTAACACACGCGTAGTAAATTATCTGAATAAGTTTAAAATATTATCTGATTCGCAATACGGGTTTAGACATGGACTTTCTACAGAGGATGCTGTATCAGCACTTACTTCTGAAATCGTAAATCAAGTTGACAAAGGAAACAAATGTCTAGCTGTTTTCCTTGACTTAAAAAAAGCTTTTGACACTGTCTCTGTCCCCATCCTTGTGCATAAACTTGAACAGATTGGTATAAGAGGTGTCCCTCTAGCTTTATTGATTGACTATCTTAGAAATCGCAAACAAAGTGTTAAAATCACTGGATATATTAGTCAGGAATCTGAAATTACATACGGAGTCCCACAGGGGAGCGTGCTAGGCCCAACATTGTTTTTGATATATATCAATGACCTATGCAATATCAACATCAAACAGGGACACTTATTTTCTTACGCAGATGACACTGCTGTTGTTTTTGTTGGCAAAACATGGGATAAAGTACGCAAATCTGCAGAACTGGGACTTTCTGAAATTTCCAACTGGTTAAATGCCAACATTCTTACATTAAATTTCGCAAAAACTCATTACATTTGTTTCACAAAATATAATATTACACAACCGGAAAATAACTTTCAAATAAAGATACATACATGTAATGACTCTCTTAACCCTGATTGTTCGTGCACCTTAATTACTAAATTAACATGTATTAAATATCTAGGGATATTAGTTGACCAACGCCTGTCATGGCATGCACACACTGAACTAGTTATGAACAGAATCAGGAAACTCATTTGGACATTTAAAACGCTTAGACACGTTACCACAAAATCCCTTTTAAATCAAATATACGTTTCCCTTGCTCAGTTAGTTCTGGTGTATTGTATCTCGGTATGGGGTGGGGCAACGAAGATGAAGTTCTTGGAATTAGAAAGAGCACAAAGGTCATTGCTGAAAGTAATGTATTTTAAACCCTACAGATTTGATACTAAAGACCTCTACTCCCTATGTGATCTTCTGACAATAAGAAAGCTATACATTCTTCACGCTGTGTTGAAACTGCATAGGAATTTACCTTATGACCCAAATGTTCAAAGCAGAAGACGAAAAGATGTTGTTGCTCCTGTTATAACTATAAAGTCAACCTTTGCTCGTAGACAATATGCCGCTCAGTCCACCCACCTCTATAACATAGTTAATAAATATATAAAAATCTATCCTATGACTCTTTTTGACTGTAAAAAATCTCTCATATCTTGGCTGAAAGATAAGAACTATGACGAGACAGAAGATCTTTTAAAAAAGAATATATGAAAAAATAAATATATATACATATAAAATACATTAGTAAAATAAGGAAATTAATTATATTATTAATTTATTAATAATCCAAGTTATTTACAGTACTAAATTCACTTGACAATATATACTTGAATATTAATTGTGATTGCCTATAAAATCCATAATATTTACATTTTATCACTCTTTCACTTGCGTACATAAATAAATACCCTTTTACACTTTTATTTTCACACATAACATATTACACTTTTCTTCACACATCACATATACACCATACTTGCACTCACACTTACCTTCTCCCTCACACATTTACACTTTTATAACAAATTTAATTTAGAACCTTTCGAAATACTTAGATATTAAGCAAAATTTTATAATGTGTAAAATGTTTTGTTTTCTTAAATTTTGTTTTCTGATTTTGTTTTTGTTTTTCTTATTATTAAGATTTTTATAAGTTTACCCTTATTCATATACCTATCTAATAGTATCTGTTAGATATGGAAGAGCGGAGCCTCCTATTACAGGTATCCATTTTACTTAAAAGGAGACTCCAGTCCCTGAAAATGTAATTGTACGACTAAGAGTGAATAAATATTTTTGTATTTGTATTTGATGCCAGCCCAAAAGTGGGCCCAAATATATTTCAAAAACATCTTATTTATTATTTTTATTGTAAGTACCTTGAAGTGTTAAACAAAATGAAAAGCTTACTATAGGAAAATATATATATTTATTAATTACATTACTTAAGTTGTAAGCAATCAATTGCTTTATGTAAGCAAATATGACAGAAATTTTCCTTTTTTTATAAGTACCTTATATTTTTCAGGTGCTTGTACCAAGGATCTTTCAAGCTGTTGTCAGTGCAGCAGCCGACTACAGCTTCTACAAATGGACGGGCGGAAGAAAATGGGCGTTGTTCCTTGTCCTCACTTCTTGGTTCTGGTTTTATACGTCAGGACGGACATTGCTGCAGACTTTAGAGACGGCTTTGGTTGCTGTTGCTTTATCGGTCTTCCCATTCAAGGATGGAAAGTTTAGCTACTATGACAAAGGTAAGCAGCTTATAATGGGCGTTATTCCTTGTCCTCACTTCTTGGTTCTGGTTTTATACATCAGGACGGACATTGCTGCAGACTTTAGAGACGGCCTTGGTTGCTGTTGCCTTGTCGGTCTTCCCATTCAAGGATGAAAAGTTTAGCTACTATGACAAAGTTAAGCAGCTTATAATGTTAACATAATCATGTTGAAAGTAACAATTTCAATGTAATATTAACCTTTTGACTTGATGAAGTTACAATCGTGGTTCGTAACTTTGTGTGTGGTTGGCTCAACGAACACCGTTCGGGTTTCAGGCGCACATGCCAATAATCAACATTTTCATTCGTTTATTGCCTCTCGTATCATTTACTCCCTTTGCAGAACGATGCCGCGAAACGCGAAAATACAGCGAATTGACAACGAAATTCAGATTCTCGTCGTCGATTTGGAAAGGGCGTTATTGTTAATTTTCAAATACGATTTTCACGCTGTCAAATTCCCGACAGAGGTCTAAAGTATTCTTTAAAATTGAAATCTGCTTATTTGTTAAAATAATACTAGGTAATTGTTAAGTTACCCATATGCCTACACTTAACTGGCCTAGTCTTGAGTGGACTGCAGACAGAAACAGAATTTAGACAGTTTAGTATTGGTGTTTTTTCAGAGGACACGAAATGGATCCTGGTCGCTTGTGTGTGCGTGTTCCTGCGACCGACATCGGCCCCACTGTGGGTGGTCCTGGCGGGATACAACCTCGCCACCACCAGCCAGCCCCGACTCAGGCTGATCCTGCGAGCTTACCTGCCTATCGGGTGAGCTACACACGTAAATTGAAGTTACCACTGTTGCGAGCTCAAAGACAAAAAACAAGTTTTATGAAGAATCTATTTGTTATTTTTTATTTTGGATAACTTTAAACTGTCAACAGTCAATCATCAATTCACCACAACTACTGACCAAAGATTTTAAGATTGAATACTCTAACTAGAAAAGATCAATGAGAAACAAATTTCAAGACAAGAATTTGCAAATAATTCTCAGGCCAGGATTGAAATTTGTTTATAATTGCACTCTAGTAATATTTAAAATAGTGTAGGTATTTTATTTAGTGATAGTTTTATAAAGGAATGGCCAACAACTCATCTTTGTATTGTTTTCGCACGATGGCCTTTCCTAATGTACCTCAGCCACCCTATTTCCATCGTCTCGTACGTATAGGAAAGAGAAGATGTTTATGTTGTATTGAATGCCTGTCTCAGGCTGGCGTCCGCTGCGGCGCTGATCGCGCTGGACTCGGTCTGCCACGGCAGCCTGGTCGTCACGCCCTGGGAGTTCTTCAGGTTCAACGTGCTGCACGACATCGCCTCCTTCTACGGACAACACCCCTGGTATACTCTTTACACTTTCTCCTGTATATTTTACAAATATGATCGGTGAAAAGCGCATTGATTTTTACCTTTAAACTGAAGTCTGGAATAGGCGCGCATTTCTCATTTTGACTACCTGAAAAATTGTCAGTAAGTTCGTTTTTCATATTGAAATAAAACTCATATATTATTGTAGCTGACACGTATAGGATACTATCTCGTCAAGCTCCCAAGCTCAAATATTTTAGAGACATAGATATCGGTATTTTATTCATGAAACCGTGGAAGTGACACCCACGGATGTGACAAAATTAAATCAACCTCGCATAATAATCTAAAATTTACACTTAGCGACAGCCCTTTTGCAAGAAAGTTTTTGATGATTGTGAGAATCAAATTCTGAAAAAAATATGAAAATAACTTAATTTTACAACGTATCCACGGAAAGACACTTGAGCTTGACGCGTTTTTAGAGTTGAAGCCGAATTTTTCTTTCTCACAAAACTTTGCCACTTGTACACCGTTTTGATGTTAGATTAAAAGATGGCTGCACTCGAGTTGTCTATGGCAAGAAACGTTCAGAAATTTGATAAGTTTTTTCGACGGATAAATATTACGTGACCATGATCCATGGAACTTGACAAAAAAACACGCACGTAAATTTAAGGAAAGCTTTCTTAGGCCAGTGGCTTTATTTGTATACACCACAGGCAGAACAGACTAAACCTAAGGATTAAATGGTGTTTGCAAGTCTCCATACAGGAGAAGTGACGTGCTACATGGTATGAAGAAACTTATACTCATAAAAATAGGTTGTTTTGGATGACTTATGCTTGAAAAATATTTGTTAATACCTGAACTAATCTCTAGTATATATTTTGTTTGGAAACAAGGAATATTTATATCTAAAAGAGCCCGTAACTCACTGAGCTAAAATTGCTTCAAGTCGTCTCTGCGTTCATTATTCATGTTTGGTCTGTATGTCTGTGGTATACACATATGTACCTATATATTACAATTATTATCTACCAATACACAATTATTGAAAACACCACTTTTCAGATATGAAATTTCATAAAAAATTCAACCATTTGGGTTTTGTTTCACCAACTACACATATGACATCCACGGAATGGTGAAATTAGGGGTTATATATTTTTTTTATAAAAAATACATTATTTTCTGAATTAAAATAGTTAAACGTGCCTCAAGTTTTTTGTATTATTTTTTTGTATTTGTCAAGTAAACCTAAAGGCTATCTAATACCTCCATCCATCATAGTATCACAAGCTCTGATATTTTCATAGACAACAACATACTTGGTCAAAATGAGAAATGCCCGTACTAGGAACTCTCGGATGGATTTATTATAGCTTCTATATACAGATCCAGTAAGTAATTTAACAACTGTGTATCCTGTTTGTTGATTAATTGAAATAGGCGTTACCTTGCGGAAGTCCATCACTAAGTAAAGGATATATGAATATAATTTGCAATATTCCGCTAAACAATTCTTGTCGTGCTATTCAAATTGCAGACTCGTGCACCGCCCGCCCGCCCGCATAAAAACATGCAACAAGCAAGCGATACAAGCAAAGCAATCTTAAATAACAAGCAAGAAAACTTATCGACACGTGTTTCGCCTCTGAACGAGGCATCCTCGGGATGTGTTGCTAGCCCGGCTTCTCCGCAGCACACACAACACATCAGTTGCTGCGGAGAAGCCGGGCTAGCAACACATCCCGAGGATGCCTCGTTCAGAGGCGAAACACGTGTCGATAAGTTTTCTTGCTTGTTATTTAAGATTGCTTTGCTTGTATCGCTTGCTTGTTGCATGTTTTTATGCGGGCGGGCGGGCGGTGCACGAGTCTGCATTTTGAATAGCACGACAAGAATTGTTTAGCGGAATATTGCAAATTATATTCATATATCCTTTACTTATCCTGTTTGTATTTAAGTAACTGTACTAAACTAGTAGTTCGCTCCGAACTTTGAACTCGCGCTCGCCCGATTCGCGCTTGACCGAGTTGGCTCATGTTCAAGCTTAAAAATTCGTTTTGCCTTATTTACTCGCCTGCCAAATTTCATGACATTCCGATCAACGATACTCGAGTTATCGTCGAACAAACATTCATACATACATACATACAAACGCCGGATTGCTCCAGTAGACTCGGAAAACTCGCTCGCTTCGCTCGCTCGTTCAATGACACATATAAATTTCCATATTTTAAACGGTTGACGTGTCCATCGCATACAGATTTGTGGTATACAAACGCAGAAGAAAAGTAAATCTATATTTCTCAATGCAAGTGCTCGTAAAGACGTATTTTATATGCTTCAAAACTGTTGTCAAGGTCTACCTACCCTACGCTTTGCTGTACGTGGTCTCCATTGTAACGCCTTTTGGCCCCTACGGCCGTCATTTCGGTGACAAATATAACCCGCCTACTGCCACTTCAAGTTACTGATTCGAGTTTATTATTAGTGTAGATTAATTTCCGCTATAATTCCTATTCCTTCTTCTGTTTGAGTGGCAAGCTTAGACCATATAACACGGGACTAGGCAAGCGCACTTATCCCCCTCTGCCGAAGTATATGAACAATTTGTTCATGTAAGTTTGCTTGTGTGCGCGTTTTGTGTTTGTGTTGCAGCTTTTGATTTAGTGTGACATAACAATTTGTGGCAGGAGTGTGCGTGATTGAGTAAATGTGTGCTGTGCGTGTTTACCTCCCCTCCCGTGGAAAGCGGTAGAATAATATCAGTACTAAAAGTCGCGCTTTGCCAGGTCCCGTGTTAAATGGTCTAAGGTGGCAAGGCATGAATATTAGTTTAGTGTTCTTCTTCTCTGTTCTGTGCCAGTCTGCTGAGACGGTGATCTATTGAATGTGCTTCATTTACCTGTTATGTGTCGTCCCCAGGCACTGGTACCTGACGCAAGGGTTGCCGGCGGTGCTGGGGGTCAACCTGGTCCCAGTGCTCGCGGCGGCCTACTCCATACTGCGCCGGCCGAGCGAGAACAAGGTGGGGCTGCTGCTACTGGGGGCTGTGGCGCTGCATCTCACTCTCTACAGGTTTATACTTTGATACACACACACATCCATACCGGAGACTTAGTGATCGCTGATCAGTTATAAGATTCTATTACCCTTTTCGCTAAATACTTAGACAAAATTCAATTTGAAAGAAAAACATTACGGCTAAATATAGTTACTATAATGCATATCAAGAGGATACATAGGTAACACTAAAAGTTTCCGGAACTGGCCACTTACATAAACAATATTTAAAAATTTATTGCAACATTTGAAAATAGAACTCTTTGGCTGTAGAATGCAGTCTGTTTCATCTGACTGTCTTTTGTTTTTACCTTGTGGCGCCATTTAAAAAATTGTGTGTCTGCATCAACATGGATTTAACTCGGGAAAATTTTCGTAGTATGATTTTCTACGATTTTAAGTGTAATTTGACAGCTCAACAGAGCATCGCTCGGCTTGAAACAGCTTTTGGCAATGAAGCACCATGCAAGACGACTGTTTATAGCTGGTTTGCAGAATTCAAGCGTGGTCGTATCAATCTCAGTGACGAATCTCGCGATGGTCGGCCGTCCACCGCTGTGACCAACAAAAACATCGATGCTGTGCGCCGTATGATTGAAACAGACAGACATGTGACCTACCATGAAATTCGCGCATCCTTAGAAATAGGCATGAGTAAAATACAATCAATCCTACACAAACATTTGGGTGTGAGAAAGCTGTGCTCGCGGTTGATCCCACACAACTTGACCGAGGCTCAAAAAACGGACCGCGTCACTTGGTGCAGTGCCATGCTTACCAGATTCAACGAAGGTGCGTCAAATTTGGTGTGGAACATAGTAACTGGTGACGAAACATGGATTTATTGCTACGATCCCAAAACAAAGCAGCAATCGAGCGTATGGGTCTTTCAAGATGAGCCGAAACCAACCAAAGTGGCGCGCGTGAAAAGTGCATCTAAGCGGATGATTGCTTCTTTTTTTAATAAAACTGGACACGTGGCTACTGTTGCTTTAGAGAATCGTCGTACCGTGAATAGTGACTGGTACACGACCATTTGTTTGCCGGAAGTTATTGACGAACTCCGTAAAAATAACCGTAAACGCCGTATCATCCTGCACCACGACAATGCTAGTTCTCACACGGCCAGACAGACAAACGACTTTTTGAAGACGAAAAATGTAGAACTCATGAGTCATCCTGCATACAGTCCCGACCTGGCACCTTGTGACTTTTTTCTGTTCCAAAAAATTAAGAACCAATTACGCGGTCAACGATTTTCATCACCAGAAGAGGCTGTCGAGGAGTATGAAAAACACGTTTCAGAGGTCACCACAGGGGAGTGGCACAAAAGTTTTCAAAACTGGTTTGATCGAATGAAAAAGTGCATAGACGCCAAGGGAGATTATTTTGAAAAACAATAAATTAATTTTGTACCTTTAATAGTATTTTTTCATATTCATTCCGGAAACTTATAGTGCGTCCCACGTATTATTTACAGAAAAAAACTTGCAATGTACAAGTATGTATACACCGTGAAATTTAAGTTCTTTTGTTAACGAAAACTGGTGATAGTACTCGTCCATATGAACAACTTATACTATTGAGCCAACCCTGAAATTTAAAAAAAAATATCAGCTGTTTCATAGAAAAGTTAAATACCTACTCGACCCAAATGTACGAAACAGCTGATTTTTTTCACGATTTTTCACATTTCAGTACTATCACCAGTTTTCATTAGCAAAATGACTTAAATTTCACGTTACAGAAATATTTAAGTCATGGTGCGTTTCAGATGTCTGGTTGCAATACGCTATTCTTGTAAATGTTGTACACACATTACTAAAATATATTTTCCTCTTAATTTATTAGAGCGATATTATGAACCGCTGGTGTATCCAATGTTGTAAATAAATAAATAATCAAAGATGGCTAATTATGTAGCTGAAAGACAACTGCCTTCTTTTGATAGTTGACTGCACCAGTACCCATTTATTGTGACCACATGTAAATGTAGTATTGTATAAATTTCAGTTTCATCCCCCACAAGGAGTTCCGCTTCGTGCTGCCACTGCTGCCGATCCTGCTGTACTTGGCCCAGGACGCCATCGTCCGCTGGAGTAGGAAGGCTACCAAGTGAGTGCTCCACGTCAGTAGCCCTCTGTCCGTCCCTTTTTGTGATGAACGGTTTGAGATCATCCATCCATCGGCCTGTTTCGTCCACTGCTGGACATAGACCTTTCCAGGATTTCACCACTCTTGGCGGTCCTCCTGGAAGAAATGCCCATACCCACACACGTTGGGCAGGTGGGTTGGTGAGCGCGGTGCCGAAACACTTGCACCAGTGACGCCGCTGCCCGTCACCAGTCTGTTTAATATAAGGCCCGGCAATTGGGGATGGATATACCGCCATCCATCGGTCCCAGGCAATGGTGGGCCGCCTGGTTTTGCCTGAGAGCTGTTCTCTTACTCTCCCCCGAATAACTTCGGGAGGATTTGCGAGTAAGATGGTGGTACCTCCACAGTCGAGCCCGGCATCAGCTCTACCACCTGTTTGAGATGTCAAGTTGTAATTAAGGACAGCCATAACGGAAACACAAAATCGTGAAATCTCTGTGGAATGATCTTCTAATACTTTAGATGGAGTTCATCGATATTTCTTTTGTAAAAATTGGTATCTTATATTAATATGTTCAGTACTGTAATGCTGTACAATTTATTGAAATAAACGATGTCGCAGATGGCAACTGTACCTGACAGCGGGCCTGATCCTGGTCGGTAACGGCGTGCCGGCGCTCTACTTCGGTCTCGTGCACCAGAGCGGCGCGCTGCGGGTGATGCCGCTGCTGAGGGAGAGCTTCCCGGACAACAGGACCTCGGTGCTCTTCATGATGCCCTGCCATTCCACGCCGCTCTACAGGTACTGTGCAACACTGTCATCTCATCACACGTGGGTCGAACAACAATAGCACGTGAAGGGCACAGGGAACAAAATGCTATGTGATAGCGTAGATACATGCAGCCACTGAAACTTCAAAACCGATATTTGTATCCCTAGCTCTATGCATGTTATGCTAAGTCAAGTTTGATCAAATACTCGTAAATATAACATATTGTTACGACATGAATCCCCGAGGGGATGTCAGAGGTGTTCCCAAGCATGAACTGTGAAATGCACAGTCCACGTTTGGTACACCCACTTTAAAATAGTTTCTAGTATCGGCTTTGGGTATAACTAATCAAACACCCCTTGCACTGATGAGATAACTTCCTACATGCACTGCTCTTAAACAATAAATCAAACAGTTATTCATGTATTGCAACTTTCTCCACGAAAACTGCATGAAGACCAAAATCGCTCGTTTAAGTCCACTCGAATATTAAACACGTCGTCTTTCAGGAAACTCATTATTATTATTTATTTATTTAACACACATGAAATATATTAAAGATAAATCCAATGCGTATAACATGGTAGACAAATAATTTACCCTAAGAGATAAATAATATTAGCTAAAAATGTACATTAAAACTAAATGTACAAAAATGTAGACGATCACTTCTCTAGGTGGTGACACTATCAAAACGGTCCCGACGTTTCGCCCTACCCAAAACTGCCTTCATCATGTTATTATTTCCAGCCACCTGCACACGAACGTAACCACCCGCTACCTGAACTGCGACCCGCCGTTCAACAAGATCGGCGAGACGTACGAGTCGGAGTACTTCTTCAACAACCCGCAACGTTGGTGGCGCGCCGAGTACGCCAACAAGCAGAGCCCCACGTTCGTGGTGCTGTTCGACAAGCTGCGCGGGAGGGTGGAGGGCGTGCTCGCTGGGTACAGGGAGCTCTATCGAGTGCCGCACACGCAGGTAACATTACAACCCTATAAATAAGCATAAAAGGTTCATTCATAGCGGAGGATTTGTGACATCAAAACCTATTGGCAAACCTGTTAACACGGTTTAAAATCCATGCAGTTGTCCAATGAAAGCGGACTATTTACGAGACAGAATGCAATTCATTAAATATGGTTGCTATACCTCACAGCCGTACTATACCAGATCGGGCGTTAACCAAGGATCTATATTGGGCCCTTTACTTTTTTTACTGTTTGTAAATGATCAGGTAAAAATCATAAAGTTTGCTAAATGTCTGCTTTATGCAGATGACTTAAAAATATACATGGAAGTCAACTGTGAGAGGGACTGCGAAGTTTTGCAACAAGATACGAATGCCATTTTGCAGTGGTGTGAAGAAAATAACATGCACATGAACCGAGTAAGTGTCTGATTGTGTCCTTTAGACATAAAAAGTATCAATTAAACTACTCGTATACACTGAGAGACGAGGTCTTATCTAGAAATTCTATTACGAAATATTTTGGGAGTAATATTTGATCAACATCTTACATTTAATCACCATATATTGGCTCTCACAACCGATTCATTTAGACGCCTTGGTTTTGTGTTTCGTAACATGCGAGATCTCCACGATCCGAGTGTAATGAAACTTGTTCAGCAGTCTCGTGAGAAGTAAATTAGAAAGCAGTGCCTGTGTACCAAGTACATAACTATGCTTGAAAAGGTCCAGAAAGCTTGCTTAAGCTACTCGTCTAAGCGGACTTATGGGTATCACCCTTTGCTTTACCCCACTGTGTTTTTACTTGGGGCTAAGGAATGAATTCATTGAAATCTAGACGTGGGAAGGACGAATTAACCGTCGCATTAAAGGTATTGCGTGGAGTTATAGGTTGTCCCGCGTTACATGACTAGTTGTGTCGATTATATGTCCCTAAGAAGTATGTTGCCACAACACGATCCTCTCGTACACGACGCCTTCTTGCGGTTCCTAATTGTAAGACTGTGTCGTATTCATATTCCCCTCTCTTCCGAATGATCAATGGCTTGAACTTAGTTCTCAACCATTCGTCTGACTCTGATATCTTTCATGATCCATGCAGCAAAATATTGAGAGTTTGCTCTGATTATTGCGAACGTAATAATATTGTAAATGTATCATCAGGTTGTGTTTAAATATTTATTGTTATATTCTTATTTGAATCGTAATATTGTTAATTAATTACTGTAATAGGTATAACCGTTGTAATTAATTAGTTAAATAAATAACTGTGAAAACGCTACCCAAATCTGTTTAGTAGTTAGTCAATCGCGAGCATACAGACGGAGACGGACAAAAATGTTTGTTAGTTTTTAATTTTGCAGCATATACCATAGTCTACATTTAACATTTTGATCCCTAGTACGTACAGATAAAACCCTACTTGAATAAAATTTCACAGAATAATGTATATCTGTTTCAGTTCCCGGAAGGGGAAGTGAGCGAGAACGTGCTAGTATACAAGAAGGATAGTAGACCAACATCCCCGGATGTGGACGCCGCCGTTTAACATCCAGCCAATCAGAAGCTTTCTAACTAAACCTCGATCAAACGCTAGTAAAAAATATTTCGGTATGCTCCCGGATTCTACCACCTTAGTTTTGTCAGCCTAAATCTGCTACCGTCTCTAGTGGTTAAGAAATAGATACTATGTTTACATCACCAGTCACTGAAGTTGTGGAAATTAGTCGTTGTTTATAATAGGGTATGCGTTGCCGCTGGCGGTGCTCTAGTAAGATTGGACGCGGTACCGTCAATAGCGGCAACGTGTACACTTCCAATAGAAGACGATAAGTTGCCGCTAGCGGTACTGTAGTACGTTCGGATGCGGTGCCGTAAATTGAAAAACGAAGGACTCTTGTGTATATCATGACTTAAAACTACGAGGGTTGCCTCGCTTCACTCGGCTCTCTTATTTATTTACATTTAAACCTAACACGCTTCTCCTCGCTCCGTTAGTGGTAGACTAACAATCGCGCAATCGCTTTTAAATGTATCGTGATTGGCTAAAAATTATGTGTAATGTAATTTCGTTACATTTGAAAGCGATAGCGATAGATGGTAAAGTTAGACGATAAGGCCCCTGATTACTATAACTTAATACTGTTATCCACTGCAACAATGATTCGATATTTAGAGCGACCAATCAAGTCGATTGGTATTCAGGTTTTTCACGTGTGTCGCGTGAGCCCCCGAGGCACCGCATCCGATATTACTAGAGCACCGCTAGCGGCAATGCATACACTTCCTATAAATATTTGTGGTATATACATTGACCTCTCATAAACAACTAGCTAGACTCACAATCTCGCTCCAAAGGTGTTCGCGATGCATCTTGTCACCGCTATGGGGTGACAAAATCGAATGACGATTTCGTGCAACTGACATTACATCTTATGTTAAAGACATAACGTCTTAATTTAGTTGAAGCACTTTTGCTATTATGCACGTCGCACGTTCGGACACTTTCTGACGAACTTTTCTTGGAGACCGTGTGTCTTGTTGTTCCAGGGGAAGTCAATGATTATATACCGTTGTTTGCGACGAAAAGGTTTTGCATTTCATTGCCAAGTTTTTCTGTCCTATTTGCATTTTCGTCTCGAATTTGAAAAATGACTAATTTTACCTATTTATTGAGGTAGAATATTATTTACATAAATCGAATTAAGAAAACATGATTTAATTGTAATGAATATGTCCAAAATCAAGTTCAAATTTTCACTTATTGAATTTCTCAATTTATTTTCGGTTATGGATTTTAGGATTAATATTTCTCTTTATTTTTACAAAATAGCAATGTACTAAAACTTTAAACTAATACGGAGATCTCTTTTCTATTTTGAGCAGAAAGAAATCTTTGCCAAGTTTTGTACCTCTGAATGTACAGTTGAAATCTAAAGAGCTCGCGTGCGTTTACTTCACAATAAATTATACTGTATGAAACGTTATACTATTTTTTTTGTAATTCCCCTTTAGTTTTCGACTGTACAGAATTGTGACGTGAATAGCGTGTTAAGTGTAAGGTATTGCGTAATGATGTGCGTGTGGTAGATATTAGAATGAATCCGCAATAATTATTTTGATATTTCCAATTTATATATTATTTAATAAACTTTCAACAGCAATTGACCCTATAATTCTGACAATGTTAACCATGACGCCATCTTTTTAAGATGCCAGTACAAATCCGTGTATGTCTGTTTGTTTGTATATTTTTCTTGATATCATAGTTAATTGCTCGCCAAAGCTAAAATTATGAAGTAATATAATCAATTTTATTTGATTAAGAACACATGTTTGTTCCATTTATATAATCAGAAACCTTACCACCGATGAAGATTTGGCTTTCTACTATTTAATTTTATAAATGTACTAATTTCTTGAATTTTTTCGTTGCAATATAAACTTAACAGATCTTTCTAGATTCTTATATATAGTGTAGATTCATCTATTACCTTGCTCAAAGTTTATTTTTAAAGACAAATAAGTATTATAAGATCTCTTTTATACGTAATTTGTCTTAATTTTACCTAGATAATAATTTTGAGCAATTTATAGGTAAATAGTTATATTGTTTTCTCTAGTTTAAGTAAATAGAATGTCAATCAACGGAGATGTGTGAATTGTAATAAAGATTTATTTTCAAAAAGGTCTTTGCAATAATTGTACGTTTTGTGGACGTTCAGGGTAATAGACCCAACTGACCGACTGGACATTCCGGTAATAGGACGTAAGGCCCCGAGAGGGTGGTGTGCTATTAATATATATTAATTAATTAATTATATTGTTTTTAGTTAATTATAAACAATAATCGTACCAACGTAGTCTCACGTCAGACACGGCGCGTTGCGTCGTCAATCCATCCATCAGCCTGTTTCGTCCACTGCTGGACATAGGCCTTTCCAGGATTTCGCCACTCCTGGCGGTCCTCCTGGAAGAAATGCTCACACACGCTGGGCGGGCGGGTTGGTGAGCGCGGTGCCGAAACCCTTGCACCAGTGACGCCGCTGCCCATCACCAATCTGTTTTATATAAGGCCCGGCAATTGGGGATGGATATACCGCCATCCATCGGTCCCAGGCAATGGTGGGCCGCCTGGTTTTGCCTGAGAGCTGTTCTCTTACTCTCCCCCGAATAACTTCGGGAGTATTTGCGAGTAAGATGGTGGTACCTCCACAGTCGAGCCCGGCATCAGCTCTACCACCTATCGTCCATATTCTATAATAATTTCGAGGCGCTTTTGGCGTATGTTTGTATGAAATGCGATGAGACGCAACGCGCCGTGGGACCGGCTCTAACACAGCTGCGTGGCATTACTTAAATCAAATATACTGGGTACATTGAGTTTTAGGCTTCCCTGAGGACATTTCTAAGAATTGGCTCATGCAATACTTAGAGATGTTCTGGAAAGTGATAATTTTAAGAGGATAGGTTCCGAAAAACCATAATTTATTCTTCCTTGTTTGAAGAATCTAGCAATACTAGATATTTGAAAAAAATTTGGACTTCTGTCAAGAATATAATGTACACTCTTATCGAAACAGAATCTTCAGAAGTCATTCCAACATTGAGCCATAAAAAATCAAAGATGACTCCAAAAAAGGTTTCATGTCGAGTTTTAACATTATTTGAGCAAAATCATATTATATTATTTATTAATTAAAATCTGTATAAACTTTATTATACTGTTATCCGAACAGATATTTGATACAAACTTTAGTTTTTTTTTTAATAATAAAATTCGTGGTAAAAGTCGTCATTTTGATAATTTTCCACAATCCGTCCCTCTCGCACTGCAGGTTTTTCCGCATGGAGTAACAGCGATCAATGCAATCGGAACCTATTCTCTTAAGGTGGTTCCTATGAATCTTCTATACTTACTAATAATAAAGTAGTGAACAATTCTTGTCTGTATAATGAACATTTTTGCGAATTTTTTTTAATGAAATGGAATACTACAAAATTTTTTGAATTTTTGTATGTCTGTATGTATGCTGCGTTTTAACTCGAGAAATTAGTCAGCGGATTTGGATGCGGTTTTCTTTATTATCATTGTAGTATACGGCTAATAGGGGTGTTGATAAAATAACGTCCAATGCGGAAATGGGACAGAGATTAAATAAACGCGCGCGGAGCCGCGGGCGAAATGATAGTAAATTATAAAAACTATCCCTCAAATATGAATTATTGTAGGTACCTCTTGGCTATGGGTATTGAAACACTTCAGCAATATAGGTAGTTTATGTATAATGATAATGACAGAATCGTTATATTTATTTCTTACATAATATTTGTGTATATTGCACGGAAGATAACTGTTTCAAGTACATTTTGATTATTTCCTTATAACCTATTTAAAAGGGTCAATCAAAGGTTATCAGTTATAAACTAAACAGTAGTATAAAACTCGTCCCGGGAACTACACGTGAACTTGGCAGAATTTCGGCTAACGAAACTTGTTAAAATATCCCTTTAACATTATGTACCAAATATGACTAAAAACATCGAGGTTTTTGTAATAACTTTGATACTAGTTGTGGCCGGTTCTCAGCAAAGTCAAGTAAATGTTTCTTCGGGTAGAAAAGACGGTAAAAGCAGCTTGGTATTCGTGTTCGACACAACTGGATCTATGCATAATGACCTAAAGCAGTTGATTGAAGGAGCCGAGATGATTCTCAAAACAGCGTTAGAGGAAAGCGATGTGATTTCGAATTTTGTGTTTGTACCATTCAATGATCCAGGTAAGTTATTCTCTTATCAAGAGTGAATTTTACTCGGAGTGATGCGAATTTCACCCTAGAGCGTTCAAAAATGGACACGGGTTAAACCGAGGGTAAACGAACTGTTATCTGACAGTTGCACGAAAGTGTTTCCAAACGCTTCGGAATAACGATTGTCATATGGCTATTCGGCTAAGTAAATAACCCCGTTTGACAAATGAAATCGTACGTTTTTGGTTGTCAACAACAAAATAAGACAATGGTATTCATTTGACAGCCAAAAATGTACGATTTCAGCCGTCAAACGGGCTAATTTGCTTAACCGAATAGCCATATGGCAATCAATTTGAATACCATTGGCTTACACAATCGCACCTCTGATTGGTGCAACCAGATTTTTCCTTCTCTTGCTCCCATATAGATCTGTCTCTTTCTAATAAACGAGTGAAATTTCGCACGTTCTGAAACGCTTCCTTCAGGTATGTTTGGTGGATTAGCGGATTTGTATGCAGTTAAAATACATGACCAACCAAATACTCATAACTCTCTCCACAAGAAGTACCTACTTACGAGAATAGTTAGGGACTTACCCTAACTGAATAATAAAACTAGATGGCGCTAGTCGTATCCAACATTCCAACCATTTGCCGATTCGTCCACTAGGGAACTGGACATAGGCTATTGGTGGTGCTCCTGGAAGAATGCCCATTCTCACATACGTTGGGCAGCCAGGTTGGTGAGTGCGGTGCAGCAACGCACTGTGACCCGGCTGCACGGCAGCATTATACGTGTGTGTAAGGAGCGACAATATGGGATGGATATACCGCCATAAATCTGTCCCAGGCATGGTGGGCCACATAGTTGTGCCCGTTAGGGAATCCCCACAGTCGAGCCCGGCATAGTTCTCTCTATCTGTCTAACATTGCACCATCTCAATTAGCATTCGACGATTTTTATTTTAATTTTCTAACAACCGTCCACCTAGAGTCAAATAGGTCTACCTAAAATCAGGGTTGGCATTGTTTAAAACACCGAGAAAAAAACTCCCTTGTTTAAAACAAATTGTTTTAAATGTGTTTAAAACAAATGGTTTTAAACGTGTTTAAAACACAAAACACTCATACATAAAACACCGTTTTTTAGCATATAAATTATTATTTTTTCCTTATATCGAACGTGTCGTTGTTATTACTCTTTTTACTAACGCACCCTTTTCTATTAATCGGCGCGATTAGAATTACTTTACTGGCGGGGGTTCCCCAAACATAAAAACGAGAACGGGCGGTGTCGGTGAGTACTTGTATTTTCAAGCATTTCTACGTTTCGTATTTATTGGGAAAGCACTTATTATTTTTCACTCAATACATGATTCAATTATGATAATTGATAACATTCAAAAAACGCTTTTTAATTAATTTTACATACCTATTCATAAGTTACCAAAACGATACCCAACAAATGTTTTAAACAGCCGCAAAAAAAAACATCACTAAATATTTGTTTTAAACATAGTTTTTTTTTTGTTTTAAACAGGATGTTTTAATCTTTTTAACAAAACCTGTTTTTTTTCAACCCTGCCTGTTTAGCAAAAACGAGGTAGGTAGGGTAACTCAGATTATATTATATTCCTTACAGCTGTAGGCCCGCCAACAGTAACAAGTGACAAAGAAGTTTTTAAAGCTGCCCTAAACGTAGTTAGAGTTCGTGGTGGAGGAGACTGCCCAGAGAAGTCATTGAGCGGCATTTTAATGGCTCTGAATGTCAGTTTGCCCAACTCCTTCATCTATGTGCTGACTGACGCCACAGCTTCTGATCACAGGCTTGTTGATGATGTTCTAAATTACGTACAGAGGAAACAGAGTCAGGTAAAATTGTTTTATTATTATTACCTAATCATCGCAACGCTGTCTGTAAGAAAAAAAAAATGCGTGCTCCCGGAACGTAGACAGACGTCCCGGAACTAGGACCGGGATCCGAATGGCGCTGACAGCACTAAAAGTACCATCAAACTACTCACGCCGCCCGCCGCACGGCCATCAGTGACTCGGAATGTAGATAGACGCGATATAATCGATTATATCGTGACTCGGAACGCACTTAGGTGTTCACGAAGTTTATATTTTATAAAAAGAATCGATTCTCACTAGTCGATAATTATGTAGGGATCCACATGTTATTTATTCAGGAAAATACTAAAATGATTGATCTAGCTAGGGTCTTTATTATTTAACTTCAACATTTATCGCTATCACTTTCAAAGGTATCACGATTGGCTAAGTACGTCGCGTCGTCTTACTTTAACAACCTCATATGACAAAAAAGGAAAAAAACATTTTTTTGGTATCTTGCTTGTGCCGGATGACAACAACAAACTCTTTTATCAATATCGCATTTGAAGTTAGCTGCAAATTGCTGTGCAATTACCTAGTATATCATTTATTTAGTTCATATTTAAATCTGATAACTGCAACCTCTGATCTCAACATTCGAGGTTTCAGCCTTAAAGTGAGAGACAAGAAGCGAATTTCCTTTACTTTTAAACAAAGATGTGAGGTTGTCGATCTTCTTTCCGCCATTTCATACAACTAACAAGCATTCGAGGTAAACTCAGACCTTAAAGCCACGAATGTAGAGTAGTCTTACTTCGTAAACAGAGATTCGAGATTGCTGCTCTTACTTCCCGTCATTTCATACAGTGAGTGAGAATGAAGTTAGATATCGTTTGCAAAGCATTCAGTTGGTTTTAATGGTGAATGGTGATTTAAAATAAATACTTTTAGCTTAGTTGATTAAATAGCAGTGCTTGAATTGGTAAGTAGACATAATTTTCATGTCTTTAGATGTAGGTATAATGTCTCATAGCACTTCTGTAATACAGATTTTTCAGCATAGTATTTCCTCTATCCTCTAAAACTAAGACAATTGTGAAACAAAAACTCGAAATCCAAATCGTAGCACGCATCCTTCAGAATTAGTACACAATTCTGATAAGTAATAACTTTTTGGTACTTAAATCGGTACCTATAAAAATATAAATATCCTATGTCCTTACAATAATATTTTTTTAGTATCTGACTAATTTATTTTGTTTCTAGGTCAAAGATGGCTTTTCGGTGGTCCAAGACTGCAAAGATTTTAAATTTGCCTTTAAATGAGCCTAAATATTATGAAAATAAAACGGTAGGTATCGGTTGCCACACAGAATTATAGCACACCGGTTGCTGCTTCTACGACTTTAACCACGTCTACTGCTACTACTGCTGTATCAAATACAGAAAAATGGACTGATAATGACATCACTACAGCTGATTTGAGGACTGACAATTGTAACGTTTAACGACCCCGCATCGCTGCAGCGATGAACTGTGCAGCCACTGAAAAAGTTATAAAACGACCATTTCACATGACTTTGACAAGCATCGATACAAGCATGCAAATAATTTCCGCTGCTCTCTGCAGCGTATAGGCTATCTGTCATTTTCACGTATGTATGGCCGTTTGACACAAATCCATCGCTACAACCGTTGCACAATTGATCGCTGCAGCGATGCAAACTCGTTAAACGCGACAAATGTCATAACAACTGCTGATATTGACGTTGCGACTTCAAGTGCTTCAATCCCAACGTCAACTGCTGTAACAATAATAATTGCAAGTACACAAAATAATGACATCATTACCGGTAGCTGATCTCCAAAAGCTCTACAACCAACCATTACCAATCGGCAAAAAACTGATAACTTGCAAAGCATGAAACAGCTGATTTTATGATACTCTGTGCCACGAATAAACATTATGCATATTTTTGTTACAAAAACGTGCTCTAATAGATTTCTTTCACGTTTTAAAATAAAAATTCAATTTTTTGTATAGTTTATTTAATTCTCCAACCTTGTAGCTAAGAATTTTGTTTATATAGATTAAAAGCAGTAACCTCGAATATGCAAATTTCATCCATGCATGACGAAGTGCAAGTAAGACGACAATTTGTTACAAAAATAGTATTGATAGTATTCAACGATTATTCTTAAGTACTCCTTGGAGGCCCCAAAGATAATCAATTTGTGTACAGCCCTATAAGTATGGCGGTGTTGTGTTTCTGTCAAGAATATTTGAAATTAAAACAAACAAACAAAACCGTTGACTTGATATGATAACACTTGAAAATTTTGTCGTTATTTGAAAGAAAACCAAAGATTCTTCGATTTTTACTAGACCTGCGGTATCTAGGGTAAGTACAACAACATTAAACATGAGTGATTTGCAAAAAGTCAGCTTGGACTTCGCGAAGTACATTTTGGAGTCAGGAAAACTTCCTGAACTGCAGAAACTTACCCAAGAAATAGACGAAGACATTAGGAACTCTCATAACTTCTTAGAAGAGGTCCGAAAACTGCCTTCAGTTACCGAGACTGTGGACGATATTGCAAGACATGAGCAAATTACAAAGTTTCTGGAAGCTGGTCCACCAAGATTATTGCTTCCAGATATGGAACACTTTTACGATCTTGAAATGGATGTCGATCAGAATTTAAATATGTTGAAAACACAATTGGAGATGATTCAGAAGAATATTGTGAAACCATCACCTCATTTGAGTAATATAAAAAACATTGACTGTAGTATTAGCAGTGATTTTAATCTACATGCAGTTTTGGAGCAGATTAGCAAGCGTTTGGGTAGTATAAAGACACTCATTGTGAGCTCTACTGATGATAGAGTTGAAGTTGAAGAGAAACTACAACTGTTTTGCTCTGATGTTGAATCTCTTACTAAAGTAAGATTTGTTTTTTTTTATTAATGCTTATTTCTTGTTTCTACTCCCCCACTCACAAAGAATATTTGGCACTGTTTGCATGGGGACCTGGCCATAGTTGTACATTAACAGCCCCTGGAACTCTGAGTGCATGGTATGCTCAATGTGCATATCAAATTGAATATAACAAACATTCCATGAACACACCATGCTAATTTTATTTTATATTTTCCCAACAGATGATCCAAGCCGTCACCAAGATAGCACAAACTAATGAGACAACAGTACACGAACAACTAGAAAGTAGCAACAGCCTGTGTTTCGATGATCTTGTACAGAAGTTGCTGGGCAATATCAAGGAAGTTCTTCTACTGTTACAAAATAAGAACTAAGATGTAAATGCATAATTTTATATCAATCTTAATAATTATTATTATTGCATTTTGATCTTAGGAAAATATATAATATGGCCTTCTGGAGTGCTACTTGACAGAGAAAAGCATTATCCACCAGTAATGAGTAGGCAGTGGGCAAGTAAACTCTATGGTGCGCTAAATGGCACTAAAACGGTTCTGCGGTTTGCTCTCTAAGTATGGAATACTAAAGACTGGTTGAGGCCCTCCAGACAGTCCACTTTTAAACTTTAGTTCTAAATTATCATGTTATTTTTAATGTAAGTTTTAAATAAAATTAAATATTGTGTTCAAATTTCTGTTTTATTTTGTTACTTCCTATATTCACATCACAAGTGGTTAGCCCTTCAGTCATTTACTTTACATACTTCCATGTAATGTTCAAAAGTGTTTGTTGCAAGTGTATGCATGTTATACACAATGCACAACAATACAAGATACAGACAGAATAAACAAAGAATTTAATTTTAAAATCAATTCATCACAAAATTTGTCTTTCGAAGAACTATACTAGTTTTGTGTAGTTTCTCAAAATATATAAGGCCTTGACATAATAAATGAAAATAATTATAGCATAGATTGTGTATTGATAAGCGATCAATCAAATTCAAGCAGAAAAGTATTTTTTTTTTCAAGTACTTCACCCCAGTTCAATGGTTCAACCAGCACAATCAAAAACTATGGTAAAGTAAAAAAAAATTTGCACAAAAAATATATTATTCTCGGTGGAAAGTTGTCTTATTATTGATATCCAATCACCTCTTAAAGTTTCACTTTAAAAAGACCTTACCTTATATAATATCTGGGGGCACGGCAGTGTCCCCCGCCAAGACGAGCCAAAAGCGGGCGGGGCACTGCGTATCTTCTCTCGAAGCGTTTCGCCGTATTTTTGAACCCTCATAGCTTCGGTCTGGACAATACTAGAGATACCAAATTATCAAGATAAGATGTAGTAAGCAGTCTCATTAAACACGATAAGTTTCATTTGTCTAGCTTTTGTACTTTGAATTTTATTAATGCCTAAAATACGTCGATTTCGTCACTCACTCACTCACTCACTGATGATCATCAAAACCTCCAGGGTACTTCCTGAAGTCCTAGAAAGCTGAAATTTGGTATGCAGGCTACGATTAGCACATAAATGA
Organism: Ypsolopha scabrella; assembly: GCA_910592155.1. Taxonomy (NCBI): domain Eukaryota; kingdom Metazoa; phylum Arthropoda; class Insecta; order Lepidoptera; family Ypsolophidae; genus Ypsolopha; species Ypsolopha scabrella. The sequence continues at coordinate 1,597,599 of OU342972.1, read as the reverse complement.
AGAAACTTGTAACTTTCACACTCCAAACCTTCTAAAGGGGGGTCCGGTTCTGTATTATTAAAAATCTTGACGTCCCATAGTAATTGACTCGGGGCTGGGCTTGCGTTTGTAAGGAACATGAAAAGAATAATTTACGAATTTCACAAAAAGGGTTATCGAACCTTGTTACTGAGCACTTATCGAGTCTTCATTAAGAACCAACTTACAAAAGTCCTAAAAAGTTTAAATTTAGTAGGTATACAGGCTAGGATTATCACAAAAACAACAAATCAATTCAGAAATCTGTATTTTTCACCCTACAAACCCTCATAAGGGGGGTCCGGTTCTGTATTATTTAAAAAATATACTATAATATTTCCGACTTCCAAAAGTCCTAGAAATCTGAAATTTGGTATGAAGGCTACGATTTGCAGACAACTAACGAAAATATTAAAATATCCGTAAATTTTACCCTCCAACCCTCCACCCCATAAAAGGACGAAGGTGACAAAAAACAAGGCTCTAAAATACTTGCGCCTGACAAACAATTTGACACCCTCTTGGATAAGGGACCCTTATATTAACATGGCCGCGGTATTGTTCCTGTAATCCTTACATAATACATAATCAATACACCTATTACCATGACTTTTTATATATTTTTCGGTCTTCTAGTTAAGACAGAAGACATTTTATTGGTAAATATTACACTAGGCGTCAAAAAAATCGCACCTTTTGAAAAATTTACTTCAAACCATTTTAATTCCTATTTGAAACCAAATATGAGAGAACTATTTGGTATCAATTGAAAGGGCATTAAACGACCTTGAAATAAACAATCGTTTCATTTTATAAACGATAAAAATCTCTCGAATATCGTGGTATTAAGAAAAGTATTGCTCAAATACGCGTTCAAACGGTCGCTAGTTGCGCTACATAAAAGGGGTATAAAAAGGTAATTACACGTCAAATGTAGGTCATTCACTATCCAAACTTTGAAGGTGACACACGTTAAGCGCACAAGTAAAAAATACTACCCTCAACATGGATACTACTCCTGAAGAAGCTGCACAAGTTCTTGCACTGCTGCGCCGAAGGGTGCGGCAGTGTGATATTGCCCGGCAACTCAACCTAAGCCGTTTTGCTGTTCGAAGAGTAGTCCAGCGATTCCGGGAGACTGGTGGCTTTGTCCGAAGACATGGATCTGGGAGACGACGCTGCACATCTGAAAGGGATGACCGCTTCATAGTGTCGACGAGCTTGAGAAATCGGTTCTCCAATGCTGTTAAGATAAGACAGGAACTCCAAGCAGTTCGCGGGACAACTGCAAGTGACTCTACGATTAGAAGAAGATTAACAGAGAAGAAAATAGCCACCCATAGAGCTGCTACAGGCCCAAGATTGACTGTAGAGCATCGTAGATCCCGCTTGCAGTTTGCCCGCGATCACGTCGATTGGACACTAGACCAATGGCGAACAGTTCTCTTCTCAGATGAGACGAGGGTGTGCCTTTTCTGTAATGACAGGCGAAAAAGAGTGTACAGGAGGCAGGGAGAGCGATTCGCACAAGCCTGTATTCAAGAAACTGTGGAATACGGGGGTGGCTCCTGCATGTTTTGGGGCGGCATATCTTGCGACGGCAAAACTGACCTTGTATGCGTTTCCCGGACTGGAGGTGCTCGCGGGCAAGGGTCGCTGACTGCTCACCGGTACATCACAGAAGTCCTGGAAGAGAATGTGGTCCCATATGCTGGTTTCGTCGGCCATGGGTTTACTTTGATGCACGACAACGCTCGCTCCCACACCGCGTTTATTGTACGTGACTACCTTCAAGAGGTTGGGATCCCTATCATGCAGTGGCCGGCGAGAAGTCCAGACCTGAACCCGATAGAGCACCTTTGGGATGAACTGAAACGGCAAGTTAGGTCACGAGATCCTGCTCCTACCACCCTCCAGGACCTGCAAGAGGCCGTAATTTCGGAATGGGACAGCATGCCACAAGATCAAGTCCTGAAATTGGTTAGGTCTATGAGAGATCGAATGGAAGCTGTTATCAGGGCAAGAGGAGGTAACACTAGGTTTTAGATTACTTTTAAGAATGATTTTGTGATTTTTTCTGAATAATTAATTCTTTTGTTGTAGAGCGTAAATAAAGATGATTTTTCTTTCCCAATCAACCTGTATTTTTTTATGCCCTTGTAATGAAAAACACTTTTTTTTTTCAATATTTAAATAGTCTGTTTTATTACCTTTCAATTGATACCTAAAAAATCCCGCGAAATTGGTTTCAAATAAGAATAAAATTTGTTTGAAGCACATTTTTTAAAAGGTGCGATTTTTTTGACGCTGAGTGTATTACACGTCACAGTTTCGGAGATAAGGAAGGGGAGGGGACATGGTAACGTTAAAAACTTACTTTTTTGAGGATATTTTTATGGAGTCCACCCTTGGGTATTAATTTTATTTTTATTTTATTATCTGCCATGTTGGAGGCCATAGTAACGGGTAGGTAATCTGTAAAACAACGACCCTGTAAAATTAGTAATGCAGGCTACCTAAAATTTGTCTACCACGTTATACGCATTGGACATGTGTGTGTCGTATATCATGTGTGTGTTAGATAAATAATAATCTATAACGGCTGAAACTGTAGACCCCTGTGACAGACGGACACACAACGGAGGCTTAGTAATAGGGTCCCGTTTGACACCCTTCTGGAACCTTAATTAGTTTTATCTGTAATCCAAGGGGTGAGGGGATGGAAGGATATCAAACGCGTCGCGCGCTTATCGTAGCCTCCTCACAATGCCACGTCACTGCCGTCGCAGCCCTGATCTATCGCTTATTGCAAATAATAGAACAACAAGAAAAAGAGGCAAAGATTGAAAGTCATAGCTGAGGCGTAAGAAATACAGCCTGAAAAAAAAAGTTGAGAATCTTACAAAAAGAAATGAAATCCCATCAAAAACATTTCATGTAAAGGTCGCCAAGACACAGAAGCTCATAACGCTTTCACGGTCAAAAAGTTATCAGATCTCATGTAGAGCCAAGCTGTTAACTATACAAGGTCTAACTCTACAAGCCCTAACTCTACAAACCTACATTTTCGTCAAAAAGTATGGCTTGACCGTTTCATGGAACTATTACATCCCATCCATCCATCCATCAGCCTGTTTCGTCCACTGCTGGACATAGGCCTTTCCAGGATTTTGCCACTCTTGGCGGTCCTCCTGGAAGAAATTCCCATACTAACCACGCTGGGCAGGCAGGTTGGTGAGCGCGGTGCCGAAACCCTCGCACCAGTGACGTCGCTGCCCATCACCAGTCTGTTTTATATAAGGCCCGGCAATTGGGGATGGATATACCGCCATCCATCGGTCCCAGGCAATGGTGGGCCGCCTGGTTTTGCCTGAGAGCTGTTCTCTTACTCTCCCCCGAATAACTTCGGGAGGATTTGCGAGTAAGATGGTGGTACCTCCACAGTCGAGCCCGGCATCAGCTCTACCACCTACTATTACATGACAATGACATACTATTATAAGTCCATGGGAGTGTCTACCTGATGGCCGCGAAACGGCCAAGCCATACTTTTTGACGAAGATGTAGGTCAACACATTCAATAAATTGATCACAGACCTTTATGATACTCATGCTCCCATTCGTCCAGTACGGATGAAACATGCCCCAGCCCCTTGGCTCAACGACAATATCCGCAAACTAATGGCTTATAGAGACAGACTTAAGCGCAGACATAAAAATAACCCGATTGAGGATAACTGGATTAAGTTTAAAGCCGCAAGAAATCGTTGTAATCAGGTGATAAGAAACGCCAAACGGCGCCACGTTCACACCAATGTGGAAAAATGTTCTCCTCATAGACTCTGGCAATTTTTACGTACTTTAGGATTCGGTAAAAATAAGCAGGAGCCGATTACTTCTCTGGACATTGATGGTCTAAATCAGCACTTCTCATCCCCTCCTCACAGTATCGATACACTGTTAAAACAGTCGACAGTAAGACATCTTCTAGCTTCGCCCCCGCTAAATGACAACAGTTTCTCTTTCGCGCCAGTTTCGGATTTCAGTATTGAAAAAATTATTTTGTCGATTCCAAGTAAAGCAGTGGGTCATGATGGCTTGGGTCGTGATCTTCTTTTGCCGATCCTTAATACCATTATTCCTCCTATTACCCACATAATTAACTTCTCACTTTCTTCAAGCAATTTTCCTTCCCTGTGGAAAATGGCGTATATGGTCCCAATTCCGAAGTCTACTAATCCCACCACATTCAAAGACTATCGACCTATAACAATCTTACCCTTTCTTTCCAAAGTACTTGAACGAGTGGTCAATCGCCAACTTCTGAATTTTCTCCACGCGAATAACCTCCTTAACCCTTTTCAATCGGGATTTCGTCCATCCCATAGTACCTGCTCTGCTCTTATCAAAGTTACCGATGATATCCGCCAAGCTATGGACGATAGGCAACTTACACTCCTTACCTTACTTGACTTCAGCAGCGCCTTTAACTGCATTGACTACGACATCCTTTTGGCTATTCTCCGTTCACTTAACATTTCTGACTCTGCAGCGACATGGTTTGATTCGTATCTACATGGGCGTCAGCAGCGCATACGTATTGACGACAAATTCTCCAATTGGTGTGACGTGACAGCTGGAGTTCCGCAGGGTGGGGTTATATCTCCAATACTATTCTCTGTTTTCATAAATACTCTTGTCTCTGTTGTGAACTTCAGCTCTTATCACTTGTATGCCGATGACTTGCAGCTGTATTTATCTTGCAAGCAGGACTCTTTGTCTCATACTGTTCAGAAGTTAAACATCGATCTCGACTCTATTAGTGTTTGGACAGAGCAGTATGGACTCTTAGTTAATCCTGCTAAGACGCAAGTAATAATCCTAGGAAGTAGGGCCCTAGTGGACAAACTTGACTTACATACCTTACCCCAAGTTTGCTTCAATAATATACCACTACCTTACTGTACCGAGGTAAAAAATTTGGGTTTGCACATTAGAAATAACATGTCTTGGGATTTGCATGTGTCTGAAAGCAGCAAAAAAATATTTGCATCTTTGCATGCTCTTAAACGCATGCAAAAGTTTCTGCCATACTCTGCTAAAGTTACTCTTGTTAATTCATTGTTGCTCCCCATCTTAGATTATGCGGATGTATGCTATCCCGACCTCACTATGGAACTTTTTAATAAGCTTGACCGTCTTCTCAACTTATGCATTCGTTACATATTCGGACTGCGTAAGTATGATCACATTTCCAAATTCCGCACTGAACTCAATTGGCTTAATATCAGGTTCCGTAGAGATTCCCATATTTTGACGTTTCTTTATGGTATTCTCCATAACCCTAGTTCCCCATCTTATCTTAAAGAACGTTTTGTGCCCCTTTCGTCTCTCGACCGCAATCAGCGTCCTAGCAAGGCTTGGCTTCTTCGCACACCTGAGCATAGTTCATGCATGTATACAAATTCTTTTACCGTGAGTGCAATACGCTTATGGAACCGTTTGCCGCTACACATCCGTGAAGCTTCATCTGTGTCAGTCTTCAAGACTAAGATAAAGCAACACTTTCTTGATTTGCAGAACGATCCATGATAAATTAAATCTTTTGTTTATAATGATTTGAGTTGTTCGATCAATTTTCCTCAATAAAGCTATCGACGAGTCTTTGAGTACTTATGTATGTAAACTTGCAAGTAGTATATGTATTTTATCACATTATGTTGTTAGTTCTTAATATTGTATATGTTTATTAGGATGTAGTGTAATATTATAATTTATTGAGTATTTTAGTGACAAATAATATATCTATTTAAAATTGTATCTATACTATTCTGACATCATGGCACTACCCCCAACAACTTCCCCATTGCCAAAGGTTAGCTGGTAGAAAATACTAAATAGTATTAAGCTCGCCTGTGTACAAAAATTTTATAGTGTGCAATAAAGAATTTTATTATTATTATTATTATTAGGTTTGTAGAGTTAGGGCTTGTAGAGTTAAGGGCTTGGCTCTACATGAGATCTGATAACTTTTTAACCGTGAAAGCGTTATGAGCTTCTGTGTCTTGGCGACCTTTACATGAAATGTTTTTGATGGGTTAGTATTACTCAAATGTTTAAAACATGTTGGTTATATTTTCGTTTTATATTGTAGGTTTCGTTTGTGCTAACGGGCCACTGCAATGATCTGAACAAGCCACATTACAAAGTATATCAGCGAGTCGCCGCCGCAAGCTCCGGACAAGTCTTCTACCTCAATAAGACCAGTGTTCATAACGTAAGCACTCTTAAATACCTCAATAATAGCAGTGTAATTAACTACCTCAACTTATTGAGGTCTAAACCAGTGTTCTTAATGTAAGTACTCTTAACTACCTCAATAAGATAAGTATTCACTGTATGTAGGTACTATATTAACTACCTCAATAAGAGCAGTGTTCATAACGTAAGCACTCTTAAATACCTCAATAATAGCAGTGTAATTAACTACCTCAACTTATTGAGGTCTAAACCAGTGTTCTTAATGTAAGTACTCTTAACTACCTCAATAAGAGCAGTGTTCATAATGTAAGCATTGTTAACTACCTCAATAAGACTAGAATAAACATATCGTCATGTCACAGTCCACACCTGGTACACCCGCTTTTCACCGACGAATATTACGTCCCAAACGTGTAAGGTGGTGAGCCCTATCGCCGTACTTCGGGCACAAATGGACCAACAGCTTAACATCCCTTCCGAAGCACGCAAACCGAACTCAATTAATGTGAATCGTGGGTATTGAACCCACGATCTCTGTGGCAGAGTGGTGAAGCGCTCTCCCACTAACCTGCATAAAGGTGTGATAATTGGGCCGTCGTCAGATTTAGATTATACTCGTGTGGGGTGTCAATGAAGCTTCAATTACGAAAGACGTATGTTGTACGCTTTTAAAAACGAGCCTTTTGTCAGCGGCTTTCTCGTGTTGTGACTTGTATTGGGGACTTGAGAGTGTCCATTGTTTCCGACTTGGTTCCCCCACCTCCCTTGGGTATTACCCAGCTATTTTTATTTAGAGAAATCGCGATATTACAGCAACGCCTTTATCGTGATATGTCCTTAGCCAGGGGGAGTAGCGAAAACGCATCCAAAAGTTCGGTGGTTTATTGTGAAACGGACAATAATTTAGAATATGTTTTAGGTGCTCGACTTCGTGAGAACGTCCATAAAAGGAAGAATAGTGAATCTGGGCTCGGCAGTGAATCCCCCAGGGTATAACTTCACACAATCTGTAAGTACCATCATAGTTTGTGGTTCGTACCAACCAATAAACCACGGAGATGCAAGAACCCTTATGCCTTTTGTACACTGCAATAGTCAATAGATAGATTAGGTACATATTTGGTTGCATAAAGTAGATACAAGCATAGTATAAATAAGTAATAGTATTATAATAGCATAATAGTATAACCAAGGTCATGTCCAACTGTCACGTCATCCAAGGCCCACTAACCGTCGACAATGTCAGCATTGAAGTTGTTCAAAAGTATGTTTATCTGGGTCAAGTCATACAGCTGGATAAAAACAACTTCGACGCCGAGGCTGACAGAAGAATATGCTTGGGTTGAGCAGCACTCGGAAAGTTGCGTCACATATTTACGTCGTCAATACCGCAATGCTTAAAGGCTAAGATGTTCAACCAGTGCGTCCTTCCTGTGATGACGTATGGCGCTGAGACGTGGTCTCTTACAAAGGGCCTGATCCACCGAATTAAGGTCGCTCAGCGAAATATGGAGCGGGCTATGCTTGGGGTATCTCTGATGGATAGAATCCGAAATGAGGAGATCCGCCGGAGATCGAAAGTAACGGACATAGCCTGCAGAATCAGTAAGTTGAAGTGGCAGTGGGCAGGCCATATTTGTCGCCGACATGATGGCCGTTGGGGACGAAAGGCTTTAGAATGGAGACAACGTACAGCAAAGCGTAGTGTAAGCCGACCTCGTGCCCGCTGGACCGACGACCTAAAGGACGTTTCAGGGGGCGGCTGGATGAGGAGGACGGAGGGCCGACATAAGTGGCGAAATTTGGGAAAGGCCTATGTCCAGCAGTGGACGAACACGGGCTGATAGATGGAGGTGGAGTATTCTATCTCCATACAAACGGGCCGAAACGAACCCCGCCCAAAAGTCGGTTAAACTCGGTTTACGACAGTCGCGGTCGCACCGCTGTTACGTACGCACGTTGTCACCGTGGCGCTCCCGCGCATTTTCGTTAATTATGACACTAAATTACGGAGTAATTTAGCATTGTATGGTCGCTTAAATACAACTTTTATAATAATAATATAGAAACTATGATAGAAATAAATGTGTATATTTTAAACACTTGGCGATTTATCCATTGCAAGGAGATAACAAATAAATAACAAATGATATAAATTAAAAAAAATTAATAATATAGCATTATTAAATACGTAAACAGTCAGTTAGCATCCCTAGCGCGTGTTTAGGCACCGAGCAGCCGTAGGTATTGATTTCAAAGACACCGCCTAGTTAAGCTACTGTTGTTACCTATACTGTGGTACGAGTGTTTAACTACCTACAACAAAGATGTAGAAATAAATAAGTTCCACCAAGTCGCAGTATAGGTAACAACATTAGTTTAACTAGGCGGTGTCCTTGAAATCAATACCTACGGCCGCTTGGTGCCTAAATACGCGGTAGGGCTGCCAAACGACTGTTTACGTATTTGATTATGCTATATTATTATGGAAATTGATAGTTGAGATTGTCGGCACTTGGTGGAATTTATCAAACATTGTTGTGATGGAAAAACACTTGTACTTTTCTACGGATAATATTTAATACTACACAACCCAATTGCACGGACATCTAGCAACAGAATCATTGTTTAAATAAATAATTATGTATATTAGTTAATTAAAAGCCCCTGATGATGCTTATATAGTGAAACCGGTTGGGTAGTGTAGTATTAAATATTATCTGTGGAAAAGTACAAGTGTTTTTTCATCACAACTATATTATTATTATAAAAGTTGTATTTAAGCAACTATTGAAAGTCTGAATCAATAAAAGATAATTATTTTATTTAGAAAAGAAGCCTGTCCATTTGCTCCTTTTCCAGTCTCAAGTCCAAGTCAGTGTCAAATCTAAAGTTATGGTCGTTTTGTGGCCAGCCGCGAAGGAGTCCGTAACATCCCGGCCCCCAGTATTGCAAGTCAATACTCTAGTTCAGAGCGGACGTCCAGATTACAGAGCTTCGCCACTGACCGTCGGTATTGTCCCAGTCTTGTCTTAACGTCAGCTACGCGCACTCCACCGTCAGGTCCTTCATATACTTTAGTCACTATGCCCCGAAGCCAAAGGCCACGAGGTGCCTGGTCATCGACGATTATGACAATGTCGTCAACTTTTAAGGGCTGGGCAGTACCGAACCACTTAGTTCATTTAGTGAGCGTTGGTAAATATTCTTTTAGCCATCGCTTCCACGTAAGGTCAGCTAAACGTTGTGATTCTCTCCAGTTTCGTCGGAGCATATCTCCGTCGCTAAATGACCCAATAGGATTTATGTTCGTCAGTGATTTAGATGCTAGTAGAAAGTTGTTAGGTGTCAGGGGCAAATCATCTTTGTGATCTAGGGGAACATAGGTCAGGGGTCTATTGTTTATGAAATATTCGGTCTCTGCAAGCAAGGTGGCTAATGTCTGGTCAGAAGGGTGCTTCTCCTTAAGTGTAAACTTGAGTGACGTTTTGACAGAACGTACTAAGTGCTCCCATGCTCCTCCCATGTGAGGCGAATTTGGAGGTATGTACTTCCACGTCATACGCTGCGTACTCGCATACCTATTAAGTTCGCTTTGATCTATGAGTTCCACGGCTCGCTTTAACTCATTATCGGCTCCTTTAAATGTCGTGGCGTTGTCAGTCCAGAGTTCTACCGGTGTGGTGTAGCGAGCAACAAAACGTCTTATTGCCATTATAGCCGAACTTGTTGACAAGTCATGCACAATCTCCATGTGTAGGGCTCTTACGCTCAGGCAAGTGAAAAGAGCTACGTATCTTTTTTCATGTCTGCGGCCAACCCTCACCGTGATCGGGCCAAAATAATCAAGCCCTGTGTAAGCGAATGGTCGATAGGCTGTCGTAACCCTTGATGGTGGTAGTTGACCCATGATGGGTGGCTGCGGTTTGGCTGTTGCGTTTTTGCATACTTGGCAGTCGTGCCAAGCTAATTTTACGGCATTGCGACCTCTTAGTATCCAAAATTTCTGTCTTAAATCATTCAGAACCCTCTCTTGTCCGGTATGAGCTCCATCTTTATGATATTGGTCTATGAGTAGCTTAACAAACCTGTCGTTTGGGTGAAGGATAATCGGATTTCTTACGTCATATGTCGAATCTACAGCCGCATCTATTCGACCTTTTTCCCTCAGTATCCCGTCAGAATCAACAAAAGGTGTCAATTTGTAGATCATGCTGTCCTTTTCCACCTGTTCTGATGTACTAAGGGAACGAATTTCTTTAGAAAAGTGTATGCCTTGACTTAATTTTATCCAGAATAACTCAGATTTAACTATTTCTGACGTAAGTTAAGCTCTCCTTTTATCTTCTTATTTATATTTTTCAGGTTGTTAACGAATCTTTGACTGTATGCCGTAGCTCTTATCAAGCGCCAGTACTTCGAAAACCTGGTGATGTCTGGTAGAGCTTCCTTATTGTCCTCTATTAATATGAAGGCCCACTTTACCTCTTTGTCCATCGGGTCAAGCGTGGTGTCATTAGACTCCTCTTTAGGCCAGAAGTCTTCTGGTTGGCGTAAAAATTCAGGACCGAAAAGTCATCGTTGGTTATCGCCTATGACAGTGTCACGAGTCGCATCATCCGCAACATTAATGCTCGTCGGTACCCACTTCCAGTCACAGATATCGGTCAGTTCTGCAACTTCACTGACACGATGAGCTACGAAAGGCTTGAAGCGTCCGGTGTCAGATCTCAGCCAGCACAAAACAGTCTTGGAGTCTGACCAAAAGAATGTTTTAGCAATGGGTAAGCCAATATGTCTCTTTAGCTTATGGGCGAGGCGTGCTCCCAATACAGCAGCTTGTAGTTCAAGTCGTGGGATACTCAATACCTTAAGTGGCGCTACTCTCGCTCGTGCCATAACCATAGATACATGCCACTTACCGTTGGTCATGCGAAGCCGTAGGAACGCTACACTCGCAAAGGCTCTTGAACTCGCGTCACAGAATACATGTAGCTGAGCTGGAACACTGTTGTCGCAGTTATTATTCATCAGCCAGCGAGGTACTCTAACGTCTTTTACCTGGTTCAGTTCCTTTAGCCACGTTTCCCACCTTTCAAAATGACAAGTCTCGATCTCATCATCCCATCCAATTTTCGACTTCCAAATATCTTGTAGTAGCATGCGTGCCTTCACTGTTACGTAAAGCAGAAAGCCGAGGGGGTCAAATACTGACATAACTATCTTGAGGACGTCTCGTTTAGTCGGTCTCTTACCTCCAATTACAACTGTATCGTCAGCTGTATGAAACTTTAGCAAGAAAGTGAAGCTGTCAACTTCAGGGTCCCAATTAACACCAAGTACACGTTCTGTCAGCTCATCTTTGACGTTGGATAGCATTTTTACTCCACCCGGTGTGAGCTTGTCTTCTGGTAAGTGTGCTAAAAGTTCTTTAGAGTTTGACATGAAGTTTCTCATATTAAAACCACCTTGTGCATGGATACTTACTACCTCGTTGACAACCTGGATAGCTTCATCGAGAGAATCGATCGAATGAATGTAGTCGTCGACATAATGATGATCAATAATAGCTGTGACTGCTTGTGGATTTATTGACTCAAACCTACGTGCATTCAGATTTTTTACGTACTGTGCTGATGACGGAGAACAGACAGCACCAAATGTCATGACGTTCATAACGTATTCATCTTTATCCCAGAGAAGTCGTTGAGCCTGTCTGTCTTCTTCTCTGATAAGAACACGATGAAACATCTCTTGGATGTCTCCCATCACAGCCACTTTTCCGGTACGAAATCCTAATAGAATCCCAGGAAGAGACGTCAAAAAGTCCGGACCGCTTAGCAAAAAATCATTTAAAGACTTACCCATGGATTTCGCTGCGCAGTCTAGAACTAGCCTCAATTTATTTGGTTTATTAGGATTAAACACTGCAAAATGTGGCAAGTACCAAGTTTTGTTGGTCTTGGTTGACTTGTCTCCATCTCTGAGCTTTAATATGTAGCCCTTCTGCAAATTCTCCTTGACCTTTTCTTTGTAGCTGGCAGCGAACTCAGGCATCTTGTCCATTTTCCGGATGATACCCTCAAGCCGTTTACGTGCTACACCGTAACTGTCAGGCAGTGAAGGTTCGTTATCCTTCCAAAGAAGTCCAGTTTCATACCTGTCACCTATCAGTTTAGTAGTCTTCTCCATAATAGCTAAGGCTCTCATATCCTCACGAGAACGAGAAGTGTCGGTACAGGGTTTAGTACCGAAACCGTCAGTAGAAAATGATTGTTTTACCATGTCATTAAGCTCGTCACATACACATTTTATGTGAAAGATATCAGCGTCATTTGGTGTCATTGGTGAAAGTTTACCATGAATAATGATACCTAGTTGAGTTTCAGATACTATAGGTCCGTCTCTAGGTCCTATTAAAACCCGTCTGGTCACTATAAGCTCAATGTTGTCAGAGCCAATGAGTAACAATGGTCGTTGATTGTAGCTCGCCATGTCATTGTCTTTTACAAAGTCCGATAGATAAGGAAAATTATTTACAAGTTTAGAAATATTTACAATATGAATAGGAAGAGATAAATTATTTACAGACCTAACATTTTTTAAATTAAAACCCTCATTGTTATTTTGTCCTCGAATGGAGAATGATACGATCTTCGAGTTCGTTTCGTTTGTCGTCATGCCGGTGGCGCCACGTAGTTGCAGAGTGGTGCTCGGGCCGGTGATACCGGCGCGCTGCAGGAGAGACTCATCAACGAGAGATAAGGCAGCGCCTTCATCAAGCAGGGCTAGTGTCTCGACGTCTCCTTGAGGTCCAGAAATCACGACGGGAGCAACTTTAAGAAGTATCGTCGCGGTCGAATTTTCGCAGTGATGAACCGGAGCTGGTATGCATACGCCACTCGATGTCTGATCTCCCGTTGTCTGGTCAGAACCGTGGAGCGGAGCGGCGTGTAGCAGGGGATGATGGATTCTATCACATTGTGGCTCTGTACATTTTTGCTTTCTTCTACATCCTTTTACGTGGGACGCACTATAAGTTTCCGGAATGAATATGAAAAAATACTATTAAAGGTACAAAATTAATTTATTGTTTTTCAAAATAATCTCCCTTGGCGTCTATGCACTTTTTCATTCGATCAAACCAGTTTTGAAAACTTTTGTGCCACTCCCCTGTGGTGACCTCTGAAACGTGTTTTTCATACTCCTCGACAGCCTCTTCTGGTGATGAAAATCATTGACCGCGTAATTGGTTCTTAATTTTTGGGAACAGAAAAAAGTCACAAGGTGCCAGGTCGGGACTGTATGCAGGATGACTCATGAGTTCTACATTTTTCGTCTTCAAAAAGTCGTTTGTCTGTCTGGCCGTGTGAGAACTAGCATTGTCGTGGTGCAGGATGATACGGCGTTTACGGTTATTTTTACGGAGTTCGTCAATAACTTCCGGCAAACAAATGGTCGTGTACCAGTCACTATTCACGGTACGACGATTCTCTAAAGCAACAGTAGCCACGTGTCCAGTTTTATTAAAAAAAGAAGCAATCATCCGCTTAGATGCACTTTTCACGCGCGCCACTTTAGTTGGTTTCGGCTCACCTTGAAAGACCCATACGCTCGATTGCTGCTTTGTTTTGGGATCGTAGCAATAAATCCATGTTTCGTCACCTGTTACTATGTCCCACACCAAATTTGACGCACCTTCGTTGAATCTGGTAAGCATGGCACTGCACCAAGTGACGCGGTCCGTTTTTTGAGCCTCGGTCAAGTTGTGTGGGATCCACCGCGAGCACAGCTTTCTCACACCCAAATGTTTGTGTAGGATTGATTGTATTTGACTCATGCCTATTTCTAAGGATGCGCGAATTTCATGGTAGGTCACATGCCTGTCTGTTTCAATCATACGGCGCACAGCATCGATGTTTTTGTTGGTCACAGCGGTGGACGGCCGACCATCGCGAGATTCGTCACTGAGATTGATACGACCACGCTTGAATTCTGCAAACCAGCTATAAACACTCGTCTTGCATGGTGCTTCATTGCCAAAAGCTGTTTCAAGCAGAGCAATGCTCTGTTGAGCTGTCAAATTACACTTAAAATCGTAGAAAATCATACTACGAAAATTTTCCCGAGTTAAATCCATGTTGATGCAGACACACAATTTTTTAAATGGCGCCACAAGATAAAAACAAAAGACAGTCAGATGAAACAAACTGCATTCTACAGCCAAAGAGTTCTATTTTCAAATGTTGAAATAAATTTTTAAATATTGTTTATGTAAGTGGCCAGTTCCGGAAACTTTTAGTGTTACCTATGTAGTTGATGTTTCGAGGAAAGGCATGAGAAGCATAGCTTGTTCGTCGTTATAAGCTTCCAACGATCGTCAATAGAAAGCCGTTTGAAGTCAGCGCAGTCCTTCAAGTCATTATTATTATTATTATTATTATTGTTTATACACAAGCAGCTCAAAGCTGATGTTGTGTATATCACTGCACTTTAGTCTTTAAAAAAATGTCTAATTTATTTTTGAATGAGTTCACTGTGGTTGCACTAATTACAGCTTCAGGTAGACTGTTCCACCCGGTAACCACACGGTTAGGCAGAAATTGTCGACGGGGGTTGCTTGCACATTTTGATCCAACGATTTTAAGTGAGTGACATCTGAGGTGCTGGTTTTTGTTCATTTTAAAAAGGCTGTCAAGTTCTTGAACATCATAGCACCCAGTCAGTATCTTATATGTCTCTATAAGGTCACCGCGTTGTCTGCGTTGTTGCAGCGTGGTAAGACCAAGTTCTTTCAATCGCTGTTCGTATGGCTTGTCATGTAAACCTACAACCATTTTGGTAGCTCTTCTTTGAACCTTCTCTAACATGACAATGTCTTTTTGAAAATAGGGACTCCAAATTTGAAAGCCATATTCAAGCAGTGGGCGTATATATGATTTATAGATTGTTAAAAATAAAGCCTTGTCGATGTAATTAAATGTTTTTCTTATCATATATGTTACAGAGTTAGCCTTCTTGGTTAGTTGAAGAACGTGAGCATCCCATTTCAGATTGTCTGTTATTGTGACTCCCAGATCTCTCTGTGCTGTAACTGTTTTTAGGGGTTCTGAGTCAACTGTGTATGGTAAATATGGGTTGTTTTTCCCAACATGTAAGACAGTACATTTCCCAGAATTTAAAGTTAGAAGCCAGTCTTTGGTCCACTGAGTTATCCGATTCAGATCATCTTGAATCATCTGGTGGGATATTAGCGGGTTTCCCATTATTTTGGTGTCATCAGCGAATAAGGACAATTCAGATCTTATAACGTCCTTTAGGTCCGTCAAAAATATTCCAAATAGGATTGGTCCTAATACAGATCCTTGAGGAACACCGCTGTAAACATTGAAGTAGCTGGAAAGCTCTTCTCCTACTCTGACTTTGAATGTTCGTGCACTAAGGAAGTCCTCTATCCACAGAATAGGTTTTCCCCGAATTCCAAAATGTTCTAACTTTGCAATTAATCGTTTTATGGGGACGCGGTCAAATGCTTTCTCATAATCTAGATAAATTATGTCTGTAGGTTCATGCTTATCCCAATTCTTTGTCCAAAAGTTTACGCAAGACAACAGGTTAGTAACTATGGATCTTCGAGGCACAAATCCGTGTTGTTCAGCAATAATGATCTGTTCCTTGGACAAAAATTCTCTTATTTGTTTAGCAATAATTTTTTCCATTACTTTGCATGGTATGCATGTTAAGCAAACTGGTCGATAGTGAGCCGGGTCGAGCTTATCTCCTTTTTTGTAAATGGGGGTAACCATTGCCTCTTTCCAATCTTGCGGTAATTTCCCATCTTTAAAAGACAGACTCATGATGTGAGCAAGTTGCCCGCATACCACACGGTTACATCTTTTCAGTAGGATTGACGGTATTCCATCAGGGCCCATTGCTGTGTCATCATTCAGGGTATTCAATGCTCTTGCTACGGCTTCAGGTGTAAAGTCAATCTGCTCAAGTGAGTTTGCCACAGCAGGACTGCCAATGTTTGGTAAAGGTTGGTTGATAGGTTCTTTCACAAAGGACTTTTCAAATTGTTTGCCAAAAATATTAGCAACTTCTTTATTGTCAGTAGTTATTCTCTGAGTTAGGCTATCTCTTAATGCTGGTGGAATAGAAACTTTCGAGTTCAAATGTTGACGCATATATGCATAAAAGCATTTCGGACCAGCTCCAACAATAGTTCTTTCAAAATTAATTCTGGATTTTCTTACTTCTCCAATAATTTTATTGTTTAGCTTCCTATAATTCTCGTATGATTCTTTTGTTTTACATAATTGATACAATTTCCATTTCTGTAGCTTTTCTCGAGTCAGTTTTATTATCTGTGGTCCAATCCATGGTTTTTTTATATTTTTCTTTTTATTAGCTCTTGTAAGTGGTATGTTTCCTTTAATAACCTTATGAATGCCTGTCTTAAAGTCCATCCACGTCTTATCGGGATTAATATGGTGTATGGAATTTAAATTGTGTTCTAGTAGCCGGGAAGTTATAATTTCATAATTAGCACTGTAGAAGTTTCTTCGGTGTTTTTTCTCAACAATGTTGAGTATTTGATCATTCTGGATTTGTAGTGTCCCAAAAAGGACCATGTGGTCACTTTTACCTATTTGAGGATAATGTATTATTTTAGTACACAAGTTGTCATCACTGCAAAGAATAAGATCAAGTAATGACTCTTCGTTATTTCGCTTTCTCGTTATTTCTGTCACCAACTGATGTAGATTAGTTTCAGTAATCATTTCTATAAAATTTTCATGAAGTGCATTATAACCATCTAATTTCTGTAATGGCCATTCAATGTCAGGGAGATTAAAATCTCCAGCAATTAGTAAATTCCCATTCTCTTCAGCAGCCTTTTTAATTGTTTCAATTAGCAACTTATCACTTTCTTTTAGGTCATAGTGGGTAGGGCGATAAACACCTCCAATAACAATTTCAAATTTACCATATTTAATATTTAACCACAATGCTTCTACATTCATTTTGTTGTTAAGAGTAGGATGTAAGCTTGCGTTGATAATAATAGCCTGATGTCTCTGGGCTACATAGATAGCTACTCCTCCAGCACCTTTGCCACTTTTGCCAGGTGGTCTATCAAGTCTATAAAGCGTATACCCCTTAATAGCTACCAATGTATCCAAAATATCAGGTTTTAAATGTGTTTCTGTAATAATTATAAATGTAGGTCGCAACCTATCAATTTCCAATAGCAATAAATCTCTTTTAGCCATAATCGATGCCAGGTTTGTATAAAACAGAGTAAGCTCAGTTAGACCATTTTTTTGCTACTTTTTTTGGTCTTGATTTATTTGTACTATCGATGGTCTGTTATTTACATACTTTATAGAGATGTCTTCCTCGCCTTGCTCAATCCTTTGTCTCAATTCCAACCGCAAACTCTTTAGGTACTCACGCTGATATGGAGTAAGGTCATTTTTGGCAGTGACACCCGTGCGTAGCTTTTTACCGTTTTTCAGTATGTGAAGAGCGGCTTCTTTGTTCCTCATCACCACTTTCAGAGGTCGGGGGGCAGAGCCAGGTTGCAGCTTACCCAGACGAATAATCACAACTGGAGAAACAGGGTCGGGCAGGTTAGACAATGCACGCTCCACCTCTGATTGATCATGTCGTTTACGCTCCTCAATGGTTGAATCAGGTAATGAAATCTCTGGGATCCCAAACATGATGACATTAGAGCTCCGTTTCTGCCGTTCTTCAATTTCCCCAATGACAGATTCCATGATGACTATTACATATGATGCATGCTCTTTTCTTCGTAGCTATAGTCGTGGTCATGGCTAGTATCGGCTTCCGTTCGAACTTGGAATTATGTTTTCGTTCATTGTCTGTAGATGGTAATGGTGCGACATGTGTGGCGGCTCGTGCGACCATCATCAACCAATCAGATAAACTGTCTAGTGTAACGATTTTGATCCCTCTATTTTCAAGGTGAAAACTCCATTGATATTTTAAATTTGATGGTAGTTTACTGATGATCTCTCGAATTAAGGTTGGATTTGTAAGATGTCCAACCTCATTTGTCATTGTCATAGTCGCTACAACGTTGTGCACTATGGTTTCGAAGTCTATTAGGTGGTTGATGTCATCGTGACGTATGTTACGAGTGTCACGGATTTTTGTCAACATAACCTCGATCAAGTAATCAGGTCGACCGAACCTCAATTTTAATGTTTCTATGATTTTGTTTAGGTTTGTCGCACTCACCAAAAGAGCGAATACGGAGTCTCGAGCACGTCCTTTGAGGCACTTCGATAATCTAGCGATGTTCTCGTCGTCACTGTACTGGCATAATCTAGTCGTAGATATGAATTGGCTGTAAAACATGGGCCACTCCTCCGGGTCCCCAGAAAAAGGTGGAAGGTCTTTGACTGATTGTTGTCTTGCCAGAAACTTGCTGATATCGTCTTGTCCTGGCTGTCGAATAGATGAACTCGTATTTTCAATCGGCGCGACCGAGGTGCCGCAGCACGGTCGAGCTGTAGCAGCTGTCGTAGTCTCCGCGGCATTAGCGGCAGGGGTGATCTTATTCTGATTCTGGTCTTCATATCTGTCATGTCTGTTACGGCTCACGAGTGATGTTGATGAGGTTCGAGATGAGACACGAGATGAGGCTCGGCTGCGCCGCTCGTCAGCTTTGATGGCGGCTGTATGTATCTCAAGCTTTTTATTTATCAGGTCTTTTTTAATTTGTGCCATTTGTTCGGCAGCTTCTATCTGCAGGTCAACTAGTCGTCGACGTGGTATTGTTGATGCAGTTGAAGCTGCAGATAATGTAATCAGGTCGGATGGTGACGGTGATAGGTCTCGGTCTCTGTCGGAGACGCGCTCAGGTTCGAGGGTCGTGTCGGGATTCTCCCTCGAAGGGTCGGCGAGTGGTTGGTCATCGTCATTATTGAACTTCCTCTGTATCTCCATATTTTATTTGTTTTTAGTCTCGAAGGACCACTTTATTGAAAGTCTGAATCAATAAAAGATAATTATTTTATTTAGAAAAGAAGCCTGTCCATTTGCTCCTTTTCCAGTCTCAAGTCCAAGTCAGTGTCAAATCTAAAGTTATGGTCGTTTTGTGGCCAGCCGCGAAGGAGTCCGTAACAGCAACCATACAATGAATAACATACTCCGTAATTTAGTGTCATAATTAACGAAAATGCACAACGTACACAGTAGTTTTGTGCCATAATTTACGAAAATACGTGGGAGCGCCACAGTGACAACGTGCGTATGTAACTACGGTGCGACCGCGACTGTCGTAAACCGAGTTGTACTGAGTTTTGGGGGGGTTCGTTTCGGCCCGTTTGTATGGAGATAGAATACTATTTGTTATTTATACTATGACCAAGTGCTGACAACCACGACCATCAACATTGGAATAGAGTAGGTACCTACATCTTGTTTACTCGTACCTATAGCTCGATGATAAAATAATAATTTAATATTGTACTTCATTTTCAAGAAGTACCTACCTATGAATAATAATTAATGAATGAATTTGGATACCATTTTTCTTATGTCGAAAATTAATGACAATAAGGTACATACAAGTGTCGCAACGGTTTATGAGCGCTGACCTTGACTGCACTAGTCATTGTTTCTCTATCGCACTTAGTAATTTTGTGCGCGAATGAACACATGCACTAGTCCCCCACCACTTTTGCTGAGCGCTCATAAACCGTTGCGACACTTATACTTATTTCAATTTCAAAATGATGAACCCGCGCATTCCGATAACCAGACGTCTACACCGCTGTAGCGTTGCGAATAAAAATATATAACTACCTACAATATATTTTGAGAAGGGGATGCCTTGAAAATTGGCCCGACATCAGCAATTAGTACGCAAATAGACTCCTGTCGGTCAAATGAAAAAAAAACTGAAAAATATTAAATGTAAAATAAAAACAAGAAAATTATTTATATATTACATGCGAAATAAATAAGCCAGGTTCGATTACCATGTACTATTACGAAATTCACAAGTAAGGAACAAATTAGAATGCAATGGTCGAAACAATTAATCACGCTATTTCACTTACCGTTTACATTTTAATATATAAGCCAGGTTCGATTACCATGTACTATTACGAAATTCACAAGTAAGGAACAAATTAGAATGCAATGGTCGAAACAATTAATCACGCTATTTCACTTACCGTTTACATTTTAATATATAAGCCAGGTTCGATTACCATGTACTATTACGAAATTCACAAGTAAGGAACAAATTAGAATGCAATGGTCGAAACAATTAATCACGCTATTTCACTTACCGTTTACATTTTAATATATAAGCCAGGTTCGATTACCATGTACTATTACGAAATTCACAAGTAAGGAACAAATTAGAATGCAATGGTCGAAACAATTAATCACGCTATTTCACTTACCGTTTACATTTTAATACCTGAGTACTCGTAATTTTCTAAGGGAAAGAGAGAAAAAAATGTATTTGCTAAAGTCGTATAAAAAGTTTATCACTATGATCAGTAGAGCAAGCGGTTTAATTTGTGAGCATGTCATTAATCCACTCAACTATACTTAGACCATAGATATCATAATAATATTATCTTAGACCATAAATATCACTCATCCATCAACCCGTATTCGTCAACTGCTGATAGCCGTTCATAAATTATCACTTTCGTCAGGTTCCGACACGGACAGCGGGATAGCGTATACAATTAGCAAAGCGTTGACAGAGATGGCATTAGAACCCGTGTCGAAACCCCTAATTTATGAACGTAGCCCTGGACATAATTCTTTCCCAGTTTTTGCCACTCATTCATGGCGGTCCTCCGTCCTCTTCATTCGCCCAAAACGTCCTTCAGCCTAATACTTGCCCTCCTAAGGAGAACTGCAGCATCTGCGTATGAACTTCATGAGGGCAAAATAGATATCATAATAACATTATCTTAGACCATAAATATCACAATAATATTATCTTAGACCATAAATATCACAATAATATAATTCCTTAGACCCATATCTAAGCAGACGGAGCCTGTACACTTGATACACTCCCAGTTCGTGTTCTAGATCCCTGTAGACAGCAGCCTGGGCGAGGTGAGGGTGGCGGTGTCCGGGGCCAAGCCGCAGATACGAGTGGTGACGCCGCGCGGGGACCAGCTCTCGGGCCCGCCCGGCTTGGTGACTACGCTTCACCTGCCCGAGATTATGGTACTGTATAGTTTACAACTGGCGATAGTACCCGTCTATAAGAACAACTCTTAGCATGGAGATAACCACTAATGGGGAAGAAATCATTTTTTGTCGAGTCGGCATGTAACTTTTTTATGGAACGGCAGATTTTTGTTATAGTATTGTTTCCTTAGTAAAAGTCGTTCGTATGGATGGTTACTATCGGCTTCCGCACTTGGTATATTTGTAGCTACTTCTCTTCTAGAACCAGGTTTGAGTTCCGGTTGAATAAGTTTTTCTAAATTGTGTGCCTGCATGCCCCAAAAAAGCGAGTATTTCTGTCCGAACTACAGCAATAGGGTAGGGTATTTTCAGATCCGTGGGTGGAGGTGGGTGTACGATAAAAATATTGAACCATTATTAAATACCGGTTCTAACACCCACGTATTACTATTGTTGACTATATGCCAACTGTTTCACCGAGACAATTTCGGCATTCTCAAGGCGAGTGTCGTTCTTAGGACGACGACGCGGCGTTCACCGACGTTGTCACTGGCAACTAGTCAACAATAATAATACGTGAGTGTTGTAGCCGGTATTTAATAATAATTTAGAATGTCAGCTCACGTGTCTTAATATGCGTCTAAACTATTGACAAAGTAAACTTCACCGCACTAGTGTTTTATTTTTCATTTTTTAGTTCCGTACTTCAAAAGGAAGGAACCCTTATAGGATCACTTTGTTGTCCGTCTGTCAGTCCGTCCGTCCGTCAAGACCCTTTATCTCGGGAACTCGTCGAGGTATCGAGTTTAAATTAAAACCATATACTCAGGTCTACAGTGCCTTGAAGCTGTAAAAAATCAATCTTCTATGTCAAAAAAAGATACGGCTGTTTATGCCGCAAAAACGTCTTTTAAAACGTTATTTCTCGTTGACCTAGAACTATGAAATTTGGCAAGTCTTATTCTACAAGTATAGGGAAAAATCTGAAAATTATACATTTGTAATTAAATCATTAAAAATATTGTCTTTAACGGAACCTATATGGGCGAGTCCGACTCGCACTTATCCGGTTTTTTATTTATTTTTTTGGTTCTGTTCTCCATACACAACGACAAATATGTATGTAATAATACATCTCCATTTTATTCAGTAACACTACACATTTAAACACGTAGTATATACGTGGGTAAGGGTAAGGGAAATAGCACTAAAGCCTTTCGGCCCTAACGGCCATCATGTCGGCGACATATATGGCCTGCCCACTGCCACTTCAACTTACTGATTCTGCAGGCTATGTCGGTTACTTTAGATCAGCAGCAAACGTACGGCAAAGCGTAGTGTAGGCCGACCTCGTGCCCGCTGGACCGACGACCTGAAGGACGTTGTGGGTGGCAGCTGGATGAGAAGGACGGAGGTCCGACATGAGTGGCAAAATTTGGGAAAGGCCTATGTCCAGCAGTGGACGAACACGGTCTGATGGATGGATGGATGGTTCTCCCACGTAGTGGTAAGGCAAAAGGAACTTAGCCCATACAGCCATGAGAAGTTGCCAGTCTTATTTTGTGTACCATATAGACTTGACAAAAATGAGCTGGTTTCAGTTTGATGCGTTCGCAGGCTGCGTTCAGTTTGATCGTCGGACGAGAACTGCCTGACAGCAGGACAGATATGTTATGTATGTATGACTGAAAGCTGCCTTCGAATGCATCAAACTGAAAGCAGCTTATTTCTGTCAAGTTGGCAATTTGCTTGCAAAGAAAAAGAATTCCTGCCTTAAGTTCATTTGATAAGATAAGATAAAAAAAGATAAGATAATCATTTATTAATCACCACAACACAAAACACATGACATGACAAAATAAAAGGACTTAACTCTAACAATTTTTAACAATGAGACGCAGTACATTAAAACTTAATTAATTAATTTGGAGTATTTATTGTTTGTTCGTATCTTTAATTACGTTTCATTTATTTACTCACACTATGCATTGAAAACCGTAGTATGATACACGTGCGTAAGGGCGCAATAACTTACTCGAAACGTTGAATACACTCGCTTATCGCTCGTGTTTCAAATCGTTGGTCGTAAGCTATTGCCTCTTTACCGCACTTATATTATATGAAGGTTACGAGTGTCCACAATTCTACCGACACTCCACGCTCGTAATCCCGTCTGTCACGATGTCATGTAGCCGGTATTCCCCAGGCGGTGAAGGTGCTCCAGCCCGAGGCCGGCAACTGGACGATAACGGTCGGCAGCGAGGACAGCTACTCCGTGAAGGTGTCCGGTCTCTCCAACCTGACCTTCCGGCACGGGTTCTCTGTGCACGAGCCTGCGCGCTTCACCGACACCAGCTTGAGGCCTTTACAAGGTACACGGTTTTCATACTGCAGACTGACTAGTAAAGCGAGTCGGCATAACAGATCCGTAGATAAAACAAAACGAGTCAATACAAATATAGGCCCGGGGGCCTGTTTCGTGTCGTTAAACTCGCTCGCGCTACTGTCGAAGCTTGTAATTCTATCTCTGTCGTTCGGCGGCGCTTGCTTAATACAGAGGTCACTTACTGTAGACTATATAAGAACGTACCGCATCGTCCTTTTGTTATGTCAATGATCAAACCGTGCACGTTATTTGAGCAAACGAATTTTATGGAAAAGTACGAAATATTAGCAATGGTATCAGATATGGAAAAAAAAACAATAGCCGTCTCTATTAGGGTTCTATAACAAAAGAACGCAACTACATGTGACACAAATATGTTTGTTTCTTTTGGTCACAGCTTCCAAACTACGTTAATTATCGGCGTTTTCAGTAGCTCTTGTTCAGATACGGTATATGGTACATAATACACACAATTCCAAATTACTGACTAGTTTTTTAAGATAAACCCCTAAATAATAAGAACCGGCCAAGTGCGAGTCGGACTCGCGCATGAAGGGTTTCGTACCATTATCTATAAAAACGGCAAAAATATCATGTCTGTTGTATGGGAGCCCCCTTTAATATTTATTTTTTCTGTTCTTTACTATTTGTTGTTATAGCGGCAACAGAAATATATCATCTGTGAAGATTTCAACTGTCTAACTATCACGGTTCATGAGATATAGCCTGGTGACAGACGGACAGACAGACGGACTGCGGAGTCTTAGTAATAGGGTCCCGTTGGTTACTCAGTGAGCTACAGATAATTACATGCCAGGGGCAAAAGGTTTTTTTGGGCTCCTTTTTTATGCACCCCTCCCCGGAAATAGAATTTAATAGATTATGTTTTTATTGCGAAATCCATCGCTTTGGAATACTCTAAATATTATTAGAGTGCATTACAAACTAGAAAAGATAAATTAGAAACAAATGTAAAGACAAGAATTTGAAAAATTCCTCGGGCTACCGACTGCGAATTTCTTAACTGTCTGAAGCAACACATATTGTAGCGACGACAGCGCCATCTGTTTCTTAAGAACAAGGCGTGAAATGACATAACGCCCTCGTGAGCGTTCAGTATGTGCATTACAAGCTAGTTAGATCAAATAGCTACAGAAATATTCGGTGGACAAGGATGGTGGAAAAATTCAACGGTCTAGGTAAGTACCTCGGTGACGCAGTCGGTAGCGCGCTTGTCTTGATAACAAGAGGTCGCAGGTTCGAATCTTGGCCCGAGGAATTTTGTCAAATTCTTGTCTTTACATTTGGTTCTAATTTATCTTTTCTAGTTTGTAATGCACTCTAATAATATTTAGAGAATTTAATAGAATTTTTAATTCAATATTTAATTTTGAATCAACGTTCTAAATAAAATATCCACGTCTGTAACTCATTCCATCTAGGAGCTGGAGATCCGTGACACGCGGACGGACAGACAGACAGCGACAGTAGCTTTTTACCGCGGTTTTGAATCCTAGCTCTTAACGTTTTATTGCCCCCTAGCTTTATTGAAGTCTATGAATCAGAAAGAATAATAGAACACAGAATCGTAAAAAAAATTCTTCGTTTTCTTATGGGTTTCCAAATTTCGAAAGAATGGCCAACCCACGCGACGCGACATGTCACTGACAATAGACTACGTATTCCCCGCGGTAAATAATGCACATAAGGCTATATAGCTTCGGCTTCGTAGAGCGTCGTCTCTGTCACCGGAGTGTTAGTGCTTCTTTGAAGGTCGATATCTTTGTTTTACTATGGATCATGACAAAAGTAACAAAGCATTATATTTTTTATTTCCAACATAAAATAGCAAGAGGGTTCATTTTAAACTTATACTCCCTACATAACAAACTACTGTATTTTTTCAAATATTTATGAACTACAGCGAAGTCAGACTGTTTTCAAATTAAAAAAATGGGTGTTAATTAAGAAAAAAATCTGAAAATGGGACGTTTTGGAGCTTAAAATATTAAGAATTTCTGGGTTGTATTTTTTAAACCGTTGATTACCAGAATTTTAAGACTGATAGTAAGTATAGGTTGTTTGATAGATAAAGTTATTAAAATGTTTATTCGATTTTATGCATCTCCGGTATCAAAATCTGACCCTCTTTCAATACGGAACCCTAAAAACAATGTGTAACGAGTCCCATTAGTCTATCGCAACAGCATTGACGGCACCCGTACACTATACACGGCGACGTACACTTGCTTCTGTTGTTGCAGGCGCCTACAACTACATGCTGCTCGGGCTCACACAGACAGACAGACCGGTCACTGTTCACTATGCGGAACTACTGAACCTCGACGGGAAAACCCTTTTCGAAGTACCCGTGAAGGTGGTCGACGAACACAACAAGCTGTACTTGGCGGACGCTTTCATTCCTCCTGACGACCTGTTCTTTATCGCTGTGAGTATTGTTAATCTATGTCGTCATATCCGACAATTAGGCATGTCATAATCTGTTTAGGCAGATGGTATTTCTGTTAAAACTAGGGGGGTCGATTCGCTCGGCTCCCTAACTTTATTGACATGTCATATCCAGACACCATCGATCCATCCATCAGCCTGTTTCATCTACTGCTGGACATAGGCCTTTCCAGGATTTCGCCACTCTTGGTGGTCCTCCTGGAAGAAATGACCATACTCACACACGCTGGGCAGGCAGGTAGGTGAGCGCGATGCCGAAACCCTTGCACCATTGACGCCGCTGCCCATCACCAGTCTGTTTTATATAAGGACCGGCAATTGAGGATGGATATACCGCCATCCATCGGTCCCAGGCAATGGTGGGCCGCCTGGTTTTGCCTGAGAGCTGTTCTCTTACTCTCCCCCGAATAACTTCGGGAGGATTTGCGAGTAAGATGGTGGTACCTCCACAGTCGAGCCCGGCATCAGCTCTACCACCTAATCCAGACATGTATTGGACGTGTTCGTCCACTGCTGGACATAGGATTACATAGGATCGCACAAACATTAATTATTCACATACATATAGCCGCATTTGATTCATTCACATAAACATAATTTATAAAAGTTTATATTACAGAAATGTTCTGTAAATTTATGGATGTAGAGAAGTCTTACTATAAAACTGAAGTTTGAAATATGTCTATCAACCGGTAGCAATTATTTATTAATTGTAATAATAAATATAATTGCCTCCATTACACATTTTCTTATACTTTCAGATAAATGGACGCGACGAAAACGGTCAGGAGCTTCGAAGAGTTGGTGTTACAGCTGTCCAAGCTAAGTTACCCGGTGAGATAACCATTTTATTTGATCTCTTCATAGATTGAAATATATACCTAGCTAAATATGGATTTAAATATGGATGAAGTCCGTTTACTCTTGCGTGGTAGAGTCTACTGTTTCTCAGGTGGTAGAGCTGATGCCGGGCTCGACTGTGGATAGACCACCATCTTACTGGCTAACAGGAGAGTAAGGGGACAGCTCTCAAACAGGCACGATCGTGGCCCAGGAGTGGACGTAACAGGCAGAAAATACAAAACACGTGCAACTAGCCTGGTCCCCAACTAAACATAATTAATAGAGTATTCAAACCCTGTTTGTATTACCTTACAGAGATCCCCTATCTGACAACTACCGCTGACACAGAAGCTCGCGTCCATCAGCGAGTGGTGCTGACTTGTCAGATAGAGAGCCTGGTGCCGGTCACTGCCATGTGGAGCAAAGATGGCCGCCGCGTGGCGCCCAGAGTATCTAGCTTGTAAGTGAACTCCGCCGTTACGCAGAAGAGACGAAATAAGCGAATATTCGCGGCTTCAAGCAGGCACATTCGTGTTCGCTCTGCGCGCTCCGAAAGGATTTGTAGCTCGGGGGGGGGGGGGGGGGGGGCAGAGATTATTTACTTTACTTTAGTACTACAAGATGTCATTCAGCAAACTAACAAAAAGGGACTATAAGGTTGAGAAAACGACTCGGAATGAAAATTAATTCTATCTGCGTTCAATTGCACCTAAGGACTTTAATTTTAATGATTGTTAAAAAATGTATTTTTTTTACAATTAGCCTCCTTTTTGTTATTAACTATAATGTAATTTATAGCAATTTGCAACCATAGAATAATGTCATTTAGGTTTTCCTACCAAAGATGTGTTATTTTATGTATTGGTACGTTGTAAATATATGTCCACAACAACATTAAACACGCTTTTAATTTGGTATGGATATTCACGCGAAATAAAATCCATAAAATGACGCAATTCCGCTAAAAACCCCTGACAATTATTAAAATATAATGAAACTATTTTATCCCATACATGTTATTTAAAAATAAAATAATGCAATAATAATTTGTGCATTTTGCACCGAGATCGTAACGAGATAACCTTTCATACAACGCAATCATATACAAACCACAATACAAAACAAATAACGCCAAGGTTTTTAAATAAAACAAAAATATAAATTAAATATAATTGAGTCAACTAAATTATCTTTCAAATATGTTCAATTATTGATAATTACTAATACAGTTGTCACTCAAAAAATCAAACGTCTGTGAGCCTAAAATTTATTTCAAAACCATTATTTTGAGTGTTTTTAAGGGGCATAGAATTATTTTTATTAATATTTAGTCCTATAAGCCTCTACATGATACCTTTCTCTGTTAATTCATAATTTTTCCAATGATTATTAATAGTCCAAACTTTCAGAATGTCTCAGGTAAACAGACATTGACAGCACCTTAAATCGGATGAAGAATATTTTTATATGAATGACGCCCGTATCCGTGGGTGGGGGGGGCAGACTGTGCTCCGGCCTCCCCTGGCCTCTACCTAGTTGTCCGACAGGCGATAGATCTCCCCACTGGGACGTAATGATCCGTAATAGACAGTCCACTCTGGGACGCACATAAACCCGATGACGTATATTGACTTCTGCAGACAGAGCACGGCTCTCCAGCACGTGATAGAAGATCTAAGAGAGGAGAGCGCGGGCTCGTACCGGTGTGTGGCCGAGAACAACGCGGGCCTCAGCGACGCTTACACGGAACTCTCATTGTTGGGTAAGGAACATGTTAAACGTTACTGCCGCAGTAAAGTTCAATACTTGTGTGTATTTGACCCACTTCTTCGTGGAACTCTTCCTGCGTGCCCACATAACAAACAACCCAATCAATTTCTTTGAACAGATAGGGAAATTACCGATAAAGGAAATTTACTATATCTAAGATCATTTCATCTTACTAGGGACTCGACTGTGGAGGTACCACCATCTTACTCGCAAATCCTCCAGAAGTTATTCAGGAGAGAGTAAGAGAACAGCTCTCAGGCAAAACCAGGCGGCACACCATTGCCTGGGACCGATAGATGGCGGTATATCCATCCAAAATTGCCGGGGCTTATATAAAACAGGCTGGTGACGGGCAGCGGTGTCACTGGTGCAAGGGTTTCGGCACCGCGCTCACCAACCCGCCTGCCCAGTGTGTGTGAGTATGGGCATTTCTTCCAGGAAGACCGCCAAGCGTGGCAAAATCCTGGAAAGGCCTATGTCCAGTAGAGGACGAAACAGGCTGATGAATGGATGGAGGGACTCGCTGAAAATCAGAGCTGTACGGTTTTTTTACATTTTTTTTTATTAATATCTCACCGCAAAGGCTGAGTGCTTCGCCTTTTGCCAAACAAATGTAATTTTAAATACCTATATATACCTAAGTGCTAACTTGAAAATACTTTCCTTTGTGATTACAAATCTTATTTTATTCAAGTTATTATAATTTATTTTAGCTGTATTTTTGTTTGTTTTGTATGATTGTTTGGCAATAAATTCCGTTTTCTTTCTTTCCTTCCCAATAATAGATTATCCATTTTGGACGGAACACTTGAAGATACTTACTTATTGGCTTGTTGATGTTAGCAACATAAATATGACATTAATAAATAAAACAGGTTTGAATCACGCTGTTGCCTATGATATTTTGTTTTAGCGATAATGACAATTTAGCGAATTAAAACAATAAATAAATAGGCAAAATAAATCCATCTATATAAAAGATTATCATATCTGACCGACTGACCGATCTACAGTAACAGACCTAGGAACTGGAAAGGGAACTATTTGTTATAAGCTCAGTGTTATTTGTTACAGTGGACCCGCCTCAGGTGACAGTAGGCCCAGAGAACTGTACGCTACTGGCGGGAGAGAAGTTGACAGTATCGTGCAGCGCGTTCAGTGAGACGGCTCTACTCAACTTTCAGTTGGCGCACAATGATGAAGGTAAGAGTACTCTCTCCGATAGAGCACACACATCGCTGGGACCCTCACTCAGGTAAAGTGGACCCGCCCCAAGTGACAGTAGGCCCAGAGAACTGTACGCTACCGGCGGGAGAGATGTTGACAGGACTGTGACTGGACAGGAGGCCGCTGATGCATTCGCGGAATACTTCAGCTCGGTCTTCCTGGACGACATACCTGTTTTGGACACTGACCACGCTCAGAGGTGCGCCGGGGAGGCGCCGCTTGATGCCATGCGAGTGGACGTGATCGGGGTAAGTAAAGTCGACTTGCGCCGCGCTGTCAGACGTCTCAAGCCGTTCTCTTCTATGGGCCCGGATGGTGTTCCCCCGTTCGTGGCGAAGGATTGTGTAGGGGTTTTGGAAGTTCCTTTATTACACATATACAATCTTTCTGTCCGAACTGGGGTGTATCCCACCCGTTGGAAGACATCACGTGTAACGCCGGTACCTAAGGGTGGATCTAGGTCCAACCTGTTAGATCATCGGCCAATTGCTGTTTTATCCGTTTTTAGTAAAATGTTTGAGTCAATCATCGATAGGCTTGTCGGCCTGCAAATCCGCGTCCGCTTAGACGACTGCCAGCATGGTTTCAGGGCGGGTAGATCCACAGCTACGAACCACCTGAACTTTACCCACTATGCCCTCGCTGAAATGGACTCGGGTCGGCAGGTTGATGCTGCCTATTTCGATTTCCAAAAAGCTTTCGATCGCGTGGACAATCAAATTTTAATGAAGAAGTTTGCAGAAATAGGGTTTTCACCGAGTCTGTTAAAATTTTTTGCCAGTTACCTTAGTGATCGGTTACAATATGTGCAGCGTGCGGGATTTAAATCTCAACCCTTCTACACCAGATCTGGTGTGAGTCAGGGAAGTACCTTGGGCCCTACCCAGTTCTTAATCATGATTAATGACTTGCTCAAGGTACTTGAGGGAAGTAGATGCCTCATGTTTGCAGATGACTTGAAGCTTTTTTCTGGCGTGAGTGACGTTAGTGACTGTGAGCGTCTCCAGCGAGACATTGACAGGATGGCGGAGTGGAGCGAGGCAAACCGTCTGCAGTTCAACAGCAGTAAGTGCAAGGCGATCAGCTTCACCCGGTCCCAGACGCCGCTGGAATATCAGTATCGTCTCCCCGACGCTCAGCTAGAGCGTGTTGACGAAATTCGTGACTTAGGACTGACATTAGACACCAGACTTGACTTTCAAGGACACATGACGAATATCCGCAAAAGAGCAAAGAGGACTTTGGGTTTCGTCATGAGACAAACTACCAAATTTAGCGATCCGCGCCCTGCAATCATGCTTTATAATGCTTATGTTCGTAGTTGTCTCGAGTACAACGCAGTCGTTTGGGATCCACGAGAGGCCACACATTGTCTATCGTTGGAAAAGATGCATAAAAAATTTTGTCGTTATATTTATAAAAAAATATATGGGTACTATCCCTTTCGTTATCCGTCTCTTTTTGTGACGGGTATGATCGGACTCGACACCCTAGAGCTGAGGCGAAAGCTGCAACTTATAACACACTACTGCCTTCTTCTACGGAACATAATAGATAATCCAACTATCCTGAAGACAGTGAAACTGTTTGTCCCGGAGCGGGCGCTGCGCGGCGGAGGCGACGGGGTGGTCCCGCGCCGCCAGCACCGACTGCTAGTGGAGTCGACCGCGCGCACACTTTATGGCCACAACGAGGCGACAGTACTCCTAAACTCATTGCTCGACTACTCGCCCGATCTTGATTTATTTTCCGATCCCGTCAACAAAATTAAAATAATGAGCCACTACTTTTTAAGTGTAACCTTATTTAGAGTAAGTACTACCACATAATATCTGACGTGTATATTTTTTTTTATTATTGTAATTTAAAATGTAACCTAGCAAATAAGTGATTTGGACGTATGTAGTCTGTAAGCTTATTTTGTTAATGAAATAAATGATTCTATGATTCTATGATTCTATGACAGTATCGTGCAGCGCGTTCAGTGAGACGGCTCTACTCAACTTTCAGTTGGCGCACAATGATGAACGTAAGAGTACTCTCTCCGATAGAGCACACACATCGCTGGGACCCTCACTCAGGTAAAGTGGACCCGCCCCAAGTGACAGTAGGCCCAGAGAACTGTACGCTACCGGCGGGAGAGAAGTTGACAGTATCGTGCAGCGCGTTCAGTGAGACGGCTCTACTCAACTTTCAGTTGGCGCACAATGATGAAGGTAAGAGTACTCTCTCCGATAGAGCACACACATCGCTGGGACCCTCACTCAGGTAAAGTGGACCCGCCCCAAGTGACAGTAGGCCCAGAGAACTGTACGCTACTGGCGGGAGAGAAGTTGACAGTATCGTGCAGCGCGTTCAGTGAGACGGCTCTACTCAACTTTCAGTTGGCGCACAATGATGAAGGTAAGAGTACTCTCTCCGATAGAGCACACACATCGCTGGGACCCTCAGGAGAATGGTTATTGGCCATTAATATAAAAGTATATATAAAAAGGCGATAAGAAAGGTTTTATATATTTCTCACATTATTGTGCCATGTTAGTGAAAGTCAGGTCAATAGAAACTATGGTACTTAGATTATATCATCTATAGCGGAATCCATCGCTGTCGATCTCTAAACATGATTTAGAATTCATTACAAACTGTAAAAGAATAATTGAAGAAAAAAACAATTGAGATATAAACTAAGTTATGGATATATGAATATAATTTGCAATATTCTGCTAAACAATTCTTGTCATGCTATTCAAAATGCAGACTCGTACACCGCCCGCCCGCCCGCATAAAACATGCAACAAGCAAGCAATACGAGCATAAAAGCAAAGCAATCTTAAATAACAAGCAAGAAAACTTATCGACACGTGTTTCGCCTCTGAACGAGGCATCCTCAGGATGTGTTGCTAGCTCGGCTTCTCCGCAGCAACTGATGTTGTTCGCCGGACAGCTCAGCAACTAGTAATTAATTATCTGAGATATAAACATTAAAAAAAACCTCGGGCCAGGATTCGAACCTGTGACCAGTTGCTTCACGGCAAGTGCGCTGTCGCTATGCAAGTTTAGCCGCTGTTTACATTGGGACTTCTTATTGTACCTCACGTAAAGGTTATTTTCGTACAAAAGGGCTACTGAACCAATTCACACAAATTATAATTTGATATATTCCAGTGAGGGATATCCCGACCGAGGTGCGACCTGACGGCGTCTACACACACAGCAGCACGGTACCGGCGAGTGACGTCACTAGCGGCGTCTACACGTGCACAGCTACCAACAGAGGTATACTAACACTGAACAAACGACAATGTTACCTACGTTACTCAAGTCTGTCACACAAACGGATAGGCAGAGACCACAGATTTACATCGCTACGACCCTGACACACCTCTTTTGTTTCATCGATAATACTCTACATCAATCTAGTCACACAAGCTCTTCTAATCTTAGCGCGAACACTATTGAGTTTGAAAAAGTTTGTCAATGAAGTTGTAGTGTGTATTTGGCAGTAAGGCCTATTGCCATAGTCTTAGAAGAAGTAAACACTTTTACGCACTAGAACATAAAAAGTAGTTTAAGTCCGCTTACACCTAGCATAAACAAGAACTTCAAGAGCATGAGAAGTGAAAAAACTGTTTTTAATGCAAGTGCTCATAAAGGTTTTTTATTTTTATTTATTTTTATTTATTTATTGTGTCAACCAACATACATTGTACAAAAAAACAGGGAAAATATTTGAGTACATAGATCTTAAACAAATTATTTGTATATTGGGATAAATATTAACATGAAAAATGTGCCGTTGGTAACTGTGGTAATATAAATTGTTATACAGTCACCAACGCCTTCCTAAAGGAGAGCGATAACTATAAAATTTACGTGTTACATGGAAGAATAACAGAAAAAGAAAAATAATTAAAAATGAAAAATTTGCATGCAATATACTCTAAAGGTGTGTGGGGGGTGTGTGCGTGTGTGTGAGGGAGAAGGTGTGTGTGTGTGTGTGAGGGAGAAGGTGTGTGTGTGTGTGAGAGGGTGTTTGCATGTGTGTAGCTGAGTCCGAATAAATATAATAAATACAATAAATGAGATTATGGATGCTGGAGAATTGGTTTTATCACCAACATTTATATACACAATATATATTTAATATATATATATGGAAATTACTATTACTGTTAATACCTCTTACGCAATCACTTTCAGAAGTGCCTCTGAATCCTTGTAATTAAGTGAGAGCAGCCAGTTCAAGACCACAACCTTGCATTTGCCTAAGAGAAGAGGATAAATATTGACCGTTCTATTTACCTTATTATACAGACGAGAACTCAGAACTTTGTAGTGTCGAGCGGCTAACTGAGTCCTGTGCTTCACAACCCTGCAGACTAGGTCCGATCGTCTTATCGAACTAATGGTAGACGGGTCATAAGGAAGTGTAGAGTGTTTACGCAGGATAACGTTAAAAATAAAAAGCCTTCTAACGGAAAGCACCTGACATTCTTTGTACAGCTGGTCTGTGTTATGAAGGATTGGCTTTTTAGTCATGACCTTAAGGACGGCCCTTTGGGCTCGCTCTAGGCGGATGAAGTGCGATGAACATGCACCACCCCAGAATGTAATACAGTATGTAAGTACTGATTGCGCCAGCGCATAATACACAGTTTTTAGGGTATGATTATCAGCTGAATATCTAAGTTTACGAGATATATACATTATTTTTCTAACCCGGGATATTAAGGATTCAAGATGATCTTTCCATGAAAGGGTACTATCTATTATAACGCCCAAGTATTTAATATTAGAGGCTCGAACAATAGGAGTGCAGCCGCATTTGCGGACTTGGGCCCCACAAGTATGAGCTAAAATATTGTAGGAGTCATGGTCAGGCTGATGGCTAGCATAGTGAGAAAATGTTATATATTTCGTCTTATTAATATTTAAAGTTAAGAGGTTTGACGAAAGCCAACTCATCACAGTTCTAAGAGAGTTTTCAGCGTGGCGACAACACTCTTCCCAATTTTTGCCCCGTATAAGTAAAACAGTATCATCTGCGTAAGTAATTATTTTGCAGTTAGGAATATGCATCGAGCAAAGATTGTTAATATACATAAGGAAGAGAGTTGGACCTAACACGCTACCTTGAGGAACGCCATATGTCAGAGATTGATTACTGCTAGTGAAACTATCAATTCTCACACTCTGGGTTCTTTCCGATAGGTAGCTGCGAAAGATGTCCTAAGGGACGCCTCTTATACCTAAGCTTTCCATTTTGTTTAGTAGAATGGGAACAGAAACAGTGTCGAAAGCCTTTGAAAGATCAAGAAAAATACCTATTGTCTTAAGTTTCCCATCCAACTGTTCAACAATGGTATTTGTGAGTTCTAGTACTGCATCTTCGGTAGATTTGCCTTTTCTAAATCCAAATTGGTTCTCTGAAATTATCTTTTGTTGTTCGAGATAATTTATTAGCCTATAATTCAAGACTTTCTCCAGTATTTTCGAAAGGGTGGTTAGCACAGAGATAGGCCGGTAGTTCGTGACACTGCTTCTGTCCCCACTCTTATAAATAGGGTGAACAATGGCCTTTTTAAAAACTTGGGGGAAGATACCCTGCGTCAGGCAAAGGTTGCACACATGTGTAAGGTCCGTCTTATATTCATCAAAACTGTTGGCAAAGTAGTTTTGACTGCACTAGTGCTTTATTTTTCTTTAATTTCTATTTATTGAACAATGTTGTCGATGTTTCCTTGTGTACCTTAGATAGACTTGACCGAAATAAACTGCGTTCAGCATTGCTGAATTTGAACGCAGTTTATTTCCGTCAAGTTGACAAACTGTGTGCAGAGAAAAAGAATGCCCGTCTAAAATTCATTTGGAGTATTTATTGTTTGTTTGTTTCTTTACATCTCCATTTTATTCAGTAACACTACACATTGAAACACGTAGTATATACGTGGGTAAGGGTAAGGGAAATAGCACTAAAGCCTTTCGGCCCCAACGGCCATCATGTCGGCGACACATATGGCCTGCCCACTGCCACTTCAACTTACTGATTCTGCAGGCTATGTCGGTTGCTTTCGATCAGCAGCAAACGTACGGCAAAGCGTAGTGTAGGCTGACCTCGTGCCCGCTGGACCGACGACCTGAAGGACATTGTGGGGGCGGCTGGATGAGGAGGACGGAAGACCGACATGAGTGGCGAAATCTGGAAAAGGCCTATGTCCAGCAGTGGACGAACACGGGCTGATGGATGGAACGCTTCGCACGTGTTTCAAATCGTCCGCGTAATTGCCTCCTTACCGCACTTGTAGCATAAACTTCAGTAATTGAAACATGAAACTGAAAATGAAATTAATATTTCAGGAGGTAACGCTACCCAGTCTACACATATAAAAGTCCTCACCCAGCCGAGAGCGCAAATCCTGGGCCCGCACTCGCTCACTCAGGAAATGAACACGGATGTTCAACTGGTGTGCCACACGGAGAATGCCCACACCGTGCGATGGATGCACCGCAACGTACTGAAGAGAGAAGAACTGATCTCGGGCAGGCACGTCTCAGTGTTCGATATGAAGAAGGTGAACATCTCTGACGAAGGTGTGTGGAGCTGCGTCGCTATTTAACTAACAAACTAGCCGTTCAGTCAGTCAGCTGATCTAACCAGTTGGTTGCGACATATCTATCCCCAGTTGCCGACCCTTATATAAAACAGACTGGCGCCGGGCAGCGGCGTCACTGGAGCGAGGGTTTCGGCACCGCGCTCACCGACCCGCCTGCCCAGCGTGCGTGAGTATAGACATCACTTCCAATACCACCACTAAGAATGGCGAAATCTTGGAAAAGCCTATGTCCAGTAGTGAACGAAGACAGACAGACTGATGGATGGATAGTTTCATAGCACTATCCCTATAGAACTAATAATTAGTGTAATATGTTCCAGGTCGTGATTCGACAAGTCTAACGTTGACAGTGAGCCCGCAGGTGTCTGTGGAGAGTGTGCGCCCTCCGCTGCAGGTCGGCTCGAGCTACAATGTCACGTGTCACGTGCTCGCCAAGCCGACACCTCTGCTGGCCTGGTATTATGATAACGGGACCTCGCTCAACACTACGGTATACTATTTATTATCTATATAAGGCCACTTTCGTTTATGCAGCCAAATTCATTCTGCAGACTCGTTAAGTGCTCGGGATTAAGAATAAATTTTCTCTATTTTGTGAAATACTAAAATTTAGACTTCCTGTACTAATTGAGTCAAATATTATATTTGAAAACTTTTCAGAGGGATTATATATTTTTACATTTTTAGCAACTTCGGACAATGAACTTTGACTGACAAGAGTGTTTATCTTAATTTAGGGGGGCGGAGGCTGGAACCCCCACAACACCCCTTTGGCTAGGGTTGCCAGATGCCCTACGGTATTGCAATTTACTTAAAATAATAACTTAACTTAATATTTACACTTTATACATTTTATATGACAAGATCGACGACATTTTATATTTGCTATTTATGTAATAAAATTTGTGCTCTTAATAGCTTTTTAGAGTGTAAAAACATTTCTCAAATACAAACATTTGCCTCTCAGAATAAAGAACTTATGAAAGCTATTTTTGATGATCTCCCGTGAAACTATTAAAGCCGGTATGTTTGATACTGGTAACACTTAAATAAAGAAATAGTAGTTGGCAACCCTACACCTGCCGAGTAGTAAAACTGGCTCAAAAGGACAAGAATCCAGGGCCGTAAAACAATTAACAAAAAAAAAAAAACGAGTATTAAACCTACATTGCATGACCCTATAAGCCAAACTAAAATGACCTCTATATTCAAGAAGCGACAGTCCTCGTCACCGGGTCAGATAAGTTTGCTGCATTGTAAATGTAGCGACCGAGTGTTCCGTCACTATAATGTTCATGTTATCAACAATACGTACGTTGCTTAAGGCCCGGCCCAGGCCCGTCAGAAATCGTGATTTCCTCCCCGCTTCCCCGCAAGCAGATTTTAGTTACCTCGAATCGCCGCTAGAGGCGTTTGCGTGCGAAATGTTGCATAGCTATTGGAAAAAATTAATTATAACAGCAAAGTGGGTTAATAGGTACTAATGTTTTAAAAAAATTTGACATTACATATTTTTTTAATCAAATATTATAAGGAAATATATAATTAAGATCAAAACGGTAGTTTAAAAATACATATAAAGAATATAAGGAAAATTTAAAACTTTTTACCATTGTCGCATTTGTTTACATAATAATTAATAATACCTATATCCGTTTTTATCGTTTCTTTAAATAACTACTACATTAGTACCTACTATATTTTGTAGACGTGAGCGCCGACTCGTATTTGCCGGCGGCGACTGTGCGCCGATCAACTTTGGGTGGCGTAGCGGCGCCGCGCCGCACCTCGGCGTTATGTAAATGTTACAGGCTTACACAAAATGTATACAATAATAATAATAATTTATTAGAGTGCAAAGTAACATAAAAACTCAAACAGAAAAAAAAATGTAAAAAAAATTCGGTTCTAGGCCCGTCCCAAATAAAATGTTATCTGAGAATTTGTTTCCGATTGATTTTTCTGTCTTACTCAAATATTTTTTAGAGTTTCCCGAGTGAAAGATTTCGCTATAAATAATTTAATCCTATTTATACGATCTGTGAACATTAAACTTAAAAGTTTAATTTTACTTACAGTGTAAATAAAAAGAATCAATCATTCAACATTTTTTTTGTCAGGATCATAATAATGATAGTATAATAACTTTATTTACTGGAAAAAATGGTAACAATAAGAAATAAGATCATATTTATTTGCTGAAATACAGGTTTTTATTATGTTTTTATAATATTAGAAAAGTTCTACTTATAATTATTATACTTATTACAATCTTTATTATTATGCATATAAAAAGAAAAGTCCTGACTGACTGACTGACTGACTCACTTACTCATTCACTGACCCATCAACGCCCAAACCATTGAAAGCTGAAACTTTGCATAAAGGTTCCATTTAAAATGGAATAAGGAAGGATATTTCAAAATTTCACCCCTAAAAGGGTAAAATAGGAGATTCAAGTTTGTATGGATATGTTTGTTTGCCTTTGCAGTCACATTTTGGCTGCCTATAAACGTGTGCAGGGCTCCGTTCACTTTATCTTCCGCATTCACTCTTCTTTCAATATCACCGTCACACTTTCCATTGCGCGTAAATAGACAACCAAGATACACAAATTCTTTAACCTGTTCTACTTCCTCGTCTCTAATCTGAGCATTACTTTCAGTAATCTCTTCGTCCCTCTCTAGCGCCAAATCCTTTGTTTTACTAACGTTAATTTTCATTCCTTTATTTTTAAAGGCATCATCATTCATAATTGTTACCATCTCTTGCAGCTCATCCGTCTATGAAGCAAGGATAACTTGGTCATCGGCGTATAAGAGGCATTTGATAAGTAACTCCCCTAACTTCAGTCCACATACACGCTCTTTTAAATCATTTAAACAACTGTCCATAAGATTGAATAGCCACGGTGACGCTACAAATCCTTTTTAACTCCACTTGCAAATCGTGACATTAAATTTATTATTTTGCCTGCCCTACATTTGTTGAAATGTAAGAACAGAACTGATTACTTTGGAACTATTTTTCTTCTCATTTTCACTCAGGTCTGCTCCAGTAACTTTTGATGAATTTTGTTTTAAGTTGGTGGTACCACGAAGCGAAAGATTTCTGGAATGCCTAGGATCTACCAATTCTGGTAAGATATGGGTTATGTAAAATGATTTAAGTTTTTCAACCATGCATTTATTCCAAAACTCGTCATCCCTTTCAATAATTTCTACATGCAGAGGGTTGTTCTCGCCAGACCATATAGCAAAAATGCAACTTTTTCTTTGTGCTATATGTAACTGGCCTTGAACCTGAAAAAATAAAACATGAAGAAATTGAAAAGAAATCTGTTAAATAGTAACTAGATCTATGTAGATTCAAAAAGTTAAATTACTTACTTGATAAAACCAGTCGTGATTTTTGTTCAATACCAGTGCATCGTCTTTCTTTTTGAAAAATGGTAATTTATTTAAGACATCTACATCTTTCAAATTCTGGTTGTATACTGACAAAGGGCACTTTATTTCCACGACTTTATCATTTCCAACCAGTCCATCCGGTGTTGCTCCAAGGTACGGAATCTGAGCATCAATGTTTAATCCGCAGTTCTCTATGGCAATCCCCAGTTGAATTGACAGCTGATGGAGTGCATTAGCTTCATTCGCAACTCCGTGTCTTATTGATCTTACATTGCTGAGATCTTGCTTATAGAGAAGTGCACGCACTAACGATGGCCCAGTAGTTTCTCTTTTTTTGATTATTTTTCCGAAGTTAGACGCCGTTTGACCTTTGCTCTTGAGTTTTCTCTAAGTTGCTCAGGAACGTGTTTTTCAGAAGCTCTAGTTCCTCGGGATCAACATCTGGTTTTTGGCATGCTTCGCCGTAACTCTTATCTGTGGATAAGGATTTGCTTGTGGGTGCGGGTCTGAATAATGCCTTTGGTCGGAGGTGTTGACGTTTCTGTAAGAAAACATAACTTTCAAACATAGATTTCAGTCACTTACAAGCCGCAAACTTATATATTATGATGAAAAAATAGACTAAATATTATAATTCGAGTTCCGTATAGTTAGTTCTTCGATGTTGCATTTATCGTTTCCTCTGTTTCATAAATTTACTAGGCAACATGATATTTTTAATACATACCGTCTCGCGGTCGCGGATCCAAAGCGTGCGGTGTCGGCGTGGCGACGCCGCCACAAAGCAGAGCGCCTAGGTTATAGCAGGCCCTGCGCGCGGCCTGCCGCCACGTACTGATCAAAATAATAATGTTTTATAGAACTTACGTGTTATTTACATTTATATTTCCTGTCAAAGTGGAATGAGTGTCACAGTCCACACTCGGTACATCAGATGGATGTTGCATGCTGAAATAAAAGTAGTAAAACCTTGAATGAAATACCCACACTCGATACATAGTAGTTTTTACATTTTATAGAGATGAAAGAAATATATATACAGAGACTTAGACAGACATCAGAAAAGTTTGATTTTCGTCGTACCTTCGCTTTAGTTATACTTTATTATTCTGAGTTATACCTAGAAAAAACAACAAGAATAAATATTCAGAGTGTTTAGACAGAACTGTAAATTTTCCTTTTTGTTATTTTTATTTCTTTTAGGTCATGTTATTTTAGACCCTTATTGGAATGTTAAATTAATGAAAAATCAACAATATTACAATCGACAACAAAATTCGTACCAAATGACTTTCCATTTTTAACACGCCGTAGTTCTTATTACATTGCAATAAGTATGACAGCGCCGTAATACACGGGAGAACTGATAAGGCTCGCTCGAGATCGCGTCCGAAACAGGCGGTAACGCGTACCCTGAATGAACTCTTATTACAGTACAATAAGTGTTAGATTTACGCGGTAAAGACTGATGCCATCCACCTGTGTCGCATCCTTTGACCTCAAAGAAATCTCCCGCGTAAAGATCACTTACCTAATTTCATTCAGATCATCTTTTTGATTATCTTTTCTCGATCTGTAAGAAAATAATCACATTTTTAGTTGATATACCTACCTAATATTATATCT
This sequence comes from Ypsolopha scabrella, assembly GCA_910592155.1. NCBI lineage: Eukaryota > Metazoa > Arthropoda > Insecta > Lepidoptera > Ypsolophidae > Ypsolopha > Ypsolopha scabrella. The sequence continues at coordinate 1,555,771 of OU342972.1, read as the reverse complement.
AAGTAGGTACATAGTTTATGATGATATTGAAGAAAGAAATAATCTTACCTATATAAATAGCATCAAAATGTACCTACCTGTAGGTAGTTTATAATGATATTTGTGTATTCAAACGTTGTATAATATTCTTACATACTGATAAAATCCGAGTGAGTGCGAATTTGAAGCATGTTTCAAGTCAGTAGCTTTATTCATCGCAGATAGGTACTTGTACCTACTACTTTTACGATATATCAGTGATCGCAGAGAGATTGTACTTGTATGTGATAAGATAATTACTAAGACGTACTAGACAGACAGATCATGAGTATGAGGGTTCTTTTGAAAAATTTGGAGTGCAGAACCCTGACAAAGGAGCTACATTTTTTATAACATAGTGAAAGGGAAGGTAGGTACTTACCGCTTCGCATCTCTCATATCTTTTAATTGATAAGCTCTCTTTCTTTTAAAACATAAATTTTGTTCCTCTTGTTTCCCATTTTTTTTATGATATCGCAGTATGTATTTGAATATGTAATACTTAGTTACTAACGAATGGGTTAGTATTCTCCGCTGAGCAAGTAAAATAGTATTCTCGTCCCGTGTCTAGGTGCGCATGCGTGATAAGAAAACGGTCATAGGTCCGACGCTGACAACGCAACGAGCAATACTGACAAATTGACGGCGAGCGTTGCTATATATCTCGACGCGTAGTGCTTATAAAGTTTAAAATCGAGTGCAACCTTTGAGCGTGCTTCGACTCAGAACTAAAGGACGTAAGTCTCAAAACTAATTTCGTCTATTTACTGAATAATATTTGATGTACGACATTTTTGGTATGTCTGTACATAATAAACCATGTTTTCGTGTTATAGCAGTAATTTCAGACGTAAAACTCAAGCCGCTTGGACATAAAACGTATTCACACCTTAAAAAGGCGTCTATTTCGAAAATAAAAGCTATCGAGTGAAACTTGTCCAATTAGGTAACGGCTATGTCTATCGAAAGATAAAGGTCTGAAAAAACATGTGTTAAAGTTTTATATTCATCAAATCAGTAGTTGGCTTAGGATGTTTTAGCAAAAACCGTTGAAAAATAAAAGGTGGCCCCTTAAGATCGTGAATGGGTAGTTGAACTTTAGGTTTATTAATAGTGTTCACTCTAGGCACTATAATTTTATCCCAGGGGGGTGTTTTAATATCAAAGGAGAGCAAAGATTGACATTACACTGGGAACTTGCTAGACCAGGTTACACGAGTAGCGACAATTATCTCGCTCGGCTCCTTTTTATCTTGAAAATAGTATCACAATAATTACTACCTTGTTTCCAAGGAAATAAAACCTAGTTCAGTTGAACAAATATTGGACAGTGCACAGTCTTGTTATTAAACAATATCTTTGGCTAATTAATTAGGACTCGATAAATGGTCGACGACGTCATGTAGTCAACAATCATACCGTCACGACATGAATGCCCGACGGATTGTCAGAGGTGTTCCAAATTGTAAACTGTGAAATGCAAGTCACAGTCCATACTGACACACCTGCTTTTCACCGACGAATGTTATCATGTGAGATGTCTAATGAAGCCTATTTTAAAGGGATTACATTTAAGTGTCGCGTGACATCAGAGTTTATGTTTTCAGAGTGTGAGCAGTGAAGCAGGCTTTCTCCACAAAAGCACCTTGATACTGAATAACGTCACTGAACAAATGGAAGGGAATTACTCATGTTTCGCTGAAAATGACGTCGGGAATCAAAGAAAAACGCTCACTGTTGTTGTTCGGAAAAACATGACTTTGGTGCAAGGATTTACAGGTAATTTTATATCCAATTATAATATTCCGAGTGTTTCAAACTAATACATGTACAAACACTGATTACTACAAACACTCCCGGCGCACTCTGGATATTGAGACAGAGATACAACTAACATACAGATCCATTCACTTCTACTGGTAGTAGGCTTCGGCCGCATGCGTACTGGCCATTGACCTCTCATAAACAACTAGACACAGTCTTTAAGAAAAGTTCGTCAGTGCATAGTAGCAATAGTACTTCAACCAAATTAAGACGTTATGTCGTTAACATAAGATGCAATGTCAGTTGTACGAAATCGTCATTCGATCTTGTCACCCCATAGCGGTGACAAGGTGCATCGCGGACACTTTTTGAGCGAGATTGTGAGTCTTGTTGTTTATGAGAGGTCAATGGTACTGGCAGTCATTTTTCCCCACTTTGTCTTATTTTTGTAATATTTTCACCCCCACTTTCTGTACCAGCGCGTTAGTACGTTACGAACAAAATAAATTGATCTAGGAAACTACAATATATCATTGTATATAATTTCTTATTTCATGTTGTAGATAATTCCGTGGAACTTTACTCTCAAGTGGAGCTGAGTTGTACCATCGACGCTTACCCGCAGCCTCTCGTCACTTGGTACCACAACGATACAGAACTGGAACTTAGCGATAATGTTCGAATGTCATCTGATAACTCTACACTGTTTATACTAAAAGCTGATTTTAACAATTTCGGATTGTATTCTTGTGTCGCGGAAAATTTATATGAAAATATGGTGATCCACGGGAATTTACTTGTCGACGGATTAGGTAAGATTTACACAAAACGTTTTTTGTTTTTTTAATATTGAGTTAATGTATTTGGTCCAGTAAAAGCGCTTTATTTTCTGTAAAGTGAAAGATCCAGAAAAGTAAAACACTGACAGAATTATTTTAATCTGGAACTGTCTTTTAGTAAGTTTGTTATATTAGTGAGCAGTATATTGAACTTCAGCATGTATATCTCTTCCAGAAAGTCCGGTGTTGTCCAAAGAGCCAGTGAGAATTGTGACGCGAAGAGGGAAAACTGCGATACTAATATGTAGGTGAGCTTTACTTATTTTGTACATTTATACTAAAATATTTGTTTTGAAGCAGCACATTTTTAGAGCTTTTGCCCGCGGCTCCGCCCGCGCCGAATGGATTTTCGTGGAAAACAAAAGAATATGATTTTGAATCTTTGTCCGTTCAAGGTTTACCGAATCATTACTACTGGTATTCCTTTGAAACCGACAAAAGACGTTTATGACATATCTATCGAAATTCTCCATAACGTCGCAACTCAACTGTCTCCCGTTTTAGCCGAACTTTACAACAGTTGCATTCGATCCGGTATTTATACATGTTGCCTTAAACAGAGCATGATTGCTCCGCTGTTCAACGGAAAGGGAAGTAGGGAAGAAATCGATGGATATAGACCTGTCGCCGTAGTTCCGACAGTGTCAGAAGTATTTGAGAATGGTATTAGCTCTCGAATTACCAAGTACCTCACATCGATGACTGCGCTGTCAGAGCGGCAATACGCCTACCGCGAGGGTCGCTCCACCACTGCGCTCGCGCATGACGTTGTTCGGTGCGTGCTCGAGGCTCGGGAGAGGAACTTACATGTCGCTGTGCTCTGTTGCGATCTCTCGTGTCGCCGACCACAAATACATCAATATGGAATAGGGCTTACCACATGCCCTTCTCACCGACTTCCTCGAAAACAGATCACAGGTGACCGCGGCAGAGTGAGATGGCAACCTATCACAACATCCATGGGTATGGCTCAAGGCTCGTCGGTTTCAAATATTCTGTTTTCGTTAATTCTAAACGATCTTCCTGAGGCCATACCGAGCAGCGAAATACACATGTATGCGGATGACGTAGCGGGCGTTGTGGTCGCTCCCGGCCTTGGTCACCTCGAGACAGCTTCGAGCTTATCGCAGTGGTTTAGAATGAATGGCCTTGTTCTCAACGTCAATACAACTCACTTCCTTCACTTTGATCTTTCCGGACGGCCTATAAAATCCTCGAGTGTCTCAGTGGACGGCATTCAAATTGAGCAGGTCCAGGCGAGCACCTTCGTTGGTTTCTTCGCTTGACCGCGGACTCACCTGGGGATCACACATCGAGAAGCTATGCGCGCGTCTGGGTAGCGCGTGCTTCGCTCTGCGTCGGCTGGCTCGCACGGTACCTCGCGACGTCGTACGCACGTGCTACTTCGCGACAGTGCACTCGCTGCTGCAGTATGGTGTCGAGCTGTGGGGACGCGCTGCCGACTTGGAGCGCGTCTTTAGGATGCAGAAAAGGGCCGCCCGAGCGATTGTCTAAATTTCACAGCGCACATCAGCTGAACCTCACTTTAAAGAGCTAGGTATCCTCACATTACCGTTGATTGTGATCCTCCAGGTTGCGGTCTTCATGCACGAGAATATCTCTTTATTTAAAAAAGGTAGTGATGTTCACAATTATCGTACCCGAAGAGCCAACAAACTTGTATCACAGAACCACAAGCTCACGAAGTCCTCGAAAACTACCTACATAATGGGCCCCAAGATCTATAACTATACCAACTCTGTCAGCTCGTTCAAGGCTAGGTTAAGGCGTTCCAGTCCCATCATCAGACCTTGGTCACCATGTTTTACCAAAGTGCTAATAATTTAATATACGACTGTTGAATTCATCTGTGCTACTATGACGGACAACTAGAAGATACAGAAAATGAAATCTACTTATCATGGCATTAAAATTTGTGCCTCTTGAATTTGACAAAATACTCGATACGACAACCTACATATTGGATGAGACCACATTCATACTCATACTGAATCAACCCTGGACTTAAAGTAGTTATTTTACAACGAAATTACCGCATTTACCATTCATTTACCTACCGCAGTATTTCTTTCTAAACAATATATTTTGTTTTTCCTTCAAGTGCCTAGAATCACCAGACTGCTCCTATTGTATTTATTTTTATTTAATAGAGAAACAAACGCGTTTTTTTAGATGTACTTACTTATAACTTGCAAATATTAATTCATAGTAATATCAGGTACAGATACACCTGTACCTTAGAAAAATCCTACCTACTTACTAATAGGTAAATTCCCCCGCGCAGGCGCGGTTTGCGTGCTCCCCCGCACGCCCTGCGCGCAATACGCCCATGCCATGTGTATGATATATGCCTTATTCTACCTTGTTTTTCACAAACATTGAAGTGAACCTTTGACTGGTAGCTTTGAGCTAGCGCAACAGCGCCACCGCGGATGAACTTTTAGTCTGCGACCGATATCTGCGCCGTGCGCATCGATTAACCTTGGAGTGATCCCAATTTGTGAACAAAAGCCTAGCAGTGCCAACCATTTCGTCAGACCTTGGAGAAGCTTCATACCCAACCCCAGCTGGTGGAGTCATACTGGAGATGTTCAAGGTGAGTGATTCACATTGTGGAATTTGGCGTAGACTCATTACAACCCTACATCATTCCGGTATTACTATTCTTAACAAATAGGTATCTTTAATTTAGAGTAGTTATCGAACATATTTTTGGCCCTTCGAACCCTAGATCCTATGGATTTTAATCTATTTAAATCTTTTTGAGTGCTTAAAAGTACTTATCTCATACAATCTGATTGTAGGGATCATAATTCCTATTTAAAACTGTAAAAAACTTTAAATTCATCAAGTTTTCTTCATAAATAGTCTACAGAAAACGTGGTTTTCGTCCCTTTGTACTACGCCATATTGGAAAGTTCTCGCAGTTATAAACGAAGTAAACAAGAAAATGGCGCCTAAAGACCCAATAGCAAGTGCGACTAAGGCATTGCAAAGATTAACGGCATTGAAGCAAAGATATTTTCAACAAATAACTTCAATTCATGATCTCGGTAAAAAGATTACTACCTACCCTGACCAGACGGACATGTTTTTGCTTCAAGTCGAAGAAATAGATGATATTCGAAAAAGATACAATGACCTTATTTTTGACATCTATGAAAATGAATGCATTTTGGACGAAAATGCGTCATTAAAAACGATTGACTTAAATAACTTTGATGAAATATACTTTCAAGTAAAACTTATAAAATCAAAATTACAAATTGATAATTCTGAAAGTTCCGTTAAAATGGAACAAACTAACTTAAAACCGCGTCCTCGCCTACCGAAAATTGAATTAGTGCAATTTGACGGTAAGATTGAAGAATTTACAACATTTTATGAAACGTTTTGTTCTTTGGTACACAGCCAGGCTGACATCGCAAAAATAGACAAGTTTCACTATTTGATTTCTTGTACTTCCGGGCCTGCTCGTAGTCTTGTTACAAGTCTTCCTTTGACATCAGACAATTATGATTTAGTGTGGAATTCTCTGCTAAAAAGTATCATGACAACAGAGTGCTTGCCGGACTTTATTTAAAGAAAATGTTGAACTTTGTTCCCTTAACTCTGGAGTCAGCTGGAAATTTAAATACATTTCTCGAAACGTTTGACAATTCTTATAAGGCTATACAGTCAATAAAAATCAATGATTTGGCAGATTATGTGTTTTGTCACATCGCTTTAAGGGCCTTAGATCCTCAAAGTAGAAGATTATTTGAACAAACACTAGAGAAAAATGGTGAACCTACCATCTCAAAAGTCATTGCTTTTGTGGAAAAACATGTTAATGTTTTAAATCATTCGACGCCTGAAATTGTGCAACAGGACGCACCTAAAGTGAAATATAACAATAAAAACTATAATAAAAATACTATTAAAAACAATTATTCACACGCTTCTTCTTCAGCGCGTCAAAAGTTTTCATGTGCACATTGCACAGAAAATCACATGATTTTCCGTTGTGAATCTTTCCGGAAAATGAACACTTTACAGCGCATTGACCGTGCGAATGCGTTAAAATTATGCCATAACTGCTTAAAAGGTAATCATTCTACCAGTGATTGTAACAGTGAGTTTAGGTGTTTCATTTGTCAAAAACCTCATCACGCATTGTTACATCTGGAACAAAACTTTAATCAGTCAATCGGAAGTGAAAGGTCGTCAGCGTTTCCCGTGACGGCAAGCGTTTTGCAGTCACAGGCGCCGCCGCTGGTGCATGCAAGTGATTCCGTGAGCTCAGCTGATGATGACGTCACCGTGAACTTGAACTTGAATCATCACGCATCGACGCAGAACTATACCGTTATCTTGGGAACTGCGATTGTAGATGTTACGGATGCGTTCGGAAATGAACAACCGTGTCGTATTTTAATTGATTCTGCAGCACAATCGAATTTCTTGTCACTTGATTGCTTAAAACGCTTAGGATTGCCTCAAACAAAATGTCCTTTAAACATTTTTGGATTAGGTGGCGTTCAATTATTAATAACGGCATGGTAACTTGTGAAATAAAACCTCGCAATAGTAGTGTCGTGAATCCATAATTAATTCTAAATTGTATTAAATTTAGTTATTTCTATAATTAATAAGCATATTTAAATCACATTTATTCGATTTAGTTGTTAAAGGAAACGCGGTTGAACCGATTACCCCGAATATCATGACAATGTCGATTCGGGCACGTGCTAAAATGTGGCGCGGAAAGATAGCGCGAAAATATGGGGCCTGGCAAATTATAAAAGAGTACACGCGCGGTTCAACCACAGTTTTCTTCAAAACGCAGTCGCAGAACGTTACTCTGCTCGAATACGGTCCGATATCGGTTGATTTGCAAAGTGTACTTCTGTATTTCAATTATAATTGTGAAAAGCCTATTATGTTATTTGAAGTGTGAACATAATATAACTGTGAAAAGCTTCTGAGGAGTTTTATTTCATAAAACTTCAGAAGTGGGATCAAAATCTTCAGCCCACAAAGGTATGTAAATTTATGAATTATTTAAAAACTAATTTTTCATTATGTTTCCTTTTATCGTACCTTTTTATTTTTATTTCCTTTCTTGGTAGTAAGCAGTACAGTTGGATTAACATTTGGTCAGGCACTCCGCGACAGTGTTAATCTGATTTGTTGTTGGGATCATTTGGTCGGGGCTACTCTCTGACAATGCTTCCTAGCAATATTACACTGTTTACTGCTCAAATTACATGTTTAATTGTTCAAATTACCAGTGATTAGTTGGACTAGCATTCGGTCAGGGCAACTCCTTGACATTGTTATTCTAATAAACTGATGGTAATATATCGTACGAGCCGTTTGGTCAAGGCAACTCCTTGATAATGTGTTTTTGCGACAATATTATCATAAGCCTCAATCATTGGTCATTTTTATTTTGTTGCGTTTGTTTTCTCGATGGTATGATTTAAGGAAACCAAATTACCCGACTAATTTGATAAATGACTATCTGTTTTTGATAACCTGGTCATAATAAACTTGTATGACCCATTAGGATTTTTTTTTAATGAAAATCTTTTGAAAGGCTAAAAATAGTAAAGTTATTATTACTTTATTTTTCTCTCTTCAACATCGTAAAACCTGCATGTATCGTGGTGTCATTGTACACCATTTCATACAAAAATTGATCAATATTGCTAGACTTAACTTACATGTATATTATTATTTGAATATTTCAAAAAGTCTTGTTGGTAGTATTAACTAATTAATCGGTTATCATGAAAATTATACAAGCCAAGTCAGTAAGTTAAGTATTATACACTACTTTGAGGCGTAATTGCCTTTGAGGCGTAATTGCCTTTGAGGCGTAATTGCCTTTGAGGCGTAATTGCCTTCGAGGCGTAATTGCCTTTGAGGCGTAATTGCCTTTGGGGCGTAATTGCCTTTGGGGCGTAATTGCCTTTGGGGCGTAATTGCCTTTGGGGCGTAATTGCCTTTGGGGCGTAATTGCCTTTGGGGCGTAATTGCCTTTGGGGCGTAATTGCCTTCGGGGTGTAAATGCCTTCAGGGCGTAATTGCCTTTGGAGCGTTACTGCCTTGGCGTAACTGCCTTGGCGTAACTGCCTTGGCGTAACTGCCTTGGCGTAACTGCCTTGGCGTAACTGCCTTGGCGTAACTGCCTTGGCGTAACTGCCTGGACGTAACTGCTTTTGAGACGTAATTGCCTTCGGTCCCAATAAGTTAGTATGTTTTATCTAAGCTTTTAACTTTTCCTGCAAGCCTGTGGGAAGCGATCTACTGATCATATGTATGTCCAGATAAATAAAACATTAATTTTGACGCACTATAGTAGTCTTTGTAGTAAATTTAATGAAGCAGGAAGTCAAAACTTCCTTTACTTATTTTTCCTCTTCTTCTGTATTATTACGGCTTTGCCGAAAAGTCCATTCTGCCTATTCTCCATTTTTTACTGTGTACTCTTATAACGATGGGTAATACCATACTTTGAATAACTATGATAAACCTCGAAATTATGAGTAATTAGTGATGCGTCACTATCAAATTTGTGTACTATAGATTAATGTTGGAATTATTTGTAAATTACTATTTTTTTTTTATTGTTCCTATTTGTGGTAATGAAATGAAAATGAAAAAAAAAATGAAAATTTTATTTATTACCAAAATAAGTTTATAACACGAGTAATATAATGAAGCGGTCCCCAAAGTAAGCTAGGCTTAAAGTTAATATTAATTTGTCTTTTCTGACGTTTTGTTTTTCTTTTACTGGTCGTATCCACGACATTGTTTGGTACAATCAAGAATATTGGACTATACAAATACTGAACAGAATTAATTAACTCTACACTATGAGTGTTCATCGAGTAGATTAAATAAGTTCAACTACTGAGCAAGTAACTAATTTATATGAAATATATATATATAAATGTATTTTTCTTTCCGGGGTTATGGAGAGTCCTGGAAATAAAGAGCGAGCACGAGCTCGTCAGGGAAAACGGAGGAGGCCACCTTCACCGTCACCAGTACGCCAGAGCCGTACCTCCAAGACGCGAAGAAAAGCTCCAGCATCGCCGTGGCTTATCGAAGAGGTCAGTCATGATGCGTACCCCTTGCTATCACCAAACCATTCGCCAGAACATCCCAAAGAATCCACTGTGAATGATTCTGCCCAGGAATTACAAAAATTCCTTTCCACATTGCAAAAAGAGAAAGGAAAATCGAATGAATTTAACAATAATTTCCTCAACAATGTTATACCTGAGTTCAACCCTTCTAGTAAAACACAGAGTATTGAAAGCTGGATTAGGAAAGTAAACGAGTGTACTTGTATTTATGATTGGAGTGAGAAGCAGACCATACATTTTGCTTTACAAAAATTAACTGGTTTAGCTAAGAAATGGTTTGAAGCCTTACCATCTGTCGTGTATAGTTGGAACGAATGGAAACTAAAACTTAAAAAGGCATTTCCCTTTAAGCAAAGTTATGGTCGGCTTCTGGAAGAAATGTTGTCTCGTACCACACGGAATAATGAGAATTTTAGTGACTATTTCTATGATAAACTTACCTTGTTAAATAGATGTGATATTCAAGGAAAGAAAGCAGTAGATTGTATAATTTATGGCATCACAGATAAGTCAATTAGGAACGGAGCGCAAGCCTTAAATTGTGGGGAACCGGAAGACTTATTAGATTTTCTTAACTCCCAGAAACCCGTTGATATTCCATTTGTGAGAAAACAGAGTGAAAGTGTATTTAGGAACCGTACCGTTAATAATTCCGCTTCCACTTCCCATCAAAATAACACGGCCATTTGCCTTAATTGTAAAATCAAAGGTCATACTTTTCACCAGTGCCCAAATCCATTGACTAAATGTCAAAAATGTAAAAGAATAGGTCATGACAATGCGACTTGCAATCTAGTTCTCTTTGTTCCTCGAACTGAAAATAAATCTGCGGGTAATGAACAAAGAAAGACATTAGCGATCTCTACCCTTAACAATTGTAATGACAAGTTCTTAAAGACTGCGACAATTGAGGGACAAAATCTCGTTGCTTACGTAGATTTTGGCAGCGAGTGTTCTTTGATACGCGAATCTGATGCTCAAAATCTAAATTTGACAAAGAATTTCACTGCCTTACCTGCTATTAAGGGATTTGGAAACTTGATTATAACTCCCAGCTACAAAACCATAGTAACTCTGAAAATTGATCAAGTCGAATCCCAAATCGAGGTACTCGTAGTCAAAGATGAATTTTTACAAACTTCATTACTGGTTGGTCAAGACTTTACTGAGCTTCCATTTGTGTTCGTTTTGAAGGACAACAGCAAACTGTTGTTTTACAAAAGTTCCAGTACTGAATTACAAGATCAAGACAAACGTGTGAAGTTGTCAGTTTCAAGTGCGACTGAAATACAAGGGATCAATTTAGTTGAAGTATGTTCAGATGATCCCTTATATACTGGTGATGTTTTCGTAGAAGGGTATAGTTGCGGACAGCCAGGCAAAGAGTATCATCTTCATCAGAGCGCATACACTCTAACAAATGGAAAAGGACATTTAGTGTTGAGCAATTTGACGAATGTGGCTTTTGTCCTGGAACCCAAAACTGTACTAACTAGGGCGATGCCCTTTGTTGAGAAAGAAGTGCGGTACGTAAACAGAATAATTAGGGACAGTCCATCATTAGAACCTCTTGAAAAATCGGAAATAAAAGTAGGTAAACATGTCAGTAGCGAGTCATTCAACAAGTTACATGAACTTCTACAATCATATCGTGACTGTTTTGCCATGAATCTCAGTGAGATAAGATGTGTGAAAGATGTCGAGATGACAATTGAAGTAACAGATGACAAACCGGTTATGTATCGACCTTATCGGTTGTCGTTCTCGGAAAGGGAGCAAGTTCGCGTTATAATTAATGAATTGTTACAAAACGACATCATTCAAGAGTCAAGTTCAGATTTTGCAAGTCCTATTTTGATGGTTAAAAAGAAGACCGGAGAACATAGACTGTGCATTGATTTTAGGGCTTTAAACAACAAAACTAAAAAGGACTGTTTTCCCCTTCCTTTAATAGACGACCAACTTACTAACCTAAGTGGCCACTGCTATTTCACCACGCTAGATTTGGCTTCGGGGTATTATCAGGTCCCTTTGGCAGAAGAAAGTCGACGGTTTACCGGTTTCGTAACGCCAGACGGCCACTACGAGTTCAAACGGACGCCGTTTGGCTTAGCCAATGCCCCAGCCGTTTTCCAAAAGTTGATCAATCGAATTCTTGGATCTAAACGCTTTGAGTCAGCTCTTGATTATTTAGACGATATTTTGGTACCGTCAGCGGATTTGGAGCAGGGATTCAAAAGGTTAGAGGAAGTATTGAGACTTTCACGTGATAATGGCCTCACACTTAAATTGTCCAAATGTAGATTCTTCGATGACACTATCAACTACCTCGGTTACGAAATTTCCATGAATAGCATAAGGCCAAATGAGCAGAAAATTTTAGCCGTGAAAGAATTCCCAATGCCGAAAACTATGCACGAAGTTCGCCAGTTTTTAGGTTTAGCAGGCTACTTTCGGCGATTTATCCGGAATTTTTGAGAAATTGCTAGGCCTCTTACTCGTTTACTAAAAAAAGATGTTCCTTTTCAATGGACTGAGGTAGAATCCCAAGTTTTTAGTTGCTTGAAAGAAAAAAAATGATCGATCGCCCAATATTATCACTATATGATCCCAAGCTTAAAACAGAGCTTCATACCGATGCAAGTGCACTTGGAATTGGAGGAATACTGTTACAATGGCAAGGGAATCCTAATGTTTTAAAACCCGTCACCTACTTCAGCAGACAAACGACGCCAGAAGAACGCCATCTTCATTCTTAAGAGCTTGAAACTTTGGCTATTGTCTGCTCACTAAAGAAATTTAGGGTATATCTCTTAGGCATCGATTTCACAGTGGTAACTGACTGCAGTGCCATCCGAACTTCTCTCACCAAGCGCGATTTAGTCCCACGTATAGCCCGGTGGTGGCTACATTAGCGAATTTACGTTCAGTATTGAGTACAGACCGGGCACGCAGATGAGTCATGTAGATGCGTTAAGCCGCAACACAAAATTGACCGAATTACTTGATGATAACATCGCTACAGTATATAACATTGAAAAAGATCCCTGGTTGATGACACTACAAATAGCGGACCCAGATATATCGCGAATAGTAAAAGTACTTAAGCCTGAAAATGATGAAGAGTCAAAAGAAATAAAAAAGAATTATACTGTAAGAAATAATAAAGTTTATAGGAAAGTTGACGATAAGATATATCTTGTAGTTCCACAAAATGCTCGGTTCCAAGTTTGCAGGTCAAACCATGACGATAGGGACATTTAGGAGTTTCAAAGACTGTTGAGGGGATCCAAAGTCAATTCTGGTTCCTGAAACTGCGCCGTTTTGTACAAAAATATGTCGAATCTTGCTTAGAGTGCGCTTTCAACAAAGATAATTCTATTAAAAAGAAGTCTGGATATTTATATCCAATCAAAAGGTAGACATTCCATTTCACACTATCCACATAGACAACCTTGGTCCATTTGTAAAAAGCGAAAATGGAAATGCCTACGTTTTAACGGTGGTTGATGGATTTACGAAGTACTTATTTGTAAAACCCGTAAAGAACACAAAAACAAAAACAACCTTGAAAGTTCTACAGAACATCTTTGATGACTTTGGCTTACCCTCCAGAATAATTTCTGATCGTGGAACTTCATTCACGTCCGCGGCCTTCAAAAAGTTTTGTGATTTTTATGGTATAAAACATGTATTAAATGCAGTCGCGTGTCCCAGGGCAAACGGTCAAGCAGAACGTTTTAACCAAACTATTTTGCAATCTATGGCTAAACATAATCTAAACAAAGATGAACGCAACTGGGACACGTGTCTGGGGAAAATACAGTGGGGCATCAACAATACTATTAACGCCTCTACCCAAAAAACGGCGTCGGAAGCCCTGTCTGGCGTAAGATTTCGCGATGCACTATCGAACAAACTTGAAATAGACTCTGATGTAACACCTATTAACATTAAAGACGTACGAGACGAAGTGAATGAAAACATACGAATAGGCCAAGAAAAACAAAAAAATCGATATTATGTTGGCAGGGTACCCGCCGCCGTTTACAAAGAGGGTGAACTAGTGAAAATTACCAGAACGAATTATTATAATCAAGGTAAAAGTACAAAGTTGTTGTCTAAATTCATAGGTCCATTTAAAATTGTTAAAACACTCGGGAATGACAGGTATAAAATATCAGATGTCCCTGGTTTTTCAAAAAAAAGACCGTATGAAAGTGTTGTTGCGGCCAACAGAATTACAGAATTAGGCCTTGGATAAACATAAGTACATTAGATCCGGATTCAGATAAAAATTCAAATGGTTCCTCTTTATCCTCTGAGAGTGATGACGAGGAAAACGTACCCTTGTCCGAACAAAAAAAAAACGCAAATATAAAAATTGCAAAACAAAATAAAATATTGTATTAATGATAAATTAAAACGTGGTTAAATTAGATAACAAGAAAAAATCATTGTAAGATATTATTAATTACATGAGAAATCTATATTAATTTGTATAAGTATTGTACTATTATAATTATTAAAACGAATGTCGTGATGTGAATTATGTAAGTCATGCAAGTATAATTTCAATACGATATTAAGTTTGTCAATAAATGTTTTGTTACTTCATCACGGATGTTTATAAAAATATCATTATCTAGGTATAACTTAAGTAAGGTGGAAGTGCATCGGGACGATGCACGGATGTGGACGGCCGAATGTCGTGAATCCATAATTAATTCTAAATTGTATTAAATTTAGTTATTTCTATAATTAATAAGCATATTTAAATCACATTTATTCGATTTAGTTGTTAAAGGAAACGCGGTTGAACCGATTACCCCGAATATCATGACAATGTCGATTCGGGCACGTGCTAAAATGTGGCGCGGAAAGATAGCGCGAAAATATGGGGCCTGGCAAATTATAAAAGAGTACACGCGCGGTTCAACCACAGTTTTCTTCAAAACGCAGTCGCAGAACGTTACTCTGCTCGAATACGGTCCGATATCGGTTGATTTGCAAAGTGTACTTCTGTATTTCAATTATAATTGTGAAAAGCCTATTATGTTATTTGAAGTGTGAACATAATATAACTGTGAAAAGCTTCTGAGGAGTTTTATTTCATAAAAGTAGCAAGTGTAATTTCAAAATTGACGCTGTAGTTTTGCCGAAAATCACTTCAGACCTTCCGACTGTTCAAATTCCTAAAAAGGTTTTACAAAATTATAGTGGTCTTAATTTAGCTGACCCAAACTTTTATAAACCATCACCAATTGACATTATTTTAGCTGGTGATGTATTTCCTCACATTTATGATGGAAAAAAGATTATTTTTGCTGACTGTATTCCTCCAGCATTGAGCAGCATTTTCGGGTACGTTGTCACTGGAAAGTTGGAGGTCGAACAATCCAGCAATGTAATGAGGGTAGCGTCTACACATCATTGCTCAGCGTCGTACGCTGTTGAAACGTGTCTCGAAGACCGTTTGAAATCCTTTTGGGAGGTGGAATCTGCGCCGTGCGAAATTCCACAAGATCCATTTGATGAGATCGCAGAAAAAATATACGTAGAAAATCACTATCGCGATTCATTTGGTAGGTATGTTTCACCGTTGTTACTTCAACCTTCGGGCGCGTCGCTTGGGGATTCTTATCAAACTGCATTGAAACGTTTTCTGCAGTTGGTACGTCGTCTTGTAAAAACGCCTGAAATATATAAGACATATGTTGACTTCATGAACGAGTATGAGTCATTAGGGCACATGGAAGTATATTCTGGTTCCGAAAAATCTAAATACGTCATACCTCACCATGCTGTCGTGCGATTGTCTAGTACAACGACGCCTGTCCGTGCCGTTTTTGACGGATCGGCAAAAACAGATGGTAATTCGTATAGTCTAAATTGTCATCTTTTGACGGGTAAAAAACTACATCAAGATATATTTAAAATCATTTCAAACTTTCGGTTGTTTGATGTTTGTTTTACTGCTGACATATCAAAATTCTACCGTCAAGTCTGGATACGTCCCTGTGAACGTAGTTATCAACATATTTTATGGCGTGACTCACCTTCTAAACCACTAAAAATATATGAGCTTAAAACAAATACGTACGGTTTACGCAGTGCACCTTTCATTGCCGTACGTACTTTACAGCAGCTGGCTCATGATGAACATGAATCTTTCCCGCGGGCCGCGCCTGTTGTAATGGAAGGATTTTACATCGATGACTTATTGTGGTCGACACAAACGCTCGCTGAAGCCTGTACGTTACAGGATGAACTCAATCTTCTTCTGAATAGAGGTGGTTTTGAGTTGCGAAAATGGTCAAGTAACCATTGTGAGTTACTTACCCGAGTACAGACACAACAAACGTCTGATATAAGCTTTCAAGATGATACCTTATCATCATCTATTAAGGTGCTTGGTCTTAAATACATTCCAAATCAAGATTGTTTTGCATTTAATTACAATCTAGCTGATGCAATTTCCACAAAGCGATCGGTTCTGAAACTTTTGGCCAGCATCTTCGATCCAATTGGATTTATTGCTCCCTGTACTTTTGTAGCAAAATGTATCATGCAAGATTTGTGGAAGCTTAGCCTTGACTGGGATGAACAATTACCATCAGATGTCCGTGACAAGTGGCAGAGGTTCATCACTAGTTTGCCCATGCTATCCGAACTACGTATCGAGCGTCACCTACTCATAACCGGTTTTAAAGAAATACAGCTAATCGCATTCTGTGACGGAAGTTCTCGTGGATATGCAAGTTGTCTTTTTCTCCGGAGTACAGACTCGATTGGAAATGTTAAGGTTAGACTACTAATGAGCAAATCTAAAGTTGCGCCTATTAAACCACTTTCAATCCCTAGAATTGAGCTGATGGCGGCCGTGCTGCTTTCAAAATTAGTAAAATGTGTCTTAGAGAACCTCAAACATTTAAATTTACAAATCATCGCCTTTAGCGACTCAAGTGTTGTTCTGTCATGGCTTCAAATACCACCATATAAATTAAAAACTTTTGTGTCAAGTCGCGTGGCTGATATTATTAGTGTGGTTCCGCCTAACAAATGGTATCATGTAACCAGCAACAATAATGCTGCAGATGTTGCGTCACGTGGTGTTATGCCTGAGCAACTGGTGGAGCTTGCTGCAACTTGGTTACACGGACCGGACTGGCTATATTGTAACCGTGAAAATTGGCCAGTCAGCACATATTTTATAAAAAATTCTGAAAATATTCCAGAAGTAAAACCAAACGTTGATACTTTTTGTCTGACTTCAAGTTCTGATATGTCACAGAATAATGAAAAGGCCAATTCAAAACCTCAAAATAAATGCTTTGAAGTAAAAAATGACTTAGAAACTTTATGTTTGAAGTTTTCTTCTTTTGTCAAAATTCAAAGGGTGTTTGCTTGGTGCCTTCGATTCATAAAAAACTCTAAACTTAAATCGGAGGATCGTTGTGTAGGACCTTTGAAAACTTCAGAGCTTCAAAATGCTCACGACTCAATTATAAAATGTGTTCAAGAGAACCACTTTTCATCTGAAATTAAGATGCTGAAGAATGGAAAGTTTGTTCCATCCCTTAGGAAATGTTCTCCTTTTATTGACACCCGTGGTTTTCTCAGGGTGGGGGGTAGAATCTCGCAATCGACCCTACCATTTGGAACAAAACACCCACTTTTGCTCCCAAAAAAGTGTCACATTACAAAACTTATCATCGAATATGTTCATAAAAAATATTTGCATGTTGGACCTCGGTCTTTGCAAGGTATTTTATGCAAATTCTATTGGATTCTTTGTGCTCGTAGTATAATTCGATCCATTCTTTCAAAATGCTTAATTTGCTTTAAATGCAGACCTGTTTCCTTACAACCACCTATGGGTGACCTTCCAACAACTCGCTTACAACCTGAAAAGGTATTTAATCATGTGGGTTGTGACCTAGGTGGGCCCTTCTACATAAAAGAAAGTCTCCGAAGAAACGCTAAAGTGTATAAGGCATACCTTTGTTTGTTTGTATGCTTTTCAACAAAAGCAGTCCACTTGGAAGTCTTGACTGATCTAACAGCTGATTGTTTTCTCGCTACACTAGATAGGTTTGTAGCTCGTAGAGGATTAATGACTTGTCTATATTCTGACTGTGCTACCAACTTTAAAGCTTCTAGCAAACACCTAAAGGAAGTTTACCAATTTCTCACAAAGGAATCTGTCCGTGATGAAATCTTAAATGGCTGCACTTTGCGCCAAATAAATTGGAAATTCAATGTTCCGACAGGTTCAAATCTAGCAGGGCTTTGGGAGGCAGGAATAAAATCTGCCAAGTACCACCTCATTCGTGCTATAGGTGACAAATCTTTGACGTTCGAAGAAATAACGACTTTATTTTGTAAAATAGAGGCCGTTATGAACTCTCGTCCTTTATGCAGTTTATCAGACTCAGCTGATGAGTTTGAAGTTTTAACCGCAGGACACTTCTTGATTGGACAAAATCTTCTGGCCGTTCCAGAAATTAATTTAGACGACTTAACGATCAACAGATTGTCTCGTTGGCAATACATACAGAAATCGACCCAATTATTTTGGAAAATATGGTCTAATGATTATATTCATACTCTCCAACAAAGACAAAAATGGTTTACAGTGACGCCAAACATAAAAGTAAATGATCTATGTTTGATCAAATCTGACTTTACCAAATCTTTGCAATGGCCTGTTGGACGTGTAGAATGTGTTCACCCTGGTGCAGATAACATTGTCCGCGTTGTAACAGTGAGAACACCAAAGGGTCTCTACCGTAGACCAGTTAATAAGTTATGTCCTCTTCCTAATCAATAAATGACTAGTTCCTAATAGTTTTAATTTAGGTTACTCTCAATAGTTAGAATTTAAAATTGTTTATTTTCATTGTTATTTATCCTTAGTTCTGTTAATAAATAAGTAGAGTCTCAACTTCATCCTCCATGTAGAGTCTTCTATTTTTTATAGAGTTGTAGATACTTAATCTTTTATTTTTTCTAGAAATCATACTATGATTTCGGTGAGGGGTTATGTATGATATATGCCTTATTCTACCTTGTTTTTCACAAACATTGAAGTGAACCTTTGACTGGTAGCTTTGAGCTAGCGCAACAGCGCCACCGCGGATGAACTTTTAGTCTGCGACCGATATCTGCGCCGTGCGCATCGATTAACCTTGGAGTGATCCCAATTTGTGAACAAAAGCCTAGCAGTGCCAACCATTTCGTCAGACCTTGGATAAGCTTCATACCCAACCCCAGCTGGTGGAGTCATACTGGAGATGTTCAAGGTGAGTGATTGACATTGTGGAATTTGGCGTAGACTCATTACAACCCTACATCATTCCGGTATTACTATTCTTAACAAATAGGTATCTTTAATTTAGAGTAGTTATCGAACACCATGCCATGTAGGATTTTCAAAGCCCTATTAATTTTAATTGAAGAGTGGGTGTACCAAATTTTCGAGTTAATCGACCCAGAGAATAAAAAGTTTCACAGAAAACCCCCTATTTCACCCTCTTCGGGGTGGAATTTCGAAAAACCTTTTCTTAGTGGATACCTACACTTCACGAAAAACACACCCTCCATATTTCATGTTTCTGAGACCAGCGGTTTAGTCTGTGGCTTGATTATCAGTCAGTCAGTCAGAACTTTGAATTTTATATATATAGATATGAATCCTCGAGGGAGTGCCAGAGGTGTTCCCGAGTGTAAACTGTGAAATGCGTAGATGCGAGTCACAGTCCACACTTGGTACATCCGCTTTTCACCGACAATTATTACGTTCCAACGTGATGGGTGGTGAGCCCTATCACCGTACTTCGGACACAAATACACTTAAACAATTTAAAAACGATCTCATTAAGAAAATGGAAAAGCTGAACTTGAATCAGCACAGATTCGAATACAAATCGTTTTCGTTTTCGTCGAGAGTATTTTGTCCTGTGTATTTTACAAATAAAATATATTTTATTTTCCAGAATTCTCCAAAGCAATCCGTACCCTAACATTACCTGGATATACAAGACCGACACATCAGACACATTCACACGCGTCCCTGCAGACGTGGCCACCAGTGACGACCGGCTAGAGTTACTGATAGCGAACATCGACACTCGACACGCGGGCCTCTACAGGTGTGTCGCTGAGAACGTGCTGGGGAGAGATGTCTACGACATACAACTTGTTGTTCAGTGTAAGTGTTGTTGTTTTAACTCTTGACTAACATTACCTGGGTACACAAGACCGACACATCAGACACATTCACACGCGTCCCTGCAGATGTGGCCACCAGTGACGACCGGCTAGAGTTACTGATAGCGAACATCGACACTCGACACGCGGGCCTCTACAGGTGTGTCGCTGAGAACGTGCTGGGGAGAGATGTCTACGACATACAACTTGTTGTTCAGTGTAAGTGTTGTTGTTTTAACTCTTGACTAACATTACCTGGGTACACAATACCGACACATCAGACACATTCACACGCGTCCCTGCAGACGTGGCCACCAGTGACGACCGGCTAGAGTTACTGATAGCGAACATCAACACTCGACACGCGGGCCTCTACAGGTGTGTCGCTGAGAACGTGCTGGGGAGAGATGTCTACGACATACAACTTGTTGTTCAGTGTAAGTGTTGTTGTTTTAACTCTTGACTAACATTACCTGGATATACAAGACCGACACATCAGACACATTCACACGCGTCCCTGCAGACGTGGCCACCAGTGACGACCGGCTAGAGTTACTGATAGCGAACATCAACACTCGACACGCGGGCCTCTACGGGTGTGTCGCTGAGAACGTGCTGGGGAGAGATGTCTACGACATACAACTTGTTATTCAGTGTAAGTGTTGTTGTTTTAACTCTTGACTAACATTACCTGGCTACACAAAACCGACACATCAGACACATTCACACGCGTCCCTGCAGACGTGGCCACCAGTGACGACCGGCTAGAGTTACTGATAGCGAACATCGACACTCGACACGCGGGCCTCTACAGGTGTGTCGCTGAGAACGTGCTGGGGAGAGATGTCTACGACATACAACTTGTTGTTCAGTGTAAGTGTTGTTGTTTTAACTCTTGACTAAAATTACCTGGGTACACAAGACCGACACATCAGACACATTCACACGCGTCCCTGCAGACGTGGCCATCAGTGACGACCGGCTAAAGTTACTGATAGCGAACATCAACACTCGACACGCGGGCCTCTACAGGTGTGTCGCTGAGAACGTGCTGGGGAGAGATGTCTACGACATACAACTTGTTGTTCAGTGTAAGTGTTGTTGTTTTAACTCTTGACTAACATTACCTGGGTACACAAGACCGACACATCAGACACATTCACACGCGTCCCTGCAGACGTGGCCACCAGTGACGACCGGCTAGAGTTACTGATAGCGAACATTGACACTCGACACGCGGGCCTCTACAGGTGTGTCGCTGAGAACGTGCTGGGGAGAGATGTCTACGACATACAACTTGTTGTTCAGTGTAAGTGTTGTTGTTTTAACTCTTGACTAACATTACCTGGATATACAAGACCGACACATCAGACACATTCACACGCGTCCCTGCAGACGTGGCCACCAGTGACGACCGGCTAGAGTTACTGATAGCGAACATCGACACTCGACACGCGGGCCTCTACAGGTGTGTCGCTGAGAACGTGCTGGGGAGAGATGTCTACGACATACAACTTGTTGTTCAGTGTTAGTGTTGTTGTTTTAACTCTTGACTAACATTACCTGGGTACACAATACCGACACATCAGACACATTCACACGCGTCCCTGCAGACGTGGCCACCAGTGACAACCGGCTAGAGTTACTGATAGCGAACATCAACACTCGACACGCGGGCCTCTACAGGTGTGTCGCTGAGAACGTGCTGGGGAGAGATGTCTACGACATACAACTTGTTGTTCAGTGTAAGTGTTGTTGTTTTATCTCTAGACTAACATTACCTGGCTACACAAGACCGACACATCAGACACGTTACACAATATATTTAAAAAAAAAACAGAAAAATTAATAAGTTTGATAAATAATAATAATAATAATAATATCTTTATTTATCAGACAACATGGATCCATTATGTTAGTAACAATACACTTACATATTCTATATTAGTAATTAATAACTAAGAGTGATCTTGTCCGATCAATCAGTTTAAACATAAACGGATTGTCGAACCGATCGGATATAACACGTAGGAGGGTGTTGGGGCTGCCCCGGAGTCTGTGCAGCAGCGAGGCAGACTTCTTTCGCCATATGGCATCGAAACCGTCGGTTCGTGCCTCAGCGAACATCACCGACGCACTACAAAAACGCGGCAGCCGCAGCACAGCCCTAAAAGCGTTATTATACTGGATACGCAGAGCATTGTAAGCCTTTTTAGTATAACTGAACCACAGGGCCCCCGAGTACAATGATGTGCAGTAAGCTTTAAATAATGAAATTTTTACTGCATCTGTACATCTGGAGAACCTGCGGGCCAGCATGTTTGCCCGGACTGACAATGCTCTGCGTTCCCTCTCCATGTCTACATCGTCTTTCAGATCATCTGTCACTAAATGCCCTAAGTATTTATACTGATGCACCCGATTTAGCGGTGCACCGTTAAGAATAACAGGGAGAACAGATGAGGGACACTTATTTCCAGCCCTGAAGACCATGTACTCTGACTTCTTAGTATTATAAATCAACCCGTGGGAAGCAGCGTATGACTCACACAACGCGAGTAGCTGGCGGAGGGCTCCGACCGAGGGGGCCAGCAACACTATGTCGTCCGCATAGCTTAAATTATTGAGACAAATACCGTCTATATAACAGCCGACATGCGTGCTGCTGAGCTCCCCGATCAGCGCATCCATGTACAGATTAAAAAGCAGAGGAGAGCTTAATCCCCCCTGCCTCACGCCGCACACCGGTTTATATGGTTCTGAAAACTCGCCCGCCCATCTCACACGATTCTCCTGGTTTAGATACCAGTACCTCAGAAGAGAAGCTAACTCCGATGGTAGCGTTGTCTCTTTTAGTTTCTGCCAGAGAACGTCGAACGAGACAAGATCAAAGGCCTTGGACAAATCTAGAAAACACGCATATACCGGTGTTTTTCTGTCAGTGTAGTACCCGACAGTATGCTTTAAACTGAGAATGGCAGTCTCCGTCGACAACCCAGGCCGGAAGCCGAACTGGGCGTCACGAAGCTTGACATGTTTATTCAGATGAGAGTTGAGCACACTGTCAAGAACTTTTGCTGTGATGGTAGCTAAGGAAATAGGCCTGTAATTTGTCCCGTCCGATACGTCTCCGGTTCTATTTTTGACTATAGGTACCACCAGAGTCTGCATAAGCTCTGGAGGCACGTATGAATGACTCAGACACAGGTTAAACAGGAGTGCGAGAACGCGAGGTAAATGAGTACCAGCGTGTCGTAGATGCTCGACGCTGAGCCCATCGTGCCCAGGCGACTTTCCTTTTGTCATCTTTTTTATTGCGAACCTGACATCTTTTGCTAGAATGATTGTTAAATGTTCTGCACTCTGGGATTCAGCATCGAGCTCTCGGCACGCCAATCCCAACGGTGATTCAATTGCAAACTGGCGTTTAAACATTTCGGCAATATCCTTAGGGCTGGAGATCCCGTCGACACTCACAGGAATGCTAGGCTTAGGGTTTAGCTTGTTTGTGCTTTTCCAGAAACTTTTAAAGTCTGAGTTTGCATGGTATTTTGCTATTAAATCCATTCTTATTTGCTCTTGGTGGCTTTGGCACCACTTGAGTTTTCCCTTAAAAACCTTACGTGCTTCAACCATTGCATGGAAAATTGCACCAGAAGACGGCTTTCCACACAAATCCCACACATGAAATTCAAGCTTTGCTCTCCTGTGAGCTTCGGTCACATGCTTGTTCCAGCCGATCAAAGGTTTTTTACGGCCTTTGTACCCACGTTGATAGGTGGCACTTGCACTCGAACATAAAATATTTATAATCTGTAAATACATCTTATTTATAATATTATGGTGAGATGACTTACTACAGTATTTGCCGCAACATACTTGAAATTCATTAGGCAAGTCAATGTGCTTCAACTTTGAATTACATATACTCTTATAATTATTACATTGTTCTTCATTTCTCTGCCCCCATTTTACTGTATTACATACAGGATTATTAATTACAGTCTTTTCCTTGATGACATTAAGATTGCAAGTAAGAACTAATGGCATATGGTCAGACCAATATACGTCATACCGAACGTGCACGTCCATAACACACTGCATGGCTGCGCTGGTAACAATGCAATGGTCCAGCCAGCGCTTACACCCGTGAGCCTCACTAATGAACGTGAACGTGTCTGAACTTATCTGCAATTTTGTAACGTCCGCACACGTCCAATCCTGTTCCGTCAAAAAGTCTGTCATTTTGCTGTACAAACACTCACCAGGGTGCGCATTGAAGTCTCCTAATATGAAAACGGTCTCAATATCACTCTCATCTATTATTGCATTGATAGTGCTAAGACAGTCTGTGAATTCTGGCACATTCTCTTCGCAATCCGTAGGCATATAAACTGTTATAATAAGCACAGGCCTGTCATTCGCCAAAGCGCGTATGGCTGCGATACGCGGAGTTGCACATGAAACCACTGATACACACTGAAATACTGACTTGCGCCACAGCAGCGCCACTCCTCCGAAAGGCCTGCCTCTAAGAATGCCAGCAGCTGTGTCGACCGCGGATGTGCCCGTGCTCCCAAAATCTTCATGCACATTTGCCAGATATGACAGCTCTTGCGGCAGCAACCATGTCTCCTGCAACGCAACAATGTCCGCAAAACTGCACAGCTGTTTTATATCTTCTACAGACCTCTTAATATTTTTACAGTTAAATGAAACAAAGGTTGTATTAATCATGTTTATTTGACGAGGTTCTGTTCTCTATTCCATCACTGGCTAGCGGATTTCTATAAGGTCTGAAACGTCGGCATGTGATACCCGCCGGCCAAAGTTCATCATTTAAGAACAAGTCTAACTTTGTATTGGAGACCATTATTTTATAAGCATTGTACTCTTTCTCGGTTCTCATGCGAATTTTCTGTAAAACAACATTTTCTTTAGTTTTCAAAAACACGTACTGTGCAATATCATGGTCTGAAGTATCCTTATGAACGTTCGACACGAACAAAGGTATATTAAGATTTGCAGGCTTAAATTTATCCTCCGGCATGAATGAAGCTTTGCCTCGTACCGCCTCCGACTCTGAAGACCTATTCCTGTACCTCTTTCGCTGCATAACATAACCGCATAATAAATGGATTCATTATAAAATTTATTTCGTGATTCTTGAATTTATTGATACCTAAGTATATTTAAATACCGGGTGTAAATAAACTGCTACCATTAAATGAAACCACATAATCTACCGACCCTACTGAACCACTTTCCCCAAGAATCATACCCGCGGACACTCTTAGTTTGGGAAATAATTGAGCTCCAAACAAAAATGCGTGAATCCTAACGCACCGACATAGGTGCAAGTTTAGAGAGAGCGTCGTCTGTGAAACAGCTGTTACAGTGCAGCGTTCTAAAATAGACCTTCCTCCTACGAGATAAAGTCTTTGAGTTACAGTTGAATATTTTTTTCTCTGAAGATTTTCGCGGGTTTTTTTTCTAATAGTTGTTCTGTATGATCAGTAGAGTATGTGGTTTTATTTAATGGTCGCACTCTATTTACACCCGGTATAAAAATATTTAACAAAGTATAAAAGTCGTGTCTGTACTTTGTATTTGTCTGTATTTTTGCGATGAAATTAAATGAGTTATTAGTATGTTTGTGCCAAACAAATCTGGACAAAAAGTCATTCACCTATACCAAGGTACTCAAATATCTTGAGCAATAGTTTCTAAATGTACGAGCTGTATTGTTAAACAAGGCGTCATTCAAGTTTCATGGTAGGGGACGTCTTTGACCCGCAAATTGGGCAGAATTTACAAACATTTTTTATTTAGTTGGGATGTTAAGCTGGTTTGTTTAGTAAGTTAAAAAGATTCATGAAAATAGTAATTTTTCATTCAAATATAAGCTAAACTGTGTGTAAACTCAAACTATTGACACAAATTTAATAATATAAAATTAAAATGTTACAAATCCATCCGAAGAAACACTGAATGAAAAAGTAAAATGGAATTTCAAATGTCAAAATGTTGTTTTAGTGTAAATTTAGGGGAAACGTCATCTAAAAACGTCGGCATTTTGAGGCTTCCATCAAACCGAGGGCCCTGAGCTCGGGGGCCCTGGGCTCGGAGACTCGGGCCCCGTATGCCCTAATGGAAAAGACGGAACTGAGCGGACGGATGTACTATGAAACGCCTGTATGATTCTGTTAACGACAGTTTTGTATAGCGAGCGATAACTACCGCATTTTTTTACTTCTTGGTAGGAGTGGGGCGAATGACTTTTGGTCCAGATTTGTTTGACACGAACTATAGAATTTTTATGTGACTGTATGTTCCGTTTTAACTCGAGAACCACTCAACGGATTTAGATGCGGTTTTCTTCATTATTACTGTAGTGACCTGGTCAATATTTAAGCTATCAGGGTTGTTTATAAAATATACATTGACTAGCTTCTGCCCGTGGCTTCGCCCGAGTGGCCTACAGGAAACGAATAACTTTTTTTTTTTCAGAAACAAATATTATAAACGCTTTCACCCCTCCTTAATTGAATATATGTAGATAGGTATAAAAATTGACGATCTCCCAAGCAAAGCAATAAGGACGAAGTTCTCCGTAAAACTAAACTAATCTCTGAAATAACAGAACTCATACCGTGTGTGAAAAGATCTAATTAGGAGACAACCAGAAGTGGATAATAAATAATTAACATTGTTTACAACGAAATACTATACCTACCGCAGTATTTCTTTTTGTAAACAATAGATATATTTTGTTTTTCCTTCAAGCCAGACTACTCCTATTTAAGGCGACGCATTACATGAATCTCCATTTTTCTCAGCAATAAAAAAACATATGTAATTACCAATTTATAAGTATAGCTGAAATTAAATCAACCGACCAAATTTATACTGGAGACTCGGTTAGTGATTAAGAACAAGGTTCAGTTATCCTTTTGGCCTATATCGAAAAATTTTTTTTTTTTGCTCCCCTACTGTTTTGACTAGTTTAAGTACAATACCTAGTGCAGGCACAAAGGGGCAAAAAAAAATTTTTTTTTCCTTTTTCCTGTAGGGTCATTAAACCTTGTTCCTGATAACTAACCGAGTCTCCAGTATGAATTTGGTCGGTTGATTTAATTTCACCCAGTATATATAATCTAGTAAGATTAAGCATTTCATTGACATCATTTTGTCCGAAGATTTAGTTCATTGATTAATTTTCATATCAGAGAAAAAAATATTTAGAAAACCTCTTTTAAAACGGAGATTTCTATTTTACTGACAAACGGGAGCGAATGAAGCCTCTTAGTTTTTTTATTTAAATTAGTCTACAAATACACTTCAATATGGCCGATTGGATTAATTAAATTACTTATAGTTGTCATTTTATTTGTATTTTACCCAACGGCATAAGCTAGTTCGTGAGCGCATATTAGTATGGAGTAAGTCCCCCTTACTCCACTCCCCTAAGGCGCCGATTTGAAATTAAAAGTTTATCAATTCCACGCCTTAATACAATTTTTGAGTAAGTCGACCCAGAAAATAAAGAGTTTCACAGAAAGTTCAACCCCCTATCATACCTTCTCAGGGGTTGAATTTCGAACAACCCTTTATTAGCGGATATCTACACTTCACAAAGAACACACCCTCTAGACTTCACGTCTCTAGGACCAGCGGTTTAGTCTGTGAATTTTATATATACAGATTGAAAGATACTTCCACTGGTGTAAAGTCGCGGGCAAAAGCTAGTAACAAATATTTGTTTGCAGATCCGCCCCAACTAAGTTTCCCTCCCAGTAACAATACAAACCCACTGGAAGTGAAGGCGGGAGAGACAACAACGTTCTCGTGCAGAGCGGGAGGAGTGCCGCCTCCTGTAGTGACGTGGACCAAAGACAGTAGACCTGTCAGTTATACTCGGAACGTGTGAGTATTTTGTAGGGGTCCGTTTTATTACGGACGTCCGTCCATTTGTCTGTTCCACGTTCATATCTCCACCCGATACTATTAAACGAGCAATATTTATATATAATGTATATCTTGTTTATAATCGGGCTCCAGAAAACTGCTCTGAAGAATTCGATAATATTCGTTTTCGGGGCTGAAAAATCAACCTAGTCAGGTCCCATCTCTGTGAAAAGTCGTTTCTTGGGAGTTTTCGCCAATCAATTCGAACCAACCAAAAATTGTAACAGGCCCTTTTGTATATTTTTTCTGAAAATATAGGCTAAATCATGAAGATACATACTGTTCTTTAACTTTCAGCTGTTATTTTTATAACGAAATTATTATTTGAAAATCAGTTTGGAAAAATGGGAATGTGACGTCATACCGTTTAGGCTCAATAGTGCTCCCGAGTTCCTTGACGTAGAGAAAGAATGAAAAAAAAAACAATTAATAAAACCTGAAGATGGGATTACTGAAAATAAAAAAAACAGACGTCGGTTTTGAAATTACTTTTTTTCTTGTGGGCAATGGCCTATTTCCTGTAATGCCTGAATGACATGACTATTACGTCATCAAAGCTAATAATTCAGTTCCTGAATATTTTCATGTATATCTTTTGTATTTCAAGAAGAAAAAAAATTATACTTTTATATGATCTTAAAAAAGTCTATTCCTTTCAAAAAAATCGACAATTATATAGGTGCCGTTATGGTATTCTGGACCATTCGAATTGCCATCGTACTAAAAGTTTTGCATCAATTGTTAAGCACGTCAATAGCTCAGTTGGTAGAGCGTCCGCCTGAGTGCTTTGGTTCAAACCACGCTGGAGTAAAAATATTAAAGTACCTACGTATTTGTCCCCAAAGTATTTATATCGAGTTAGCTAGCTCGGTTGCTCGGGTACATTTTATTTTTTTTGTACTAAACTTATAAAGTTATTTAACCGGTTAAGTTTAAAATGTTGCATTTTGACTTGGAACTTGAGGAACATAACTTTGTAATTCCGAGCACAAATACATACGCATACGGCGCCCATACGTAGCTCGCACACTTCGGTTCAGCTTGGTGTGTTCCAGGCGGATAAAGAAACTTTTAATGTACACTTTTAAACAAATTTCGGAAGTCTTTAGTGTAATTTTGTACAGCTACTACAACACTTCTACTTTTTACTGGCAAGGTTCTGTCACTGTCAAAATACGGAAACCATTACAGAAGAACTTCGATGTCTATCTGCGGTGTGCAAAACGAAAACGGCTCAGGTGAATAAGTTGACATTCGGCATGTAGGCGGAGAATTAATTCTATAGAAAATACGTGATTTACATGTAAGATAACGACGTACAGTCCACAGACCACATCACACTCCTTCTGTGGTGCATGCAGGGACCCTTCCCGAGTGACGCAACGACTGATTACTGCAAACACGCCCGCACCCTGCACTGCTACACCAAGACACACCTAACAAATACTTTCACTTTAAATGGGGATAAGGCTTCTCATGACGAAATTTGATGAATTCCGGCACGACGTCGGAAGCCGTACCGGGGGAGTGGTTACAAGCAGTTGTCCGTTACTGACTTCCGTAAATAAAATAAAAAGACCAATGGCGCCCCGAACGGCTAATAATGGTGTCTATTCGGTGTAACTTATTTGATAGGACTAAAGTTGAAATTGAAGAATTAATTCTGTCTTTTTCTCTCTGTATCGAAAACACGAGGACGGCACGTTTAAAATAAGGTCCTGTTACACCGAATCGACACCATCATAGTGTATTTACACGTTTCAGCTATGTCACAGAGGACAATGATCTGATAGTAGAGAACGCGACGGTGCACGACGCGGGGTTGTTCAGTTGTGCCGCTACCAGCCCTTTGGGATCCGTCCGGCAGAACTTCACTTTGATTGTTTATTGTAAGTGTTGCGTTCCGCTTGCTTTGGTGTGTAAAAGCAATTCAAAAAGAGAAGAAAACAATGTGACAGTTATACCGGGTGTGAAAGCAATGACAAGAATCCTTTAAGGGTGTGTTAGTATGATCGGTAAAGATATTATTTTAAATACTGGGATCTCTAAATAATGTAACCAGTACCTCATAATAAGACGATTTTCTTTACTCAAAATACACTCACTGGTCGCTCCACTTGGATGAGGGGTGCGGGTTGCGGGGTGCAATTAGGTGTGTGGGGAGGCCGGCGAGCTGCGTAGCCATAGCTTAGAAAAATGATGGAATTTTTGGTGAAAATTCAAGGTATATTTTTTTTTCTCGTAATGACATCAGAATCGTATACACTTTCATACCCTAATGGGATTCTTGACTTTGCATTTATACCCTGTATAACTATAATAGAAATGAAATTTTCACGCTTGGCAATTTATCCGTCGCAATATACAAATTCAATACTTACCATTTGCTGAACGGTGAAGGAAAACATCGTGAGGAAACCTGCAAGCCCTATAAAGCGTGTATTTGTGCCCGAAGAACGGTGATAGGACTTACCACCCATCACCTTGGGACGTAATAATCGTCGGTGAAACGCGGGTGTGCCGAGTGTGCACTGTGACTTGTATTTCACAGTTTACACCCGGGACACCTCTGACACTCCCTCGGGGATTCATGTCGTGACGGTATATTTATTTTATATAATATACAAATTAATATACAAAGTTGTAATCCCAGTTTAGAGGTCCCCACATCCAGATTTACTTATGTTCTACTTTACTGTACCGCAATGATATAATATTCATTTTAACTTCAGTGCCCCCAACAATAACGGCACAAACCTCGCCACAAATAGAAGTAGTAGAGGGTGAGCTAGTAGAGTTACCCTGCTCCGCCCGCGGCGTGCCCGCGCCGACCGTCGCGTGGCGGCAAAACGGACAAGCGGTCAATGAGGACAGGAAGTACATTCACGAAGATTTTGTACTAAGGTATGTTTGTGTTGCCGCGAATCCACCCGCGTGCGAGTAATTAATGACCATGTCCCTCGGAAACTGCGCGTTCCCAGGGAATAAACTAGTCAAGATAGTCAAGAATCTAACTGCTACAACCACAGATAAAGATCTACGCAAGTGCATCAAATTCTATGAAAACTAAGCGTGTCACAATTTACAATGAAAACGTTTGACACCGGCTTGAATGTTAGAAGGAATTGTAAGACTTAAGACATAATACATAAGAGTCAAAGTTGTAATAGACAATATCTCTGAAGGAAGAGCATTACTCCCTTTTGGCGCGCGATTGGGCACGCGAAGTACATACACTCGCGGCATCAATTTAGATCTATAAGTTCTAGAGATTACCGAGATTAAAATAGTACATTATGATACAAGTGAGCTGCGTTCGGCTCTGCCTGCAATCCCACCTCGACTGTAATGTCTAATGCTCACGACATCGTTTCATACGACGTTTTTCAACACACTTGCGAGGAATAATAGTAAAATTTCACTGCCTTTTTTTCCACATAATCGAAACCACAGCTGACTGAACTGAACTGACAATTTTCTTTGAAAAATGGCGAAGGGGATTTCGTTTTTTGCGTTATTTATGGAAATAGAGGCACTGACGCATTCGCCAAACAGCCAAATACTAAATATTAACAAAATGAATATTTTTGTATTTACAACAAAAATTTGAGTTAATTTGTTAATAAAAATAAATAATTTGATGAAATTAAATGATTATTTATTATATTTTAACTGAGACAGTCTATTTACACGCAAACACTTTACTATTTCTCAAGACATCAAAATTCTTTGCTGAGATTTAAAAAAAAAAACTGTTTCGTAAAAAACACTAGTGCGATAGTGTAAAGTAAAAAGCACGTGTGTTTAATATGCTGCTTTATGCCCTAAGAACGCTGCAATAAGGGCCACTTTATAAGCAAGTGTGTTGAAAACAAATTTTACCTCTTTTTGGTATAAGCGTACATACAACTAGCTTTTGCTCTGGTAAGTAAGAATTTGGTTACGAATTACCTGTTATCGTTGATGATTTCAGGTTCGTCGCGAATGTAACAGATTTCGGAGAGTATACTTGTGTAGCTGAGAACCAACACGGGAACTATACTCTCACTTACGACGTGTATGTTTGGGGTAAGGACTATTATTTATAAAACAATAATCGCAGTCAGTATGTCTGTTTGTTTGTGTAAGGAACTCTACACAATACACCGGTTGTAAAGAGACAAGTACCATTAAATAAAACCACATAATCTACTGATCATAGTTAATAACTTGTCCAAAGATACATAATCGAGCAAATGAAGAAATAATTTGGCCAAGTGCGAGTCGGACTCGTGCACAAAGGGTTCCGTACCACCACATATTACGGGTACGGAACCCTAAAAAACATTATAGTATACTAGCCTTTGCCCGCGGCTTCGCCCGCGTGTTATTCGGCTTAACGACATGCTTTTTTCCGGGATAAAAAATAGCCTATGTGTTAAGTTAGGGTATAAGCTATATCCATTCTAAATTTTATCGGAATCCGTCCAGCCGTTTCAGCGTGAAAGATTAACAAACATACACACACACACACACAAACTTTCGCATTTATAATATTAGTGTGGTAAGACCGCCTATGATTTTAAGCGCCATCTACTATTTTACTATGGAACCTTGGTGCAAAAGGGTTGACAAGGTACTCTCTTAGCGCCATCTATTGCCTCGGTAAAAGCTGTCGAGCAAGTCTCAATCTCAGATGGCATTATTTCTTGTATGAGGACCTTGGTTTTACCACTTTATTTTTCTTTATTGGCCGCAATTGTAAGGTTTTAGTTATTATATTCACGATCTAGATGCTAAGATATCTTGTTGTACAGTTATTATTCTGCTTGAAGTGTTTAGAGTCATTAAGAATATTTTGTTAGTAGTGATATTAGTTTGGATTTAGATATTAGCTCCGCTGTACAGTGACGTCAGTCTTGCTACGATCGTCAGTGTTGAAACTCTGTTAAAATAAATGTGAATATAGAAATCTCACTTTCATTTAACCGTACCTCCCGAGTGCTATTACGATAGAGGCCATAGTAACAAGTACTCTGAAAATTTCAATTTTCTACCTATTACGGTTGAAGTTGTAGACCCCGTAGGGTCTCGTTGGGCACCCTTCGGGTACGGAACCCTAAAAACAATGAATGATCCGAACAACACGCACAGTAGGTTTTCAATGTAAGTCAGGAAACGTGAGAATCTATTTAAGTTCCGCAGTTATATCACTTTGGGAATAGTGTTCAATATGATCAGTAGCTAGTATCGTTTCGTCTACAGATACCTGTCTATTTACATCCGGTTCGATGTCCGCTAAGGCATGCATTATTGCGTTTTTATTTGTGAGTATTATCGGCCGCCCCGCAGCGTTTCTCACGGTCCAGTGGGAATTTTGTAAAGTCCCTACTTAGTGGAAGTCTTGTCTACCTCATACCAAGAACTTACAATACAAATTGTGCTCTATGTCGGAGTGTTCTTTGACAGTTTATATAGATATAGAAAGGAAATCAGCAAATTGTATATCTTGAAACTCAACCCGAAGTATAACGATAGGAAACGATATTTTTTTATAAAAATATCTTTTTCAGTTCCTCCATACATCGAGCCGCAATTAGAAGAACAAAAACAAATTCTAGTCGGTGGAAATGTAACTTTACGGTGCGATGCCACAGGCTTTCCCATACCTTCCATTGTGTGGGAGTTTAAACAGGTTCAGTTGGTAGAAAACACAACTGACATGAGGTAACTAAATAATAATTGTCTTTCAACTGCGTGTATTTATTATATTATAACAAATAATGTATCAATTAATCTAAGAGCCATGGTAGCTATCTCTTTACTCTAGTCTATATGACATGAGCCTATGAAATGGCTCTTCTTCCAAAAGTTATGTGGCCACCTCTGGAGTTCCGCAAGGTTCGCATCTTGGTCCAATATTGTTCAGTCTTTTCGTAAATGATATTGTTAATTGCATGCAAAGCAGTTATTGCTCCTTGTATGCGGATGATATGAAGATATTTAGGAAAATTGATTCTCAGGCAGATGCTGTGTTGCTTCAGGCTGATCTAGAGCGAGTGCGTTTATGGTGTCTTACAAATAAAATGCAATTAAATGCCACTAAATGCTTTTTCATTAGGTTTACAAAAAAAAGAAACCCAATTGAGACTTCCTACATGATCGCTGATGGCAATATTGCTGAAGTGACTCAAATTCGTGACTTGGGTGTGATTTTGGATTCAAAACTGAGTTTTATTCCTCATTTTGACCATATTGTTAAGAAAGCAGCAAAGATGCTTGGTTTTCTCAAAAGAACCACCAAGGATTTTCGTAATATCCAATCGAAGATTACTCTCTATACGGCACTGGTACGCAGTACTCTTGAATTTGCTTCTCTTGTCGGGAACCCATGCTATGCAACGCATTCTGATAGAATAGAATCCATTCAGCGTTCTTTTACTAGACATCTCGCTTACAACTGCCCTGGAATTAGTCACCGAACTGGGTATGAGGACAGGTTATTGTTTTTTAAAATGCATAAATTATCAGACCGTAGAATTATGCTTGATTTGGCATTTTTGAAAAACACAATCGATGGACGTGCTTTGTGTGATGAGTTCGTTGATGGTGTGTCCTTGACTGTCCCTCGACTACAAGCTCGTCGAGTAGTGAAGGACACATTTTCAATACCTACTCGTAGGACAAACCTTGGCCGAAATGCACCAGATGTAAGATCTTGTAGCACTTACAATAAATTTTGGAATTCTCACTTCCTTGACATTTTTAACGATAAAGCTATTAATTTTAAATATAAGATATTACAGCCAAATCCATTATCATAATTATTTTGAATAACTGAAAATTTACATATATATATATATACTTTTTTATTTTTTCTCTTTCTGACTGTTTCAAATGTAATTTTAATTTTCAATTTTTTCTTTCATGTTGACATTCTGAATTGTGATTAATAAATTTAATATATAACTTCAATTTAATAATATTTTTAAATAATCTGTGTGTTTTGTGTGTCTAGATTTATAATTCAGATTTAAGATAGTGTATATATTGTAATTCAAATTGTTAATATTGTCCTGGTAATTGTAATTTAGTATTTGATTAATTATTATGTTGTTAACATTTTATTACACAATAATTGTATCGTAATAATGCTGTGTACGCCTGTAATTGATGGCAACACCAGATATAGGCCCTATGTTTACTTTCTTCTTTTTTTGAATGTGTGTGTTGACATTGTTGGTGTACCTTTTTGTAATAAATAAATAAATAAATAAATGAGCTAGATCTTAATACTGTACATATATAACAATATTGTTATTAAAATAATTTGTATTAATTTTTTTCTTCCAGTTTCAATGATGTCGGAAATATTTTCATAACAAATGCGTCGTCCATACATCATGGTGAATACACATGTATTGCTGGAAATATTGTCGGAGTTGCCAAGAGAAGTATTGCGCTTTCAGTCAACGGTGAGAACCTTACTTCTCTTATTAAACTTAGAGGGGCTTGACTTTATACTTGTTTTTAACGCACAGAGCTCGCTTACATATTAATTGTACAAGGGTACAGGTTCAGCTTTCGATGAGATTATCACTCATTATCATCTGAGAGCTAAGTGCGAGTTGCCAATCGAATAACTTACTACCGCGTGAATCGAGTTAAGCTGGGTCTCCAGCGCGAGTTCTGTCCTACACACTATCTACACAAAAACGTCAGCAGAAAATATTGTTTCGTTACATATTGTTCTTGATAAGCTGGGGTCTCCTGCATGTCCATCAGCAAAATGTGTAACGAAACAATATTTTCTGTAGACGTTTTTGTATAATGTGTAGAACAAAACACTCGCTGGAGATCCGTCTTAGCTCGATTCACGCGATAGTAAGTTATTCGATCGACAACTCGCACTTAGCTGTCTGGACTCTTCGGGTGTTACCTACAAGCGCGCGCGGCGTTCATTCGTGTACTAGAAATCTCTGTTTGTGCTTTGTTGCACAGTAAAGCGAGTAGAGCCTTATCCGTTATAAAAAACAATCTTACTCTTATTACAAATTAGCAAAATGTAAAGCAAAAATATACGTCGCACAATCTAACGGTTTTGTATTTTGACCCTATACTCACGTTGAAGTGTTGTAATCAGAGGTTTTCCCGTGATTTCCACCTTATTTG
This sequence comes from Ypsolopha scabrella, assembly GCA_910592155.1. Taxonomy (NCBI): domain Eukaryota; kingdom Metazoa; phylum Arthropoda; class Insecta; order Lepidoptera; family Ypsolophidae; genus Ypsolopha; species Ypsolopha scabrella. The sequence goes on along the minus strand of OU342972.1, from coordinate 1,519,659 downwards.
TATGTTTAACTGGGCCAGTAGTTTTTCAAAAGCCCTCACAGCGAGATGTCGCCCTCATCAGTCAGTTCGCGACACAACTCGTACACTGATATCGAGTTAGAATCTGGAATGAAGGTGTGGAGTTACATCGAGACAGAGATAAGTCTTTAACGACATGTAATGTTCATAGTAGATTGTTCTACAAGGGAGATAGGTGTGATTTATTACTTACACTCGAGTTGAACACTCTGCTTTTCATCACTCATCCGAGTATACGATGTAAAGTACACAATAACAAAATAAATAGAGATGCAGAACAGATATATTTCATTTCCATTTAGCTAGACGAGTTAAATAACAGTGAGTGAATGTAAAGGCTTTGTTCGATTTTCAAATTTACTTACATCCCGCCATTCAAGTTAAATACAAGCTACTTTCAGAGCATTTGTAATTAAATATTGCGCATGGCCCTTTGAGTTATGTAAACAGAGAGTGTTTATCCGATAGACGAACCGTTAAGTTTTACACGAAACTTAAATAAATTCAAGGTATCATTATCATTAGTATGACTATTTCAGAACCGCCAACGATTCTGTCCGACAACTACACCGGTCCGTACATAGCAACTAGCCTGGATGTAGAACTGACGATCTCCTGCAGAGCCGTTGGTAAACCTAAGCCATTCGTTGCTTGGTCTAAAGATGGACGTTTTATTGATAGAGGTAAGGAGAGTTTTACTTGCAGCTACACCGGTCCGTACATAGCAACTAGCCTGGATGTAGAACTGACGATCTCCTGCAGAGCCGTTGGTAAACCTAAGCCATTCGTTGCTTGGTCTAAAGATGGACGTTTTATTGATAGAGGTAAGGAGAGTTTTACTTGCAGCTACACCGGTCCGTACATAGCAACTAGCCTGAATGTAGAACTGACGATCTCCTGCAGAGCCGTTGGTAAACCTAAGCCATTCGTTGCTTGGTCTAAAGATGGACGTTTTATTGATAGAGGTAAGGAGAGTTTTACTTGCAGCTACACCGGTCCGTACATAGCAACTAGCCTGGATGTAGAACTGACGATCTCCTGCAGAGCCGTTGGTAAACCTAAGCCATTCGTTGCTTGGTCTAAAGATGCACGTTTTATTGATAGAGGTAAGGAGAGTTTTACTTGCAGCTACACCGGTCCGTACATAGCAACTAGCCTGGATGTAGAACTGACGATCTCCTGCAGAGCCGTTGGTAAACCTAAGCCATTCGTTGCTTGGTCTAAAGATGGACGTTTTATTGATAGAGGTAAGGAGAGTTTTACTTGCAGCTACACCGGTCCGTACATAGCAACTAGCCTGGATGTAGAACTGACGATCTCCTGCAGAGCCGTTGGTAAACCTAAGCCATTCGTTGCTTGGTCTAAAGATGGACGTTTTATTGATAGACGTAAGGAGAGTTTTACTTGCAGCTACACCGGTCCGTACATAGCAACTAGCCTGGATGTAGAACTGACGATCTCCTGCAGAGCCGTTGGTAAACCTAAGCCATTCGTTGCTTGGTCTAAAGATGGACGTTTTATTGATAGAGATAAGGAGAGTTTTACTTGCAGCTACACCGGTCCGTACATAGCAACTAGCCTGGATGTAGAACTGACGATCTCCTGCAGAGCCGTTGGTAAACCTAAGCCATTCGTTGCTTGGTCTAAAGATGGACGTTTTATTGATAGAGGTAAGGAGAGTTTTACTTGCAGCTACACCGGTCCGTACATGGCAACTAGCCTGGATGTTGAACTGACGATCTCCTGCAGAGCTGTTGGTAAACCTAAGCCATTCGTTGCTTGGTCTAAAGATGGACGTTTTATTGATAGAGGTAAGGAGAGTTTTCCTCATACATGGGCTACACCTGCGTAATAGCGCGCTAAAATCTACTATGCGCTCACTCAGCAATGTGATCGTACCCACATATAAGTTCACTGACAGTCATATTCTCAATTTAGACGCACAGTAGATTTTGGCGCGGTAAGACGCAGCTAGTATCACACACACATCACAATAAGTTGTAAGTTAGAAAAATATATTGTTGGGCGAGAAAGCGAGATACAACACAGGTAATAAACTTAATAATGGTATATGTACGAGCTAACGCGCACTTGTACATTTTACTGAATCAGGCTTTACCTAATTAATTACATTTTGTCAGCTTGCACTTGTATTTAGCAATAGTGAAAACAATACGAATAAAGCAGTGTACGATCATCACTCGTTGGGTTTGGTTCTTAGCTCTCTTCGGAGTCACCATCCCTTAGCAGCAACCCCTAGCAATAGCACCCCAGCTTTCCTAGTGTATGAAACTCACCATACAGTATATATTAATAAATATATTAATATTTTGATAAGTTATTAATCTAAACTTACTCAGCGAAGTACGTTGAACAACAACGATTTTTAGGGCTCATGTAAGTCAAAGATGCTTAAATTAAAAGAGCTTATATGACTCGATTTATGGATATAAGAGGTGTCTCATGATTTATGGTCATAGCAGATAGAGATCTTTCTTTGTGTGTGTGATAGGCGTGAGTATTGTAGCAACCAAAGTTGATACTTTTGGCTACAGTACCTACTCACATATTCAATTATTTATTTAACTACTGGCCCCGTCTAAATGTGAATTTCAACAAACTTAGACAGGGGCGGTACCAAAAATTTACTATCATAATATCGACTTCGATCCTATGTCAGCTGTGTTTGACTTCAAAATAGAATGTGTCTTTAATCCCTTGCGATGTTTTAAATTTGGAATACATTGCGCTTTCCAAGAAGTGGTACGGTCGACTATGCCAAATCTGTACGGATTCCATAACATTTGTAACCTTATAGCTATAGCGACATAAGTGTCGTATTGTTTGGAGAGGAAACGATAATTTTACACTCTTTCTGTGGGCAAGCTTGCCTGTGGCGCCGATATAATTTTTTTCAAAGTTTTCAGGTCATAAACCAAACGAATTTATTACCATTTGGACAGGACGTCAAAGGTTAGATTTCAGAAACATGTTGATATTTTTTAGAGAGCAGAGCGCTTCCTGGAAAGTTAATATAATATAAAATAATAATAAAACATATACATATAATTTAGGAGTTTTGACTGGTACTGTCTTCCAGTTTTATTGATGAAAGGATTTCTAAGAGGGCTCAAAAATTGTTTACGATGCAGATAAACAGGAATGGAGTTCTTTGATCTAGAAATATATTACATTTTATTTATTCGATTAATTTTTTCCACCTCATTTGCATCTTGGAAACTGTTGACTCGGTTATTCCTACCTCTATGTTCTTCGCCATAGCAAAAACTGCAGTCATCAAGACATTAATTTTAGTTTGACAGGATTTTTTTCAGATTTGGCAAATAGGTAGATTTTTCAGATAGGTTTTGACGGGTAATAAAATAGAAAATTAATGTGTCTACGGGGGCGGAACATAAAATAATCTAGGTGGGAGAAGGAGCAGGTTTAAAGGAAATCAGGGTTTTTGAACGGACAGTCAAGCGCGTGTCGGAGAGTGGAGTAGATCTCGAAGCGCGTACGGGTCGTCAAATTGCGGAATAAAACCTCGGAAGGATATTGGTCTCTACGTCGCGCGCGGATCTCCGAATCCACTAGAACCAAAGTCCAAGCGTACGAGTCGCGTAACGCGTTATAAGAGTGTCGAGTATCGTGTACGTACATCGAGAGTGCGGATTTGCAATAAATAAAGCTTCGTTATTTAAATATATTGAAAGTGTTAACAGTGCGTCGGTGAAGTGCGTTCGTAATTGCGTAAAACTGAATTAGCTAATTTAAATTTTACCCGCAACGGTTTTCTCATGAAACTCAATAGAAACGAAATATGACTATTTCGCTATAGAGGCGTTGCGAAAATAGCGGGTGTACAATATTTATAAATATCAAGTATCTACATCAGAAATTTATTTATGTAACACGTTTTATATTTATCCTTTATCCCTATAGCTATCTAGGTCCTGAAGGAGATTATATTATATTATTTTAGCTTTCCTTCGTCTGGCAGAGTGGCAGAGATACTTATATTTTGATCTAGTATAGACGGTCTGTGGAAATTACGACAATTTTAGGTGAAGGAGCTAGCAGAAACAATTCTTACCTTTTTCCCTATATTTAGGTTTTCTTCATACTGGTGTTTCTTTTTTTTACAGCTTTCCTTTTTTTTATAGGTAGATCAATGAAATCCAGGGCTGAAAATTTCCATATGACTGTTCTCAAACTTCTGTCTTTAGGTTTTATTTTAGAACCTTTTGTGAAAATGGAGTATTGTGTATCTAATATTATTTTAGGAACCAAAGGGTTTAGGAATGTTAGAGTTTTGCAGGCTAAGGCATTTAGGTGTGTGACCGGGCTAAGTGTGCAGTTAGCTATGGAGGGAAGCCTTACTCTTTTGTTTGTGTCTGGAACCATAGCTGGCTTAGTCGTACCAGGACCCCACTTGCTAGATCCTGCAAAGCCCCTCCGTTCACCAGTCTAGCTTAGTAAGTTAGAAAACTTAAAACTGACTTGGCCAGGTCTTTAGGAGAGATGTGTGAAAATTGGTGATGTTTTGAAAGGGTTTTTTAGTATGAATGAGTAAAATTCTAGGGACTTAGGGTTTAAATGGTAGTCTAGATTGGCGCTGGATTTTGTTTGGAAGCGTGTTGTTCTGTGTAATACGTGGGAACGACTATTAAAGGTTGGCAGGGAGGTCGTTTTCTAAATCGTTAGGGCCCCCACTTCATTCTGGATTTGCAAAGAATCTCGAATTCCCTCAAATTTTAATTATAGCTGCACCTTCAATATTCTTTATAAAACCATATATATATATATATCCCTAATATTATACCTAACACACATTTACGAAATAATTATATAACACATTATGTTTACACACTGAATTCATCTTCGGCTTACGTCAAATTTCGTATTTGCGCGGGTGTATATCATCTTTGTATCAAAGCGTGTCAAATTAAAGTGTTATGCGGTGATACGGTATGTAATAATAATAATACAGTGTAATTGTTGGAGTCCTCGGGAGGTGCTGAAACCTGTTGTTCCTGAAGGAGCGGTTTATCCAGCTAAGTCGCATGAAATACTTCAATCTTACGATTTCACACCTTTCATTTGATAAATTCTGAACTTGTGTACCTGTACCCATTTATTACGGTGTCCGGGTCAAAATTATGTTTCTCTGTTTATTTTAACCGTTATGAATACAATGTAGAGGTCCTACCAAAATAGATACTAGACGATCACAAATTACTATGGCCATAATATTAAATAAATAAATATTTAAATATATAGATTAATATTTAAATAAATAAATAGATAAATAAATATTTAAATAAATAAATAGATAAATAAATAAATATATAAATGACGAATAAGTACTCGAGCAGAGCCTTATTTTGTTACAGTATGTATGGGCATTGTCGGAATGTGTCCCTACTTTTGTATGGGTCCATATTGATTGAAGAGCTGAGTATTATCATTGACGAATATTAACTATTATAAAACAATCGCTCATGTTGAGTGCGTTTATTTAACTGTTTGTGCTATTGATTGTGTCTAATTAGGTTAAATATAAAATGCTTACGCTAACGTATTGCAACAGTACAACCTTGTAACAGTTGACTGTACATGTACAAGCATAGTTTCATGTAATGTAGGATGTGATTCTTTAAATAAAAATTTCATTTGTTGTATAAATGCTATTAAAACTTAAGCTCGTGTTGTGGATTAAACATTTCTAGTTTAAACTAGAGGACGCCCGCGACTTCGTCTGCGCGGATTTGGAATGTAAACAGCCCATTGTACTCATTGGGAACGCATTTTCAATACATTAGTTTACACCCGGTTACTTTCATGGTGTAAACACTCCGGAACATACGTTTCAAATTGTATGTTTATCACGCAATTATTTTGTAGATTCTTTTTATATAGATTATTTGAGACATTTTTGCGCAGGGCTTGAATTTTTTGACTTCCTAATTTTATAAGTTATTGCTTTCAGATGACAGATACGAGACAAGTTTCGACGGTTCCTTGAAGGTATCATCCCCCTCTGAAGAACTAAGCGGATTCTACACTTGCGTGGCAAAGAGCGTTGCTGGACTAGCGACCAAAACTGTCGAGGTGCAGATTTATTGTAAGTTATTGGTAATTTTTACATTTTTCGGTCTCAAAAGGAAATACAAGATATACTTTACGGATTCAGAGATATGGGAGCGGTGTCAGGATGCCATCATCAGGGTAACATGCCACGTGGTCGTTGATACGTCGATCTCGTAAATAATAGCACAATGTCTGTATTGATAATCTAATGTTACACACTAGATAAAATGTGATATCTTGGATATGATGAAATTACAGTAAGAACACGATCAAGAACTAAAGCCTCATCGTGGGAACAGAGAAGTTTCTTCGCACCCAGTTACTTTGACCACGTCCCGAAAATAAATCCCTAATTCCATTCCAAAAATCAGATGTCTTCTGAAGTCGGTCGTTCGTAACTCTGCCAAGAACCATGCCAAGCGCGGCAAAAATAAGCCCTTGCGTTTCCACCAATCAAGTTACAGTTACCAACTTAACATAACAAATCTTTCAAATCTGATTGGGAACTCAATCAGTCTAGCCAACTTTACAAAACAAAATAAAATATCACCACAGAAAAACTTGTCAAATTCCATAAAGTAACTATTGGCGTATAGCGCCATCTGTTGGCAACGTTTACAAAGTGTAAGTTAAAGAAAGAATAACAATTTCGTTCGGAAATTCATTCGATGACAGACCCGATCCATAATTCGATCCAAAAAAATCGTTGTTGGCTGATGGCTCCACATCTCGATCCGACATACTTATAATAAAATCTCGAAGAAAAGTAACTTAGTGTAGTGACTATGTTTTTTGATGTTTCCCAGCACTACCCACACTGATGCAGTCGGACCAAGCGCACGAAGCGTCAGTGACCTACCTGGAGGGGACGAGTCGAACCCTGCAGTGTCCGATAACATCAGCTCGCAACTACACACTCAAATGGTATAAGGTTCGAGCATTATTGACTTAGATATTACCCACACTGATGCAGTCGGACCAAGCGCACGAAGCGTCAGTGACCTACCTGGAGGGGACGAATCGAACCCTGCAGTGTCCGATAACATCAGCTCGCAACTACACACTCAAATGGTATAAGGTTCGAGCATTATTTACTTAGATATTACCCACACTGATGCAGTCGGACCAAGCGCACGAAGCGTCAGTGACCTACCTGGAGGGGACGAATCGAACCCTGCAGTGTCCGATAACATCAGCTCGCAACTACACACTCAAATGGTATAAGGTTCGAGCATTATTTACTTAGATATTACCCACACTGATGCAGTCGGACCAAGCGCACGAAGCGTCAGTGACCTACCTGGAGGGGACGAGTCGAACCCTGCAGTGTCCGATAACATCAGCTCGCAACTACACACTCAAATGGTATAAGGTTCGAGCATTATTTACTTAGATATTACCCACACTGATGCAGTCGGACCAAGCGCACGAAGCGTCAGTGACCTACCTGGAGGGGACGAGTCGAACCCTGCAGTGTCCGATAACATCAGCTCGCAACTACACACTCAAATGGTATAAGGTTCGAGCATTATTTACTTAGATATTACCCACACTGATGCAGTCGGACCAAGCGCACGAAGCGTCAGTGACTTACCTGGAGGGGACGAGTCGAACCCTGCAGTGTCCGATAACATCAGCTCGCAACTGCACACTCAAATGGTATAAGGTTCGAGCATTATTTACTTAGATATTACCCACACTGATGCAGTTGGACCAAGCGCACGAAGCGTCAGTGACCTACCTGGAGGGGACGAGTCGAACCCTGCAGTGTCCGATAACATCAGCTCGCAACTACACACTCAAATGGTATAAGGTTCGAGCATTATTTACTTAGATATTACCCACACTGATGCAGTTGGACCAAGCGCACGAAGCGTCAGTGACCTACCTGGAGGGGACGAGTCGAACCCTGCAGTGTCCGATAACATCAGCTCGCAACTACACACTCAAATGGTATAAGGTTCGAGCATTATTTACTTAGATATTACCCACACTGATGCAGTCGGACCAAGCGCACGAAGCGTCAGTGACCTACCTGGAGGGGACGAGTCGAACCCTGCAGTGTCCGATAACATCAGCTCGCAACTACACACTCAAATGGTATAAGGTTCGAGCATTATTTACTTAGATATTACCCACACTGATGCAGTCGGACCAAGCGCACGAAGCGTCAGTGACTTACCTGGAGGGGACGAGTCGAACCCTGCAGTGTCCGATAACATCAGCTCGCAACTACACACTCAAATGGTATAAGGTTCGAGCATTATTTACTTAGATATTACCCACACTGATGCAGTTGGACCAAGCGCACGAAGCGTCAGTGACCTACCTGGAGGGGACGAGTCGAACGCTGCAGTGTCCGATAACATCAGCTCGCAACTACACACTCAAATGGTATAAGGTTCGAGCATTATTTACTTAGATATTACCCACACTGATGCAGTTGGACCAAGCGCACGAAGCGTCAGTGACCTACCTGGAGGGGACGAGTCGAACCCTGCAGTGTCCGATAACATCAGCTCGCAACTACACACTCAAATGGTATAAGGTTCGAGCATTATTTACTTTTTCCAGGTGGTTGAGTTGTGAGTATAAGCATTTCTTCTTTCAAAAGAACCGTCAAGAGTGTCGAAATCTCGGAAAGGTCCAGCAGTGGACGACACAAGGCAATGGATGGATTACTTACTTAAATAAAGCGCTGCCAGACCACTTAGCTATCCCGCTACCCGCCCACACCCCCGATACTGTTTGTTATTGGATTAGAATTTTGAACTTTGTAATTGGAATGTCACTTTGAGACTAATGTGTTGTAGTTGTAATTTATGAAACGATATAGCGATGTTTAGATCTGACTTCCTGTATGAAATAAAAATAAATTACTGCTATATTGCTTAAAACCTGAAATATTTGTAATAATTGTCCTAATTAAAAGTATGTCAAGGTCAACTGTTCAGTTAGTGTATCACTTGAGCAGCATGTGTTTATTCATACCCGAGTCGTCAAATTACTTTTCACCGACACGATCACTCCATCCCACCGTCACACTTGGAGCACAAATACACACTGAATGAATGTATTAATGAACAGGACGGGAAGCTCGTGTCCGAGGGGGAGCTGACGTTCACGAACGTGTCCCGCCTCAACGCGTCGACGTACGCATGCACCGCGCACAACGTGGTCGGCTCCACACACTCCAGCGTCGCTGTGACCGTCGCGTGGCCGCCGCACTTCACCGACACGTACACCGAGAGAGAAGACCGCGTGCTAGTGGAGACAGTGAAGGGAGAGGATGTTGTGTTGCACTGCGGAGCTGATGCTAACCCGGAAGCTAAGGTAACATGAAGTAGGGACTCGACTCGCGCACTGACGGTTAGTTCGCTAGGCCGTGCCAGCCCATTACTACCGTTTAACTGAGTTGGTTCTTGAGGTTGCTTGCGCCACGCCGCCGTGTGATTCCTCTAACAGTGAAAGCTCCATCAAAATCTGTTCAGTGATCCTTATTTATATAGGTATAATGCAACATACATACAATCTCACAGACTGTTTTGCAGTAATATGCTGACATTAACATCCTTTTCTCGGTTTTAGAGCTGATGCTAGGCTTGACTGTCGAGGTACCACTAGCCAGATGGGCCACCATCGCCTGGGACCAATTGATTGTGAAATCTAACCTATGTCCAGCAGGAGAAGAAACAGGCTGATAGATGGATGGAATATTCTTTTCGTGCCACCGTTTTATTGGTAAATTTCGATAAACTGTAAGCGTTAGCTACGCTTTAAATTATTTTTGTTTATACCTGACCATTGTTAAGTTTCAGGTTTCTCTTTGTATGATGTATATACCTTTTGTACCTGTATGGTCCCTTGAAATAAATTGGTTATTTAATTACTTTTATTTGCAGACAGAATGGCTGTTCAATTCGAAGCTGTTGCCAGGTGAAGACAGAGATAGACTGAGGTTGCTGAACGTACAGCTGCGTCATAGCGGGGTCTATAAGTGCGTAGTGAGCAACTCATACGGAACAATTACAAGACAGTTCACGCTTGATGTATTGGGTATGTATTTTACCATATAAAGACGAGATCTAACAACATACATAACAAACTAATAGTACATTATGATACAAGTGAGCTGCGTTGGACATTACAGTCGTGATGGGATTGAGCCGAAGGCGAGGGCGTAAAGGAGCCGAGAGTGTAATGTCTAATGCTCACAAGCTCACCCGTTTCATACGATGTTTTTCAACACATTTGCGAGGAAAAATAATATAATTTCATCGCCTTATTTTTCCACATAATCAAAACCACAGCCATAAATTGTCAATTTTCTATGAAAAATGGCGGAGATTTTATTTATGGGTGCACATATGGAAAAAGAGGCACTGACGCACCCGCCAAACAACCCAATTTTTTAATTTCGAAACCGGTTTTGTTAAAAGTACCTATAGTTGTAGTAAAGTTGTGCAAACAGTGAACAAGTGTTTTTCATCAAGACAATTTTTAAATACTCACAAACTGAATATTTATGTCTTTACAACAAAAATTAAGACATAAGACTAAAATTAGTCTTAATTAGTTGATAAAAATAAATATTTAATAAAATGAAATGATTATTTATTATATTTTAACTGTGACAGTTTATTCATTCGCAAAACTTTACTATTTCTCAGACATTAAAACTCTTTGCTAAGATTTAAAAAAATACTGTAATGTAAAAAAAACACTAGTGCGATAATGTAAAGTAAAAAGCACGCGTGTTTAATATGCTGCATTATGACCCCAAGAACGCTGCAATAAGGGCCACTTTATAAGCAAGTGTGTTGGAAAAAAATTATCGACCATGGTAAAGCTTTAGGGCCATCTAAATTAGAGTTTTGTAAGCATATACCTGTACATAAGCCCACTATAATTGTTCGAGAAGTGGACTGTAAGTTTGTGGTTTTAGTTCTTTCTGTCGAGGCGTAATTCTTGGCACTGATCTTCACTAAATAAAGGGATAACCACTCACCTTGACCGCCGAGGGCTGAGCAGGATCCAGGACGTGGCGAGGTGGAGTAAATTAGTTCACCTAGCTGGCCAGCTGCACAATCACCAATTATGTACACAAAAGTATATATAAAGTATGTATAGTCCGTTATTATCTTCACTTGACCGAGTATTTGGAAGACCGTCCGACCGTGACGAGTGCCGAAAGACAAGAGCGCGAAGCAGACTAGTTCTCTTGTGACTCTTACCCGCATTCTCATTAGTCGCAGATATTGCGATTACCCACAATATTAAAATGAACATCAATGCCTGAACAATAATGATTCCATGGACATGACCAACGTACGGAACCCTAAAAGTGGTGTGGCACATAAGGTTCTGTCATTGTAAATGTACGAGTAAACCGCCTGAAAGGCGTTTCTTTTACCTACCCTACATGAATTTCGAAAGTGTGACCTCATCGAAGATTTGCCTTATTTTCCCTTGTAACTCTTCGACAGATTCTGTGATATGCTTCGCTGTGATTTACACGCCTTAACGTTACCGCGTCTAATGTGACAGAAAGGAGGTAAGGCGTCAATCAGTCTGGTAAAGCCAATGGTATTCAAATTGATTGTCATATGGTTGTTCGGCTGAGCAAATTAGCCCGTTTAACGATTGAAATAATACATTTTTGGTTGTCAAATGATTACAATTGTCTTGTTTTGTTGTTGAAAACCAAAATCGTACGATTTCAATTGTAAAACGGGCTTATTTGCTTAGCCGAATAGCCATATGACAATCGAATTGGAATACGATTGGCTTACACAATTGCAGCTCTGATACTTGATGACTTCATGAGTTAGAGCCGGGGCGGCCGGGCCCCTCCCCGCTACGAGTCCTAGTTACGCCAATGCGAGAGTGGTGACAAGTAGCATTGCCATGTGCCTGCATTTCCGCGGGACGCACCAATATTAAAATTATATTAATAGGAAACGACTACTCAAGATGTATTAGTCAGATTTCGCCTGACTAGTTTCACTGTATTCGTACAGTTTCTTCGGAGGCAAACACGGTTACGCGGCATTTGACACTACCACGAATATTTTATAGGTAAAAAAATATTGAAATCATTTTAAAAACAGTTCCGTACATGTCCAAAGTCTACCAGATAAAGATTTCAGTTTTTTTGACCCATGATTTCGACAATAACCCTTAGAGTCTTGTGTGAATTCAATTAAGATTGAACTTGTTTCAGAACCGCCTTTCATATCGCAGTTCGACGTGCTCGATATTCAACTGAAGGCCGGCACTGACGCTACACTGGACTGTGTCGCGAGGGGATCGCCTGCACCCACTGTACGATGGATCTACAAGTACGTTCTATACTGATATCTAACTTGGACGTGGTCGACGTGCAGCTGCAGGCCGGCACTGACGCTACACTGGACTTTGTCGCGAGGGGATCGCCTGCACCCACTGTACGATGGATCTACAAGTACGTTCTACACTGATATCTAACTTGGACGTGGTCGACGTGCAGCTGCAGGCTGGCAATGACGCTACACTGGACTGTGTCGCGAGAGGATCGCCTGCACCCACTGTACGATGGATCTACAAGTACGTTCTATACTGATATCTAACTTGGACGTGGTCGACGTGCAGCTGCAGGCCAGCACTGACGCTACACTGGACTGTGTCGCGAGGGGATCGCCTGCACCCACTGTACGATGGATCTACAAGTACGTTCTATACTGATATCTAACTTGGACGTGGTCGACGTGCAGCTGCAGGCCGGCACTGACGCTACACTGGACTGTGTCGCGAGGGGATCGCCTGCACCCACTGTACGATGGATCTACAAGTACGTTCTACACTGATTTCTAACTTGGACGTGGTCGACGTGCAGTTGCAGGCCGGCACTGACGCTACACTGGACTGTATCGCGAGAGGATCGCCTGCACCCACTGTACGATGGATCTACAAGTACGTTCTATACTAATATCTAACTTGGACGTGGTCGACGTGCAGCTGCAGGCCGGCAATGACGCTACACTGGACTTTGTCGCGAGGGGATCGCCTGCACCCACTGTACGATGGATCTACAAGTACGTTCTACACTGATATCTAACTTGGACGTGGTCGACGTGCAGCTGCAGGCCGGCAATGACGCTACACTGGACTGTGTCGCGAGAGGATCGCCTGCACCCACTGTACGATGGATCTACAAGTACGTTCTATACTGATATCTAACTTGGACGTGGTCGACGTGCAGCTGCAGGACGGCACTGACGCTACACTGGACTGTGTCGCGAGGGGATCGCCTGCACCCACTGTACGATGGATCTACAAGTACGTTCTACACTGATATCTAACTTGGACGTGGTCGACGTGCAGCTGCAGGCCGGCACTGACGCTACACTGGACTGTGTCGCGAGGGGATCGCCTGCACCCACTGTACGATGGATCTACAAGTACGTTCTATACTGATATCTAACTTGGACGTGATCGACGTGCAGCTGCAGGCCGGCACTGACGCTACACTGGACTGTGTCGCGAGGGGATCGCCTGCACCCACTGTACGATGGATCTACAAGTACGTTCTATACTGATATCTAACTTGGACGTGGTCGACGTGCAGCTGCAGGCCAGCACTGACGCTACACTGGACTGTGTCGCGAGGGGATCGCCTGCACCCACTGTACGATGGATCTACAAGTACGTTCTATACTGATATCTAACTTGGACGTGGTCGACGTGCAGCTGCAGGCCGGCACTGACGCTACACTGGACTGTGTCGCGAGGGGATCGCCTGCACCCACTGTACGATGGATCTACAAGTACGTTCTACACTGATTTCTAACTTGGACGTGGTCGACGTGCAGTTGCAGGCCGGCACTGACGCTACACTGGACTGTATCGCGAGAGGATCGCCTGCACCCACTGTACGATGGATCTACAAGTACGTTCTATACTAATATCTAACTTGGACGTGGTCGACGTGCAGCTGCAGGCCGGCAATGACGCTACACTGGACTTTGTCGCGAGGGGATCGCCTGCACCCACTGTACGATGGATCTACAAGTACGTTCTACACTGATATCTAACTTGGACGTGGTCGACGTGCAGCTGCAGGCCGGCAATGACGCTACACTGGACTGTGTCGCGAGAGGATCGCCTGCACCCACTGTACGATGGATCTACAAGTACGTTCTATACTGATATCTAACTTGGACGTGGTCGACGTGCAGCTGCAGGACGGCACTGACGCTACACTGGACTGTGTCGCGAGGGGATCGCCTGCACCCACTGTACGATGGATCTACAAGTACGTTCTACACTGATATCTAACTTGGACGTGGTCGACGTGCAGCTGCAGGCCGGCACTGACGCTACACTGGACTGTGTCGCGAGGGGATCGCCTGCACCCACTGTACGATGGATCTACAAGTACGTTCTATACTGATATCTAACTTGGACGTGATCGACGTGCAGCTGCAGGCCGGCACTGACGCTACACTGGACTGTGTCGCGAGGGGATCGCCTGCACCCACTGTACGATGGATCTACAAGTACGTTCTATACTGATATCTAACTTGGACGTGGTCGACGTGCAGCTGCAGGCCAGCACTGACGCTACACTGGACTGTGTCGCGAGGGGATCGCCTGCACCCACTGTACGATGGATCTACAAGTACGTTCTATACTGATATCTAACTTGGACGTGGTCGACGTGCAGCTGCAGGCCGGCACTGACGCTACACTGGACTGTGTCGCGAGGGGATCGCCTGCACCCACTGTACGATGGATCTACAAGTACGTTCTACACTGATTTCTAACTTGGACGTGGTCGACGTGCAGTTGCAGGCCGGCACTGACGCTACACTGGACTGTGTCGCGAGAGGATCGCCTGCACCCACTGTACGATGGATCTACAAGTACGTTCTATACTGATATCTAACTTGGACGTGGTCGACGTGCAGCTGCAGGCCGGCACTGACGCTACACTGGACTGTGTCGCGAGGGGATCGCCTGCACCCACTGTACGATGGATCTACAAGTACGTTCTACACTGATATCTAACTTGGACGTGGTCGACGTGCAGCTGCAGGCCGGCACTGACGCTACACTGGACTGTGTCGCGAGGGGATCGCCTGCACCCACTGTACGATGGATCTACAAGTACGTTCTACACTGATATCTATCTTGGATGTGGTCGACGTGCAGCTGCAAGCCGGCACTGACGCTACACTGGACTGTGTCGCGAGGGGATCGCCTGCACCCACTGTACGATGGATCTACAAGTACGTTCTACACTGATATCTAACTTGGACGTGGTCGACGTGCAGCTGCAGGCCGGCACTGACGCTACACTGGACTGTGTCGCGAGAGGATCGCCTGCACCCACTGTACGATGGATCTACAAGTACGTTCTATACTGATATCTAACTTGGACGTGGTCGACGTGCAGCTGCAGGCCGGCACTGACGCTACACCGGACTGTGTCGCGAGGGGATCGCCTGTACCCACTGTACGATGGATCTACAAGTACGTTCTATACTGATATCTAACTTGGACGTGGTTGACGTGCAGCTGCAGGCCGGCACTGACGCTACACTGGACTGTGTCGCGAGGGGATCGCCTGCACCCACTGTACGATGGATCTACAAGTACGTTCTATACTGATATCTAACTTGGACGTGGTCGACGTGCAGCTGCAGGCCGGCACTGACGCTACACTGGACTGTGTCGCGAGGGCATCGCCTGCACCCACTGTACGATGGATCTACAAGTACGTTCTATACTGATATCTAACTTGGACGTGGTCGACGTGCAGCTGCAGGCCGGCACTGACGCTACACTGGACTGTGTCGCGAGGGGATCGCCTGCACCCACTGTACGATGGATCAACAAGTACGTTCTATACTGATATCTAACTTGAACGTGGTCGACGTGCAGCTGCAGGCCGGCACTGACGCTACACTGGACTGTGTCGCGAGGGGATCGCCTGCACCCACTGTACGATGGATCTACAAGTACGTTCTATACTGATATCTAACTTGGACGTGGTCGACGTGCAGCTGCAGGCCGGCACTGACGCTACACTGGACTGTGTCGCGAGGGGATCGCCTGCACCCACTGTACGATGGATCTACAAGTACGTTCTATACTGATATCTAACTTGGACGTGGTCGACGTGCAGCTGCAGGCCGGCACTGACGCTACATTGGACTGTGTCGCGAGGGGATCGCCTGCACCCACAGTACGATGGATCTACAAGTACGTTCTATACTGATATCTAACTTGGACGTGGTCGACGTGCAGCTGCAGGCCGGCACTGACGCTACACTGGACTGTGTCGCGAGGGGATCGCCTGCACCCACTGTACGATGGATCTACAAGTACGTTCTATACTGATATCTAACTTGGACGTGGTCGACGTGCAGCTGCAGGCCGGCACTGACGCTACACTGGACTGTGTCGCGAGGGGATCGCCTGCACCCACTGTACGATGGATCTACAAGTACGTTCTACACTGATTTCTAACTTGGACGTGGTCGACGTGCAGCTGCAGGCCGGCACTGACGCTACACTGGACTGTGTCGCGAGGGGATCGCCTGCACCCACTGTACGATGGATCTGCAAGTACGTTCTACACTGATATCTAACTTGGACGTGGTCGACGTGCAGCTGCAGGCCGGCACTGACGCTACACTGGACTGTGTCGCGAGAGGATCGCCTGCAAACACTACGACGGATCTACAAGTACGTTCTATACTGATATCTAACTTGGACGTGGTCGACGTGCAGCTGCAGGCCGGCACTGACGCTACACTGGACTGTGTCGCGAGGGGATCGCCTGCACCCACTGTACGATGGATCTACAAGTACGTTCTACACTGATATCTAACTTGGACGTGGTCGACGTGCAGCTGCAGGCCGGCACTGACGCTACACTGGACTGTGTCGCGAGAGGATCGCCTGCACCCACTGTACGATGGATCTACAAGTACGTTCTATACTGATATCTAACTTGGACGTGGTCGACGTGCAGCTGCAGGCCGGCACTGACGCTACACTAGACTGTGTCGCGAGGGGATCGCCTGCACCCACTGTACGATGGATCTACAAGTACGTTCTATACTGATATCTAACTTGGACGTGGTCGACGTGCAGCTGCAGGCCGGCACTGACGCTACACTGGACTGTGTCGCGAGGGGATCGTCGCGAGGGGATCGCCTGCACCCACTGTACGATGGATCTACAAGTACGTTCTATACTGATATCTAACTTGGACGTGGTCGACGTGCAGCTGCAGGCTGGCACTGACGCTACACTGGACTGTGTCGTGAGGGGATCGCCTGCACCCACTGTACGATGGATCTACAAGTACGTTCTATACTGATATCTAACTTGGACGTGGTCGACGTGCAGCTGCAGGCCGGCACTGACGCTACACTGGACTGTGTCGCGAGGGGATCACCTGCACCCACTGTACGATGGATCTACAAGTACGTTCTATACTGATATCTAACTTGGACGTGGTCGACGTGCAGCTGCAGGCTGGCACTGACGCTACACTGGACTGTGTCGTGAGGGGATCGCCTGCACCCACTGTACGATGGATCTACAAGTACGTTCTACACTGATATCTAACTTGGACGTGGTCGACGTGCAGCTGCAGGCCGGCACTGACGCTACACTGGACTGTGTCGCGAGGGGATCGCCTGCACCCACTGTACGATGGATCTACAAGTACGTTCTATACTGATATCTAACTTGGACGTGGTCGACGTGCAGCTGCAGGCCGGCACTGACGCTACACTGGACTGTGTCGCGAGGGGATCGCCTGCACCCACTGTACGATGGATCTACAAGTACGTTCTACACTGATATCTAACTTGGACGTGGTCGACGTGCAGCTGCAGGCCGGCACTGACGCTACACTGGACTGTGTCGTGAGGGGATCGCCTGCACCCACTGTACGATGGATCTACAAGTACGTTCTATACTGATATCTAACTTGGACGTGGTCGACGTGCAGCTGCAGGCCGGCACTGACGCTACACTGGACTGTGTCGCGAGGGGATCGCCTGCACCCACTGTACGATGGATCTACAAGTACGTTCTATACTGATATCTAACTTGGACGTGGTCGACGTGCAGCTGCAGGCCAGCACTGACGCTACACTGGACTGTGTCGCGAGGGGATCGCCTGCACCCACTGTACGATGGATCTACAAGTACGTTCTATACTGATATTTAACTTGGACGTGGTCGTTTTCCAGCTGCAGGCCGGCACTGACGCTACACTGGATTGTGTCGCGAGGGGATCGCCTGCACCCACTGTACGATGGATCTACAAGTACACAAGAAAAGATTGACAACTTTTTTGAATAAATAAAAAAATACAATAATGAAGTACTAGTTGGAAAAACTGATTTTGCTATCAGTTTTAATGCATATAAATACTATGTTATCCGCATTAATCGCATTGAGAGAACACGAATAAATTCTTAAAAGCACTAGAATATAGGACAAGACATTTTATTTACTGATTACAGCTCCGCTGCTGTCCACCATAATATACCTACATTGGCAAGCCGTGGTGAACTTATCGACGCTGTTTTCCTACATAAACTTGTGAACAATAAAGTTCACTGCTATAATTTGTTAGAACTCTTGTTGTTTAAAATTCCACGCCCCTCCTCACGCTGTAAATCTTTCAATTTTCAAACTAATACAAATAGAACTAATCACGCCCATAATCGTTTTATTTTCCGTTCCCCAAGTTAGTGTAAACTCCTTCAAGATGAAGGCAACAAAAGTTTTATGTGCACCTTATAAATGATAAATACATACTTGTACATGTACATTGTCGATTTTGTGTTTTGTCTGTGTATGTTTGTTTGTATCAAGTTATAACTATAATCTTAAATTACAACTTTTTAAATAAACTTTACAATTTCAATGTTTCCTAATAATATCTGAGTATGTTGAATTGTAATATTATACCTATAATGGTTCTATAGGTCTGTTAGTGTTTTATGTTTTCTTTTTAATGTATCTTTATATGACTGTTAGTAACAATAAATAAGTAAAAAAAAAATGAAAAAAAAAATAGTCTTTACGAGCACTTGCATTGAATAATAATATATTTTTACTATAGTTAGTATGGATGGTCTCATTTCCAGTAACACAAACTGGCACGTCCACAAGCAATCTCTCCGTACGAGCAACGCCTCCCTTCTCTCTGTTGGGTCTTTCCGGTGCGAGGCTCGCAGCGCGGCGGGGGCGGCGCGGCTGCTGTACCGGGTGTCGGTGGTGGAGCCGGCGGGGGTGCGGGGGGTCCTCGCTTTCGACGGACACAGGGGGACTACCGTCACTGGTCACGTCGAGGTTTTGGTAACTCTCTTATTTTGTTGTTCTATCGCCTGCAACTCAAGGCTTGAAATGGTTTCAGTTCAATAGTTTTTCATCTGCTCAAAATATGATAAATTACGTGCCGGTTTAACGTGCGTAAAATTACATATTTCGCACTAGTGCTT
The DNA here is from genome assembly GCA_910592155.1 of Ypsolopha scabrella. Classification (NCBI taxonomy): domain Eukaryota; kingdom Metazoa; phylum Arthropoda; class Insecta; order Lepidoptera; family Ypsolophidae; genus Ypsolopha; species Ypsolopha scabrella. The sequence continues at coordinate 1,500,034 of OU342972.1, read as the reverse complement.
TATTTTTTTTACTACTAATGCCATCTAAGGGAATTTCTGGAAGTAACCGGATACCCTAAAAACGGTTTAAGATGATTATTTTCAAACTTTAATATTATTATTAAATATATTTTAATGTTAAATTGTAAAAGATGTTTTAAAAATTCAAAACGATTTTAGACATCATTATTTATATTCTATTTTAACTATCTTAGAACTTATTATTAAAAAAGATTTTAGAAAGAGACATTGGTCATTGTAGTACAGATTGGCGCCAATCAGACAGCGTTTTCTTCTGTTGACTTGTATCTGTTTTGTTTTGCAACAAAATTGCCTTTATTTTATTATTTCATGTAATTTTTCGCAAGTGTATTAAAAAACGTCGTTTTATGCATGTGCGAAAGTGTTGATATTTCTCACTAGAATCAAAATGTACTATTAATGTATGATGCCGCAATAAGACCTGCCGAAAAACAAGGATCAGAAACGAGATTCATTAGCCCTTGAGGAAATTACCAAACATAATGTTGGGTTTCCGTATTGTTCTGTTCATAGACTCTTTGTTGGGCTTACAAGCAAGATTTTTTTTTCGAATTCATGAGTACGGTTTGTAGTATAAATTTGGCTACATCCATTAAATTTCCTTGCATTATACTTGCGATTATTCCGAGGATCCAATAATTTCTTTTGTATTAGGGGGGTACTTGTAGGGAGAGTGTACAGAGTTTCATCTGCCACGATCCCATTCATCAGTCTAGTCATACAAGCTCCTCTACAAGGGTTATATATTTTATTTTATTTCTTTCAGCAAGGTTCACGTATCCGTTTAGCCTGCCAGGCGACTGGCAACCCCACGCCACACATACAGTGGATCCGCAACGGCAACACTATAAGTACAAACGGGCCGGACACACCGTACGCGGACTTGGCGCTGTCGGACGTTGCAACTACGCAGGCCGGGCCCTACTCGTGTGTCGCTTCGAATGACGGAGGAGTCGACGAAAGAACTGTTAACGTGGAAGTTTTGGGTAGAAAATACTTTATTGTATATGTGAGCGCAGTGTATCTCACTAATAGTACATTATGACACGAGAGCGATGAAACGTTTTCTGACGAGTGTGAGTTTGCGGCACGAGCCGAAGGCGATTGCTGCAATCACACGAGTTGAGAAAAAGTTTCTCGCACGAGTTTCGTATAATATTTTATAGCACAAGTGCGGAAAATGCCGACTTTACGCAAGCGCAGCGTGCGTAAAGCGGTCATTTTACGCACAGTGTGCTATAATAAATATTATAATGCGAAAGTTTGTGTGTGTGTGTGTTTGTTACTCTTTCACGCTGAAACGGCTGAACGGATTTGGATGAAATTTAGAATAAATATAGCTTATACCCTAACTTAACACATAGGCTACTTTTTATCCCGGAAAAAAGCATGTCCTTAAACCGAATCATACGCGGGCGGAGCCGCGGGCAAAAGCTAGTATATTTAACACGATATTAAATATACTAGCTAGATAAATATTTACGATCTGCCATAGTATTTATCTACCGCGTCTCAATTTCTTATTTGACACGCATGATAATGAAATTAAACTTGACATGGAAAAAACGTTTGTCAAATCAAGTATATTTTCAAACACTACATTTACGGAGCCCGTTTATTATCTACTTTGCCCGCTTTTATTGAATCTCTGCCCTTTCTTGGTTTGAGCGTTGTTTTATGTATATCTTTTGACCAGGGCCACCACTATGATAATGATAAACAGCATCCAAATCGGAACGGGAACATACAGAGAGACAGACAAAAATACTCGATGTATAGACACGACCTTTTTACTACTTTATTATTATTATAGATGACGTCGCCTCATTGACTACAATTTTCAGAGCCCCCAAGAATATTAACTTCGCTTTACGAACAAACCGAGACCAGTAATAACACGAGATACCTCGAAGTGCTATCGAGCCGATCGTTCCACCTACACTGCCACCCGCATGGCACGCCCGCGCCGCTGCTCTACTGGTTCAAGGACGGCGCGCCGCTGAGACTGTTCGACGAGACCATGGCGTCGGCCGACTTCGGGGAGATGATTGTGGTGAACAGTGCTGTGCGCGACCACTCCGGGAATTATACCTGTGTTGCCAGGAACAAACTCGGGGAGACTGGCTTTTCCTATTTGGTTGATGTTCTGGGTAAGATTTTCATTATTACATCTAAGATAATGTTTTTATTGCGAAATCCATCACTTTGGAATACTCTGAATGTTACAAACTAAAATTACAAAAGATCGATTAAAAACAAACTTAAAATAAAGAATCTGAAAATATTCCTCGGGCCAGGATTCGAACTTGCGACCTCTTATTATCAGGACAAGAGCGCCATCGAATGCGCCACAAAGGTATGTGATTTCACACCTTGCTCTTAAGAAACATTTCTTTATCTTATAAAGTTTTCTGGGTTTACTTTTTCGGTGAATATTGTAAATTAATTATTTTGTGCGGTCGCTTGAGTATTCCTTATCCTTCTCGGACAGTTATTTTATGATCAGTTTTGAATTTATTGTTGGTTGATGTATACATATTTGACCGTTGAACCGTTTTAAAACGAACAGTATTGATTGATTTGAATTATGATTATTTTTATTTATACATTTAACATTGTTTTGCAAGTATCTGATGTTTTCGGGGCCCTTACCGCAGTTTACTTACATCTAGCCTGCCTCTGTCAGATAGTCGTGCTGGGTTGGGTTTCGTACCCGGGTTGTTACACTAACCCGTTCAGAAATCAACACCGACCGTTCAGAAACAGCAGTGTCGCTACACCGGTGTCGAATTAATCAACATCAACTCTGAGCAGGGTTCGCAAGGTTCGTATAGAGACGTCAAAAAACAGTGTTGCAAACCCAGTGCTTTTACCCAGCCTAGGGTTCATTATTGAACGTACTTCTAAAGGTAGCGGGTTAAAATCCCGTCGAGCCACATTAGTGAAGTACGAAGATATGGTTCACCACCCATCAAGCTGGGACGTAATGGTCGTCGGTAAACGTGGGTGCACAAGTGTCGGCTGACATCCCTAATCAGCAATGTTTAATGCACTTTATATATTCAGTGCCGCCCCCGCAACCGAAGGAGAGCTCGATACAGACGCGAGTGCGTGAACCGAACCAACTGAAGCTGAGTTGTCCCGTGGAGGGTGCGCCCGCGCCGACCGTACTGTGGATCAAACACCCCTACACCGAGATCAGTGCGCAGCTCTCCGACAGGATTACGTTACTCGATGATAATGTCACTTTGGTGAGGACAACATTAAATATGTTACATACATACATATACTCACACCGATTCGATGATTTTATAGCTAAAATAGTACATTTTGATGCAAGTGCGACGTTTTTTAATACACCCGCGAAAAATTACATGAATTAATAATTTAAAAGCATTTTTGTTGCAAATCAAAACAGATACAAGTCGACAGAAGAAACGCAGTCTGGTTGGCGCCAATCTGTACTACAAAGCTCTTTTTAATAATAACTTCTAAGATAGTTAAAATAAAATATAAATTATGACGTCTAAAACCGTTTTGAGTTTTTAAAACATCTTTTACAATTCATACATACATAATATATTGAATAATAAAATATAAAAGTTTGAAAATACTCATCATAAACAGTTTTTAGTTTATCCGGTAAAACAAAGGTTTACATGCTTACTAAATGATGTGGCCGGATTCCCCTAGAAGGCGTCAGTAGTAATAAAAAAAAGCACGAGTGCGAAATATGTCACTTTACGCACGCTAAATGGGCACGTAATATATCATATTTTGAGCAGGTGTATTGAAAATATTAATAAGGAAAACACCATGTAGTAAAACTGTGTGTATTTTATAATCCCCCTTCACGTTGGAATGTAACGATCATTTGTGAAAAGAGGATGTACAAGTTTTGACAGGTCTACTGACAATGTGCTCTAAAATCCTCTCACTCAAGAATGTAATTCATAACGACATTATGTATTTATTTTGTTAAATTACCCACTTTCAGATAATAAACAAGACAGAGAGCTCAGACAGCGGCAAATACTCGTGTGTGATGAGTAACAAGGTCGGCGCCGCGGAGGTGGTGTTCTCGGTGCGCGTGGAGCGAGCGCCCTCTATCGGCGGCGCGACGGAACCCAACCACTCGAGTGTCGTCACCAGCTCGCTGGGGCGGAGTGTCGTGTTCAACTGTGTCGCTGACGGGGACCCCAAACCGAACGTCACCTGGTTCAAGGTACGTGGATACTTTTATATTTGCAGCTGCTAAAGTCTGGTAGGACAATCTTTAGATACGAGCGAGTACAGGGATGCACTGTTTTTGTATAGTCGCTGGTAGTTATACCACACAGTCAGTTGAAGTACAGGCATCGGCACGAATATACAATATGGCGCGAGTGTTTGTATGCGCAACTATCCCCCCCCCCCATACTTTAGTTCGCGTCTCTTTATTCATGCCGATGCCTGTAAGCTCGATGATAGGGTGCACTTAGAACTTTTAACAGTTAATAAAGAGTAATTCCATGCAAACTGATCACTTTTGTCGCACCCGATACTCCAATTCCATCCATCCATCAGCCCGTGTTCGTCCACTGCTGGACATAGGCCTTTCCCAAATTTCGCCACTCGTGTCGGTCCTCCGTCCTCCTCATCCAGCCGCCCCCCGCAACGTCCTTCAGGTCGTCGGTCCAGCGGGCACGAGGTCGGCCTACACTACGCTTTACTGTACGCGTGGTCTCAATTCTAAAGCTTTTCGGCCCCAAATATGGCCTACCCACTACCACTTCAACTTACTCCAATTATTATTATTTAAATTATTATTTTTTATTAAGCAAAGTATTGATAATTCAGTATCTATTTTATGCGCATTGGTAAATTGTTGAAATACAACGTACTGAAATTGTTAAATAATTATCATATCCTATTGTTACATATATTGGAAAAATGTAACGAGTTTGACATCTTCCCTAGAATAACCCTAACACTAAATGTTCAGCATTTTCCCCTGTACTTGACCAATTCGATTACTCAAATGATTTGCTGCACGCTATTCTGGATACTATGTGAAAACAAATAAAATATAGCCTGATCAGGAAAATAAAAAACCTGCTGTTGTAGCGCCACATATGCTTCTATGATTGCAACACTCGTATTCACACACACCACATATATAGTTAAAGTTAGTGTTGCCAGTAGAAGAAATTAGTTCCAATTAGTTTTTTATTTTCCTGGTCAGGCTGTACATTATTTACTGAGTTTGAAGTAGCCGACGCCTCACAGGACGAGTCAGCGACTCCTTTGAGTCTTCGTACCAAAGCGTGTAAACTATTATAACGAGCAAACTGTACGTAGGACGCGCAGCCTCTGTCGAGGAACCTGGCGAACACGCAGACAGCACTCGACGACAGTCTGCTGACAGTATGGCGCGTAAGTGCGCGCGACGCGGCGCAGTACGTGTGCGTCGTCGAGAACAGCGCGGGCGTCGATCACAGGAGGTTCAACTTGGTAATTACAGGTCAGTCTGTGTGAAGTAATGAAAAGCGTTAAGTAGATCTAAAATGGAGCTTGCTCGTGCAGAAAGCAGGTGAGGCGATTATCAGAATGTTTAGAGAATATATAAAATATATCGCCACGACATGAATCCCGAAGGGGTGTCAGAGGTGTTCCGGGTGTGAACTGTGAAGTCACAGTCCACACTCGGTACACCCGCGTTTCACCGTCGGTTATTACGTCCCAACGTAATGTGTAGTGAGCCCTATCGCCGTACATCGGGCACAAATACACGCTTTTTAGGGCATGCAGGTTTCCTCACGATGTTTTCCTTCACCGTTCAGCAAGTGGTGAGTATTAAATACTCTGCAGATAAATTCCGAAAAACTCATTAATGCATGCCCCAGCCTTGTTTATTCCTTTTTCTGAGGTTTCTCTCATCTAGGTCATGCTATCGGTTTCATGGATTCAATCGACATCATCAGGCAAAAATAATTGAACAGCTGTTTTTTGTCATCCAAAATGTACTACGTGAAATTAACGTATAAACTGTATTTATTGTCAAAATTCAAATATCCATAATATTTCAACATTGAAAATATTTATTTTGTAAAATAGATACCAAAAGTATAGAATATTAAAAAAATACGGGAAATACATACAAAAAATATTTAGGTTGGGCTAATAAAATGTAATAAAATATACACCTGCATAAAATAATATAGAAATAAAATTATTATATACACATTATGAAATGAACAATTGTATTCAGTTGTTTTCGTTTTATGATGTCGATTAAATAGATGAAACCTGTAGCGTGACCATTCTGACAAAAATATGTTAAGGGAACAACGTACAAGAAGTTTCAATATTTTTCTATTATTGTTAAAATGTTTCATCAAGCAGTGACAACATACAATATCAATATATTACTCTCAAATGATTAAAATATTTCATGAAAAGCTCACCAACCTCGATATTAGAATTCTCCTTGGGTATTTCAACGGTTTTTGTTTCAATATGCTGAGTCAACTACTTATCTCATCAATGTGAAACTGGGTCACGTGTTTTTTCAGACCTTTGTTTCTGTTGTCAGGTCGGTTACCTAATTGGACACATTTCACTCAATAGATTTTAAATTTAATTTAATATGGATATTCTTGCGATGGATAAGTGTTAAAAATATAGAAATTTATATATCATAGTTTCGATAGATTTTATTTTTGAAAATGATTCCTTTTTAAGTTATTAATTCGTTTTGTGTCTGAACGACTTGAGTTTTATGTCTGAAATCACTGCTATAACAAGAAAACATTGGTTATTTTCCGATGTCAAAACTCCTACATCAAATACTTTTTCGTAAAATCCAGAAAAACATCTAAAATTCACTGATTTTGCGTGCTGGCAGCACGAACCGAGCGTTCTAATGTAGACTTTCTGACAATATACTGAAGTTCAAAACCGCTTAGTAAGATTATCGTGCACCAAGGGTAAGGCCTTAAGACCTTGCATTCAAAATACGATAAAAATCATTAAATAAAAGCTAATCATAACTACATACAATATTAATCGTTCCTCTCCGATAGACACACATCATGAACGTGTTGAGCCGAGCTCCCTCCGACAAATGTTGATTACAACTACCACTGGAGATGAACGTTCTCGTCGGTACCCCGTCCTGTCCGGTAAAGTTGTAAAGTCTGCATGGCCAACAACATGAAAGTCGCTACCTGCAGTGCCGGACACAACGTTATCTGTCGCAATATCACCAACACCTGACATTCCACTCTCTCTCCAGTCCCGGGCAAGTGGAGTCCCTGGTCGCACTGGTCCCCGTGCAACGTGACGTGCGGCCTCGGGCACCAGCGCAGGAGCAGGTCCTGTCAGTACGTGGATGACGAGATCAGCGTGGACCCGGCGCGGAACCGAACCGTCGACAAGATCGTGCTGGACGAGGCGGCGTGTCGCGGCGCCACTGTGGACCGCAGGAAGTGCCATCTGCCGCCTTGTGAGGTGAGACTGAACACATACAATCTGTCACATTCATCTATTACTTTAAAGAATACAGTGACAAGAAAAAAATATTGAATGCGGCGTATACGCAAAATAAAAAATAAATGAAATTAAATTATTTTTGTCTGTCTGTTCTGTTGCTCCTCTGATCTGTCTCACTGTTCGTCCGTCGTTCGCTCTGTCAGTCTCTATGCATGAGATTCACGTAAAACTGCTGAACAGATTTCAGTGGGGTTTTTACTGTCGTATAACTTAGTAGGTCCATCCATCCATCCATCAGCCTGTTTCGTCCACTGCTGGACATAGGCCTTTCCAGGATTTCGCCACTCTTGGCGGTCCTCCTGGAAGAAATGCCCATACTTACACACGCTGGGCAGGCGGGTTGGTGAGCGCGGTACCGAAACCCTTGCACCAGTGACGCCGCTGCCCGTCACCAGTCTGGTTTATATAAGACTCGGCAATTGGGGATGGATAAACCGCCATCCATCGGTCCCAGGCAATGGTGGGCCGCCTGGTTTTGCCTGAGAGCTGTTCTCTTACTCTCCCCCGAATAACTTCGAGACGATTTGCGAGTAAAATGGTGGTACCTCCACAGTCGAGCCCGGCATCAGCTCTACCACCTACTTAGTAGGTGCCTAGGAATAACATTTTTGACAATAGGTTAGCTTTAGTACTCCTCGCCTTCAAGAAATGGAAGCTTATTATTTTGTCTATCTCTTACATGCCTCAGAAATCACTAAACCAATCAGCTCTTAAGTAACGTGATATCTAACCTTACATGAGAAATCCGTAAAATCTCATTTTGCATTTTATAATTTTCAATTGCTGTATCAATTCTTCTGAGTACTTAGGTATTCTAAAAATAAGTATTCGTATTAGAACAGACATTAGAACTGGTCTTAGAATAAAATCATTAGAAGAGTGATTTCGCGAGGTAGCTCTCAGGTCAGGATGGCCGAGCGGTCTAAGGCGCTGCGTTCAGGTCGCAGTCCACTTCTGTGGGCGTGGGTTCGAATCCCACTTCTGACAAATCACTTTTTTTTTAGTGTATTAGCACTCATTGTTTTGAATATGTGTAAAACTACGTTATAGTTGTTTGATGTTTTTTTAGAGTATAAAGACTCATGACAACAAAAATCTCAGGGTTCTATTGGTTGAGTGGAATAAATATGTACTATATAATGTGAATAATTATGTCTGCAGTTGTAAAATTTATACAAAATCCTGGCACATAGATACGGTATTAAAGTACAGGATTTATAGTTTATAATTATAGTATAGATTTATAGTTAGATCTATTTATTTTATTTATCTATCAACCAACTTATTTATTCATTGCATTATGTAGGTATATACAATATTTAATTTTTTTACCTATGTTAGTATCATATTTGGTTAGGCATTACATTTATTTATGGTATATTTAGTTATTAGGTGGTAGATCTGATGCCGGGCTCGACTGTGGAGGTACCACCATCTTAATCGCAAATCCTCCCGAATTTATTCGGGGGAGAGTAAGAGAACAGCTCTTAGGCAAAACCAGGCGGCCCACCATTGCCTGGGACCGATTGATGGCGGTATATCCATCCCTAATTGCCAGGCCTTAAAACAGACTAGTGACGGGCAGCGGCGTCACTGGTGCAAGGGTTTCGGCACCGCGCTCACCAACCCGCCTGCGCAGCGTGTGTGAGTATGGGCATTTCTTTCAGGAGGACCGCCAAGAGTGGCGAAATCCTGGAAAGGCCTATTTCCAGCAGTGGACGAAACAGGGTGATGGATGGATGGATGGATGGATATTTAGTTTATTTATCAACTTTTTTATTTATGGCATTGTGTATACATATACAATTCTTATTCTTATATTTCTTTATCTTATGCAGATTATAATTTTATTAGCTCAACTTAAATATAGTTTTTTTTAATATTTCCTGTATTCAATTTGTTTCATCATATAATATTGTTTCTATAAACATTTGATATCACCTGCAAAACGTATACTTTATGTATCTATTTTACAAAATAAACTATTTGATTTGACAATTTGTATATTTATTTCTGTCCGAAGTACAATACAGCAATAAGACATTCATTAAACTCAGAATGTGAAAAGTTGCTTATCATTCTCGCTGAAACAATATTATTATTGGTTTTGTCACTCGGGTAAAGCTTTCAATTAATTAAAGAATTTTTAGATTCGGTTTGGTAGTTCCCCTTTACATACAAACAAACAAACAAATTTTACCTATTTATGTAATTATATAGATATTGATTTTTCGATAAGAGAAACGGAAAGTCTTCTAACAACATTATAATATTTATGTAGGAAGAAGAGAGTCAGCCCCGCTGGTCAGGGTGGTCGCGCTGGACGCAATGTTCGTCTACCTGCGGTGTGGGCACTCAGACACGCGCCAGGAAATGTAAAACTAACACCTTCAAGTGCTACGGAGACAACATACAGGTTTGTATGTAACATTATCTAACAAGAAGAGAGTCAGCCCCGCTGGTCAGGGTGGTCGCGCTGGACGCGATGTTCATCTACCTGCGGTGTGGGCAGTCAGACACGCGCCAGGAAATGTAAAACTAACACCTTCAAGTGCTACGGAGACAACATACAGGTTTGTATGTAACATTATCTAACAAGAAGAGAGTCAGCCCCGCTGGTCAGGGTGGTCGCGCTGGACGCGATGTTCATCTACCTGCGGTGTGGGCACTCAGACACGCGCCAGGAAATGTAAAACTAACACCTTCAAGTGCTACGGAGACAACATACAGGTTTGTATGTAACATTATCTAACAAGAAGAGAGTCAGCCCCGCTGGTCAGGGTGGTCGCGCTGGACGCAATGTTCGTCTACCTGCGGTGTGGGCACTCAGACACGCGCCAGGAAATGTAAAACTAACACCTTCAAGTGCTACGGAGACAACATACAGGTTTGTATGTAACATTATCTAACAAGAAGAGAGTCAGCCCCGCTGGTCAGGGTGGTCGCGCTGGACGCGATGTTCATCTACCTGCGGTGTGGGCAGTCAGACACGCGCCAGGAAATGTAAAACTAACACCTTCAAGTGCTACGGAGACAACATACAGGTTTGTATGTAACATTATCTAACAAGAAGAGAGTCAGCCCCGCTGGTCAGGGTGGTCGCGCTGGACGCGATGTTCATCTACCTGCGGTGTGGGCACTCAGACACGCGCCAGGAAATGTAAAACTAACACCTTCAAGTGCTACGGAGACAACATACAGGTTTGTATGTAACATTATCTAACAAGAAGAGAGTCAGCCCCGCTGGTCAGGGTGGTCGCGCTGGACGCAATGTTCGTCTACCTGCGGTGTGGGCACTCAGACACGCGCCAGGAAATGTAAAACTAACACCTTCAAGTGCTACGGAGACAACATACAGGTTTGTATGTAACATTATCTAACAAGAAGAGAGTCAGCCCCGCTGGTCAGGGTGGTCGCGCTGGACGCAATGTTCGTCTACTTGCGGTGTGGGCACTCAGACACGCGCCAGGAAATGTAAAACTAACACCTTCAAGTGCTACGGAGACAACATACAGGTTTGTATGTAACATTATCTAACAAGAAGAGAGTCAGCCCCGCTGGTCAGGGTGGTCGCGCTGGACGCAATGTTCGTCTACCTGCGGTGTGGGCACTCAGACACGCGCCAGGAAATGTAAAACTAACACCTTCAAGTGCTACGGAGACAACATACAGGTTTGTATGTAACATTATCTAACAAGAAGAGAGTCAGCCCCGCTGGTCAGGGTGGTCGCGCTGGACGCAATGTTCGTCTACTTGCGGTGTGGGCACTCAGACACGCGCCAGGAAATGTAAAACTAACACCTTCAAGTGCTACGGAGACAACATACAGGTTTGTATGTAACATTATCTAACAAGAAGAGAGTCAGCCCCGCTGGTCAAGGTGGTCGCGCTGGACGCAATGTTCGCTTACGGTACTATGGCGAGGGGCGGGGCGGGGGCGGGGGGGAAGGCATGCCCCATTGGCTCTTACCTAGTTACGCTTATGACACTTTATTTTATTCCCTTACAGATACGAAAGTGCCCGAACCTCTCCAAATGCTTCTACGAACATAAATCAGCAAACGAGGTTCTGAGCAGCAGAGAGGAAACCACGGAACCGTCCTTTCTGCCCGAAGCGACCTTCGAGCTAGACCCAGAAGTGCCGGGCAACACGGACGTGGAAGAGTTGTTCATGTCGCCGGGACCGACGCCCTCGAACGTGTTCGACGTTACTGAGCCGGGCGATAATGGACCTTGTGCGCCTGGGTTTACGGTCAACGTTTCTACGGGCTTGTGTGAAGGTAATTCGGAAATACAGATAAACTATACAATTGGCGGATTGCCCACGGTAAACCTTTCTTATCGCGGGTGATACGGCAATTTTTTGGTTTATCTATAACTAACCTTTCGTCGCGTGGAAATGTCTTTCAATCTTTTAGTAGTATCGACAGTTTTCGGCTTGATGGTTATTTCATCAACAGCGTATGTTGACTAGTGTCATTACGACGATAATAAAGAAAACCGCACTTGGATGTTGGGTGGTTCTCGATTAAAACGACACATAAAAAACAATTGTTCTAAATAGGTCGTCAGGATTCAGTAGTAAACACTGCAGTGTAATGGCACCTCGACTACATCGCTATCTCCCAGAAGAAATAAGTGTCCTGGTGGACGCTTCTAAAGATAGACCCAAACTAAAAAGGGCTTTAAAAGTTCATCTGCTGAAAATGGACTGCAACACTTTTGATGCGTTATGGAAAAAAATAGATATTTCTAGGTCACACAATTAAACCTATAATATATATGTATATATAATAATTTTAAATATTATATAATATATAAATTATAATATATAAGTATGTTTGTATTTGATAAATGGTAGTATTCTATATGTATAAGTATTATGATTTGCATGCTCCCCCAAAATATCAAATAAATGCAAAAAGTAGCTTCATGTGTTCGTGACGGATTGACTGCTAATTCAACTGATCAAATTGATGTAGCCAGCCCTAGCACGGACCTCGGTCTATTTTGGGCTGCTACTGCCACAATTTATACATAAGTAAAGCAATGCATCAGTCAAACCCAGTTTCCATACCTATTGATCAGCGCTCTGCATGTACTTTTGCCATTAAATTTTGCGATAAATAAATAAAATAAAATACTAAAAACCCAATTCATGTAAAAATTCGCATTAATAGCTGGTAGAAATCTCTTTTAGAGTAAGCTCGCCTAATTGCATAAATTTTAAAATTACTGTGTACTATGAATATTATGTGCAATAAATAATGATTATGAATAAATATTAAATGTACAGAAACGACTTTTTCACCTCCCAATTTATAAGTATTATTTATAAACGTCTTTGTTCACCATTTATCCTGACTCTATGATAAAACCTAGGTGACTGCCGGTTACAATCCGAAATTAACGGTTATTTATTATAAAATTGATTTTACCGGTAAATTGTAGGATTTACCACTATTCGGGCTTTACAGTAACTCGTAGTATGATAGGTTTGTCTAGCAGTGGACGACCACATGCTGATGGATCAATGGAGATAAACAATTTATATAGCAACAATAATTGGTGTTCGCCAACTGCAGATGTCGACGAGTGTCTGAAGCAGAACAATCAGTGCCACTCGACGCAGCTGTGCGAGAACGTCGCCGGCGCATACCGGTGTTCGTGCCCCACCGGCTACATGGCGCTGGGCGCTGGCCAACGGTGCTTGGGTAACTAAACGCTTTTTTATTAACGAACAAAGTAACGCTTTGCCCCCTTTCAGCCATGCGAATGTCAACTATGGAACTGAGGGTTCCCCGAGAATAGACTATATCCTGTGTCCAAGTGAAGAGCCTTATAAATAATTACAACAGTGAATGAATGTTCAAAATCGGTTTAATGGTTACCTACATACAAACAAACAAACGTATCTTACCTCTTTCTCGTTATAATATTAGTTTGGATGACCAGTCAGTTTATAAACCCCTTTCCCCTGGTTCCAAAGGAATGAAAATGAAATGCTAACAGTTTCCAGTCAATCTAACTTCCCTTGTCGAGCATGCGAGCTTCTCGGAATTTGTTTGTGTAGTATGTAGCGTTGCGACATGAGGTCAGACGTTATGCTTAGTCGGTGAGATCATGGATGAGTAATTTTGTCTATGGTGAGATATAATAAAAATGTTAACATTCATTATACGACCATACAACATGGATTTCCTTTAATACAATCCTTAAATCGAGAGCACAGGGCACCGAGCTCCTCAAGTATTTTGTATAATTGGACGAATGAACAAATATGGCGATGGTTTCGCATCAAAACTGTTGATTAGATGCGCAAAATGGAACACAACAAAAGCTTTTGTATGTATCGTTGTTCCAGCGTAAGAAGCAACTGATATGGATAGAATGATTTCAGTACAATCAATAAACATCAAAGTACTGTAAAATAACGCTTCATTTGACTCACCATTTTCAAGTTTCTCCCAAAGTTCTTTAGTCCAGTGTAAAACTATAAAATTTTACATGCGCACCTCAATCAGCCCCCAGGGTACCTAGCATGGTAGAGGATATCAAGCTTTGACAGCTCGATATACCACTGTTTGTCCCTCTTCTGGTAGATCAACAGACAGACAGTGAGACAGAACACTGTATCAAGCCACAGCGCTGGCTCGATATGGTCCTTCATGTTAGAGGTGCAGGTGTTTTTGACAGGATACCGGGGGTATCGATGTAAGGGTACATTTTTGACGTACAATTAAAAATTCAAACAATAATGTGTTCCATTTCAGACATAAACGAGTGCTCATTGGAAAGTTCTGGTTGTGATTACGCATGCGTGAACGTGGCCGGCGGATACGTGTGTGCGTGTCCCAAACACTTGCGCATACACACTGACAGACATCACTGTGTTGAGCGTACGTATTGCCTTGCGTTTACCACTTTGTTAGAACATCAATGCTTCGCGCGAACATATTATCGACCCAACAAATCCAAACACCGCATCTACGTGCGAAACCTTTTAAATCAAAGCCTTAAATGGCGATAGGTTTCCACTCAAAGTTTTCTGATTTGATTGCATCGCTAATGAAGTATATGCGCAAAACGGAACACGAACCAAATGCGTTTTTTTAATTTTGTTGTAAAAAGCCACTCGTGCTAAAGATCATGAGGGCATAGAATCATAGAATCATTTATTTCATTAACAAAATAAGCTCAGAGACTACATACGTCCAAATCACTTATTTGCTAGGTTACATTTTGAATTACAATAATAAAATACACATCAGATATTATGTGGTAGTGCTTACCCTAAATAAGGTTACACTTGAAAAGGCATAGTCGGTAACCTTAACTCATTGAGTACCAACCTGACACAAACACTGTGGGAAGCAGGACAAAAGTAAGTCTTAAAAAACCTGGCCGACCTTAGCGAAACCCGGCAGGTTGTGTACAGTCGTGAAAAAAAGCCGGCCAGGCCGAATTATGTCAGACTAAGAGATTTCTTAATAGCCAACCTATCAAGGTCACAATAGGACGTTACTTCCATTCTGGTACTCGACGAATCAAATATACCTCCGAGTGCGACCATAGAATCAGTCCGAAAGACTAAACTGTCAAGTCGACTCTCGGCCGAAAATGTTTTTCTAGCTATACTAATCGAGTGTTATCGTATGAACAAAGTTAATAAAGTCACCCGTAGTGTTCACACAGTACAGCAGGTTGATGATGATGATGCGGAGAGGCAGCAGGTGTAAATAATGTAGTCGACACAGGATTCAAAGCAGATATTCTTGATTTTAATTTTACCGTATACTACATATTAATATTACAAATAAATATTGTTTAGGTGCGACGCACGCCAAAAAGCCGTTAGTAAGAGAATGAATGTGCGTCTTCCACGTAGATGAAGAGGGGGAGCCCAATCCAGGCGCTCATTGGTCGTAGATGCCGTGATAGTTCTTCTTACTGGTCCGTGGTGATGCGATGATGAGTAGGATCGGGCCAATGCCTCATCTTCGACATGAAGTTGGCCATACATCGATGCGTTAACATGCTCCCGGCCTTGGAACCCCCAGGTTCCAACATTATTCTTGTGTATCCACTGGAAGCGGGCATATTTTGGCAAAGGATCTTCTTTTAATGCCGTTTTGAATTTGAATTTCAGCAACTCTTGCGATGCCATCCTTGCCTGGGAAAGTTTTAACAATTCTCCCTAACATCCATTTCAGTGCTGGCTGATTATCGTTCTTAATTAGAACTAAAGTGTCCTTCTTCAAATCGTCCTCATGTTCCTTCCACTTGGTCCTCTGTTGAAGCTCCGAGACGTATTCCTTTGACCACCTGGTCCAAAAATGCTGACGTATCTGCTCCACTCGTTGATAGCGCGAGAGACGATGTACCGGAACGTCGTGTAGGTCAGCACACACCGGCGCAGTCAGCGGACGACCAACCAGGAAATGAGCTGGGGTAAGTGGGAGAAAGTCCTGCGGATCTGAAGACATAGGAGTAAGGGGACGGGAGTTCAGGATGGCCTCGACTTTTGTTAATACTGTGCTGAACTCCTCGAACGTTAAATGTGCGTTTCCTACCACACGTCGCAAGTGGTGTTTACAACTCTTTACTCCCGCTTCCGCCAAACCAGCGAAATGACTAGCGTAGGGACACAACAGTTTAAAAGTTATGTTTTGTGAAGTTGCGTATTCTTCTATTTCCTTCGAACAACTAGCTAAAAATTGCTCAAATTCATTTTTTAGGCCAACAAAGTTCGTTCCATTGTCGGACCATATCTCAATAGGCTTAGCTCTGCGTGAAATAAACCTGTTTAAAGCTAATAAATACGCGTTTGATGATAAGTCCGAAACAAGCTCTAAATGCACTGCGTGAGTTAGAAAGCATACAAATATGCACACACATGCTTTTACAGTTTTAGCACCTCTACCTTTGCGGTTCAGTATGAGCACTGGTCCAAAATAATCCACACCACAACGTAAGAAGGGATACCCTGGATCCACTAACCTTTCTTTGGGCAAATTCCCCATTATGGGTTGAACGGTCTTACCGCGTAGCCGTGCACACGTGACGCATCGGTGCACTACAGCCTTCGCGAGATTTCTCCCTCCTACTGCCCACCATTTCTCTCTAAGTGTAAACAATAGAAGCTGTGGCCCTGCGTGCATCAACTGATTATTATGCTCATATCTGAACAACAGCAATGTCAAATGATGCTTATGCGATACTAATATCGGATGTTTTTTATCAAAACTAAAATCCGAGTATTCAATACGACCACCCACGCGAATTACTCCCATATCATCGATGAATGGATTTAATTTCGATAAATTATGTTGCGATTTCCCTAGAGGTTCTCCATTTTGTAATTTATCGTACGCCTCCGGAAACGACTCCATCTGTGACAACCTAGCAAGTGTTAGCTCAGATTGTTTTAGCTCACTCACACTAAGCTCACCCTGCAATCTTTTATATTTATTACGCGCGTTATAAATAAATCGAAGTGCATACGCTAGGGCTCGCTGCATGCGATTAAACTGCGAGAATCTAGTAAATGGAAACACTGAATTATTAGTTTCATGCAGTAATAAACACTTGACCTCCGGTAATTGCGTTTCATTTGGTACTAAAGTCGAATTTAAACCCGAACAATCAAAGTTAGGATCCCAAAGGAAGCGTGGCCCATCCCACCATAGACTGGAGGTATGGAGCTTGTCCAAACTTTGACCTCTTGACACCAGGTCAGCTGGGTTTTCTTTACCACTCACATGACGCCAAGAGCTTGATTTTGTCAAGTCGTGAATTTCCGCGGTCCTATTCTGAACAAAAGTTTTCAGTGCATTAGGTCGCATACGCAACCATCCTAAAACGATTGTGGAATCTGTCCAAAACACAACCTTATCGAATTGACATCGAAGCGAATTTACAATTTTTGCGTATAATCGTGCACCTACTAACGCACCACATAGCTCCAGTCTAGGTGTACTAACGGGTTTAATTGGTGCGACCTTACCCTTAGCGCACAGCAACCTAACGGTAACACATGACTCACTGTTGAAAGTGCGAACGTAGGCTGTACTCCCGAAAGAAGTTTGCGAAGCGTCCGTGAAAATATGCAATTCTATGCGTGTAGGTACATTGCACATTACGTAACGTGGTACGCGAATTGACTGTAAAATTATCAAATTGTTTATAAACCGATGCCACACTTGCGTGATGTCTTTTGGAACCGGTTCATCCCAATCTATTTTTAATAACCAACATTTCTGTAAAAGAACTTTTGCGATCATAATTGTAGGGCTTAGTAACCCTAGTGGGTCAAAAATTTGAGAAGCGACAGACAATGTTATGCGTTTTGATATTTGTCTAGACTCGTCCTCAAACTTTGTGTGATAAAATAATTCATCACGCTGGTTATACCAACCTAGGCCTAAAGTTTTACTTTGTGTGTATTCGCCTAGTGACAGCTCCTTAGAAACGCTGTCCGCACCATTTAGGGTTGCGCAGTCGAAATTGAAAACCCATTTTCTCAAATGAAAACATCCAAGTTTTAAAACTTCAGATGTTCTTTCACATATTTGTTGTAACTTAAGTGCATCAGAATGTGAGCAAATTAGGTCATCAACATAAAAATCATCACGGAGCGTTCTTACAACGTCAGGATCGGTACATTCTTGCGCTAATTGTAATCGACATCTGCAACTCAAAAAGGGGGCGGACGCGGTTCCGTAGGTTACTGTGTTTAGTTGGTAAATACCAAGCGGGTCGGTCGGCTTATCACGCCATAGAATAAGCTGTAGGTCCCGTTGAATTTCATCCACCATAACGCACCTGTAGAATTTCTCAATGTCAGCACAAGCTACGTAACGATTTTCTCTAAAGCGTAATAAAATAGCCATCAAATCGCCTTGTAACGGTGGGCCCGTCAACTGTAATTCGTTAAGGGATGGCTTAAAGGGGTAAGTTGTTTGATTTGCAGCAAAAACTACCCTCAATTTGGTGGTTGTGGCATGTTCGCGAAAAACACCGTGATGGGGCATGAAATAATGCGGGGTGCCGTATGTGTAGACTCGACTCATATGACCTAAACTTATGTACTCATGAATAAAATCACTGTACATTTGCTTATAACTTGGATTGCGCTCTAATCGTTTTTCAAGCGTAATAAACCGGCGTTCTGCTTGAGAATATGAAGTACCTAAAGTGTCAGGTGAGTGTTTAAATGGAATTCGCACGCTAAATCTCCCGTCGGCTAACCGCTTCGTAGTTTGCACGAAGTGATCCTCACAGATGCGTTCCTCTAAACCTTGCGAATCCCCTGACTTGCGATCTATAGGTAAATCTTCGATTTCCCAAAATTTGCGTAATTGTGTGTCTATAGATTGCATGCTGTCCATAGACTGCGTAAAATGGCAGTTAACGTTGCGAGCGCTTAATGTTGCGTAACAGGTATTTGATTGCCCTATGGCTCCGGAAATAATCCAACCTAACTTCGTATTCTGTAGATACGGCCCATTCGATAGGCGCAATCTACCCTCACTGAGTAAATCCCAGAAAACATCAACACCTAAAAGAATGTCTATTGCTTGACTTTCATAGAAGGTGGGATCCGCCAACTCAACATTTTCTGGTATGCGAAACTGATCACTCAGTAAAGAAATAGTGGGTAGGTTCGACGTTATTTGGTGCAATACGATACACTGTATACGCTTAGTGAATGTGCAGATTGTTGACCTAATTTCGATGTCACAAGTTTGCGTACACTTTGTGACTAGGCCACCTACACCGTAAATCGATTGTGTGGACTGTATTGTAGACATATGTAATTTATCGCATAATGATTGGGATATAAAACACCGCTCACTCCCACCGTCCAAAATTCCGCGGCATTTGTGATAAACACCCGAACTATCGCGGACTTCTAATATCGCTGTCGATAGCAAAACAGGCTGTACCGTAGACGAGTGAGCGCATTGTAATTGCACGTCACGCGGTAAGCTATGCGCCTGGAGTGAGTGTGTGTGCGTATTTTTATTGTTCTCGTGAATATGAAGAATCTTCTGGCCTATTCGTAGGGAAAACACGTTTTTTACTGGGGTGGGGGTCAGTCATCATTAAAGCCGGTGACGTGCGGTTGGTCTCCTGGCTCCCACTAAATGCGTCATGGATTAGTGAATTGTGTTTTTTATCACACTTCCTACACGGGCCGAAATTACACTGTAACGTAGAATGTCCTGGTTTTAAACAGTTTTTACAAAGCTTATTGTCGCGGATAATCTTTAATTTGTCTTGCAAACTACAATCCAGAAACACCTGACAAGAATATAACGGGTGTTTATCATTGCAAGCTAAGCACAGTTTCTTTTTAAATTGCGTCTTATTAGCTGACGATTGGTTTGACGATTTTTTATCGTAGCCCGCGGCAACATTCCCAACGTTACAATGCACTTTAGGTGCGTTTTGTGCATTCGATTTGTTTTTCTTTGACTCGCGAATCGAGTAAACACTAGTTGTAGTATCAGTTTGATTTAGTTTAATAGTTTCTAGCGTATCTGCCCTGCCCCTAAGGAAGTTTAACAAATCGTTCAACTTCAGAGACGCCTTGGAATCATCAGACTTTGATAACAACTTGCTTTTATGCTCTTCCCACCTTTCTTCTGTTGCACTATCTAGTTTAGACACAGCTAAATAAATAATCAATGTGTCCCAGTACTCAGTGGGCTCCCCAAGCTGTTTTAATGAACGTATGTTCTTCAAAATGGTGTCGATGAACTTTTTAAGTAAGTCTGGTGATTCTTTGGTTAGTTTCTGAAGGGAAAACAGTGATTTTACATGACAGTGAATAAGTAATCTATTCTTATTATACCTACTCAAGATAACTTCCCATGCGATATTGTAGTTATCGGCGCAAATATCTACAGAATCAAGCACTAACTTTGCGTCTCCTGTTAACGACATTTCCAAATAGTGCATTTTCCCTACAATATCTACTTGTTTGTTATTGTGGACCAGTGATATGAATTTATCACGGAATTCTAACCAGTGCTCATAGGATCCATCGAACGAAGGTAAGGGAATTATCGGAAGTCGTGCTGATGATAAGTGAAAGTTACTATGTGATTTAGAGCTTTCAGGGACTTCATCGTCGGTTGTCATACATTTAGCTTTAGCCAGTACACTGTAATAATCACATTCAAAGGTTTCTCTAGCTTCAAACTGCTTTGATAACTCTGTATCTGGAATTATTTCATCAATTTTATTTTGAATTTCATTGAACTCAGTGTACAAACTCATAGCTCCTTGCATGCGAAGTTTCAACTCAGCGTTTTGATTAATAGTAAGGACTTTATCACCATACGCATCCACATATTTTTTGAAATTAGTTAATCTACCTTTAATAGACCCTCTTTTCCTACTAAGCATTTTTATAGAATCGTCCCGATTGCAGGGCGTGATACCATCGTTAGTCATTTCGCTTTGTGTGTGGAAATGTGGGAGTACTTACAGTTATTTCCACTGGATTTTCACGCACAAATCTGAGCTGTACACGGAGACAGCTGCAGAACCACCTTGCGACGATGGTAGACCACGAAGATGATCACAAACACTGGAATTTAGAGAAGCACGATATTTTCACAACTGAACGGACAGGGGGTAGGATAGATGGCTGGCACGTCTCACCAAAATGCGCAGTACTGCTTCCAAAGACTGCTGTCGTCGTATTTACTGCTCCCAATTGCGTTCTCACATCAGCAACAAAGACATCCACGGAGCTGGATTCGGTATTCGAGGTCGAAGGTCCAAATTCTATGTTCACACAGTACAGCAGGTTGATGATGATGATGCGGAGAGGCAGCAGGTGTAAATAATGTAGTCGACACAGGATTCAAAGCAGATATTCTTGATTTTAATTTTACCGTATACTACATATTAATATTACAAATAAATATTGTTTAGGTGCGACGCACGCCAAAAAGCCGTTAGTAAGAGAATGAATGTGCGTCTTCCACGTAGATGAAGAGGGGGAGCCCAATCCAGGCGCTCATTGGTCGTAGATGCCGTGATAGTTCTTCTTACTGGTCCGTGGTGATGCGATGATGAGTAGGATCGGGCCAATGCCTCATCTTCGACATGAAGTTGGCCATACATCGATGCGTTAACACGTAGCATATGCTGAGTAAGGGTCCTTTTTATTGCCACGACGCATTGCATTTACACGTCTGTTTGTATTGGTTATATTAACAGAATTATAATTGTATGGTTTGTGTGTGCTGTGACACTTAAATAAACGGATCTTTATCTTTATTTAATGAGATATTTTGATATGAATAAAGACCCACTTTTTTCATGACTGTACACAACATGTCAGGTTTCGCTAGTTTTCGTCCTGCTTCCCACAGTGACTGTACTGTATCTTGCCGGTACTGACTACGTATACCACCACTTATTCATGTCGTCTTGCACGCGTGACAAAACTGTATTTGCTAGCGACACGGGTTCTTGTAGGTACCATCTCTTTCACACGCATGTATAATTGTACCTATATAATGCCCGCTTGCAAAACGGACGGTATAAGAACCTGTGTCGATATACCGAATTTGAACTATTATCTTGGTATATTCCATTAAATGTAGCCTGTAGGCCTACCATGAGTTTTAGTCACGATACGCGTTACCGAACTACAGAGGTCGCTTCGCTCCGCCCTATTTTTGACTTCTTTTGAAAGACTAGTAAAACTTCTTATTTAATTTATAGTCAATATACAAGCTGACTTTTATTTACACAGCTAAACTTATACTGGAGGCTTGGTAAGTGATCAGTAACACGGATCGATAAGACGTTTTGCTGATTTCACAAAATAAAATCTTGACGTCTCATAGTAATTGACTCGGGACTGGGCTTGCGTTTGTAAGGAAAAAGATAAGAATAATATATGAATTTCAAAAGGGTCCTCGTACCTCCTTACTGAGCACTTACCGAGTCTTCAGAAAGAATTTGGCTGCATAAATTAAAGTCACCTTATACAGAGTGTAAATAGAGTGCGACCATTAAATGAAACCACATACTCTATTACTCATCATACTGAACAACTACTCGAAGACTTTATCTCGTAGGAGGAAGGTCTATTTTAGAACGCTGCACCGGAACAGCTGTTTCACGGACGACGCTCTCTCTAAACTCGCCCGTATGGCGGTGCGTTAGGGTTCACGCATTTTTGTTTGGAACTCAATTATTTCCCAAACTAAGGGTGACCGTCGGTATGACTCTTGGGAAAAGTGGTTCAGTAGGGTCGGTAGAATATGTGGTTTCATCTAATGGCAGCACTCTATTTACACCCGGTATAGTCAATTTGATCGTTAGGTTACAACTTTTAATTGGTAAACAGTGATAAACGGAAAAACTGAACAAAAATTACCTTTCCTTACTCAGTAATTTATTATTATTATACTATAACTCATTCATTACGTTAAAACAGTAGTTTCACATAAAACGGTAACTCGAGCTTTATTATTTGTCGGAAAAATAAATAAAGTAGAGATAATCTTAAACTGCCCCCCACTCCACCTACTTTTTTATCTTTAATTGTAGAAGTACTATCATATATCATATTATTATATACGTTTTTGGTGTAGTCTGTAGAACAGAACACGCGCTGGAGACCCGGCTTAAGGGGTAACGTTTCGAGCTCAGTGCAAAGTGCATAACATAGGTTTGTTTACCTTATTTTAAAATAAAATATATGAAATAAAATAGTTTCATCTTATTTTGCGACTATTGTTAAGTAATTATCAGGGGTTTTTAGCAGAATTGCGTTATTTTATGCATTACGTTGTAAATGAATGGGTATACAAACTTAAAAGTGTGTTTTTAGTTTGTATGCCCATTCATTTACAACGTAATACATAAAATTACAAAATTTTGGTAGAAAAGCCTAATTGACACTAAACAATGGTCGCGAAATGCCATATATCACATTTATTTAGTACTTTTTATGCAATAGTAAGAAAAACAATCATAAGTTTTGCATTTTGCACCGAGCTCGAAACGTTCCCCCTTAACTCGATTCACGCGGTAGTAAAGTTATTCGATCAACATCTCGCACTTAGCTCTCAGATTGATATACTCTAGTGAGTGAACAGTGTTTGTTTAGCTTTAAGAACTGTCCTTTCATGAGGTTATAAAAATCTGACCAAAAAGGATGCGTAGGGTGACAATGATTTCAATGTTAATTTATGTTCAACCCAAATAAAATGGCCGTGGTTCTTGTTCACCGGCCACACAGTAGCTCGACATATTCGTGGAGACACACGAGATTGGTTTTACTATTTATCAATGAAACACCTTTTTAGGGATTATTCTGTGTTTGAGAAACGAAGGAAGTACATATTTCAGTTTGTCACGTTGAAATGTTATTATATTTTCATTGATTTTTCAGCATCTCGTTCACACAGCCAGCGAATGGACGAAGAGAAAGAGTATTTGAGTCTAGCGGTGGACTTCCCCGACAAGTTCATAAAACATACAAGGAATTAGGACACAAAAATAAAATAAAAATACTTTTATCAACGTTATACGTACATTTATTATTTAGATATTATTGTTATTAGAAGAATATAATACGTATTTGTGTTCTAATGCTAGGTAATTGTACTTTTTATTTATTTTGTAAATACATGTAATAATTGAGATACTACTGAGTTTTTATCTATACGTTACACAATTTAGGATTGTTAAATTACTTAATTAACAATGGATCGTTGTAATTTGGTGATTCATCGTTGAGGTGTCTCTTAGTTTGTTAGTAGAACCACATATTAGTGCCTTTATTTTATAATATAACTTAAACACTATTTAACATAAAATAAACGACATATATATTCAATAATAAATTCAAATTTTACTTTCTAATATTTAATAACTCGTTCGAATATTATTAAAAATGTGCCCTTATTTTTTTATTACTTTGAAAAATACATAGTAATCAAAAAATCTATTCTGTGATGAGTTTTGGCCTCGAAAGGTTTAATCTACTAATACATCCTGCTCCTCAACTCTAAGTGCTCCAACTATTCGATTGACATGTTTATGTAACTGATGTGTCCCAGTTCTGGACTGGTCGGTTCATGTAGCGATGGGCGCCAACTTCTCCATGCCGAAGCACTTCTTTATTGGGCCTCGCTTTGGGTCCAGCACTCTTTCGTCATTCTTCCTGGGAACATGCCTGGAACGTCGAACTAGCATTACACAACACTAAATAGCTTTCTGCATTTCGATAGAGTTGTCTTTCTGTCTAAAACTAACCATAAAATCGTTACTCGACATAAAAATTTGCTTCATTATGTAAACAAATTTTACATACGAGTGACGACAACAATGGTTAAAGTAAAGGAAGAATTATATTTAAAAAAATATATATATATATTATGCGTATATCTGTTTACGTATCCAATAGGAGGCACTACTGCCTCGAAATTCGCATGACGGGCATATCTAACTCTGTATCGGTTGACAACTGGTTGCTAAACACTAAAAACATAGATAAAAACTGAATTTTCAAAATTGCCTTCAGTGTGACGTCACTTTAACGTATCCTTAGAGAATCGGAAATCGATAGTACTTATATTTATGTTTTCGATGTTTGGCAACTAGTTGGCGATGGCGAGCGACTCTGAGATACATAAATTAGAGGCTGGTTTGGTGAGCTAACTCACTTATCAAACCCGTGATCTATACAAGGCACGGGACCTCTCATCGCACACGAGTCCCTATCATTCAGTTAGCGTGTTCAAACAGAGGCAGTAACTGAATACAAACACACACACGTTTGATGATGGATGTATGTGGAAGAAGCGAAAGAGATGTGCCAGGGTCGTAGCAAATGGAAATCTATAGTCTCTGCCTACCCCTTTATGAAAAAGATATGAGTAAGTTCTTTGGAAACATATATTAAAGGAAGAATTGCAATCTTAAAAAAAAAACGAAATCGATAATTTGATGTTTAGCACAAACTGTGTCTAAAAAGAAGAAGATATAAACATTAGAATATAGTACTTACTGGTAATGGCCATAAGGTCCATTTCTCTGCAACCGCATGACGTTGTTCTGACAAATCATCAGTTCATTCTGTAAGTACGTCCTCTGATCGTTGACCCTCACGAACAACTAAAACAAAACACCTAAGTTTTAATTTTCAAATTTTCATTTCGTTTTCTAGTGCTCATGGGACTTGCGCCCTGAGGGGTCCACCTTACATACCCTTTGAACTAAAACACAAACTTATTCCACGTACCTACAGTTATCTTATAATAGACCAACTTAACTTGACAATTGGCCTATTCTTGTTTTCACCAATATTTATGATTCGAAAACCATTTCGAGGAATAGCGTTCCGGAACTGTTTTTAGTAGACAGATTTTAAAATAATCGTTCATAACATTTATTAAGTGAAAAAAGCGATGACAATAACTTGATCTTCAGTGACGTCATCATCACACATTTCCATTTTCATTGAACGCATCCTAAAACGTATTTTTTTCTTGAACGCTTTCGAAAGACTTCAAATTGTAAATGTTACCAACTTTATCAAAAAACCCTGTTTTAATAGGTATTTTGCCAATAATTATCAGAATTAGCCATGCATGTTTCTGATATATATTTTTTTAATAATTTAGTTTGAAAATGTAGACTATTTTATGAAACTAATTTCATTATTTTTGGGTTTTATTCATTGCATCTATTTAAAAACAAAAACTTAAATTTTACCCGCCAAAAGTGAACGTGACGTCACTAGAGGCGTTCCGCATGGCGCTAATAGTGCTAACACTCCCATCAAACTTCTCACGCCCATCAAGTCGTTCCAAATGAAAAATGGCGTCCATCACTGTTTATACTTTTAATCCATTTAGGGTTCTTTTGAACGCAACATGAATGATGACAGAATTTGTAGAAATTCATTTAAGTTACGTGAATACAAAGGATATACTACTTTACTAGGTCCAAGAAGTAATTTCTTCTAACTACAATCTTATAATCATGATTTAACTAATGCTCTTATTCTTCGAAAAACCTATTTTTGAAATTGCCACCGGCCAGCTAGCACTTTTCATAGATCGCTCATAGTGCAAACGCTCTGAAGCATAGGCATATCACGACATGGCGTCGTTAAGGATTTCGTCTATGATAAACAAGGTGAAATTTAATCAATCACCCTTATTCATACTGGAGACTCGGTTAGTGATCAGGAACAAAATTCAATGATCGTTATTTTCGAAATCATAAAAAAAATTGTTTCCATACTGACTGAATAGGCAGTAGGTAGGTACGGGAGCAATTTTTTGTTTTCAGTTTTACCTTGAGGTTCATTAAACATTGTTCCTGATCACTAACCGAGTCTCCAATATGAATTCTGGCGGTTGATTAATTATCGGGCTCACAGTGACTCGGAATGATGATAGACGCGATATAATCGATTATGTCGCGACACGGAATGCACTGCATGTCAAATGTCATGTCATGACGTCATAGATAAGACAAATGAAGTTCATTGTGTTTTGTTAAAATATCTTTAAAAGTATAGATTTATTTATTAATCTGCTAAGTAGCAACTGTACAGAAAACATATTTCTCGAAATGGTTTTAAGATTTCCGTTCTTGTCCAGAAAGTTAGCACCCCCAATTCGAGAACTAACAACAAATAATAATAATAATAATCACTATTAACAAATAATAAGAGTTTAGGGTCAACTTTGAAACCTATATATATAAGAATTACTCATTAAATTATCATTAATTACTAATAATTATTTACATTAGACAGAGGTCATTGCACGAATAGGTATTTAAAGCTAGTTTATTTTAACAGAAATGTATTGGCTGTCGGATCGTGAACCTGATTTAGGTGTTAAATGTAGATTTATGATTTTTGTTCCAACTCACCCTAGCTGGGTAGGTATCTATATTCTCTAGTTCTATCAGACAGAATCAAAGTTTTGAAAAAAGAAATACCGAGGTCGAAATTTTAAAATTATTGTTGATGTTGGAAACACTGATACTGATTTATTCAAATGAAATTCCTAAAGTGGTCTATTTATTCCAAAAAGCAGACAAAAATAGCACATTGACATTTAAAAAATAGGCGAATTGACCAATCAAACAGTTGGTATGTACCTACTTTTAATTTTAGTTAGGTAATTTATTGTTTTTTTTTCTTATCGTGTGTTATTTTATTAATAAGACCTAATTGTGAACGTCAACTGGAAGCGCCCTGTATAAGTTTTGATGGTGAGCAAATTTGTATGAAATTGATTACGAAAGAGCAATTACTCTTTTTACGCGTTAGTTGGAAGTCTGATTTCTTACAGCACTATCTTAGGGTCATATATTTCTGTAGGAAGTATTAGTTTCAAGTTGATATCTCTTACGGCGACAGAGGAAAGGAGACTTGATAGACGGACAACAAAGTAACATATAAGAGTTCCGTATTTTATTGTTAGGTACAGAGCCCCATCTATACGGTACAGGTACATAATACCTAGCTCATATCGTAAACTCTGTTCTAAAACCTATCTGGTACCCCCTTAATTATTATCGAAACTTTGATACAGGTGAGACAATATTAATGGACAAGTGCGAGTCGGACTCGCCCACCGTACAAATTTGTTGGTACAAATTATAAATTTATGTTTTTATTGCGAAATCCATCGCTTTGGAATACTCTAAATATTCTTATTAGAGTGCCTTACAAACCAGAAAAGACTGTCTGTCTGGGAAACAAAAGGTGCGAATCCTGGCCCGAGAAATTTTTTCAAATTCCTGTCTTTACATTTGTTTCAAATTTATCTTTTCTGGTTTGTAATGCACTCTAATAACATATATAAATATTTTATGAAATTTATTTCATTATTTTTTTAATGATTTAATTACAAATCTATAATTTTCAGATTTTTCCCTACACTTGTAGTATAAGATGGTATTACTTGCCAAATTTCATAGTTCTAGGTCAACGGGAAATCCCCTATAAATTTTGATTCCCTCGAGAGTGTCGAGTTTTTGCGGCATAAACGGCCGTATCTTTTTTTTACGTTAACGTAGAAGTTTTATTTTTTCACAGCTTCAAAAGACTGTAGACTAGTATATGGTTTTAATTTCAACTCGATACCACCGCGCGTTCCCGAGATAAAGGGTCTTGACAGACAGACATACGATCGGACGGACGGACAGACGGACAATCCCGATCGCTACGTATCTAAGTTACTTAGTTTAGGTTATAGTGGACCGCCAATACCAACTCCATGGTTATGAAAGGAGGTCCTCTGTAACTTCAACTCAAACTTGACACAAGATTGAATTCAAGTGATCACTTTCCCACTTAAGGGCAATGGATCTCACCGGTGATGTTATCGACCATTGTCAGCTAACAACAGTACCCGTGATCGTCACGGTTCTACCACTACAGGCACAGGTCACCCGACATCACGCCCTCCTCATCAGACCCTTAAGGGTGCATATAAGGTCAGATTGAGCATCTCATTTTGCATCAATCAGAACTGAACTCTATGACGTTTCCTTTTAGTTTAAAATAGCGTGCTCTCAGCCGTGGCTGTTACGATCACCGAGAAACACGCGCCCACAAAAATCTGCGTTTTTATTTAATAACTCTGCTTCTAGATGAAATTTTCAAGATATTCTAAGACGAGCAGACGGTATAATTTGTTGACTTATTTTAATACAAATTACAAGGATGTATGATTTAAGGAAGGCCCTTTACCACTCGAAAAACATGAAATTTAGTGGTAACTTCGTAATTTTTTTCTATCGAGCGAACTTATGTTGATGTTGCGTTTTTTTCTAAGATAAATATCTGTCCCCTATAGTCTACTGTCTACATTATTTTTATTATACCAATTAACCAAGTTACACAATGTAATATGCTCATTTGAATTTGTGCATCTAGCCTTATACGGACCCTTAATCAAGGGTCAAGACAGGATAGCCCCGAGCAGAACTAAGTGCTGCTCATCCGCCGTCAAACAATATACGACATGATTGACTCAACTATGTGTTGATTGACCCACCAGAGAAGCTGGCTCCCTCATTATCTAAGGAGGTACTCGGAGCTGCTCGCACGCTCACCTCGCGGAATGAATATGCACGAAACATAATTACGCCAAACCCTTGTTCCACACACTATCTCGACCTTGCGGCTTTCGATAACTCCTACGCGGACGGGTGACCCGGACAAACACCTCTAGCGTCGTGTTGTCTACTCCACTATCCAGATGGAGTACCGGAGATGAAGTCCTCCCACTGAAACCGCACGGTCGCGCACACGACAGACGGACAATCCCGACGCTACGTTTCTACTTAGTTTAGGTTATAGTGGACCGCCGATATCAACCTTACGTTATAAAAGGAGGTCCTCTGTAACTTCAACTAGACTCAAGAATGAGTTCAAGTAATCACTTTCCCACTTAAGGGCAGCGGATCGCACCGCTGGTGTTATCGACTACTGTCAACTAACAGCAGTACCTGTGATCGTCACGTTTTACCGCAACAGGCACAGGTCACCCGACATCGCGCCCTCCTCATCCGCACTCTGCCTACCTGTGTATGCAACAATAACGCCTTAAAAGGGTCAAGACAGGATAGCCCCCAGCAGTACCAAGCGCTGCTCATCCGCCGTCAAACAATATATGACATGATTGACTCAACTAAGTGTCGTTGGACCCGCCAGAGAAGCTGGCTCCCTCATTATCCAAGGAGGTACTCGGAGCTGCACGCACGCTCACCTCGCGGAATAAAAATGCACGAAACGTAATTACGCCAAACCCTTGTTCCAAACGCTATCTTGACCTTGCGGCTTCGATAACTCCTACGCGGACGGGTGACCCGGACAACA
The DNA here is from genome assembly GCA_910592155.1 of Ypsolopha scabrella. NCBI lineage: Eukaryota > Metazoa > Arthropoda > Insecta > Lepidoptera > Ypsolophidae > Ypsolopha > Ypsolopha scabrella. The sequence continues at coordinate 1,469,589 of OU342972.1, read as the reverse complement.
CCTCCAGCGACGGGTTGTCTCCTCTAATATCCAGATAGAGTGCCGGAGATGAAGTCCTCCCACTGAAACCGCACGGTCGCGCACACAAATGCACGCGTCCATACGCCAGCAGTGTTCATCGGACAACTTGAGGACAACTCACGTGCCCCGCATAACCCGTTCACATTGGTGGCCGCCCCAAGCGCCGTTACTAGGGAATGCTAACTGCTCAAGGAGACGAGCGTCCGGTGACAAGCTATACCGGACAGACACGTGCTCGAACCCCTGCAGTTCAAACCACTAAGTTATTAGCCGAAACTAATAACATGCCACTACGAGTCCAAACCCATGTCAGACACCTTCCGCGAGCGTAAGCAAGCATCAGGTCGGCTCAAGTCTGACTCCCGTAGTACCCAATAAAACCCAGCCCGAAAGTCAGAGACTTCTTTATAAATCTGGGTCGGATAAATAAAGAAAGTTTGTAACTCGTTTAGCACCACCCGGAGGTCACGTGTCAGGTCTCGAGGGTAAACTGACGGACGCGAGTTACGGCCACCAACGACAGACAGACAGATAGACAGACAACAAAGTGATAATATAAGGGTTCCGTTTTTTCCTTTTTAGGTACGGAACCCTAAAAACCTGCAGAAATCAACTGCCGGATCTTAGACTACGAGGTAAGTAAAATAAGACCGTTTGAGCATTTGTAAAATGTTTTTTTTTTATTTCTATTTTAATTATAACAAAAAGCTCACCGAAGTTGACATGTTTGCTGAATCTCCTCCTTTTAAAATTAAAACGGCAAAGATACTGTGTTGTAGGTAGTAATCGTAATTTTTCGCATAAATAAACATAATATATGTTTTTTTTGTTATTTAAGTCTTATAAGGCATTTTGTTGTTTGTATTTTTTATTTATTTTTCAAGTGTCTATGTTATTCTTTTGTTGGGTTAATGTGTAGTGTAGAATTATTTTTGTGTGTCATCATATGGTACTTAAGGTTTATTTGTGTGTTTTTATCTTTATAACTATTTAATTGTATTGTGACTGTTTGATACCTCATAAAATAAAAATCTACCATGATATAAGAAGAGCATACCATTTTTTTAGTATGGAGAGTAGCATAAAAATATTAATATCTCATGATTCCCTGCTGTTTTCGGATTACGGTTTTCAAAAATAGTATTGACATATTATTTTCTACATTTCATCCGTTGACACATGTTGCCCATAACGTGCCCCTTAAGAGATATGATGATATAGAAAAAAAAATTGTTGGATATCGAATGTTTTATTTTAAATTATTGATAAAGGTACCTTACTGCCAAAAAAATTAAATCAAACTTATTTTGTTTTATTTTCATAAAATATTATATTAAATTGTATAGGAAACTAAGATATATTAATGATTTAATTAATAAAATTTATTTATTTACAGACAACATAGATCAAGAAAATATTTTTAAATAAAATTTCAACATTTACAAAATAAAGTAATAAAACTAGTTATATAAATTTACAAATAACTATTTACATTTTAAGTATGTATTCTGTTTTCTAACAACAACAATCAATCATTGAAACATAATATAATGATGCACAATATAATTATGATACATACATACTCCTACACTTAAATAGTTATACCTAGCTAGTACAAAGTTGAAAACATATTTTTACACATTAAAAATATCTAAATTATAAATGAATGACATTCTTAATAGGATTTTTTTAAGGAAGTTCCCAATTATTTAAATAATCATCCTCTTCACTAACTTCACCATAATCATCGTTGTCATCATTATCCTCACTTCAATCATCTTCAGGTAATGTAGAAACATCAACGAATTCAATTTCTTTTCTTTGCAACTCAAGCAAATCATCAAGTTCCTTAAATGAGGATTTAGGAATTTTATTCGTGAAGGTTGGACGCAAGCTTGTAATCAGTGGATCTGATGAGAGAAGCAGGTTATGAATGATATCTTTATTAGTAGCTAAACTGCTATGTTTTCGGGTGTGGTGTTCCCTGTACTTTCGGAAATTCTTGTTCCTCGCCTCTTCTTACAGGAAGCCTACAGGCGTTATCGATAGGTGCTCCACAATTTGATGGCCATGTATGAGTATCTTGTGGACACTCGATGGCATGTAGTACCATGCATACAGCTCTACATATAAATCTGCTGTTTCACTGCAATACAGGCGAAACTTTTCCGTATTTATTTTTTCGCCTGATGAGATGCACTGCAGAATGACGGCCATTCTTCTTATTAGATTCACATCTAAGCCTGTCAGACGAGCTGTTAATAATTTCTAAAAAATCTTCTAGCAGTGTTTCCTGTGTTTGTGTTGCCACTACCCTGCTTCACCACATCCAAAAGCAGGCCTGTTTCTCGCCTAAAAGCTTGTTGGATGGATTCTTTCCGTTCCTTCACTTTCTTCTTCATTTCATCGCTTTTTGCCTGCCATGACGTCCATTTTATAGGCTATGTGAAGTAAACACTCCATTGATCTAATCCACGCATGGAGTGAACTCAAGGCATACTTGTACATGTCTTCGTTGAATGGATTGGCTCTAACCTCTTGTAAATCGTTCATTTCAACTGGACGAGCTTTGATCACAAACTGCAGCCGAAGTCTCAGAAATTATCGAATGTATTTTTCCGTCTATCATTGTTAACATTAGATTGTGGTTGATCGTTGAATTTCCGTAAGTTGTTGGAGTGAGTGCAGTAATTTCTGCTTCAAACGCGGCCATTCGTTTTTCACATTGGATTCTATGTCTCGTATGAACTTGAAAGACCAAGGTCAGCAGTATGCAGTGGATGATGGCCGCTCATTCTCCCACACGGTAATACCACTCACGGTAGTTAATTTCAAGGGAACAATACTGGCCATAAAAACTGTAGCCAGAACTCTATCACTAGCCGAGGTTGACTGGTGGTATTTACCCTTTTCTGGAAGCTCCATCAAATCCCCACTTGCTATCCAAGACTAACTGGTCTGAGTGACTGCAATCAGATCTTTACTGAAGTTTCTGTCACAGATATATCTTCTTTTCTAGGATAGCACTCATTCTTCTCTTTCAGTAGCATGTAATGACTCTGATACTTGAGACCTTCCTTCAAGCTGAAGTTTCTAAGCACGGTGTAACGCCACTTCGATAACTGCATGCTGACGTACAGTGCTAGAGCTTTTTGGGTGGAAATTTCACAAGGAGAGCTCTGCTAACTTTTTATGACATCCATTACTCTGGAAACTTGCTCAGGGTTTTCTAATATTTTTTTCATAATAGTTGCTATGTCACTTCTTCTGGAAGATCGCAGCGCGCATTGCATTGAATAAAAAAGCTCATCATTGTTGCAACCAACTCTCTCGTCTTCAATCCGCCTTCTTTTCTACTTGTTACTCAAATCTTTGAAAGATTTGCGCACAACTATTGATGTAGAAGTTGAAGCATCCGATTTGGATCACTTCCTCAGTAAGTTCAACACTAGCATCTTGTGGGGGGACCAAATTTTCCTTTAAAGAATCTGGCCATTTGATCTCAGAAATTAGCCATTCTGAATTCTTCTTCACGAACTTTTCTACGGTTCTTTTGGATTAGCTCCATTTGTTAAAAACTCTGTAGCAAAATCGACGACACCAGTCTTTTAACTCTTTTTCAGAGTCTTCACACAATCGCAAATTACTGTTTGACTTTAACACATCAAATAAGTAACTGAAGTCACGAAGATCTTCATGACTGTGCAATGCAACATAAAGATCAAGATGTGTCAACAATACACCTAATTAGTAGATGACGTTCCTGAAAAAAAAAGAAAAAAGATTTCCAAAAAAATATGTCATTAACTATTTGCATTAGTGTTGTTGTTCCTCAATGTTTAATATATTTCACTGTTATTTATAATGCATAATTCTTAAAAACTCATTATTTAACTAAGTACCTACCTACATCTAGCACTAACATGGTATTATTTATCCTTTATCATCGTATCTCTCAAGGGGCACCATGTGTCAAAGGATGAACTGTAGCAAATAATATGTTAATACTATTTTTGAAAACCGTAATCCGAAAACAGCAGGGAATCATGAGATATTAATATTTTTATGCTACTCCCCATACTTAAGAAATGGTTTACTCATGAATTATGGGTCATATCAAAAAAACTCAATTTGTATTTGTTATTTCTCTTTTATTATAGGATGCATTAGTAGTTTTGTTTTTCCAAAATAACGAATTTTGTTTTTTAAGGATCCTATGTCCCACCTCTTGTATGGGGTCGAATCACTGTGCGTCGGCGACAGATATGGCCTGCCCACTGCCACTTCAACTTACTGATTCAGCAGGCTATGTCGGTAACTGTCGATCTCCGACGGATCTCCTTGTTTCGGATTTTATCCATCAGAGATATCCCAAGCTTAGCCCGCTCCATAGCTCATTGAACGAACAAACCGTTGGATCAAGACCTTTGAAAGAGTCCCCGTCTCAACGCTGTACGTCATCATAGAAAGGACGCACTGGTTGAACAAGAGCAAAGAGCCCTTTAAGCACTGCGGTATTGCCGACGTGGATGTATGAAGCAACTTCCCGAATGCATGAATGGTGTCAAAATTGTTTTTACCCAGCTGGCTGGACAAGGACAGGACGCTTAAGTTAAGTTTGGTTCTGTCAAATAAGTTATGTCGTGTTACACCGAATCGACACCAATGTCGACGGTTATCTACTGGCCCTTGGATGACGTTACAGTTTGACATGATCTTGGTCTTATCCAAATTCATCCGCAGGCCCACTCGTCTGGAAGAATCGCCAAGGCCGCGCATCATTTCCTCTAGTTCCTTCTAGTCCCTGCAGCGATTCCGGCATTATGACTATGTCATCAGCAAAGCGAAGATGTGAAATGTAGTCTCCATTCACATTTAGGTAGGGTTGCAGTACATATGTAATTGCGCACAGGGGAGAAAGCCCAGCGAAAGCTAATTATTGGTGACTACCTGCTTTGGCGAATCGAACCGCATCCTATAGCTCCTAGGGGCCTAGCATGGTGCCACTGTAACACCATTTTAAACACCATTCTAAGAGCCTAGCATGAGGCTAATTTAACACCATTTGACAGTAAATCCCATATATTTTCTGTCAAATGGTGTTAAAGTGGCAATCATGTTTGGCCTGCTAATCCCAATATTGCTAGGCCAATGCGTTGATGCACTGGCCAATGCGAAAAAGACAAACTTATCCAAGTAAGTGAAATGTACTGCGTTGCGTTCTTCTCACTCACTCGCATAGCATTGTCACTTTCACTCTGGCCAGTGCACACTGCACAACGCATTGGTCAACATCACGAACGTGTCAACGTGTATTGGGGCCCTAATTTGACTTTCCAGTGGTGCGTTCAGTTTGACCTTCCGCCAACGCCCAACACTGACAGCGGGATATGAGCAAAAGATATGACATGCATGGCTAATGGCCATAGAAGTAATCTGTACTACGTACATCTAATGGCTAATGATGACATGTTAGTTGGGCGTCGCCCGACGATCAAATTAAACTCGGCCTGGTACATCACGCAACATGCATGGCTAATGGCCATGGAAGTAATATGTACTACGTACAATCTAATGGCTAATGATGATATGTTAGTTGGGCGTCGCCCGACGATCAAATTAAACTCGGCCTGGTACATCACGCAACATGCATGGCTAATGGCCATGGAAGTAATATGTACTACGTACAATCTAATGGCTAATGATGATATGTTAGTTGGGCGTCGCCCGACGATCAAATTAAACTCGGCCTGGTACATCACGCAACATGCATGGCTAATGGCCATGAAAGTAATATGTACTCGTACAATCTAATGGCTAATGATGATATGTTAGATGGGCGTCGCCCGACGATCAAATTAAACTCGGCCTGGTACATCACGCAACATGCATGGCTAATGGCCATGGAAGTAATATGTACTACGTACAATCTAATGGCTAATGATGACATGTTAGTTGGGCGTCGCCCGACGATCAAATTAAACTCGGCCTGGTACATCACGCAACATGCATGGCTAATGGCCATGGAAGTAATATGTACTACGTACAATCTAATGGCTAATGATGACATGTTAGTTGGGCGTCGCCCGACGATCAAATTAAACTCGGCCTGGTACATCACGCAACATGCATGGCTAATGGCCATGGAAGTAATATGTACTACGTACAATCTAATGGCTAATGATGACATGTTAGTTGGGCGTCGCCCGACGATCAAATTAAACTCGGCCTGGTACATCACGCAACATGCATGGCTAATGGCCATGGAAGTAATGTGTACTACGTACAATCTAATGGCTAATGATGATATGTTAGTTGGGCGTCGCCCGACGATCAAATTAAACTTGGCCTGGTACATCACGCAACATGCATGGCTAATGGCCATGGAAGTAATATGTACTACGTACAATCTAATGGCTAATGATGATATGTTAGTTGGGCGTCGCCCGACGATCAAATTAAACTCGGCCTGGTACATCACGCAACATGCATGGCTAATGGCCATGAAAGTAATATGTACTACGTACAATCTAATGGCTAATGATGATATGTTAGATGGGCGTCGCCCGACGATCAAATTAAACTCGGCCTGGTACATCATGCAACATGCATGGCTAATGGCCATGGAAGTAATATGTACTACGTACATCTAATGGCTAATGATGACATGTTAGTTGGGCGTCGCCCGACGATCAAATTAAACTCGGCCTGGTACATCACGCAACATGCATGGCTAATGGCTATGGAAGTAATGTGTACTACGTACAATCTAATGGCTAATGATGATATGTTAGTTGGGCGTCGCCCGACGATCAAATTAAACTCGGCCTGGTACATCACGCAACATGCATGGCTAATGGCCATGGAAGTAATATGTACTACGTACAATCTAATGGCTAATGATGATATGTTAGTTGGGCGTCGCCCGACGATCAAATTAAACTCGGCCTGGTACATCACGCAACATGCATGGCTAATGGCCATGAAAGTAATATGTACTACGTACAATCTAATGGCTAATGATGATATGTTAGATGGGCGTCGCCCGACGATCAAATTAAACTCGGCCTGGTACATCACGCAACATGCATGGCTAATGGCCATGGAAGTAATATGTACTACGTACAATCTAATGGCTAATGATGACATGTTAGTTGGGCGTCGCCCAACGATCAAATTAAACTCGGCCTGGTACATCACGCAACATGCATGGCTAATGGCCATGGAAGTAATATGTACTACGTACAATCTAATGGCTAATGATGACATGTTAGTTGGGCGTCGCCCGACGATCAAATTAAACTCATCCTGGTACATCACGCAACATGCATGGCTAATGGCCATGGAAGTAATATGTACTACGTACATCTAATGGCTAATGACGATATGTTAGTTGGGCGTCGCCCGACAATCATATTAAACTCAGCCTGGTACATCACGCAACATTTTTATCGATCATTATCATTATTGTTCTTTAGAAGGTAAATTATTTTTAAATTGTTTCATTTAAATTTTAGTTTTAATAGTAGGTTAGGTACCTTGGATTCAGAATCCAACCGCCACTCCTTGCTTCGAAGCGTGCTGATCAAATCCGTTTTCAATCTTTCAAACCTTTTCACAGTCCGTAAAAGTTCAGCCTGAAATCATATTTATTCTATAAAAAATTGCATCTTTCATGCTTGACGTTAAGGCCCTTTTTACCACGCACTTAATACCTAACTTCTTGTATAATTTTTTGCGTGACAAGAAAACGAATAAATACTTGCCGCAGTAAGAATATCCAAATTGATGTTGAGGTCGTCATGTTTTAGTTTACAGTCTGAAAGTAAACAATAAACATATTTCAATCTCCACCTCCCTCGAACCTGACGCAATTGGTACCTAATTTATGGACGCCACTCTGAGGACGTGGGTTCAATTCCCGCGGTGCACACACATTTGTGTTCGGTTTACGTGCTTCGGAAGGTACGGTAAGCTGTTGATACATTTGAACATTAACATTCTTTATCCTCCCGTTTTCTTTTTCCACCTTGTCTGGTTTTACTTCATTTCTGTGTATAGGTACTTCTGTTATTGTGTAATTTATTTTTATGTATTTTACCCAACCGATCCGAAATGGCTTAAAACTGCTTGGTAGTTGCAAAAATTTATTGGTTATTAATCTAAAAAATACTGTAAGCTATGTTTACAATTTAATTTGATTACCCGACATAGACTTCACTAATTCATAGTACTGTCAGAATATCAGCGTCACGGATTATTCTGGACGTATGCTGAGCCAGCGCCCTTTCAGCCTCTGTGTCACAGTAATATTTTATATTTCAAAGGTTTTTTTAATGTAATTTTTATTTTAAGCTTGCAATGCAATTTAAATGTGCAAAATCTTGTAATGTTTATGTTGTTATGTTTTTTGTAATATTTTGTGAAGTAAGAGATATGAATAAAGTTTTTATCTATCTATCTATCTAAGGATGTGTTTGCACCTGGATGTGAACCCGATAAACACCCGTATATTTCCACCCAAATCGTTTACACCCGGATTTTTACTTTTCATACAATAAAATAATTCGGCTACTAGATATTTAGAAAAATTATTAATTTATTAATAATAAATTTACGTAAGTATGTATGTTTTTTATTGTATTGTATTGTTTTTTATAAGTTGCGAATTTTGCATAGCCCTCATAGAAAAAGTTTACTTGAATAATATTTGATTTCTCATTACCTGGACCACAGATCTTGGCATTCTTAATCTTATCTTTCAATATAGGATACTCATTCTTCAAGATCTCCACAGCATCAAGGAGTTGTTTATGGCGGTCATTCTCCCGCTGCAGTTCATCGTCGTGGTCCCAAGAGTGGTCAGACTTACGGAGCTCCTCCTGCAAACCCACGATTTGCTTCTCTAGCTGCCCATTCTGCCAGGCTGCCGTTTCTCTGCAATACAAGTGACGTGATAAAATACTTGCCGAGTAATGTGACCTACGGATTTGACGAACATTGAGGCGCATAACCCTAAATAATGCTGTACTCTATGAATACAATTGAATTCACAAAAATGGGTTTTCGAAACAAACCCTTCTCTATGTTTTAGATGATGAGTTTATGTGTTTAATAGCCATTATTGTTATTTTACTGTATTAGTTTGGACTACTTAAGGCGGATTACCGTTTTGAACTGAAAAAGCGGCTTTTACTTTTGAATTTTTTTAGATGCAGCGAATTTTTTTCTACCTCTATTTGGTCTTCTTTAATGTCTTGGAAAAGGGCTTTTTTTGCATGTATTTTTTTCAGAACCCCACAGTCGAATCCCCATACATAGGAGTGTCACATACCATGGGACAAAATGCAACTTTTTTTTCCGATACTGGTAAATCTGGCAATTATTAAATGTCTATGGTAAGTTGGTGTACAGTGCGACCAACTTATCTGTTCAGTTGGATTATTCACCCATCTCTTTCTAGTGCGGTAGAAAAGAGTATAATTAGAAAGAGACGGCGAATGATTTTACTGAACAGATAAGTTGGTCGCACTATAGGTTTGAGGATTCAGGTACCTGGTTTCACTATACCTGTCAGTTCACGATCTATTGTAGTTTAGGAATAATACTGTTTAAAAAACCTATTTTTTTACTACCTACGTCATCATCAGAGACCTTTTTAATTTTGCGTTTATCGGTTTTTTTCAAGTCTTTTCAAAATAAAATTATCATTTCGAAAACTGACCTACAACGTTTTTCGTATTCTAGTTCATTTTTCAGGCATTCAATTTCACTGTCGTTCATGTTGTAACAATGTGGTAATACTTTATCGAACTTTTTGATTGAAGCAGACACAAGCACTCTTTACTAGCACTAGTAATCGAATTAATGAAGGTACTGCTGCCCTTTTATTGATCTAACAATCGCCTTGACAACCTCTTGGTCTTGGATTTCAGTGCATAGTTAGAGGTATTGAGTATGACTAAGTGATGCGATCAGGGTTCTGTGTGATTAAAGTTTACATAAGAGGCTATCACATTTTAGAAATCGGAGCAGAATGCCCATGTATATCTTAATACTACTATTGTCCAGAATGCCTTTAGTAAACAGTTGTTCAAACGGTATAAAGTTACAGAAATTCGAAGTTACTTGGTAATGTAGTATGAAAGAAACGTTTTACCGGTAGCAATAACAAAACGCGCAGTCAGTGTTGTAAATCATACTTCTTTTTGCGTGGATTTACGTACTTTGGGCATAGACGGTATTGGTATTATTGCGAGCGATGGCAATAGGATGCTACAAGACCATTCACAATAACTTGACCCTTGCAGTCATGTTGGCATCACTGCTTGTCAAGATTTACTGTCATATTGTTGTCAGTTAGATTTTTCAAAATTATTTGATAAATGTATGTATTATTATTTCCATAGCCGTTGAACAATAGTGCAAAAGAGATTGTGTTGAAGGTACGCCTTTTGTGAAGGAGAAAATGCAAACAATGCACCGTGATTCCTCTCGATCAGGTTCGATCTTGTGTCAGTTCAGTGCCATGACGAGTTAGTAAAATACGGACGACGCTCTCTCTTAACTTAGGGTTCACGCGTTTTTGTTTGGAACTCAATTATTGTTAAGACTAATCTATGATTGTTGTCTTTGTACTGCCTGCCAAGTGTTAAGCGTGTGACAATACGATAGTAATTGGTGTTGTCATCACAACTAAATAAAAATCTGATAAACATCCAAAGCCGTTGAATCTTTTCGTTAATACTTCCCGTTCTCAACTTCAACTTGATAGCAGATTCGTTATCCACACAAAGACATGCTGGACATTTTTCACCTGTAATGTCTTTCAATATTCTTCTCAACCAAATGATCTCCCTAGCAGTTTCACTTGCAGCGATTATTTCAGCTTCTGTGGAGGATATAGCGACAACACATTGTCTTTTGCTATTCCAAGCTATTGCACCACCAGCATACATGCATAAAATGCCTGTGGTCGATCTTCCAGTCTTTAAATCACCACCGTGATGAGCATCACTGTAGCATTCTAGGTTGAGATCCTTAACTGGTTTGTAGACGATTCCGTTATCAATCGTCCCTTTAAGGTAACGCATAATCCTCTTGACGGTTAAGACGTCTTCTTTCGAAGGATTATTTAAGTTACGCGATGCAACACTGACTGCAAAAGCTATGTCTGGCCTTGTGCCTGTCATCAGATATGCAAGAGCACCGACCGCTTGTCGATATGGAACGGATGACGTAGTATCTCCATCTTCTTTCACAATTGTTTCCTAAACTAAGGGTGTCCGCGGTTATGACTCTTGGGAAAAGTGGTTCAGTAGGGTCAGTAGAATATGTGGTTTCATTTAATGGTCGTACTCTATTTACACCCGGTATATGCTGTCTTCTATTTTTATGCGATAATTATATATGCTGTCTTATATTTTGCGCAATGAACGAAAAAAAAAGACAGGACCGTGGCAAGTCTGACTTTTGGAAAAGGCAGTTTATGTTTGTTTCTGGTTTCAATAGAGTGGTGCACACCAAGCCTCGGTAAATAGTGTACAATTTAATAAAGGAATATAGTTGTAAGATATTTGGGGAAAAGTTGCTGAAATTGTATATTATAGAGGAATTATTTTTGTTTCATTCGGGGAAATTACAAAATCGCTATCTAGCAACCCTGTCATATTAAAAAATGCTGTTTGGCAGTGGCAGGCTGGCAGCTGTATAGTGCTACAAGGCTGTTTGGCGCGTGAATATAAACTTCGACATTCTGTATCATACCTTTTTAATTTGAATTTCACGAAATACTTTCTTGGTGGGTGCCTGTGTGGCGTGAGGTACTTACCTGCCAAATTTCAAGTTTGTAGGTTGTATAGTGCGCAAAATGTGGGAAAAAGAAACTTGAATCCACGCGCCAAAAGAACCTTGTAGCACTGTAGCCAGTTTGCCGTTTTGGCACTTTTAATCCTAAATTTGGCACATTTAATCCGGTGTTAGCATGCAAAATTTAAACTTAACATATTGCATAGTTTTAGCATATTTAAGGGATTTAAGCTTTTAATTTAAAAATACACAATAAACAATTAGGATCATAGGTGATATGCCTGCTAAATGCGTGAAGGATAGCATAAAATGGAATTAACCGAGTGCGAAGGATGATTCGAATTATTTTGTTCTTAAGTCGGACAGTTGATTTTGTTTGAAGCGAGAGTGAGTCGCATTTGTACATACGCAAAGAATTTTTACCAATCAAACTACGTAGGTAGTTGGCTTTACATTTTGTGACCAACCCTATAGGGAATCATGCCCCCAAATATGCACAGCATTACCGTGATTACAACATTGTTGTCATTCCTATAATATCTCTCAAAACCAATTCAATTCTGAGAATGATTGGTATGGGTAAAAACGTCGACGTCACAAAACCACTCTACGATGAACTATGGACCTTGCCAACCTTGATCTACAGATTTTTGACTTGGAAAATAAATAAAAAAATAGTTTTAGTTAGATACTAATTTTATGATTTTCGTAAAACTAAATAAGAAAGAAATTGAATTGGCATTTTATTTAGCACTTTATAAATGCAACTAGCTTTTGCCCGCGGCTCCGCCCGCGTCGACGAAATTTTCGTGGAAATGAGGAAAACAAAAGAATATGATTTTTTGAACGACAATATGCAACGGTCACCATGTTTTACCAAATTACCAAAGTGCTAATAAATAACAACAAAATAAGCCCAAACTCGAAGGGTCTGCTGTTGTCCGTTGAGGAGATCCCGTACCCATCTTCCAGTACCATCATCATACCCTGGTTACCATGTTTTACCAAAGTGTTAATAAATACCAATCAGTAAGCCCAAATTCGAAGCGTCTGCTGTTGTCCGATGAGGAGATCCCGTACCCATCTTCCAGTCCCATAATCATACCCTGGTTACCAAGTTTTACCAAGTTTTACGAAAGCCTAGGAAGAGAAAGAAAGCTGGTGAGAAGGAGGATGGCACTGATAGCGGTGACTCCGAGTCGAGCCCAAGTGATGACCAAAAGGAAGATGGAGAAATGAACTTGGACAAGTATACTACGCCGTACAGGGTAACTGATTACACTCGCAGGTACCCCGAGGATACTTCAAACGGTATGGAATATATTGTTTTTGTAGAAAGCTCTGTAGAAAAGCCGATAGGTAGCAGGGACATGATCTCGCTCAACAACTGCCTCACAAGATTTATCAAAGGGATCAAATATCTGAAGAAAATTACGAAGTCCAAGATGGGAGTTGTCTTTAACAAACCTAACTTGGCTAACACTTTTATGGATAATACCACCTTTCTAAAGGACTATTCTTTGAAAGCTTCAATACCGGTGGCGTCAACTGAGGTCACTGGGGTTGTCCGAATTCCGACAGACATGACTAACAAAAAAGTTTTCGAGGCCCTATTATATGCGTAAGAAGACTATTGAGGAAGACACACACCGACGGAAAATCAAAACTAGAACCTACACCCACAGTAGCAATAACTTTTGCCTCGTCCTCACTGCCCGACTATGCCTACTTAAAGAAATGGCGTTTGCAGGTCGACACTTACATTCCTCTAATAAAGCAGTGCTTCAAATGCCTGCGATTTGGTCATCTCGCCAAATTCTGCAAAAATTCTGAAAGATGCTCAATTTGTTCTGAAGCTCATAATTTCAGAGAATGTAAACAAGACAAAGACAAAGCAAAATGTGTGCACTGCGAAGGCAACCATATTTCAATTTTAGGCTCTTGTCCCGTAAAACAAAAAAAAATCAGGAAATTAAAAATAAAGCCCGCCCCTCTCCTTTTGCCAGTCTTTTTGATGACAAAAGCTTCCCAGCCCTTGCAAAAAAAGACAGTCCCAAAAAAGATTTTGTGAACCATTTATTAGGTGATCAAATTTTTTTGAATAAAGAATAAAAAGAATAAAAAATTTTGAATTTTGAAAAATTTGAAATTTTGTTTTTATTAACGGAAAGCATAATCAAGGTAATTACACTTAATAAAACTAATAATACAAGTATCTCCTCGAAAACAGTCAGTGATGTTTTACATGAAACATTTCAGAAAAAATCTTTAACTCCCTCATCTTCACAGAACAATTAAAAATAGTACAATGGAATGCTCAAAGTCTTTTGAGCAACAAACATATTTTAACTCAGTCTTTAAATGATAATGAAATTCATGTAGCTCTTTTATCAGAAACTTGGTTAAAACCGCATAACCGATTAAAAATTAGACATTATTCTGTCTTAAGAAATGATTGCGGTATTACTCATAATGGAGTAGCTATTTTAATACATAAAAGTTTAAATTTTAAACTATTTGACGCTTACTTCGATAATTCTTTACAAAATATTGCTATAGAACTAAATTTTAATAACAAGATATTACATTTAGTAAGTATGTACATTCCTGGGAATTGTTCTCCTAGGTTTAACAAAAATAGATTTAGAAAACTAACTTGGATCTTTAAATCACTTCGTCATATAGTGCCTGCGAATAAATTTAAACATTGTGCTAACCAACCCAAGAAAAATTTACTTAACATTGTTTATATTGCTCTGGCATAATCGACTATAACATATTGTGTCACTGTATGGGGAGGTGCACTAAAGACGAAATTCATGGAAGTTGAAAGAGCCCAACGTTCATTACTAAAAGTGATGTATTTTAAACCTTTCAGATTTCCCACTAAAGATCTTTATGAATGTTGCGATTTGTTGACAATCAGGAAGTTGTATGTTGTTCACACATTAGTTAAAAGACATAGATCTCTCGCTTATGATCCTACTATAAATAATAAAAGGAGAAAGGACATAGTGGCTTTTACTTTTAATGTTAAGACTAGTTTTGCCTGTTACCAATATAATAAATTATCTACGTACTTATACAATTCCCTAAATAAAAAAATAGATATATACTCCATGAAAAAAAGTATTTATATATAAAAAATAGTATATATATATAGAGTTAAATAATTATCGTTTTATTGTTATTTGTATACATATAAATAATCTAATATTCACACAAACACACACACCCTCTCACACACGCACACACACACATTCACACACCCTCACACACACGCACCCTCACACTCACTACAAAATAATAGAATAAGTTAAGTTACTTTAATTGAATTGCATTGTATCTTCACTTGTCATTGTATCTTTATTTGTCATTGTTAACTTTATATAAAAACTAAAAAACTGTGTTGGAAGAGCGGGGTCTCCTAATACAAGTATTTAGGTACTTAAAAGGAGTCTCCAACCCAGCTATGTAAACCGCTTTGAATGATCAATAAAGATTTTTGTATTTTGTATTTTTTGTATTTGTATATCTTAATAAAAAGTATACCTAAACCTTTCATAATAGCTGGTGACTTTAATGCACATAACACAACTTGGGGCAGCAGTACAACTGATCCTAGAGGTTATTTTGAGTATTACAGAGGATAACGATCTGGTTACATCATGTCCCGTAAGTCTACCTACTAGAGCTTTGAATGTTCCAAGCTCTGACCTAACAATACAACTCAAGGACGCCATGAAGAAAGCGTAAAGAAATAGTAACCCTCAAAGGAAAATGGTATTACGAAATCAACAAGGAAATATCTCAACCTTGGTTTGTCAAAGGAGCTGAATTTATATTCCGAAATTTTTATACCATAATCTTCCGGCTCAGATTTGGTCATGGACGCTTCTATGCTCATTTAAAAAGACTGAATATAATTTCTTCGGATGAGTGTGATCAATGCAACACAGCTTCTCCACAATCTCTTCAACACATTGTTTACGAATGTCCGGCTTTTGCCGTCCAAAGGATACTTTAGGCTGATCAACTGTTAAATATTTTCGAAGAAGACCTGAACGTCCCGCGCTCGCTTCAGGAATTATTAAAAAACCCAGCAACCTTTATTCCTATTTATAAATATGTGGAGTCCACAATTGGCGAAATTTGATTATGACATGGCTTATTACCCTTACCAGATAAGACATACACGATCTAATGACTTGGCAAAACTGCCTATACCCGGATTTTACGTAAATAACCAGTTTGAAAAGACATCGAAGACTTGGCCTAGTTGCCTTACACTGAAAAAACATATAAAGATTTGGCCTAGTTGGCCACAATGAAAAGACATTGAAGACTTGGCTAAGTTGCCTTACACTGAAAAGACATTAAAGACTTGGCCTAGTTGCCCTTATTGTAAAGACATTGAAGACTTGGTAATATATGAATAGAATAAGAATAAGAAATATTTATTGCCAAACACACAAAAAAAATTAGTGCAATCAAATTAAAATAAAAAAAGAACAAAAGACACAAACAGTTCATACACAAAATATAAACATTTAAACATAAAGAAAACATTTGGACAAATGGGAATAACTCAGCAATTTTCTGACGCTGTCATACAGTGTGCAGTGCTGGTTTTCAGTAATCCCCTGCTCATAAGGTAGTGTTCAGAGCATAAAGTATTAGGGGTAAGTACACAATAAAAAAGAACGGTTGTAATTGTGTAAAGTGTCTGATGTGTAGTGTTATGTATGTGTAAGAAAGAATAGTGACTATTATTTTAAACTAAAATACATTTAATGTAGTGTAGTGAATGTTGAGTTTTAGATGAGGGGCATGTTTACAATTTGCTTAGAGATAAAATGTTTTACTTAATAATATATATTTAAAAGAAAATTTACTTTAAGAGGATGCTTCAAATTTTCACCTTGTTTTTGTCGCTGTAGAAGTATTGCCTTAAACTTAGCTTTAAAAGTTTTAGTACACATTTTTTTCTCTTAACGGTGGCGGTAGATTGTTTCATATTTTTGATGCCGCATGTTTGAAACATCCTTCGTATCCTCTGGTTTTATGCTGAGAAATGAAAAGTAAGTTCTGGAGTTTAGATCTTGTATTAAAGTTGTGGCCATTCTTGCGCCATTTAAATTTCTCGAACAAATATTCTGGGTTTTTACTCCAAAGTATTTTTTGTGTTGTGCATGCAATATGTACTTCCCTGCGTGCCTTCATATTGAGAATTCCATTTTTATTAAGATATGGAGTTATGTGACTTCGTTTTGGGATTTGAAAACAAAACCTTGCACAAGCGTTTTGTATCCTTTGAATGGCCCGCTCAGTTTTTTTAAACAGTCGAGGTCCATATACAGCACTGCAGTAGTTCAATGGCGAAAGAATGATCAAATCTGTAAGGAGCACACGTATATCAACTGATAGGTAATTTCGTATATTATACATAACTTTTAGCTTATAGAATGCAAATTTAATCTTGTCGGTCACATGTTTTATAAATCGCATTTCACTGTCTATGGACAAACCTAAGTTTTTTGCCTCATTAACTTTGGGTATTTCTGTATTTTCAATTAACAACTTTGGATTGAATTCATTTACTTTTTCAATTTGTCTTTTCGTCCCTATAATCATCATTTTAGATTTTAATGGATTTAATAATAGTGAATTACGCTTAGCCCATGTACTTATTCTATTTAAATCTTGGTTAATTAATTCTATTGCCTGAACAGTGTCGTTGCCGTCGAATGAGTGGTATATTTGAGTGTCGTCAGCGTACAGATGACATTTAGTGTTCTTTATATTATCAACTAAGTCCGCTGTAAATATAGAGAACAAGATAGGACTTAAAATTGAACCTTGTGGAACGCCCCGTGATAGATAAGCCGGCTTAGAACATATTTTGTCCCCGTTAGGGTTTTCTGTTACAACTACTTGTTTCCGGTCACTAAGAAAAGATGTGAACCATTTACAAGTATCTTTGGAAAAACCGTAACAAGCCAATTTAGCTGTTAAAATTAAAGGATGCAGACAATCAAAGGCTCGCGAAAAATCCAACAGGACCAGTACACTACTTTTGCCTATATCAGATTCTGTTATGAGATCGTCAATTACTTGTAACAAAGCAGTTTCCGTTCCATGCGCCTTTCTAAAACCTGATTGCACTTTAGGTATAATATTTTCTTTGTCAAGGTATTCTAACATTTGTTTCAGGACAACTTTCTCTATTATTTTACTAAATGTAGGCAAAATTCTTACAGGACGAAGATCTTTTACACTCTCGACATTATTTGATTTTGGTAATGGCTTCACTAGAGCCACTTTACAAGATTCTGGAAAGGTATTTGTTTCTATAGACTTATTTACTATGTTCGTAATGACTGATAATGATTGAGGTAAAGTTAATTTCAACATTTCAGCATTAATAGAGTCATTTCCAGTGGCATTTGTTTGTATATTTGAAATTATCTTGGCTATTTCCTCTCCCAAAGTTGGTTTAAGCATAAAAGAACTTGTCGTTTTCTTACGAGTATTATTAGCAAAATGTGAAATGAGATCAAAATCAACACCGCCGTCAGTTGGCAAGTTTAGAAAATTATCATTTATTACATCTGGGTCATTAAGATGGTCAGGTATATGAGCCTTATTAAAATTGCTGGTGATAGAAGTCTTTTTGAGATATTTCCACATAACTTGGGGATTATTTTTATTTACGTAATGCTCAAAAAAAGCAGCTTTTTCTCTTTTGATTGTGGCCGTGACTTACAAAATACAAAATACAAAAATATTTATTTCACACACATGGTAACATTTACAAAAAATTCAGTAGCTCCCAGACTAGACGATGGGTAGTCTGTTCCGTGGGTGCTGGTAGGTTGGTTAATCAAAAGTTTTGTCTTATATTTGGACAAGTGATAAATGTGTTATTTGTGAATAAGGTGATTAAGATATATAACCTTAAAACTTATTTTAACCTAAGCCTAAAACAAAAAAGAACAAAAGCATTTTTAGGGTCTTAATCTAAATATCTAATAAGGACTCAATGCTACTAAAGAAAATAAAAAGTTACCTATATAGAAAGAATATGTATAAATTAAGCGAGTGTTTATATATAATGGAATAGATAGTATTGAAATAAGTAATAATAATAATAATAATAATAAACACTTTATTGCACAAAAAACACGGATAAATAAAATTCACAATGTTGAAAGTACATGGCAAAGGCGGACTTATTTCTAAAAGAAATTTCTTCCAGTCAACCAAAACACAAATGGAGAAAATATGTACAAATTGGCGCTGAAAATTAATTCCAGTACAATATGTTTATAAATAAGATAAATCTACATACACTTATTAACCTAAAAGTATGCCTAACCTAACACCCTAAACACTAACATACCGTACTAAATTAGTACATATATATTTATATATATATATTTGACTACGATAAACTACATAAATACTTACAATATATACATATTTAGTAGCTAAGACTGCTGAGAGGACAAAAAGTGCTTCTTCAAGTTGAATTTGAAAGAAGCAATTGAGGGAAGACTTTTAAGAGAGAGTGGAAGATCGTTCCAAAGTCGAACAGCGTCAACTGTGAAAGACCTAGAGTAACGTTCAGTGTAATGAGTTGGGAAAGATAACATAAGATCATGACAGGACCGAAGATTCCTTTTGCTCATATCAGTGCGAAAATTGAACCTATCTTTTAGGTATTTGGGGGAAGAAGGGTTGTTCAAGACATTATATAGTAGAGATAAGATATGACTATACCTCCGAAAACGTATTGGAAGCCACTTCAGTTTACGTCGAAACTCAGACACATGGTCAAACTTTCGCAAATCAAAAATAAATCTGATAGCCAAATTCTGAAGACGTTCCAGCTTGTCGAGCAACTCTTCGGTGGAATCCAAGAACACAACATCAGCATAGTCAAGAAGAGGCAGAAGAAGAGATTGGGCTAGAGTGATTCTAGTTTGCAAAGGCAAGAAGTACTGAAGGCGCTTCAGTGAGTGAAATGAACCGTACATCCTACGGCTAACTTCCTTAACATGACTCTCCCACGACAAAGTCTGATCCATGATTATGCCCAAGTTCTTGACAGTTTCGCTATACTGCAGAACTTCACCATCAAAGATAACACTTGCAATATTATTAGTCTCCAGTCTCGAAATATAATATTGGCTACCAATAATGATGACTTGAGACTTTTTCGGATTGACATCGATTGAGTAATGAGTATGTATGAGTAATATATATATATATATACACATATATAAGAGCATTATTTACTATTGATATATAGAAAATAAGAGAATATTCAAGTGTATGATATCTGTTCTCCAAATATACCTAATATATTTTCAGTATCGACATAATTTAAGTTAAGAAGCCATTTTTCAATTTTTCGTTTTGCTTCATGTACGGAAGCCAGTTTTAAATTGCATTCTTTAGCGACAATATTGTAGATATGAGGATGTAGGTAGGGAGGAAATCTTTGTGCGAATTTAGTTTTTGTCGCTGTTATTGTTGTCCTAAATACTCTTCTTCGAAGCAATTTATCGTATTCGGGAGAGCTAATAATTTTTCTGTGTTGGATTAGTGCTGCTCTAAGGATAAAAAGTTTTCTGATAGTTAAGACACCGCATTCTCTGTAGAGAGTTTCTGTGGGATAATCGATAGGTTTTTTAAACATTACTTTTAGAATTGACCTTTGCGCTCTTTCAATTGTGATAATGTGTGTTTTAGATGAACCACCCCAGCAGCTTATACAGTAATTCAGAACGGATTGACAAAGAGTAATATATACGAGTCTTAAGGTTTCTTTTGAGGCACTATTACGTAGTAGTCTCATGACGTGGATGAGTTTTCTTGCCCTACCGGCAAGGAAAGATATATGTTTATTGAAGTTGACTTTCTCATCGAGGAAAATACCTAGATATTTTATAGCATCGGTTCTTTGAATAATGTCGCAGGAACATGTGCAGGTGGATCGATCACAGGAATGTATTTTGATTGGGATGTTACAAATTGGTTCTGAAGCTGCAGTTTTGTGGAAACATAAGTATTTGGTTTTGGTTGTGTTTAGTGTAAGAAGACTTCTAGAAAGCCAGTTAGCGATTTCAGAAAGACCGTTAGTTGTTCGATTAAAAACAGAAAGCCAGGTGGTATCGTTAAAGATAATCGCAGTATCGTCGGCGTAACACACAATTTCTGCGTTTAAAGATGGAGATAAAGCATTGTTAATGTCATTTATGTAGATGATGAAAAGAGTTGGGCCTAAAATGCTGCCCTGTGGTACACCGAATTTCACATTTGAAGGATCACTGAGAATGTCACTAATTTTAGTAATCTGAACTCTGTCCGACAAATAACTGCGGAACCAATCGAGAGTAATGCCTCTAATACCTATGTTGTCTAATTTTTTCAAAAGAATTGGAATGGAAACCGTGTCAAACGCTTTTGCTAGGTCTAAGAAGGCACCTACACAACAGCGCCCGTTGTCAAGATGTGAAGTTATTGAATTTAGGAGAAGTGTGACTGCATCTTCAGTAGACTTTCCATGTCTGAAGCCAAACTGGGTTGGTGATAGAATTTCATTTGATTCTAGGTATTTAACTAGGCGACGGTTTACAATTTTCTCCAACAATTTTGAGAAAACTGATAGAAGTGAAATGGGTCTGTAGTTACATGGCATGCTTTTGTCACCAGATTTATGAATAGGAGTTACAGTAGCAACTTTCCAGGAATCAGGAAATATGCCATTACTCAGACTTAGGTTACAAATGTGTGATAAAGGTTTAGCTAAACTATTTAAGGCATACTTCACAAGGAGGTTTTTAAACCCATCTAGGCCAGGTGCACTATCATTTTTTAGCTGACGTACGATGTCTATTATTTCAGCTTCGTCAGTAGGAAGCAAGAAGAAAGATCCTGAAGGGGTAGAGGAAGAAGCAGCAAGTAAAGCAAGATTCGATTCGGTTTGACTCGTTGTTGTTAGTATTTCTTTTGCTAGATTTGTTCCTACTGAAGTAAAATAGGTATTGCAGTCGTTGATTGATTCTGATTTGCTTGGTTTATTAGCAAGTAGCTCAACAGAAGCATTTCTTTTAGCAGGAATTAATTCACATATGTTTTTGATTGCTTTCCATAGTTTTTTCGGGTCTTTGTTGTTGTCCACTAGTATTTTATTTTCAAAGTCTGATTTAACTTTGTGTAGAACTTTTGTGCAAAAGTTGCGGTACCTATTATAGACAAGTCGAGCAGTAGCATCATTAGGTTTTTTTCTACATTTTAGGTGAAGATTGTCCCTGTGTTTCATACATCTTATCAGGCCAGGAGTTATCCAGGGCTTGATATTGTACTGTGAGCGACTGATTTTTACGAATTGTGTGTGTTTCATGACAACCAGGTTAAGTTTTCCGGTTAGCTTAGTGGTTGCTTCTAATACATCAAAAGAAGATATTATGTCAGACCAGTCTTCAGTTTGAAGGTCAGTTGCTACCGCAGCATAATTTGTTTTAGGTAATGATCTTCTGGTTGTTTTATGGTGGAAATTTGTACATATAGCTGTAATGGGAAGATCGTGGTCAGTAAGAGATGTCTTGCAAACAATGCCTAAAGCTTCAAATTTTGTTCTAATGCAAATGTGGTCTATGCAGGACTTTATCCTTGTGGGTGTGGTAATCGCTGGTATAAGACCGTGTTCAGCAACGCAGCATAAATAGTTAGATTTATGATCGTTATCGGAGTCTGGAAGGATGTTAATATTTATGTCTCCCGCTAGAACTATATTAGGGCAGTGTTTAACAGAGTTTAGAATGCAGTCTAAAGAAGTCAGAAAGTTTGTGATATTTTTAATGGAAGGTGAGCGGTACATGGCGATAATAGTAAAATTATTTGGTAGAGTAATAAGAAGACAGTTAGCATCGTCGCAGGCGGGTTCAGATACAATGGCATTCCATTTATCATTAACGTATACTATGACTCCTCCATTTTAGTTTTTTAGTCTTTTATGATACTCCTTAGCAGAATCTTTTTTGTTTTGAAGACACCGATTGAAAAAAGCCATGGAAATCTACTAACTTATGACAAGGCTGTATGGTCTAAAACCTTTGCCTGCCTGACAAGGCGAATAAACCCAAAAAAAAGTCACATTGCCTGTCCCTGAAAGGGACGAAAGAAAAAAAAAAAAAAGTCACAACACAAGTTTGAAATTTGAAAAATTACGCTAACCGAAGAAACAAAAAACTAAAAGTTAATTTTTGTATGTACGATTAATTTCTGTGCAATAAATACGGTGAAATGAGTTTATTAAGTGCAATATTGCAAGAAGCAGATAAGGCAAGTACGGAGGAATTCGCCAAACACCGTAATGTAATCTATTCAAAGGTAAAAGATTTAATTGAAAAAGTTCAAATGTTGTCGTGGTCTTTACAAGAGAACTTGATCGATAACTATGTTACTTTTACACCTACGAAGAGTTTGGAGCAACTAAATTACAGGACAAGAAAGGCAAACATTATCGCCGAGTATGAAAAGTTGTCAGAAGATTTTAAATCTTTGGGGGGCAAGTTTGATAACATCGACACCGAATTCCACAACACCACGCAGAAAATGACAAAATCTTACCATTTATTGAAAGATTTATGCATCGCCGCTGAAGCCAAGAGGGAATTAGAGATGGCTAACCATGATTTCACCAGATTCCATTACTCTGAAGCCATGTTGAGCTGTTCAGACTTAAGGAAACGTTTGAAGGATTTAAAATTAGAAGGAAAGATGGACAAAGCTTTAGCAAATATTGTTTCGCAAGCTGAGAACCAGTATTCCATCTATGCTGCCAATCTAAGCATAGAATGGGAAGATATCTTCAGCTGGTTTGAAAAAAAGGGTGTCTATCATCAGACCTTTTCGTTATCTGTGCAGCAAAGTGACCCAATTCTCATGCAGAATGTTCTGAAGACTCTTTATGCAACTGACAGGCTGAATTTGGAACTCGGTCTTTTCTCACAATTCTTCATTGAGAAAATACTACACAATGTAATAAGGCACAACTGTGAGATTTTCACTGAAGATGTTATTGCACCAAACCATACTATAGTTTTTAGCATCAAAATTGACTTAAATGATACAACTAAGCCTTCTTTCCAAACTGTGTTCAATAATCTAATGGCAGTGTTTGATTTTCTTCAATCAAGTCTAGGAACTAGGTTTGATACTGACAAAACATTCATAGCTATATTTGCAAAGTCAGTCAGAGGCAAATTCTTTAACAAAATAATAGAAGATTGCATCAGAAATAACTTGCCGTCCTGTGATAGCAGCTATGAGAACTACAAAACCTTGGTTGTGGAGTTGGATTCATTCAATAAGTTTCTGATTGAACTTAAATTTGTAAATGCTGAAGACTCACCCCTGAACAAGTTTGTTCAAGACACGGAGTGTGTTCTGTACAACAAGAAGTGTGACAAACTACTCTCAGATGTTCGGAACCTACTAAATGAAAGCCTTTCCTATGGAACCGTAACGGTAGGTAGCACCTTACCAAATGATGAATCAGTCCTGGATGTATCAGATAAAGATGCCATATGGGATATCAACAAGCCACTATTCTTACCAAAATGTGTTGTTTCTCAAAATGTAAGGAAGATTTTAATAACGGTAGTGGAGCATTTAGAAGAGAGTGCCAAGCTGCCTGAGAGGTACAGCAGCCAGCTTATTTCATACATAAGAAGCATAGCTGTAATGTACCAATGTGTTGTTCCTAAGAAGTTTAAAGTTAACCTGGAATGCTGCCCCTTGGACATTGGTAAGGAGAGATGTATTTAGAATTGTTTTTTTCTATGTAAGTAATTGTCCTTGCAATTTACATATTTCACTAATATAAAACTCATCATTTAGCCTAAATATGTTATTACTTCATTGATTTTATTTATTTATCATACCATAGAATCATACATACCTTCCAACAGATATGTACACAAAGAGACAAATGTACAGACTCTATAGTATAGATAGAGAGGCTTCTATTCTCCATAAACTTCATAGGTACCCATTTAAAAATATTTAAAGAGCAAATTTTTCAGCCCTATTCTTCAACAACTGCTTCTACCTGGCCCATGGTCTACTCGGTCCACCTTGGGCCACCATACTCCCCTCGTCCACTGCTGAACACCTGACCACAGTGGTTGTAGAGTGTATCCACGACCTGAGAGGGTTGGGGCTGGAGAAGATATCTCTCTATTTGCAGAACCAGAAGAATGTCATCATGAAGAGTGTTCAGCCTGACGGTGAGGACTTGTAATTTGGGAAATGTTTTAATTATACCAAACTCTTCGAAAAGTCACTTCTTCTGGCACCTGCATGATTCAAACCTATTACCAGATTTTTTTCATGTAACATTTCATTTTGCATTATTGCAAAGTATTACAGATGGATAAGTAAATAAATTATACGCTATTTAGGTTATCATGAACCAGCTATTGTTTCTTTTATATTATATTTTGGAACCCAGTAAAAAAAATTTGGCCAAGTGCCAAGGTACAGAACCCTAAAAACATTATAGTACACAACAATAACATAGATGCCATAGCAACATTTAGGCGACAAAAAACAAGGTTCAAAAATGGTAGTGCCTGACAAACAGTTTGGCACTCTCTAAACATGGAACTCTAATTATTAAGTGGGGCGAGGTGGGTGATACTGTCCAGAGTACTCCGGAGACAGCTAACTTCACAAGTTCATTCTCTACTGGCCCGAACAATATAGGGTGTAAATAGAGTGCGACCACTAAATAAAACCACATACTCTACTGATCATACAGAACAACTATTCGAAAAAAACGCGCAAATTTTCGGGGAAAAAGGTATTCAACTGTAACTCAAAGACTTGATCTCGTAGGGTGAAGGTCTATTTTAGAACGCTGCACTGGGACAGGTGTTTCACGGACGACGCTCTCTCTAAACTCGCCCGTATGTCGGTGCGTTAGGGTTCACGCATTTTTGTTTGGAATTCAATTATAAAAGTGGTGCAGTAGGGTCGGTAGAATATGTGGTTTCATTTAAGGGTAGCAGTCTATCTACACGCGGTATATTTGTACACCTTCCAGAGCCGACTCCATGGAGGCAGGAAACCTTCGAGCAGTTTGACGGTGCCATCAACGAGGCGCTCTCCCTGATGAAAGAGCTCCGGCAGAACTGGCTCCACATACTCCCCACGAGGATGTACGAGCTGTCACTCTGCATGCTTATTCAGGTACGTGGCCTTGGCAGCAAAACAAAATAATGAAAACCATTTGTAAAGATGCCTGCAGTTTTTGGTTTGGCGGTTAATTTATCAACTTCCCTTATAGCCTTTATGTTGACAGGGGCCACTACGTGATAGTATAGAAAATATTAGAAAACCGCATGTGAGGGTAACATTGATTGAAGCTTATTATAATAGTTACTACGTAACAGATACATCACTCCCTGGTTAAACAAAAAAATACTCTCAGAAAATAAATTTCAAAATCTGTCTAGACGCTTGACTTGGGTTGTTATTACCTAGTACAGCGCGCCCGGCATGACGTGCAGTAGCAATAATAATAATAATAACGATTTGAACCTACCTCACGTCGACAAGACGGCGTCGAACGAATGGCTCAGTCGCGGTGAGCTCTTCCCGACATGACCAGATTGCAAACATAATACATCAAAAACTTGCCATACAACACAAACTCATTACTACCCCCCCATTACCATATTACAAATACAACGCTGAAAGTATTCTTGAGAACCAGACTTATAAACTCTATTTTGACAGAGCCGTACTAACTGACAAAACTGTACATTACAATAGACCAGATATTACTCTTATTGACAAAGAACATAAGACTGCACAACTGATCGACATCGCCGTTCCCAATACGCATAATTTACAGACTACAATTGCTGAAAAACTAAGTAAATACACAGATCTGAAAGACGAAATAACACGCATGTGGAAACTGCAAAAAGTAACCATTATACCCATAGTATTGTCTGCAACTGGAGTCATACCCAAACAATACTGGCAAGCATAGCTCAGATATTTGTAATATTACTAAAGAAAAAAAAAACGATTATCTTTTCTTTTTTTCTGAATGTAGTCATTTGTTTGCTTCGTGTCGGAACGTGTCCTCGAAAATGGAGAAAAACGAAGTGCGAGCCGTTATTAAATACCTCTGTTAAAAAAAATTAACGACGCAAGAGATTCACTGCGATTTGGAGGCAACATTAGGACAGTCTGCTCCACCGTATTCCACTGTCGCAAGGTGGGCTTCTCAATTTCGAGTAGGGAGAACGAACACGGAAGACGAACATCGTTGCGGCCGTCCATCGCCGTCAGTCACCCAAGAAAATGTTGTGAAAGTCGAGAAAATTGTATTGAGCGATCGAAGAATTACCATCCGTTACTTAGTTCAAGAAACGGGCATATCATATGGAAGTGTTCAATACATATTGAAACAATCTTTGAATATGACAAAAGTCTCCGCAAGATGGGTGCCGAGAATGTTAACCGACAGTCAGAAACAAATGTCACGAAGACATTGTTGGACAAGTTTCAAGAAGATTCTGAAAACTTTCTGTCTCGTTTCGTAACAATGGACGAAACATGGGTCCATAATTTTGATCCCGAGACAAAACAGCAATCTTCGCAATGGAAACGGCCATCATCACCGACCCCGAAGAAGTTTCGTGCCGTGGCATCGGCTGGCAAGGTTATGGCCTCAATATTTTGGGACTCAGAAGGGATATTGTTGATTGATTACCTGGAGCGTGGAACCACTATTACTGGCCAATATTATGCAGCTTTAATTCCCAAGTTGAGGAATGCCATCAAAGAGAAAAGGAGAGGGAAACTTCGAAGGGGCGTGCTGTTTCATCACGACAACGCACCCGCGCACAGCTCGGCGGTTGCGATGGCTGCCATTCAGCAAGCTGGCTTCGAATTGGTTGACCACCCCCCTTATTCACCAGATCTGGCACCTAGCGATTTCCATCTGTTCACCAAATTGAAAGAATACTTGAGGGGAAACAGGTACGAAGACGATAACGAGGTGATGGATGCCGTGGAGAGCTTTTTGCAGGACGAAGACAATTTTTTTTTGAAAGGGATTAAAGCCTTGGAAAAACCCTGGACTCGGTCTGTAGAGGGACTCGAAGACTACGCAGAAAAATAAATTATTAAGTTATCAATAGTCATTTTATTCTATCTCATTCTTACTACTTTTTGTTCCCTCCTCGTACATACCGGATAACCAAGAGATTCTTACAAACCGACCAACTTTGTGCCACGTTCCAACAAGAACAACCACAAACAACCCACAACAATGACACTCACTTGGCCTAGGCCCGCAAGTGCTCATACTACCGGCTTCTTGAAGCCGAGATGAAATTGCTCATAAACAGAATAATAATAATAATAAAATTCTTTATTGCACGAAAATATCAATATAAATAAAGGCGAGCTTAATACTAATTAGTATTATCTACCAACTAACCTTTGGCAATGGGGAAATTGTTGAGGGTTGTTCCATATTTAAAATAAAATAAAAAAGTTCAATGAAAAGTAAACGAGTACTTAAATAGTTGACGTAACGTAACGAGACTACGTCTTAATAAATATTAAAGAAAAACTATAGTTTATAATAAAATACATAAACTACATGAACTGTTTACATAAATAGGTATATACTCTTAAAATGAATTAGTGACGAAATTACTAATATTCTGCAACTCAAGAAAGTGTTTCGTAATCTTATTCTTGAAGACTGACACGGAGATGTAACGGAAGGCTAATCCATAAGCGAATTGCACTCACAGTAATTAGTATACAAACATGCATGTGTTGTGCTCAGGAGTGTGGAGAAGCCAGGCTTTCCTGGATCGTTAAACACACAGGGACACAAGATGTTCTTTGAGATATTGCGGGGGATTATGTAGAATAACGTAAAGAAAAATAAGAACGTGAGAATCTCTCCGAAACCTGATGTTAAGCCAATCGAATTCGGCACGGGGTTCAGATATGTGATCATACTAACGCAGTCCGAATATAATATAGCGGATGCATATGGTGAGAAGACGGTCAAGCTTATTCAGAAGTTCCTCTGTGAGGTCAGGGTAGCAGACATCTGCGTAATCTAGAATGGGGAGCAACAAGGAATTGACAAGAATAACTTTAGCAGAATATAGTAGGAACTTTGGCATGCGTTTAAGGGCACGCATAGATGTAAATATTTATAATGGAGAAATAACTCCGCCTTGTGGGACTCCAGCAGTCACGTCACACCAATCGGAGAACGTGTCATTGACACGAACGCGCTGCTGACGCCCATACCATGTCGTAGCAATAGGGTAGACCTGCTGTTTTTTTTTTCAAATATGTTCTTTATATAACTTATTAAACCGTACAATTGCAGTCTCTCGGCCCGTTACCGTGCAAACAAATTCAACGGCAAATTCATATTGTAATTTGCCAATAATAAGCAAGTAAGTAGTTAGGTGCATTTAAATAAATTATCTCAATCCTAGATTATAATACATATGGCGTACCTAAGCAGACGCAAACGAAATGTCCATCGAATTTTTAAATTAAACTGAACTTTTCCTCATCTGAAGGTAATTTAAAGAAAGATAATTCTCTATCTATCCTGTTTGACATACATCAAGTGCTGTACACCACCAGACTTGTGTTTACGACGTACAAATAAGTAGGTAAGAATCAGGTGACAGATAAGTTGCGCGCGCGCGGACGGCGGCAAGCGACTGTCGAGAGAGCTGACGGAAACACTCGAAAGTGTAGGTACTTATCGCGGTAGGTACGGTTGAGTGACGAGGCCCTGGCGTTGCTATTGCAGGAGCTGTGCAGCGCGGTACTGTCGCGGATCTTCGCCCACAGCGCGCCGGTGGAGGACCACCTCGTCTACATGATCGCCTCTAGACTGGAGGACGCGCGGGGAGAGATTGTGGCCTTGTTTGAGGTGAGCTTTGATTAATTTAATTACATATACCGGGTGTAAATAGACTGGTAGCATTAAATGAAACCACATATTCTACCGGCCCAACTGAACCACTTTTCCCAAGAATCATACCCGCGGACGCCCTAAGTTTGGGAAATAATTGAGTTCCAAACGAACATACGGGCGAGTTTAAAGAGAGCGTCTTCCGTAGACAGCATCAGGGTTTATACCCCCCCCCCCCTGAAATTTGGCGTGACATACACGGGACCGGGAATGTTTATTCGTAACCACTAAAGTACGTTTTAATAAAAAAGGTACGGTACTTTTGATACTTAGGAAGCGTTTCAGAACGTGCGATCATAGTGCGAAATTTCACTCGTTTATTAGAAAGAGAAGATCTATATAAGAAAATGAGAAACAAAAATCTGGTTGCACCAATCAGGTGGCCCAGTGTGATTTTCGCATTATTCCGAAGCGTTTCAAAACACTTTCGTGCAACTGTCAGATAGCAGTTCCTTTACCCTCGGTTTAACTCATGTCCATTTTTGAATGCTCTGGGGTGAAATTCGCATCACTCCTTAAACGAAACCTGAATAATATTATGGTACAGTGATTACAGAGGTTTCTTTCCCAATTGGGGGTGCTAACTTTCTGGACAAGAACGGAAATCTTAAAACCATTTCGAGAAATATGTTTTCTGTACAGTTGCTACTTATCAGATTAATAAATAAATCTATACTTTTAAAGATATTTTAACAAAACACAATGAACTTTATTTGACTTATCTATGACGTCATGACATGACATTTGACATGCAGTGCATTCCGTGTCGCGACATAATCGATTATATCGCGTCTATCATCATTCCGAGTCACTGTGAGCCCGATAATTAATCAACCGCCAGAATTCATATTGGAGACTCGGTTAGTGATCAGGAACAATGTTTAATGAACGTCAAGGTAAAACTGAAAACAAAAAATTGCTCCCGTACCTACCTACTGCCTATTCAGTCAGTATGAAAACAATTTTTTTTATGATTTCGAAAATAACGATCATTGAATTTTGTTCCTGATCACTAACCGAGTCTCCAGTATGAATAAGGGTGATTGACTAAATTTCACCTTGTTTATCATAGACGAAATCCTTAACGACGCCATGTTGTGATATGCCTATGCTTCAGAGCGTTTCCACTATGAGCGATCTATGAAAAGTGCTAGCTGGCCGGTAGCAATTTCAAAAATAGGTTTTTCGAAGAATAAGAGCATTAGTTAAATCATGATTATAAGATTGTAGTTAGAAGAAATTACTTCTTGGACCTAGTAAAGTAGTATATCCTTTGTATTCACGTAACTTAAATGAATTTCTACAAATTCTGTCATCATTCATGTTGCGTTCAAAAGAACCCTAAATGGATTATAAGTATAAACAGTGATGGACGCCATTTTTCATTCGGAACGACTTGATGGGCGTGAGAAGTTTGATGGTAGTGTTAGCACTATTAGCGCCATGCGGAACGCCTCTAGTGACGTCACGTTCACTTTTGGCGGGTAAAATTTAAGTTTTTGTTTTTAAATAGATGCAATGAATAAAACCCAAAAATAATGAAATTAGTTTCATAAAATAGTCTACATTTTCAAACTAAATTATTAAAAAAATATATATCAGAAACATGCATGGCTAATTCACATTGTTGTTTCATGTAATGTCCCCCCGAAACAATAGTCTGTATCTACTTACTTAGATATATGCATACTTGGCTAGTTTCTCGACCAAGAAACCACCGCGAAACTATACAGGTTAAGTCAGTTGATTCAACATTTTTGTACTGAGAGGTAAAAAAGGGAAAAAGATGATTTCCTGCTGAATTATTTATACGTATAGAAACGACTACCTGTCTCTCAGAAGACAATGATCCTGAACTATGTAGCTCCTTCAACATTCAGTTTATGTAATTATCTTTTATTTCAGGAGCCAATCGACTTTGAGAAAAAGATCGACATTTGGGGCAAATTTGTTAAAATGCCGCAAGTCCTAAAGGCGCAACTCTTAGAGCTATCCCGTCTTTGGAACCAGAACAAGGATCTATCCGAGTGCTACACGTGCGAGGAACTGCGACAGATCATAAAGATGAGGTTCCCCGACGATAAGTACAGGCTTAGGATTTTAGTTGAAATACAGTGATCGACCTAAGTACTGGACTTTATTTGTAAACCCTCCTAATAGCTCGATGAGGACGCAGAATTGCCGCTGTACACGTATGGTAGTCAAACACACCACGAAATTCGTCCATGTACTGCAAATACCGACTAACTGGAATTGTTGTTATTTTGAGTTAGCACCTAAATTATATAGAACTTGCAAGAATATGCTAAACTTGTCCATTTTATTCTATGTGTTATGTAATGCACTTTCTCATTTATTGAGAAAAAATATTTAAATTACGAAAAAAAAGTACAATCACTTGCAATTATTTAATATTGTATATTTAAAGTGACTTATGTTTATGTAGCCAAATTCATATTGGAGATTCGGTAAGTTGTCACGCGACCCTGTTTGGTAAATACGAAATATTTTTGTGCTTCTATACTAGTTCAAGAACAACCTCGACTCAATCAGGAAGTCAACATTTTATTTTGACTTTTTTACAGAAACGGTAGGTAACTCATTCTTGGTCTTGTCCACTTACCGAGTCCTCAGTATGAATTTGGCTATACAATAAACAAAAGTCACCTTATATGTGGTACTGTAAAATCTCAAATAGTGATAAATCTTAGGTACGACTGGCTAACCTTAAAATGTGCAGACAGAAGTTAGTAGAATAAGGATTGATCTAAAAATGAAATAGGTGTGAAGACGATTGAAGCGAGGAGCGTGTTAGGTTGCTGGTGTGTGTGCAAGTGAAGCGGAGCGAGGCGCAACCCGTGTTTGAGTTTAGTTCTTAAATAACCGTTCTTAATAAGGTGTTAGCAGTATCTCAGTGCAATATGCACACCTGAATATTGTTTTCACGCAAATTGATTAGTGATAACCAACTTAAAAGCGCGATTAAAGTTTACATTTCATTCAAAATAAAAAACAATATTATGATGTGCATTTTGCACCCAAAGTAAAGTCCAGAATTAGGCGAACTAACTTGACAGCCGAAAATGTTGCCAGACGTAGAAAAAAAAAATAGTAATAGGTTTATGTCAACACAAATATGTCGATATAACCTTGTGCTTTCTATAAATCTGATTCTATTTATATTTTATCAAGTAATTGCCGTCGAACTTTCACACTCATACATACTTGCCAAATAGGAACGAACTACAGCAATTTATATGGTCCGAACTGTCAACAAAACAAGATGGCGGTTCGGTGAATACGATGTCCAAAATGATGTTCGATGTATTTTTAATTCCAACCAATTTTTATTATTTTGCCTAGTAAAATTATTAGTTGTGATTCCAAACACAATAATAATGATTAACTAGACTTTTTAAACATCTATATTAACAGCACTAGCCAAACTGGCAACATTTGTGTACAATGAACTGTCAAGTTAGTTCGCCTAATTCTGGACTTTATTGTAGTTTAGATACTTTGACAATAGTATTATGTCAATTAACTCGTCAGTGGTGACGTCGGTTTGACTTACATCGTTGCTGACGCCGCCGGTCTCACACACCGGGATTTTCAATATTCATCCATCCATCAGCCTGTTTCGTCCACTGCTGGACATAGGTCCTCCTGGAAGAAATGCCCATACTCACACACGCCGGGCAGGCGGGTTGGTGAGCGCGGTGCCGAAACCATTGCACCAATGACGCCGCTCCCCGTCACCAGTCTGTTTTATATAAGGCCCGGCAATTGGGGATGGATATACCGCCATCCGTCTGTCCCAGGCAATGGTGTGCCGCCTGGTTTTGCCTGAGAGCTGTTCTCTTACTCCCCCCCCGAATAACTTAGGGAGGATTTGCGAGTAAGATGGTGGTACCTCCACAGTCGAGCCCGGCATCAGCTCTACCACCTAAAAATACTTACATATATAATGATATATATATTTTACAAGCATTAACTATTAATTGTACTTGTAGTAGGTAAGCATTAGTGTTAAAGTTAGTTATAAAACAAATATAGTAATAGTACACAGACCAAACATTAATAATAAATTCATAGAGTCGACTTGAAGCAATTTTAGCTCAGTGCGTAACGGGTTCTTTTAGATATAAATATTGCTTGTTTACAAACAAAGTATATACGAGAGATTAGTTCAGGTATCAACAAATATGTTTCAAGCTTAAGCCAGCCAAAACAACCCATTTTTATACGTTTCTTCGTACCATGTAGCTTAAATGTCACTTGGTTTTTGGAATTGTTTATTAGGAATTATTAGGCATTTGGAACACTTGAAATTATTAATTTTTCAAACAAAACTTTTATTAATTAAAAAACTTAAATAATCCTATAGTTTTAAAACTATATCACCCTTGGCCAGTCTTAAGAAATTATGCAATATTATAAAATCAAATGAAAGTGTTGGCCTTAGAACGAAAAACAAAACAAAAAACACTGACTTACTGTTTGGTAAGGCGCGTCTCACAGACCGGGTTAGCACCAAAACTCGAAAACGTGTCCCGTTTCGGCGCCACGGGGTGAACTGATGACGGCGGGGCGCGTGCTATGAGGCGACATCACGACACAAATCGACGGCAGGTGTAAAAGTTATCATAATTTTACATATATACGTTACCAATGGCGGGTTAAGCTTTTGTAGGAGTTGTGCTTGGGCGTCGGAAGACGAAAGTCTAGGGCGGGGCGACCTCTTTCAAAATGTTAAGGGGATTTGTAGTTGAAAAATAAAAAATCAAACAATATGCAAACAAAAACTGTGGATCGGACTTGTCTCTCGTATGTCCACTTTGGTACTATTTTTTATTGTCCCGTTCCGTTTTCCGGCTGACCAATGAAATGCGGGACGCAGAGAGTCATGGGCCCCGGGAGCTAAGAGTATTGTTCCTGGATCCCGAGAGCTACCTTTACCTGATGAGTATTGTCTTCCTGTGAGTAAGGGCTATGGAATGCCAGAGCTGGAGGGCTTTGAATTCCAAAAGTAAACTATAGGTGAAGAGCTTTGTTTTCTAAAGAGTTGTTTGATTTTACTTAGATATGCACCACCAAAAGGATGCTGGTATACCTAGTCCTGCCAAAAGTTCTGTCCCTCACATTAAGTTGGATATTTTTCATCCCAGCCTGAATCTAGTAAAATTTATGAATGGAATTTGATAGCTAGCTAGCTAGCTAATAACACTTTAAAAATATTATAGCTGCTCAAAGCAGTGACCATTAAAAAAAACTGTCATTGAAGCGTCCGAAGCAGCCATCTTAAAACGATTTTTTCCGACTTCGTCAAGCCTAATTAGTCCGGTTTGGTCATGCTTGTAAATGACAGCGAAATTTGTCCGGAATGGTCAAGGCGTCAAATTAAAACACATTAAGGTTGTCATAACATATGTTTTATGATTATGTTTTTTTTAAATAAAAGATAACTCATCTTGAGAAACTAAATCATAGGACCTAATAAATCCTAGTAAATCCAGATAATTTAAATTAAAGAAAAAAAAAACAAGAACACTCATGAACATATTAATAAATTTCGTCACAGACTCACAAATATAAAAGGTATAGGTACTACTTTTTTGTAAAGCTTTTTTTAATTATTTTTTAAATGACAAATTTTTTTTAAACATTTTAGCACTGAAATTATAGGTACTACTTTTTTGTAAAGCTTTTTTTAATTATTTTTTAAATGAAAAATTTTTTTTAAACATTTTAGCACTGAAATTTTGTTGTCGATGCAATTTTTTACTAATTTGTTGATTTCATTGTGTTTAAGAAGTAGTTTTCTTTTTCTGGGATTTTTTTGAATTTTTTTTAGATTGACGTATTTTACTATTTTTATATCTTGCATTTTCACTTCCTTATCCAGCAAATCAATGAAATGGAGTAATTTTGGTTTCCGCCGGATACGCTTATTTAGCCTGCTGTGAAATCCCTCTGCCACGTTGTTCGTTTTGTGTTTCTGCTGATAACAGCTTATGGATGGCATATTTTTGTTTGCGAGCCATTGGTCGACAAAATAGCTAATAAAAGCTTGTGTCTGCTTACCAGGGGGTGGATTTTCTGTTATTGACAGCCATGCCTCTGGAATTAACGTTTCAGGCAGATGAGGTATTTGACAAGTCAATGACAAAAAATTCTTGTGTGCCTCAGAGGTCATTTGCAATGACTTGCCCTTTTTAACTATTGCTTGCGCAAAATGAAAAAGGCACCCTGTCACCTTCGCTTCAGGGAACACTTTTTTAATCGCGTTGTGCATGCCTGCTTCAAAATCAATTTTAAAAACTTTTGGCTTCCATTGAGGTAAATTTTCTTTTAAGAGCTTCAGCATTCTTACGTATATCTCCTGTTTTTTATTAGGAAGAAGCGCATAGGCCATTGGCAACACGTTTGTTGATGCAGTATACTTTTCTCCGAAGTCCAAATGAAGAGTGTAGAGTTGATAGAACGGCTTTGGTGCACATTTAAATGTGCCATCTCCATACACTTGCTCTCCTGTTTTTTCAAATACGGATTTTGTTTCTGGGGTCACGAACAACAAAATTTTTTCTTTGTCACCATCACTGCATAATAAATTGCTTTGTAGTCGTTCTGGCAAATCGACATCTTCTATATTTGTGAATTTTGTAGTTGCAATATTGTTTGCTATAAGCCTTAATTCGTGGAGACTCGATTTCACGCTACTAAAATCAGGAATATATTCGACTAAATTGAAACCTTTGTCGAGCAAAGGTTCCATACATTGCTCAAAAATTTCTTGTATGGGGCCGAATTCTTTTTTTATCCTCTCTTTACATAGTACCATTTGAATGGTAAACTCCTTTTGAGCTGGTTGCGGAGGATGTTTATGTTTAGACTCACGTATAACAGCCATTCTTCGTGCATTCATGGTAACAGAGCCACTACATTTCCTGTCTTTACATCTCCAATTGGAGGTACCATTTTTGTTTCTTAGGTTCAGGGTAAATATAAAACCACCATAAAACAAAAGTTTATGACCAGGTTTCGAACTTGGCACAAATAATATTTCCACACCATTTTCCATTGTTCGTTTCCAAAATAAATTTCACTTTCGTATTTTTAGAACGCCCTTTTTGACAGAAATCAAATAAAATAATCAATCACAGTGACATTAGTAAATAGACAATTAACCACCGTATCATAGAGGTCAGTGCACTAAACTGCAATCTCTTTTCAGACGCCAGGATATTATTTATCATTCATTCTTAGTCATGGATCTATACTAGGGTGTGCCAAAAAAAACTTTTTTTTTTATTTTAAAACGCATACTTTCTGTCACTTTTGACATCTGCCATAAAACCCTTATGAGAAAGAATGGATCTACTGAGAAAATAAAATCTAACTGGATCCATGATGGATCTAGTCAATGGATCTACTGGGTAAAATTTGGTAACCCTGTGATTATTGACCTTTCCGGACAAATTTCGCTGTCATTTACAGGCATGACCAAACCGGACTAATTAGGCTTGACGAAGTCGGAAGAAATCCTTAAAACACGCGACACAATTTGAGCTTTTCGCCTCATAACTTTTTCAATCATAGCCCTTACAATTAGAATTTGTGGTAAGGCTTAAAGCTGGCTATTTTCTCTTGGAGATAAGTCAACAAACATTGGAAAACAAAGGAGTTTGAAATATTTTGGGAGCCATTTTACAGCACCACCGTTATGAACAAATCACGTCAATTGGATGTCTAATTAATTAATAAGAAATTAAATGAAAGACCAGGTTCACACTGTAAATAGACCCAATTGACTACGTTACCAACTAATTACTAAATGCCCCCCAACCAGTCACTACACCACAAACAACAATGCATTGACTGATTGGTAACGTTTCGCGTGTTCTCCACACGTTGCGCAAACTCTTCACTTCCATTCAGCGGAAGCACGGAAATAGGAAAATAATCAGTACCTATTATTAATCGTGCACAGCATCTATGTTTTTATTTCACGGCACGGTAATCCGCCATCTTGTACAAGATTGTAAATACGCGGGAATGTGTTGTTACAAAAAGAGGTGAAGTTAATAAGTGTTTAGGCGATCGCGTAAAGAATCGATAAGTAGGGAAAAAACGTAAAACGATATTACCTCATCATTTCTGGATCGTTGCAATGGAAATTATATTCAGTGCTCACATGCGACACAACACTGATGTAATACAATATCAATTTAATTATATTTTTGTTCGCAACAAAACAACAAAAAATTAAAATACCTACCAGAATTTCGAATCTTACGCTAGATTCGAATGAAAAGCAACCATAATATAACCCATGACTAGATTCGCATTTAATTACAACTAAATTTTAATTTTAATAATACAAAAATGAAATTAATAAATATACCTACATAATGCAATAAATACGTTGATAGATAAATAACTATTATAGTAATTATAATATAAGGCATTATAATAATGCCTTACTCCGCCCAATTTGATCAGCCTTAGCAAACAAAAGGCAAGAAACTTAGCAAGATCATGTCATTTTTATAAAATTTCCTACTTTTTCAAAATGAATTTAGTAACAAATGCTTAAACTGTACTTAGTACTTGTAACTTTAGGTTTAGGGATAAAATACAAGACAGCAGGAATTTATGTCATGAGGAAAAATATATCTTAGATTCTTAGTATATTTTATTTATCTACAGAATGGCGACATGGCTTCAAATATATGTGTGTGGGTAGACAGAGTAACATGATTTCTGTAGTTGTAGTAACTGAAAGCTCTAGTGGCAGATGTGAAACAATAGCAAACTAAACCTGGAATCATTTAATAAAATGGTATATACTCGTAAGTGAAGCTGTGGTCTATGGGAGGGACCTCACATAATACCTGCCAATTCTGCGCAAGTATTTAATACTATTAATTATGTAAAATGACACTTTTCTTTCTATTAGATGAGGGTATAGTCGGTAACCTTAACTCGTCGAGTACCAATATGACACACTAACTGTGGAAAGCAGGACGAAAAGTAACGCCTAACTTAGCGAAACCTGCAGGTTGAGTTCAGTCATGAAAACAAGTGGCTTTTGGGAAGCTTATCGGGAATTTATTTCGGTAAGTATATTCATTATCTGGAAGTCTTTATTATTTACATGAAGAGAAATGTCATAGTTACCAGAACAGACAAAGCCACGCTCTCTCGTTATAGTTAAACGACGTAACTGGCGGATCGCCCGCGGTATGAGGGGAGCGTGGGCGACGCGGAGCTAGCCCCACCCCACCCCGCTCGACTCTTACCTACGCGCCGGCTAACCCAGTAGTTTTCGTTACCGGATCCTGGGTACCTAGCATAGTTGACCATATCGTGCTTTGACAGCTCGATATACACTGTCTGTCCCTCTTTATGGCAGATCAACAGAGTGAGACAGAGCCCTATACCAAGCGCTATCGAGCTTGATATGGTTTGCTATGCTAGACTAGCTGGACCCATGTATGTATGTACTTGCGATAGTAATCTTTATGTGATCGCTAACATCTAGAAGGAACCGTTTAGAAGCTGTAAAGGATTTCCATTTGTGACGGTATCCTAAAAAGAACAGGAACATCCACATCCGTATTTAGTTAATTTATCTTTTTAATCGATTCAGTTTCTCATCATAACACAAACCCATGTAGTTTATGGTTAAACTGTATCACGCTTCATGAAATTACTCCATAAATAGAGTAATTGTCTTTAATCCCAACAAAAAGTTCAGCCGTGAGGAGACAGCAGACGTGAATGTATGTGTGAAGTAGCCTTTGCCCGCGGCTCGGGCCGCGTTCATTTAATCTCTGCCCCGTTGTCGGTTTGGGCGTTATTTTATCAACATCCCTTATAGCTTATACGTTGACCAGTGTCACTACCAACATAAAAATAAAAACCGCATACAAATCCATTAAGTGGTTCTCGAATTAAAGAGGAACAAAGATGCAGACAAACAAGAATCCTAAAAATAGTAGTTTTGGCTACAGTACAATGTTGAAAAAGTATTCCATGTACAACACGACATTATTGGTACTTTATTACTAGTATAGATAAGATATATACAATTTTAAGAGGTGTGTTAGGATTGTAGCAGATGGCAATCGGTGGTCTCCTGCCTACCCCGCTGGAACTCTAGAAGACAGTGGTAGAAGACATCTTTTATACCAGGGCTTGTGTTGGGAAACGATTCTAAAATATTCAATCTGTTTTTTGAGCATGTTCATTGTTCTTCCAAGCATGCAACATGAAGAAATGTCAACAATTATATTAAAATCCTATCTTAAAGACATACCCAAGGCTGTAAGGGATGAAACAAGTGAACTATAGACACTGGCATTGGCAGAGAAAGTTCGCGTCCCGACAGCCAGCCAGGCATTACACTAACGCTATATAAGTGAGTGGCGCTTCCGTCGGCCCATCATTACGTGCGTGCATGTCTGTGAGCGGCCGTCGGTACCGCACTATGCAACACTTATCGGTAGGTACATCACTACGATACGGTACGCGATCAAAACCGTGGGAAAATGGGGCGGGAATCGAAAATAAAAAGTGAAATTAAACAGGTGTTTTTGAAAAGTTTATGGTTGTGCAGTGAAATGAAATGGTGTTAAGAATAGCTTTGTTTTTTAAATGGACTGTTCGGAAAATCAAAAAATAAGTGATACAGTGAGTCAGTGATTTGGATAAATAATATACACAGTGAATTGAAAACTGTGATAAGACACTTCATTTTGTTTTAAAACAATATGGAGAGAGAGCATCAAAAGGAAAATAATGTGATACATTGTAGGAAGCTACATTCATGTCGAGGAGATATGAAATTTATTATTATTATAGTTATGGAACTACCCAGACTCCCGAAATGTGCAGAAGATAGAATGATATAGTGTGGATGGAAAGAAGAAACAGGGCGAACGATGGAGCTTCTACACTATGAAGTGACTTTGATTATACAATTAAATACCAACGAGCTTGTTCATAAATATATAGTTCACCAAAGTTCGTGCCACAATTACCCCGTGTTTCTGTTACAATTACCCTGTGTTTCTGTTACAATTACCCTATGTTTCTGTTACAATTGCCCTATACTTCTGAAAGAATTATCTGATTAATGAGTAACCATTTACAGCTGTAAATTTATTTCCATGCATGTTGGCAGTTGTTACGTTTATTTAATATTAACTTAGATTAAAATGTAGACGCATTTTCAAAACGAAATGACTATGATAAGTATCGAAAGTTTTAAACTAATCTGAGAAAATTACAAAGTAAATTAAACCTCATTCCATACCAGAAAATATTCTCGTGGTAAAGCAAACACATATTGAAGTATTTTTTTCCATTCAAGGTTTGTTTTGTTTTAATCTTAAACAACTTTAATTTTTTTTTTCTATAACAGGGTAATTTTGTTTTCAATCAAAGTCCTCCGGTTATTTAGATATTTATCCTGGAAGTCACCCTGTTTTCGTTATCCTCACGGAACGAATATACGAGAATTTTATTTTACTATACAAATAACTGTACTTTTTTAAATAATTTTGCCCAGTTCTGTAGACAAATGCTTGACGTAGGTATCTGGGTATCGCCGTAAAAAAATGTACCATAACATCCGTGAATCAGTAACACGCTATATCATCGGTAACATTCAAGATAACGTAACATACGTGAGTTTCCTAAAGGTCTGTTTAAAATGTAAGTCAGCTAATGTGCACCATTTAGTTTTATTATTTGTTCGACCCTAGGAAATTTAAATTTTTTTTAGACATGTTTCGTCATAGTCCTTTATCTTTTTTCTTTTTTGTTTCATTTCATATTTTTCTGGATTCTGTGACTTCATTTTTTCTCGGTACTTTTTTTGCTTTTTAGCATTACTTAAGGCCATCTGAAAATCAGAAATACCAGTGTTAATATTAAATGGAGCAGTCTAATACGGTTTGTGTCTGTAGATGTCAGGATGAGCAGGAGGAATATAAATAAGCACTACTATTAAAAAAGGTGAAACAGCTCCATGATTTGATATTAATTAATATTATTGGTAATCTTTGTTTTATTATTATATTATACTTAATGCCCATAATTGTTTAACTATAATAAATAGTTATTTATTTAAATGAAAGCAATATGAATACAGCCTTGTTTCACGACTGTTATGTAACACACCAGTAAGACTTGGTAACATACGGTAACTTTCGTGAATCAAAAACATGCGCGACATCACCTTATAATTGTTTTATTTGGAAATGAATGTTGTTAGCGACGATTAAAATATATAATCGTTACAAGCATTAGTGAATCTATGAGCAAAATATACAACAGATAGACATTTCGCATATTTACCTTGATATTTCCAAGCTAAATCTCACTCAAAATTGTCACGACAGACAAAAACCTTCACGAACGCGACGTCGCTCGCCCACTCAAAACAAAGCTTTATGGGCGGATTAGTTCATTAAGTTGCCTATACTGCATCAAAAGGTTGCTATTTGCAAAAAAAATATAGTGGTTGTCCTTCTTTTACCAAATGTCGATAAAATTGGTAACACAAACAAAATGTAACATTCAAGAACCGAAATAGGCGACATAATATTTAAAATAGATATTTTGTATAAATATAACATTTATTCATACGATTACTAAATTAAACAAAATATGCTCCATTTATGTTTATGTTAAGACACCCACCTTTAATTATGTAAGGCTATTTTGATCGCATCTTATCTTGGAAGGAATCAAAAGGCAATGGCGACATTAATATTTCCTTAGGCAATTTAAAATATGTTGTTAGTGTCATCGTGAAAATATCGTTACTTCAATGCTTATTTGCAATAACTTCTTAAATTTCAGTTCATTTGTTATTCTACTTCACCATAACTTAATTGTGTTGTGCATACGACCATCAGATTTTATGTAAAAAATTAAAGTCGCTAGGCGACACGAAAAAGAACATTTTTTTACGGCCATATCCATCTAGCAGAACGTTGGACAAAATTTGTCGCGGAATGAGCCGAAAAACAGAGAACAACTAATCATTTTGACGCTTGCTGAAAATGCGTCCAAATCTTTCGGAAACTGAGGGTTACTTCATCAAACAAAATGTGAAAGTATCGCCACAGATTTATGTCTCTGGACCGCGAGTAGGTACTATCAATGGTATTGCCTAGTACTGATTTGTCCCACTTGTACCATTAAAACATTTGTAAGTTTGTACTCTCTATACATAAGAATAACTCTGATGTTTTATTTTCAATAAAGGCATGTGGACATACATATATGTACATAGTTGTTTTTTAATAATAACAAAAAATTATGACAACATTTACCGTGCATCAATATTGGTGATACGTAAGTAAATGAAAAAGTGGGAAGCGTCGATCGCGTGTCTGACTTGAAACATTTAGCTAGCCTCACGCACTATTATATGATCAATGAAAAACATTAATTAACAAACATGTTACATCAACAATAGTTTTTGACAATTTTCTTTCATTTTTGTGCGCACGAAACGATGTTTAGAGATTAGAAGAATCTATCTAATGAACTGAAGTTAAGGATAGTGACCTTTTTCGTTAACGCATACAGGAGAATATCTGAAATAATTTGACTTTTGAAACTTATGTGTTTTTAAGATAGAGCTGAAATAAGTAACGTTGAAACAATAATGCAGGTTCGAGTTTTTTGTATGGGAGTCCCACTTATTCATACGGCTTAAACTGTAGAACCCTGTGACAGACGGATAGACAGACAGACATAAGCGAAGGCTTAGTACCTAATAGGGTCCCGTTTGGCAATCTTCGGGTACGAAACCATAAAAATATCGTTTAACAGTTGGGTTTGGTTTATTTTAAAATATGAGGCTCAAACATAACTGAGTCAATGTAGCTGTTTGGTGTACCGGGTGTGTTAAAGACGTGCTCAAAAAGTTTAACCACACGCTCTATTGATCATAATTAATCCACTTCCATAGAAAATCTTTTGTAACAAGGCGAATTAAAAATTACTTCCCCGCAGTCGTAGGTATATATTTTTAATAACTACTCGTAAATTCCTATGGAGAAACGATTTTCTAAAAATGTGTTTGCAAAAGTCAAACTTTATCAGCATGATCAGAAGAGCATGTGGTTTAATTTTCTGAATACGTCATTAATACACCTGTACACTTGTGTAGTTACACGGAATAAAGGAAGCACAGATACCTAGATAACGTCGCGTCAGCGTTACATCTTGATAAAAAGCAGAAAGTGTAACATTTTGAAATAATAAGTATTTCCTTGGTTTCAGACGACATTCCTGTTCGTCGCCTTAGTGATCGCCGTCAATGTCGGAGATGGCGCTACGGCTACTGAAGCCGACGATAAGGCAGACCAGGTGGCGGAGGAAACGGCCGCGCGGACCCGCGCCCTTACCATTGTA
The DNA here is from genome assembly GCA_910592155.1 of Ypsolopha scabrella. NCBI lineage: Eukaryota > Metazoa > Arthropoda > Insecta > Lepidoptera > Ypsolophidae > Ypsolopha > Ypsolopha scabrella. Next base: position 1,425,266 of record OU342972.1, on the reverse strand, counting down.
GACCCTCCCAAGTACGTAAACAGCAGCAACGCGACAGGCACCAAGCAGCCCCAACCAGAGCGAAGAGAGCCTTCAAAACCACCAAACGTCCCTGACAAATTGGGCAAGCAGATCAAACTATACTCAATATCGCAGCCTTACTACGCGCCGGTAGTTCAAAAAGTACAGCCGAGGCCTTACCCGGGTCCAAACAAACCTTCTGGTCCTCACGGTCCATCTCCACACCCTAACGCCAAACCTGGGTTAAGTTATGGTCCCAATCCTAATAAACCTCTGTATAAGTTGCAGCAAGTTATTCCCTTAAAGAACCGACCGTACTATCAGCCCTCTCGTCAGCCATTGATATTCGCCGCGTCGACAGGCCAGCCTTACATCATCACAGCAAAGAGCCCAAAATTCAGTCTCCCCGTGCAGACTGTCAACGGAATCCGCACAGAGTTCGTTCGGCCTCCGAAGTCAGTGGCCAAACAGACCCACAATACAAAGACTAAAGTGACAAATCAGACTACGACTACTAACACTACGACCACTACCACGACAACTCAGAAACCCTTGCGGAACAAGAGGATCTGGCCAAAGCACGTTCTTCAAAACGCTACCGAATCCAAAGAGGTTTTGACGACATTTAACAAAACAACCAGCGACGTCAATATGACCAGGACTTCTGACGCTACCACCAACACTGACGACTTAGACAACGCGCAAAGCATTATTAGAGTACGATTCGCAAACAGGACATTGACGACAACGACAGAAGGCCCGAGCACGACCCGTGGCTACCAACGCGTGACAAGAATACCCAAGCACAAATCGACAACGACTACGCCGGCCCCTTTTAATTCGAACCTGACAATAGAACCGAATGACTGGGTTCCAATCGTACCGTCTCACTATCCCAACGTTAAAAAACCAGGTAAAATTAAAATAATACACAATAATAACCGACGATCGGACTATCTCCCCATGCATGACGTAGAATATCCTGACCAATATGTGACCCCCGATCAAGACCGCCGAACAATGTATTTGCAATCTTACGGATTGATTCCCGTTAAAAAATTACCAGTTAGCCCCAGACAGAAGAAGATGATTTTCTTTCGTAAGCGACGACAACTGAACCCACATTATTCTGGTTTCAGCCCGAAACCGGTTGTTCGTCCACCGAGAGGACACTACATAGTGGAAGACCTCCACCCGGAGGAGAGCCGGCGACCTGCGCGCCACAAAGTATTAACCAAAATCAAGCACCACCACCATCACCACCACCACAGATACGTCAAAACCGTCGAGAAAAAAGTGCCCATCAAGGTGGAAGTCCCGAAACCTTACCCGGTTGAAAAAAAGGTCCCATTTCCATACCCCGTGCCGCAATATGTCCCGGTTGAGAAAAAGGTACCTTACCCGATCACAGTAGAGAAAAAGGTACCGTACCCAGTGCATGTGAACGTACCAATGCCGGTTCCTGTGAAAGTCGTGGAGAAGGAATACGTCCCGAAGCCGTATCCGGTCATCCATCACGTGCCCGTCTACAAGCACATCGAGGTCAAAGTGCCGCATCCGATGCCCTTCCCCGTCGAGAAGGAAGTTCAGGTTCCGTTTGAAGTCAAGGTCCCGGTCGACAGGCCGGTACCATATCCAGTGGAAGTTGAAAAAAAGGTGCCTTACCCGGTCCCGGTAAAAGTGTTCGTGCCCCAACCCTATCCCGTAGAGAAGAGAGTGCCTTATCCGGTCGAAATTAAAGTCCGTGAACCGTATGAAGTGATAAAACACGTACCGGTCAAGGTTCCCGTGCCGCAGCCGTTCGCCGTCAAAGTGCCTCAACCCGTTCGTGTGGAAGTTGAGAAGAAGGTACCATACCCGGTCGAGGTCGAAAAAAAAGTCCCCGTCCCTTTCAAAGTGTTCGTCCCACAGAGAGTTGAGGTCGAGAAACGCGTGCCGGTGTACGTCCCCAAACCGTTCCCCGTTGAGAAGAGAGTCCCAGTACCGATAAAGGTTCCTTATCCCGTACAGGTACCGATCAGAGTTCCTTACGAAATACCAGTCGGGGTACCAGTGTATTTACATCCGGCCGAAGATTACAATAACATAGAGACTGATTACAATGTATATGCCGGTTTCACAGTATCAGACGATGGCACTACTACGAGCGAACCCAGCCATACTGTAACCGTACATGGTAATACTGGCTTCCAGGGCTTCGCTTCACGCTCCGATGACAATCTAAGTACAGAGGACAACGTTGATGAGAATAGAGAGTATAAAGAAACTTCCACAGCAAATCCGGTTACAGGACAAGGGAAAGGTTCCACGTCAACCTCAGATGAGGACAAATCGGACGATTATAAACATACCACCCCGACGACGCCAAGAGGCTTTACATCAAGTTTAGATAAATCCAAATCAGATGATTCCAATAACACCACCCCCACACCAAAGTCTTAGAGCTAAAAGGTCTGAAACTTTGTAAATATAGTAAAATGTATGTACCTTACTAGCAGTTATTAAGTTATTTGTGTGTTTGTGCGAGTGTGTGACATGAATTTGTGAGTAAATGAATTCTGTGATATATTTTGTCTCATTTACTCCGTAAGGTCAAGTCCAAAATGCGCTTTACTTTACTGAAGCTATTGACACCTGGGTACCTAACATAGTAGACCATATCGAGCTTTGTATACCACTGTCTCTCCCTCTCTAAGTAGATTAACAGTATCACTGTATCACGCGCTATCAAGCTCGATATGGTTTGCTATGCTAGACTAGCTGATAAGGTAACAAGTACTAACCGTGCCAATGTCGTTAACCCAACTTGAAAACTACTGTAATTTAATCCGCACTTTCGATTTAGCAGCAACATGTCATGTCGCGTTGAATCAGTAATTAAGAAATGAGGCGTGGTTCGGTTGGCGTGTACTTGTACATCTAAAGCTGTTCCAAGAATAATGAATTATGTTCAAATATTTGCAAGTCTATCGCAAAGAGAATATAATAAACTACCTACTCTATCACTTTTAGTGTAGAGTCCGAGAAAACAAAATCGCGTTCAAGATATTAAAAAAATTTCGTGTCCCGATTAATTTTAGATCCGAAATCTTTTTTTTTTCTTCAGAATATTATAGATAGAAATATTCTAGTACTAGTTTTTGGCTGCAGCTTCGCTCGCGTCGAAATGTCTTTCATTTATCGTCAATTTTCGGCTTGACGGTTATTTCATCAACACCCCTTATAGCCTGTATGTCGATACTATTAATTATTAGTATTTTATTGAACCCATAACTAAACTTTTTTCAATTTTTGTGTCCAACTGAATGTTTCGGTTTAAACTCGAGAAACACATAACTAATTTAGATGCGGTTTTTATATTATCACGTGGAGACCTCGGTCACCAGTCATCACATCATATAGGCTGTGATTATTTTATTAGTAATAAAATGAGTAATATCACATTTCAATTAAGTTCAAAAAACTTATTTTAACTACAGACACGACTTTTTAACTATTGTAAAGATTTATTTTGATCTTCACATGAGAACAAGGAACCATCACTTTCCTATAGCATAGTATTGAACTCAATAAATCAATGCCAGCGCGGAAGAAAACATCGAAAGTGAAGTCACAGTTGGCTACGCCACGTAAACTTGCAGTACTAGCACACTACACCTTCGCTTTCCGACAACTAGCAAAAAAAAACGAATATTTATACAGAACTCGCGTGTTAGAGTACGGAAATGTGGCGGAAACAGTCAAATCGGCGGAATTAGACTATTATAATTAATGTAGGTAAATGAAGCTACATACACTTTTTAATTAATCTTTTACTTATCGATTTAGATCATACGAAGTGTCTCTTAATTGCAGTTGGTATATTTATATGCTAAGTACGTGCGTATGTATGTGTCTACCCACATATCAATGCTACCCACAGAGCATGTTTCTACCCACATTTGTAGCGCTTTTACAACTTTGTTACCAACGCCGAAATATTGAAACACAAATGATTAAATAAATAATTCTAGTACCAATCCATTACATATAATAAGCATAATAGCCGCCTATTTCGAAAATCACTGTGTGTTAGCTTTGTCAATGAAGCTAGTTAAAGCTATGCTATACTTCAGTGTTTGTCTGTCTGTCATAGCATAGGCTTCTCATTTGAAGGAAGAATAAAGGAGAAAATAAGTATTATAATTGTAAGTATGGAGTTGTATCTACAGTTTCGTTCCCCTATTCATATAATTGTAGAAATTGTATATGAAAATAATAGAAGAACATAATAAAATAGATATTCTATTAAAAATCCATTGCACAATACATACTCAATAAAAATCTTTCATGGAACTAACAATCACTCATTCCCACAAAGTATGATAGTTTTTGTAATTTAATTTAAATTCATACATACTTACAGTCAACTGCTTTACTTTGGGCCACTTTTGGAAATAATTATTCTTTGTTTTTTTAATGATATTAGTTTCAGATTTAAAATTATGTGATCTGATATAGCAACTGAGACACTGTACAGGTTAAATATTGTATTTAAAAGGGGGAAACCCTGCTAAACTTCCATTTATGGGGTGGCCCAATGTTATATTGAATTTTGGGTAACATTGGTCACCACTACTTTTTACATCAAAAATGTACTTTTTTTGTTATTTATAATAATGGGTAACATTAGGCCACATTATTCAATAATTTACCTATCAGACTTGCTAAAATGACAGTTTTAGTGATAAAACTGTGTAATGTCAGTTTTGTATAAATTTTATTGTGCAATTTATTTCATTGTTTATTTATAAAATACGAAATAAAATAAAATAAATGCTTTAGATAAAAAAGTGTATTTCTTCTGTTGAAAACAATCATTAAAATTTAAAAATGATTTTTATTTGTTTATTTAACTACATTACACTATCTTAACAGCTAGGCCAATTCAATAGTGCAGTAAAATCAACAATATATAAGTTACCACACAACGTGACACAAAAGAAACACAAGTATTTACATTCTCACAAAATTACCAACACATAACATGACACAAGCAACAAATTTAAACATAACAAATAATATATAATGCTACTCTTGTGAAATCACCCAGAGTTGAGCAGTTGTAGCGCCCGTGTCAGGGACACCTTCTGGTGAAGGTTTGTCTTACCACTTTCTATAACGAATAGTCGGCCACTTCGCACCCTTAGGAAATCCTTGGGAACCCTCAACTTACATTCCCTTGGTAAAACCGGATTCGTTTCCATTCCCCGACATATCTTAAACAGATACGAGGCCAGAGTAAGCTCCCGCCAAACCTCCAACTTGCTGTATCCAACCATACCTTAAAATTAGGTACAAAATTCAAATATTGAATTGAGTCACCCCACTCCATACATAATGAATTGTCTTTTAAAAAGAAAATGTCGTCCTTCTTAGCAACGTGCTCTTCCTTTAGCGCTTTAGCAGGTTTGTAGAAATTACATTGAGAAATCTGAAATAAAAACTCATCTCCGAACAGCACTCGGGGCAATCCAATCAGAAAAACCGTTTGAAACAGTTCAAAATGTGAAAATCTTGAATGATATTACTTATTTATTTATGGAGTTATTGCCAACGACTCATACAAGTTCAATATTTTTAATCCAAGTGTACCCTTCATAAAAATATCCTAAACATTTATACAGAGTGTGGCCTGATTTTACCCTAATGGCCCAATGTTACCCAAAATGAATGTATACATCATAATATTAAAGTAAAAACATACTTATTCTATTTAACTTTGATGAACTGCCATTCCAGCTCATAGATCCCGACTGATGTTTGATTCTTCTCGTCATAGTCCGCCCATTCCTTCTCCGACAAATCTACATCTTGAAACTTCTTGCCTGAAATAACAAGTCAATGAAATTAAAGTAAACAAAAATTCTCTGACCTTGGCGTTAATTACAGTTCATTTAAATTCATTCTATCCTTTTCACACTTACAATGAAAAATATGTCTTTCATTCATAGTGACTGTTCGTGAATTGGACCATAGCCTTTGAGAGAGGCTTCAAATCTACATTTCTGTCTATTCGAGATATTTGTTGCGTGTCTCCTTATAGTTTGAGAAACACTGAACGGATTTAAATGCAGTTTTTACTGTTAGTTAAGCAGTTGTAAATATTTAAAGGCTTTTCTGTATCAAAAATACAGCTCAACAGAACTAGAATTAGTTTTTCTCAATAAAATGTGGTAAACGGACACAGATAAAGCCCTTATAAGGAATTACATAATTAAGTTTCATCCTGTATACCATGAAGCTGTATGGCTCTATTTTCAAGAAGACTTGGCTTTCTGATTGGGGGGAAGAGTGCAATACTAACCATTGGTCTATATAACAGTTTTAAGTAAAACATGTCAGAAAACGATGGGTCAATGGTCTAGTGGGCAGAGCGGGCAAGGGCTAACCTCGGTTAACAAACAGAAATGATACTTAATAATCTCTTATTAGTGTTAGGTTCCACTAAAGAGTTATCAGTGGCGTGCATCTCATATAGGCAAATACGCAACGCAATCCCTACCGTGGGCTTGGCTTAGCTAACTAGACCACTATCTATTTAAATATAGGAAGGTACACACAACTATTTCAATATTATAATCAGGTAAGCTTCACCCTTTCTTTGAAATACCTACCTGCCTGCTCCGCAGCGCTCGCGCTACCGTGGCAACACGCGACGTCAGCGGCTCGCGCTAAGCACGCACACAATCTCATTAAAATACGCAACGCCCTTTGCGAAGCAACCATGATTACTTGCACTACTTGCTACAAGATGGCGCCACACATTTTTAAATTGTGGATTGGTGCGCAGGTAATCGGAGATTCGTTTTTGATAGTGGGGTAAGAGGTTTTTGCCAATGAGCTTGGACAAAAGAGAAAGACACCTGTGCGAGTTGTATCGTTATTTATCGTAATTCTCGCTATAACACGTGCAAAGAACATAAGGACAGTTTTGTGCCTACCCTACTTAAAAATCCTATGCACGCCACTGAGAGTTATAGTACGTGATTTTCTAGTAGGTAATTAAAATACAAAATTAAGAATTACCATTGTCTTCAGACTCTGCTATCCACCCTGACCTGGGCTCAAAATCAACAGGCTCCGCTCCTCTACAGTCAAATATTACCAGTGTCTTGAATTTCCCAGTGTCATTGTTTGTGAAGGAACCTGAAACATATAGGATAACTTGTTTGTACCACATTCATTTAGCCCGGTAAAGTTGTTTAACTAGGATTTACTTGTTGCTTTCGTCAAGTTGCAGGTAGGTAATGTGTTAAGTTGTATAATTTGACTGTATGTGTTCTAACCAGCTATCTATTTTAGTATTCTTTCACTCCTTGATAAATGTCTACACACAGCTCCATATCATACTCAAGGACTATTTGTGTTAAAGTTCAAACTGTAACAAATACAAAATTTAGTACAAGATAATATAGCCAACTTATTTTACCATTTTCTCATTTCTATACCAAAAGTAGGGTGAGATCGCCGTGAAGGCGGATCATGCTGGGCGAAAGAGGCAAAAAAGAAACAAGCCCCACCCAATCAGGAAAGGCCAAATTTTGGTACGATAATCAAAACCTTTACCATCATAGTAAAGTTTGGGGGTACCTCAATTTAGCAGTTGATAAGTCCCTAATTATACTTTCTCAGCAAGTTCAGGTATTTACACTCAACTTGTTCTGATTGATCACTGTTCATCACATAAGAAAAAGATGCTATAAAGTTTTTTTGCAAACACATTCCATGAGAATTTAGATTGTTTTTTTTAATTAATGTTTCAACTTAACAAATGATATGGCTAGATCAGTCAGGTTGTAACCTAAAATATATATTTTTATGGTTTGTTTACATTTTGTTTCAATTGATGCCAATATTAGTTTTTTGTGGGTAGATGGAAGGACACCCTACAACTCCATTGATGTCTCTCAAAATAATAAATATCACAGATTTAGCAAACAGAACTATGGATAAGTTAAAACTATAGATTAGATAAAATTAATTATCTTTGAATGTACAGTAGAATCTGGATATAACGTCGGTCAAGGGACCGGCAATATTATGTCGTACTAACCGGACAACGCACTAAACAACCAATAAGTTAAGCTTATTTTATGTAAGAATTAAGATTAATTTCTATTTAAATAAAACAAATATGTATTAGAATTAACAAAAAGTAACTTTAATGATAAATTAAATCATTGCATGTTTTACCTTTTTCCTCAATCGACTTTGGATGAAATTACATAAAATATGTATGTACATAATGTTGTTTTTAATTTTATTTGAGGAAGCTTTATTTTATTAAAAGAGTTTTTTTATTAGGTATTGCGTTTTAATGTTTTATTTGAACCAACATCTTGGTTGACACATGCAAGCAACCAAAAAACAGACAGAGACAGTCATAGACAAAATTTAAAAAATAATATTCATTGTTCGGTGTACATTGCTTGGTGATAAATAAATTTATACATTGATGGTTTTAGATTATTGTATCTATTTAAATATTCAACACACCCCCGTAATCTAAAATCCTCAATTTTACAAATTAAATTTTCATGTTTTCAAAGTATCTAATTTTTTAAACAAAAAAAAATATTATTAACTTTTAAATTGAACATTTTTTATGCAATGGTAAAGTTGTTTTCTGTCTCTATCTTTATATTAACACTGATTAATAAAAAAAATCCTTTTAGTAAAGAAACATAGCAGTCTTATACAAATTAACAGATACATAAAAAAAAATCATGTCACTATTTTAGATGCAAATCTATCAAACTTAATCTTTTGCAAAGGTTTAGTGAATAAGTCTGCAATTTGCTCATTAGTTGGACAGTAATATACTTTTAGTTCACCATTACAAACTTTCTCATGAATGAACTTGAATCGGACATCAATATGTTTAGACCGTCTATTTATCACTCCGTTTTTTATCAAATTTATGGCACTTTGATTGTCCACATATAGCTTTACACTAACACTTACACTTAGTAATTCTTCACATACACTTTTCAGGTATAACAGTTCTTTCAAACATTCAGCTGCTGCTATATATTCTGCTTCGCTGGTTGAGAGTGCAACAATTGGTTGTTTTCTTGTGCACCAGCTTATCGGGTTACCACAAAAATATATAATGTAGCCAGTCGTGCTTCTTCTTGTCAGGGGATCACCGGCATAGTCAGAGTCACAGTACGCTGTTAACTCAACTAGTCCATTGCCTTTTCTGTATATTAACCCTTTTTCTTTTGTTCCTTTCAGGTATTTTACTATTCTTTTTATTGTTGTGACATCAGAATCCGTAGGATTTTCAGTTCTTCTTGCACAATAGTTAACTGCATAACTTATGTCTGGTCTGGTTTTATTTGAGATATAAGTTAAGCTTCCAAGTAGTTGTCGGTATGGAAAATTTGTATTACCATTACTTTGTTCATCATTGTTGTTTCCTTCCATCGGTGTGTTTGCTGTTTTTATATCTGTCATTTTATAGTCATCTAAGATTTTATTTATGAATTTTGCTTGTTTTAGTTTCAGTGTGTCTTTTGTCTTCTCTATTTCCATTCCGATGTATCTTTTGGGGTTTCTGTCGACTTTCATTTCAAATCTTTTGCTTATTCTTTCCAATATTTGTTCAATTTTTGTATCATTTGTGCCCACAAGAATGCCATCGTCTACATGTATGCCCAAGTAGATTGTAGCATCTTCGTTTCTGAATATACATGGTTCTGCTGTTGTTTGTTTCAGACCTTCAGACTCTAGAAAACTTGTAAAAGTCAGATTCCATTTTAAAGGGGCTTGTTTCATGCCATATAAGGCTTTCTTCAATTTGCATATTCCTTGTAGATCTTCCATTCCTTCTGGTGGATACATATAAATATCCTCATCGATCTTTCCATACAGAAATGCTGTTTTTATGTCAAATGATTTTATGGTGAATTCTTTCTCTTGTGCTATTGCAAATAGTAGTCTTAATGGGCTACTGTTAATGACAGGACTAAATGTCTCATTATAGTCAATTCCTTTTTCTTGTTCGAAGCCTCTTATTACTAATCTGGCTTTATATGTTCCATCTTCTTTGATTTTTAATACCCATCGGCTAGTTAGGATTTTCTGGTTTTCAGGAATTTTCTCTTTTGGTACAACTTTCCAGGTTTCATTTTTCATTAGGGATTTCTTCTCTTCATTGATAGCATCTATCCATTTACGTTTGTCTTCTCCATTTATTGCATCTTCATATGTGATCAAAACATAATCATTATATCTAGTTGGTATTTTTCTTTCTCTAGTTGGTCTCTTTTTTGTATCTTTGTTTTCATTTTCTTGTGTAGAATTATTTTCAGTTCTTGGATTTTCTTCAGTATTTTCTTCCAGTATTGGGATTGGGACAGGATTCTCTTGGACGATTTCTATTTCAACATTTGTTTCAGAGCAATTTTCATTATTTTCATTCTCATCTTGTAGTGAGGTATCTTCGGTTATTTTGTTTGTTGTTAAAGGTTCTTTGTTTTCTTCAATTTCTTCATGAACTACAATGTTTTTAGGTTCTTCAGTAGGATCATCATCACCGTTCTTTTTTGACTGAAATAAAACATCTCTTCTTATTATTATTCTTTCTTTTTCTTCATCAAATAGTCGATATCCTGTTGGGGCATACCCAACCATTATTAGTTTTTCCATTCTAGATTCCAGTTTTTGTAAGTGTCCTAGCCTTTTGCTGTATGCATCAGACCCGAATATTTGTATGTTTCTAAGATCTGGTCTCTTTCCCGACCACATTTCAATAGGTGTCAAATTGTTTATTGACTCAGATGGTGATCGGTTTATTAAATATGCAGCAGTTTTGGCTGCTTCTCCCCATAGGTAAATCTCTGCTTTAGATTCAAAGAGTAGAGCTCGCACTTTTTCCATAATGGTACGGTTCAATCGTTCGGCCTTGCCGTTCAGCTGGGGGCTAAATGGTATAGTGTAGTCTAATATTATTCCTTTGTTCAGGCACCAATTTTTCATTTCATTACTGGTATACTCACCTCCATTGTCACATCTTATCATACTTATTTTCATCCCTTTTTCTCTTTCTTTTTCTTCAACATAATCCTTGATATTTTTAAATGCTTCACTTTTATTGGATAGGAGTTTAATTTCAGTGTAATTTGTGAAGTCATCAGTAATAGTGAGTATGTATTTCTTATCGTCATAGGTGTTTGGCGAAATTGGGCCACAAACGTCGCTATGAATGATTTGAAGTAATCTTTCTGCCTTTGTTCTTTGTGTACTGAATGGCAGTCTTGTTTGTTTAGCTTGTAAGCATACTGTGCAAGTTTCTGGTAACATATCAATGTCTTTATCGGTTATGCTTAAGCCTTCAACACATAGTAGCATTTTTCTCATAGTTACCTTGCCAGGATGTCCCAGTTTTATATGCCATTCAAGTGCACTGTTATGATTAATTGTTACTAGAGAATTTTCTGGTTTTGTAGTTTCTAATTGTATTGAATACAGTCCGTTGCTCTTCTTGTTCCCTTGTAGTATTATTTCTTCATTTCTTTTAATAATGACTTTATTTTTTGTGAACAATACTTCTCCATCATTTTCTGTAATTGCATTAACAGACATCAAATTCTTTTGTAGTTGAGGCACAAAAAGCACATTTTTTAAATCACATTGTTGTGTTTCTATTTTTCCTTTTTCTGTGGACTCGATTTTTTCATTTTTCTTTGCCACTGTAATATCGCAGTTGTATTTTGTAACCTCGCTCAGTAAATCCAATTTATTTGTCATATGTGACGTACATCCTGAGTCTATTATGAACTCTTCTGGACTTTTCTGTATTTCAGTAATAAACGCTATCTTATTATCCTTCTTCCTGAAGTAGCACTTTTCTTCCGTGTGATTATTTTTTTTGCATATTTTGCACATCTTTACTTCTTCTTTCTTTTTATAAAAACAATCATTTTCATTGTGATTATTCTTTTTACAGATCTTGCAGAACTTTTTATTATATTTGTTTTGGTTTGTCTTTCTGAAGCTCGCTTTGAATGCACATTTTTGTTCATAATTATCAGTAGATTCTTTACCAAGTCTTTGTTCTTCTGTTAGGAGCCTTGCTGTCAGATTCCTTAATGTTTTTTCACTTAATGGTGATGAATCCCAGGCTGTTGCAAAATTATTGTATCCATTCGGTAAGGTGGATAATATCTTTGACATGATCATGTTGTCATTAACTTTTTCATCAATGGAATTTAGGTGGAAAGCTATGTTTTCTAGTTTACTTATGTGGTATGTCATATCTTGCCTGTGATCATACTTGTATTCAAAGAAATCTTGCAGAAGTTGACATTTTTGTTGTGTTGTACTTTTCTCAAATATGAAGCACAACTTATCAAACATTTCTTTTGCACTAGGGCAGCTCATAATCAGGGGCATGTGTTTCTTGTCAATTGTGTTCATTATTATTTTCTGAGCTCTTGCATCATTTTTTTCATGCTCCTTTCTGTCACCACCCAAAGCAATTGCATTTTCTTCACCGTGCACTATTTCGTGCAACCCATAACTTTTAAATATTATGTTCAGTTGGAATTTCCAACAGGAAAAAGATTTCTCATCACAAAGCTTCTGAATGCCTGCAATTTCTTCGTATTTTTCCATGTTTTACTTTCGTCGATTTTGTTTCACAGGAACACGCCACAATGGCGGCACTTTTTACTTGTTATTTTCGTTATAGCACTGGTTTTTTTATTTTTTTAGTTTTCAGTGGTAAGCGGGGACTGGGCCCTTAACCTGTTGTTTTTAATTTTATTTGAGGAAGCTTTATTTTATTAAAAGAGTTTTTTTATTAGGTATTGCGTTTTAATGTTTTATTTGAACCAACATCTTGGTTGACACATGCAAGCAACCAAAAAACAGACAGAGACAGTCATAGACAAAATTTAAAAAATAATATTCATTGTTCGGTGTACATTGCTTGGTGATAAATAAATTTATACATTGATGGTTTTAGATTATTGTATCTATTTAAATATTCAACACATAATGCATTTACTAATCTAGGAAGTCTGGAATTTTAGTTTCTTTGTGACTGATTTTTGTTCTATAGTAAGAACGAAAGAAACGCCGAACTCTTTCGCAAGGGTTACATTTGATTCACCAGCTTCAAATTTTTTTTTCGCTTCACGGAACTCATTTTAGGTCACGTAACAAGTCCTTTAACTTTATCACAACAGATGAAAAACACTAACTGTGTGATTTATGAAATGCACCAATGAATGCTGGGAGGTGGGGGGCGAAAGGGAATCGGGGCAGCGAGATATTGTTTGTGCATAGGTATTGTAAATTGTAAATAAAACACTGCACGTCGTCGTTCTAACTGGACGATTTATTGTCAAAATAGGTTGCTATAAGCAGATGGTCGCTTAAACCAGAGTCGTACTATACAGATATGTTTTCATAGTAAGTCTATATGAAACCAACCTTCAGCTTGCATTTTCGTCGCGGATAGACGTTATAAACGAAGTCGATTAATTCGGATTCTACTGTATAAGGTTAACCTAAAAATAAAATAAGAAAACATGAAAAAATTTCGTCGAAGCGCCACCCTAACGACACTAACTGACCTCTACGACCTATAAAGCTAAATGGTGAAATTGATGAAAGTGGAAGCAATTTGATTCAGAGATTTAAGGTTATGTTTACCTACTTACCATTGCTGCCCTCAATGATATCAATGCTGTTTTCTCTCGAACAAAGCTTGCACTTAATAAGCAAGTTAGTTTCAGACCTAGCATGCTTTTGTGGCACTTTTTCATCTTCAGTTAAATCATGAAACTTTTCTGTGACTTCTCCACAGCTTCCACACTTCAGTTTCAGAAACCATTGGTAGTGCGGATGGTTGGTGTATAACCTTTCTATGCATTCTAGCTGGGCTTTAATTTGAAGTGCTATTTTCACCATTTTTTATGTACTAGTATTTTACGGAGCCAGAAAATTGTTATTAAGGAAGCGTTTCAAAGCGTGCGATCATAGTGCGAAATTTCACTCGTTTATTAGAAAGAGACAGGTCTATATAGGAAAAAGAGAAAGAATAATCTAGTTGCAACAATCAGGTGGCCCAGTGTGATTTTCGCATTACTCCGAAGCGTTTCAAAACACTTCCGTGCAACTGTCAGGTAACTGTTCGTTTACCCTCGGTTGAACTCGTGTAAATTTTTGAACGGTCTAGGGTTAAATTCGCATCACTCCGAGTGATTTTCGCTCGTTTCGAAACGTCACCTAATTGTTGTTTTAGAACTGTCAATGACTTTTTTTTTCTTTATAATTTTACCCGCACTGGATTCTATTCCTATAGCCGTTTTTTTTGTGACATGACCACAGAGTACTTTGTTAAAGATGTCACTTACCGGAGTGATGCGAATTTCACCCTAGACCGTAGATCTGTCTACGCCCTAGACCTAGTGCATTCAAAAATTTACACGAGTTAAACCGAGGGTAAACGAACTGTTACCGTGCAGCCCCTTCGCCCACTGTAACAAAGCGCAGGCACCCGTGCTCACCTCCGCTCCGCAGCTTCGGCTTGCTGGCCGCCGAACCAGCCGCTGCGGCTCGCACGGGTGCCTATGTTTTATTACAGTGCTTTCGAACTAACGTACATCAAGACCTCTACTTTGGAACTGATATATGTATTTACATCGGAATTTTGTAATTCGCTACAGTGTACTTTCGAACTGACGTACATCAAGACCTCTACTTTGGAACTGATATATGTACTTACATCGGAATTTTGTAATTCGCTACAGTGTACTTTCGAACTGACGTATATCAAGACCTCTACTTTGGAACTGATATATGTACTTACATCGGAATTTTGTAATTCGCTACAGTGTACTTTCGAACTGACGTACATCAAGACCTCTACTTTGGAACTGATATATGTACTTACATCGGAATTTTGTAATTCGCTACAGTGTACTTTCGAACTGACGTACATCAAGACCTCTACTTTGGAACTGATATATGTACTTATATCGGAATTTTGTAATTCGCTACAGTGTACTTTCGAACTTCTTATACTTTTGTTTGAATAACATACGGAATTTTGAACATCAAAATTCAGTAGCGGAGTCCGCAAATATTAATAATTATATTAATGGATGGGATGTCCCTAGTAGTACCCTGTGTACCCCTTAGGATACGGCAAATGATCATTACAAGGATTCCTTCTGCATAGTTACTGCTTAAGACCTATTAAACAAATTTAGAAGGGAATTGATAGGTTCTAAAATTGATAGGTTCTAGTTTTCAGGAAATGTCTAAATATGGTAGCCTAAATTTCTAAGAAAGTTACAATTAAATTGGAATCTCACTTTTTTGTCATTTTTGACTTTTTAGAATGAGTAAAAACAAAAATAAATTAGAATAGAAATATATAAAGTTAGTATATTAAAGATTATATAGGTATGAAGATTTTATATGAAAATAAAAAATGAAAACGACATCACGTGTTTGAAATAGCAAAAGACTACTGCTGATGGCTGATCTTCACTAGTAATAATGTATAGGTATATATAGGTAATATATTATAATCCATATTTGTAATAAATAAACATTATTTATTTATGCACAGAACTTTATTTGTGCTATTTATTGCCAAAATCACTTGGGAATAGGTCATAGACTCATAACACGCTTTTCACTTTAAAATTATTTTGTAGTCTAATATGTTCAAGCGTGGTCTTTAATTTGGTGTTTAATTTCGTCACCTTCGTTACATACAGGTGTATCTGATAAAACTCTTAAAGTTCAAGATACAATTGTTATTTTAATTGTTATGTTATTTTTATCATGACGTAACTTTATTGAAGAGCTCATAGTAAGACTCATAATTGATAAAGCTCCATTTGCAAACCATTATTAATCTGTTAGGTACAATCGGACAAATAAATTAGTTTGTGTTTTCTGTATGTAACGCGAGAGCGACGAATTGTGTGTTCCTCCAACTCAACGCAGTCATTCGCATCATTTAAAAGGACATCTTCATGTAGGTACTATACTGTAACAGAAAAGAGATATTTAGTCATCTAAATAACAACTCTTACTTTACTTACTTAAACAGTTAAATCTCACTTGGAATTTTCACATTCTCCTTTGCAGCCCTCGCACAGGAGTGTACAGTGCATGCCTTCTTTTTTGCAGGAACACCGATTCTTGCGGCCTGATCTGTATCTACACTTGACCGATTCTCATAAAACCACCCAAATGCTCTCCTGAGTAGTCCAGATTGGTCATTTTTGGACGCATTCTCTGCAACCCCAATCTCCTGGAGAGGCAATTGTTGCTGACGGATCCAATGCTTGTCCCCACACTTGCCCTGCTTGAGAAGCTGCTTTCAACTTATGCAACCTTACAGCGTCTCTAGTAGGTGAAATCGTTTGCAGCGTTTTTTGACATAAAATGACTTTTCTTGCTTCATTTTCTGAGCTCATTTTATTTCTTATTTCCGCCTTGGGCCCACAATATAGTGTCTCAACGAATTTTGCCAGCTCTATGAGAAGCTCTTCAGTTAATTTTCTGAAACGCAGATGTAACAGCAGGATACTGTTTCCAAGCTCGCCATGTTGTTTTTTGCCCTTCGAGTAAAACGCTGACACTGTATCACAGCCCGTAAAGGCATGGTAACGCCTCTGCCATCTCTAAACACAGATGTTTTGCTAGATTATGGGCCGGAATGTAGCTTTACCTACCCCAAAGGAAACCCATAGCTCTTCAAGACCACACTGATTCAAAGTGAAGAAACATGAGACCGCAATCACCAATACGTCTAAGTCTACAGTGTGAATAATTACTACTTTTGCTCCATTGTTAATTCTTGATGTCCGGGATGGACATGAAGAATTATCCTACTGTCGACTTCTTCGGTGTGAACGTGCAAACCAATCAGTAAGGAACCTGTTGGTTTTGAAGAGCGCACAGTGGAGCCAATGTTAGTCACGACGACGTGCAGGATCTTCTTTATTTTGCGAGTTTTTGATTTTTCGTTGTTATGTTAAAAGTTACTGGTCGTCACCAGTGTGGAGTAAATGAACGTGAGTTCGAGAATATAGGCACAGATATGCGTTGTCGCTTTTGCGTTTTAGAGCATTTACTTGGGAAGGCTGTTATTTGGTGGATCGGCGGCGCGCGGCGGTCAGATCAAAGTTTTAGTAGAGTTTTAGCATTGATCTATTGTACTGAGAGTTTTGGATAGTATTTTACTCATATTTTAAGATATCCACACAGGTTCCATTCATCTATTCTTGTATTGCGAACGCTCACATACAAACCACATGGTTTTAATACAATTAGCACACCGAAGATTTTCCGTTAAACATGATTTAACCTGTTTGCTCACTCATTACCATTCACAGCAGATAAACAACAGTGACATAGGTACTATTGTTTATCCCTTGTGACCTTGTGAGCGGTAACAACTTATATTTATCGATTTAACCAGTTAATTTTAAATAAAATGAGCTATTCACCGGGACCTTTACCGCGCGGACCAAGTTTACACCTTACCTTGACGGAGACAAAGTTTTCGTGCTAAGCGTTTTTTTTTATGTATCTCTAAAATTATTAATAAAATATATGTTGTTGCGGGCAGAAACACAATAAATCACACCTCAAAGATCTTCAGTACACTTTATATTGCTATAATCAATCATTTACTCGATAAACAAATCTTAATCTCTCGTGATTCAAACCGATAGAAAATTATATCCAAAAGAGAACGACAATGTTTTACACAAGTGTCAAAATCAGTGTTGCCAACAAAAAAAATAAGGTTATACCCTATCTGACATTCTGCCCAACGAATCGATTATTACTACAAGTATTCGATACTTTTAAATTTAAAAATCAACGAAAATATAAAACTAATTGTTTATGACATTGTAGGCTTTAAAAATAATTATTAATATATCTATGAAGCGTGGTTGTGCGGCCGGTTAGTGGTGGTGCTAGCTGTGCTCGATAACACTCGGCCATCCTGCATCTGTGACCGCGTCCCGCGGTTGTCAGCATTTCTTACAGCGATGTCCCAGGTCTATAACAAATAATAATTCGCAGCAGTATTATTTCTTATTAGAAAAAATATAATTATTATCAGACAAGAGTGCGGTAAGAAAAATTTGTTGCTTAAGCTTTTTTATGCGGATTAATACACCGGATCAATTTTATTTCTACACAGTTCATGCAGTATTTTCAGTAGTCACACAGTATTTTGTGGATTATAATATGAATTATGG
This sequence comes from Ypsolopha scabrella, assembly GCA_910592155.1. NCBI lineage: Eukaryota > Metazoa > Arthropoda > Insecta > Lepidoptera > Ypsolophidae > Ypsolopha > Ypsolopha scabrella. The sequence goes on along the minus strand of OU342972.1, from coordinate 1,406,973 downwards.
GCAGTTTTATAGTCACACAGATCACACAGTATTTTTAAAAATAATGGATTGTTTTATATTCACATAGATCACACAGTATTTTGTACAAAATGAGTTGTTTTATCGTCACACAGAATTTTGTAGATAATGGGTTGTTTTATAGTCACACAGATCACACAGTATTTTATATATAATGAGCTGTTTTGTAGTCACACTGCATTTTGTAGATAATGGGCTCTCTTATGGTCACACAGATCACACAGTATTTTGTATATAATGAGCTGTTTTGTAGTCACACAGATCGCACAGTATTTTGTAGATAATGGGCTGTCTTATAGTCACACAGATCACACAGTATCATGGCTGTTATATATTCATACAGATCACATAGCAATAAAAGTTATGTATCATACTGAAAATCTTAGTTTATTATTACCATTTTGACACACGGCGTACTTAGTGTAGTTTTAGAACATTTACATTTACTAAATATATTAATATTTTAAAATAATAATTCTGTTTCCATTTTTAAATGCTAACATAATTATATTTATTTTAACATTTTTCAACTCAACTATCATCATTCATTCCAAATTCTCAGCTGTTAACCCAAATTTTGATTAAATTAAATTATTTTGAGAATAACCACTTTTATATTTTACAAATTGTGTTTTTATTGTTAACTTTAATTTTTAACATAATACATATTTTTATTTCTTAATATTACGGATTCTGTTTCCATTTCTATTTATTAACGTTATTATACATATATTAGCCATAATCATTAAGTTCAAAATCTCAGTTACTTAGCCAAATTAGGATTAAATTAGGAAGGACTGTACAATATAAACCGTCGATTTAAGGTGTGAGGGGGGAGGGGGGGTTGGGGGGGGGGGGCTTAACCCCCCCCCCCCCAATCTGGTGTCACGAAATTACATAATTCCTGCAAAAAATTAAAATGAAGTTTTGAGGTTATGTTCAAGGACTTGGTAAAATTTTGGTCAAAGTTACTTCAGCAGCTGCTCCGGTGCTGCGGGAAGGGCAACCCCTTCGCTCTTGCGTAACAAAGTGCAGGCACCCATGCTAACCTCCGCAGCTTCGGCTTGCTGGTCGCCTTCGGCGACCAGCCTCAGCCGCTACGGCTCGCACGGTTGCCTGCACTTTATTACAGCGGGCGGGGGCTGCCCTCCCTCCGCACCTCCGGCTTTTTATATACACTCTAGGGGTAGTAGCCAAAAGACTGTATAGAGTCGGGGTGCTCTGAGTCGGTTTTTGAAGTGTTTGAACCGTTTTTGAACCTACCAGTACAGAAGTCGCTCTCTCAATTAGATACAAAAATTTTGAAAAATATTGATTTTATGTTAAATAAATGTAGATGCAACATATTTAGACAGCTAACTTTGCGTTTCTTTCCATAGATTAGAAAAAGGTCAAACTGAAATCAAACAAAACAAAAAAAACAAAGGTCATTATTTATGAAGGTATTTATTACTCGACTTTGTACACATATTCTACCGCTTTTAACAGTTCCTCAAAAGGGTCACTAAAATTAATTTTCATTTTCCTCCTCCATGAGAATTCCACCAGCCAATCTGTGAAATTCCCTTTGAATTGAACGATGACTAATGACTAAAAACAAAATGTCGGACATCCGTCGACGCGTAATTGCGTTCCGTTTTACGTCAGTGGAAACTGTCAACATATTTTGTTACCGATTTTATACGTAAACTAGTATAGAGCAAGCTTTCACACTCCGTTAAAAGGAACGTACTTCCGCCATAGACTACTAAACCTGCTGAAATGTCAAAAATAAGTGTCAAAATAATGGAAATGTAAGAAAATTCAAAAAATCATATCTGGAAAACTATCGAGTTTCGTGACGCGAAAATTCGCGTATAGCCTTCATAAACAAAGATCTACATGCTAAAAAACGTGAACCTTTAAATCGACGGTTTATATTGTACAGCTGAGCCTTAAAGTAAATAATTTCGACAATAATCACTTTTAAATTTTACAAATGATGTTTTGGTTTTAACTTTCCAAGAGATCAATTAGATCATCCCTATCAATTTCGTGATCACTACTTGAGTTATCATCATCAGGCATGGTGGCGTTATATGGTCTTAGATTTTCTCCTGGCACTACTGCGCTAAACTTTCTGTACCCTTTCATTCCCTTAATACTGGTAATTGTATATCGATCTAAAGTATGATTAGCTTTACTGATTTTGTAAGGACCTGTATAAATGCCATCTAATTTCCTAGTGACTTTAGCTGTATGATCCCTTGCGATTCCACCTTTCCATAACACAAGTTGCCCTAAAATGTACTTTGTACACTTCTTGTGCTTACGATCGAACCTTTCTTTCATTAACGTCATATTTCTATCAATACGTAATTTTGCAGTGGCTCGCCGTGCTTCTAACTCACGCCCCGAATCAACATTATCAATTTCATTGGTCGAATAAGCGGGAAAACGGGAATTGCTGTGACCAAACATGAGTTTAAAGGGTGGAAACCCGGTGGTAGCATTATTCGTATTATTGATTCCCCAAACTACATCCGCCAACTTCTCATCCCAGGTACATTCACTATCTGACATCGTATTCAGGCCATCGAGTAAAGTTCTATTCACACGCTCAACTTGGCCATTCGAACGAGGGCTTGCTATTGCATTTAGAACGTGTTTGAATTGCGACTCTTCTGCGAATTGCTTGAAATAACGACTTGTAAAAGCCTTTCCTCTATCAGTGACAATTCGGTTAGGATTACCAAACTGATTAATAATTTCCTTAAGCAGTTTTATTGTTTCAACTGAGCCACAACTCTTAGCCGGTCTGGCAAATACAAATTTCGTAAAGGAGTCGATGACTACAAAAACATAGGCGTTACCCGATCGAGTTTTGACAAAGGGGCCTAAATGATCAGCATGTAGAGTATGCATGGGTATGGCCTCTTTGCCGATAGGATGTAGTTCACCCTCGGCTTTGCCACTGTTGCCTTTTCTAAATGCGCATTGCAAGCATGATTTTATATATTTGCGGATGAACCTTGTCATTCCAGAGAACCAGAACTGCTCTTTAATGGCTTTTTCGCAGCGGTCAAACCCGGGGTGACCTATTCCATCATGAAACTTTTGCAACAGACCATACTTATCCAGCTTTGGAATAACGAATCGGTCTCCAGCCAAGGTTTTCCTATATAAGACATTGTCTTTGATGCAGTAGTTAGATACTATGTCATGATTAGTAGTACCTGCCTGAAGCTGAGTCAGTATATTTTGGATGTTGTCATCTTGTAGTTGCAGAGTTAGTAGCCAGTCAGATTGATCTATTACCAGTACGTTACTAGACACGGGGTTCCTGCTTAAAGCATCGACGTGTTTCATTTTATTCCCTGGCCTATACTCAATTTGCAAGTCGAAGTCTTGGATAGTTAACCACCAACGGGCGATGCGTGGAATTAAGTCCTTTTTAGTAAGAGTGGTTCGTAATGCTGCGCAGTCGGTTATAACTTTTACAGGAATTCCTGTGAGGTAAATACGAAACCGTTTAAGAGATTCTACAACAGCTAACGTTTCCAGCTCGTAGCTGTGGTAGAAGCCCTCTTCTTTGCTTGTGACCCGGCTGAAATACGCAATTGGTTTCAAACTACCATCCTCCTGATACTGCATTAAAATTCCGCCTAATCCTAACCGGCTCGCATCAGTATGGAGTTCAGTAGCAGCGTCTTTGTTATAAATACCTAAGACTGGTCTTTCTGTCAATCTTTGCTTTAATAATTGGAAAGAACTTTCTTGGTCAGGTCCCCATTTCCAATTAGCGTCCTTTTTAGTTAATTGTGTTATAGGCCGTGCGATATCAGCAAATCCACGTACGAATTTTCTAAAATATGACGCCAAACCGATGAACTGGCGTACTTCGTGAACGTTGCTCGGTCTTTTGAACTCCGTTACGCAATTTATCTTGGCTTGTCCTGGTTGTATCGTACCAGCGGTGATTTCGTGGCCTAAGTAGTTTGCACTCTCTTTGAGAAAGGCACATTTGTTTAGATTTAATTTTAGGTTTGCTTCAGTGAGCAACTTTAGAACCCGCTCTAGTAACTCTATTCCAGCTTGAACCGATGCTGTAGGTAACATAACGTCATCTAAATATAACGCTATGTGATCACTGACCGTTCCCAAGATCATTTTTATTAATCGTGAAAAAACGGCAGGGGCGTTGGCTAAGCCAAATGGCATTTTTAAATATTAATATTGGCCTAAAAGCGTAATGAATGCCGTTTTACCAATAGAATCTTTTGCCATTGGCACTTGATATTCTTGGTATTCTTGGTATCCTTGAGCGAGATCAAGGGTAGTAAAGTAAACTTTTCCACTTAACTTTGCCACCTGATCCTCAATATGAGGCAATGGGAACCGATCTTTTACGGTACGTGCGTTCAGAGCCCGATAGTCTACGCAGAGTCTGAAGTCACCCCCCTTTTTCTTAACAAGTAATACTGGGCTTGCATACTCCGACCTTGATTCTCGAACTACTCCTACATCAAGAAGGTCTTGAACCTTGCTATTAACAATCTCGTTCTCTTTATGAGAGAGCCTATATGGTTTAAAATACACCGGTTGTTCAGAAGTTGTATGGATATGCATTTCTATCAAATCTGTACATCCTAAATCTTTAGTACTTCTGGCAAATGAATGCGCATATCGATTGAGTAGTTCTAGAAGACGTTCTTCATCTACTGTGTCCAGGTCCCCAATATTAATATCTGATTTACTGATAGTAGTAGATTCGCTAGATGCTACATTCAAAGAGTTAACAGATAATATATTCTGAAACTTATCTTTTTTAAGTAATTCTGCCCTTGCTATTAATTTATCAGCTGGCCATTCAATGTCATCATATCCAACGTTCAAAACTTTTAAAAAGCAATTTTGAGTACCAATAACTGCTTGTGGTATAATATATGCGGTATTGCCTCAATCAAAATACACCACATGACTTAAAAAGGCGTGTTTTTCATCAATAGATACGTTACCTACCTATATTTCAATACACATTTCACTTTGCTGCGGTATGTTAACATTGTGCTTGAGTAAGACCGAAAATTTACTGATACAGTCTATATTTTTTAGCTGAATGTTACAGAGTGTACTTTGCAAGCTGCAAGTGGGTACGAAAGTCACAGAGTTTGATGTTGTAACTGAGCTAATGTTATCTTGGTTTATCATGGGTTGTCCAACAATCAAGTCTACGTCTGACAGATTCAGCTCCGTAATTTCCACTTCACCGTTAATAGTCACATCATCAATCTCAACGTCTATATTAGCTTTACCCAACGATTGTGTATAAGCTCCTCCAAACCCTTTCATAACCGCATTTGATGGACTGACTTTGAGTTTCAAGTTACTAGCCAACGCAAGTGTAGTTATATTTAATTGGCTGCCTGTATCTACATATGCAGTGAATTCGTAACCATTTACACGCACTTACTTTTTGTACAAATCTTGAAATACATTATAAGTTACATAAAATAAACCTCTAACCTTTTGTGGCTGTTGCGGCTTAGAAGTAGACCCAAACCAACAGCTTGCAGTTGTGTGTCCAGAACGTTGACAGTTTTCGCATCGTAGTTGGGATCTGCAGTGACGTGCTTCGTGTCCTGGTCGACGGCAAGAGTAGCAGACTTTGGGCAAAGACGGCTGCTGCATTGTGGTGTTGTTCGCAGCGACTGAACTCGTGCTGACATTATTTCCATTATTGCCACGTTTCCAGGTATATTTATTCATAGCACTGGTTGCCTCAACGCTTTTATAGTTTTCCAACGAAGACAGGTATCCGAAATACAGTTCTTGTGGCGTCTCTCATTTAAAAGCTTTAGCATTTGCTCGTAGTTCGAGCGGTAACCCTCGTATTATGCAAGAAATGGCATCTTCTCCTTCTATCTTGCACTTTTTCAACAAAGACACCTTAGTATGAAAATATTTAGTCATCGTTTCAGAATCAGTTTTGGTCCTACTTAACATCCCTTCTAAACGGTCAACATAGTCCGTAGATCGAGGGAATGCTGTTTCTAAAGCCTGCTTCCAATCATTCCAAGTGAGGTTATAATCTTCTAAATCATCATACCAGTCTCTAGCGGATCCTCGTAACCGAATTTGCATCACAAATTGGCGGTCTCTGCTGTCCCAGCCATAGACGTCTCCAAGCTGATCGATTTTGTGTAACCAATTAACCACGTTGCTTGTTTTTTCATCCGGTCGAAACTTTGGAATAACTTCGGCATCTACCGGCGTAATGCGCCGCCGTTTCGGTAACCGGGACTCATCAAAGAAAATTTTTTCTTCGTTTTCATCATGTGAGGAAGCTGTTGACGAACTACTGAATGTTCTTTTCCTTTTTCCAAGGCCTTTGATGTACGGGCCAGACATTTTTCTAATCCCACTTCTGACGTGTTGTTGCGGGCAGAAACACAATAAATCACACCTCAAAGATCTTCAGTACACTTTATATTGCTATAATCAATCATTTACTCGATAAACAAATCTTAATCTCTCGTGATTCAAACCGATAGAAAATTATATCCAAAAGAGAACGACAATGTTTTACACAAGTGTCAAAATCAGTGTTGCCAACAAAAAAAATAAGGTTATACCCTATCTGACACTCTGCCCAACTAATCGATTATTACTACAAGTATTCGATACTTTTAAATTTAAAAATCAACGAAAATATAAAACTAATTGTTTATGACATTGTAGGCTTTAAAAATAATTATTAATATATCTATGAAGCGTGGTTGTGCGGCCGGTTAGTGGTGGTGCTAGCTGTGCTCGATAACATATACCTATATTTTTTTGTATTTTTCATGTATTTCCTGATTTAAAATCCTAGGAACAGGACACCAATAACATTAATCACAGAACATTTTAATTTTCTTGTTAAATCATTCGGCTTCCTGGAAAATGGCCTGAAATTATGAAAATATCTGAACGATGAAGTTGATACCCCTTGGGATATGATTTCTAACATCCTGCCCAAGGAATTCTCGTAATCATTGTTTGCCGTATATTGATAAAATTTAGTAATGTACACAGGGGACTACAGGGAACTGCCTGTATCCAGGGTATAACTATAGCCTATGTTACTCAGCGAGCGATAGTGTGGCTTTCTACATATAGTACCTAAATAATTTGTTTGAATCGGTTTAGTAGTTTCAAGCGAGTGTTTTAAACGTTACGAGTAAGTTGTTGTCCTTGCCCCATAGCCGTAACTAGGTAGGGGCCAGGGGGGCACGGCCCTCCCCATAGTACCGTCTGCCCCCCCCCCCAGAACAACGAGCGTCATTGGTGTACAAAGATAGGTTCTTTGTCCAATTTAAAGCGTTATTTATTTTGGGTTTTTAGGTGATCTCATTGTATGGAGGATTATCTCTATTCGTTAATAGAGAACAGATATTTGATGGCTTCATGAGTTAGAGTCGGGGGCCAGGCCCCTCCCAGCTACGAATCTTAGTTACAGCAATGCCTTACCCACGTGTATCATACTACGTTTTTCAATGCATAGTGTGAGTAAATAAATTATACGTAATTAAAGAAACAAACAATAAATACTCCAACGGAAATAAGCTGCTTTCAGTTTGATGCGTTCTAGGGTGCTTTCAGTTTTAACATACGTTGCTACTGTCCTGCTGTCAGTGGTAGGCGGCTGTCGTCCGACGATCAAACTGAACGCACCCTACAACTGAAAGCAGCTAATTTTTGGTACAGGTACACGAGAAAAAACTGGCAACTTTGTTTCAATAAATAATAAGCAATATTAAGAGTATCTCTATATAATTTGTGCACTAATAGGGTGTTAAAGTTGACTTTGACAACAGTTTTCAACTGTTGAAAAATAATAGACCATTTTTAGTAACTAAAGTAAACTACTTTTATCAAAAGAGCTGCCCTTTACGTCAATTCTGGTATACTTTTTATTATTTATGATAACAATTGACCAAATGAGAGCACTTTAAGGCTAGCTCGAATCACGCGCGGTACAAAACGGCAGGTTCAACACGGAGCGAGGTCGACGACCCGCAGTGACGTCACAAACAGCGAGTCGAGTTTGAACTATAGGCAAATTGCTTGAGCGCGCCAAGTGAACGGTTATTAAAAATGTCTACAACTAAGCAACAACCGTATAAATAGTGTATCGTGCCAAAATGTAAATCCAAAACCATTTCTACACCGGATAAAACTTTTATAATTGTTCCTTGGAAAAAAAAACTCCGAAATAAATGGCTGAAAGTGATAAGAAGGGAAGAGTTGTCTCCAAAAATATAAATATGCTTACTGTTGTGTGTGAGAATCATTTTGACGTACCCAGGTGTTTATTTAATCCAAATCTATACTTACTACTCATGTCATCTAATTTGCCCGTAAAATACATCCATGCCAACTAGGTATTTGACTTCGTGCGATGCATGCTCATAAGGATTTAAGGTAGACATTTTGCCAAAAAGTTTTGAATTTCTATGTAGGTTTAGATACTCTTTCTTGAAATTAAAATGTAGCTTTAATCTGGTTAAAAAAGATGAAGAATATTTGGACACAACACAAAATGTGTTTGTAATATGAACAAGGAAGTAAACAATAATTACCAATATTATATATTTCCTATTAGGTACCTATACCATATGAGTAAGTAGGTTTATAAAACGTTTGCTTACCTTTCTGCTTTAAAACTCCCGATCTAGGCACTGAAGAATCTTGTGTTGGCGGAAAAATATTCTGACATCATTATACCATCTAATTATGGGAAGATTATCGGATTGGCCCTTACTAAAGCCCGCTTCGGTCATTTTAATTAAGTTTAAGTAAGTAAGTAAGTAAGTAAGTAAGTAAGTAGCGTTTATTCATGAACATGTGTCAAACAATATAATAGGTCTTAAAATTAGTTAACAGTACACTCCATGTTCTACCCATATGGGCATATGAATATTAATTAGCAGACACCCAATTATAATTAAATATTATCAAAAGAAATGAAACAAAGTCTTGGAGAATTACATACAATACCTATGTCAAAATTATTGGAATTGGATGTCAATATTATGAATAAATTAAATTGTTTTATCGTTTAAAAAGTCAATGACGCTATAATAACATTTGTCAACAAGTAGCGTAAATAATTTAGTTTTAAACAAATTTACATGCATGTCTTTAATATCGTTTGGTACCTTGTTATATATTAATGGGGCCATACAAAAAACACTCTTATTCATTAATGCAGTAATGGATTTTTGTAAACATAGTCTATGGCGATGTTGCATGCGTACACTTTTATTGTGCGTAGTGGAGACTTTAACAAAGTATTCCGGATTCAATTTTACGAAAATAGCAATCTCGAAAATATAAAGTGATGGTAATGTTAGCAATTTTAGCTTTTTGAAATACGGTTGGCAGCTATCTCTTGTTTTAAGTTTACACATTGCCCTAACACACCGTTTTTGAGCCTTAAAAACAATTTCTTTGTGTGTTGAATTTCCCCAAAAAATAATCCCATATCGCAAAGTCGACGTAACAAAACCGTGGTATGCTGTTAGAGAGTTTGCCTCGCTTAGGATTTTTGCTAGTTTTGATAATAGAAAGGCATATTTGCAGAGTTTGTCTCTCACAGTTTTTATTTGTTGTTTCCAATCTAATTTTCTGTCTATAGTTAGGCCTAGAAATTTTGTATACTGGATATCGTAAATTTTTTGGCCATTATATTCAATGTTTAAATTGCCTAGTTTTGAAATATTTTGATAAAAATTCATCATGTAAGTTTTATCTAAATTAACGGTTAAATTAGTCCTATTCATCCAAATTATTATTTCTTTTAAAGCGTCATTAATTTTGGTTTCATTGTCATCAAATTCATTGCATTCTATAATTAAAGTGCTATCATCAGCGAATAATGTCATAGGGTGTGAAACATTTTCCGGGAGATCATTTATGTAAATAATAAAAAGCAGCGGTCCTAAAACACTTCCTTGAGGAACGCCATATTTAACAAGTCTTGCATTTGATTGATATTTTGTTTCGCGCTTACTTTTCACACAAATCTGCGAAATTTCAGTCGATTGCGTTCTATTGTTTAAATAAGATTGTATTAAATCTAGTAGGTTTCCCCTTATGCCATATGCATATAATTTTTTTATTAGTAACGTATGATCTACGTAGTCAAAAGCCTTTGTCATATCCATGTAAAGTGCTACTATGGGTTGACTTTTATTTACACTGCTTGTTGCGTATTTGAGGAATTCGTAGACTGCCATATTTATTGATTTGCCCTTACGAAAGCCTTTCTGTTCCTCGGTGAGTATATCAAATTTTTCTAAGTAAGATACAATAGAGTGGTATATGTACTTTTCAAAAACCTTAGAGAATACAGATACTAAAGCGACTGGTCGATAAAATTTCATCAACTCTCTATTCTCCTTCTTAAAAAGCGGCTTAATGATTACTGGCTTGAGACTTTCTGGAAATACACCAGATTCAATACAAACATTAAGTATGTGGCTAAGTGGGTGAGATATAATATCACTGACGTATTTTAGTACCTTAGTATGTACACCATCATAACCGACACTATTTTTGTTTTTCAGTGAACCAATTATTTTCCATATGCTGACTGGAGTTGCAGGGTTCATAAACATCGATTGACTTTGATAGTTTATATTTGTTTCGGAAGACGGAAGGTCTTCATTTATCGGTTTTATTTGGTCAATAAAAAAATTATTAAAGGCTTCCGCAATCTTTAGAGGGTCTGTTATTTCGTAGTCATCCACTTGTAGTTTTCTAATTGGTTCATTGGGAAGTGTTGTCTTAGAATTATTAATTATATTCCAAGCAGTTTTTGATTTATTGGTAGATTGTTTGATCTTGTGATTGTTTTGTGCTTTTTGGGTTAATTTTATAATTCGCTTGAGTGTCTTGGAATAACTTGTAAATGTTTTTTTATTACATGTCGATGGATTGGATCTCCATTGCCACAGGAGTTGTCTTTTTCGTTTGCTGCACAGTTTGATGCCTTTCGATATCCATTTTAACTTTTTTGTTATTTTTATTTTTACGTCTACGTAAGGAAAGCACAAGTTATAAACGAGCAGGAAAGTCTCTAAAAACATATCATAACATTCATTTGGTTCATTTGTCTCGTACGTTTCTGAGAAAGATAAATTTTTTAGATGTTCCCTAAATTTTTCCATGTTTTCCTTGCTATAATCTCTTTTTCGAGTTGTCCAAAAATCCAATTTGCACGTTTTCTTAACGGGACACTTTAATAGTTGCGCAGTATGGTCAGAGAGGCCGTAATCAAGGATCTCACATTTACATCCGCGTTTTATGTTATGAGCAAAATTATCCAGGCACGTACCACTCTCAGGTCTGGTAGGTTCAGATAGCTCTAATGTTAGATTAAATCCTAGCAAAAAATCCCTAAATTCCCTCGTCTTACTATTTTGCTCTAAAATATTTATGTTAAAATCTCCACAAATAATTACCCGCCTATTTTTAAGAACGCATAGTTTATTAAGGATAGCTGTCATTTTCTCGTAAAATATTTCTAGGTATTTAGCTTTTTGTTTTTTCTTGGGAATTCTGTATATACATGCTACAATAGCTTGGTAATTAGTTAGTTCTATGGCACAACATTCAACCACATTCTGCACAGATAATTTTGAAATATCTGGCAGGTTCTTAAACTGTACGCCTTCTTTTACTAATATACAAGAACCACCCTTATTTCTGTTATCTCTAGAGTAGTGTGACGCTAGCTGGTAGTCTGGTACGGCAAGGTATTCTTCTCTACCGGTTTGCATGTTGTGTTCTGTGATGCAGATGACATCAATCGTTAAACTTTTAGCGTGGAGTTGTTCAAGATGCAATGTTAACATGTCTTCTTTGCTTATTAATCCAGCTATGTTTTGATGTAGAACATATATACTATTTGTCACGAAAAAACTGCTCGGTGTTATTCTCTCTAATATTCGGGGTATTGCAGTTTTGCTTTTCAGTTGTCAATTCTATGTCATTTATCAATTTCCTAAGGTCCTGGAGTATTTTATAAATTCCATTATTATTAATTTTGCCATTCCGTTTGTCGAACATGTCAAAATCGTATGTTAGGTTCAGGTTTGAATCCAGTATGTAGGCGTATTGATGCGTTGAATTGTCTAAGCATAATAAGCTGTTAAAGGACTCTATTCTCCAGTTGAACATGTCGCTGAAGTCCGTACATTTGAATGTCGGGAGAAATAGTATGATATTCGTGTTTCCGAATTTTTGAAGAGTTTCTCGTAATACAAAAATCAGTTCAAAGTAGTTGTTGGTTGTTTGAAAATCTGTCTCGCCAATCATAATTATGCAGTAGTCATCTTTAGTTAGACGCTCAATTGATTTGTCAATTCCATTAAGTAGAAGATCTCTCAGACCAACTTGAGGGATTACTTTGTGTAATATAGAGAAGCCATCTAGAGTGTTCTCTGAAATGCTCAAAATACTGTTTCTATTGTTGCTGCTTATAATTTGTATGTGACCTTTATTTTTCTGTGTTTCATTGTGTTGGTTTTTCAGAGTTTTCGGGTAAACTTGTCTCGTCATTTTTGTAACATCTGTCTTTGGTCTGGGTGGTTCGGGTGTAGCAGCATGTGATGTAGAAGCTGCGTCAATTTCGGAGACGTCTCCATCGCCATTTGGTTTGTTCAATTTATTAGTCTTGGTCGTTTTATTCTTTTTATCATTTGTAGCGTGTGAAGTTGAAGCTGCGTTCAATTTGGATATGGTTTTAGTAGACTTTGCTTTATTCGATTTTGTATTCTTAGGTGTCGTTTTGGGTGAGTCCAAGACTGTTTGATTCGCTCGTTTATTAATTATGGGACTACTTTTGAGGGTCGATGTTGCCTTTTTAAATATCGCATGTTTCTTCTCCATTTCTGATATTTTATCTTTTAGTGATCCATTTTCAAGTGACAAGTTGTTTATCTCCTCATTTGCTATGGCTAGGTCCAATTTAAGACTTTCTATTTGCTGTTTCAGTTTAATTATTTCTTCGTCTTCATCATCGGATAAAATTGGTAGACTGCTGGAGCTGCCATCTAACGACCCTTTGATTGTATTAGTATCTTCTTCTAGTTCCGACGTAGACTGTGTTCGTGGTTTTCTTGTAGTTATGTTCGAGATAAACGAAAATGAATTCATTTTTTCGGTGCAAGTTGAAAATTATAGTAGTTAAAAAAAAAAAAAAGTTAAAAAAAGTGTTATGGACGAGGATTGAACCCACGACGACGCGACACTGACTCGTCACGTATTGAAGCGGCCGTCTAACCGACTCGTCCACGGTGGTACTTGAACTCTTGTGCAGAATTCATCTATACATCAGGTCTTCAATGATGATGACTAATCAAATCGGAATGTTCTTTATCCAGTAGATTATTTTGTAACGGTTAGTAATAACTTATTCGGAGTAAACGCCACAATTCAATAGAAACCACCAATTATTGTTTAGGGAATCACTTATTTGAACATTTACTCCTATTTTGAAGCACTTTACACACTATTATATTGTTTTGTTCTCGTTTTATAGTCTTGGATATTTTAATTAGAAATACGGGCTTAAATCTTAGTTTAAAAGTTTGCCTTTAATGTCACTGGTTATTTAACACTTATTGTACACTTTTCACTACAAATTATAATGTTATCATTGATTTAACTAATTAAAACTTATTTTATTCTTGTGAGTATAATTTTAGTACTGTCTCGCTCACACGCTCACCGCTTACCTGATAAAAGTGCATAGCTACTATGTATTCACTTCTTAAAAGTTTTAAAGTAAAAACACTATGATAAACCAGAAAAACAACGCCAAATCCGTATAACGCCTGCACAAGTTAGCGGATTCAACGATAGTCACGTCACACCGGCGCGTGACCTTGAGTGCATCTCACCGGCCGTTTTTCGTTACATGCTTTTTATTACAATCATTTAATGTAAATATCTCTCAAAGTAATGGGTATTTTTGGATGCTTTAAAAGATTTATTTCATAAAAAAATGCCGCATAGGCAATGGGTTTACTTAGAAACAAAATTAATGTTGTTGAAATGACTCTATTTTCCAAATAAATTTTTCTCATAGTAATGTTCGCGCCTCCCAGATGGAACATACGCTAAACAAATATTTGTCGAAGCCCTGGACACAGAATAATGGGCAAACAGATAGTGGTTATATGAGAGGAAATTATCACACCCGCCTGTCTTCTCATTTGACTCTAACTCTGCAGTAATAAAGCTAGCATTCAATATATTTGTCGAAGCCCTGGACACAGAATAATGGGCAAACAGATAGTGGTTATATGAGAGGAAATTATCACACCCGCCTGTCTTCTCATTTGACTCTAACTCTGCAGTAATAAAGCTAGCATTCAATATATTTGTCGAAGCCCTGGACACAGAATAATGGGCAAACAGATAGTGGTTATATGAGAGGAAATTATCACACCCGCCTGTCTTCTCATTTGACTCTAACTCTGCAGTAATAAAGCTAGCATTCAATATATTTGTCGAAGCCCTGGACACAGAATAATGGGCAAACAGATAGTGGTTATATGAGAGGAAATTATCACACCCGCCTGTCTTCTCATTTGACTCTAACTCTGCAGTAATAAAGCTAGCATTCAATATATTTGTCGAAGCCCTGGACACAGAATAATGGGCAAACAGATAGTGGTTATATGAGAGGAAATTATCACACCCGCCTGTCTTCTCATTTGACTCTAACTCTGCAGTAATAAAGCTAGCATTCAATATATTTCCGCCTTTATTGATTTCATTAAGCCATGATTTATAATTATCTGCATCGTTCTACTGTTTTTAGATCGTTACATTCATATCAATAAGAATACATACTGCTTCATTTTAGCTTGAATATCTGATAGTAAACTGTAGAATATTGAACTCTACGGCCTCGACAGAGGGGCTACTTTGACGGAGTTGCCCTGGGCGTCGGTATGCAAGGTGAGGCCCATGTCCCGAAGCACTTCGTTGTCCACAGGGCCCTGGAGTGTTATTTTGGCGATCACCTCCTGTACAAAATAGATACTTCCATTGACATATGTAATATTATTTGGTAGTAAATATACGCTTAATCGGCCCATTCTTAAGTTATGCTACGAACCAGTGACGGGCATTCCTTGGAGGCATAAAGCATGGCTACTCTGACAAATACGTATTTTTATTTATAATCTTGAATCAGATAGGCACGGACGGATACCGAAGCCTTAATGGTTTAAGTTATTTTTTACTGCATCCTAAATAAAATATTAGTTTCATGATATGTAAATGTACATAGCTCTGTTCCTGCATTCCGGGGACGTGGAGGCGGGCTGTTGTCTATTTCATCGCGCGTGTCTATTTCATGAAACATATTTATTCATAAAACTAGGTTAACTGGGGGGTTTACAACACATTATACGAAGATAGGGACAGGCACGGATGCAGTAGATGCGCAAAATGGGACACCAAGGAGTATTTTGCAAACCCTATCTCATTCCTCGCTATGCCGTTACTGCTACTTTACCCTCATAAGCCCAAGGACCTCATATGAGTTAATCGACATTGTGCTTCAAGCCCAAGCAAAATAATGAAATCACCGCCCAATGACCTCGTCCGATCACACCTTTAAAGTTCTCACATCAGTCACGTGATCAGCCAGTCACGTGATCAGCTAGTCACGTGATCTAGCAAACCATATCAAGCTCGATAGCGCTTGGCACAGTGCTCTGTCTCACTCTGTTTTATTTATTTATTTGTTTAAAAACTTGCAATTTTAACATTACAGGCCTAACAACCCAATGCGATAGTACAGCATAACAAAAATTAATAAGCCATTCAATAATAATAAAAAAGATATACACGAAAAAAATACACAATGCAGTTAGCAGCATATAACATACAATGCTACTCTTGTGAATTCACTCAGAGCACAGAAAAATAGGTCTACTTGTTCCGCTTTTATAGGAACGCAGTCATTAAAAACTTTACATAAAGTGTCATGAAAAAAATGTTAACTAGTTCTACATCCTTGAGATCATATAGCGGACTCCAGTCCGCATGTACAGAAACTATTTTTGAATACAATAATGAGAAATCAGCTTTATTGAAGTTCCAATCTGCCCGTAAGTGGTGTGTGTCTGTATCACTAGGTGGCGCTAGGGGCGCGTGGCGGCGGATGGTACGCGTCCACCGGCGCTCACACTGACACCCCCCCCCCTCCGCTAATGTGCTCAGCACTAAATCACAGTTGCCTACCCTGTTACACGGAGTGAACCCACAGTACGTTAGAAAAAATTCAAAATAGTTTAAAATACTTGACGAACAAGAACGCAGATTTAAATCTCCTATTACTATTATTTTACTATATTTGTGGCAAAATTGTTCTATTATGCTAAATAACAACATATAGGTACTCATTTCCGCTACTGTTTGGAGGAATATAAACAACGCAAATTAAAAATAACATCCTATTTCTTAAATAAACTGTGGCACTACCAAGTTCGAATACACGGTCCGCTATGTTGACATCGCCCAGTGTCGATACTTCTCGCAAGTCGCCCGGGGGTGTGGCCACGAGCAGCTCACCGCCCCGCTTGAGTCCATGCTCGCGAGGACACCGGATAATCTTATAATTTGGTGGAATTATTCCTGCATCATGTACCTATTGATTGATTGCAGCCAGGTTCAGTTTCAGCAAATAGATCTGTGTTCGAAGATGAAATGCCCAAGTAAAAAACATGAAAAATCTGTTGATCTACGAAGATGTTGAGCTGTCGAAGCTCGATATGGTCTACTATGCTAGGTACCATGAAGGGCAATCAAAAGGGGATCATTGAGCAGTTATTTCATTAATGAATTTTCATTTTATTTGACTCTTGAGCGGTAGTTAATGAAGTGAGAACGCCGGGCGGTTATTTATTACTTCAGTATTTAGGGTCGGGCCTTAGTGAGGCTCCAGTTCCATCAACCATCTTCATCCGTTCAGGGTGTCGGGCGTCGCTAGTCGAGTATTTGGTAAAATATTTATCAATATTGCTCTAGTTACAAGTTTGTCCACCTGAATAGATGAGGCGGTGGCGATGTAGTCACGTCACGCAAGGACACAGGACGTCAATTTAATTGTTGTTAAAAGTAAATATTACTCACCTGATTCTCTGGACAGTTCTCACAGAGATTCCGAACAGCGAAAATAACCCATTGCATTATTACTGTACGGCGATAAGGACATTAAAGTCAATTTGAGATTACTACGAAGTTGCAAAATGTCACTCACTACATACATAGAATAGGTACGCATCCGCACATAACTTCACTCGCTATCGATGAGATGATCTAGCGATGAGACGAGAGAGAGAGCGACTGGACAAAAGGTGTCCTGAAAGTGCTATTTTTATTACAAACGCATAATAATAGAATGCAGCGCTGTGATTAGAGGATTCTGTAGAAGATTATTTTTTAAATAAGAAACAGGCCTTCATCTCAAGAACGTGTTGTAGTTCTGTTGTAACCACTAAAGACCTATTTTGGAACGAAGAAAATTTAGTTTGATAGCACTAAAACATACAATTAAAATCTTTAGAATAGGCTTTAATTTATGATTATCATCCATCCATTAATCAGCCTGTTTTCGTCCACTGATGGACATAAGCCTTTCCCAAATTTAGCTACTCTTGGCGGTCCTCCGTCTTCATCCAGTCACCACCCGCAACATCCTTCAGGTCGGCAGTCCAGCGGGCACGAGGTCGGCCTACGCTACGCTTTGCTGAACGTGGTCTCCTTTCGGCCCCAACGGCCATCATTTCGGCGACAAATATGGCCTGCCCACTGCCACTTCAACTTACTGATTCTGCAGGCTATGTCGGTTACTTTCGATCTCCAACGGATCTCCTCGTTTCGGATTCTATCCATCAGAGATACCCCAAGCATAGCCCGCTCCATAGCTCGCTGAGTGACCTTAAATCGGTGGATCAGGCCCTTTGTAAGAGACCACGTCTCAGCGCCATACGTCATCACAGGAATAATTATTTCTTTTTCTTGTATATTTACAGTGTTTATTAGTGAAAATAATGGCAATACAAAGAAAAAAGTGCAAAAGAACAAAGTGGACAAAAAAATGGCTGTTATAATATTATACCGCTGCCACACACTCGTCGTGTGACATGGGAAGCAGGGAAGTAGCGAGGGAAGGAGACAGAGCCGTAGTGTGGCACATTACTCGTCATGCCGTGCGGCTAATCACGATACACGTTGAAGTTAGATGACAAGGTCTCTGGTTCGTCCACTGCTCTTTCCATGATTTCACCACTCTTGGCCGTCCTCCTGGGAGAAATGCCCATGCTCACACACGCTGCCCATGCTCACACTCGCATCAGTGACGCCGCTGCCCGTCACCAGTCTGTTTTGTCAGCGGGCAGTCCATGTTTTATACAAGACCAAATAATCGAGGATGGATATACCAGCATCAATCGGTTTCAGGCAATGGTGAGCCACATGGTCGTGCCTTTTTAAAAGCTGTCATTCTGAATAACTTCGGGAGGATTTGTGAGTAAGATGGTGGTACCTCTACAGTCGAGCCCGGCATCAGCTCATGTAGTATCGTGCAACAAATGTTTATTTGCGAGCTCGGTTTAGGTTCCATAGTGAAATTGTTCGTACAGACGAGTGCTGTCAAGGTTTATGCAGATTCCTGTAAAGGAAACACAAGGAAATGCTTTATAAAGGATACAGGGATTCCGCTGGTCGATGTTGCACGAGTCCAACAGCACTTGGATCACTTCTAGTTCCCGCATCTGAAACACCAGTCGAAATGAAAACTTAGTGCAAGTCAGGCAGAGGTGCCTGGAAATATCAATAGAACATCAGGCAGACAGCAGGAGGGGGCTACGGGGGTTCGTTGGGGCTGCCTCCCCTCTCTTCGAAGTACGCAGACTGAATACAAAGCTGCCCCTAGGGATGAGTGGTCGACTACTCGGACCACTAGACCACAGGGCGGTCACACATATCACCGACATCTATACTAATAATAAAGAAGTAAACAAGTCGTCCACATTTACGAGAAATTTTAAATGAAATGGGTTTTTGGTGTTGCACTGAGGCCGAAACAACAATTTTAAGAATTTTTGTCTCTCTATCCATCCATCCATCAGCCTGTTTCGTCCACTGCTGGACATAGGCCTTTCCAGGATTTCGCCACTCTTGGCGGTCCTCCTGGAAAAAAATGCCCATACTCACACGGTGGGCAGGTGGGTTGGTGAGCGCGGTGCCGAAACCCTTGCACCAGTGACGCCGCTGCCCGTCACCAGTCTGTTTTATTAAGGGCCGGCAACTGGGGATGGTTATACCGCCATCCATCGGTCCCAGGCAATGGTGGGCTGCCTGGTTTTGCCTGAGAGCTGTTCTCTTACTCTCCTCCGAATAACTTCGAGAGGATTTGCGAGTAAGATGGTGGTACCTCCACAGTGAAGCCCGGCATCAGCTCTACCACCTATAGTCTGTCTATACCAAGTGTAAATAGACTGCTACCATTAAATGAAACCATATATTCTACCGACCCTACTGAATCACTTCTCCCGAGAATCATACCCGCGGAACCCTAAGTTTGGGAAATAATTGAGTTCCAAACGAAAATAGTAACTTGAAACTCTTGGGAAAAGTGGTTCAGTAGAGTCTGTAGAATATGTGGTTTCATTTAATGGTAGCGGTCTATTTACATCCGGTATATTCCGTTTTAACACAAGAACCACTCAACGGATTGGGATGCGGTTTTATTTTATTATTACCATAGTGGCCCTGGTCAACACATAGTAGGTTAAAAGGGGTGTTCATAAAATAACGCCCAAGTCGAAAACGGAGCAGAGATTGAATAAACGCGGGCGGAGCCGCGGGCAAAGGCTAGTATTATATATGTCGATGGTACCATAGACAAAATGTTACAGGAAAAGCTTCTTATAGAAAAACCGAAAGCTGTTAATTACTGAGTGGAGATAATTACCTGTTTTTTGTTCTCCTGGTTCTTCCAACAGAGGTTCGCCAGCGTCCTGACTAGAGCGGCTTTAAACCCGAACGCCACGTGCCTCTCCACTGTCTCTACTGTCGTTACACATTTCTTGTTGCTATTCATGTCTATTGCTCCTAATCTGAAAGGAAATAAACATAGTATTTAATCCTGATAAAGGCTACCAAATACTTCAGAAATTGTCGACGAGTTTTCTCTTGTAAAGGCAAAGACTTCTAGGTATAGACATGGCGTTTTGCACTAATTTGCGCACCGGGTTCATGGGCCACAAATCCTATGCGAGCGAGCGAGACAACAGGTCTACAGCAGGTGACAGCGAGCGAGACAGAAGTTCCGCTACGTGAGCATAATTCTGATACCGAACAGCGTGTTTGGTTTATACATTGAAGTCTTTGTATAAAGGTACTAAAATTTGAAACTAACCTCGTTTTCTGACTTTCAGGTGAATCTATCTTTACAGAAGGTACTTTCGTCACATTATTCTCATCTGAAATGTTCACCTCTTTAGCTGGCTCACTCTTTTTCTCCACATGACTGTCCCCGCGCGTCTTCTCAGCTGAAATACCAAGGATCTTCTGCAACTGCTCACTAAGGTCGAATTCGGTTGACAAGTTCTGACTTTTCTTAACCTCTTTTGGTGTGTCGGGGGACTGTTTTTGTGATTCACTTTCAGGGGGCTCAGCTAATGGAGGCGAGATTTCACTCGGAGAAGCTTTGACTTCACATTTCAGTTCGTCTTTTGGCAAATGTATTTCAGTTGGTGGATCGTTCGGAGTGCTCTCTTGGGATTCTGGGATGCTAGTAGATTGCAGATCTAGTTTTGGTTGCAGAGCGACAGGTATAACTTCGGCTATTGTATTCATACTCGCATTGGGAGAAGTGGTGTCTATTATCAATGGTGGCTCTATATCATCTCCAATATATATTTTATGTTCGAGACTTATCCTTCTAATTGGCTGCGGAACACGGTCTTCAGCTTTTGGCACGGAACTACTTCTTTTAAACGCTACTCTGGTTAAATCATTATCTATTTTGACATTTGGGTTTCTCTCTGTGCTATTGCCCCTCAATTCTAAAGGTAATCCATTCTTGTTGTTGTCTGGTATTGAATCAATGAATTGTAAGTTAGGTTGTAAGTTTTCTACTGTGTTGATGGGCTCAAGTCTGTCTATGTATGGAGCATTATCGGTGCATTCGTAAAATTGTTCGCTGCTCTCAGATTCCGTACACTCGGAAGTGGTTTCATTGCATGACAGCATGTTGTCAGCCGAGTCGTTTTTGGTTAACGGATCTGGACCATTGAAATATAAATAATATTGATTTATCAAGCTTTTTATTGAGTACAGTAAGATATTGTTGACTATTAAAGAAAGAGGATTATAGAGAGAACATTGAAATATGGGACTGATTCTGGGACTGATTGTGGGGTATGCATCAACAAGCCCAACAAGGTGAGGTGTCAGAGGTGGTTTATGTGTCTTAGGTTGAGGTGTCCTAGGTATATGCTTAATGCCTTTCTTTGTTTCTTTATCTGTCAAAGAAATTACTACATGATAGCATGCATGAATTTTGTAATCAAGAATCTCAGAACTGAACTTGAGTGATAACTTACTCTCTGGGGGCGTTTCCCCTCGGGACGGTGGTAGAGGAATGTCTTCATCGTTAATGAGTGTCTTCCCCGTGCCAGCGTACAGCTTGTTTATTGAAGAAAAGAAGTTCTGGCTTTCTTTCCCGAGCTTGTGTATAGCGCGTAGCAGAACTGTAACAAAATACCTATTTAGAAGATCAGTTCAATAGAACCCCGCAATATACCCATATTATCTATTCATTAAAATTGTGATCTAAGGAAGGGCGTGTTTGTACATTGATATATTTTTGGAATAAGTAAACAAAATTACTCGGAAATCCTCCCGAAGTTATTCGGGGGGGGAGTAAGAGAACAGCGCTCAGGCAAAACCAGGCGGCCCACCATTGCCTGGGACCGATGGATGCCGGTATATCCATCCCCAATTGCCGGGCCTTATATAAAACAGACTGGTGACGGGCAGCGGCGTCACTAGTGTAAAGGTTTCGGCACCGCGCTCACCAACCCGCCTGCCCAGCGTGTGTGAATATGGGCATTTCTTCCAGGAGGACCACTAACAGTGGCGAAACCCTGGAAAGGCCTATGTCCAGCAGTGGACGAAACAGGCTGATGGATGGATGGATGGATGGATGGAAACAAAATTACCTAATAAATATACATAAGAATAATTTTTCTATTTATATATTCAACAGTATTCTATTTACACACACATATGTTTGTTATACATATCATAAACAAAATAAATAACTTCAAAGCCACTCCACAGATTTTGATAGGGTGTATTATAATAATAAGGTGTTAATTAAATAAAGTTGATGCTTGTGATTGTTTGCAGTTGGTGGCAACTTTTGATGCATCTTTATTGAAATGCACTTCTATTACTTATATGTTTATATTGAATGTTTAATTAAATTTTATATTGTTTATTTATTAATTTCATTCACAATTTAAGAGCTGTGCTCTTGTCGGTGAAGTCTTCTCCATTCACTTCTGCACGACACCTTCTCTTTAACTTCTTGATACGACACGACATTTACTTTTTCTTTCACTTGATCCATGAATGTTCTCCTGGGCCTTCCTCTCTTTCTTTTCCCTCCACTTTTCCTTCAATTATGTTTTTGATATAATTGTAGTGTCGTATCAGATGTCCCAACATCTTTCCCCTTCTATTGTCTATGGTTTTCATCAAATTTCGCTTTTCACTTACAATCTGCAGGACATCTTCTTTGCTCTTCTTTTCCATCTAACTAATTCTTTCCATTCTTCGCCAACACCACATTTCAAAGGCTTCCAATCTTTCCCTGTCACGTTTTGTCACGGTCCACGTTTCACATCCATATAGAGCAATGCTCCAGATGTATACTTTTATAAGACGTTTCCGAATATTGCGCGATATATGGGCTTTGAAAAGGTACTTTTTGTTGTTAAAAGCTTTCTTTGCCATTGCTATTCTAGCTACTATGTCTGGTGTACATCGGGAGTCATTGGTTATCAGGCTTCCTAAGTTTCACTTGCTCTACAAGATTTGGATTAAAATTTATATTGTATGTGTCTAATAATTTTAATCTAATTTAAATGTTTCAAATATGGATTTATTTATATTTACTAATTAAATAATATCCAAGTGGAAAACTGGTGACACAACACAAAGATTTCAATATCTTTCTAGTGGATCTCCTCCAAATATGAATTGCTGCAATATAAAGGATGCAAATATTCTTATCTTTGAGCTGAACTTCAATATTAACTGTGTAGGCATTTCAAAATACATCACCATTTATCGATTTTATTCGTTTTTAGGGTTCCATACCAGAAGGGTGCCAAACGGCATCGTATTACTAAGCCTCCACTGTGTCTGTCCGTCTGTCTGTCTGTCACAGGGGTCTACAGCTTCAACCGTAATAGGTAGAAAATTTAAATTTTCACAGAATACCTACTTGTTACTTGGCCTCTATCACGACACATAATAAAAAAAAATTTTTTCAACTTCTAACCTTCTTTATACTACAAACACCGGCTCAGCTGTACAATATAAACCGTCGATTTAAAGGTTCACGTTTTTTTAGCATGTAGATCTTTGTTTATGAAGGCTATACGCGAATTTTCGCGTCACGAAACTCGATAGTTTTCCAGATATGATTTTTTGAATTTTCTTACATTTCCATTATTTTGACACTTATTTTTGACATTTCAGCAGGTTTAGTAGTCTATGGCGGAAGTACGTTCCTTTTAACGGAGTGTGAAAGCTTGCTCTATACTAGTTTACGTATAAAATCGGTAACAAAATATGTTGACAGTTTCCACTGACGTAAAACGGAACGCAATTACGCGTCGGCGGATGTCCGACATTTTGTTTTTAGTCATTAGTCATCGTTCAATTCAAAGGGAATTTCACAGATTGGCTGGTGGAATTCTCATGGAGGAGGAAAATGAAAATTAATTTTAGTGACCCTTTTGAGGAACTGTTAAAAGCGGTAGAATATGTGTACAAAGTCGAGTAATAAATACCTTCATAAATAATGACCTTTGTTTTTTTTGTTTTGTTTGATTTCAGTTTGACCTTTTTCTAATCTATGGAAAGAAACGCAAAGTTAGCTGTCTAAATATGTTGCATCTACATTTATTCAACATAAAATCAATATTTTTCAAAATTTTTGTAGCTAATTGAGAGAGCGACTTCTGTACTGGTAGGTTCAAAAACGGTTCAAACACTTCAAAAACCGACTCAGAGCACCCCGACTCTATACAGTCTTCTGGCTACTACCCCTAGAGTGTATATAAAAAGCCGGAGGTGCGGAGGGAGGGCAGCCCCCGCCCGCTGTTATAAAGTGCAGGCAACCGTGCGAGCCGTAGCGGCTGAGGCTGGTCGCCGAAGGCGACCAGCAAGCCGAAGCTGCGGAGGTTAGCATGGGTGCCTGCACTTTGTTACGCAAGGGCGAAGGGGTTGCCCTTCCCGCAGCACCGGAGCAGCTGCTGAAGTAACTTTGACCAAAATTTGACCAAGTCCTTGAACATAACCTCAAAACTTCATTTTAATTTTTTGCAGGAATTATGTAATTTCGTGACACCAGATTAGCCCCAGCTTAACCCCCCCCCCCAACCCCCCCCCCCCTCACACCTTAAATCGACGGTTTATATTGTACAGTCCTTCCCAAACACCATCTGAGATGACTTGTTTGACAGCTTTTACTGAGGTAATAGATGGCGCTAAGAGACGCTTGTCAACCTTTTTGCACCGAGGTTCGTTAGTAAAATGATAGATGGCGCTAAGACTCGCACTTGGCCAATCGACAACATTTCATTTTAGTTAACCATTCGTTTTTAATATTTATATTGAATGTCTGCGTAAAAAAGAAGCTTATGTATTTTTTTATTTTGTTTATTTTATGTTCTTCTTGCGTAATTTAATGTTTTCTTATTCACTCATTCTAAAAAGACGTAAGTCGCATCTGAGGATTTCAAAAGTCGATGTTCATTGCCAATGAATTATTAAAAAAAAGCTTGGCATGTTTATGTCTGCTGTCACTTGGTATGACAGTTGATTTTTTTAAACAAAATGAACTTAAAAGCAAAGGAAATTGTTTTTAAAATCCTGTGTTTATCATATTTTTAGTTTTTTGAAAATATCTCTTTATTTAATCACGATTTAATTCTGAAAAAAAAATATGATGCTCAGATAGCCCATATGTCGAAATGGTTTTTAGTTTTGCACCAATTATTTATTTATAATGTTGTCGATTGTTTTAGTAGCTTTTATAATATTTTAGGAATCCATTGACATTTGCCAGATCTACACTCATTTAGAACTATAAAAATCAGGAAATTTGAATCAATAAACGTAACCTATACGTACCCTAGAAAACGTATTTAAAATGCCATCAAAAACAAAACTTGTAAAAAAAACTAAGTCTCGCAACTTAGTTCTTCTACCGTAAAAAGTTGTGAGATCCATGTAAATCCAAGTCGGATAATTTATTCAGTCCCTACTTAAGGGACCGTCTGTCTTAAGTTATTACATAATTAGCTAACCTAACAACATCTTATAGTGACCATATCAATATTTAAAATCTTTTGTGTTTTAAATAAATAGATTGACTGGGCCATCGCATGAAAACAATGTATCTCACAAGTAATAAATATTACATTAAATTAGATTATTTAGTGTGATTGTAATTCAAATTTGAAGCTTCTATGTCTGCAAAAAGTTCCTGATCGGTTAGTCAGTCAGTCAGTGACAAAATTAAGAAACTTAAACTACTGGTTCAAATTGAATGAAATTTGAAATATACCATCTTAATACAATGCCTGCTTGGTTACTAAAAATTCAGGCTTCTAGTTTTATCCACAACGAAGTTATAGGGGGGTCGAAACTGGCCTGAACTGTTTAGAGAAAAGGATGGTACGGCCGTGCCGCTTTTTACCTCGACTAGGCGATAATGTTTTTTTTAACCAAAAGTGTAGCTGAATGTGCTATCATTATATATTAAAAAAATAGATACTAGTTTTATATTGAAAACCTAATCCATGACAATTTTAACCAATAATATGATCGAAAACCTTCACAATATTGCCAAAATCTTGTCACTGCACAAACATTTTAAATTTTGAAACTTTAGTGAAATACCATTACTTTTGGTCACGCCCACTGCTGTGATCCTGACGACCATCCTCAAGACAAGACCCAAAAAACTGAAAAAACCTTTCATTTCAGCCTAGTATAAAAAATAAGTACAAGGGCTCAGGTACATTGTTAGTGGTGACCACGTGGTTGACGCACGACCGCCGCGCGCCGGCCGACGGAGAGCTCGCCGGCCGACGACGCTCAGTGAGCACAATCGTGTCACTTACTTCCATTACATAAAATAAAATAATTTAAGAACGATCGCCGCTGGCAGATAAACCGATTAGGTTTCCGACAGCGGCTATATAGCACAAAATGTTAATTAAGAAAATGATAAATAAATAAACTAAAGAAAAAAAAAATGTATAGCATAAAGTGGGCCAAAATTTTTCATGTTAGGTATACATATATCTGAGGAATCAAATTGATCGTCATATGGCTATTTGGCTAAGCAGTTTAGCCCGTTTTTGGTTGTCAAATGTATAGGATTGTCTTGTTTTGTTGTTGACATCCAAAAACATATGATTTCCATAGTCAAATGGGCTAATTTAATTAGCTGAGAAGCCATATGACAATCGAATCTGATGACGATTGTCTTACACAATTGCACCTCTGATTAGCATAAAGTATTAAATAAAAAGTGAGGCGACCCCTTTAGTTATATAGATACAGGAGCTGAGGAAAGAGCGGAGTGAGGCGAGCCCTTTAGTTAGATAGATACAGGAGCTGAGGAAAGAGCGGAGTGAGGTGACCCCTTTAGTTATATAGATACGGGAGCTGAGGAAAGTTTTCACAGATTTCATGATACTGTGATCAGATCATAAAATAATCAATTCAACGATATATGGATATGGGTTCATACATATATATGAACACTTAATAAAGTGTGTCTTAAATGTAATATCATGATATTCATGTCACATGAAGACACAGAAGTGTACCTTAGTAATACTTACAGGCACAATTAATGAAAAGAGAAGCGTCACTCTGTAAACAGTCCATATAAGCATCCATACTTGAGGCTGTAGCAATTATTTCCAACAAAAATACAACTTCTTGAGGCTCTATACTGCTAACATATTTGTCTACCGTCTTCAGGATACAGTCAGATTTACTCTTAAACTCGTGAGCCATGAACTTCACAAAGTTAACAGAAACATTAATATCTTGTGACTCTGTAGAAATGAGAATATTATACGCCAGATTCAAGACCAACATTCGACATTCTGGATCTAGTTTTGAGTACAGCCTTTCTATGTAAGTGTTCTCGACACCAATCAAGTACTCTATGATCAAATGTGGGTACTCAGTATTTCCGTTGCTGTACATGTACGCCAGAGAGTTTAGAAGAGATACATCATCAGGTAGAACATTAGGCTGTCCCAACAGTATATTGTACACTATCATTGCTGCTGCTGAAGCTATTTTATCATCCGGTCCAATGAGAGCATTTAAAATTATTGCATCAAATTTGTTCCAAATCATTATTTGGTTGAATGGATTGTTGACAACAAGGTTTCCTAAAGTTTGTATGAGAATAGTCATGCATGATTCATATTTCTTTTGCAACTCTTTGTTAAGAATTTCAACACGGGGGTGTTGGTATTCTGTGGCTAGGATCAGCATGGAGTCCAGGATAGAAAGTTCTTTAGAGATGTAAGTCTGCATTTTGGTTCCGGCGGCGGCGCACGAGCGAACTAGGCGGAGACACTGCTCGGCGACAGCGAGCGTGCTTCTATTATATGAGGCCTGTTCTACGTCCAGCCGCATTATATGCAGCACTTCTGCTATTAGACGTAAAGTGTACTCCGACGCCTTTTTCCTGTAAAATATTGGTCAAATTTAATGGTATAAACACAAAAGCATTATTGAATTTATAGGAAAAACTACTTACGGTCGTAATCTTCCCGTTTCAGCGTCTCGAGAGAGCTGCGCTTCCGCACGAAGCATTTCTTCAACTGCATCCCATTCTCCAGTCTCTAGCTGGAAGTTTATCAGTTTAGCGTCTAGTAATATCTCTTCGGCAAACCATACGCTTTTATCTCGGGACATGTTTTAAATAAAGCTAGAATATTCGGAAAAAAAGGAAAAATGTACATGAAAAACGACAGACAGCTGATTTTTTTCGACGACATTCTTTTTTTTTTGGTTTATTCGCCTTGTCGGGCAGGCAAAGGTTTTAGCCCATACAGCCTTGTCATAAGTTAGTAGTTTTCCATGGTTTTTTTCAATCGGTGTCTTCATATATTACCAAATCTTCAATGTCTTCAATAAGGGCAACTAAGCCAAGTCTTTAATGTCTTTTCAGTGCAAGGCAACTTAGCCAAGTCTTCAATGTCTTTTCATTATGGCCAACTAGGCCAAATCTTTATACCTATGTCTTTTCAGTGTAAGGCAACTAGGCCAAGTCTTTGAAGTCTTTTCAAACTGGTTATTGACGTAAAATCCGGGTATAGGCAGTTTTGCCAAGTCATTAGATCGTGTATGTCTTATCCGGTAAGGGTATTAAGCCATGTCATAATTAAATTTCGCCAATTGTGGACTCCACATATTTATAAATAGGAATAAAGGTTGCTGGGTTTTTTAATAATTCCTGAAGCGAGCGCGGGACGTTCAGGTCTTCTTCGAAAATATTTAACAGTTGATCAGCCAAAAGTATCCTTTG
The DNA here is from genome assembly GCA_910592155.1 of Ypsolopha scabrella. Lineage (NCBI taxonomy): Eukaryota > Metazoa > Arthropoda > Insecta > Lepidoptera > Ypsolophidae > Ypsolopha > Ypsolopha scabrella. The sequence goes on along the minus strand of OU342972.1, from coordinate 1,378,034 downwards.
GACGGCAAAAACCGGACATTCGTAAAAAATGTGGTGAAGAGATTGTGGAGAAGCTGTGTTGCATTGATCACACTCATCCGAAGAAATTATATTCAGTCTTTTTAAATGAGCATAGAAGCGTCCGTGACCAAATCTGAGCCGGAAGATTATGGTATAAATTTTTCGGAATATAAATTCAGCTCCTTTGACAAACCAAGGTTGAGATATTTCCTTGTTGATTTCGTAATACCATTTTCCTTTGAGGGTTGCTATTTCTTGCCAGTGATGCATCCATTCTTTCTTCATGGCGTCCTTGAGTTGTATTGTTAGGTCAGAGCTTGGAACATTCAAAGCTCTAGTAGGTAGACTTACGGGACATGATGTAATAGTTCTTGCTAGAAAATCGTCATTTTCGTTACCGGCAACACCGATATACGACGGTGTCCAGAAAAAAATAACCTCTTTGTTGTTCAAATCAAATCAAAGCTGTTTTATCTGGCTTCCTATAATGTGTCTCCGCACATTAGTTCCGCCAATATCTAGTTTTAAGTGAATAGACTTGCTGGAAGTTTTCAAGTTTGTTGTTGTGACGGTTGTTGCAAATGTCGAAATATTTTTCTCGTATTGCATAAATTAAATAACTGGAACCTGCGTCAAACCTGGGGTTGTCCAGAGCTGATAAAACGCTCATACTGTCGGTAACTACGATCCACTTCTGTGCATCTCTTTCTTCTATGTACTCCAAGGCTTGAAGGATAGCTAGAGCTTCTGCACTGAACACACTCATCTTATCAGGTGTTCTAAGACCCGTATCTTTTCTAGCTGTTAAATCATAGGTGGCAATTGATACTGTGCTGCCATTTTTAGAGCCATCTGTATAAATCTGACTGTAATCTTTCCAGGTAGAAAGCATAACATACACTTGTTGTTTTTGTGTCAATTCTCTTTCCATTATAATCTCCATAGCACAAAACTTACTCTCATAACATCCCATGTAGCAAGGTCATATGGGATTCTCAGCAATATTAAATTCAGATTTATATTTATATTTCAGGAAGATTTTTAACCAAGTAAGGAAGATTTGATGAACAAACTGAATACAAACTAACCATTTTGGAAATGAGAGGATTATCTCTGAGAGACATAAGCTTAAGAATAAAATTGTTTTTTAGATAATTGAATCGGAATATAAGTGGAGGAATCCTACACTCTGCTTGCATTGAAGCAATGGGAGTGGAATTCATAGCACCAGTTATAGTGCGTAAATTCTTATTCCGTAACTTGTCTAACAGTTTATTTTGAGAACAAAAATAAAAGAAAGCATATTCAAAGTGACTCCTCACCAAGGACTTGTATAACATAAGTAACATTTTAGGGTCTGCACCCCACAAAGCTCCAGCAAGTGACCTCAAAATATTAGACGCCTTTACAGCTCTATCTGATAAGCAACCACCATATTTATCAAAACGGAAATTTTGAGTAAAGATAACTCATAGAAATCTGACTGAGCCATCAACAGGAAGTATTTTCCTGTCATACCAAATTTTTACTCTAGAAACTCTGACACTTCTTTTTGTAAAAACAACCACTTTACTTTTTTCTATATTAGTGTCCAAATTTAAATGGTTAAAATAAGCATTCAGTTTTTGTAATGCTTGGTTCAATTTTTCAATAACACTATCTAAGTTTGATCCAGAAGAGTATACAACCAGATCATCTGCAAATTGTAAATTTTGAACTTGATTGCCTAAAACAATAATCGAGATAGAATTCCACCCTGACAAACTCCTTTGTAGGAGAAAAGTTAATGATTTTTTAAATTTAACAAAAATTTCACGTCCATGCAAAAATCTAAATATCCACTTCACTATTTTTTCAGGTATTTACAGGATTGAGGAAAGAATATTTAAATTTACATTATTAAAAGCGCCTACTATATCAAAGAACACACTGGCCAAATATTCTTGATTGACAGTGGCATTATGTATGTCAAGAAAGAGATGTGAAAGACTTTCTCGAGCCGATCTACCACGTCTGCATCCAAATTGATTTTGTGGTAAAATGGAGTTACTCTCTATGAAGAACTCTAAACGTTGTTTAAGAAGTTGTTCAAAGATTTTGCCTACACAAGAGGTCAAAGTTACTGGTCGATATGAGTCTGGTAAGTTTTTATCTTACCTGTTTTACGGGACAAGAGCCTGAAATTGAAATATGGTTGCCTTCGCAGTGCACACATTTTGCTTTGTCTTTGTCTTGTTTACATTCTCTGAAATTATGAGCTTCAGAACAAATTGAGCATCTTTCAGAATTTTTGCAGAATTTGGCGAGAATACCAAATCGCAGGCATTTGAAGCACTGCTTTATTAGAGGAATGTAAGTGTCGACCTGCAAACGCCATTTCTTTAAGAAGGCATAGTCGGGCAGTGAGGACGAGGCAAAAGTTATTGCTACTGTGGGTGTAGGTTCTAGTTTTGATTTTCCGTCGGTGTGTGTCTTCCTCAATAGTCTTCTTACGCATATAATAGGGCCTCGAAAACTTTTTTGTTAGTCATGTCTGTCGGAATTCGGACAACCCCAGTGACCTCAGTTGACGCCACCGGTATTGAAGCTTTCAAAGAATAGTCCTTTAGAAAGGTGGTATTATCCATAAAAGTGTTAGCCAAGTTAGATTTGTCAAAGACAACTCCCATCTTGCACTTCGTAATTTTATTCAGATATTTGATCCCTTAGATAAATCTCGTGAGGCAGTTGTGGAGCGACATCATGTCTCTGCTACCTATCGGCTTTTCTACAGAGCTTTCTACAAAAACAATATATTCCATACCGTTTGAAGTATCCTCGGGGTACCTGCGAGTGTAATCAGTTACCCTGTACGGCGTAGTATACTTGTCCAAGTTCATTTCTCCATCTTCCTTTTGGTCATCACTTGGGCTCGACTCGGAGTCACCGCTATCAGTGCCATCCTCCTGCTCACCAGCTTTCTTTCTCTTCCTAGGCTTTCGCCCACCCATTTTCATCTAATAAACAACGATTAAGACGCCAGAAACTAGTTTAAAACAATTTTACAATTTTCAATTTAAAAATTGCCGCCTAACTTTTCGACAGTTCCCGCGCTTTTTCTCGACGACATTCATGTGACAGTTTTGTTTCTTTCTATTCTCACAGCAGTGTTGCCGGTCTAACCAGAAAAAGTCCGAAACCGAATCAGGAATTACCCGAATTACCCGTTTTGTGATTGTAATTTTTTTTTAAGAGAAGAGTACCTTACCCTGTTTTTGTTTTAACATTTCCCATACCTCTATAAAAATTAAAAGGAACGTGTTTGTTTTGACAGTGTTTTTAATTGATAAGCTGAAAAAAAGCATTAAAGATATTGTGGCGATTCGCCCAACACGTTTTCGGAACGCAGCCAGAGAGAGAGAAAAAAAACTGTCAATAGAGAATCTCTCTTTTGCTGCTAATGCTAACAGTGTTTTTCTGTACAATAATTTATGCATTTTATGCAAATAAAAGTTATAAAATGGGAGTCTTTTGTGTTATTCAACACCCCACATAAACGTGGACCAAACGACCCCATATTGGTGACCCCGTATGAACTACGAGTACAAACTTTGGTGTTAGCGTGTTTACGTTTTTCAAACCAACTAACATTGTTAAAAGCCAACTAAATACAACCTTGTGGTGTTTATGTGCTTCAAACTAACAACAATAATACTACCTCACCGGTTATGGCATCGTAACTTTGACTTCTGAGCTTCCTACTTCCTTCCACCTGTGAAGTAACCTGTGGGACATATAACTCAGCTGCTGCATGTCACAAAGTACCCAGAGAGGTCATTGGGAGCTACCTAACTACTAGCTGGTACAGTAAGGAATTCTACAGACAGATGGTAACATATTTTCTTCCTTTATCTGGTTTTGGACTATTAACATGTTCGGTGAAAGTGTTCGGTGTACTTGCAAACTAACCTGATATTTAATAAACATTTTATCTGGTGTTGGTGTGTGATAGTCTACGTTTTTCTGTCACTGACGCATCTGTTATGCATTAACATTCTAATTTTATCAAAATCTAGTTATAAATGCTAATCCAAACTAATAATACTTATCGCTGATGTTACTGTGTACCTAAAATATATTTTTCTGTTTCTATCAGTTGTGTTTTAGTAATCAGAGTTGATCTTGTTTTATCTCTTAAACTCAGTCCATAACTTAATACATATTTTGCAACTAACCAAACCTATTAAAGTTTAGATACTATCAACTCCGCAAGCTTAATTTTAATTCTGTTTTAAACGGCTGTGTTAGTTTGTGTGTCGATTTTTCCTTCACATATGTATCTTATTAAGTTTGTGTGCATATTTGATTCAAATACTGGTTGTTAATAAAAATTTAAGTTGTGTATACAAGTTGTTCTAAAAGAATTCAAGTTTTTTTTTATACAGGTGTTTATGAAAAGTTTTGTAAATTTGTGATAAATGGTAAGGGCTGACTGACTTTCAATTAAATTTGATATCTCAAAATTTTTTTTTACCACAGGAAATATTTTTTCTTAACATAAATATATGTATATATATTTTTTTTTTGCGTTTTGGCCTGGAATTGTTTAGCATTAATATAAGGTTGCATCCGTACATTTTTTTGTATCCTGCACTAATGTTTATTACCACTAATTAACAATTGCATTATTATTTTTTTTGTGCTAACTTTGGATTTGAATCTGATTAACTATGTCTGTGGAGGAGGAACTAAAGCAGCAGGTGCAGGAATTACAGAGGCAACTTGCATGCATGCAGCCCCCCATTTCCAACCCGTCAAATGTTAATGCTGTCGCACTTAAACTTTCAAATTTTTGGGAGGATAAACCTACCCTATGGTTTGCACAGGCTGAGGCACAATTTGAAATTGCCGGAATTTCACAAGATTCCACCAAATACGGCTATATTTTGTCCAAGCTTGATGCCCGTTTGGTTGATGAGGTTGAGGACATCATTGCCAACCCTCCCGCCTCCAACAAATATGAGAACCTTAAAAGGGAACTTATTCGGACGATTATCATCATCGAAAGAGCAGCGGGTTCGGAAATTGTTGTGCGAAGAACAACTTGGAGATAAGAAGCCCTCTGCTTTTCTCCGCCATTTGAGATCACTGGCAGGCACTACCGTTGGGGATGAGGGTATCATACGCGAGCTGTGGATGCGCCGATTGCCGCACGAGGTGCAGAGGATATTGACGGCTCAGCGCGATCTGTCATTAGACAAAGTAGCTGAAATTGCTGACGCTATAGCTGAAACGCCGCATCCTTCCGCACCCCCAGCCGTACACGCAGCAGCGTCTTCCTCACCTATTGAGCTCGACAACATTAAGCGTTGTTTGTTTGAATTGTCGAAGAGGGTAGACGCCCTGACAACGGACCACTCTACTCGCCGACGATCCAATTCTCGATCAGGATCTAAGTCCAGATCCTCCTCACAGTCCGGCACCCGCCTCTGCCGGTACCACAAAAAATATGCCAACAAGGCAATCAAGTGTGTGTCTCCTTGTGGTTGGAAACCTGACCAGGAAAACTTTTCCAGCAGCCAGTAGTGGCGGCATCTGACTGCTTAGATCATTCCAGCCGTCGTTTATTCGTAGCAGACTCTGCATCCAAGGTCCGATACCTGATCGACACTGGATCAGATTTGTGCTGCTACCCACGCCAGCTCCTGAAGGGTATACATCACTCTATTGGATTCGACGTGCGTGCCGCTAATGGTACACCTATAAAAACCTACGGCTCCGTCACTTTATGCCTGAACCTGGGACTACGCCGAGATTTCCGTTGGAATTTTATTATTGCGGACGTGGCCACTCCTATAATTGGAGCGGATTTCCTGGCACATTACCATCTATTACCAGACTGCCGTCACCTTAAGTTAATTGACGGTTCCACAAAATTAGCCACGCAGGCTACAATAGCCCAGCGTCTCTCAGCCGAGCGTGAAAACTATTGTTGCTGGAGACTCGCTGTTCGCGCAACACTCAAATTGAACGCGCTTCGTTCACATTGTGCTAATCTATTTTTGTAGACCGCTAGCGGTGGTGTAATCATTTTGTTTGTTTTTAATTTTGCTCTTCTTGTCTATGATTTTTGACAGAAATGACTTGTTAATTTTGGCTCCCGGTTTTGATTGTGAAATAAAACGTCGTCTGAAGGGTTTTTAGAGATTCCTGCTTCAGGGACATGTGTGTATTAAATAAAGTCTTCTAGTGAAACCGTGTTGGGGAATTGTGCTCGTAGAAGCCGGGCTAATTCCAGAAAAATACTTTCAAGATTGCGTCAGAATCTGGTGACACGTAAGCAGCATTCGTGGCCACATTTCCTTGATTTCCTGCTGATCCCTCCTTGTCTTTCCCCTCCATCCTACCGGCTCGGTCAACAGCTGGAGCAGCGAAGCGGCACAAGCAGTGGATAGCAAGAACCCCAGATTTTGGACCTCTGGAGGTATCGTGACGCAGTCACTATTTTACTGGATTTATGTGAGTGTCCTGTTTGTTTATTAAATTGTTCATATGAAAAACCTTGTTACTGTCCGCTGGTGTTGTTTATTCTCGTATTGGGCCCGGCCGAGAAAATCTCTGTGCAAATCAGACGAGTAACAGGGTCTTTTATACATTTTGTTGGTAGCAGAAAGCATTTAAGTTGATTATTAGCTACACTCGCCTTACATCAGGTTACTACAAGAGTTCCCCGACATCACACGACCTCCTGGCCTCCACAGGACGATCAAACATATCACGGTACATCACATCGTCACTACGGAAGGTCCACCGGTTGCATCACGCCCACGCCGTCTTTCCTCGCAGAAGTTGCAGGCAGCTAAGAAGGAATTCCAGGAGATGGTTGCATGTGGGACTGCCCGACCTTCTGACAGCGCTTGGGCCTCGCCTCTGCATCTAGCAAAGAAGGGTGAAAATGGTTGGCGCCCCTGCGGTGACTATCGCGCCTTAAACGCCCGTACCGTCCCCGATCGCTATCCCGTCCGGCATATTGGGGACTTTGGCCAGGACTTAGCTGGAGCTACGGTATTTAGTACCGTGGATCTTGTAAAAGCCTACCAACAAATACCAGTTTCGCCGACTGACATTGCTAAAACGGCAATCATAACACCTTTCGGCCTCTTTGATTTCCCCTATATGACGTTCGGGTTACGGAACGCGGGGCAAACGTTTCAACGTTTTATTGACGAGGTAGTACGCGGCCTAGATTTTGTTTTTCCGTATGTGGACGACATTTTGGTTTTCTCTCGTTCGAAGGAGGAGCACAACCAACACCTTCGTGCCCTCTTTCAAAGACTTTCCGAATTTAGCGTAATCATCAACACCTCAAAGTGTGCTTTCGGTGCCGAAGAAGTGACATTTTTAGGTCATCGGATCTTCAAAGACGGCATTCGTCCGCCACCGGAACGTATCGAGGCCCTGAAAAATTACCCCTTGCCCAAAACAGTGGAAGGCCTGCGCAGGTTTTTAGGCATGATAAATTTTTATCGCCGGTTCTTACCTAACGCGGCTGAGTACCAAGCTCCACTCATTGACATGTTAGCCTCCACCCAACTCAAGGGCAAGAAACCTGTCCCGTGGACACCGGACTTGGAATCTGCTTTCCAAAAATGCAGGGAACACCTGGCTAGCGCCACAATACTGGCCCACTTCGATACTACTGCCACATTGGGACTGTTTACAGACGCATCTTCCACCCACGTTGGAGCATGCCTCCAACAGCGTGTTGAAGATGATTGGCAGCCTCTTGCATTTTTTAGTAAAAAGCTTACTACTCGGCAGACTACATGGCCGGCCTATTACCGAGAATTACTCGCTGTCTATGAGGCTGTCCAACATTTCCGACACGTCTTAGAAGCACAACATGTGCGAATTTACACGGATCATAAACCGTTGGTATATGCATTTTCACAGCGTCGTGAAAAGTTACCCCCGGTTCAACTTAACCAGTTGTCCTTTAGATCCCAATTTACGACGGACATTGTCCACATAAGCGGAAAAGACAACGTGGTCGCTGACTCTATGTCTCGCATCGAGGCCATTCGCCTTGATGATAATTTCGCCGCCCTCGCTGCCGATCAGGTGGGAAACGACGAACTGCGTGTGATGCTGAACGGGTCATCTCTCAAGGTGGAAAAAGTCGCGGTTCCTGGGACGGACATCTTCCTCTACTGTGACACCTCTACCGGGAAGCCCCGGCCATTTGTCACGCAGAATTTTCGACGCGCGGTGTTTGATAAGGTGCACAACCTTAGTCACCCAGGCGCTCGAAATACGGCCAAACTCGTTGCCGACCGATTTGTGTGGCCTAACATCCAAAAGGATTGCCGCACATGGGCTCGAGCTTGCCAAGCTTGCCAGCGTAGTAAGATTACGCGTCACACTAACTCTCCTTTCGGAACCTTCGCTACCCCTACTAAGCGTTTTCGCCACGTCCATCTGGACATAATAGGCCCCTTGCCGTACAGCAAAGGTTTTTACTACTGTTTAACAGCTGTCGACCGTTTTAGTCGATGGCCTGAAGCATGGCCAATGGTGGGTATAACAGCGGAAGAGGTTGCCGAGACATTTTTTGGTGGCTGGATCGCTAGATATGGCGTCCCATCTGTGGTAACGACGGATCAGGGCCGTCAATTTGAGTCTGCTCTTTTCCAGGCCCTAATGCAGCTTTGTTCGGCCAAGCGCGTTCGTACCACGAGTTATCACCCGTGTGCAAACGGTTTAGTCGAGCGTATGCACCGCCAATTGAAAGCTGCGCTAATGTGCCACCAAGAGACGTGGTATAAAGCCCTGCCCGTGGTGTTGTTAGGGATGCGTGCTTCTCTTAAAGAAGACTTAAAAGTTTCTCCTGCCGAAGTAATATACGGGGAACCCCTGTGCTTACCCGGCGAGTTCATTTCACCTTCCGCAGCTCCCGATTGCAACACCGACTTAAATAACTTTGCCACACAGTTGAGGCGTTTTATGTCGCAACTGCAGCCCACTCCTACGTCAGCTCATGGTAGAAAATCCACTTTCATTCACAAGGACTTGGCATCGTCTAGCCACGTTTTCTTGCGCGACGACACGGTGAGGCCTTCTTTAAAACCTCCTTATACCGGACCCTATAAAGTAGTCTCTAGGAGGGATAAGACGCTCAATATTCTCATTGGGGACAAGAACGTACAGGTCAGCATCGACCGTGTAAAACCGGCATACCTCTGCGCTGACGCTGAGTCTCCTGGTCCATTGGTTTCTAGGGAACCAGCTACGGCTCCTCCTACACCTTCATCCTTACCTGGTAACTCTGATGATCCTGTTTCTCCTCCAGTTCCCACCCCCATTAACCCAGCACCCATAAAACCAAACTACACAACACGTTCGGGACGGACTGTTCGTTTCAAGACTCCTCTCGACCTTTGACCTGCTGTTTTGGTTCCCACCTCTTGGTAGGGTTTTCATAAAAGTTGTATGCTTGTGTGTAAATATTATACTCTATCTTGGTTATATATATTTTATCTCACTCACTGTTGTTCTGGAATTTTGTAAATATTTTGTGTTTTAAATGTTGAAATTGTTTCGTATGTAACCCTGTTTTCCCTCTGTTATATTTAAGATGAAAAATGTTTTGGTTGCTTCTATTTCATTAAAAGATTGCTGTATCAATATTATTTTTGGGATGGGTTAATTTTCTCCTAGGGGGGTGGTGTGGCGATTCGCCCAACACGTTTTCGGAACGCAGCCAGAGAGAGAGAAAAAAAACTGTCAATAGAGAATCTCTCTTTTGCTGCTAATGCTAACAGTGTTTTTCTGTACAATAATTTATGCATTTTATGCAAATAAAAGTTATAAAATGGGAGTCTTTTGTGTTATTCAACACCCCACATAAACGTGGACCAAACGACCCCATAATATTTTAAGCAGAGTTTAATATTTTAAGTCGTTGTTACCTAATAAAATTATTATTAGGAATTTTCGACATTCACATTCAGACCATGTGGGTGAAAGAAAATTGACAAATAAAAGAATAATTATCAACAATGAAGTTATAATTAAATAAAGTCGTTTATAAAGGTTCCTTTCTATTACAATTTTCACGATTTATAGTATTTATAACTTTTCAGAGCACGCCACAAAACAGAACGGAACAAACAGAAAAATAATCGTGCTTTCTACTGATGATTTGTATGGGCATTTTTTCGCACGTCGTTTTAGTGTGGAATAGCCTCACTTATATCATGATTCTCACACACACACACAAATGCTACAGAAAAATAGGATGTCTTCATTATGCGCTGTAGCTGCGTCAAGATGATGTAATAAAAAAAAATGTTATTCAATTTTTTTACTGAGGGTACGGGTATTTTTACCCGGTAGTCATGGTTACCCGCAACAAACCCGCTTAGGGCCTAAATTACCCAAAATCGAGTAAAAATACCCGCACCGGCAACGCTGTCTCACAGTCATGGAGTAGGTACGTTTTGTTTCTTTCTGTTTTCTGTAGGTTTCGTTTCGAAAATTGACACAACTTAAACCGCAGATAAACGAACTGTTACCTGACTGATACACAGAAGTGTTTTGAAAAAATTCGGAGTTGTGCGAAAATCACATGGGGCCATCTGATTTTGTGCAACCAGATTTTTCTTTTTCTTTCTCCTGTATAGATCTGTTTCTTTCTAATAAACGAGTGAAATTTCGATCTATGATCGCACGTTTTGAAATGGTTCCTCATGGCAAATTCACAGACGTATTTACTATGAGAGCTGTCAAAAGGGACCCACTTTTAAAATTAATTGTCGTGTTTAACAGGTTTGCATCGCTGCAGCGATGAGTTGTGCAACGGTTGCAGCGATGAATTTGTGTTAAACGGCCATACGTCAAAATGACAGATAGCCTATACGCTGCAGAGATCAGCGGAAATTATTTGCGCTGCTGATGCTTGTCAAAGTCATGTGAAATGGTCGTTTATAACTCTTTGCAGCGGCTGCACAGTTCATCGCTGCAGCGATGCGAGGTTGTTAAACGCGACAAATATGACAACATTCACTATATAGGGTGAAATTTAATCAACCGACCAAATTCATACTAGAGACTCGGTTGGTGATCAAGAATCAAGTTCAGTAATCCTTTTGGCCAATTTCGAAAAATATTTTTTTTTGCTCCCATACTAGTTGGACTAGTTTAAGTTTGTTCCTGATGACTAACCGAGTCTCCAGTATGAATTTGGTCGGTTGATTTAATTTCACCTAGTAGTGCGCACAGATTGAATTGGCCGTTTGTTGAAATGTTCTTTAGAAGAAAGTTTATTTTAATTTAATGAAAATTTTACGTTGATGTCAGTGTCAAAAAAATAGCCATAGTGTTACATTTCTTCTAACAGAGCCATTTATTTTTGACAAAGTTTTATGTTCAAATTTAAATACCATGGTTAAAATAAACTAAGACTCGTTATAACAAAATATTTTAAGATTGTTGTAGTAACTTTTGACCTATAAAAAGAAACGAGACGTATTACGCGGTAGCGTCATTATATAAACTTCCAGGGAAGTTAACTGAATAGAAAAATTACATACAAATACACATAGGAAAATACAACCAATTGTTTACCGTTAGGCATATTATTTTATTAGACATATTTTAAAAAAGATTATGTTTTTCTTTCTCATTGCGTATTTTCTCCTTCATTGCTGGACGTCCAGAATGAATTAAGTGATTAAAATATTCAATGGGACATTTTTGTATAAATGAGGTAATGTTTATGAAAAGTGGGTCTACTCATATTTTATTGCACATCAAAATATTAACTGCCCATCAAATGCAGCGCAAAAGTGAGCCGGTAGGTTAGGTTAGAAAGTTAGGTATGGCGAGTCGTTGAACGTAGTCAATTCGTTTTTTTTTATGAAAACCCACATATCCCTCTGCAGAAGATTGTGCCTCCTTATCGACACTCTGACCTTTTGATGTGCAGTTTGTATTTTTGGTAGGACACTAGATAATAAGCATTGTTAATATTCTCTGTAATAAAAATAAACGGTAGCAAGACAAGTAGTCTCAAATAAGCCGCAATGCAATGCGTTGGACTTGCATCTGCTCTGACATTATCCAGGAAAGATTCCAAGTATGAATAATACTCCGTGACAGCTTCTGTCAAACCAAATGCTACATACAAAGAAATACTCAAACCAGTGTTTAATAAAAGTGTAACAATACAAAAAAAGAGACAAGCTTATTATAAGTGTGGGTCAAAACGACAATAAAAGCAATCAATTTTCACACTGTAAATTTGTAGAAGTAAATGCTTTTCGAGATAGAGAACAATCATGTCACCATTTGAACTTTACCATTGATTCTCTTGACTATGAATATAAATACCTAAACTTCCATGTTAGAGTAAAAAACGATGCAGCGATCACAAATTGCAATAAAAAAGGTGAATCATATAATAGGGGAACTATACCTTTTTACTTTAGGCCAGTTGATGTGATGCGCGAAAAGTCAAAAAGTCCAGGAAAATATAAAAAGGGAACTATACCGTTTTATTTGAAGCCAAATGACCGACAGAATATTGTTATGCATCGTGATACAGATCTTAATACTGGAGACAGTACACAGTTTTTCGAGGTTAAAAACGAAGATGTTTTTTGCATATTTGCAAAAAAGCGTTTGATTTCGTCGATCATAAAATCTTGTTAGACAAATGCTACAGCTATGGAATTCGTGGAACTGCTAACCTATTACTCAAAAGTTACTTATCAAACAGAAAACAATATGTCCAAATAGAAAAATTAAATAACAATAATAAATGTATGATGTCCTATAAATCTCCCACTAGATTTAATAGAAGCGGTGTGCGTCAGGGAAGTATATTAGGTCCGTTGCTTTTTCTGCTCTACATAAATGACCTACCCACGGCGACACCCCATGACACTATTCTTTGACAATTTCAAATCACAAAACATTAATACAACAAGACATTAATAATGCAATACAATCAATAATTAATTGGCTTCAAAATAATAACCTACAAATAAATTTATCAAAAACCACATTTATTCAATTTCAGAATTTGTATTTGCTTTATACAGTCTTAGTAAAATATCAGGTCAAGAATTGGCATTGGCTGCATATCACGGCTATGTGGTATCAGTTTCAAGGTACGGTCTACTATTGTGGGGTAACTCTACAAATGTAAGTTATGCATTTAAGGCTCAGAAACGATGCATAAGAGCAATCTGCGGGGTTAAGCCCATAGACTCATGCAAACCGTTATTTAAGAAATTGAAAGTTCTTACGCTAGCGTCCATGTATATATTAGAAATAGGTATATTTATAAAAAATAATCCTGAATTTTTCAAGATGACAGAGGATTTTTGTAAATTTAATATGAGGGACAAACAGAGACTAATTGTGCCAATTATTAAATCTTCTTTGTTTCAAAAGAGCTGCTACCCTATGGCTATAAAGGTATTCAATAATATTCCTAAGGATATAAAGGATATAACTTCCACTTAACTCATTTAAATATCAATTATGTATCTGGCTAAATGAAAAGAAATTTTACACGGTCAAAGAATTCATGGAATATAATAATAACTTGTAAATTTTGAATATGTTAATCTTATTAATTCTATTATTTGTTAATTATCAATGTAAGTTACTGTTACTAACACATTTAGTTTTTAAGCTATACTTAATTCTAATTTTTTGCACACCGTTTTTACGGTAGATTAAGCTGACACTATTAGTATTTCTTATGATCTTGTAATACGCATACTCTCGCAAATAAACGTTTCATTCATTCATTCATTCATTCATTCATTCATTGCAATGACCCGAGATCGGTTGTTCTTAAAAAGTGACAGATATTATACTAATCGCCACGCTACCGAAAGGGACAAAATACGAGCTATATACAACAGACACAGTCCGGCGCGGCGGCGGGGTGGAGTAGTACCTAGTAGATTTATTTAATACGACGTTTAAGTACCTGACAGTTTTTCTTTCTCTTGTATAGATCTATCTGTCTCTTTCTAATAAACGAGTGCAATTTCGCACTATGATCGCACGTTTTGAAACGCTCCCTTGAAATTTGAATGCATCCTTACTCTACCTATATTTTTTTTTTTTTTTTGTTAATTGTTTTACGGCCCTGGATTCTTGTCCTTTTGAGCCATTCGTTTGTTTATTTTTCAAATAGCATTTCGTTTGTCTTTTCACAATTTATCCACTGTGTTTTTAATATAATTAAAAAGCGGCATATAGAATTTTGGTTCAGCTAATAAGTCTTGAAGTCGCGTAGGAACATCGCCGTCATCACAGATTTTTTCCAGTTCTGACACAAGTATTAGTCTGTGAATTCCAAAATTTGGGCAGTTAAAGATGATGTGATCCAAATCGGCGTTTATAAAGTCACAGTAATTACAGGAGGAATCTTGTATTATGTTAAGTCTTTTTAAGTGAGAAGGAGTTCTGCAGTGGCCAAACCTCATACGGTTTATTGTGGTAGCAAAATTTCTGTTATCTATCTGTTTATTTTTGTTGTACCATGGTATACCGGGCGGGCTTTTCTGTATTTCAGCATACCATTTACCCTTTTCTTGGCTTAATGACGTCCAACATTCCTTCCACAGTTCTTTTATTTCTTTATTTATTTGTAGGTTATAGTCAGTGTAAGGGACTTTCAATAATGAGGAGTGGTCTTCATCGTATGAGCCTCTTGCTGCTCTGTCCGCTTCTTCATTACCTGTGATGCCTTGATGGGATGGCACCCACATGAAACTTACATGAATTTCCTTCGTTTTTAGATTATATATTATTTGCCTAATTTTATATGTTATGTAGTTAACATTGTATTTAAACACCATATTTTTTAAAGCTGATATAACACTCTGGGAATCTGTTATTATTAATACTTCAGAAACACTTATTTTAGTAATATGTAGTAATGCCTGGTAAATAGCATAGCACTCGGCCGTAAATATACTACAATCATTGTCTAACTTACAACACACTTTAAATTTGAGTTGTGGGTCATAAAATGCAGATGTAACAGAGTTAAAAGTTTTTGAACCATCTGTAAATATTTTATACTGTTTTTTTTTGTCCTCCATATAATTAGAGAACTCAGTTTGATTAGCAACATTAGATGATAAAATTTCATATTTATTATTAATAAGTGCATTCAACTCAACATTATATAGAGGTAATGGAAAACATTTGTACATGTTGTTAGCTAGTGTTTTAATGTGTAACATAATTCTCAACATTCCAGGAAGTTGGCCTGCCAATATTTGTGAGCTACAGATATGAGGCTGATCAACCCTAAATTGTAGAGCAGCATTTGGAAGGAGGCTGTTAATTACCAGAGAATTATTAGAGGAGAGTAACTTTAGAGAATATCGTTCAGCAATTTGAAGTCGTCGCAAGATCAAAGGTAATATACAAGCTTCAGATTCCATTGCATAAATAGGTGTTGAACACATGGCTCCAGTAATTATTCTTAAAGCCTTATTCTGTATAACATTCAATTTATGAAGTAATTTTGAATTAGCATTCCAATAAGCAATTGAACTATAATCAAAGTGACTTCTCACTATACTTTTATATAACATGGAAAGTATTTTAGGATCAGATCCCCAATGAACCCCTGCTAGGGATCTCATTATGTTTAATCCTTTACATGCATTACCAATTAGGTAATTGATATGTGTGTTGAAATTCAATTTTTCATCAAGATAAATGCCTAAAAATTTCTTTTCTTTCAATAAAGATAATGGAGTATTGTTATAGATAATCATATTACTTAACTGATATGGCCTTTTACTATAGATTACCACTGCACTTTTATTGGCACTTATGGTTAGTTTTAGTTTATTAGTATAATAATTATTTACATTAGATAGTGCATTATTTAAATTATGTACAGCAATATTTACATCTTTGTGTGCAGTGTAAATTACAAGATCATCTGCAAACTGTAAAAACTTTATGTTCCTGTTAGTTATGTATTGAGACATTTGACAGGTATAAATATTATACAATAATGGGGATATTGTAGCACCCTGCATTGTGCCTTTGTAAATGCTGTGTGGCCCATAAATAATATTATTATATTTAACATACATGCTCCTGTCATATAAAAAATTAAAAATCCATTTACAGAGCTTCCCGGGAACTCCAATATCATCTAAGATTGAAATCAATATGGAAGGATTCAAGTTATCGAATGCACCCTGTACATCCAAGAATGCACATACAGTAGCAGAGTGACTATGTAGTGAATTATTAATGTCTGATATTAAAGTAGAAAAGCTTTCTAATGCACTCCTTCCTTTACGGAATCCAAACTGTTGCATAGGTAGGATGTTATTGGTTTCAACATAATAATCAAGCCTTATTTTAATCATATTTTCAAATATTTTGCCTATGCAAGATGACAATGAAATGGGTCTATACGAATTGTAATCATTGCTTGGTTTGTCAGGTTTAAGTATCGGAATAATACACTGAGATTTCCATTGCAAGGGAATACTTTGGCTAGACCAAAGTAAATTAAATAAATCTAATAAAACCTTTTGTGCATTGCTATGTAACCTTTGTATTAACATATAAGGAATGTCATCAAGTCCAGGAGTAGTATTTTTTCTGGAATTTAGGGTTATTTGAAATTCATTATATGTAAATGGTTCACAAAGAAACTTGCTTTTTTCAGTGCCACTTTTTGCAAAGATGTTATTTAAACTAATAATATCTATATTTTTTTCAGGTGCTAAAGCAGGTGCAAACTTTTCTATAAAGGAAGGAATCCATTCATCATTTTTTGGTGGCTTATTAATGGAAGCTCTCTTAAATCGTCGTATGTAATTCCATATGACAGAAATAGGTGTGTATCTATTGAATGACTCGCAAAGTTTACGCCATCCGTCTTTTTTCTTCTCACTAAGTAGTCGTTTTTTAAGTGCATCATATTTCTTATACTCTATATAATTTGTAATTGATGGATAGTATCTATAAGCATTTAAGGCTTCTTTACTTTTTTTTACTGCTTCTAAACAGTCATCATCCCACCAGGGAACAGGTTTATGTAGTTTTACTAGTTTGTCTTTTTTACAATATTTAGGGATACATTGTTCTCTAATATTGTTAAGTATATCACAAAACTGATCATAACTATTTAAGGGGTTATCAGGATTTAAAACTAAATTATCAAACGCTTTTTCTGTTACAGATGAGAATTTGAACCAGTCTGCTTTATTGTAGAGGAATTTGTTTGGGGAATTGCCTACTGTATATTTTTCAACAGTAGTTTGGATATTAATAAAAGTAGGATAATGATAGCTTCCCATTGGATCGTCATGAACTGTCCAATGACATAGTGGAGCAACATTGGGAGATACACAAGAAATATCAATGCTTGATGGTCTAGCCGTAGCCGTGCCTACAGTTGTCAAAGATCCAGTATTTAACAGACATAGATCACTGTCGTCTAATAAGTTGAAGATATCTCTGCCTCGGGTGTTAGTACTGTGACAGCCGAATGCAACATGATGAGCATTAACGTCTCCTGAAAATAAGATTGGCTTTGGAAGTGTACTTATAAGATTCCTGAGTTTATGAACCCTTAAACGTGTTGGAGGTGGTGGACAATATGTACATAATATAGTTAGTTTACCTGCAGTTGTGTGTAAGGCAATAGCTACTGTTTGTAAGTAGTCATAAAAGGGTGTTTGTATAATATCAAATTTATAAGTATCTCTAATGAGAATACCTACTCCGTGATGTCCATTTTTCCCATTTCGGATTATGAAATGAAAACCAGGGATGTTTATTTTAGTCGAATCTTTTAGTCTAGTTTCGTTTAATAAGCAGACATCAACATTTTGATTATTGAGAAAATCAATCAGTAAAGGCTTTTTGTTATTTATACTCTGTATATTAAATTGACAAATTCTAATAAAATTACTATCCATCAAAGACAAGGGATTTTTTTAAAACTTCTTTAATGTTGTTGAATGTAAGTGGTTTGGGATTAGTAGAATTGCCCAGCTCAACAAGGGTTTTAATTAAGCTCGTTATAATGTCATCATTTTTTAAAATTCCTTCAATTAATTGTTTTTTATTAAAAGTTTCAGTTTTTTTTAATTGATTGTCAGTTTCCATTTGTTCAATTTTCTTATTAGTTTTATTTAAATGAGTATTTTTTTCATTAAACTGTTCCGTTCCTTTTTTGGTTTTATTAATTATTTCGGGTACTAAAGTCGGTTGTGGTCTAGGCTTTGGGAGAGCAGGAAATGAGTTATTTTGTAAAATATTAGCATAACTGCTTGAGTTTTTTTTCTTTTCTGCAATCTTTTTTTGTTTGATGGGACAATCTCTAGATATTGCTAGGTGAGAGCCTCCACAATTAACACACTTTATAATATCTTTATTGTCACATTTTGAGAAATGATGATCAGATGCGCAGATGCTGCATGTCTGAACACCTTTGCAAATCTTGGCACCATGATTAAACTTGAAACACTTGAAGCATTGCAACAAGGGTGCTACATACTCATTAACTTGGAACCTGTACAAGTCTAAGTAGACATACTTGGGTAGGACATTTGCGAGAAATGTCACACTCACAGATTGGTATGGTTTGATTTCACCATTGACCTTGCGTTGAAACCGTCTAACACTTATTATTTCAGAATCTGCCTGCAATTTTCTAAATAATTCTTCGTTTGAAATAGTAGTTGGAACATATTTTAGGACCCCAATTTTCTCAACTGCTCTTGCTGGAATGTAAGTCTTGAAGCTGTACTTCTCTTGGAAATCCCCATTTTTTAGGAAGTTGTTGGCGTTATTTGCCTGGGTAAATATAACGGCTATTTTGTTAGCATTTACTCGATGTATTAAATGTATACCTTTAATTTCGCTTTGGAGTAATGTGTTTAATAAAGAGGGGTTTTTATTGCCCAACTTTTCTCCCTCTTTGGTACTTTCCAAGTATACCACAAATTCTGTATTTACCGAGTTTTCTGCAAAGACTCGTTTGTAACCCGGTTTAATAAAAGGTTTATACATACTTGTATCCGGTATAAGTGCATAATTATTAGAAGATGCCTCTACATCAATCTCCTCCCTGCCTCTCTTTATTCCAGTATGGGTGGCGATATAATCCGGTGGTTTTTTACCCCCTGGGGGATCATCCCCAGGAGGGTCATTCATTCTGTTTAACACTGTATACACTAAACAAAGTTTTTATACTATTTATAAAGAAATATGTACAGCTTTTGACTATAAAACAACTTTTTGAAAATTTGTTTGAAAAAAGACGTCTTTATTTTTTGAAAGCCCGCCAAAAAGTCACTCTACCTATAGACAAGGCAGTGTTGCTATAATAATATTAACATTATTATGTAGTAGAAACGGATCTTTTAACCAGACAGCTGCGTTTCTAGAACTAAAGCCGTTTGGGGCTCACTCGACTCGTCTCAAACGACTTAAGGAACAAACTAACGGGAGTGAGCAGGATACCTGTTATATGTATCTCGTATACATTTGTCTCTTTCGTCGTTTGACGAAGACGAGACGAACGAGCCTTAAACAGTTGTGCTTCTAGACTTACTGTTATATATTTTTTTGATTGAGCCTCAGGCGCTGTCTTTGGCGACACCAAAACTGAGTGCCATGCCGAGCTTAAAAAATAACTAATTGGATGAACCCCTGTTCATCCATATCAGTCTGTCATTGACACTGCTGGAATATTTACTGCTAATATTTCCAATATTACGCTACTCTTGTACTGGGGGCCCTGGCACTACTGGACTGGCACCAAAATAGGGTGCCGACTATCTCATCAGTTGTTCGTAGTAGAGTTCAGAATCAATGGTCCCACCTGGCGGTTACAGTTCATAATGAATAATGCCCTTCCAATCCCACCATACACACACAGCATTACCTTGTTGCGAGATAACCCGGGTTTCACCAGAGTCTGTGAAGCCTGACCAGCCTTTGACCACGACCTTTTTCGCACGTTCTTGTCGTACGTGATCCACTTTTCATCACCAGTTATCAGGTTTTTCAAAAATGGTTCGGTTTCATTACGTCGTAATAATGAATCACAAATGAGTACACGGTTCATTAAGTTTGTTTCAGTGAGCTCATGAGGCACCCAAATATCGAGCTTTTTTTGTACCCAGCTTTTTTCAAATGCGCCAAAACTGTTTTGTGGTCAATTCCCAGTTCTTCAGCTACATCGTAACTACTGAAATGCCGACCTTGCTCCCCTTTTTTTAAAAATGGCATCCATTTTATCCGTAACAGGGCGCACAGAGCGAGGTGCATCTTTGACATCAAAATTTTCGGATTGAAAACGCTTAAACCAAATTTGTGCTACTCTCACAGACACTGCACTAGGTCCTTAAACATCACAAATTTTTTTGGCGGCTTGCGTTGCATTTTTTTTGTAGTAAAATTTTAAAATTTATCGAATTTCTTCATTGGATTCACTCATCTTAACAGTAAGAAAAACAAATGAAAATCACACATTTTACCAAATATGAATTTGGAATTATCTTTTTTAAAATTTAAACTTTTTAATAATACCAAAACCAGCCAGATACAAATGGTATAGCCAAAGAGATTTTATTATAAGTTCGTACATACTATTGCGAAAAGAGTTGTGGCGCCCCCACTATTTTGTTATCAGAAATTACCATTCTGACCATTGCTCTCAACTATTTTGATATTTAATATGTGATTAGTTATTTCCTGTAGCAAAAAGTATGGACTGGCAGTTGCCATTGTTAAAACCATAGACTTAGAGTTTGGACAGTAAAAAATGAAAGACGGAGCAGAAGGGAAAAATATTTAGTTCTATAAAAGTGTAATTCGTTATTTATCGTTTATTCTAGTATTCAATATAAGAAACAAGTTCAAGAAAAATGAAGTTTATTATTTGTGACTTGTGACCATCCCACAGAGTTTTTTCCCAACCTATTTTATCTTTGATTTACAGATATAACTTTGGTGCATTTTATTATTGGTAGTTAAAATCTTTTATTTAATAGTAACACCAACAAGCCCGCCCGCCCGCCCCGCCTCCTTTGCACCCCGCACACCCTCGCTTCGCCTTTCGCCGTCGGTCGAAGTAGCGGTGATAGTGGTATTTTACGTAGAATTTATTCGTTTTTGTGTGAACAGGTGTATATTTCATGACAATAACAACTTGGAAGGTTCACTTGTAGCATATTTGTGTAATTAACAGTTGAATTTTGTGTTGTTATGTGTTTTTTAAGAGTGCTTGGGTATCTCAAAATTTGTGAATGATAGGGTGGTGATCCTTTCTTGTTCATCGTAATGGACCGACTTCCCGCTAACTTCGTTAGAATTTAAAGCATTCGGTGAGTCATCGTCATTTTGAGTTCTAACGTCTAGACAATTTAAGTAAAACAAGTTGACTTCTATGCAGACGAGGTTAAAAATATCCGAGAACAAGAAAATGCCTTGCTTGTTGGTGTCACTGTTCAGACTGCTATTTTTACCAAATACAAATATCTATTAGTTTCAAACGTTCCCCGTTGTTTCCGTTAACTGATTCTCTCAGAAGAATGTAAACAACACACATTTCTGTCCTTTATATTTATGAAGCATGCAACATCTAAAGGTGTAACAGTCAGGCATTCCAAGAGATTCCAGTAACAGTGGTTGGGTATTCCAAGAGATATTCCATGGGCTTAATAATAGTTTGTTGGTACCCTAGAAGATAGGAATAAAACAAAGTATCTATATCAGTGCTAATGCAGCAGTGAGCTTATGAACTTTACTGATGACCCCTCGCTACCAACAGTTTACCTATAGCTTTTTATTCCAAGTAAAAGACTACAACATAAATTAATTTCCTGTTTTTTTATGAGTACATAATAAATTTTTTAACATGACACCAATGAAAACTAAATTTCAAATTAAAGGATACTAAGTATTACTGGGTATTTATTCAGATAATCAAATGATCATAGAAGAGGCAGAAGTATATGAAAAAAACTGTTTTAATTTTGAACATAAAATAGCACTATAAAACTAATAAAGGTTGTTTTGGCATATCACTAAATGAGTCTGTAGTTAAACGGTAATGAATTGAACAAGTTGTATCAGTGCCGGAATACTCCAGATGCCTGTAGAGTGTTGGGCTGACTAAACTCTACAAATCTAACCTAATAGACCTAAATACCTTACATAAATATTTTTAATCAGAACTTGGTACTCTTGTCTGCATATCCTGAAGTTTATTTTGCAATTTCCTTATAAAACGGCAAGCATATTAAATACCTACCTTAACATATGAGAACTGTCTCTATGGACATTTTATCACACCTGCTATCAACTCTACATCGCTTCGCTTAGATAAACCAAAATGGAGCTCTTATTCCATAGCAGTAAAAGTTGTTGTTTAAAATTTATTGAGTTTTTCTGTCAAATTTATTGAATCAATGCTTACATACTTGCTATGCTGAGTTAAAAATATTGTTTTTTGAATGTCAGCTTGGTGAGAAATCAAAATTACCTAATCATCAAGTTATTTATTCACTTTACATGTAATAATGGAAAGGGGGAACAAGTAAAGGATTTCTGGGTTGTCATAAAAAAACCTGTTAGGTGTACCTATTTTACAGATTAAATTATTTGAACAGTTTTCGGTTCCATTATCATTTTCAAGCAATATGCAAAATTTCAGATTAATTGACTCAGCCATTCAATGCTGCAAATGGTATATCATTAAATATGATTTTATTGACACTTCCTGGAACATTAGGTGTAATTACTTCCATCTTAAACAGATCAATTGAAACTGGAATCTTTCCTGATTCTTGGAAAGAAGCTCTCCTGGTACCCCTTCCTAAAAACAATAATCCATCGGAGTTAGTTAAAAGATCTACGTCCGATCAGTAAATTACCATTCTTATCTAAGGTCTTAAAAAAAATTGTATGTATGCAGCTCACTGAATACTTACATGTTAACAATATTTTACCTTAAAGGCAATCAGGATTTCGCAAAGCCAGAAGTACTAGCACAGCTCTTTTGGATGTTTTTGACGATATACTTGCAGGGAGGGAGGTTGGTGAGGGTGCAATTCTGGTTTTATTGGATTATTCACGCGCCTTTGACACCATTAACTCAACATTACTAATGACAAAGCTAGTGTACTATGGATTTGATAGCCCTACACTTAAATGGTTTTCTAGTTATATGACCGGTCGATCACAAAGAGTTGAAATCAGTTGTGATGGAAAACTACAACAATCTAACACTGTTTCCATTAAAAAAGGAGTCCCACAAGGATCGGTATTGGGCCCAATTCTTTTCATTTTGTTTACTTCAGATTTGCCAGACTGTATTTTACATAGTGGCCATCATATATATGCAGATGATGTAAAAATTTACAAAACTTTCAAACCCATAGAAACTGAAACCGCTGTAAATGAAATCAATAAGGACCTTGAACAAATCGCTATTTGGTCGAAAAACAATAGTCTCTTCATAAATCCAAGCAAATCTAAATTTATAGTGCTGGGCACAAAGTTGCAGGTGCAAACTATAAATATATATAAGCTGGAAGTTAAAATATGTAATAATGATATTGAGCAAGTAACTGAGGCCAGAAATTTGGGTGTATTAATGGACTTTAATCTTAAGTTTGAAAAACATGTGGTAAATACTGTCCCAATTGCTATTATAGGCTTAGTGTTTTGTATCCTATACAACAGTTTTTGAGCGTTGAAAGTCGGATACAACTGTGCGAAACTCTCATTTTGTCGAAATTAAATTATGCAGACTGTGTTATGGATGGTTGTATGTTGTATGTTACTAAGAAGCTCATACAGTGTTTACAAAATTCATGTGTGCGATTTTGTTTTCCGATACCACGTAGAGCACATATAACGCCATACCTTAATAGCAATTGTTTAATGAACATGGACTCTCGTAACCTCCACTTTTCTGTATTATTGTTTGGCGTCATTAAGCATAAAAATCCGCAGTACCTGTATAATAAACTAAAATTTTCTGACAGGCCATGATTCTCTGATCACCTTAAATGTCCAACTCACAGAACTGCTGCTTTCAGAGGGAGTTATTGTGCGACTAAGTGCTGGAATAACATACCACCTCCTTTAAAGAGTTCTGTTTCTGTTAATTCTTTTAAGATTTAACAGAAACAGAACTCTTTAAAGGAGGACTATAAACATTATCATCTTAATTTCCAGAAAATGCTCTGCTAATTAAATATTACTTACTCGCATATCAGCTAGGTACACCAGCCAAACATCCAGATTTACCTTCTTCTTCTTCTTTATGATATCGCAGCGATATTTAATTAATTATTTAATTAGTATATTGAAATAGTAGGGGTTGTATTTGAAAATTGTTGTTGTTGGGGATTTTTTTGCTATTTGTAATTTACTGTAATTTGTTATTTGTAATTTACTCTTTCTTGTTTGTCTTTTATTTCTTATTTTTATATAGCACTCTGAATTCTGAACTTCAAATATGTTTCCTGTATAATTTAGAATTTTAATTTTAAGTTTTACTAACGATTTTTATATTACTAAGATAATATGTAGGCATCCACTGAAAATCAGTGTCATGGCACATGTTATGCTTATGACACATGCTGAGTGGAGACCTATTTGGTATCCTTATTAGTTCCTAGTTATAAGATGTATGCAAAAATGTAAATATACCAAATAAAGTTGTTCTATTCTATTCTATATAAACAAATTGAATATTTTATATTTCTTTTCAATATAATATTTTATTTTTTAATTACAAACTAACCCTTGAAAATATTGCTTTTGCTCTGAAAATACTGCTTTTGTTGCAGAGATCTCAGAACTTTAATCAATAACAACCATTTATTTTTCGGAAACTACATTGCTATACCATAATAATAATATTATTAAATGCAAAATCGAGCACTTTCTTTAGTTTTCCATGAAGGTATGAATTTAAGAAATAATGTCATCTTTATCATCCAAACCAGACACCTAAAAAGGCAACACACATGGGACAAGTTCTTATAATATAACATGATTCATGAAGGCTGCCCTGTATAGCCATACACTGGAAGGGAATGCCCAACAAGCCACTAATTTCCCTAAAAAAACTGCTTATGGTCCTAGCCTAGGACCGATTGCAAGTCAGCAAAACGGAATTTTTATCACAAGCTCCCTAAATAGATTGTACCACACAAAATTCGACTCTAATAAGTGTCTGTTAAAATTGGTTTTTGTTCTCATATTGATGTGCATGGTAGATAGGCAGCCAGTGTCTGCATTTTGCCAGGGTGTGGACTATTCTGCTCAACGTACTATCCCATAAAATATTATATTGGAGAGGATGACCTTGTAGATGTTGAAACAAACACAACATACAAGTTAGTAATAGACACTATACATATATAACATAAATATGAAACTTATAAACAGGTTAGTCACACAAAAGTATACTTAAATCCACCACCTACATATACCGTGCACGCAAAAACATAAGTTATTTTTGAAATTACGGCTACACTGATGGTTATTTCATTTTTATGGAACACTCTGCAGTTGCTTTATACTAATATCATTACGCAAGTTTCAGATCTAATTTCAAGTATTCATATTTATTGTATGGTTTGGAGGTAACTTTGTAGTTTTTTTCTATCAATCAATCAATCAATAAGCCCTTTATTCTGAACTAAGAGTTGTGATTTTTGAGTTTATTTCTGTATTTATAGGATATCTCTTAGTTCAGTGTGCCTCTTGGCAAAGGCCTCCTCTAACATCTTCCATTGTTTCCTGTCTCGAGCAACTCTTCTCCAGTTAGGACCGGCTGTCAGTTTTAACTCGTCTTCCCATCTTTTTTGTTGCCTTCCTTTGCTCCGTTTGCCATCTCTAGGGTACCAATCTGTGACAATTTTGTTCCATTTATCTTGGGTAGATCTTATCATGTGACCTGTCCATCTCCATTTCTGTTGGTCTATTTTGGAGAGCACGTCAACAACTTTAGTTTTTTCTCTTATGTGTATACTTTGTACTCTATCCTGTTTTTTGATACCTATCAGACTTCTTTCCATGGATCTTTGGCAATGTTCGAGCATTTCTCTGTGGTGTTTGGTGAGTGACCACGTTTCGCAACCATATGTGATGCAAGGAAGTATACATGAACACTTTCCGTTTTACCCCAATACTTAGATGTGTAGACTTCATAACTTCTTTCAATGACCAGTACCTTTTCCATCCATTGGCTATTCGTCTATTTATTTCCTTAGTTGTTTGGTCTTTATGAGAAATGAGCTGGCCTAGGTAAGTGTACTCGTCTACACACTCAAGTGGCTTGTTGTTGATCTTAATTTCCATGTTTACAGAGTTTGTCAGTAGTTTTGTTTTGTCTATATTCATTGTCAGTCCTATTTTTTCGCTTTCTTTGTTTAGATCTTGTATCATTTTCCGTAAAGTTTCTGGGTTTTCTTCAAATAAGACAATATCATCTGCAAACCTGAGGTGGTTAAGTTTTCTTCCATTTATGTTAAGACCAAATTGATCCCAATCAAGTTTTCGGAAAATGTTTTCAAGCACTGCAGAGAATAATTTGGGAGACATAGGATCTCCCTGTCGGACTCCTCTTTTTATTTCAAAGGCATTGCCTAATGTTTCAAGTTGTATTTTTGCTTTGCTGTTACAGTATATGGTTTTGATTGTTTTAATGTATGTTGTGTGTATACCCTGTTTTTCTAGACTTTCCCATATAGCCTCATGGCTGATACTGTCGAAGGCTTTGGTGTAGTCAATGAAAGCCATGTATAGAGTCTTGTTATATTCATTGTATTTCTCAATAACTTGCTTCACGGTGTGTATGTGATCTATTGTAGCATAATTCTTTCTGGAGCCAGCTTGTTCCATTGGTTGGTTTTCATCTAATGTGGTGCTAATTCGTTCTAAGATAATTTTGGAGAATACTTTATAAATATTTGACATCAAGCTTATTGGTCTGTAGTTTCCTATGTCATCTTTTGCGCCTTTCTTATGTATAAGAGTAATGTGGGATGTTTCCCATTGTTCTGGTATGTGTTGAGATATTAAAACTTCATTGAAAATTTTTGTGAGTATAGGGACAAGTTCGCTCAAAGTTCCTCTTAGTATCTCATTTGAGATTTTGTCTGGGCCTGGTGCTTTTTCCATCTTTTGGCTGAGTATGGCTTTCTCTACTTCACTCGGTAAGATTTCAGGTTCTTGGTTGGTTTTAGTTACTTTGGTACTTCTGTTTACATGTTCTGGGTGTTTGTAAATATGGTTTGAATAAAGGTTTTGGTAGAATTTAGTTGCTAGTGTGTTCATGTCTTTTCTGTTTGTGATAGTGTCTTGTTTGTTTTTAAGGTTTGGTATCCAATCTTTGTTGTATTCACGTATCTCTTTCAGAGCCTTTCTTGTTCCTCCTGTTGTCAATATGTGCTTTTCTAGAGTTTTTAGTCTTTTAGTTTTAGTTTTTTAGTTTTTTTTTCTATAGAGAAAATTTAATGGAATCAAGTTTTCACAACAGCATGGACATTGCATTAGTCCTCAACTTTATCATATACTAGCTTTTGCCCGCGGCTCCGCCCGCGTCGAAGAGATTTTCGTGAAAATAAGGAAAACAAATGAATATGATTTTTTGAACGACTATATGCAACGGACACCATGTTTAACCAAGGCGCTAAAAAAGACCAATCAAATAAGTCCAAACTCGAAGGGACTGCTTTTGTCCGTTGAGGAGATCCCGTACCCATCTTCTAGTCTCATCACCAGATCCTGGTCACCATGTGTTACTAAAGTGCCAATAAAGACAAATCAAATAAGCCTAAATTCGAAGGGTTTGCTGTTGTCCGTTGAGGAGATCCTGTACCCATCTTCCAGTTTCATCATAAGACCCTGGTCACCATGTTTTACCAAAGTGCTAATAAATACCAATCAGTAAGCCCAAACTCGAAGGGTTTGCTGTTGTCCATTGAAGAGATCCCGTACCCACCTTCCAGTCCAATCATCAGACCCTGGTTACTATGTTTTAGCAAAGTGCCAAGAAGTGTCTCAGGATCGTTGTAGATGGAAATCTGTAGTCAGATTAAACTGATATAGTTTTCCCGTATGGGAAAACATCATTACGTAAATCATAGTATTTAATGTATCTGTGCTTAAACCTGGCTGTAGTCACTTTCTCAAGCCTAATATTAGCAAGAGGTGTGTCAGGATCGTTGTAGATGGAAATCTGTAGTCAGATTAAACTGATTAGTTTTGCCATATGGGAAGAAATCATTACTTAAACCACAGTATTTGATGTATCTATGCTTAACAAGGTGGTAGAGCTGATGCCAGGCTCGACTGTGCAGGTACCACCATCTTACACGCAAATCCTCCCGAAGTTATTTGGGGAAGAGTAAGAGAACAGCTCTCAGGCAAAACCAGGCGGCCCACCATTGCCGATGGATGGCGGTATATCCATCCCCAATTGCCGGGCTTTATATAAAACAGACTAGTGACGGGCAGCGGCGTCACTGGTGCGAGGGTTTCGGCACCGCGCTCACCAACCCGCCTGCCCAGCGTGTGTGAGTATGGGCATTTCTTCCAGGACAGCCAACAGTGGCGAAATCCTGGAAAGGACTTTGTCCAGCAGTGGACGAAACAGGCTGATGGATGGATGGATGCTTAAACCTGGCTGTAGTCAATTTTTCAAGCTTAATATTAGCAAGAGGCGTGTCAGGATCGTTGTAGATGGAAATCTTTAGTCAGATTAAACTGATACAGTTTCCTCGTATGGAAAAACAACCAGTTTTATCACGTATAGCTAACCATTTGGTCAGGGCACGCCGATAAAGCAGCTAAGCAGCGTTTTTCTCCCGACTTGGTTCACAAATACTGAATTTTCAGACTGAAAACTTACTTTTATTTAAATAAAATATAGCCTATGCTACTCAGCAATTGTGTAGCTTTTTACAAAAGAAATAATTTTTAGAATCGGTTCTGTAGTTCCAAAGATTACCTAAACAAACAAATCTTTCCTCTTTATATAATAGTGTAGATTTAGATTAAGTTCAGAGTGATTGTTGCAGTATTTATTGGTATAAAACAGGATTTTAAATATAACTTTGAAATTGTTTACCTCTCCTCTTTCTGAATGACTCACTAAGCTACTTGTTTATTTATGTATGTATCTGTGTATTTATATGTAGTATATTTCGATTAGATTTTAGATTTAGAACGAATCCTGATGTAGTGCACTGATAATGTAAATTTGTACATTAAAAATGTTTCTGTTTTCCCTAGGTCGACTGGAAGAAATTCCCTGTAGGAATAAGCCCGCCCTTGCCTTCTATCTGTTCTTTATATGTTTGTAAATATCTTGTTTTGTGTGCAATAAAGTGTTTATTCATTAATTAATTAATGTAATTGATATTTCCAGAAGGCAGCAGCAGGGATGGACGAGTGCCTCCTGAACGATCTCCTGGAGTGCTCGGTGTGCCTTGAGCGGCTCGACACGTCCTCCAGGGTGCTCCCCTGCCAGCACACCTTCTGCTTGAAGTGTCTGAAGGTGAGTTCGCACTTTACATCTACTGCGACAAACGCTATTCCTAGAATATTTAAATGAATTAAAGTTACTGAGTGATTATATAATATGTATGTATAGGATGGTACATAATCATGATGATTTTGTTTATGCAACAGCGATCATCAGCCTAGTGAAACAGGATCGTGATGGAATATTTAAATGAATTAAAGTTACTGAGTGATTATATAATATGTACGTATAGGATGGTACATAATCATGATGCTTTTGTTTATGCAACAGCGATCATCAGCCTAGTGAAACAGGATCGTGATGGAATATTTAAATGAATTAAAGTTACTGAGTGATTATATAATATGTACGTATAGGATGGTACATAATCATGATGCTTTTGTTTATGCAACAGCGATCATCAGCCTAGTGAAACAGGATCGTGATGGAATATTTAAATGAATTAAAGTTATTGAGTGATTATATAATATGTACGTATAGGATGGTACATAATCATGATGATTTTGTTTATGCAACAGCGATCATCAGCCTAATGAAACAGGATCGTGATGGAATATTTAAATGAATTAAAGTTACTGAGTGATTATATAATATGTACGTATAGGATGGTACATAATCATGATGCTTTTGTTTATGCAACAGCGATCATCAGCCTAGTGAAACAGGATCGTGATGGAATATTTAAATGAATTAAAGTTACTGAGTGATTATATAATATGTACGTATAGGATGGTACATAATCATGATGCTTTTGTTTATGCAACAGCGATCATCAGCCTAGTGAAACAGGATCGTGATGGAATATTTAAATGAATTAAAGTTACTGAGTGATTATATAATATGTACGTATAGGATGGTACATAATCATGATGCTTTTGTTTATGCAACAGCGATCATCATCCTAGTGAAACAGGATCGTGGTGGAATATTTAAATGAATTAAAGTTACTGAGTGATTATATAATATGTACGTATAGGATGGTACATAATCATGATGCTTTTGTTTATGCAACAGCGATCATCAGCCTAGTGAAACAGGATCGTGATGGAATATTTAAATGAATTAAAGTTACTGAGTGATTATATAATATGTACGTATAGGATGGTACATAATCATGATGATTTTGTTTATGCAACAGCGATCATCAGCCTAGTGAAACAGGATCGTGATGGAATATTTAAATGAATTAAAGTTACTGAGTGATTATATAATATGTACGTATAGGATGGTACATAATCATGATGATTTTGTTTATGCAACAGCGATCATCAGCCTAGTGAAACAGGATCGTGATGGAATATTTAAATGAATTAAAGTTATTGAGTGATTATATAATATGTACGTATAGGATGGTACATAATCATGATGATTTTGTTTATGCAACAGCGATCATCAGCCTAATGAAACAGGATCGTGATGGAATATTTAAATGAATTAAAGTTACTGAGTGATTATATAATATGTACGTATAGGATGGTACATAATCATGATGCTTTTGTTTATGCAACAGCGATCATCAGCCTAGTGAAACAGGATCGTGATGGAATATTTAAATGAATTAAAGTTACTGAGTGATTATATAATATGTACGTATAGGATGGTACATAATCATGATGATTTTGTTTATGCAACAGCGATCATCAGCCTAGTGAAATAGGATCGTGATGGAATATTTAAATGAATTAAAGTTACTGAGTGATTATATAATATGTACGTATAGGATGGTACATAATCATGATGATTTTGTTTATGCAACAGCGATCATCAGCCTAGTGAAACAGGATCGTGATGGAATATTTAAATGAATTAAAGTTACTGAGTGATTATATAATATGTACGTATAGGATGGTACATAATCATGATGATTTTGTTTATGCAACAGCGATCATCAGCCTAGTGAAACAGGATCGTGATGGAATATTTAAATGAATTAAAGTTACTGAGTGATTATATAATATGTACGTATAGGATGGTACATAATCATGATGATTTTGTTTATGCAACAGCGATCATCAGCCTAGTGAAACAGGATCGTGATGGAATATTTAAATGAATTAAAGTTACTGAGTGATTATATAATATGTACGTATAGGATGGTACATAATCATGATGATTTTGTTTATGCAACAGCGATCATCAGCCTAGTGAAACAGGATCGTGATGGAATATTTAAATGAATTAAAGTTACTGAGTGATTATATAATATGTACGTATAGGATGGTACATAATCATGATGATTTTGTTTATGCAACAGCGATCATCAGCCTAGTGAAACAGGATCGTGATGGAATATTTAAATTAATTAAAGTTACTGAGTGATTATATAATATGTACGTATAGGATGGTACATAATCATGATGATTTTGTTTATGCAACAGCGATCATCAGCCTAGTGAAACAGGATCATGATGGAACGTTTATTTTTTATTAATTAAGTCTGTCTTCCTAAGACTATAAGCAGTTGTCTAAAAACAATTGGTGGCATATTATAATTAGACATGCCCTCTCAGTGTCTGGATGGGTTGTCTTCATGAGGGAATTAGACCCTCTTGGCACCATATAATTATTAATTGAACCCTTAAAAAATAAATGAACTAAAATGAAAAATTTCCAACTTTGTTAAAACAAAATGAGTATAGATCAAAATGAGGTAATGTTATTATGATCTATCAGTCACAGTAAACTTCTGTTATAATGACAAATGTAACTTCTGCAAAATGCAACTGATTGTTGTAGATCTGTAGCCAGACAGACAGCTAAATTACAGTTAAATCTCCTATGTATCTCTTTACATTAAAATGTGAAGATGACTAAGTTATGTAAACAAAGGTATGATATGCTCGTACAGAAACCTTTTAGAGCTTAACCCATTTTAAGCCATACTTGGCAATTTTTTTATAAATAATTAAAGATTATGGATATATTTTAAATAAGTATTTGATTTCACCAAATACGGTGTGACTTGTTAGGGTAAGCAGTTTCTTGTCCCTAAAATACTTAAAAGGTACAAAATTACGTCGAAGATGGCTGAAACGGTTACATTCTACCTAAAAGTCTCACCAGTGACGTCAGATCAGAACCGAAGAAAAGTAAAACAATTATAATTGAATGAAATGATAAAATTCCATAATGAGAGAAACATAAGTTATGCAATTTGCACAGAGACCGAAACGAAACCCTTCAAATTTTGATTATTAAAAAAAACAGTCATAAATAAATAAGTTGGGTATATTAAAAAAAATCGTGTATATAATATGTTAATTTCGTATTAAATAACGATTACAACATATCAAGTATGTACGCACCTAACTAGTAGCTACCACTCAACGCAAACCAACAAATGAGTCAATCAGACTAGGATGAGTCAACCTAATACCGTCTAGGTTAGATCAACTCATAAATTATAGTTAAGACTAGTCACTGCCCGCGTTTATTCAAACTTTACCCCGTTTTCAGCTTGGGCGTTATTATATAAACACCCCTTGTAGTGTATGTGTTGACCAGGGTCACTACAGTGATAAAAAAATACCGCATTCAAATCTTCTCGACTTAAAACGGAACATTCATAATTAAATAACGATTACAACATATCAAGTATGTACGCACCTAACTAGTAGCTACCACTCAACGCAAACCAACAAATGAGTCAATCAGACTAGGATGAGTCAACCTAATACCGTCTAGGTTAGATCAACTCATAAATTATAGTTAAGACTAGTCACTGCCCGCGTTTATTCAAACTTTACCCCGTTTTCAGCTTGGGCGTTATTATATAAACACCCCTTGTAGTGTATGTGTTGACCAGGGTCACTACAGTGATAAAAAAATACCGCATTCAAATCTTCTCGACTTAAAACGGAACATACATAATTAAATAACGATTACAACATATCAAGTATGTACGCACCTAACTAGTAGCTACCACTCAACGCAAACCAACAAATGAGTCAATCAGACTAGGATGAGTCAACCTAATACCGTCTAGGTTAGATCAACTCATAAATTATAGTTAAGACTAGTCACTGCCCGCGTTTATTCAAACTTTACCCCGTTTTCAGCTTGGGCGTTATTATATAAACACCCCTTGTAGTGTATGTGTTGACCAGGGTCACTACAGTGATAAAAAAATACCGCATTCAAATCTTCTCGACTTAAAACGGAACATACATAATTAAATAACGATTACAACATATCAAGTATGTACGCACCTAACTAGTAGCTACCACTCAACGCAAACCAACAAATGAGTCAATCAGACTAGGATGAGTCAACCTAATACCGTCTAGGTTAGATCAACTCATAAATTATAGTTAAGACTAGTCACTGCCCGCGTTTATTCAAACTTTACCCCGTTTTCAGCTTGGGCGTTATTATATAAACACCCCTTGTAGTGTATGTGTTGACCAGGGTCACTACAGTGATAAAAAAAATACCGCATTCAAATCTTCTCGACTTAAAACGGAACATACATAATTAAATAACGATTACAACATATCAAGTATGTACGCACCTAACTAGTAGCTACCACTCAACGCAAACCAACAAATGAGTCAATCAGACTAGGATGAGTCAACCTAATACCGTCTAGGTTAGATCAACTCATAAATTATAGTTAAGACTAGTCACTGCCCGCGTTTATTCAAACTTTACCCCGTTTTCAGCTTGGGCGTTATTATATAAACACCCCTTGTAGTGTATGTGTTGACCAGGGTCACTACAGTGATAAAAAAAATACCGCATTCAAATCTTCTCGACTTAAAACGGAACATACATAATTAAATAACGATTACAACATATCAAGTATGTACGCACCTAACTAGTAGCTACCACTCAACGCAAACCAACAAATGAGTCAATCAGACTAGGATGAGTCAACCTAATACCGTCTAGGTTAGATCAACTCATAAATTATAGTTAAGACTAGTCACTGCCCGCGTTTATTCAAACTTTACCCCGTTTTCAGCTTGGGCGTTATTATATAAACACCCCTTGTAGTGTATGTATTGACCAGGGTCACTACAGTGATAAAAAAAATACCGCATTCAAATCTTCTCGACTTAAAACGGAACATACATAATTAAATAACGATTACAACATATCAAGTATGTACGCACCTAACTAGTAGCTACCACTCAACGCAAACCAACAAATGAGTCAATCAGACTAGGATGAGTCAACCTAATACCGTCTAGGTTAGATCAACTCATAAATTATAGTTAAGACTAGTCACTGCCCGCGTTTATTCAAACTTTACCCCGTTTTCAGCTTGGGCGTTATTATATAAACACCCCTTGTAGTGTATGTGTTGACCAGGGTCACTACAGTGATAAAAAAAATACCGCATTCAAATCTTCTCGACTTAAAACTGAACATACATAATTAAATAACGATTACAACATATCAAGTATGTACGCACCTAACTAGTAGCTACCACTCAACGCAAACCAACAAATGAGTCAATCAGACTAGGATGAGTCAACCTAATACCGTCTAGGTTAGATCAACTCATAAATTATAGTTAAGACTAGTCACTGCCCGCGTTTATTCAAACTTTACCCCGTTTTCAGCTTGGGCGTTATTATATAAACACCCCTTGTAGTTTATGTGTTGACCAGGGTCACTACAGTGATAAAAAAAATACCGCATTCAAATCTTCTCGACTTAAAACGGAACATACATAATTAAATAACGATTACAACATATCAAGTATGTACGCACCTAACTAGTAGCTACCACTCAACGCAAACCAACAAATGAGTCAATCAGACTAGGATGAGTCAACCTAATACCGTCTAGGTTAGATCAACTCATAAATTATAGTTAAGACTAGTCACTGCCCGCGTTTATTCAAACTTTACCCCGTTTTCAGCTTGGGCGTTATTATATAAACACCCCTTGTAGTGTATGTGTTGACCAGGGTCACTACAGTGATAAAAAAAATACCGCATTCAAATCTTCTCGACTTAAAACGGAACATACATAATTAAATAACGATTACAACATATCAAGTATGTACGCACCTAACTAGTAGCTACCACTCAACGCAAACCAACAAATGAGTCAATCAGACTAGGATGAGTCAACCTAATACCGTCTAGGTTAGATCAACTCATAAATTATAGTTAAGACTAGTCACTGCCCGCGTTTATTCAAACTTTACCCCGTTTTCAGCTTGGGCGTTATTATATAAACACCCCTTGTAGTGTATGTGTTGACCAGGGTCACTACAGTGATAAAAAAAATACCGCATTCAAATCTTCTCGACTTAAAACGGAACATACATAATTAAATAACGATTACAACATATCAAGTATGTACGCACCTAACTAGTAGCTACCACTCAACGCAAACCAACAAATGAGTCAATCAGACTAGGATGAGTCAACCTAATACCGTCTAGGTTAGATCAACTCATAAATTATAGTTAAGACTAGTCACTGCCCGCGTTTATTCAAACTTTACCCCGTTTTCAGCTTGGGCGTTATTATATAAACACCCCTTGTAGTGTATGTGTTGACCAGGGTCACTACAGTGATAAAAAAAATACCGCATTCAAATCTTCTCGACTTAAAACGGAACATACATAATTAAATAACGATTACAACATATCAAGTATGTACGCACCTAACTAGTAGCTACCACTCAACGCAAACCAACAAATGAGTCAATCAGACTAGGATGAGTCAACCTAATACCGTCTAGGTTAGATCAACTCATAAATTATAGTTAAGACTAGTCACTGCCCGCGTTTATTCAAACTTTACCCCGTTTTCAGCTTGGGCGTTATTATATAAACACCCCTTGTAGTGTATGTGTTGACCAGGGTCACTACAGTGATAAAAAAAATACCGCATTCAAATCTTCTCGACTTAAAACGGAACATACATAATTAAATAACGATTACAACATATCAAGTATGTACGCACCTAACTAGTAGCTACCACTCAACGCAAACCAACAAATGAGTCAATCAGACTAGGATGAGTCAACCTAATACCGTCTAGGTTAGATCAACTCATAAATTATAGTTAAGACTAGTCACTGCCCGCGTTTATTCAAACTTTACCCCGTTTTCAGCTTGGGCGTTATTATATAAACACCCCTTGTAGTGTATGTGTTGACCAGGGTCACTACAGTGATAAAAAAAATACCGCATTCAAATCTTCTCGACTTAAAACGGAACATACATAATTAAATAACGATTACAACATATCAAGTATGTACGCACCTAACTAGTAGCTACCACTCAACGCAAACCAACAAATGAGTCAATCAGACTAGGATGAGTCAACCTAATACCGTCTAGGTTAGATCAACTCATAAATTATAGTTAAGACTAGTCACTGCCCGCGTTTATTCAAACTTTACCCCGTTTTCAGCTTGGGCGTTATTATATAAACACCCCTTGTAGTGTATGTGTTGACCAGGGTCACTACAGTGATAAAAAAAATACCGCATTCAAATCTTCTCGACTTAAAACGGAACATACATAATTAAATAACGATTACAACATATCAAGTATGTACGCACCTAACTAGTAGCTACCACTCAACGCAAACCAACAAATGAGTCAATCAGACTAGGATGAGTCAACCTAATACCGTCTAGGTTAGATCAACTCATAAATTATAGATAAGATTAGTCACTGCCCGCGTTTATTCAAACTTTACCCCGTTTTCAGCTTGGGCGTTATTATATAAACACCCCTTGTAGTGTATGTGTTGACCAGGGTCACTACAGTGATAAAAAAAATACCGCATTCAAATCTTCTCGACTTAAAACGGAACATACATAATTAAATACAGACACGACAAAAAATTGGTTTTGGCCTCAGTCTAATATCTAATAACCCATTTCAAAGGCGAAAATATTCAATGTACAGGCACGACTTTTTCCTACTTTATTACTAGTATCAAACTGGATCTAGTTCAGTCTCAGTTCTAGTCCAGTTTGATTCCTAACGCCTGGTCCACAAAGAGCATTGTTGTTTGGCAGAAGACTCTTATATTGTTGGCCCGTAATATTTGTTTACAATGTGAGAGGAAGGGCCTGTTAGCTTACAGGAAGCTAGTGGAGGGGACTGTTTTGTGGTTCTAGTTGGGAGCAGATAATTACGCGCTGATGTGAGATCGCTAAGGATGAACTTACTTATCTAAGGGAACTTTCCCTTGATTTTCACGTTTTGCACCGAACCCTGAACACATTATAGTAAGTAACATTAATATAGGTGCCAAATGAAGCAACATTGAGGCGACAATAGACAACCGAAATGGTAGCACCTGACAAACAATTCGGAACCCTCTGAGTACAGAACTCAATTTTTTATTATTTGTTCTTTTACTTTTAAATAGTACCTATATTCTACAACCTGACCAAATTTAAAACTTGTATGTATTATCGTTTTCAAGAAAGAGCTGAACAAAAAAAGTTTTTAATATAATAAAACAAGGTTTCCTTCGGTTTCAAATTTTTGTTTTTTCATTATTCGCCGTTATAGAGACCATAGTAACACGTATTCTGTGAAGATTTTAACTGACTACCTATAACGACTGAAGCGTTAGACCCCTGTGACAGACGGACAGAGACAGCGTAGGCGTAGTAATAGGGTTCCGTTTGGCACCTGAATGCAACATTTGTCTGTCTTTCTAAATCAGGGGTCTTTTCCCTCAACCTTTTTTAGCTCGAGGGCCAATAATCTATTCCAGGTCTGTCAAAGGGCCACATTACCACCTCAACAATAATTGAAATACCAAACAAGTAAATCAATTTTATTTATTTATTCAAAAATAATAATAAACAGTTTAATGTGAGGATTGATACTTTTTACTTTTCACCAGATTCACTTTTATTTTTGTGGTCGCAACCCGCAGGATACCTTCCAGATGTACAGTGGAGACCGCAT
Organism: Ypsolopha scabrella; assembly: GCA_910592155.1. Taxonomy (NCBI): domain Eukaryota; kingdom Metazoa; phylum Arthropoda; class Insecta; order Lepidoptera; family Ypsolophidae; genus Ypsolopha; species Ypsolopha scabrella. Next base: position 1,339,563 of record OU342972.1, on the reverse strand, counting down.
CAAGTTAGACACTTCGGACTTTGTACCTATCTTATATTCTTCTCTGTAGGAGCTAATGTCGTACTGCAAGTGTATAGCTTGATGTGGTCTCCACTGTACATCCGTAATCCTTGTCCTGGTTTTGGATTTTTACATTTTTCATCCTTGAAAATAGCTACTCGCACACATTATATGCGGCTAAAAGTGACATCATCTTTAGGGCGTGATTTCTTATTTCAGGGGGCCTAGCATGGTTCCACTTTAACACCATTTGACAGTAAATCCCATATATTTTCTGTGAAATGGTGTTTTAAAAGGGTGTTTAAGTGGCAACCATGTTAGACCTGCAGGAAATGAATTTTTATCGACAAATTTAGATTAATAATCATGCTGTCTTTTTCTTTGAGTTCGGTATTTCACTGCAAATCTATCAACTCCATTTGAACATTTAGTAGGATGTCTTCAACAGGTACACTGACTGACAGATTTCAGTTTCAGTTTCTCTGAAGTCGGCAAATCTTTATGTGAACTCTGTGTTTAGCATTTGTAACGCTGTGACATACTTGTCCACGTCTGTACACCCGCAACTTGACAATTTAGGAAAGTGCATGAACTTTAAATAAATATTTCCTTTAGCCTCTGAGGTCCGCAACAAATGTCCCCACGGGTTGAACACCCTTGGTCTAAATTATAATAGGTTTATTTCTCCAACTCTTTCTTATACAAGTGTCAACATTTGGGGTGTTCAACGTAAAGAGTAGCCACTGCCAGGAGGTTCCACTCTTTAATTCTTATTTACATTTACATTACCAACATCTTATTGAACATATGTACTCGTACATGTTTAGTATAATGTTTGATGTTACAAGAGCCAACTGTTTCCATTCGCAATGTTGCACCAAATATTTTTTGAAAAAAAAGGCATTTTTTACAAGTTTCCTGCCCTTCTTCTTAGCAATACTAATCGAATGGTGATATAATATTTTTATTCCTAGATTTCTTTATTTTATGCAGGTGTATAACTTTATTACATTTTAGTAGCCCAACCTAAATATTTTTGTATGTATTTCCTTTATTAGTTTTTTTTTAATCCATCCATCCATCAGCCCATGTTCGACCACTGCTGGACATAGGCCTTTCCCAAATTTCGCCACTCATGTCGGTCCTCCGTCCTCCTCATCCAGCCGCCCCCCGCAACGTCCTTCAGGTAGTCGGTCCAGCGGGCACGAGGTCGTCCTACACTACGCTTTGCTGTACGTGGTCTCCATTTTAGAACCTTTCGGCCCCAACGGCCATCATCTCGGCGACAAATATTCTAAAGATATTATATTATAAAGATTAATTTCCACAAAGTGCCAACAATCACAAGCATCAACTATATAAAGATTAACTTTGACTTGTAGAAAGTATACTTTATGTATCTATTTTACAAAATAAATATTTTGATTTTGATTTGATTTTTGACAACAAAGTAAGGTAAGTAAACATTAAGAAAATAAACTGTATTAAGTGTTGATACCTATAGAAGTTAATTCGGTCGTTTTTAGGATTCCGTTTTATAGAATCACTTTGTTATCCGTCTGTCAAGACCCTTTTCTCGGGCCCCGTTAGAGGTATCAAGTTGAAACTAACTGCAGAAGCCTACGGCCCCATAGTGCTGTTAAAAATTAGGCTTCCAACGCAACGCGAATAAATGTTATTGCCTTTTAAGTAATAAATTTCATAGAAATTGGCTCACCATGAATACCTATAGGGTACTTCCAGTTGACTTAGACACTTGACATTCCGTTACTATCTAGGAAATGAACTACAGTCGGTGCGCAGCGGCCGCTTTCAAGGACACTGCCGAGACAAATAAACACTTAGTTTAATTACGACCCGGAGGACGTTGCGGGGGGCGGCTGGGTGAGGAGGACGGAGGACCGACATGAGTGGCGACATCTGGGAAAGGTCAAGTCAAGCCGTTCCCTTCAGCCCCTCGCCTGTTGCTTCAGTTCCTGGTGCGCTTAGTTCCTGCTCTCGCAACAACCTTGTGTATCTTCCGGTACAACAGTTGTATCTGTCTGTACATTTAATGTATTTTCAACATTTTAAATGGAATTACTTTTTGGTATTGTACTGAAGCCACAACTTCTATTTTTAGGATTCTTGTCTGTGTGAATCTATGGAACCTAGCGGACATGGAAGCGGTTTTCTTTATTATCATCCTGTTTAACATATATAGGGGTGTTGATAATACATCGGCCAAGCCGAAAACGGGCAGATATTGAATAAACGCGTACGCAGCCGCGGGCGGAAAGCTAGTGGTTGGTATAATTTGTCTCCTAAGAAGTACTTGTCGTAGGCGGATATTGAGTATTTGCTTGTAACATTCAGGTTGTTTCATTAACAACGAATATGTACATTTTGTCGTTCCCTCCCACAGTATGAGAGGTTTATCAGATGCCTGAGGTGGTTCATCTAGGGTTCAATAACATACTGAAAACGCTCTTAGTCCTAACAGCCCCTTTGGCCACTCTTAATTAAGACCCACTTCACGAAATTACGCTTTTTGTATGGCCTCTCTCTATGGATCGTATTTTTTTTTTTGTTATTTTGAGTTGTTAATCATGTTTTTTATTCGATTGGTCCACGATAATTTTTTTTTAATATTATTAAATTAAATTATTATCCCTGTCTCTTACGCGCCATTTTATTGCAGTTGTCTATCACCTATCTCTATCTCTCCATTGCGTTCTGGACTAGGGTTAAACAATTTAATGAAAGGTTTAAAAAAATAATTGTAGTTTTGTATATTATGAAAATATTAAACACGCTTAACATACTTTGTTAAATCTATAGCACACGTGGTTTAAAGGAACGAAGTACTTTTCCTAACATCCTGTATAAAATATACTTTATTCACTACAAAAACTCTTGGTAAACTGGCGGCGGGGAAATTGACGAAAGTCCTTTTTAGGGTTCCGTACCTGAAGGGTGCCAAACGAGAATCTATTACTAAGCCTCTACTGTCTGTCTGTCTATCTGTCAAGATACTCCTTCTCGAGCCGCGTTAGAGATATCAATTTGAAAGTATATTGGGGAAAAAGTTTCTTCGCATTTATATGAAAATTGAAAACATTTTTTATAAAGTTTATTTACATTAACTAAAGTAATTATGTAGGTGCCATTTTGTTCGATAACTTTCTGCCATCTTGTAGGTAGGGACATGATCCCATTGCTATAGAAATTCTGGGACTTCTGATCAAAAAACCGCGACAAGTGGTTTTGGCAGTCCTCTCGTGATGTTTACCTGACACTGCCTAAAGAATTCTGAAGAGACCGAAACAAGTGGAAATCTGAAGGTGCAAGGTCAGGACTATACGGCGGATGCATTAATACGTCCCAGCCAAACTCTCTTAATTTTTGCTGAGTGGCTAAAGATGTGTGAGGTCTAGCGTTATCATGATGAAAAACCACACCCCTTCTGTTGACTAATTCCGGCCGCTTTCTCTCAACTTCTTGCTTTAATCTCATCAGTTGTTCGCAGTAGAGTTCAGAATCGATGGTCCTTCCTGGCGGTAACAGCTCATAATGAATAATGCCCTTCCAATCCCACCATACACACAGCATTACCTTGTTGCGAGATAACCCGGGTTTCGCCAGAGTCCGTGAAGCCTGACCAGCCTTTGACCACGACCGTTTTCGCACGTTCTTGTCGTACATGGTCCACTTTTCATCACCAGTTATCAGGTTTTTCAGAAATGGTTCGGTTTCATTACGTCGTAATAAAGAATCACAAATGAGTACACGGTTCATTAAGTTTCTTTCAGTGAGCTCATGAGGCTCCCAAATATCGAACTTTTTTGTGTACTCAGCTTTTTTCAAATGCGCCAAAACTGTTTGGTGGTCAATCCCCAGTTCTTCAGCTACATCGTAACTACTGATATGCCGATCTTGCTCCACTTTTTCATAAATGGCATCCATTTTATCCGTAACAGGGCGCCCAGAGCGAGGTGCATCTTTGACATCAAAATTTCCGGATTGAAAACGCTTAAACCAAATTTGTGCTACCCTCACAGACACTGCACTACGTCCATAAACATCACAAATTTTGTTCGCGGCTTGCGTTGCATTTTTACCTTTTTTGTAGTAAAATTTTAAAATGTATCGAAGTTTTTCATTAGATCCACTCATCTTAACAGTAAGAAAAACAAATGAAAATCACACATTTTACCTAATTTGAATTTGGAATTATCTTTTTTAAAATTTAAACTTTTTAATAATACCAAAACCAGCCAGATACGAATGGTATAGCCAAAAAGATTTTATTATAAGTTCATACATACTATTTGGGAAAAGAGTTTTTCCCCAACCTATAATACCTTTTATAGCACACCGTGCGTAAAATGACAACTTTATTGCTAGGCAAATGTATTCTAGCTGTTCAGTCCATATTCTTAAAATTTGTTTTTTTTTCAACATATCTCTAGAACTAAGGAATAAAAAAAAATTTAAACGCTTTTCGGATTAAGAATAAAATGATATCCCCATAGATTTTTCATTTTTTTACCTCAACAGAAATTAAAACTTGTGGATTAAGTCTATAGCACACATAATATAGAGAAAAATATGAAAATTACATATTATTAATTATTTCGTACTAGGTTCTGTTTTTTCATTTCGGGGTACGGAATTTTATAGATATGTTTATCTTTCGTTGTGATGGATATACTGCGCCTTAAATATGTATTTTAAAAATCCGTCGTGACATGAATCCTAGAGGGGGTGTTTGCAAGACAAAGTCCATACCCGTGCACCCACGTTTCACCGACGATTATTACTTGGTGTAGGTGGCGAGTGAGCCCTTTCACAGAGAACCCACAGCTTTAACTAAAAAACTACTGCTTCGATGACATGGCTCGTAGATCTAGAATAAGAAATTTGATAGGTACCAGAAACAAATCAAGACTGAAGTGTTCTGTTTTTAAAGGAGCCCGAAGAATCCCGTATCTACTGCTACACGACAAACTTAATGTAAACGATTGTATCGTGAGTGGGCGCCGCGCCGCGTCGCGCCGTTACTGGTTGCGACTGAGGCCGACGGTCGACCAAGTTAATAATTGTTTTTATTGAAGCTGGAGACAATTTGCCTGACTTCAATTTATTTCAGCCATTCGGTGGTCTCTTTGGCTAATTTATTTTATATGTGTTCTTTATTTCTGTTATACAGGCTGTAAGTGCAAAGTCAAGAATCCCTTTAGGGTATGAAAGTATACACGATTCTGATGTCATTACGAGAAAAAAAAATGTACCTTGAATTTTCACCAAAAAAAAGCTATGGCTATGCAGCTCACCGGCCTCCCCACACACCTAATTGCACCCCGCAACCCGCACCCCTCATCCGAGTGGCCAGCGACCAGTGAGGGTGTCCACGCGATTAGTGTATCTTTACCGATCATACTAACACACTCTTAAAGGATTCTTGCCTTTGATTGTACACCCGGTATAGTTGCGACGTATCGCCCCGAATGGTAACTCAGAGGTGTTTCCGTGTGTGGACTGTCAACAGAACGGTCAACACCGACCCTCTTTACACCGACAACGTGATACGTGAGCCTGTCGCCGCTCTTCGGGCACACATAGGTACAGAGCCCACATCAAGCTGAACACTTTCAGTATAAGCTGACCTCTCATTGTATAGGCTTCCCGCGTGTATAGCTTGATGTGGGCTCCACTGTACAGGGCATACACAGGTTCTTACGAGCACAAGTTGAACTAAAAACTGTCGCGGGATTTATTAGTATTAGCCGTCCAAGATAAATAGGTCAATGAGCCAACCAACAATCGCAGATATCAAAAGCTAATACAGTATTTAACATTGGCCTTTTTGTGTTGGACGGGTAGTAACATTATTTCCTAGTGGTCTCGACCTGCTCCATCCGTACTCTGGATAGCTGCTATCAGACATCATCCTGAAGCAGAACCGAGTCTTCGATATGACCTCACTTGTACGAAAAGACAGATTATTCAAATGTAAAGCAACGTCTAAATTCAAAGCGTTATATTATGTTAGGTAATTGTTATACCTACATATGTATGTAGTTGGAAACCATAATTAATTTCGTTCTACAGTGATATTTATATTTATGAATTAAACCTCCTCCAAGATAATGTTTGCTTCGTTTAATGAGTTCATTGTTGTAATCATATCTTTCCATTAGTGTTTGTTTATGAACCTGTTTCATTTAAAATATAACTACTTGAGTTCCTTGATTTATTGGTTGTTCGTTACGATTTCCAAGTTAAACGATAAATATTAGCAATATTGCATTTTGATAACTTTATTATAATAACTGGCCTTTGCCAGCGGCTCCACTCGCGTTTATTCAATCTTTGCCCCGTGTTTGGCTCGGGCGTTATTTTATGAACATCCTTTATAGCCTATGTGTTGACCAGAGTCACTGCGATGATAATATAAAAATACCGCATCAAAATCCGTTGATTGGTTCTCGAGTGAAAACGGAACATACAGACAGACAAACAAAAATTTTAAAAATTGTTGTTTCGGCCTCAGTACAGTACCAATAACCCATTTCGTTTAAAATTTCGCGATAGTATTCAATGTACAAACACGACTTTTTTATTTTATTATTAGTAAGATATTTTAATAGTAGATTATTCCCGCGTTTCCGCCGACGTTTCTCTTAAGGGGCTATTTCGATAAAATCGACACTTTTTGAAGTTGTATACCTGCTTTTCAGAAGAAGCCACTAATTTGATAAATTAGTATATAAATAAAGGTATTTTTCTCTAGTCTTCTTCAGAACAGAAACGCGATTGCAGAACTTTAGCTCGATAGAAATAATTATTGAAATGAGGTCTTTTTCGACATTTTTTTTCATAGTTTGTCAAATAGGAATGACAGACAGACCTCAACAATATTTTATTAGACAGATTTTAACAATATCTTAATTTTGTCAGTTTGAAATTTTGAGAACTATTATAGTTAATTTTATATTAATTGAAAACCGACATCTTGCATTTTTTTCCGGAATCCGTCCCTCTCGCACTGTGGGTCGTTCCGCATGGAGTGGGAGTGACTTTTCCAAGCGTGACATATCCTCTTAAGATTTACGAAAGTGCAGAGAAAATTAATTTATAGTAAGTCTGTACAATAACATGTCTAGAAATAGCAATGAATTGTTTTTAAATAGCATAGTTTTCAAACGCAACCTCTATTCATAGCTAAAAGTTTAAATTTATACTCGTCGAAGACGTTACTGTGCTATTGATAAATAGTTAATTGCTATTTTAGACATTTCACCGAGCAGGTATTTACTACAAATATTTTCAATGATTACTCCGGTATATAAGTAATGTTTTTCTCTCTAATGCGGTAGCACTTTCCCCATCTCTTAATACATTCAATATTAACTAATCAGCGTTAGTCATAGCATTATACATAATAATATGTATAAAAATACCTATGTAGCCTTTCTTTGAAGACAATGATTACTGCTCATCCCCCCTCAGTTATGGATTGATGCTGATGTGATGATACATAGCCTGCAACATTCCTCAAGAACTGTAACAGTCGAAACCGCATCAAAATCAGTCCCGTATCGAATTATAACTGAACAATCATACAGCATACAAAATAAAGTAGTTCCTAATAGGGAGTGCTAATACAAGCAGGTGATTTGTTCATAATTATGTTATTCAAAGATTCAAAATGTTCATATGTGAAATAAATACATAAAATATACGTTTAACATGTCAAATCTAATCCGTACAAAAATTATATTTTATGATGAAACAAATATGATACTTACGGGAAATATATAAAAAACTATATTTAAGTTGGGCTACTAAAGTTATACACATGCATAAAATAAAAACTTATTGGAATAAGAGTATTATTATACATAATGCAATTAATAAATAAGTTGATAAATAAACTGAATAGACCATAAATAAATATAATGCCTAACTAAATATATACTAATAGTATACTCTAATATAATACTCGCCAAGCCTTGACCGAACACTGAACAGCGGCTAATGGCGCGCCATTTCAATATCTGATGTCCGCCGGTTTCCGTCAAACAGTCCAATGATCCAAATTGTTCCGTTGCCGAGAAGTATGCCTGGTTCCTCTTTGGTCAAATCAAATCAAATAATTTATTCTGCAAAATGGATACAATAAAGTATACTTTCTGCAAGTCAATATTAATCTTGAAAAAAATCGATAAAATATGTAAAAAATAAATAATAAATAAATAAGTATAGGATGACTCTCGTCTACACATCCATACCGGAGAGCCGACAAGTGGCAGGACCAAGGCTCAACGACCCCTCCCGCGACATACGCTAAATAAATGGTTGTACAATCGACGTTATTGTGGGTGGCAGAGCTGATGCCGGGCTCGACTGTGGAGGTATCACCATCTTACTCGCAAATCCCCCCGAGGTTATTCGGGGGAGAGTAAGAGGACAGCTCTCAGGCAAAACCAGGGGGCCCACCATTGCCTGGGACCGATGGATGGCGGTATATCCATCCCTAATTGCCAGGCCTTAAGACAGACTGGTGACGGGCAGCGGCGTCACTGGTGCAAGGGTTTCGGCACCGCGCTCACCAACCCGCCTGCCCAGCGTGTGTGAGTATGGGCATTTCTTCCGCGGGGACCGCCAAGAGTGGCGAAATCCTGGAAAGGCCTATGTCCAGCAGTGGACGAAACAGGCTGATGGATGGATGGACAATCGACGTTACACAAACTTGAGTGTGTTGATCTAGACAAAATAAAAACTGCCTTCCCCACCGAAATGCTAAAACTTAATCAAGATGGTAGAGCTGATGCCGGGCTCGACTGTGGAGGTACCACCATCTTACTCGCAAATCCTCCCGAAGTTATTCGGGGGAGAGTAAGTGAACAGCTCTCAGGCAAAACCAGGCGGCCCACCATTGCCTGGGACCGATGGATGGCGGTATATCCATCCCTAATTGCCAGGCCTTAAGACAGACTGGTGACGGGCAGCGGCGTCACTGGTGCAAGGGTTTCGGCACCGCGCTCACCAACCCGCCTGCCCAGCGTGTGTGAGTATGGGCATTTCTTCCAGGGGGACCGCCAAGAGTGGTGAAATCCTGGAAAGGCCTATGTCCAGCAGTGGACGAAACAGGCTGATGGATGGATGGACAATCGACGTTACACAAACTTGAGTGTGTTGATCTAGACAAAATAAAAACTGCCTTCCCCACCGAAATGCTAAAACTTGATCAAGATGGTAGAGCTGATGCCGGGCTCGACTGTGGAGGTACCACCATCTTACTCGCAGATCCTCCCGAAGTTATTCGGGGGAGAGTAAGAGAACAGCTCTCAGGCAAAACCAGGCGGCCCACCATTGCCTGGGACCGATGGATGGCGGTATATAAAACTGACTGGGGTGATGGGCATCGATGACTCTTTTTGTGAAATTCGTAAATTATTCTTTTCGTGTTCCTTAAAAACGCAAGAAGTTCAATTATTATGGGACGTCAATATTTTATTTTGTGAAATTAGCAAAAAGTGTTATCGATCTGTGTTACTGATCACTTACCAAGCCTCTAGTATGAATTTGATTGTTTAAATAAAAGTCACCTTGTATATACCTATTATTCTGATCTTAAAATGAGGACAGTAGAATTATTAAACAGGTTAACCATGTATATTCAATCAACTATTCATGTGATCAAAATCATAATATTATTATGTAAGAGTTTATATAACAAAAGCTTACAGAATTGTATTTTGTGCAAAAACAAAACACCAACAACTTCATGATAAATGAGAAAAACAAAACGCGGGGTTTGTTTTTTTATTTTTCATTCACCCTTTTAGCTTAAGGTGGACGCGCACGGTCTCGTTTCAAAACCCACAACTTATTATTATTATATTTAAATGTGATTTATGGCATTAAGCAATCATAGTTGAATACCAATTAGGCTTTTCTAGCAAAGTTGTGTTATTTAATTGTAAATTTACTTTACTTTAAGGGTGTTTACAACTTTGTCATGCAGGATTATTCATGATTTAAAGATTTTTAAGTAATGAATTAAGTATACGGACAGATAAACCTAAAGCCCGAGTATTGTACAGGAACATAGGTTTGTACACGAGATTAATGGGCATAAGGCTTACTAAACCTGCGGGGCTATTACGACTCAGTTTCGGTTGCTAGCTATAGTTGCTATTCACCAAAAACAGATAAAAAATGAACTTCCAAAATAATTGTGAAGTCATTTCAAGTGCAAACTTATCCTTAGATAAGCGGATATGTGTGTTTTAGACGATAGCCACTTGGTTTGGCAACTGAGTTTACGATACAGAATCAGGGAGCTGGTTGACGCATTAAAAGTTGGATTACAAATGATTTGATTGTATTTTCGTCATATTTTATAAATTTCTGAGTTATCGATCATTAGGAAGGAGCGGTCACTCCTAATACAGGTTCTGCGAACTTAACAGGGGTGTCCGATGACTGTGTCATATTGACTATACTATACTTAATAAATAAATAAATTGTTTGTTTGTGAATCAGAAGATATGGGAAAATGTTTTATAATTTTGTGAATAGAGAGCAAGACGAAATATAATATAAAAAAGAACTTATGTAATAATATCCAGTTAAGGTAGAACAACTTAGTGGGATTATCATTTCCTTAATTTTGTATGCTTTCTATACTGAATTGAATTACCTCACTCAATATCGGTTGTGTATCTAAAACGTGCCAGTGTAGGAAGTACGAATGGCACCTTGACTCACTGAGAGTATTATCTACTGATTAGATAATTGATTGTACCTTCTTATCTAATGCAAATATTGGGTTTCACTTTCAAGGTTGCCTGTATTTACATTCATGTAGTTGTATATTTTAAACCTTCTTATTCAATATGAAAAAGCGTCAAGTTCCACTAAGATAAAGTTGAACATTATTAAAATGCAAAAATGAATACTGTCTCACGTAGAAGTATAAAAAAAAACTGATTGAACTGCGTGAGATAGATAACAATCAAAGGAATTTATACAATAAATGAACATAGTAAATAATGGAGTTGATGGAGTGATGTCATCGGGGAGCCTCTGTGCTAAAGTACTATGCCTTGATACTTGTATAATGTCATTCATTCGAGTGACGGCCCGGCCAGCCGAAATGTATCTCGATCGTTCATCCCAGAAAATAACATCTATTAGTGTATAGTTGTAAACGTTTTAGTGATTGGTTTTATTCGCGTTCTTCGCAAACCTTTCGTTCTGTACTAGACTTGACATTTTCTCCTTATTATATAAAATTATAGTTCCGCCATGTCCGTCTGTCCGCGGCTTAGCTCAGAGACTATTAGTTTATAGAAAGCTGTAATTGGGCATGAGTATACATATTAATTATGCCGACAAAGTGGTAAAATAAAACCCCGAAAACAATATTTTTAGTGGTACCTCCCATGCACGTAAATTGCGGATGAATTTTTTTTTCTCGTCCATCCCTTAATCTGGGTTATCGTTGGATAGGTGGTTTAAAAACATTGCGGGTGTGTGAAAACCATTTTTCGATTTAGGGTTCCGTTGGCGAAATATTAAGCTTTAAAGTGCTAATTTTTGTTAGAGCCAAGCGTCCTCCTCCTGCCGGCTAAACGGTTTTTTATAGATATGTGAAAAAATTCAAAGAAGTAGTATATATAATGAAGGTAAAAGGAAAACTATCACAGCTAAGTAGGATTTACAGGTTTACGAGTACAGGTCGCGCCAAACTTTTAGCCCCCTCTAAACACGATAATGTATGGGACCAGAAGTTTGGCGCGGTCTGTATTAGTAGACCAACTTATATGTACTGGGCAGCTACGGAACCCTACATTGCGCGTGGCCCGACATGCACTTGGCCGGTTTCTTTTAAATATCTATCTTGCTTGATCTGTCTGTGCATAATTAATCACTTGATTATTTTAAATTAAAATAGGCACATTAAACTGGTTATTTTGACTTATTTATTTGACTTGTATCTTACGGTTTTACCCCTTAGGCGAAGGGTAGCATTGTAGAAAAATATTGTAACAGATTAATTTTTACTCACGACGACGGAATGTTTATGCTTGTGCCGTCCGTTGTTTCCTTGTAGGCAGTGTTCGAAATTAATTATCAAGATAATTATCTGATAATTATCACCAGTGTAAGAAATTCATTTGTTATATTGTTTCATAACAAATGTATTATAATTTTAAAAGGCATTTTTCAAATTCAACTCAATAAACAATATTTAATTATTTAACCAATGACACTCGTGTTCACTCAACTTTGCATAAGAGCCGTTCTTTCTGTGCGTTTCTGCAGCACTACAGTCGCGCGCGCGTCCTCTATTCATACATATTTAAAGTAGCGCTTTAAAAATAAATGCGTGCGGAAATACACGTTCGAATACAGTTCACTCTCATGAACACAATTTTTGTTATTATCAATTGATAATTATCGAGCTATTTTTATCAAGATAATTATCCTTTCGAACCCTGCTTGTAGGTATTTCTAGAATGGATGAACCAATTTCAATACATTAGTTTGCTATTATGGCCACAAGGGGGCGCTGCAGTGTAACAAGTAAGAGATGGGGATGTGGTGTTCAAACTTAAAACTCATATGAAGAATCCAAAAGTAAATGTGCCTCGATAGGGCAAATAAAACTGTATGTTGGATGTCTTAAATTGTAACTGGAAATGTTTTCAATGAGGGATTTATCAAAAAAAGACAAATAAAAACAAAATAAAAGATGATGAAAATATGAAAGTTTGTTGTGAATTTATTTATCAAGTTATTAGATATGTCAGAAAAAAAATTGATAATTTCCCGAGGCTTGGTGTGCACCACTCTGTTGAAACCAGAAACAAACATAAACTAGCTTTTCCAAAATTAAGACTTGCCAAAGTAGGTACCTCTTTTGTAGGACATGGTATAAGATTTTACAATAACCTTCCAGAGGAGGTCCTTAGTTTGCCTGAAAATAAGTTTAAACTATATATTAAGCAGGGACTACTTAAGAAAGCTTATTATAAAATCAATGATTATTTGGATGATAATGAAGCATGGTGTAATAAATAATAATAATCTTATTCAATATTGTAATTTATAATTAGCATATTTTAATACTGTACGATTCCTCTAAAGGCTTAAAATTAATTAATATGTAAACTTACTTTGTTAAAGGTAATAGACAATATGAGACGGGTTGACTAAGATATATATTTTTTTCTCGTGACTAATTCCCGCAGTCTTATATTTTTTTATGCCTTTACTTGAGTAGGTATGTATATGATTTTGTATCATATGTTTTATTTTGAAAAAAGGAATGTTTGCTAAGTTTCTTGCCCTTCTTCTTAGCAATACTAATCGAATGGTGCGGATGGTTAGGCATTATGTATATACAATATTTCTATTCCTATATTTCTATATTTTATGCAAGTGTATAACTTTATTACATTTTAGTAGCCCACCCTTAATATTTGTTTGTATGTATTTCCCGTTTTTATTATTTCTTCATTGTATTATGTATATATAATATTTTTATTCCTAGATTCCCTATTTTATTTATTTTTTATTTATTTATTTATTTAAAAACTTACGACTATCATTTATTAATGCAGGTGTATATTTTATTTCCCGTATTATTATATATTTTTTTTATATTCTAAAGACATATTATATTGTGTAAATTAACTTTGACTTGTAGAAAGTATACTTAATGTATCTATTTTGCAAAAATAAATATTTTGATTTTTGATTTTTTTGATCTTAATATGACGATTGCCCTAGACATAACTTGTACCACAGTTAACACTACATTAAGTGAATGTTAGTGTTCGTGCGAGACCTAACGTAGAAACTCTATTTCCATGTACTGCTACTGAACGTTTTGTAGTCAACTAGCCACAAAGGTAACGTTTTAAAACATTATCCTTTTTAGAGAATCCGGAGAGGGTATCTTTTAGAATTGTTATGTTTGCTTTTATTATTGAACCTAATAAGTAATAAATTAGATAAATCTAATATACCTGGCCCTAAATTGTTTGAAAAGGCTTAGAGCCACAATATTTAATAACACCAAGCTCAAAAATAAATGACGGTAGAAGACCGTATGAAATCGAATAGGTCGAAATGCAGTTGCACTCCGCGCTACATTTAAAAGGCGTGGCGTAACGACGGAATGGCCTGCTCTAATGTATGCCGGATCTCTGAAAATAAGATTTAATTCGGATTGCGCGAACTCTTTACTACTCATACCATTATCTTTACCGGCCGACATGGATTTTGGTTATTTAACGTTTTTTTTACAGCTTCTGAGAAATGGTGTGCTGAATTCAAATCTGAACTCGGACCTTTTCTGTCACGTTTCGATTTTCGTAAAATTCGCTTGAAAGATTGTTTTATATTCGTCCTTGATAATTGTTTTTATTACGTTTGAAAAGCTTTTGCACTATTTGCATTTGTTTTACGGCTTTATTTTTTTCATCTCTGCAACTCCGTATTAATCAAAATAACAGAATTTTTGATTAAGCCATAATTTTCGATAACATTCTGTATGGGTTTGTAATATCTGTCAATACATTTCATACAAAGTCTTATTTATGAAAAGGCGGATGTGATGCTAGGTCTCATGAACTTTTTATCTTAATATCTAATTGTTAAAAAGTAATTGTTGTAGCTAAACCCCCGCCAAATATGTAAAAAAAAATTTTTGCGTCTTGATAAAGACTCAGTTCAGATTCGTATTCCGCAAAGAAATGAAATAAATAATAAGATCACAAAGACGTGTTTGAGAATCATGTTCTAGCTGTAAAGAAAATGGATACAGTGCTGATATTGTGATTCAAAATAGCTCTGTGGTAGAATGTAAACATCGAAACACAAAAATACCTAAAATATATATTAGTTTTGTAGATAATTTGCAAGCAACATCAAGTACCTATGTCATAATGAGCCGGAAATTCTGTCCATACCCCGTCGTATCAGGGCGTCGATCAATAAAGGAATGATGACAAAATGATACCATACGGAACGGGGGCAAGCGTGTGCCCCGACAAACTTGTCTATTCAGATAATTGAGGTCAATTTAACTTTTAGTGCCCTGTATTATGGTGCATTAGATCACAAGACAAGCAACATCAAGTACCTATGTCATAATGAGCCGGAAATTCTGTCCATACCCCGTCGTATCAGGGCGTCGATCAATAAAGGAATGATGACAAAATGATACCATACGGAACGGGGGCAAGCGTGTGCCCCGACAAACTTGTCTATTCAGATAATTGAGGTCAATTTAACTTTTAGTGCCCTGTATTATGGTGCATTAGATCACAAGACAAGCAACATCAAGTACCTATGTCATAATGAGCCGGAAATTCTGTCCATACCCCGTCGTATCAGGGCGTCGATCAATAAAGGAATGATGACAAAATGATACCATACGGAACGGGGGCAAGCATGTGCCCCGACAAACTTGTCTATTCAGATAATTGAGGTCAATTTAACTTTTAGTGCCCTGTATTATGGTGCATTAGATCACAAGACAAGCAACATCAAGTACCTATGTCACAATGAGCCGGAAATTCTGTCCATACCCCGTCGTATCAGGGCGTCGATCAATAAAGGAATGATGACAAAATGATACCATACGGAACGGGGGCAAGCGTGTGCCCCGACAAACTTGTCTATTCAGATAATTGAGGTCAATTTAACTTTTAGTGCCCTGTATTATGGTGCATTAGATCACAAGACAAGCAACATCAAGTACCTATGTCATAATGAGCCGGAAATTCTGTCCATACCCCGTCGTATCAGGGCGTCGATCAATAAAGGAATGATGACAAAATGATACCATACGGAACGGGGGCAAGCGTGTGCCCCGACAAACTTGTCTATTCAGATAATTGAGGTCAATTTAACTTTTAGTGCCCTGTATTATGGTGCATTAGATCACAAGACAAGCAACATCAAGTACCTATGTCATAATGAGCCGGAAATTCTGTCCATACCCCGTCGTATCAGGGCGTCGATCAATAAAGGAATGATGACAAAATGATACCATACGGAACGGGGGCAAGCGTGTGCCCCGACAAACTTGTCTATTCAGATAATTGAGGTCAATTTAACTTTTAGTGCCCTGTATTATGGTGCATTAGATCACAAGACAAGCAACATCAAGTACCTATGTCATAATGAGCCGGAAATTCTGTCCATACCCCGTCGTATCAGGGCGTCGATCAATAAAGGAATGATGACAAAATGATACCATACGGAACGGGGGCAAGCGTGTGCCCCGACAAACTTGTCTATTCAGATAATTGAGGTCAATTTAACTTTTAGTGCCCTGTATTATGGTGCATTAGATCACAAGACAAGCAACATCAAGTACCTATGTCATAATGAGCCGGAAATTCTGTCCATACCCCGTCGTATCAGGGCGTCGATCAATAAAGGAATGATGACAAAATGATACCATACGGAACGGGGGCAAGCGTGTGCCCCGACAAACTTGTCTATTCAGATAATTGAGGTCAATTTAACTTTTAGTGCCCTGTATTATGGTGCATTAGATCACAAGACAAGCAACATCAAGTACCTATGTCATAATGAGCCGGAAATTCTGTCCATACCCCGTCGTATCAGGGCGTCGATCAATAAAGGAATGATGACAAAATGATACCATACGGAACGGGGGCAAGCGTGTGCCCCGACAAACTTGTCTATTCAGATAATTGAGGTCAATTTAACTTTTAGTGCCCTGTATTATGGTGCATTAGATCACAAGACAAGCAACATCAAGTACCTATGTCATAATGAGCCGGAAATTCTGTCCATACCCCGTCGTATCAGGGCGTCGATCAATAAAGGAATGATGACAAAATGATACCATACGGAACGGGGGCAAGCGTGTGCCCCGACAAACTTGTCTATTCAGATAATTGAGGTCAATTTAACTTTTAGTGCCCTGTATTATGGTGCATTAGATCACAAGACAAGCAACATCAAGTACCTATGTCATAATGAGCCGGAAATTCTGTCCATACCCCGTCGTATCAGGGCGTCGATCAATAAAGGAATGATGACAAAATGATACCATACGGAACGGGGGCAAGCGTGTGCCCCGACAAACTTGTCTATTCAGATAATTGAGGTCAATTTAACTTTTAGTGCCCTGTATTATGGTGCATTAGATCACAAGACAAGCAACATCAAGTACCTATGTCATAATGAGCCGGAAATTCTGTCCATACCCCGTCGTATCAGGGCGTCGATCAATAAAGGAATGATGACAAAATGATACCATACGGAACGGGGGCAAGCGTGTGCCCCGACAAACTTGTCTATTCAGATAATTGAGGTCAATTTAACTTTTAGTGCCCTGTATTATGGTGCATTAGATCACAAGACAAGCAACATCAAGTACCTATGTCATAATGAGCCGGAAATTCTGTCCATACCCCGTCGTATCAGGGCGTCGATCAATAAAGGAATGATGACAAAATGATACCATACGGAACGGGGGCAAGCGTGTGCCCCGACAAACTTGTCTATTCAGATAATTGAGGTCAATTTAACTTTTAGTGCCCTGTATTATGGTGCATTAGATCACAAGACAAGCAACATCAAGTACCTATGTCATAATGAGCCGGAAATTCTGTCCATACCCCGTCGTATCAGGGCGTCGATCAATAAAGGAATGATGACAAAATGATACCATACGGAACGGGGGCAAGCGTGTGCCCCGACAAACTTGTCTATTCAGATAATTGAGGTCAATTTAACTTTTAGTGCCCTGTATTATGGTGCATTAGATCACAAGACAAGCAACATCAAGTACCTATGTCATAATGAGCCGGAAATTCTGTCCATACCCCGTCGTATCAGGGCGTCGATCAATAAAGGAATGATGACAAAATGATACCATACGGAACGGGGGCAAGCGTGTGCCCCGACAAACTTGTCTATTCAGATAATTGAGGTCAATTTAACTTTTAGTGCCCTGTATTATGGTGCATTAGATCACAAGACAAGCAACATCAAGTACCTATGTCATAATGAGCCGGAAATTCTGTCCATACCCCGTCGTATCAGGGCGTCGATCAATAAAGGAATGATGACAAAATGATACCATACGGAACGGGGGCAAGCGTGTGCCCCGACAAACTTGTCTATTCAGATAATTGAGGTCAATTTAACTTTTAGTGCCCTGTATTATGGTGCATTAGATCACAAGACAAGCAACATCAAGTACCTATGTCATAATGAGCCGGAAATTCTGTCCATACCCCGTCGTATCAGGGCGTCGATCAATAAAGGAATGATGACAAAATGATACCATACGGAACGGGGGCAAGCGTGTGCCCCGACAAACTTGTCTATTCAGATAATTGAGGTCAATTTAACTTTTAGTGCCCTGTATTATGGTGCATTAGATCACAAGACAAGCAACATCAAGTACCTATGTCATAATGAGCCGGAAATTCTGTCCATACCCCGTCGTATCAGGGCGTCGATCAATAAAGGAATGATGACAAAATGATACCATACGGAACGGGGGCAAGCGTGTGCCCCGACAAACTTGTCTATTCAGATAATTGAGGTCAATTTAACTTTTAGTGCCCTGTATTATGGTGCATTAGATCACAAGACAAGCAGCCATATTTGCTAGTAGTTTGATGAATCATTTTGTGGCAAGGAATAAACTGTCCAACATTTGTCATTGCTTGGATTGTATCCCTAAAATACTAAAAAGGTGATAGCTGCATCTAATTTCGACCACTAACATCATCCATCCATCAGCCTGGTTCGTCCACTGCTGGACTGCGACCCCCCTGGAAGAAATGCCCATACTCACACACGCTAGGCTGGCGGGTTGGTGAGCGCGGTGCCAGTGTGTTTTATATAAAGCCCGGCAGCTGGGGATGGAGGGGGGCGGCTGCGAGTACGTGGTGGCACCTGGCATCAGCTCCACCACCTTGATTATACTAACCACTAACTACTTAAACTACTAATAATAAACAATAAAATAAGATTTTGTTTTTGTTCTGTCTCAAAGACGGTGATACATACAAGTTAAAAATGTAGTCAAATTATTGCAGATACTCTAAAGTAAAACAACAAACTCAGAGGGTGCTATTTCAGCGCCTTGTTTTACGTTACTATGGCATGTGTAGATGTTATGTACCATAATGTTTTGAGGGTTCCTTACCCGTACTGGGTGGTGGACTGGTGGTACGGAACTCTTTGTGCGCGAGTCCGACTTTTGATGATCGTCGTTTGTTTGGCGGAACTTTTCCTTTAGGACATAAACGTGAGTGCTTATTAATTGCTCTTTGTTGGGAGAACTAGGGGCTCTAACAAAATCAAATTATGATTCACACGTTGTGAACAACTTAAGAAGTAAGAGCTAAGAGAAATTCTATTCGAAATAAAAGAGTTCCGCTGTTATCCGCGCGGTCGAGTAAACTGCTTCTCTCCTCACTTCCAACCAACTATTTAACGGTCTATTCTCCGGATTTGTAATATAATGGTAACAAATAAAACACCTACGAACAATGTTTACAAACAGTTTGATATACGTATAGGCACAGGATTAGCCTTATCTGGGTCACTCATTGTGGGGCGTTAGCATTTAAGGGCAGTGAGCTAAAATAAAACTCTTCATATGAACCTCTGCATATAATTTTCACAATTGCACAAAATCGAATAACAATTCTCACAAATATTAGCACTAATCGACTAATCAGAAAGCTCTTATTAATTTCTGATATTAATTTGAGCACTTTGTCGTAAGATTTAGCCGAAACTTAGCGATTCGTCGCGGACTTGGTGCGTGCACCGCCGTTGTTTTTGACAATCTGTCAAAACCGTAATGGCCGCCCCGCTACCATAGATACGACGCTCCGCTAGAACGAACACACTACCGACGTAATGATTCACCGGAGCGAGTTCATTCATGTTCGGATGGATGGCGCTAATACCGCGCGCCGTCACGGCCGGACTGACTATCGACCGTCCTCGGGCGTCTCTCTGCGAGTGGTCCTGAAATAAACCAAATACCATGACCAAGTTAACCGCTCGTCCAGCCTGATGAGCCTAAGAAGTCAGCATTTAACCAAAATGTTTAAAATTTACAGGTTTCTACAGCTAGTGTCTAATTGATATGGACCGGACGAGTGTGTCCCTTCGACCAGCGATAACTTAATGAAAAGCAGGGCATGGACCGGACGACACTGTCCCTTCGACCAATCAACGAACACACAACACAACGCGGTCAGAGTGGACAAGTGCATCCCTTCAACCAAATACTCTTTGGCTCGAATGACACTTTCCAACGACCTGCACATTCAACCAGTGGACCGGCACGAGTGCTTCCCTTCTGCCAGACTCTGGCATAGTCAGCACTGTCCTTTCGACCACTTATCAAACACAAGTGTAAGAAACACAAAAGAATAATACCATACCTATGGTTCGGGACCATCTTGTTCTGCATGAACTTCAACTTCGCATTGCACTTCTATGGTTTCGGGATCAGAGCAGACACTATCAGTAAGTGTATCAGAGCGGCCAACAGAGATGGTGTCAGAACAGGCGGTCAAAGTGTCACTACTATTGTCTACTTGCAAGCCATTATCGACATCTATCGGCGCCGTCACGGTCTCCTCTTCATTGAGTAAGCTAGTTGAAATTTCAAGCAAACCCTCATGCCCCGTAGGTACTGCGCGCAAGTTCTCATGGGCGAATTTGAAGGTGCGGCGGGAGTTACTTAAGCTTTTAAATTCGTATCGGTCGTTATCCAGTACAGCGGTTATAACATAGGGGCCTTTAAATTTTCAATCCAATTTTGTTTGGCTACGCTCACTACTTTTTATAAACACAAAGTCACCTTTAGTAAATGGTTTTACCGTTGCGCGACCGCGATTAAAGCGTTCAATTTCAGATGTGGCGGCTTTATTAATATTAGTCGAAGCCTCCTGTCTAATAACGTCAAGGTTTAACCTATTTTGAGGTTGATTTGATTCTGGATTTAATCTAGCTATTCCTAACGATTGGGCCTGAATTCCAAACATTAGTTCCGTTGGAGAATATTTAGTCACGGCTGATTTTGTGCTGTTAAGTGCGAGTTGAATGTTTCCTAATTCTTCACGCCACGTCTTATTAACATCATTTTCAACTATAGTGAGCAGGCTCTTTAATGTACGCATCACTCGCTCGACCTGGCCATTAGCCCTACTGGAGCCCGTAGCGATAAAATGAAGGTCAATTTTATGCTGAGCACAAAAGTTTTTAAATTCAGTGCTAGCGTAACATCTCCCTTGGTCCGCAATAATTCGTTTAGGGGCTCCAAAAAGGCAAATTGCCCTTTTCACTGCTTTTACCGCGCTTTCTGCATCAACGGCTAAAGTGTGTTCAAGTAGAACATACTTAGTAAATGCATCGATAATTACCGAACAATATTCTTTCCGGTCGCTCTTCCCACTCAGCTTTCCAGAGAAGTCAACATGAATGGTGTGCCAAGGCACTGAGCTCTTCGGAATCGGATGTAGCTGGATAGGTTGAGCACCTGACGGGCCTTTCGATGACTTACAAACAATACAGGAGTCGATAAATTTACGAACACACTTTGACATTTGGGGAAACCAATATTGTTCATACAATTTGTCTAGAGTCTTGTCTTTACCCAAATGTTGTATCTCGTTATGGATGTGATTGATCAGTGTCCAGATTAGGGAACGCGGAACTACAGGCAACCATGAAACTATTTTGTTTCTCACTACTTTTCTATACAGTATACCATCCCGAACGTCATAAGTGTGAGCGACGGTTTCAGGTAGTTGGTCATTATTATGTTTTGTTATCAAATCTTGTACTTCGCTGTCGCGTTTCTGCTCGACTGATAACCATCCCTGATGTAGTTTGACAAACTGAACAGTTTTTGTCTCTACAGAGGTCGTTTTACAAGTGGTACCTTCATATGATTGCAAGTTTCGCGAAAAATAGTCAGCGTGTTCCATACTTCGTCCTTCGCGATAGATAATGTCGAAGTCGTACGCTTGGAGGTAGGCCCACCACCGGTGAACTCGAGTAGTAAGGTCTACCTTTGACTTCGATGCTTTCAGCGAATTGCAATCGGTATATACCTGAAACCGGCGTCCGTACAAGTAATGCCGAAAGTGTTCAACCGCACGCACGACAGCAAGCGTTTCTAACTCGTATGAGTGATAGCGTGATTCAGCTTCTGAAGTGCGGCGGCTGAAATACTCAATGACGTGAGGCAGGTTATCCTTCTTCTGGATGAGGATTGCACCATAGCCCTCTGAACTCGCGTCGGTATATAATTCCACGGGTAACTCTGGATTGAAAATTGTCAATACCGGCTCTGACGTTAAAATACTCAAAATGGTATTGCGAATCTCCTCGTGCTGGGCAGTCCATTTAATGGCTCCTTTTAGTTTTGTTAACGGATACAATGGACCAGCCAGATGCGAGAAGTTGGGAATAAATTTCTGAAAGTAAGAGGCGAGTCCCAGAAACTGCCTGACTTGTGTAGCTGTTTTGGGTTGTGGAGAGTCCACCAAGGCCTGGATTTTTCAAGCATTTGGCCTCACTTCGTCAGATTTAATGGAATATCCTAAATAGTCAACGCCCTGTTTCATAAACTGACATTTTCGCAGGTTAAATGAGAATCCCGCTTGCGATAGTGCGCCCAGTACTTCGTCAAGACGCTGCAAACCCTCAGACACATCACTGGAATAGCACAAAACGTCATCCATGTATATCAAAGGTCTATCTTTAAGGTGTTGTAATGCCTTAGTTATACACCTCTGGTATACGGATGGGGCATTTTTCAAGCCAAATGGGACCGTCAAGTATTCATATTGTCCTTCGGGCGTTACAAATGCCGTCTTCTCCACAGATTCAGGATGAATAGGAATCTGGTGGAACCCTGAAGCCATATCCAGAGATGAGAAATATTTAGCTCCTGAAAGTTGGTCAATCTGCTCTTCGATACGAGGCAACGGGTAATGTTCAGGGCGTGTATTGGAATTGAGCTCGCGGTAATCTACACATAATCTGTCAGAATTGTCCTTTTTCTTCACCAGAAGTATGGGACTGGCAAAAGGCGAGGAGCTTTCCCTAATCACCCCAGCTTCTAGAAGCTGCTCTATTTTCTCCCTTACTATCTGCTTCTCAACTGGTGCTAGTCTGTAGGGACAGCGTTGAACAATTTTATGTGGGTCTACTAGTTCGATCTTAAGCTCGCCAGTTGTAACCCGGTTTGTAGGTATACCGTCAATAAAATGATTGGAGTACTTATTTAGGACTTTGAGAAGTGCTTCCTTGTCTTTGCCTTGCAAATCTGTGTCTACATCGGTAAAAGATTTTTCTATTGAGAAATTACATAAATGTGTCTTTTCCTTGTAACAAAATGAGAGCCTATCGTTATCTATGTTAACAGATACGCCTTTCTCCAAAAGATCTCTACCAACTATAGCCGGAACCGTTATACTACTGTCAGGCACAATGTGAAAAAGCAAAGCTACCGTGATTTTATCTATGGAAACCTTGTTGAGAATTTGAGACGTACATTTTATATTGTCTCCCCCGATACCGCTAAGATACACCACATAATTGCACACAGTACCCGGAAAAAGGTGACAGACACTTTCCTTTAAATAGAGAACAAGATGATCCACTGTCAAATAAAAAGGAGACTCGCTCACCGGAAGATGTGTCCAAAGCTCCACTCGAAGGTCGATGTTCACAGAGGCTGACTGCTTTGACCGCTGTACCGTTACCGTTGCTCTTGTCCGGACACGCAGGTGCAAGATGCCCGGGTTTGCCGCATGAGTAGCAGGATACAGTTTGCGTCCTTTCCGGTGGAGGACGCTTCGAGCCCGATGATTCTTGCAAATTGGAAGATGATGATGTAGGTCCAGTCTCGTCCTGTCGTCGCTTCCTGCAATCTGCTTGACGATGTACTGCCACTCCACAGTAGTGGCATTTACCAATAAATTTATCATTCATAATACGAGCTCGTTTTATTTCGGATTCTTGTTTGTCGTTTCCTTCAAACCGTCTCTTCAAGGATACCCCAACAAGTATTCTAAAAAGCTGAGCTCTGGTGGTGATAGTATGAGCATTCATCTCCCGGTGAATTATGTTATCCTTTTGGCATAGCACTGATATTACAAATCTGGTTGTAATCTCCTCAACCATTTCTAATTTTGGTATACGCTCGATCAAATTCCATAAGCGCAAGGCTGATTCAGATGCGGTTTCTTTGGCACCTATTTCGAAGCGCAAGACTTCATCAAAGTTATCTTGATACAATTTTGGTTTAGCAAATCTAGCGATTAAAGTTTGCTTCACAATATCCCAGGTAAGTTCATTCAAGTTCAATTTAGAGAGGCATGCTGCTGCACGGCCTTTTAAGGCATTAGTAAGCGCGACCAGTAGGTCAACACCTTTGAGGCGCTTGGCTTTTATAATTACTTCCGACACATTGCACCACCCGTCTATATCGGCATCCAATTCATCAGGATTAAACTCCAAAAGTTTAGGCGATGTATTACTCACGGTTAAATTTTGCGGCGTCGCGAGTATACGTGTTAGTAACGCCTCCATGTTACTCAGCAAGTTTGAAGCAGGGTTTGTATCTGCACGTGGTTGGCTATGCTCATTTTGCTGCCCACAGAATCCCACTTCTGATATAGGCACAGGATTAGCCTTATCTGGGTCACTCATTGTGGGGCGTTAGCATTTAAGGGCAGTGAGCTAAAATAAAACTCTTCATATGAACCTCTGCATATAATTTTCACAATTGCACAAAATCGAATAACAATTCTCACAAATATTAGCACTAATCGACTAATCAGAAAGCTCTTATTAATTTCTGATATTAATTTGAGCACTTTGTCGTAAGATTTAGCCGAAACTTAGCGATTCGTCGCGGACTTGGTGCGTGCACCGCCGTTGTTTTTGACAATCTGTCAAAACCGTAATGGCCGCCCCGCTACCATAGATACGACGCTCCGCTAGAACGAACTCACTACCGACGTAATGATTCACCGGAGCGAGTTCATTCATGTTCGGATGGATGGCGCTAATACCGCGCGCCGTCATACGCATTAACTTATAATAATAATGTATTATCAGGCAACTATTTTACAATAAGTAATGGCCCATAGATATATATATACCATATAGTCTAACATACAGATAATAATGGTAATAACAATGTAATATTTAAAAACTAGCTAGCCTAGCTAGTGTTCCTTTTCATTGGCGCCCCCGTGTAGCCACGGAAAACTAAAATAAAAGTTTTGCATGAACTTATGTTTATATAAATAAATAGTTTATATGTGATATTATAGTAGCTTCAAATTATACAATATTATAGTAGACGTCATTACGGATACGAAAAATCCCAAAATAATCGCAATCACTACTATGGAAAATCTTGTTATTCTAAGGATACTATAATATACTTAAATGTAAGTTTGTATGTATATTCAACTATTTGTAAACATTGTTCGTAGCTAAAAGTTGTTTCTTGGGCGATATAATTTATTTCTTATGATTTGGTTATAAAATATTACAAATCCGGATAATATCAGATTTGGCCAAAGGTATAGAGCATCCTAGACAAGATGTGACGTCACGGGAAGCCATATCAGTGTTTCCTTGTTTACCGACCTCTTCAGATATTTGCGGAAGACCCTCGTTGTCATTCTTGTAGGTTCCGGACGAGCGTGCTTCATTGTAGGTCTTCAAAGCCCCTGTGTAAAGTGCAATATTCCCGGTTGCAGGTGATCGTGGAGTCCCACAAGGAGCTGCGATGCCCGGAGTGCCGCGTGCTGGTCGAGGCGAAGGTGGAGGAGCTACCGCCCAACGTGCTGCTCATGCGGATCCTGGAGGGCATGAAGAACGCGCCGCGCAAGCCGCTCGGTGCGGCCTCGCAGCGGGCCCGCAGCGGACACTCGCATCAGGTATACCTGGCACTTACTAGCGTTCTGTATCTATAGTGAGAGAATGTCCCTCTGACCCTTAATGCAGACTTGGTTCACTTACATTGTCACAACTGTAGCGTTGTTCTCGGTATCTTCTTTTACAGGTATGACACAACGGAACGCTGATTTAACTTATATACTCGTTAAATAAACAATCATACCCCTCGGTTTCCTTCTATGCTAAAAATCCAATAACGCGAGTTAATGCGACTCAAATATTAGTACAATGTTAAAATGTACAGGGTGTTGATTTGTTCACATGAATTATCATATTCATATGATGCTTATTCCCAAAACAGCATGCAAAAAGAAAATATCGATTGAACAAGTAGATGTGCCCTTTTTTATTTGTCCTAAAATTCTCCTGATAAATTTGTACCCCGCTACGACGACGCTCTTAACTGTGCTGAGTCTATTTCATCATGTTTATTTGGTCGTCAGTATCGTGAATGTAACAGAACCCGTGACAGGGGTTCCTTACCAAATCAACAACCTGTATGTTGGTATAATATTAAAATTGCTCTACTTCGTAATCTTGATAGTAGCCCTTTAATGTAACGTGTAATCAAATCATGCCCTTGACTTCAGATAGCAGAAACAATAGCCAATACTCAACCTACATACTATATTAATTTTCTCATGTTTGTTTATTGCATGACAATCGTCCATTATGCACGTGCAGTTTTCCGTGAATGAGATGACTAATGTTTGAACTGTAGTATTATCACGGTCGACGATTTCCAGTTAAAGCTGTATATGTATTCAATAGTACAATGGTTGAGAGTTTTTGATATTATGAAATGACAGGTGATTTCGGAACACACCCGGGCGGCTATTTCGGCATTCGCAATGTCAAGCATTAGATATTTGTTTAAAATTTGATAAATGCTTTGTGATAAAAACTAGAGTTACTAAACCACATCAAATAAACACTATAGGATATAAGGAATGCCCTCTATAAGTTTTCAATCAAAAATATCTACACATCTGTACAAAATCCCTTTTAAGTTCACCCGCAATCTGCCTCGGAAATTTAGCGCACGTGCCAGAATCGAAAGCCTGATCGGCGAGGAGTAAGCAGTTTGAATATCAATTGAAAACTGCTTACCTTTCCCCAAATTCTTAAAACAGCGGAATTGAAGTGTCGCAATTTCGTATAAATCCAGACTGAAACATCTAATGTAACTGAAGCGTCTAACAACCTCGCATCGCTGCAGCGATGAACTGTGCAGCCGCTGCAAAGAGTTATAAACGACCATTTCACATGACTTTGACAAGCATCGAGCAGCACAAATACATAGGTAACACTAAAAGTTTCCGGAACTGGCCACTTACATAAACAATATTTAAAAATTTATTGCAACATTTGAAAATAGAACTCTTTGGCTGTAGAATGCAGTTTGTTTCATCTGACTGTCTTTTGTTTTTACCTTGTGGCGCCATTTAAAAATTGTGTGTCTGCATCAACATGGATTTAACTCGGGAAAATTTTCGTAGTATGATTTTCTACGATTTTAAGTGTAATTTGACAGCTCAACAGAGCATCGCTCGGCTTGAAACAGCTTTTGGCAATGAAGCACCATGCAAGACGACTGTTTATAGCTGGTTTGCAGAATTCAAGCATGGTCGTATCAATCTCAGTGACGAATCTCGCGATGGTCGGCCGTCCACCGCTGTGACCAACAAAAACATCGATGCTGTGCGCCGTATGATTGAAACAGACAGGCATGTGACCTACCATGAAATTCGCGCATCCTTAGAAATAGGCATGAGTCAAATACAATCAATCCTACACAAACATTTGGGTGTGAGAAAGCTGTGCTCGCGGTGGATCCCACACAACTTGACCGAGGCTCAAAAAACGGACCGCGTCACTTGGTGCAGTGCCATGCTTACCAGATTCAACGAAGGTGCGTCAAATTTGGTGTGGGACATAGTAACAGGTGACGAAACATGGATTTATTGCTACAATCCCAAAACAAAGCAGCAATCGAGCGTATGGGTCTTTCAAGATGAGCCGAAACCAACCAAAGTGGCGCGCGTGAAAAGTGCATCTAAGCGGATGATTGCTTCTTTTTTTAATAAAACTGGACACGTGGCTACTGTTGCTTTAGAGAATCGTCGTACCGTGAATAGTGACTGGTACACGACCATTTGTTTGCCGGAAGTTATTGACGAACTCCGTAAAAATAACCGTAAACGCCGTATCATCCTGCACCACGACAATGCTAGTTCTCACACGGCCAGACAGACAAACGACTTTTTGAAGACGAAAAATGTAGAACTCATGAGTCATCCTGCATACAGTCCCGACCTGGCACCTTGTGACTTTTTTCTGTTCCCAAAAATTAAGAACCAATTACGCGGTCAACGATTTTCATCACCAGAAGAGGCTGTCGAGGAGTATGAAAAACACGTTTCAGAGGTCACCACAGGGGAGTGGCACAAAAGTTTTCAAAACTGGTTTGATCGAATGAAAAAGTGCATAGACGCCAAGGGAGATTATTTTGAAAAACAATAAATTAATTTTGTACCTTTAATAGTATTTTTTCATATTCATTCCGGAAACTTATAGTGCGTCCCACGTAATTTCCGCTGATCTCTGCAGCGTATAGGCTATCTGTCATTTTGACGTATGGCTGTTTAACACAAATCCATCGCTGCAGCGACGCAAACCTGTTAAACACGACAATTGGCTTTTCGAGCAGACGTTCTACAGTGTAGACGAGCTGCTGAAAGATTAATTATTATTAGAATAGGAACTTTTACTTTCTGACTTAAATATTATAGTTTCATATGTTAAAAACTTTATGACATTTTAATTTTATTTATTATTAAGATGATGTGTTATGTCGTTTAGGCTTGTTCTTTGCACACCTTTCTCTTTGGTATTTGATCAGCCCTCCAGCACCCCTCAGGACATCATCTGGCCCACCGAACGTTTCCTTGGCCTATAGGTATATAGACCGCCTCTCAGTCCACGCTCGGTCTTCCGTTTAGCTAGATAACCTGCCCATCCCCACGCTAATCGTGTGATTTTTACTCGGCACAATCAACTCAAAATACTCTTTATTGAAAGCGAATACAAACGACATTCTTTTGTTAGCATTGTTTTTTATGAACATAATTTTAGATGTCCTTGAAACAGGAAATCCTGCACATGAACCGTACAATAGACGTTCAAGCCGAATCTGCATATGAATGATCGCGGGCGGGGTACAGTTTGAACAGTGAGGTGACAATTTCAGATGCAGCAGGCGGGCCACGCACCGGGCGGGAGAGGCAACGACGTGAAGCAGCCGCCGCCGCACGCGCGCGCCCTCTACGACTTCGTCTCTAAGGAAGCAGGGTACGTATCTCTGTGTGCCGACCACTCGCCTATACACGAGCAGACCTTTAACAGTTCCGTCACTGGCTGACTGACTGACACACAACGCACAGCCTAAACCGCTAAACATAGAAA
This sequence comes from Ypsolopha scabrella, assembly GCA_910592155.1. NCBI lineage: Eukaryota > Metazoa > Arthropoda > Insecta > Lepidoptera > Ypsolophidae > Ypsolopha > Ypsolopha scabrella. Next base: position 1,310,085 of record OU342972.1, on the reverse strand, counting down.
CATGAAACTCAAGGGGTGTGTGGTGATACGGGTTGTATACTTTTGTATCGGAAATGCGTTCCAACGGGTACAACGCAGCGGGCTGTTGATTTCCCAAATCCACGCGGATGAAGTCCTCTCCTCTTCTTTGTGCAAATTCATGCACTACTAATTTAAAACTCAATAAATCTTGATAATATTTGTCGTAAGCTTTTGTTGATTTTGGTGCTCAAAGATTGTTTGTTGTGGCTGTTGCCGTTGTCCAGAATGTCCAGTCAAATCCTCCTCAGTATCACTGCTGTCAGATAGTATTGCCCAGAATAAAACTGTTGACCCACAAAAATACAGTAAATAATAATTGAGTTAGGTGTATAATGGCGCCACAATCCAGCAGATAATTAGGCAAGAACACGCAGAGACGTGTCTGCCGTCTGCGCAAGGGTGATGTGTATGGTTGTGATGAAAGGTGGGTATTTCTCTTCGCGTGTTGTCTTACAAATTGAGCAAATACTAGTACTGGTGATACACACGTGGCATCTATTCGCGTCGCTGTAATGACACGTTCATGATTGACATTCTTATTATAACTCGGGTACATGTGCGGTAATTAATGAATAGCTGGTCGACCTACCCTCGGGTGACACTAGTTTATTATTTCGTGAAGGGATATCAAGTTCAAGTCTACGGTCCCATGGTACTGTTCAAACATCAACTCAACACAAAAGGGTTTGCCCTTTACGTAATCAATTCCATACAAATCGGCTCACCATGAACACTTATACATAGAAAATTGAAATTCCGTTCACAAGTAGACATGTGTTACACAGCACACGTATAGGAAGAAAATAAAATGACTTAGATTTATTAATGTATTTTATATTAATGTAGTTAAGTCGGACGATTATAACTGCACCTGGAATAGATATTTAAAGATCGTTATCGGTACTATATTGGTCGCACAGTATCCTAAACAGCGTTCAACTGCAAACTATTAGAAATAACGAACTATATCCAATTAGGTTGTATAATTTACCATATGGCACCCCAATGCCCTGGCCACATGACTAATCTCCAGTGTCTCGTTCCAGCGACCTCTCGTTCAAGAAGGGCGAGACGATCCTGCTGCAGAAGCGGCTGGACCCGTTCTGGTACCAGGGCGAGTGCGGCGGCCGGAGCGGCCTCTTCCCGATCACTTATGTACAGGTTTGACTCTCACTGGCTCCGGGCCTCGGCTACAGACATTAGTTTAAATGAGTCGATATTCAAGTAACTTTGGGAACCACTGCCTTACACACCTAAACACCATTTGTGTGATACCTATACATTTATTTTATTAAACCCTAGAGAATGGCGATAAGGCGAAACTAGTTGGGAATTATAAAATTAGTGAAACAGTACAAGTGTTTTATTCAGCCATGATGATGTTTAGACTTTTTTGGTGTCACACAACTTAAGTACAACATAATAAACAACAAAACAAAAGTGACGTACCACGATGCTGGTCTTCCGTGGACACCTCGCAGGGTATATACATTTATTGTTCATCAATTGGCGACAGTGGCGAGTATTGATTGTAAGTGATGTTGTTCGACAGGTGATGTACCCGCTGCCCACACCGACGGCGCTCTGTAAAGCGCTGTACGACTTCCGGATGTCGGCGCCGGACGAAGAAGGGTGTCTGGCGTTTGATAAAGGTATTTATAATATTAGTTCCGACACGCCCACAGCCCACGGGCGAGGCGGTCGCGGTCCTCCTAGTGCCCGTAAAGGGGCTCTTCATTTTGATGTTTATGGTGGGGGGGGGGGGGTCTAGTAGTCCGTAAGCCCGGTCCAAAATTGCCTACGTACACGCTCGAAAAAGGTGTGGTGAGCGAGGATCAGACAAGTATAACACCTAAAATTGTCTGGAAGTTTGAGAAAATTCTTGACTTCTAGTCACTATTTTAAAGTTGTATTTACGTCATGTGACATCAGTGCGACACACATGGCATCATTTACCCCTCTAATCGTAGAGAGGGTAAACATAAGTCTGTCGGTTCCGAAATGGCCTCTAAACAAGGATTAACTTGAAAATAAGCCTCCTTAACAAGGATTTGTTCACTTCTGCCTAGTAGTTAAAACATCACTTTTAAAAGACTTCCGGCCAATATGTCTTTGCAGACTTATTTATTCTTAAAGACACTATTATTTCAAAACTTTTACATTAATTTTAAACAGTAAAATAGTGACTGGAAGTGAAGGATTTTCTCAAACTTCCGGCCAATTTTAGGTGCTGATCCTCGCTCAACACACCTTTTTCGACCGTGTGCCATGCATTTTACCGTGTTGTCATATCACGTAGGCAATTTTGGACCGGGCTTACGGACTATAGATATTTCTTACGTAAGATTGTATGACATATTTTTCTGTGGCTTACTCTTTATCTGATTGGCTGTAGAGCCCTTAGGCTAGTCCAGGTTCATTAATAGTTTTTGGGGTTCGGAGTCCTATTAATGTCATTCTGCTGTCTCTCCGTCTCTCCGTCTGTATGTCACGGGTCTCTAGCTTGCAGGTGGAATGAGTAACATATCTGAAATTTGGATATGGAAAGTGGGTGTACGATTGTG